>OZ007589.1:449024494-451424494 GCA_963931845.1 Maratus michaelseni | reverse complement strand
TATTATTTCCCGTGTATATCAAACCTCTCTAAATTCTTTGCTTACTTGCTAAAATGTCATAACATCTAAATTATCCCGTTTTAAAAAACCTATATTTAAACCTTTATTTAAAATAATTCTTTTTTTTTAAATATCAAAATGTTTCTTATAATATTCAATTCTTTAATATTCTAGTTTTTATTTCGCATCATTAAATTCATTTTTTTCTTATTTTATCTAGCGTAAGCTAAAATTATCGTTTGGCAATCCAGAATCTATTTTTAACCGGCACTCTCGTGATCAGAGTTTACTGTTTGTTTACACATTGTGTACCTGATTTCGAGACTATAAATTGTTCTAAGAGAGTCTTTTCGCGCTACGGTAGTAAAATCACATTAAGATTATTTCACCGGAACTGTTAATAAGTCCCTTTTAAAGCGATTATGATTGGAGAAGGGCACTTTGCGCGATATTAACTTAAATACGCAAGTGCAGCAAAATCCAGGAGACAGACAGAGGAACGAGTGAGAGTTGTTTTTCGGAAGTTAGAAAGTTCGAAGTTTATTCGAAGCTTTTCGAGACGTCCCGTTTCCACGATGACAGTCATGTTCAAACCCAATAATATTTATATCCTACCTAATAAGATCTTTGGTACCAGTAATCACATCTTTTCTTCGATAATATCATCATAGTAATTTTAAGACCTCATCATGTAAAGATTATTTGAAACTCCAACTGCCACATAGAGATGATTAAGTAATCATTTAAATCACAACTTGCTAGAGCCTTTCTCCTGCTTGGTTGATCCTTATTATGTAAATAAAGCTTTGAAACACAATTTTCGACTGCTTACTTATGAAATACACACATTTTCGTCGTAATATTTGAGTGTTTCAACCATCCGTCCTATGCGTCGATACATTGAAACCAGAAAATCTCGAACAGAAATGCCGAAATATGATTTGTAGACATCACACATAACGCTACATGCTTTCAGGTGGTACATTTTTGCCCTTGTCTTGATAAATTGTCCACATATATATCAAATTGCAGCTGCCTAATGCTTGCAGCCTCTTGAAACCATGACATTTACCGCTGAACTGACCGTGTATTGAAGACTATTGCTCTTGCTGCATACAGGTGAAAGACTTCTAGCAGTTCTGGAGGTTTTTTGTAATTCACTGATAAATTACATCCACATCCAACAAAGAAACAAATAAATTCATTATATATTCACAAGCAATTTCAACATATCGAAGTCGTGGGCATGGAAACAAAGTTTGTTGAAAAAAAATGTCATTTTCTTAGCTAGTAAGGCATGCAATATTAGAGGCTTACAGTTATTATCCAAGGACAAGAAAAATTAATTTTTGTTTACTAGTGTTATTTATTATCCAGAAAAAAAAATCTACAAAAATAGGAAAATATATTGGAAAACGGATAAATAGTAAAATGCAAACTCAAAATACAGAAGTACACTGTTTTCAAAAAATAATTCGAAAAAGCTGATATAACAGTTTTCAGAAGATAAAAAACTAGATAAGATCAACATAAACTAAAATCAATAAAAATTCCTTAACTAATGAAAGTTATACAAGAAAGTGATGTATTTTTGCGGTTTTACTGCGCTAATAACTTTAAAATTTATTAAGAATTTTATTTAATTAAAACTTTATTAAGAAAATAATTAGCAGTAGAATTAGCCCACCAAGTTTTATATGAATCTGATTGTTTCAGAGCAAATTTGGCATTTTATTACAACAATTAAAATGGATATTTTATGACAAGTTTGACACAATAAATTTTTTTATTACACTTATTTTATATTCACAAAAATTGAAAGTCTGTACTTTTTGTAAAAGACCAGTTTAGCAATGGGAATTACTAGTCCACTAAAATATTCTATTTTTAAAGTTCATTCATATTTAAAGTTGCATTTTTGATAAAAGCAAAAAAGCAAACCGACATTTCTTGACAAAAATTACTTTTCTCGATGAGACTATTAAACATTTTCAAATGTAAAAATTTATGTTTGAAATATCTTTTAATTATTTTTAGTTTGCTTAATTTATATTTTGAAAATGCAAAAATGTTCTCATAAAATTAAACAAAAAGTATATGCACTTTTATTTCTCCCTTAAAAAGAGTATTTTAAAACCTGAGACTAATAAATTCAATTGTCGAAAAGCAAACATTTTTATTTCACGCTTTCTAGAAACTAAACATATACACATTTCTAGATTACAATTATTTTTTGCAATGTGATCATATTGTTAATGCTCTGCTCACAAATATAATAATTCAAGCTTGAAATAATTTTTAATTGTTTATATGTTGATTAATGTATATTTGAAAATGGTAAAATTTCTCTCTTTCAAAATAAATAAATAAAATAAAAGATACTAACTAAACATATACACATTTCTTGTTTACAATTATGTTTTGCAATGTGATCATATTGCTAAATACTCTGCTCATAAATATAATAATTCAAGCTTGAAATCATTTTTAATTGTTTATACGTTGATTAATGTATATTTGAAAAAGGTAAAATTTCTTTCTTTCAAAATAAATAAATAAATAAATAAAATAAAAGATACTAACTGAACATATACACATTTCTTGATTACAATTATGTTTTGCAATGTGATCATATTGCTAAATGTTCGGCTCACAAATATAATAATTCAAGCTTGAAATCATTTTTAATTGTTTATACGTTGATTAATGTATATTTCAAAAAGGTAAAATTTCTTTCTTTCAAAATAAATAAATAAATAAATAAATAAAATAAAAGATACTAACTAAACATATACACATTTCTTGATTACAATTATTTTTTTCCAATGTGATCATATTGCTAAATGCTCGGCTCACAAATATGATAATTCAAGCTTGAAAACATTTTTAATTGTTTATACGTTGATTAATGTATATTTGAAAAAGGTAAAATTTCTTTCTTTCAAAATAAATAAATAAATAAATAAATAAAATAAAAGATACTAAGATATTAACTAAACATATACACATTTCTTGATTACAATTATTTTTTGCAATGTGATCATATTGCTAAATGCTCTGCTCATAAATAAAATAATTCAAGCTTGAAATCATTTTTAATTGTTTATACGTTGATTAATGTATATTTGAAAAAGGTAAAATTTCTTTTTTTCAAAATAAATAAATAAATAAAGAAAAGAAAAGAAAGAAAGAAATGTGCATGGAACTTTATTTCTTCCCAAAGTCAGGACCCACGCAGAGTTCTTACTTTGGAGTACCTCGAGTAATATCTCTATTTCCGAATAGCAACTTCGCCTTATTTAATTATATAGTTTCTGTCATTAAATAAGGCGCAGATTATATATACTCAGAAGTAGTGTTACTCAAAAGTATGAGCCGTCCGAACAAAGCTCAGAGTATTTTAAAACGCGAGACTAATAAATTCTATCATCTAAAAGCAAAAATAATTAGTTAACCCCTTCGGCCCTGACGTCCTACTAATAGGACATATCTTTTTTTGAGTATTATTTTGTCTTAAACATTATTTTTATTAATTCCAGCACCTAATAGTGATAGTATGAATCTCTACATTTCCTATTATGACTTCACTTATGTTTAGCATTTAGTAGTAATAATAATAATAATAATAATAATTTTCATAATTATTAGCAAGCCGTTGGCATTTCTTTTAATTAAAACATACGTTTCACTCTTTAAGTTAAAATTTAGGAATCCTTTTCCGAATTGGTAATTTGTGATAAAAGATAAAAAATATTACTAAATTTTTTTGCTTGTTTAATTTAGTTGTAATATGACATTTTCCAAACGTCTTCAAAAATTCTTCCTTAGACTATTGTTATATGAAAAACACGCAAAATAACTACATTGGTGAGGTTTTGGTAAAGAACGCATTCGTTAACTTTCATTAAACCCTAACTTCTGTGATTCCGATAGCTATTTTTAATTTTGTTAGCATAACAGTAATTTTTTCACAAAATTGAAAAAAAAAAATCAGGGCTGAAGGGGTTAAAACCTTCTAGAAACTAAAAAAAAAAAATGACATTTCTTGACTAAAAATTTTTAACAAGATTGTGCTATTACCGCTTATAAACAAAATAATCTTTTAAATATTCGCACGTTGATTAATTTACATTTGAAAAAGTCAACATTTTTTCCAAAGACCAAACAAACAAGTGCATACAATTTCATGGGCGTACGCAGTATTCTCGTTAGGGGGCGGGGATGAAAAATAATTGGTACGTTCTACAGTAAAAAAAGTTGGCGTTGGCACTTCTAATGAAATATAATGGAAATCTTTAAGACCAAACTATCATACAATAAAATTATAATCATGCAAAAATCAGTTCCATAACAATGACAATAATAAGCAACCTTTTATATTTATATTTTTTAGTACTTAAAACAAAAAACGCGAGACTAATAAACGTGAGACTAATAAATTCGCGAGACGAATAAATTCAATAAAAGCAAAAATAATTAGTTAAAACTTTCTAAAAACTAAAAAAAAAAAAAAAAAAAAAAAAAATGAAATTTCTTGACTAAAATTTTTTAACAAGATTGTGCTACTAATGCTTATAAACAACATAATTTATGTTGCAAATAATCTTTTAATTATTTAAACGTTGATTATTATACATTTGAAAAATGTAAATTTTTCCCCCAAAACTGAACGAAAAAGTGCACACAATTTCATGGGCGTACGCAGTATTTTCGTTAGGGGGTGGGGAGGAAAAATAGTTAGTACGTTCTACAGTAAAAGAAGTTGGCCTTGGCACTTGTAATGAAATATAATGAAAATCTTTAAAACAAAACAATCATACAATAAAATTCAAATCATGCAAAAATAATTCCATAACAATAACAATAATAAGCAACCTTTTATATTTATATTTCTTAGTACTTAAAACAAAAAAAAAACTTACTTTTTCAAAGATTTCGGGGATGGGGGCGTGGTCCTCCTGATTCCATGTGCACTTTTATTTCTTCTCAGAGTACTTTAAAACTAAGAAATTCCATTTTTAAAAACAAAAATTTTTAATTCAAAACTTTCCAGAAACTGAACAAGAACACATTTCTTTGCTAAAATTATTTTTTTTTTCAATGAGACTGTATAGTGCTGCTAAATGCTTACAAATGTAATATTTTATGCTTGAAATTATCTTCTAAATATTTATTGTTTAATCTACATTTTAAAAGTGGATAAAGTCTTTCAAAAAGTGAACAAAAGTGAATATGCACTTTTACTTGTCTTCAGAATACTTTAAAATGCAAAACTAATAAATGTCATCTTTTAAAAACGAAAATTTTACTGTTTCGGCTTCAAGTTTTTATGCTTGCTTTTTTCTTCAAACTTTTCAAGATGATCTGAAAACTAAATTCAACTGTAGAACATATCATAAATACATTGCAATTATGAAGAATGCATACAACCGAGTGAGTAATAGCAACTTGTTCTATTTTGCAACTTCTTAGAGAGGGTTTCACTACGTCTGAGAACTTTCAAGAGAACTTAAAATTCTAGTACATTCAAACTCAGCACCGATTGTGCATGCGAGTGGAATTAAAAGATTTGTTTCTTTACAAATTTTTTTAAACATCTGGATTTATTTAGAATAATTGTTCTAGTAAGAAACGTATTTAAAATGTTAATTTTTGTTTCTTTTTATGTTTCAAATATTTCTGGTGAAAAATTCATTTTCAAATAATTGTTTAAATGGGGACTGTAAACTTTTTTTCTGATTTTAAGAGCTCTCATAAAAGAGAAATTATAGTACGCGTGAAAAAGTATCCACGGGTGTAAAATTTGAAGAGAATTCGAATGAAGTTCAAGATGTTTATTTGTAACAGTAAATAATAATAATAATAAAAACTTAAAAAAAAAAAAAACTACTTTTACAGGATAATTTAAAAAAAAGTAAATACAGGCCTCGGTTAACAAATATTTCGACTAAACAATTTATCATCTAACGAAGATTTTTTCCCTCTGTTTTCATGCCTGGGCTAACGAAAGATTTATTGGTGGCATGCGCAAACATAACGCAGTCGCCTTGCAATTTTAAAGCATTTTTTTTTTAGCTTTTTCTACATTTCCAAAGATGTTTTGGTTCAACTTCCTATATCAGTCTGACTATGGGAAAATTCTGGAGGCATCATTATAACATCCTTCATGCTATTTAAGTCATTGCCATAGTATGGAGCTTAGTGCCAGTGAGGACACTTATGCTCGTATTCACCATATACCTCAACCTAGAAAACATCGGCCGAATGGTCAAATGAAATTCACGATTAATCTGATTGGATCTGATAGTGGCCGAAGTTCAATTAGATTAATGATGCCATTTGAGTGTTCGACCGAGGTTTTCTAGGTTAACCCTTTATATCCTGAATTAATTTTCCAGCTACTTTTTAGATGCTCAAAATCCTCGATTATTCCCACCAGTTATTTTTTTTGTAAAGTTTTCCTTATCTAATCATAGCATTTTTGCGATTCAATTAGGTGAAAATTTCTCATTTGAAAAACCGGTGGTAACAGGTTAAAAATTCTGTAAAAGACGCTCGTCGCGAAGGGGTTAAAGTGGTACTTATAAGTACCGTCAGGATAAAAAGGGTTAAGGTAGACGGTGAATACGAGCATGTTTGTTGGCTGGAAAATGTACGGCCAAACTGCTGCAAGATAAAAATGCTGTTTTGAGTGTTCAAGATTCTGAAGATGATATAACAGAATTTTCTTTTGAAAAAGCAAACACATTAGATGAGACGGTGTTCCTTGGGCAGAGCATTACATTTAGAGGCAGTAGATTGTTGAAGATGGTATTACGGAACTTTCTTTAAAAATCTAACACATTATATGAGATAGTGTTCCTTGGGCAAATCATTACATTTAGAGGCAAATGAAAGAGATCTAGAGGAATTAGTGAAAGAACATGCTAAAGATTTAAAAACAGAAAATCTTGAAGAATTTAAAAAAAAGCCTCTGCATCAGGAAAGGGATAAGGGAGATAGCCTCGACAAGACAGAAAAAATAATGCCAACAGGTGACATAAAAATAATGATACATTTAGATTACTGGGAGAAGTTTGTCTGTGTACAAAATGATATTCCAACAAAGCTGATTGGGATAAATTTGAGCCTTAGTTGATGTTAAGTATTTGAATCACTAAAATATTCTGAAAAAATATATATAAGTTCAGTCAGCTTATAAAAGTGCCTAGCTACTCTCTTTATGAAAGTGGTCTAGGATTAAAATGATTATTGAGTTTTGTGTGTGAGTGTGTTGACCGTATTCTAACACTTGTGCCTTAAATAGCCACCTATATCATCATTCCTTTAGTTTTACAAAGTGTGCTTGGATTACTCTGAATCCAATTGTCGCGGCTATTTTACGCAGTGGTATTTTAATTAGGTTTCTGTGGTCGGTTGGCTAGTATAAATAGCGGGTAGCAGCGAGTAGCGTTGGATTTTGCAAGTGTCTCGCCCCTTCGTGCATTTCCAAGGCAGTTTCTGAGCTTTTATCAAGCCTCGTGTCAGCAGGAGTGACGTTCGACTTCAATTTAGTTTAGATTTAGATTCTCCAGATGAGGAATGTGCTTAGTGGTAAAGCGTTAACATTTTGTTTCTAAAATAAAAGAAAAGTTGGAGCCCACGGAGTTTCATTTTATTGCTATTGCAGTAGTTTGCAAGTGACTTTGTTATTGTGTGCTTTTAGAGCTTGTAGCGATCTGAGGTGAACTTTTTCCTTTGTTTCCTGTGAACTGTTAGAGTAGAAATTTTCACGAAAGTTAGAGTTTAGTAGATATCATTCAGTTTATTGCGAAGCTTTAAATTTTAACTTCGTAAAATATCAACTCAACAATTTGAAACAGAGCACGAAATCCACTCAAATAAACAGGAAATGAGACATAATTCTAGACCAACACGCAATGCACTTAAAAAAACTATATGTGTTATATAATACATTTACTGAAAGTATTGCTTCAATATATGCGAATATAAGCTTTTTGATGAAAAAAAAAATGTCCAATGCCTTTCATGCTGTGTACTGATCAGATGAAACGTTATAACAACTCGTGTTGTGTGTCCAAATGAATGTGCCTGCCTAGAATATAATTACGCGTTACAATATCATTGGAATATAATTCCTTAGTTGGAAAGTGATATAAAAAATGCTGAGGATACCAGTTTGTCAAATTAGTAAAGTTCAAATACTTTTGATTTCAGTATATTCTATGAAGGCTGGTTTTTAGCCGTCCGATTGCTGAGAATTAGGGGATTATTGCTGGATAATTGCTGGAGTATATTTAAAGTTGCTGAATTGAGATCACACAAACTACCTTCGTAATGAAATTGAGTAATCTATATGCTTGAGTTGTTGGTACAATGTATCCTTTTAGATTCCGTTCCAAAAAGAAATGCCAATATAGGGTGATTATAAAAAAACTATCCCGATATATGAGCCCCTAACTGTCATATCGTTCACAGCACTGAATGAAATTTTGGTTTAAAGTATTTTGAGGTATGCGCTCAAGAATCATGTGAAAAACAACAGTTAAATTCTAACAGTTACGGTTACAGTGACAAAATTTCGAAAATTTCAAATGACAACACCTATTTTTTTTTATTGGAATGTGATCTTCACAGTGAAAAACCATAAAAAGCGTTGGAAAGGTACCTGTAGCACGAAAATCGCCGGCGCTAGACAGTCTAAGAAGAAAAGTGAAAACAAACAATAAAGGACAGAGAAGCAACAGAAAGTAAAACATTTTATTGTTCAGTGGTATCCACCAGCTGCCGCATGTAAAGTGCCGTCGTGTGTGAAATGGAAAATGTATGAAACACAATAAAATGTTTTGTTTTCTGTTGCTTCTCTGTCCTTATTGGTTGTTTTCACTATTCTTCTTAGTCTGTCTAGCGCCGGCAATTTTCGTGATACAGGTACCGTTCCAACGCTTTTTATGGTTTTTCACTATAAAAATCACATTCCAAAGAAAAAAAAATATAGGTGTTGCCATTTGAAATTTTCGAAATTTTGTCGCTGTAACCTTAACTGTTAGAATTTAACTGTTGTTTTTCACATGATTCTTGAGCGCATACCTCAAAATACTTTCATTCAGTTTCTGTGTACGATATGACAGTTAGGGGCTCATATATCGGGATAGTTTTTTTATAATCACCCTGTATTTTGCATTTCTAAGTTGAGTCAACTCAATATCTAGTCTTAATATTTTTGCTCATCAACTCAACAACTTTAAAAGTATTTCTATTAGGAAATAATCTGAAGATTAGACGACCTTTTTTCTTAACAACTATCATTAGTACAATGGGCATGCGGTCCGAACAAATAAAAAAAGATTAATATGATGTCATATTGGTAATAAAATGGAAATTTTCAAACATTTCTCAATAATACAAGGAGTATGAGTATGTGTAAATACAGAAACCAGCTTAATATGATGTCATTAGATAATTAAAAATAAAATTAATCTGACGTTTAACATTTTGAAGGTCTCTATACAACATGTTTAATTTTGAAATTGATTTTTTTTTAATATCGCATTTAGCCCACATGGCAGATATTGTTAAGACAGAGTATAATAGCGAGCTTCGCCCGCTATCGGACCGGTTCAGATTTTCGGAAAAATGAGAAAAATAGACCGGTAAATTTTTACTTTATAAAAAACATGACTTTTTTTTTTTTGTAAATGAAATTTACTTGGATTTATTAAAGAAAGGATAAAGTGGAAGGGAAAGGAATATTAAACGAAAACCTTTGTGCGATCTTCGATCACACTTATCCACTTGTTTTTTCTTGTCTCCCGACAGGCACGATACAACTAGGGGCTACTCACAGAATATCTGCTCTATTGAGATTATCAAATGTTGGTAAAAAAATTGATCCAAGGGTTCCACCAACTAAAAAAATATTTTGTTCGTAATCCGTCCCTTTAAAAAAAAAAAGGGAACATCACTGTTTCCTGCAACGGCGCCAGTTATCCTCCGGTTGCATCCTTCAATTTATATTCTTTTGATTGTTCTCAACATCATGCAAGCGTGAGTCTCTTCACAATTACTCTCGTTCCGCACGAGCCTTTTGTCACGCACTGATCACGCGTAATGATCGCGCACGCTTCATTACAAAAGATCCTCGCTTCTATCTCCAAAGACACCACCATTATGAGGACACCGGATGGTGACATATTTAATGCGCTGATTTCCATATGAAAAAAGTACATATATATACAGTACTGTTTATGTCAGTCATTGGGTTGCGACA
The DNA here is from genome assembly GCA_963931845.1 of Maratus michaelseni. Lineage (NCBI taxonomy): Eukaryota > Metazoa > Arthropoda > Arachnida > Araneae > Salticidae > Maratus > Maratus michaelseni. The sequence goes on along the minus strand of OZ007589.1, from coordinate 451,414,224 downwards.
AATTTCACTTTGCCAGGCAACCATCGCGCAATAATACTAAGAAAAATAAAGTCTACTCTTAGATGTTATCGGAATGAAGATGTAATGATCCATCTAAGTTCTAAACTGCTTGAGAAAATATTAATTCCTTAAACAATAGGCATGAAGACAATTCTTTTGTAACAACATAAAGAGGCTACCTAAATTGGCATACCACTCCCCTTGCATATCGCTTAAAACTTAAAGCATAACTTAGGATTTAATGCGCTGAGAAATATTCAAATAAGGTCTCTAGAGATTACTTATAATCATCTTAAGTTACAGAAATTTTGGTATATTCTAAAGTTCTGTTTCATTATTTATAATCGAATTCATTCATATATAAAATGCAAGATAATTTGCCTCTCTACCAGGGTTGCCAGACGTCCAGCTTTTCGAGGGATATCCGGTTTATGTTTACTAAATTTAAATGTCCCACATGTATTTTCTCATATTACAAACTATAAATCGTTCAAGGTCGTAACGCATTCACATGATTTCGTTTGGAGTACCTAAAGAGGGAAACTGTTGTACCATAAGTTTAATTTGTCGAAACCATCCGTTAATATACACTATATGGCCATTAATGACCGGCAACTTTCAATTTTAGACATTTTGTCGAATATTTAAAAATATACTTGTCAAATTCTTCTGGAATTTTAGGATTAAAAAGAACAGGTTTGACTTCATATTTATCAATGTCGATTTGATAAGGAGGACAATTAGGGGGCTAAAAAAATATTAAAGAAAAAAAAGAATACTTTGGTTCACCCTGTAAAATAAAACGCACGAAATGATCTATCGCTACAGAATATACATAGGCAGACATTGTACAATATGTATATTCATTTGTGTAAGAATAGCATAAATATTTAATATATTTATATTCCAATTGCACTATATTGCTTCTACTACATTTTTTTCAATTTTTATGAAACTGGCGTTAAATTTAGTTAAAAACCGTGTATGTTATAAGCAAAAAACATGCAAGATTTTTTTTAAATTTAAAAAAAAATCGCTATAACTCTATTAATATACATGCTATTCTTACACAAATGAATACACATATTGTACAATGTCAGCCTATGTATATTCTGTAGCGATAGATCATTTCGTGCATTTTATTTTACAGGGTGAACCAAAGTATTCTTTTTTTTCTTTAATATTTTTTTAGCCACCTAATTGTCCTCCTTATCAAATCGACGTTGATAAATATGAAAAGAAACCTGTTCTTTTTAATCCTAAAATTCCAGAAGAATCTGACAAGTATATTTTTAAATATTCGACAAAATGTCCAAAATTGAAAGTTGCCGGTCATTAATGGCCATATAGTGTAGTTGTGACAAATTAAAAAAGATTTAGCGAAACAGAAATGGAATCAATATTTTAAATATTTCCCAGAAAAATATATTAGAAATATAGAAGTTAATTTTTTTTAATTAATTCAAATTTCAATTTCTTTGACAAGTTTGAATTAAAAAAAATAAATTTAAAAGGACCTAATAATATAAAAAAACAGATCGACATTTTCGGTGATAAATTTCAAATTAGTTCATTTCACCAACTAGTACTTCAATACATCCAGAAACAGAAACAATGCATCCAAGAATTAAAATTTTCAAAAAAAAAAAAAAAATGCAACTACTAGTTATGTTTATTGACCAACACTTTCTTGTTTATTATTATTATTGTGATAGCAAGATAATTGCTCTGTTTTTTTTTTTTTTTTTTTTTTTACAATTACAGGATAATTGCATACTGAATAATTTCATAGAAATAAACATTTTGAAATGTTTAAATGTGCACTTTAATACTCAATTAGTAATTTTTCCTTCTGTAGCAGGATCTGTTATTGTATTTTAATGCATACAGTTATACACATTTATGTTTATACGTTTTATAAAGTATACCAGAAAAAATAAGCTGATATATAATGCTCTACGTATTCTATGGAAATGTTATATACAGAACCGTCTATAAGCAGGTACTGTGACTGCAATGGAACATCCGAGTCATGTGCTAATAGAAGTAAGTACTCGACCAGTACAAAAAAATCGTTCATTTTACAGAAAAAAAAATTATAATCCGTTTCCAAAAGTTTTTTAACTGGGCCAACATTTGCAAATCTAGAAAGGTTCTTGTTTAAAATAAAAAAGATTTTTCTTAACCTTTAAATGTAACTTTAGGGCTCCAAAACGTATGTGGCAGGCGAGCCCATTTAAACAGAAGGTCGGAGCTGGTTATACATATTTTTCTCTCATGGTCAAATATTAATTGCATCAAACTTTTTACAGCTTATATCGTTGAAATACATCATTTTTGCAACACACAGATGGTTTTCTCATAAAGATTGGCGCCGCTATTTCGGATATAAATGAAATTCATCATTGTTCAGATGCCTTCTGTCCAAAATCATAAATACCATGCATGCGTTTTTCGCTACTTTATCAAAACAATTTTAACTGCCAGTCTAGGAATTTCTTCATTTTGTCAAAAGTGTGCTGAATTGCCAAATATGCACGTTCTTGTCGTCAATTTTGAAAATAAAATGAAAATACTAACTGTTATGGTAACCAACTTTAAAATTCACGACATCACATTCGAAAAAATAAAATCTTTTGCGAGAATGGTAACTGCAGCTTTTCGTCACTTCGCATCTATCTCTCTGCTCGATTACAGCTAATTAAAAAGCTCCCAATATGCCCGGCCCGGATCCACCCAAAGGAAAACTTAAAACTTTATTTTCTACTAAAAGTTGCAGTGTTTCTCTACGCCCCCTCTTAGTGTTTGAATGTCATCTTGCAATATGCGATTTCATACTTGTTCGGAATACCTCCTACCTAACTGAGATGCAAAATTTTGTTTGAGAATTTTAGATTTTATGTGACTTTTTCTACATATTAAAAAACTCTTGACGTTGCAATATGGATTTGATGCTTCATTTCTCTTTTCGTAAAATCCAGTTCATCTAGGTTTTCGGCATTACGTCTCCAGTGGTTATTGCTGTACACAACACAGGGTCCCACTAGTAAAATTTTTACGTATCACGCATAACATGAAAAGATTTTCCTGTCAATTGTTACATAAACAATTTTTCAAGTAATCTCCATGCTCATCAACATCATCATAGTTATACATATTTAAACGCTTAAAATTTTTTGTTCTGAAGATTCCTGATTACATATTTTGTGCATTTATTTCTGTTTAGGAGAAAATTGTATAAAGTTTCTGCCTTTCACTGAATTCTAAAAAAAAAGATCTTTAAACATTTCAGAATTGTTTCAATGATTCTTTGCGAAAATCTACTATATTACAAACCAACTATTTGATAATTTTCTTCAATCACAATGATAAAAATTAAAATTTCTGTCAAAGGGATGAGGTACATCATGGAAATGAGAGAAAATAACATGAAATGCCGAATTTTAGAGAGCTCACGATTTGCGTTGAAAACCATTAGGATAGAAAGGAACACATTTGTACAACATGTCCAGGAAAATGTATGTGCTCATCTCTTATATTTAGGATGTAAGAAATACATGACTTTTTCTCTGATGAGCTTCTTAATGAACTCTAAACATGAAATCTTTAAACAATACGATGGTGAAATACAAATGGAATAGAAATGTGACTACTACAACAGAAGATAATCATTTTTTAATAAGAGCGGAAATTCGCAATCAAAGGGTTGTTTTTTTTCCTTAATGAGAACTCTTTATTGAGTTAATGGATTTTATTTGGAAAATGTCACTTCAGTTTTCTATCCACTCGTAAAGAAACACTTGCCAGAATCAAAATTATCTTAATCTAAACCAGGCAAATTAAACGGTGGAAGTTATTTGCAGATAAAATCGTTTTATTTTGCAATAAGCTAGGAATTATTTTCAAGATTTGTTTAAATGTAATCCACTTGAATAAAGAGTAGTTTGATAAAGCGGATATCTTATTCTAGTGATGCCAAGATATCGGAATATTATTTTTATGTATGTTGAAGTCAGTTTTTCGGCATTTTGTCTGCGCATTTAAGCTATCGAAAATAAGTACAGAGTGGTTATAATAATAATTTTGCGATATGGGAGTCAGTTTAAGGAAACGTGATGCCATTTGAGATGTTGTTATTTTATGGCATTAAGCTCGATAATGAGGTAAATATCGAGCTGTCAGAATTACGGTTACAGTGAAAAAAAAAATCGAAAATTTCAAATGGCAACAGCCAATTTTTCTCATTGCAAAATCGTCTTCATGGTCGGAAACTATAAAGAACATTAAAAAATTAATTTTTCCTCTTTAATCGTGTTTCCGTGGTCTTTTGGGTCGTTAGGGATCTACCTCAGCTATCCTAACCTTAAAAAAAAAAAAAAAAAAAAAAAAAAAAAAAATTAAAATGGAGCGAGAAATTTGAAAAAAGACCTTCTCATTAACTTAACATTAGCTTGAGCGTTTCTTCCCGTGACTAGTGTAGGTTTTTAAGGCCCTTCACTATTCAAGCGATTGGATTAGATTGACCTCTAAACGGGCTAGTTTTTACTTTTTTAATTTTGGTTGCAGGTTTTTTTTTTATATAAAATTACTTTCCCTTTCAGAACACTTTTCGAAAATAAAAGTAGCTTCATTTAAAAAGCTGCAGCCAAAATCGAAAAAGTAAAAACTATCCCACTTACAGATCGATCTCAGCTATCCTATGCAGAAAAAAATCATTTAAAAATATTAAAATGCCAGCGAGAAATTTTACATCAACCCCCCAATAGCTTTAAAATTAGCTTACGAGTTTCATCCCGTGACTAGTTTACGCTAGGCTCTTAATTTTGCTGACAGCAAATTAATTTGTCTAACACATTTTCGAATTAAAAACATACTTGCGGCATGTAAAAGAAATATTGCATCTATGATTGCTTGTAAAACTGCTTATTTCACTTAATTAAAATGTAATAAATATATCCTACAGAAATGAATGAGAATGTTATCCTATTAAGATAATAATAAAATCTCTAAATCCAAGCGATCGATTTACCCCTAAGAGTCTTGTTAATTAATATAAAATGCAAGTTTGGAAGTTAACGAAAGATTTTTCACTTGATCTGCAGAAATTTTTGAAACCTTTTTTAAATATCTGAATACCCTGTTCGAGTAGGCGAAATTCTGCCTGATATTTAGTGCTATTTTCTAGTTATTTTCGGCAACGTTCTGCCGCAGGTCATTCTATACACAGCTTAAAACTGCTGAGCCAGGAAACTGGAGTAAAGTGCAAATAAAATTATTGGGTTTCCCGAAGGTAGTTTAAAACAAACAATGCTCTTGTTATTTTTAACTGTGAATTGCAAACAATGCATAATATTTTTCTTTAAAGGTGTTTTCAAAATTTTCATTTAGAACAGCCATACTCAACCTGCGGGCCGCATGTGGCCCAGTGACCTTTTATGTGCGGCTCGAGTCACATAATTATTAATCCATATTTATAAAATTAATTTAAATGTGCATAAAAATATTTAAAACATTCACAGTTGTTTTATATATTTTCATGGAAAGACAAAATTTGTCTTGTTATTTGTAACTAATTTAAAATTATATTAAAACATCTTAAATACCGTTTTCTTAGTAAAAAAAATAAAAAAATAAATAAATAAAATACAGCTACAGTGGTGTATACATTTTTTAATATTAAATACTAATCAAACATTATTTCAAATTAAATAAATTTGCACTGTATATTTCTACAATGAAATAAAAAAGTTTTTGCAATGAGCAAAAGACTGATTTATTAGAGAAAATCTCTTCATTTTTTTCTCCTTAGAACTTTGAAATTCTGCATCGTTATATTATTACGTTTTATACTTATTATACAGCTAATACTGCTTTTTAGAGTTGAACATTTGTCTCGGAAAATTTAGGAAACTGTTTTTACCACTTTTTCCAAACAGCAAAACTCGCAGCATATTTCAACAACATTTGCAATAGAAATCTATCAGGAAGTTTATTGCTTGGAAATAGTGGTGTTAAAACTTTTTCTTAACATTTCTTCCGTTAAAAACGTTCAACCCTACTGATAATATTAACTTTTTTATATTACTTTGTCGTACTACTTATGTTATCTTACTATTTTAATTACTCTTTTTATTTTTTTTTTATCCCCTTTTATAAGTGTGTTGCGGCCCGCCTAACGCCTCAAACATATGTTAGCGGCCAGCGAGAAAAATAGGTTGATGCGTAGCATTTATCGTCCATTTAGAATTTAGAACAACATGACAAAACAACGTGAAATTTTCTGAAATCTTTTTAAAAAATTATATGTATTCCTGAATGCGTGTAATTTTCGTGTATTCTCATTCCAGGGCTGTCACAAGTGACTATTTTTATATATTCTATTCGTACCACTATTTTTTTTTTTTTTTTTATAATTTTATGGTATATTTATTTTTCACACAAAGTTACATGAAAGTGTATGTGAAAAATTTTTGTTTTTGAGAAAGAGGCATCATTGACACACTTGTCACTCAGGAATTTAAAATTTGAACAGCCTTTTAACCTTTACACTTAACTACTATCACAGAAATTGTCACATAGCGACTGAGAGAGGTCTCTGAGACTGCTTAATCGAAAGCTTTAATAATTCTGCACGTATCTCTTCCTAGCTGATACATAAAATCAAGGGGCATAAAATCTCGGTCAAGCTCGTTAATGGGCAGAATCGAACCAGGGGGGGGGGGGGGAATGGGGGGGCTTTTTTGAAAACAGAAAAAAACCCCATAACTTCTTAATTATGATACGTATCGAATCCGTTTAAAGTTATTATTACTTTTAGGAAAAGTGCCGAAAATTTATGTATGACAGATTTTTGATATCATTAAAGGGGAGGGGGAGGAAATAGGGGTTTAAGAAGAAAAAATTCATAATTTTGTCAAATCACAAGATATCAAATCCGCTTAAATTTATTATAAATCCTCTTAATATTATCTACAACTTTTATATTGACAAGTTTTTTATAGGACAGAAAAAAAAACCCTTCCGGCTTCGCCTATAGACACAGGTATAAGTAGAGAGAAAATGGGGCTCCGACCCCAGGAGGAGGTGTGAGGTGCGAGGAGGGAGGAGGGCTCCTCCTCACGAAGTGCCCTCCTCCTCCCAAAGTGCACCTCACACCTCCTCACAAAGTGCTCTCCTCCTTCCGAAGTGCCCACCTCCTCCCGAAGTGTCCTCCTCCTCCCGAAGTGCCCTCCTCCACCACCTAAGATAAGGGGATTAATTAAGGATTAGTGTTAATTAATTTTAATTGCGAGACTTAGAAATTTTTCGAAGCTTTTTTTTTTTTTTTTTTTTTTTGCGGAGAATTTTCTACTAGAATACGAGGTGTGTTTCAAGGGATTTATTTTAACGAATTAGAAATTTAATTAATTTTAATTGGGAAACTTAGAAATTTTTCGAAAACATTTTTTTTTTTTTTTCAAACGAGAGTATGCAGTTTGATTAGGAGTGTATGCAGTAGAAGTGAATGATTAATTAATTAAAAATATTAATTAAACATAGTAATTAATTAATTTTAATTGCAGAACTTAAGAATTTTCGCGAGATTTTTTTTTTTTCAACGAGAGTAGGGTATTCGATATACACGTTAGTGGAGAATTTTAAAAGTCAATAATGGTTTAATTAAAAAGGGTCATTCATTAATTTTAATTAGGGAACTTAGAAATTTTTTTTTTCAACTAGAGTATGCTATTCAATATATATGTTAGAAATAATGATTCATGCATTAAAAAAGGTATTAATATTTTTTTTTTCTTTTAAACCAAAAATAGAATTTAGAGTTAAAATAGAATTTTTAGTTTAAAAAATTGCCAAAACTAGGATTTTCAACTGAAAGTAATCTAAGATATAAACTCTCAACTGAAATGAATTTTGCCTTAAGGTGTGAGCTTTTAGCTAGAAGTGACCTAGAGTCAAAACTTCCTGGTCCCAGGAATCACCACGGGAGGGTTATAGTAAAAAATACAGGGTCCCGTATGAATTATACTGCACTCAATTCTAATAGCTCGCCCCCTCCTTTTTTTTTTTTTTACTCAGAGGGGTCCTTCGATGGACTAACAATACGCACTTCAAAAATACAGAGTGATATCAAAAGAAGAATTTTAACGTATACATAAATTAATAAATAAACAAGAATGAAAAATCAAGCATAGCGTCATAATTTATGAATCACTTTCCACAAAAATACAGATTGGTACCAAAAGAATTTTAACGTATATATAAAATAAACAAGAATGAAAAATCATGTGTAGCGGTTTAGTTTATGAATCACTTTCCAACATTATTGAAATGTTGTGTGAACAAAATATAATTTTACCATATAGTGCATAGTTAATTAAAATAGTGAACAGATCCCCTTTTTAATAAAAAGGCACCCTTCACAATAATCCATTTATGCATAAGGACCCTTCATAAAATCAGATAATTTACACTTTACCCTGTTTTTTTTTCAATTCAAGTTAGGGTAAAAGTACAGTTTACGCATCGATAGATTCAAAATACAGGGACCCTTCGAAGTGTGAACTCGCATTAGACTATAGGGCCCCTTCATAAAATAAATGAGATACATGCCCTATTCGAATAAAACAAAAGCCCTTCACAAAAACTGTAGGGGTTCCCTTTTGGAATAAAAAGGGCCCTTCACAAAAATCCAATTATGCATAAGAACACTTCCTAAAATCAGATAATTTACACATTCGCCTTTTTTTTTTCAATTCAAGTTAGGCTAAAAGGACAGCTTGCGCGTCGATATGTTCAAAACACATAGTTATAGATATTAGGCTACCTTCACAAAATAAATTCAATAGATTCATGTTATATTATGGCGACAGAAATACAAGGGATATTGACCTTTCATAAAAATGCAAGGTCCGCTGTTTGAATGAAAAGGCCTCCCTTCACAATATACCCTGTAAAAATATTATGATTCCACAGATATTTTAAGAAATAGAGTACTAATCTCAAATGAATACGAATTCATGCAATGTAAAAAATAGGTTTTACACGAATACATTTTTAGTATAACGTTCAAAATATAGATTTTAGAAAAAAAAAGTACATTTTTCACCAAATTTATCATACAAGTCTGTAAAATAGGGTAGATCGTTTCATGAAAAATAATTGAATTTTCGAATGATTATGCTTTAAAATACATATTTATAACTGCGACTAAGATTTGAGTGTTACCCCCTCAACATACATATCGCTGAATTATAATGAGTCATATTATCAGATAAGCGAAGATCTTGCTTTGACACGGTGAATCACTCGCGATAAGAAATGCGGCTATTGGGCTTTTTCTCAAATTTAAACAGTTCTGACACATTTTTTGTAGGTAAATGAGGTATTTAAAACCGTCAATGTATACGAATTATTTCGTGTAGTCCTATATAATTATTAATCTGTTAAGTTTTAAAATGCTTCAATGAAAAATAAGAACTAGTCATTAAGCGATACCCTTAAGAATTTTGAGGCAAACAGATGTTTAAATGAATTTGAACATGTTTAAATGTACCTGTGTTTAAATGAATTTGACGCATGTTATGGTAAAAAAAAATACAGGGTCCCCCTATAAGATATATGAATTAAACTTTAAATATTTTAAAATTACATTAGTCTATGCTTTTTTTGTATAGAAAAATTATACTAAATTGTGTTTTTAGTATTTTAACTTAAAAATGTCTTTTGAGGAATGAATATAATAACTAAGCTTTGTTTTTATAAAATATATATTGTACTAAATAGTTAGGGTATTATTTAAAAAAATTTTGTTTTTAATATTGAAAAAAAGTTATCTTATCTAAATATTTAAACCATAATGTACTGTGGACTTCATCCAAATTCGACTGCATGCATGCCTTACAACAACTAAACGGTATAACGTGTTCGCTTATCTCTTAAAATTACGGGATATCGTGACGTCATGGATAAAGCATAGGGTAGAATACAGAATGAATAGGTATTATAAAGCAGAATCATAAATTTTGCATACTTTACACTTGTAGTATGTGAAATGATTGCTACTATTGCCTATATGAGAAAATGAATCATCAACGAATCTTATTAGTGTATGTTATATTTAACCAACAGGCTTGAAATGCGTGAATTTTGACTAGAATTAATCATTGAATGTAAAAATGATTTATTTTTAGATCTAATATGTATATCGTTTAACATTTAAAAATATATACATAAATTAATCTTACCTTATTCACAAACTTGCAATCCCGTCTTCAATATATGACTACAGCATGAAAAAACATGCGTGCTACTTGTATAGCAACTAGACCAGAAATGATTTCAGTACAAGTCCATTATCTTATTGTTAATCTATAGATTAGTAACATCACGTGACTGATTGCGATAACATTCTATACAAGATTTACTGATAAGAATACATTTCAATTCATTTCTCCCAAAAGCAAGTGTATGAGTTGGTTGTAAGATCTAGGTAAGTATCCTTACTTTATATGTTTAAAGTTATAATATATGAATAGATATAATATTAATGTATTTTTTCAATATGTATGGTAGACAAAAAGGAATAGGTAAGCAAAAAAGAATAGGTATTATTGCATGTTTCCTCTAATTTATTTTAAAAATAATTATTTTAAAAATACATACTAACAATTTATGCGATGAGTCACACAGCATGATCGAACGATATATGAAATTTATTTTTATATTATACAAGCTCCTATATACAATTCATATGCGTGAGCAAAATTATTTTTAGACTAGAATTATTCACTGAATGTAAAAAAAAAAAAATGATTTATATTTAGATCTAATATTTATAACGTTTAACATTTTAAAATCCTATTAAAAGTATATACATTAGTATGCTTGTGAAAGGCCTATTGTTAATACGAAACGTTGTGTGAAGTGTCCTTGTTTTAGGGTTAAAAGTTTCGTGAAGGGGTCTGTTTGAAGGAGCCTGTTTCGAAATGACTTAAGAACGAACAATTTATTCCTAAACATTCAACTCGATTCGTTATATATATGCTTTATTAAGTATTCAATAAAAAATAATAACTAAGAAATAAAATTAAAAATAGTAATTAAGAGATACCCTTAAGAATTATTGCGATATCTAATTCGATACAAGTCTTGTTAAAACAGAGATTATAGTGAAAATACACATTAATTATACAGTATTACACTGTATTACACAATGCGCTACCTCACCTATATTATCACAGAAATACCTTCGATAAAATTTAGACTAACAATACACACCTAAAAAAATATATACAGAGTACCCAGAACATGATAGGAATGAATGAAAAATTTTAACATAAATTATAAAATAGGATCTACAATAAGTGACAATAAATAAATATGAAGGAAAAATCATGAGTCATGGTATACTTTATGAAACACTTTCCAATGCTATGTGACTATCGTTAAGAATTTGAAATAAGTGAATTAGATTTAATAATTCATACTGGAAATGTATTTTAAAAAAAATTAGTAGCTTCGCCTACTTTTAAATCATTCAAGACATATGATGAAGGCTTGGCTGCTGTAGAAAAGCTTAATACTTGTATCTTAATGAATCGACCTATTTATGTCGGATTCACAATTTTAGAATTATCTAAATTAGTTATGTATGATTTTCATTACAATTTTATAAAGAAAACATACAAAGATCGTGCAGTTATACTCTTTACGGATATAGATTCCTTAACTTATCATATTCAAACACATAATATTTATAAGGATATGGAGCACCATCATGATTTTTTCGACTTTTCTGAATACTCGAAATCCCATCGTCTAAACCGCACAAGTTTCGAACCTACAAACATATAATCAGACTTGTCATTTTATAACCAGGACGCTAACCACAGGGCTAAGTGAGCCCCCGCTTATTTTATAGTCACCACGCTGACTATTGGGTTTAGTAAGCCCCAGGCTAATTTATATCCACCACGCTAACTATTGGGCTTAGTGAGCCCCAGGCTAACTTATACCCACCACGCTAACTTTTGGGCCTAGTGAACCCCCGCTTATTTTATAGCCACCATACTAACCACAGGGCTAAGTGAGCCCCCGCTTATTTTACAGTCACCATGCTAAGTATTAGGCTGAGTGAGCCCCAGGCTATTTTATAGCTACTACGATAACCCCAGTGCTAAGTGAGCCTCCCGCTTATTTTATAGTCACCACGTTTACTACTGGGCTGAGTGAGCCCCAGGCTATTTTATACCCACCACGCTTACAGGGATAAGTGAGCCCCCGCTTATTATATAGTCAACACGCTAACTACTGGGCTGATTAAGCCCCAGGTATTTTATACCCACCACGCTAACTACTGGCTGAGTGAGCCCCAGGCTATTTTATACCCACCACGCTTACAGGGCTAAGTGAGCCCCCGCTTATTATATAGTCAACACGCTAACTACTGGACTGATTAAGCCCCAGGTATTTTATACCCATCACGCTAACTACTGGGCTGAGTGAGCTCCAGGTTATTTAGTCGCATGAATATGATTTCCAAGGTATATGTCCTAACTTGATTTAGACCATTGCCTATAGTAAGATAAAGCTGCGAAGTAAATTGGTAAACTATATGCACATTTCCCATGGAAACTCACTTGTGTTTTCTTAAATATCTGCAGAAATCAGCATAGTTTATTAAAATTATATACATTCTCATTAGTTTATGAATCTACTAACTTGTAATATCCATATGGTAACTTGGATTATTAGTATTCCCACTTAAAAATTTCTTTTGTAGATTTAATATGATAAACACTAACATGAGACTGACTAAACTTTTACCATTTTCATTTCAACTTAGTTTTAGGAAATTTATCTACATAGCTTTAAATTTTACTGTTTAGTAAGTCTATTATTTTAAAGTATTATTTTTTAGTTCTAATATTCAAAACATATTCATATCGTTTTACATAGTAAGTATCAAGTTAATTTAAAGTCATATTAAAAAAATATACATACAAATACTATTCTTACCTAACACGCCAGCTAGCTAAGCACCCAACCGTCTCACACCAAGGCTCTGAGAAAAGTGAATGCTTGTTCAGGGCCTTATCAGTTAATATAATCACTGATAAGACTTGATCACGTGACATGTGACGTCACTGTTTAAGTGATATCACGTGACCATGTGGTATCATTCAATACGTCACCAATGACGTCAGAGATCACGTGACTAGGTCATAAAAGAACCAATTGCTAATTGCAATTAACAATTTACCTTTAATTGATTTGTATAATATATATATAGATAAATTAATACATGATTTTTCTATGTATTATTTCGTAATACATAGCACATGTACCTTGTTTTACGAAATAATAGAAAAATCATGTATTAATTTATCTATATATATTATACAAAACAATTAAAGGTAAATTTTTAATTGCAATTAGCAATTGGTTCTTTTATGACCTAGTCACGTGATCTCTGACGTCACTGTTTAAGTGATATCACGTGACCATGTGGTATCATTCAATACGTCACCAATGACGTCAGAGATCACGTGACTAGGTCATAAAAGAACCAATTGCTAATTGCAATTAACAATTTACCTTTAATTGATTTGTATAATATATATATAGATAAATTAATACATGATTTTTCTATTATTTCGTAAAACAAGGTACATGTGCTATGTATTACGAAATAATACATAGAAAAATCATGTATTAATTTATCTATATATATATTATACAAATCAATTAAAGGTAAATTGTTAATTGCAATTAGCAATTGGTTCTTTTATGACCTAGTCACGTGATCTCTGACGTCATTGGTGACGTATTGAATGATATCACATGGTCACGTGATATCACTTAAACAGTGACGTCACATGTCACGTGATCAAGTCTTATCAGTGATTATATTAACTGATAAGGCCCTGAACAAGCATTCACTTTTCTCAGAGCCTTGGTGTGAGACGGTTGGGTGCTTAGCTAGCTGGCGTGTTAGGTAAGAATAGTATTTGTATGTATATTTTTTTAATATGACTTTAAATTAACTTGATACTTACTATGTAAAACGATATGAATATGTTTTGAATATTAGAACTAAAAAATAATACTTTAAAATAATAGACTTACTAAACAGTAAAATTTAAAGCTATGTAGATAAATTTCCTAAAACTAAGTTGAAATGAAAATGGTAAAAGTTTAGTCAGTCTCATGTTAGTGTTTATCATATTAAATCTACAAAAGAAATTTTTAAGTGGGAATACTAATAATCCAAGTTACCATATGGATATTACAAGTTAGTAGATTCATAAACTAATGAGAATGTATATAATTTTAATAAACTATGCTGATTTCTGCAGATATTTAAGAAAACACAAGTGAGTTTCCATGGGAAATGTGCATATAGTTTACCAATTTACTTCGCAGCTTTATCTTACTATAGGCAATGGTCTAAATCAAGTTAGGACATATACCTTGGAAATCATATTCATGCGACTAAATAACCTGGAGCTCACTCAGCCCAGTAGTTAGCGTGATGGGTATAAAATACCTGGGGCTTAATCAGTCCAGTAGTTAGCGTGTTGACTATATAATAAGCGGGGGCTCACTTAGCCCTGTAAGCGTGGTGGGTATAAAATAGCCTGGGGCTCACTCAGCCAGTAGTTAGCGTGGTGGGTATAAAATACCTGGGGCTTAATCAGCCCAGTAGTTAGCGTGTTGACTATATAATAAGCGGGGGCTCACTTATCCCTGTAAGCGTGGTGGGTATAAAATAGCCTGGGGCTCACTCAGCCCAGTAGTAAACGTGGTGACTATAAAATAAGCGGGAGGCTCACTTAGCACTGGGGTTATCGTAGTAGCTATAAAATAGCCTGGGGCTCACTCAGCCTAATACTTAGCATGGTGACTGTAAAATAAGCGGGGGCTCACTTAGCCCTGTGGTTAGTATGGTGGCTATAAAATAAGCGGGGGTTCACTAGGCCCAAAAGTTAGCGTGGTGGGTATAAGTTAGCCTGGGGCTCACTAAGCCCAATAGTTAGCGTGGTGGATATAAATTAGCCTGGGGCTTACTAAACCCAATAGTCAGCGTGGTGACTATAAAATAAGCGGGGGCTCACTTAGCCCTGTGGTTAGCGTCCTGGTTATAAAATGACAAGTCTGATTATATGTTTGTAGGTTCGAAACTTGTGCGGTTTAGACGATGGGATTTCGAGTATTCAGAAAAGTCGAAAAAATCATGATGGTGCTCCATATCCTTATAAATATTATGTGTTTGAATATGATAAGTTAAGGAATCTATATCCGTAAAGAGTATAACTGCACGATCTTTGTATGTTTTCTTTATAAAATTGTAATGAAAATCATACATAACTAATTTAGATAATTCTAAAATTGTGAATCCGACATAAATAGGTCGATTCATTAAGATACAAGTATTAAGCTTTTCTACAGCAGCCAAGCCTTCATCATATGTCTTGAATGATTTAAAAGTAGGCGAAGCTACTAATTTTTTTTAAAATACATTTCCAGTATGAATTATTAAATCTAATTCACTTATTTCAAATTCTTAACGATAGTCACATAGCATTGGAAAGTGTTTCATAAAGTATACCATGACTCATGATTTTTCCTTCATATTTATTTATTGTCACTTATTGTAGATCCTATTTTATAATTTATGTTAAAATTTTTCATTCATTCCTATCATGTTCTGGGTACTCTGTATATATTTTTTTAGGTGTGTATTGTTAGTCTAAATTTTATCGAAGGTATTTCTGTGATAATATAGGTGAGGTAGCGCATTGTGTAATACAGTGTAATACTGTATAATTAATGTGTATTTTCACTATAATCTCTGTTTTAACAAGACTTGTATCGAATTAGATATCGCAATAATTCTTAAGGGTATCTCTTAATTACTATTTTTAATTTTATTTCTTAGTTATTATTTTTTATTGAATACTTAATAAAGCATATATATAACGAATCGAGTTGAATGTTTAGGAATAAATTGTTCGTTCTTAAGTCATTTCGAAACAGGCTCCTTCAAACAGACCCCTTCACGAAACTTTTAACCCTAAAACAAGGACACTTCACACAACGTTTCGTATTAACAATAGGCCTTTCACAAGCATACTAATGTATATACTTTTAATAGGATTTTAAAATGTTAAACGTTATAAATATTAGATCTAAATATAAATCATTTTTTTTTTTTTACATTCAGTGAATAATTCTAGTCTAAAAATAATTTTGCTCACGCATATGAATTGTATATAGGAGCTTGTATAATATAAAAATAAATTTCATATATCGTTCGATCATGCTGTGTGACTCATCGCATAAATTGTTAGTATGTATTTTTAAAATAATTATTTTTAAAATAAATTAGAGGAAACATGCAATAATACCTATTCTTTTTTGCTTACCTATTCCTTTTTGTCTACCATACATATTGAAAAAATACATTAATATTATATCTATTCATATATTATAACTTTAAACATATAAAGTAAGGATACTTACCTAGATCTTACAACCAACTCATACACTTGCTTTTGGGAGAAATGAATTGAAATGTATTCTTATCAGTAAATCTTGTATAGAATGTTATCGCAATCAGTCACGTGATGTTACTAATCTATAGATTAACAATAAGATAATGGACTTGTACTGAAATCATTTCTGGTCTAGTTGCTATACAAGTAGCACGCATGTTTTTTCATGCTGTAGTCATATATTGAAGACGGGATTGCAAGTTTGTGAATAAGGTAAGATTAATTTATGTATATATTTTTAAATGTTAAACGATATACATATTAGATCTAAAAATAAATCATTTTTACATTCAATGATTAATTCTAGTCAAAATTCACGCATTTCAAGCCTGTTGGTTAAATATAACATACACTAATAAGATTCGTTGATGATTCATTTTCTCATATAGGCAATAGTAGCAATCATTTCACATACTACAAGTGTAAAGTATGCAAAATTTATGATTCTGCTTTATAATACCTATTCATTCTGTATTCTACCCTATGCTTTATCCATGACGTCACGATATCCCGTAATTTTAAGAGATAAGCGAACACGTTATACCGTTTAGTTGTTGTAAGGCATGCATGCAGTCGAATTTGGATGAAGTCCACAGTACATTATGGTTTAAATATTTAGATAAGATAACTTTTTTTCAATATTAAAAACAAAATTTTTTTAAATAATACCCTAACTATTTAGTACAATATATATTTTATAAAAACAAAGCTTAGTTATTATATTCATTCCTCAAAAGACATTTTTAAGTTAAAATACTAAAAACACAATTTAGTATAATTTTTCTATACAAAAAAAGCATAGACTAATGTAATTTTAAAATATTTAAAGTTTAATTCATATATCTTATAGGGGGACCCTGTATTTTTTTTTACCATAACATGCGTCAAATTCATTTAAACACAGGTACATTTAAACATGTTCAAATTCATTTAAACATCTGTTTGCCTCAAAATTCTTAAGGGTATCGCTTAATGACTAGTTCTTATTTTTCATTGAAGCATTTTAAAACTTAACAGATTAATAATTATATAGGACTACACGAAATAATTCGTATACATTGACGGTTTTAAATACCTCATTTACCTACAAAAAATGTGTCAGAACTGTTTAAATTTGAGAAAAAGCCCAATAGCCGCATTTCTTATCGCGAGTGATTCACCGTGTCAAAGCAAGATCTTCGCTTATCTGATAATATGACTCATTATAATTCAGCGATATGTATGTTGAGGGGGTAACACTCAAATCTTAGTCGCAGTTATAAATATGTATTTTAAAGCATAATCATTCGAAAATTCAATTATTTTTCATGAAACGATCTACCCTATTTTACAGACTTGTATGATAAATTTGGTGAAAAATGTACTTTTTTTTTCTAAAATCTATATTTTGAACGTTATACTAAAAATGTATTCGTGTAAAACCTATTTTTTACATTGCATGAATTCGTATTCATTTGAGATTAGTACTCTATTTCTTAAAATATCTGTGGAATCATAATATTTTTACAGGGTATATTGTGAAGGGAGGCCTTTTCATTCAAACAGCGGACCTTGCATTTTTATGAAAGGTCAATATCCCTTGTATTTCTGTCGCCATAATATAACATGAATCTATTGAATTTATTTTGTGAAGGTAGCCTAATATCTATAACTATGTGTTTTGAACATATCGACGCGCAAGCTGTCCTTTTAGCCTAACTTGAATTGAAAAAAAAAAGGCGAATGTGTAAATTATCTGATTTTAGGAAGTGTTCTTATGCATAATTGGATTTTTGTGAAGGGCCCTTTTTATTCCAAAAGGGAACCCCTACAGTTTTTGTGAAGGGCTTTTGTTTTATTCGAATAGGGCATGTATCTCATTTATTTTATGAAGGGGCCCTATAGTCTAATGCGAGTTCACACTTCGAAGGGTCCCTGTATTTTGAATCTATCGATGCGTAAACTGTACTTTTACCCTAACTTGAATTGAAAAAAAAACAGGGTAAAGTGTAAATTATCTGATTTTATGAAGGGTCCTTATGCATAAATGGATTATTGTGAAGGGTGCCTTTTTATTAAAAAGGGGATCTGTTCACTATTTTAATTAACTATGCACTATATGGTAAAATTATATTTTGTTCACACAACATTTCAATAATGTTGGAAAGTGATTCATAAACTAAACCGCTACACATGATTTTTCATTCTTGTTTATTTTATATATACGTTAAAATTCTTTTGGTACCAATCTGTATTTTTGTGGAAAGTGATTCATAAATTATGACGCTATGCTTGATTTTTCATTCTTGTTTATTTATTAATTTATGTATACGTTAAAATTCTTCTTTTGATATCACTCTGTATTTTTGAAGTGCGTATTGTTAGTCCATCGAAGGACCCCTCTGAGTAAAAAAAAAAAAAAGGAGGGGGCGAGCTATTAGAATTGAGTGCAGTATAATTCATACGGGACCCTGTATTTTTTACTATAACCCTCCCGTGGTGATTCCTGGGACCAGGAAGTTTTGACTCTAGGTCACTTCTAGCTAAAAGCTCACACCTTAAGGCAAAATTCATTTCAGTTGAGAGTTTATATCTTAGATTACTTTCAGTTGAAAATCCTAGTTTTGGCAATTTTTTAAACTAAAAATTCTATTTTAACTCTAAATTCTATTTTTGGTTTAAAAGAAAAAAAAAATATTAATACCTTTTTTAATGCATGAATCATTATTTCTAACATATATATTGAATAGCATACTCTAGTTGAAAAAAAAAATTTCTAAGTTCCCTAATTAAAATTAATGAATGACCCTTTTTAATTAAACCATTATTGACTTTTAAAATTCTCCACTAACGTGTATATCGAATACCCTACTCTCGTTGAAAAAAAAAAAATCTCGCGAAAATTCTTAAGTTCTGCAATTAAAATTAATTAATTACTATGTTTAATTAATATTTTTAATTAATTAATCATTCACTTCTACTGCATACACTCCTAATCAAACTGCATACTCTCGTTTGAAAAAAAAAAAAAAATGTTTTCGAAAAATTTCTAAGTTTCCCAATTAAAATTAATTAAATTTCTAATTCGTTAAAATAAATCCCTTGAAACACACCTCGTATTCTAGTAGAAAATTCTCCGCAAAAAAAAAAAAAAAAAAAAAAAGCTTCGAAAAATTTCTAAGTCTCGCAATTAAAATTAATTAACACTAATCCTTAATTAATCCCCTTATCTTAGGTGGTGGAGGAGGGCACTTCGGGAGGAGGAGGACACTTCGGGAGGAGGTGGGCACTTCGGAAGGAGGAGAGCACTTTGTGAGGAGGTGTGAGGTGCACTTTGGGAGGAGGAGGGCACTTCGTGAGGAGGAGCCCTCCTCCCTCCTCGCACCTCACACCTCCTCCTGGGGTCGGAGCCCCATTTTCTCTCTACTGGTATATTTCGATGTGGGCGGTCCAAACTGCCGCATCATTGCGAAAAGGTCATTTCTTCTGCAATTCCCAATAAACAGATAAACAGGTGCCCTACGATCTGCGTCTTCGAAATCTATTTGTGCCTGTAGGCCGAGCCGTCAGGATTTTTTTATAGTGAAAATTCATCTATTCTGAAGTCTCAAGCGATATTTCTAGATCTCCAAACGAAACAAAATTTCACTAATGTCTATAGTTAACATAAAAGTAAGTTAAACTGGGAAAATTGAAAAAAGCAGCGGAGACAGCTAAGAGTAATTAAAGGACAATTATTTTTTTGTCCAATAAATACAGTATATCTTTGATTATAATCGTTTTCTACATGACGGCTATCCTTCATGATGATGATTGATAATTAAATGAGATTGATATTTCATAGAAGGTTAAATCATTAAAGTTCAATAATATTTAAAATTACAGATTTATTTTGACATGAATTAAATTTTATTTAATTGTCATTGCATCTTTATCAAATATGAGGATATGATATCTTAATAAAATTACATCTAGAAAAAAAAAGATTTATAACACTAAATTTGACAGTATTTTCTAAAAGATTCTTTACGTTGACAGAGAAATGAAAAACATTATTCGATTTTTGTGAATATGAACAAAAATATGTGATAATCTTATGCATTCACAAATAATGGATGCAAATGATTCCTAGTTATTGTCAGTAGTTAGAAAGTAGCGAGAATGAATTGGTGAATGAGCTTAAAATATATTTTTTAAAATTGTTTGATTTTTTCCAGTCGCACAAATGTAGAAGATCTTTAAATGGGAAGAAAATGCTTTTTTAATGGAAATTTTTCAGTAAGAGAGAAAAAAAAACACCCCTCTATTATAGCATCATGGAACACAAAAGATCAGACGTTAATAGAAGAGGTTGGCTGGGGCAAATAATAGCAGAACACGAGAAGCAGATTGCTGCACCCAGGTCACTCAGTTTGGGAGGGAAAGGGGGAAATAAATAGTCTATTATTCAAGGTCGATAAAAGAAAAAACGGTTGTGTAAATGCAGTTTGAAATTTTTTTATTAAGATGGAATGACAATTAAATAAAATTTAATTAATATAAATACTGGACGATTACACCATGAAATATTACAACATTAAAGACGTGAGTATAAAACATCACAAATTTTACTGAGTGGTGTACACAAATTAATTTTATACATACATTAAAATTAAAAATATCGACGTTTCGACCACCTTCTATGGTCAACCTCAGGTAAAATTTGCTATATTGCTTCCAAAGTTTCACTATGCTCACTATTAAAGCAATAATAATGTGGCAACGGACGGATTGTTTTTCGCATTTGAAACTTTGGAAGCAATATAGCAAATTTTACCTGAGGTTGACCATAGAAGGTGGTCGAAACGTCGATATCTTTAATTTTAATGTATGTATAAAATTTTAGATTTGTATACACCGTTCAGTAAAATTTGTGATGTTTTATACTCACTTCTTTAATGTTGTACAATTTAATTGGTGTCAAAATAAATCTACAATTTTAAATATTATTAAACTTTAATTATTTAACCTTAGATGAAATGTCAATCTCATTTAATTATCAACCGGCTTTTACTTTTAAACTCTTATACAGATCTACACTGCTTGACAATTGCTAAGGAACAGAGGTATTTTTCGTCATAACTAATAATAGACATCGTTTGAAGAAATGAGACTTAGTACATAGAATTTAATAGAGGTCTTAATGTATCTTTGTTGTGGAAAAGGATACAGATCTTATCACATGACAAAGCAAGATTCGAAAAAGAACAAAATAGGCTTCTTGCAGCATTTCTCAACATTTGCAAAAAATTGTTGTTTTGTCCAAAAAAGGAACACGTATAAGTCAGTGAGGACAGTATGACAACCTCCGACACTGATGCACATTTTGCATCATTTGTGCATGCTGTTCACTAAACAATTGCGGCGAGTTTGGGGAATTCGGTCCCAATTTTTTCACAGGGCGATTTTCAGGTCCTGCATGATTCGAGGAGAGTTCTGTTCAGCAATATGTATATCGAGTGCAGTAGAATACATAACTTCTTTTTAACATATGTATGTATATATTTATAATCAGTAATGAAACACATTTATTTTTAACAATGTAAACATACATAGCATTCAGATCAACAGAACATACAACATGAAAGTCTGCATTATCTTCTATTTTATACATGAGTATAATATCGGACTGATTATATCTTCTAATTCATAATTCGTAAGTTTAAACAATGTGATTCAGATTTACCTTAGAAGAACCGTGGTAAGGCGCCGTATCCGGCTTTCCTTTCAAAGAGCAACTGCACTGTAAAAAGAAATCACAGTATTTTTACAGCAAAAAATGCTGGCAATATGGGTGCCAGCATATTTTGCTGTGAATTTACAGCAGTTTTGTTTTTTATGGATAAACAGCACTTTTGTAAATTCACAGCATTTTTTGCGGTTAATTTTACAGCAGTTCAGTTTTTTTTATTTTACAGCAGATTTGTTAGTTTTACAGCCGTTTTTGCTGTTAATTTTAATGCAATTTTAACAGAATCACTGTAAAACTTTTAGTATTTGTTGTTGATATTTTTACCCCCCCCCCCCCCCCCCCCTCTCCGTGTATTGTTTTTTTTTCTTATTTTAACCTGAGACATATTTCAAAGACTTTGGGCACTAAGTATTACCTTTTTGTTTACTTATATCATTATTTTAATATCATTATTATATAATAGATTCTGTTATACATATATACTATACAAATTTCGGTTTTTGGTCAAGTATATCACCCACAAAAGTTTTTAGTCATTTGCCTATAGAGATAAAATGTTTTTTCAGTAAATCATAACAAAGGAAGATTTTACTTTATCTAGCTTTTAATTAATTATTCAGTATTTCTTTACAGGACTTTGTTTATCCGTTTGTTTGTATTTGAAAATACCCCCTAATTTAAATCAAGCATATATTTTTTTTCCTTCCAACAAATTTAGGGTTATTTTTTGTATATATTTAAATATTTTTGTTTATTCAATGTAGCCATTATTTCCTCCACCCCCCAACACGGACATGCAAAACTTTCTGATATTTAAACTATCATTTATATATAATTAATAACAAGACCTTATTGTACGCAACTTGCTGATATGGAAACATTATATTGATAAAAAACTTATTTTATGCTAAGATAATTTTAAAAGTCTACATTTAATTCCATAAATATCAGGTCTGATTGAAAAATGAACACGGGGAGAAAAAAAAAAACACTTATGAGTTCAAGAAACGTAGAATAAAATAATAATAAAAAAAAATCTGTTCACATAAAAACTTTAAAATTAAGCGTAAAAAATAAATAGATAATGGACAAAAACATTAAACGAGTTGCTGCAAATTACTGCTGCGACAGTAAACAAACAAGGAATATTTTAGGAATTGATAAAATAGTGCATCCAGATTACACATAATAAATGATTTGAAAATGGAAAATAAATCACTGTTCGAAATATCGGCTAAATAGGTATATTAAATAAATAAAAATATTTAAATTACCGTCCAAAGTGAACCGAAAACTGTAGCTGGTAAAATATTTATAGGATTTAGAAAGTATATTCGAATGCCAACGTATGAACTGGAGTTTTGAAAAATATATAATAGCGTAATAAGGCATAGCTAAAAACAGGGATCTTGTTTAAAAAAAAAAAATGCTTGCATAAAGTTTCCCTGTGATACTTAAATACAAATTATACGTAATCATAACTAAGTTCTAGGAGAACATACTGAGGTAAAGTAAAAAACAACATAACTAAGCAAAATCATCTATTTTTACGATTTAAAACAAAATATTTATTCTAGACAAATGACGTGAAAGTTCCTGCCGTGATATACACGTGGTTTAAAAACAAAATTAGTATCGTATAAATATATAACAGAATTTATATGATATTATTAAAACAATAATATAAGAAAACAAAGATAAAACTTACTTTTACTCTTTAAAATTAATCCATTATCATGTGTAATTGTTACAACTTTCATTTCTCGTAGAATCGAAGCGTCACTTCATTATTGGACTGCACCTGCCGCTGACCTAAATGTGTTTATTCCCCTCGTTTGAGATAATGATAAACAACGCCAACAGATGTCGCTATCTATACAGCTGTAATCACTGTAAATTAACGAAAGTGCTGTGTTTGATTGCTAGGGGAAATATTAACAGCCTTTTTTGCAGTTTTTCCTTCCGTTTTTTTTTTACAGTGTGAGTCGTGATCGAGTCTAAACCAGCGGTTCATAAACTGTGGACCGCGGATCCCAAGGAGTCCGCAATGGGAGTTCGCAAAGGGCTCGTATTCAATGTATTTTTAAAAGCTATGTAGAACCTGATGTATCATTTATTTAATATTCTAAAAACATCAGTAACTTCAGTCTTAAATCCTAGGAGTCCGAGAAGATAGAGGAAATATGAAAAAGGATGCGTAATAACTAAGAGTTTAAGAACTATTTCTTTAAACTATAAAAATACACCTTTCTTTAACCTGGTGAAATCCAATCGTTATTAAAAGAAATAGAAATTTTCTTAAATGATTTTATATTTCCTTTTCATGATTTTTCCTTTTTCCTGCTTTCTAGAAGATGTGGCATTTAACAGGATTGGTTATTCATTAGTATAACATTTAGAAAATGAAGCCCTGGAAAATAAATTAATCCATCTGAATTTTCCATGATTTGTTGAGACTAGAAAGTTTACCTAGATCAGTCACGGATAGCTAAATGAAAGTTCTCTTATTTTACTGCTCTTTTATCAACTGCTAAAAGAAAAAAAAATCAGCATAAAAGTAAATAAACTATTGCACCACGGTAGACAAAATTGGGAGTTGCATATATGATTAATATTTTGGATTTATTGCTTGCCAGCATCTCTGGAAAAAGGATCTTCTACAATATTTTATAATTGTGGACAAACTTTAGTATCGAAAGAAAACTTTTAAAAATACTTAAATGAATTTGAATAATTCAGAACAATTTCTTCGATCTTCAATGTTTATCTATCTATAATATATGAATAATTTTTATTACTACATTTCCCGAGACAAATGTGGTATTTGTCAACAATATCAGTCACACAATTGTGTCCTTTCTAACAGATAATGTGAGGTCATTGTTTACTCTTTAGATTTTTTTAACCTTATGATTTGGGGGTAGGGATATCGTACGTCCCAGCGACTATTTTTTTTATTCCATTCGTACAACTTTTTGAAAAATAATCTCTGCCAATCACTTACAATACGATCTTTTCAAAATATATATACCACAAAGAAACTTTTATGTAAATTGTAATACGGTTGAATATAAAAATAGTCGCCAGTACTAATCCGTAACCCGTAACTAGTAAAAGGATGGTAATCCTTAAACCGTAATTTGTAAAATGATGGTAATCCTTAACCCGTAATCCGTAAAAGGATGGTAAAAATAATTAAAGCGAGCTTGCAAGATTATGGATTTTATACAGACAGCAAGTCGGAAATCCTTCTCACGAGCAAGTTATGTGTTTCTGAAAGAAGTCTGATTCTCAAAGAGTCCACAAGATGATATGCAAATCAATTTTATCATGTCTTAATTGTGCAACATTGTATATATTATGTCAACTTTACATTCGAGAAAATTCGACAGTGCAACCTGAAATGGTGCTTCATGAAAGCGTAGCAACTTGATGTCATTTAATTCGATATGTGATCAAACAAATCCTTCTGCCAACGTATGTAACAGATTCCTTGAAAAATGCAGTGTGACCCAGAAAGTAATGTTTGAAAAAAGCTTATAGATGGTGCTAGATACGAAATAAAAGAATCAAAAGTGGTGCATACGCGATTTTCATAGTCGGCAATTGTTGATGCGTGCGTTTTGTTTCAAAGTGCAGTGCTTGTAGACATTTCTCTGCCCCTGTAGTAATTTTGTTTGCTTAGGACACAAAATTAAAATTGCCACTTACTAATAAAACGAATGTATCGACAATTACTGACTATGAAGATCACGTGTGCAGCACCTTTGACTTATTTCGCTCATACCTAGTACTATCTGTGACTTTTTTTCATACATTACCTTCTGGTACAACCTGTGCATAGCTCTGTATATGTTCTAATGGCCATTACTTCCTTTGTGTCTATGTGTGAATAGTTCACTTACAGGATTTTCATTCTTCAACAGAAATTGGTGTCAAAAAAGCATGTTAATCCCTTGAAGGGAAGTGATATATTATTTGTACAACTTACTTTTTATCCCCCGCTGCCAAAATTGTACCCAAATCTTTGAAGATAGTTTTACTTTTATAATGTGCCTGAAGAAAAGCATTTATTTTTTAAAAACCAATTTGCTCATAAACTCTGGTGATATTCTATCATTTAATAGTTTTTGCAGTAGAATTACTTTGCCTCTCTGACTTGACGAAAATGCAGCTATAGATTGATGGATTTCAGGTAACTTTTACGTTAGATCGGTGAATTTTCTGTACTTTGGGAGAAAATATGCAAATCAAAGAGGAATTTTTTTCCCTTTTAACGAAATATAATCAACGGAAGAAAATGTTCAATTCACGGATTTTTGATATGATCTTTATAAGAGTGTTGACTTTATAGAATTCATGAAGAATGATTTTCATTCAAATGGATTTCTAAAAATAAAAATTGCCCTTTTAGTAATATTTCTTGAGAAATTATCATTCAATAACCCGTGCTCCGCTTCATGATCTGTTTATGAAAAAAAAAAAAAAAAGCAACGCGAATAGGTATGTTTCAAGTTTCAATTTATGATTAATAAAAGAGTAACAGTCAACAAATCCAACGTGATGTTATATTTAAAAAAAATACCTATTTTTATTCCTATTTATTCATTTATTTGAATTCTCCTAACTTAAATGGATTGGCAACAGCTCATATAACACAAGCCATAAATCTTTTTTTTTTTTTTTTCCAGAATGTCCTGTCTTATCATTTTTGCTATAAAAAGGAATTCGGAAAGATTTTGAGCTCTCGAATAACTTTTCAGAAGAAGTTGTCCTGAATGGGAATATAAATGTATCTTTATCGGTAAGTCAATTTATCAATAAAAAGCTATCTATTTATCATTTTTGCAGCTCGTACTTTTTTTATGTGCTTACATCTGTCAAAACTAAAATAATAATTTTAAAAAAATGATATCGTAAATTCTATTACTTCTCCAATGTTAATGCGAACATTAAAACATTAGAATTAATCTCGATTAGAGCGTAAACACTGAATGCAATTTTATTATTACCTTTTTGTGGATTTCGAGCTTCGTATCGACAGTAACAGATTAGTCGCTGCTTCATGGCTTCAGGCATTCTCTCTCTGGGAACAAAATCCGGTGCAACTGAACATCTTTACTGGCACTCCTTTTTTATTGGCAATCATTAGATTTCGAACAACAGCAGCGAGGTAGAAGAAAAAAAAACGAAAATAGATAAAATAAGAACTTTTAATTACCTTATTTAGGGGTGTGGACGGGGCACTGCTTTCTTGACCGGGCGGGGCACAGCAACATCCTATGAAGAATATAAGAAGAACACAAAAGATAGGCATTATCCTGGAGCTATATTTGTCTAGATTTTTTGATAGAGATATATTACGCATGTAAAGAACTATCTTAATGGGTTAATGACCAGATCGGTGGTGATGATAATATGTCAGAATTTTGCAGAGTTTCCTTTTTATTAGATTTTTGTAATCTTCACCGACAATATGATATATGAACCATGGCTAAGGGTAGCTATTTGGCGCTGATGAAGCCAGAGGTTAGGCTTCTTGTTGAGCAACGTCTTGATGATTTTACAGGAGAAGAAAGGAGAAATAAACTTAAAGAGGTCAAAGAAGGTGAAACATATCCATTATGGTCTAAGCTAGATATTTTAATTTGCAGAACTTTATTCTAGCGTTTCAAATTACAGTATAAAATAAGTCTAAACTTTGAAGAAATTCTCAGAATGTTTTAGGTTTCTTGCAGGAATGAATTTTCTCATTAATGTTTAAAAAAAAAAAAAAAAAAAAAATCATATCACATGTTACTGAATTTGTTCTGAAAATTAATGAAATATACTCAAACTTAATTTTATGAAATTTTGATAATTTATTTCAAATCAGTATCAATCTATTTTATTTTGAAATTTATTATTTGAAATTTGGCTTCCTTTTTATCACATGTTACTGAATTTGTTCTGAAAATTAAGGAAATAGGAACTTCGAACATTATTTTATGAAATTTTGAATGATTTATTTCAAATCAGCATCAATTTATTCTATTTTGTAAATTACACTATAGGCTTCATTTTTAAGGATATGGGCATTTATTAAGCAGTGTATACCAAAAAAATATATGTATTTTTTTTTTAGATTTTTGCAATCCTAACAAAATACAATACGGTATGTGAAACATGTCTAAAGCAGATGATGAAGGTTTGATTTTTGTTGAGCAATGGAATGTTGATTGTACAGAAGAAAAATCAAGAAATTAGCTAAAAAAAGAAAAATACATAAAATGAACTTTAAATTAAAAATAAAAGTATTTTATATTTTAAAAAAATACACTTGCTAGGTCTCCATGTATTCGGATAAAGCTCTTTAAGTGATTTTCAAAAAAAGCACAGCGCTATATATCATTTGTATTTTTGTGCTGAAATTAAATAATGTATTAAACTATTCAATTAAAATTATGTAATGCATCAAGATATTTAATTAAAATAAAGTAATGCATAAAAAAATTAATAATTATTTACAAAAGCTGAAATTATTCCTGTATTTGAAACAGATACCATCTGGTTATTATTTTTAAAAATGTAAGCAACGCGTGCAATGTGCGAAACATGTACCATGGGTTTTACACTGTTTCAATTCTGAAATTACTTAAGTTCAATTTTTCGGTACAAAACTGCTTACTTTATCTTAAAGAACTTATTTTCAGCTCCTTATAGGATGTCCCTTTGATAACTATAGTTGAACTTTCCTAATTTAACTACCCTTGGGATAGACAAAATATATCACTTTATCCACGTGGTTACCTTTGAAGATTATTACTTTAACGGGTTCTTCTGTATTTAATTATTAACACGAAAATGTGTTACACAGTGTCTATTGTTTTTAAATCCGCGCCACGAATATCGTTAAAATATATTTTTCAGATTGATTAATGCATGAAAAAAAAAATTCCCTTTTTACTTTAGGGTAAATCTTGTAATCGTTTTGAAAATCGAAATTTTTTTTTTCGACGGATTTACACGTTTCAGACACTAAAGATTCCGAAAAACATATTTTTAGAAAACAAAAATTGCCGTCCGTCTGTCTGTGTGTGCGTCTGTGTGTCTGTAAACGTTCTATCTCCCGAACAAATTGAGATAGAGACTAAATTTGGTATGTACTTAGTATGTAATAATGGGAAGACGCTTATTGAATTTTAGTAACCTCGATTATCCAGAACTATTTTTTTCGGACTCTCGAAATATTCGTTCTGATAAAAAGTATATATAAATTTTCGAAATTGTTTATTTTAAGGAGTGAATATAAAAGGCAATAAAAAACATAAATTTTGCATAAAGAATGAAGTCGATCAGATAATGAGTTGCCGAGGTATTTGTAATAATATTTTCCACACTCTTCGGTTTTTCATGACCCTGTATTTCATTCAAATTTCCATTCAAATATATATTTTAATTGGAAATGAGACGCTTAATACGGCGCAGTAAACCGTTAGTTAATAGGATTATCAATTTTGGAGTTATAAGGATGTTTCTTTTAAGCAATTCAGTAATAGATCATTTAAAGTTTATGACGTCATCAAGCCCCGATTTTATTCGAATTGCAATGCATTTTATAAATAGTTTACACAGGTTTTATTTTTATATTTTATATTATGCATATCCATGATGCGTACGTATTACGGTGGCCCCCAACGACTAGTTTAATCACGATGTAGTGTACTTTTCGTTCAGTTCGCTGACTAATTGTATGATCTTCTAATTACGATCCTGAATACTTTTTGATGCCTTTTTTTGACTAATTACATGATTTTATCATTACATCAGTTATGTCAGCCACAAATTATCTCTGAGAGTGGAACTATGTAAAACAATCGTCTGAATTACAATCATCTCTCAACATCACGGCAAAGTGATACTGCTAAGTTAAAAAGTTTGAATATTTTTATCCCTCTGTGTAATATAATAACTCCGTGAGCTCATATAATATTTGTTCATTTTTGTCATTTGCAGAGATTCATTTCAAGATTATTTTGAGGAGAAAGATTAGTCATTAAACAAGACAAAAATAAGTAAATAAAATAAAAGCAAAAGCAAAAGAGGACGATGTGACAGCACGTGTAATGACATTTCAAATTTGAAAGAAAGCATCGAAACCTTATAATTAGCATTAATGATTTCTATCATTATCACAATCTGTTTTTGAGCTTGTAGATCACAGCTACGCTTTCAACATTCACGACTAATTATAAATAAGGAAAATAATCTGGTGTATAATTACAATTAGAAGTATGGGCAATTAATATAATTTCTTAATTATATAATGAAAGATAAAAAGATGTATACAAAAGCATTTTCATGCATTTATTATTTTTTTTTTTTCGATTCTGAAATTTCAGTTCCACATTCAAAAGGAACCGCCGGTTGTTAAATGCTTGGAAATGAAAGTAAAGTTTAAATCTCGATTCGAGAATGTAAACTTTTTAAACATATCGAAATAATTCGGTCGCAACGTGTGAGAAAATATTTCCCTCAATATGAAAGCATATTTTCATGCAGCTTTCCTCAACTTTTATTATTATTATTATTCATCTCCTGAAGTATATGACACCATCCTTAGACCACAGTCCTCTGAATTCTAGGCTTACGCGCTGAAAGAAAATGGCGGCTGTTGTAGGCAGATTTTTTTTCAGCGATTGTAAAGTCCCTTGAATTTGAATACCAGTAATTTCTAAAAGTATTCTGCATCCTATTTATCTGAGATTAAGTGAGGCAAAGAATATACTGGTATTCAAATGCAAGAGGCAATAGCACCTTTTTTAGTATCACACTTTCAGCGTAAATTTTAAAATTGTTAACGTATGTAGTTATGTTTACAAAAACAGCAACGATAACAAAACATTGGCAGTACAAGTTATACTTTTTAAATTTAAATATATTGAAATTTATATACATTTTTAAGACGGAATTTTGAATTTTCGATTGAATTATTCGGTAATTTTATGCTAGTCGGAAGCAGGTGGCAAATCACCCAATATTGTTTCTATTGCATATCCTCGTATTGTGTTTATTTCATTGAAAATATAAACATTTTACTCTTTTAATTTAAAATACATAACTTTAATTTAAAATACATATAGTATTTTGTATATCTATACAAAATACATGTCTTTCACTCATTTTTATTAAAATACGACAACTATAACAGCAACATTGAAGAACAAGGTAGTGGGACGAAGAACAAGGTAGTGGGGGGAGGGGGGGGAGGAGAAGAACTAATAACATAAAACAAAACATTTTATTTCAAAATCAAAGCGCTGATTTTATTTTACACACGTGAAAAATAAAACCGCTATTTGCGAAATTTGCTCCCACACTGTTAAAAATCTGCAGCAAATTGTCCAGTCGTTCGGCCGTTTTTTAAAGATAACGGTTACTTGACCAAACGTATCTGATCATTTTATTGACATATAATAAAGTTAAATTATGGTTATATGTGACCGTTTTATATAAAAACGGTCGAACGACTGGACAATTTGCTGCAGATTTTTAACAGTGTGGGAGCAATATGTCATATACTTGTGCTACACCCAATGACATAAATGTGGGTTTTAAATATCCAGTCCAAATTGGAAATATTTTGTTACGTTTTTAATAAATGACAAACAAATAAATAAAATTTCAAGCTGATTCTGTATTGTAAAGAAACTTTTGTTATAAAGAGTAGGAACAATAACAGATGAAAATATTGCTTTTTGTATGTCTTCAAAAAAGTTCTTAATAATATTTAATTGAGATAAAAGGAAATCAAAACACTGTCCAAAAGCAATATTTTCATCTGTTAATATTCCTACTCTTTAAAACAAAAGTTTCTTTACAATACAGAAAATTTTCCGATCATAATGAAAAAACATTCCGTAAAGTAAAGAAAAAGTTTCTATTCCACACAGGAATTTTTAATTTTTTCAAGATTAGTTTACTGACTGATTCGGAAAAGTTTCCTTTTCAAAACGGAATATTTTCTATCTATTCTTCCATTCTTCCAAAACGTTTCTTTATGTGAATGGAAAGTTTTCCTTTTTAAAACGGAATACTTTCTATCTAGTCTTCCATTCTTCCAAAACGTTTCTTTATGTGAATGGAAAGATTTCCGTAAGACCCAGGAATTTATTCTGTGTCTAAAGATTAGTTTCTGAATCAAACAGGAAAAGTTTCCTAACGGAAAGAAAATACTTTCGTTTTTTTTCGTTTTTTTTTCCGTGTGGGTTCGGAAAAGTTTCCTTACCTATAAGGGCAACTGGAAATCCTATTCCTACCGGAAACTTTTCCGAATTTTTTTTTTACATTGTAGACCAGCCATACTTAACCTGCAATCCGCGGGCCGCATGTGGCCCAGCGACCTTTTATGTGCGGCCCGAGACACATAATCATTAATCTCTATTTATAAAATAAAATTAATTGAGATGTGTACAAAAAGTTTTTAACATTTTTTCTATTCTTTTATATATTTTCATCGGTAAACAAGTTTTTGTTATTTATAATTACTAATTTAAAATTACCTTAAAATATCTTAAATGACGTTTCCTTTGTCTAATTTCCTTTTACATGTAGTTTTACTTGGGCTGTAGTAGTGTATGCATTTCTCAATCCTGAACACTAAACAAACATTATTGCAAATTAATTTAATTTGCATTATATATTTCTAAAAAAGGCTTATTATGGTTAAATGTTTGTTGCAGAAAAAATGGCAGCAAAAAGTTTTATACCACTATTCAAAACAACAATCTCCGCGGCATTTGTAATAGAAATCTATATATATTTTTACATTATTATACAAGTGCGTTGCGGCCCGCCTAACATCGCAAATATATGTTTGCGGACCGCCAGAAAAATAGGTTGAGTACGGCTGGACTAGACAGTTTGCTGCAAATTTTTAACACTGCAGCTAACATGACCAATTATTTTTTAATCATGAATAGAATATATATTTTCTTCTGCTCGATTTAATAAAGAATCACTTATACACTGACTGTTAGACCGCAGCCATACTGAACCTGCGGCCCGCGAGCTACATGTAGCCCGGCGACCTTTTATGTGCGGTCCAAGACACATAATTATTAATCCGTATTTGTAAAATTAATTGGGATGTGCATAAAAAAAAAAGATATTCACTGTTGTTTTATAAATTTTCATGGGAAAACAAAATCTGTCCTGCTATTTATAATTAATTTAAAATTATGTTAAAACATCTTAAATGCCGTTTGCTTAGTCAGACTTTTTTTTTTTTTTTTTTTTTTTTTTTTTTACATGTACAATTTGTACTACAGTTGTGTATGCCATTCTTAATCTTCAACGCTAATCAAGCATTATCAAAAATTAATTAAATTTGCTCTATATATTTGTAGAATTATAAAAATAAATACTAAGTTTTTCCATTGAGGAACAGACTGATTTATTAGTGAAAATCTCCTGATTTTTTTTTTTACTTTCGAATTTAAAGTTCTGCATTTTTATATTATTATATTTTATAATTATTATATAGCTACACTGTTGCTTTTTAGAATTGAACGAAAATTGGCACCAAAACCGTTTATACCATTATTTCCAAACAACAAACTTCACGGTATATTTCTACAACATTAGCAATAGAAATCTATCACGAAGTTTATCATTTGGAAATAATAGTGTTTTAAATTTTGAGGTAATATTTCTTCCGCGGTAAACGTCCAACCCTATTGATAATATTAAGTTTATTATATTGCTGTTTTATACTAACTGTGTTACCCTACTATTTTAATTGCTCTTTTTTTTTTATCCTTTTATATGAGTGTTGTGGCTCGCCTAACATAGCAAATATATTGTTTGCGGCCCGAGAGAAACTAGTCGTTTGGTGGCCAACGTAATACTTACACATCATGGATATGCATGCTATAAAATATGAAAATAAAACATGTGTAAACTATTTATAAAATGCATTGCAATTCGAATAAAATCGTGGCTTGATGACGTCATAAACTTTAAATGCTCTATTACTCCGAAATTGATAATCATATTAACTAACGGTTTACTGCGTCGGATTAAGCGTCTTATTTCCAATTAAAATATATCTTTGAATTGAAATTTGAGTGAAATACAGGGTCATGAAAAATCAAAGAGTGTGGGAAATGGGTTTACAAATATCTCGGCAACTCATTATCCGATCGACTTCATTATTTATGCAAAATTTATGTTTTTTTATTGTATTTTATAGTCCCTCCTTAAAATAAACAATTTCGAAAAATTTTATATGCCTTTTATCAGAACGAATATTTCGAGAGTCCGAAAAAAATAGTTCCGGATAATCGAGGTTACTGAAATTCAATAAGCTTCTTCCCATTATTACATACTAAGTACACACCAAATTTCAAGTCTCTATCTCGATTTGTTCGGAAGATAGAACTAGAACGTTTACAGATACACAGACAGACAGACGGACGGCAATTTTTTTTTTCTAAAAATATGTTTTTCGGAATCTTCAGTGTCTGAAACATGTACATCCGTCAATTTTTTTTTTCGATTTTCAAAACGATTACAAGATTTACCCTATACTACGTATGATGGGTAAGTAAAAAGGGTTGAGTATCGCTGTGTTAGAGTATTTTTTTAACCTAGATGAAAAATCGACTACTTTGCATTTGTCGCTATTTATAACTTCAACAAGTACAATTATTTTCAATATCATCTACAAGAGTGATAAACCGATTGATTAATCGATACAGAAATAATAAGAACTAGACCAATGATTATGAATAATTGCCTTTGTCGGGAGTCGTATGGTGTTAATGCGATGATTATCATAATACAATTTTAATAAATAAAACATGGACTGTCAGATAAGAGCCGTTTCATTGCCTAATGATTGAAAAACATTATTAATACTACTTATGTCTTATGAGATATTCATCTATTACTTTACTAAGTTTATCTATCATGATTTATCTATTACTAAATTAGCATGGACCGCAAAAAATAAGATGTATCATGCCGATGTGCTAGTTCTGATAGCAACAATTGCACAATAATGGGATATAAACAATTCACCTCTCGATTATTATTAATCGTTCAATGATAGAGTAAGTTTAACTGTTTCACTGATTATAACTATTTAATTTATATTTCTATACTCTATAAATAATGCATGGAGGCAGACCAGCGTTGTCAGGATGGGAATTTTTTATCGAAAATATCTACCACCTTTTTCCGATTAGGAATCTTTGTTGCATTTAATCAGAAAATTTCTGCCATTAAAGCTAACAAAAATTAGTATTCTGAAATAGTTGTAGATATTTTCAATAAAAGATATTTTCAATTATAATTACCGTCTTTGTGATCAATTGTCATACAAATTATTCTCTTCCACGTTGTCAAGCATTTTTTTTTTCTGGTTTACTGAAAATTTAACTACATGATTTGAGATAAATTTAAAATTAAATTAAAAAAGAGTCAATTTAACTTTCAAAAAACAAATTTTACTTGATGAATTTTTTTAAAGTGTTATGTCGTTGAGAAAAGAACATCATTCACACAATTGTACTAAAATTACAGTTTATATATAAATTTAGATTTTCTTTTTCATAAGAATTCACAAGAATTTCTAAGTGATATGTGAATGTGAATGTGATGATAATAATACTGATGATAATGATGATAATAAGGATATAACGATGATACTAATGATATAATGATCACTATGATATAATGATGATAATAATGATTATTATTATGATAATAATAATATAACAATGATAAAAATAATAATAACAATGATGACAATGATGATAATGATGATAATAATGATATGAGCTCGCGCTGCCAAGCGCCTACGGGGGTTGCCGGCTCGCGTTCCGACCATCGCTCTCAAGTCTCTAAACGACTTATATCGCACCAGAGGCTTTGTCTCGCCTTGGCGCTGCGATCGGCCTGGGGCCGCTCCCCAACTGCGGACCCCCAAGCCAATTTACCAAGGTCGATGACATAGGTCGCCGTGACAGTAACCCCACATCTCGGAGGAAACTTCCGCAGAGACGGAACCTTGATGAACCGCCGAGGAACCCCCGACGACTTCGTTCGCGTAACCCCATAGGGGGAGACGGTCACTAGGACATATGTCGAGCTACCACGACGGCTCTTGCTTTATCACAACTCGAGGGGTGTGAATGATAATAATGATATAACGATAATAATCATTATATATTGATCATAATGATATAATGATGATAATAATGGTATAACGATGATAATAATTATATAATGATCATAATGATATAATGATGATAATAATGATGATGATGATATAAAGATGGTAATAATGATATAACGATGGTAATAATAATATAATGATCATAATGATACAGTGATGATAATAATGATAATAATAATGATGATAATAATGAAGATAATAATGATGATATTAATGATAATGATAAGTGAATGTGATAATAATGCTGATGATAAGTGAATGTGATAGTCAGAATAGTTTCTCTTAACTATGATTAACTAAGAGAGGGTGATAACTCTTTACACTTCGGGTAAAAAGAAAATGTGTTAAAATGTCGATACTTGTAAGGACATATAATTTCTTAGAGATGATTGGAGACTTTGAAAAACGTTATTCAAACACTTACAGACAACATAAAACGCTTGATGCATTCTGTACCATTTTCTCTTTCATTCACTCAAACTCTTTCTTTTTCCGGATCCTAGAAATAAATATTATAATA
Organism: Maratus michaelseni; assembly: GCA_963931845.1. Lineage (NCBI taxonomy): Eukaryota > Metazoa > Arthropoda > Arachnida > Araneae > Salticidae > Maratus > Maratus michaelseni. The sequence continues at coordinate 451,377,220 of OZ007589.1, read as the reverse complement.
CTTATTTAGATTCCGTTTTCTCTGTAAATCTGAATTTCATTTTCTTTTGCAGCATCATAAGAATAGCCTTTACGATCAATAGACACAAAAATTATTCTTTTGGTTGTCTAGCATTTCTGATTTTTTGCATAGCCGTATTTCTGCTCAAAATAATAGAATTCCATCATCACGAAGTTGTAATAACTTTCGCAAGCAATTGTCAGTTACAGACAATAGAATTTTACCCTGTGGCCAGAAAGACACTGCCTTCATAAGCGAAGAATATTTATAGTGGAGTTCTTTGACAGTCAGTTTATTTATTTATTTACTTTTTGTATCCTTTATGTACAGCTGGTGCATCCGACTAATATATTTTTTTTTAATGAGAAAATTTTAGGCACAGTTTTATTTCGGAGAATGGCAACAATAGAGACGGTCTTATTGACATCGAAGGGTGTGGTAAAATAACACAAGCGTTTTTGAGGGCGTAAGCAGACGTCTATGAAGACTAGCAATTTGGGTGACTTCGACGATGAACTATTTATTATTATAATCTGAGGATTCTCCGGCGTGCAATTTTTTTTTCATAAATTGTTACCCACCCAGTATGATTAACCATTGGAAAGGATAGGGGACGTATTAGTATTAAAAATAACATTATTGAATACATGCGATGATGAATTTACACGTAAATGTTTTATTAAATTTTGAAAATCAGGAAGCAGTAAGTTGAGCAATAATATTCATTTTTAGTCCACTATAGAATGATAAGTCGTTACCTTGAAACGACAAGGTTCTAACTGCATCGACCACTCTATTGAATAAAATAAAATGAAAGCTTTAGTTCTCCTTACTAACGTAGTTAAAAAAAAGTCAAATTCATTAACTCTTCAAATACTCGCTAAAATGTTTTGTATGTTACCCAAATTATAAACGCTCAGTAGATGATGCCCCCATGGGGGTCGGCACTGGGACGCTGGGGAGGGTCATTGACTTTTCTTTCAAGATTCATTCATGTTTTGATACTGATTCATTAGACACGTCTTTATTACTAACTTTTATTTTTCTATTGGCTTTGAAACGTCAAGAACTTATTTTTTCTCGATATTCATTAGCTTTTTGAAGCCCGGTTTCTAATTGCTCTTCTTGAACTAGTTTTTTTAATTTCTACATCCGATTTTCTTAGTTCTACCGACGTTCCATTCAACTGTTCTAGATTTTGTTCTATATCTAAAGTGTCAGTATCTGTGTCACTTAATAAAGTTTCACTGAATATTATAACGCTATCCCTAATGATAGCTCTTTCTTTATTTGCGATAACCAAATTCTAAGCCATATTTAATCAAAATAAATTTGTCTAAGCTCTTAATCCAAAAGTCCCGGATTCGTATCTCGGCAGTGATGCCAAAATGTGCTATCGAGATGCTATAAAATTAAGTTTAGACACTATAAATTCTAATAAATCTAACTTTTACTTCTAGACGAATCCACTTTCTTAAAAAATACATAAAAATAATCTAATCATACTTGTATCTTCGGAAGTTCCTTGCGGTGGTAGGCTTCTCCTTTTTAGAAATTCTTGTTAAATTATCAAAATTAATAGCTAGCGAAGACTTTAAAAAGACGACTCTAAGATGAATATGAACGATTACATATCCATCCTATTATGATGGATAAGGGGTAACATTTATGTAAAAAAGAAAAAATGTTTGTTGAAATTAAAGTCAATTCTGGATCAAACATATAAAATTGTAACACAATTATTTCGGGAATTCATCGACCATTATTAAGAGTTTGCAAAGGAATTAAATAGTTCTTGCATATAGAGCACACTCTTTGAGTTTTGTCACTACATCTCTAGATAGTGGAATACACTATTCAAAGGGAAACTCACTGACTTAGAAGTTTACCCTTGTACTGATGATAACTAAAGTTTATCACAGAATTTCACCAAGTTCAGAGATTGTTTATTTCTCGTTGCTTTCCTCACTCAAATATTCAGGCTTTTATTGATTTCGAATGCTTGAAAGACCTTTTTAGCCATGTATGCCTTTGGTATAGGATATACCTCCACGAGTTCTGATTCCAAAACTCTCCCTCAGCTCTTTACTGAACCAATACTTACAGAATTTACCCGGAAAAAGAAACCCAGCTCCTAAACTGATCTGTTACTCCTTTGCAGGATTACTCTCTAACTGAATAACTTCGATGACTCCCTTCACTTCTCGTGATTAAATATGGGAGGTACTTGACCCGTCCTATCCAAAGATGAGAAAATGATATCATTCTCAAATTCTATTCTCATTGGTTGAAGAAGAGGGAAAATTAGACTCCATCATTTTGACAGAGTTACACCTTCCACAATGTCGACACCTTCATTCTAGAAGGATCTACCCCAGACGTAAAATTTGGCAACTTTAACCTGTCCAAAAGCTTTTAAACGGAAGATTGGTTATTATAGATTATGATAATAAAAGTTTACCCGCCATGGGAACCCATCACTCGGAACACCTATAAAGATTTTTTTTCTCACGCTGTAACATGGCCAGATGTTTTTCTCATTTCTGTAAAGAGGGTTTCTTTACATGAATAATAAACTGATATTACGAAACATGTACATGAAGACTTAAAACACAAATACACAGTAGACACCTTAAAGAAAGTTTTAAATTGAGAAGTTCAGTTATCTTTTCTACTGTTCTTATTTGTCCGGACTATGACAAACATGTTATTTTCTTCACGTTCTATTCCGTTTTATTAATTTATTGGTTCAGACAGTTACAGTCGCGATGAGAGGTGTCGCTAGTCACGGTTAACCAAGGAGGCAAAATTTTGAGTTTGCAAAATTGTCCTCCCATGGATTTTGAAAATTTAATCAAGTCTATATCACGTACATATATTAGACACCTATAAGTTATGCGTATATTTTACCCCTAATATTCAATAGATATATTTGTTATCTTAATTTAATGACAGATTTTCTCCGATTAAATAGAACAAAAATTACCATTCGAAAAAGTAGTAAAATTTTCGAATAATTTGTAAGGCGGTTATATATACATATTTTTTTAATTTCTGGCGACTTAGAAAAAAAAAGTAAAATTTATTCATCCCCATCACTTAAAATATTGAAACACAAAGATAAATTGGAACTAAAAACTTTTTTACATGGTGATTCTGCCGAAAGCTGTGAAAAAAAGTGAAACTTTAAGCAAATGAAAATCTTGAAACTTATGTCATTTTTATATGTGTCATATGAAAACACCAGAATAGTTGCCTAGTAAGAGATGCTATAGATAATCGTTTCATTATACATTTTCTAATCGTCGAGGTCTTATTAATTTGTACTCGGTTAGCTTTGCTTAATTAGTAGCATTGAATTGTTCTTCGAATCTCACATAATCGAAATCACAGGTAACAGATCGAAGTTAATGTCAAAGGAATGAATACCAATTAAAAATAGAGATAAGAAGAAGGCTATCCTTTTATTTACATATCTAGTCATGTTCAAAACTTTCTAAAGTATATATATAATTAAGATATTAAAAGTTAGATATAAATTAAAAAGAATGTTCTGATATTAAGGGGAAATGTACTAATATTGGTTGCTATCTTTGCTTCCACAATTTGTAAAATATTATTTTATTAATTAAAATTTTGATCTAATTATAAATTATTAATCATAAATGCTAGCCAATTAAAATATAGTAAAATATAATGCTTTTTTATTTTTTCAGAAATTGAGTTTACTTAAGAAAAAAACATTGTTAAGGCAACTCAGTAAAGTAAAGAAGCTTAAGAACCCTAACTTTAAAACAAGCGGCTGCATAAATTTCAAGCAGCTTTTATTAAATTTTGTCAAATCCAATTTGAAACCTCCTCATCATTCTCCTTTATACATCCAGAATCTACTTCATCTTCTAAACCCACTTTATTCTACTTAGTCTACCCCCACAACAATTTAAATACCAAAACTCTCAAAGATGTGGAATAATTTAGTTTCTGATTGCAACCCTCTTTTTTGCATCTCAACTCCACTCACTGAAAAAAAAAAAAAAAAAAAGAGTATCTGTCTTTTCAAAATATTAAGAATCACTTAAAATATGTATTTATCCTAACCCAACATATAAATTATTATTGTAGCATATGAATAATGCTACCCCCTAACGCTTCTGCATGTTAATAAACACCCATCATCTGGCACACTACACGCCAATATCTCTTTATGACGCATAGGGAATCTGAAAAAATATATTACAAAAATGTATCATCAGGTTTACAATGGCTTTTTGGCTTAAAGGTCTGCAACATCGGTAACCCCCATCGAATTCCATATTTAAAGCATCCTTTATCCCTTCTCCTGTTTTTTATCTCGTGAGCCCCCCCAACTTTCACTCATGAATGTTCAGCAGTAGCAGGAACACATGCGTGCTTCATCATAATTTCTTTTAATGGTTGTATTCTTATTTGCATAATGACGACCCTTGGCGACTTGAATGGATGACAGCTGGGAATGCGTCGAGAAAGAGGATGTCAATCGAGGGGGTTCATATTTGGCACATTATGCATAATTTTGGAGATTTTTTTTTTCAAGTTTTTATTTTAAAAATACTCTTTTCTGGTGCTAATTACTTTTCTAGATTAAAAATATTATCCCCCCTTGATCAACTTAATGTGGTCGAGATACCCCTTTTTTATTTATAAATAATTTTTGCTCATTTCTTTTTTTTCAAATTACCTTTATTTATATATTTCTTTTCAAATGTAAAAAAATGTCTTAAAAAATAAATAAATAAATAAATAAATTTTAGACATGTTTAAAATTTGGTATATCCCCCCCCCCTTTTTTTTTTTGCATACTTCTTTTCATTTTTAAGTACAAAAAAGAATAAATTCTATTTTGTCTTTGGGATTTACAAAAATATTTATTTTAGGAAAAATTCATATTTTTTAAATTTTGATAATAACCGTGTTTCATTTAATCATTGAAAGAAAAAAAAATCTCTGAAAGTATTTTTATTTATTGTATTGTATTATATGTAATAAAAATTGTTATTATTATTATTATTATTATTATTATTATTATTATTATTATTCTGTATAAAAGCATTATTTTTATCCATTTTCATTATCAAACTCACTGTTATACAGGAAACATTACTTTAAATAGAGCTTTATGGTACATTTTGTAAATCACACAATTAAAAAAAATAAATAAAAAATTACACAAAATCTTACATTTACCTTTCTATTTACTATTTTCTTATATTGAATTGATGATGCTACTTTATTAGTCTGTTTCAGTCACGTACATGCGAATTATATGATACTGCACATGGGGCATGATATAATGCATAAACATAAACATACAGGATGCGTAAGAAATTCGCTTTATAATAATAATTAAAAAATAATAATAATCTTGTAAACAGAGGTATAATAAAGTGACGACGACCGACCTAAGGCAAGATTTATAGTGGAATGATTTATGCAGTAGAAAGAAAACTGCTCTTGTAGCTATTAAAAAAAAAAAAAAAAAAAAAAAAAAAAAAAAAAAATCGTTTTTTGAAAAAGTGATACACAATTTTTTGACTGTGTCAGGGTTTCTATGCCTCAGGGGATTTAAAAGATTCTAAAGTTATCTTTAAAAGAAATACTTTCCTTATTTAATAAAGAAACTATCACTTTAAATGTGGCGACCATTACTTTTAGAAAACACTAGTATTCAAATCCTTTGGGGCGTAGGAATCCTGTAAATCATTTTTTATAAATAATATTTATTTTGTATATGATCTATATGATGTAAAATCTCAGAACAAACGAATGCATTAAATAGATTGTGTGTTATCGTACTACACTGTAATGTTAAGAAATTGTATAAAATGTTTTGTAATATTTAAAGTTTAATTGCTTAAAAGACGTATAGCCAACATAGTGAAAAAGTATCCAAGCCGAGACTCGAACCCGGGTCATCAGTATAGCGCACGGATGTTCTACCAACTGAACCACTTGGAACGACACCCAGCTATTATAAATGCAAGGCGTGAGAAATTTTTTAGGGAAAAAATTTCCAAGTATTAAAAATAGATTTAAAATTTTTTGTTTAAAATATCAAAATAATATTATTCGATTAAAATTACCGGTTTCGGGTTATTTTTAGAGAAAAACAAGAACAAATGTTCCGTATCTTACGAGTGTCAATTATTGATTGTAAACTGACATCGAAAATTTGAATAATTTTATCATGCATTGATTTTTTGTGATATCTTTTGACAATATTAGTTGAATGACATTCCTTGACATCATATTTTATTAGAATTTTTGATACTTTTATTTACAATAATTTTTATTGACAATGCACACTTCTCGCTTCTTTTCATTCTTGTACATGTGAAATTAATATCTCCGAAATGCTCTAAACTTTCTGAGTGCCCTGAACAAAATTACACTTTAATAATAATTTAATTCCTGTAATTTTATATTTATAAGTTTAAGTAAGCTTCCTCCTCATTTTTTTTGCTATTATTACGCATAGAATTATTCTGATTTTACTTCCTGATTACAGACAGTCAGGAATAAACCTATGCTTTAAGCGCATCAAGGTTATGTCAAATAACCCCATCCATCTTTCTATTTAACAACCGTTTTCTTATTTAAATTTCAATTTACAAGCACATATTTATTCACGAAAGCGCATTATTCAATAATTACTTGAAAATAATCTGAATTTCAAAAGAATATTTATCAAATAAAAGGTATATTTACATTAGAATGAGTTTAATTATAGTTTAATTATACCCTGTTGTTCAGATCTGAATATCCCTTTATTTCGTTTTTCTTTTTAAATCGAAAAATCTGCTAATTCATTTTTTTTTTTCATTTTTCTTTACTTATAAAAAATCTTTCATTTAATATTGTCAGTCAAAACGTCTGAATTTAAAATGCGGCAAACCATATGAAAAATTGGCGAACAATTCTATTTATAGCAACCCTTCAATAGGAAGACCCTCTTGTCATGCTAATCTGCCCCCAATTTAACCCAGGTGCAATAGAAAGGGACCGACCGACCCCCCGGGAAACCTCCTATTTAACTATGGGGCCTATTTTATTCAACCCCCATTATTAAAAAGCAGAGTGAGTGGGTGAGAGGTCTGCATTTTATCCCCCCCCCCTCTCCCCCTTCTTTCCGCGTTTTATTCTGCCCTGTACGTTAGGTTTCTGGGTTCAAAACTATGCAGGAAAAAACTGCGCAACTAGTTGCAAATTTTCTACTGTTTCTATTATAAAAAAGTACATTTTAAAATTTTCACGTTTTTTTTCTAGAGCTTTTTATCCTATCAACCAGACGCATATTTGCATTTTGACACGATTATGCTGAAGGCGAGAGGTAGACTAGTGTAATAAGTTTGTAGATAAATTATGGATGATCCTTCGAACTGTTTAAATCATGAATGTCTCCTTTTTTCAGTTCCTCGGACCACCTAAAAATTATTTGGGTCTTCAATCAATCGAAAAAAAAAAACATCAACATTTTTTCGCGTCGTACAAAAAATACATTGTACTAATATTAACAATAGTTGTGAAACAAAAATGCCTCGCAATTCTTGATTTTTTTTTTTAAATTATTGAACAACTGAGTCACAAGATCAATGACTAGTCACATAACATTGTGTTGATTCAACTTAGGCATGCATTGATTTGAATTTCTTCTGAAGAATGGAAACCAAAAGTCCTCCTTCACAAGTACCCAAAAATGCACTGTATCCCAAAATCAAGCACAGGTAAACTCGTGAGAACTTGAATTCGAATGAGTTAATTACTGAATTAATTGCTTATCACGTTTTATTTGATTAATGTAATACAATATATGCATTGAACTCATATTTCAGCAATAAATTTACACTCGCATCATATTAAAGCAATATTTAAATGCATTATAAAATTTAAAAAAAAAATACTTTAAATGTTCAATATTTTAAACAAATTTTTCATGTTATATCAGACAGCACTGGTCCGTGGGTTTGTACAGCCCCGATTTAGAGGATTTCGCCAGACAACGTTTGGAATTTTTGATTTATCTTAACAATGCAAATATTATAGAGTAAAGGCTAATATGGTAAGAAACCGGTATAATGGACAAGAAGCTGACCCCCTGTCTGGAAACCTATTTAACTATTGGAACCTATTTTATTCAACCCCTATCATTAAATAGTAGAATGATTGGGTGATAGTTGTGGATTTTTTTCTCTTTTTCAGTTACTTTGCCTTGAATGTTACTTTTCTGGGCTCAAAATAAGCAGAAATGCAAGTGAATGCATCTGATTGTAATTTCACTTTTTTATTTATTTTTTTAAAACAAAAAAGTACAATTTAAATTTATCATGTTATTTATAAGAATTAATCATTCTGCCATCAAAGCCAATTTTCCCAGTTAATCTGAAGGTAAAAGAAAATGTAGTTTAGACAATCCTCCGTGTGTGTGTAGATAAATTTCGCACAGATGCTCCACTGTAATCTTTGAACTAGTGAACTGATTTGACAAAGCATGAATTGGAGGATCTGACTTTACATTGGGTGTGTTACGGGGTAAAAAGCAAAGGCTTTCTGATAAAAACTTACGGAAGGCAAGTGAAATAAACTTATATATTAAAACGAAAAGGGATTTCCGTCAAATTCATTTTTCACACGAATTTGCCTCATTTACGCATGCGTAAACTTAAATCTAAAACCTAACCAGTTTTAGAGCACACTCAAATGCGAAAACGGTGGCCGAGTGGTGGTATAAGGCGCGTTTCTTCTAAGTTCCGATTATCGTGTGGGTTCGATCCCTGCTGTGGTGGACAGAATGATTTTTCTTATTTTATTTAAATTATTCTTCAAAAATTTCAAACTTTTTAAAACAGTTATGAATTTTATTTTTATGGTACTATCAAGTTGTTTGCCGTCAAGTTTTGACGGGTTCCATCTAGTATGTAGTTATGTTAGATCAGGGTGTATACATATGCACTGAGAAAAATGACACTTTCAATTCTGAGTAAATCGATGTTTTAATTTTGTTAGGGAACTTTTTGTTATGCTTTCAATTCTGAAATACCAGAAATGCTCAGAATACTGAAACATGCACATACTCAAAACGGATCACAAAGAGGTCAGTTCATACTCATTTTTGAAACATGGACATATTAAAAAATGATTAGAATCTGTTCAAACTAATTTTTGAAACACGGAAATACTCAAAAATGAGTACATGATGTTTTATTTTTGAGTGTGTGCATGTTTTCAGAAATGAGTCTATACATGTTTCAAACTTGAGTCATTTTGATTCGGAGCCATTTTAACTATTCGACATACTCAGATTTGAGTATTTTCTGCTCAGTTTTGAAAATGTCGTTTTCAGTGTGTGTAATAATGAAATTTGAATAGTCCCCTAAAACCCTTGAATTATTATACTGACTTTGACAGACAGGGTGCTGTGGATTATTAGATTTTTGTTGACAATTGTAAAAGGGCTTAGCCTGGTTTCAGCCATTATTTCAAATTAGTTAAACTTAAAAGTAAAAGAAGAATATGCTATTTATTAATGAATAAATTGAGTATACATTTTCTAAGACACTCTGTATATTTAGCTACCATTTAAGACATGTCCCAGATAAGTTTAAAACACACCTTTTTTATTTGTATGTTCGCTGTATGAACGGGCAGCTGAATTATTTTCTCATTTGCAATTAACATTCTAAGGCACGCGATGTAACATGAGATCCGTAAATTAATTCATGTTGCTAATTACACAATTAATCTTACTTATATTACATTGAGAAACAAATGAAACAAAATAGCCTTTCACGCTAAATGAAGTTGTGGTTTTTATAAGAAAAAGGTATTATAATTGTTTCTAAAAGATATTGAACTTTATTGCATGGCCTGTAAATTAATTCGCCACCTAATATATTACTCGGAAGATAATCGTTAATAAGAGAGTTTGATTTCTTTTTTTAAAAACTCGCCTAAGGTAAAGAGAAAAATGTATTTTAAAAAAAATGGATGCAATTTAAATCATATATAGATCAAATTCTGCTTTTACACGACAGATACGTTCTCGAAAAACACGTGGGGAAGAAAATATTGTACCCGTAGAAAAAGTCCTTCCGGTCTGTACCGGGAGGAAAAGGTAGTTTCCCTAATGCATGTTTTTAAAAATTCAATACATTTTACTCCATAACCCGAAGCTAAAATGATTGGAACCCGATTATAGAAGATTCAATCCCAGTTTTTGTTAATACTGAATTTGAATGCGCATTTCGACATGAGAGTTACAGCATAACAAAAATCAGATTGTTTCAAAATATCAGCCAACCTAGAATTTCAAAAAGCTATATCTCTACCGTTTTTTAAGATAAAGCCAAAATATAAAATGCTCTGGAATCCTTGTATCATGATCTAACACTTAATGGAAACAACTTTTTCAATTTATAAGTTTTACACATATTTTTGAATTTTTTAAAACAATTAAAAAATTTTACTGGCCGCCCTTTTGAAATAAGATGGCGCATGAAGCTGGCCAACGAACTCGGTCGAGACCTTGGTATGTCCTGTACACGTGATCAGTGACATTCATATCGGTTCATAAATACGAGAGTTACAGCATAACTAAAATCAGATTGTTTCAAAACATCAGCCAACCTAGAATTTCAAAAAGCTATATCTCAGCTCTTAAAAAAGATAAAGCCAAAACAAAAAATGCTCTGGAATCCTTGTATCACGATCTAACAATTAACGGAACTTTTTTAATTTATAATTTTTTTTACAGCTTTTTAAATTTTTAAAATTTTAAAATTTTTTAACTGGCCGCCATTTTGGAACAAGATGGCTGCCAACGAACTCGGTCGAGATCTTGGTATGTCCTATACACACACTCAGTCACATCTAAATAGGTTCATAAATAGGAGAGTTACAGCATGACAAATATCAGATATATATATATATATATATTTCTTAGCATCATGCCAGTAGAATTATGAAATACTGAATTATTTTTTAAAACATATGTGGGTGCAACCAAGCTGACGAGTACATCTACATGTGTTTTTTCGTATCCAATTCTTGTTTGTTCTCTTGTGGTCCAGTTTTCCATTGTATAATGTTCATATTTGATTTATTAATCCATTTGTGTTTACTTAATAGCAACTCCAATCTATAATTAGGTAGCTTTCAATACAAAAAAGTATAAAGCTACCTATTGCAGCCGTTCGGAGGAAAACAGTTCCGGAAAATTTCGATATATTTTCACCGATCATGACCCCCAGACCCCAAAACCACCCTCCGTTCAAATGTTGATTTATATATATATATATATATATATATATATCTCCATATATATATATATATATATCTGACCTATGTCATACAATAACGCTCGTATTTATAAATCGATTTTGATGAAACTAATTGTGTGTATTAAGGTCACCAATGTCTCGACCGAGTTCGTTGGCCAGCTTGGTCCGCCATTTTGTTTCAAGATGGCGGCCATTTAAAAATTGAAAACTAAAATAAATATACAAAAAAGTTAAAACTTCAAATTTATTTTTTAATTACGCGTTAGGCCTTGATACAAGTATTCCAGAGCATTTTTTGGTTTACCTCTATCTTAAAAAATGGCTGAGATAGAGCAGTTTGAAATTCTAGGGTGGCTGACATTTTGAAACAAGACAGCACATTACAAAAATTTTCATTGTTGTAATAATTTTCTCAATCATACGCATAAAACTATATATTCATATCCGTTAGCGCCAAATTCTCGCCAAACTTGGCGACATTTGGCGAAATATCGCCAAATTTGGTGACCAAAATAAGTCTTCATAAATGAAGCCAATTTGGCTATTGCTCAATAATTTGGCGAATTTCTTATTCAGATTCAGTATTAACGAATCCTTTGTAAACGTTTTCTTTGCATTTTAACTTGCTGTTTTCGTGTAACATTAGCTAAAATTTTAAAACGAAGATATAGGAAAGCTACCTTTTCCTCCCGGTACAGGCCGGAAGGACTTTTTTTTCCCCTTTCTCTCTCTTTCTTTTTAAAATATTATTCAGGTATGAGTAAATTTGGCCAATTACCATTGAAGCACATGCTATGGTAAAATTATGATTGCACATGTTAATTATTAGATATGTGGTATTCTGTTTACACAATATCCTTATTTATCTCTTTGTAGATTAAAGTAGAATGATATTAGAACTTGATATGTATTTTGAAATTCATAGATATTATAATTATATATATATATATATATATATATATATATATATATATATGGATATATTAATCAACATTTGAACGGAGGGTGGTTTTGTGGTCTGGGGGTCGTGATTGGTGAAAATATACGAACATTTTCTGGAATTGCCTTCCTCCGAACGGCTGCAATAGATAGCTTTTTACTTTTTGTAATGAAAGCTACCTGAAATAAAAGGATGATTCCGGACTTAAGAAATCTGAAATTACTCTACTGCAGTTCCAAAAACTTTACAAAATACTGTCATACTTTGTTTTCAAATTTTATAAATAGAGCAATCCGTTATTCCTGTTATATGTATGTGGCAACTTTTAAAGCGTCAATTTGGGCGTTTATGAGATTTTCAGAATGAATGTCCTCTAATGTTTGAACTAGTAATCTTTTACTTTGAGTTTTACCCATTGTACTCGTTTTAAATTCAAGTTTTTTAAAATCTTTACCTGGGAAGCATATGAATAAAAAGCCTTCGTGTCACTTCATAGTGTTTTGTTATAATTTATAATATATATATATATATTTTAATATCTCCTTTGAAATATAAGATTGTCGGTTATACTATAATAGTAAATCTTCTGCGAGCTGTTTTCCCGTTTTTCGGTAATAGCAGAAGATTGTTCTTAAAATGCTGTTAAAGTTGGCATTTTGAACCTAATTCCGGACGGGATAGCGCAGGAAAGAAAAAAAAACTATCGTCTCGAGCCAAAAATCTCTTATAACCAGAGTCTTACACATTTAAAATCTGGTAGCCAACAATTCAAGCAAGTCCCCACCATTGATTTTCAAAAAGCGCAAAAGTTTTTTATGAATTAATTGAGAGAAAAAATAATAACTAACATAATTTAGAATTATTAGTTATATAGTTTAGAATAGTGCATAATTTAGAAATATAATATAAATTAAGTTTTCTAATGAAACTTACCAAAATAATATATCTGAGAAAAAGAAATGCTTTAGAGACCGAGTTAACCGGCATGTTAGTGAAATATTGATTGCCGAATGCTTCAAATATCCGGATAGTTGAGTGCCTTAAAATCTATATCATCGACGAAATAGTGAAACATTTAAACAATTTATTGCCTATTTTCGTGTCAAAGTAAGCCACATTATTATTATTATTATTCCATTGTATATCAGTTCTACGTTTCTGTAAAGTAATGTTAGTATAATGCTAATTTGTTAAATATATATTTATCGAGGGTTAAGAGGATCTCTCACTGTTTTTTTTCCCTTGGTGGAGCCGGACAAAATTTTTGCTGGGGCGTCTTCGATATCAGAGGTTTTTTTCCTCTGGGATCGATCACTTGTTTTTGGCTCACAGATCACAAACAAGTGAGATAAAGTGAGTGTGACAAGTGAGATAGTTTACCTATTGACAGGGATAACCGACCGGTTGGCACCTTTTTGGTTGAACATAGTCGGTTGAACATGTTTCGGTTGAACATGTCAGAATTTTTTTTAAAATTATTTTATCTCTTTTATTGTCTGGACACATATGCCTGTATCACAAATTCATGTGGAGACACTCCAGACATTTTCCCATTTAACAAGACATGCTAGATTATTTAAAAAAAGCTTTCATCAAAAAACGCACCTCTCATCAGGAAAGTATGGCATATCTTAAATAAATCAAACATATGTTTTGAAAAATTATTGCAAAACGCATGGCTATTCTCATTTTAAATGGTTGTATTTCAAACTGTTTGGTCAGTGTTAACTTCTTTCTATATGGTTACATACCAATGAACACTTTTAATTTCTATCATCGTTTCTTATATTGTTCGTATATTTTATTACTCATTATATTTATCTTTCAATCCTTAGAAAATATCTGGTGTTAAAGGAAATGTATTTTGGTCTTCTTTACATGTACAAAAGAAAATGCTATGGCTGAATGAATGACATTGTTTTTAACAATTGTTTTTTCACGAAATGCTGTAAATCAGCGAAAGATGGTACGATAAAAATCGAGATAGTTTCTACTTGTGAGGTATCCAATTTCGCAACGCTGCTAGAAATATGAGAATTTGGCGAAAGCAAATTTAACTACAAAGAAGGTGACTGTGAGAGTTTTCTATTTAACCAAATTTCATAAACTGAAGTCATTTTTTTAAAACCCAATGTTAAATTCATCTAATAGCATTGCACCTTTGAATAATAGCCATTTATAGACGTTCGTTTTCCTACTTTATTTCGCTAGGCAATAACCAATTTTTTTCGCAATTCATTTATGTAGTCTAATAATATCATTAATATATACAGATATATTTCGACATAACAATGTTCCTGTCTGAAGTTTGTTAAACAGTGTTGCCAATTTAGCGGAATTTTTTATTCAGAAATCTGCCATTATTTCCGAATATTAATAATAACCGTATTTAACGACAAATTAAATAAGGGAATATTACTATTTGATAAACAAATGGTAGATTTTGGAAGAAAAATTTATTCTAAAGTGGTAACACTGTTTATTTTAGTATTATATGGGACAAATGATTTGTTCCCCAGATGCTTTCTTCAGGTTAAAAAAAAAGTATATATATATATAAGCAATAGAGAATTGTCTAATCATGACGGAATCTCTCATCTTATAAATAGCTTTCTACAGAAATTAATGACGTTGTCATTGTTAGTAGATTTAGAAACAAATGTTTGATTTAAATGCCACTTCTTTTTATTTACGTCATTGTTAGTAGATTTAGAAACAAATGTTTGATTTAAATGCCACTTATTTTTATTCACTGTAGTGTCATGCGATTATCTTTTACATTACTTGTTTCAAATG
This sequence comes from Maratus michaelseni, assembly GCA_963931845.1. Lineage (NCBI taxonomy): Eukaryota > Metazoa > Arthropoda > Arachnida > Araneae > Salticidae > Maratus > Maratus michaelseni. Next base: position 451,362,172 of record OZ007589.1, on the reverse strand, counting down.
CTTCAATTTTGTTGCCGTTTTGTTCATTCTCTTAAGTGATATGCTTTTACTTCTTGTCCTTTCCCTTTTTTTGCTTAGATCCTGCAACTCTTCTGTAGACAGCTGAATAATATATTCGTTTACCAGTTTTTCTTTACATCTATCTGCATTATAAAAATCAAAATCCATGGTTTTGTCCATTACCTGGATTCAGGTTCATATTTTTTTAGACGGATTTTAAGGTTCTCATCGAAACATCTTCCCATATCTCATTAAAAAGACACAAACTTTGAAGAATTTGAAATTCTTCTTCTTAGATTCTTTGGTGGTTAATCCTGTATCAGTGGTGAATATGTTCGATCCTAAAGGCCAAAATGAATGAGCTGTAAAAAATTTCGTATCGCTAATGTCGGGGTAACGCTGTTCCATGAAGGCTCTTTTATAGTCGAAGGTAATTTCACTTGATAAACTTCGAGAATTTGATAAATGTTTTACTACTAATGATTTATTATAATTTATCACATTCCTCTTAAAATACCCAATTTGTGAGATATATCCATTTTTCGTCTGGATGGATAGCAATTTCATATTTTTTATACGGCTGCTTTTCTTAATTGTTCCAGAACACATAAGGCAGTTTCGAAGGAAGTTTCATAACCTTATAATGAAAATGTAGTTTTGTTATAATCTAATTTAATGGTATGGTCAAATAACGGTTGAATATTAAGCTTATTAAAAATGATTAAAAATATTGTTAAGGAATAACTTTGTTCGTTAACAAAATTACCAAAAACTTCAAATAATTAGATGTAAACAATAAAATAATTTGAACTAATAACCTGAGGAAGTTCTTGTTAAAAAGCATAATAATATTACTTTTTTTTTTTATCAAGAAAAGTTAAGCAAATTCTTTTAAATTAATTTATCAATGTTTCTTTATAAGTAAATCTTCAATAAATTAAACTTTTTTTTTTAAATTTACAAATTTTTTAATAGATACATATTAATTAATGAATAAAAATTTTCTTAAATAACTAGGAATATTGATTTTTCCTTTTATACTTGTTGACATAAACGAAGTTGTATGATTGCATGAAATCCACTTGCCTTACTTCATAAGTTCTAAATTCAAACTTCTTTAAGCACTTTACAAACCCACTGCTTATGTTCACCAATGTTTCTTTCTAGGCAAATCAACAGTTAATTAAACTAGTACATTTTTTTGCAATAGATACCTATTAATTATGAATAAAATTTTTCTTAAATAACTATGAATATTGATTTTTCCTGTTATAATTGTTGACGTAATCGAAATTGTATGATTGCATGAAATCCGCTTGCCTTACTTCGTAAGTTCTAAATTCAAACTTCTTTAAGCACTTTACAAATCCACTGCTTATGTTCACCAATGTTCCTTTCTAGGTAAATCATCAGTTAATTAAACTAGTGCATTTTTTTTCATTAGATACATATTAATTATGAATAAAATTTTTTCTTAAATAACTATGAATATTGATTTTTCCTGTTATAATTGTTGACGTAAGCGAAATTGTATGATTGCATGAAATCCGCTTGCCTTACTTCGTAAGTTCTAAATTCAAACTTCTTTAAGCACTTTACAAATCCACTGCTTATGTTCACCAATGTTTCTTTCTAGGTAAATCATCAGTTAATTAAACTAGTGCATTTTTTTTCATTAGATACATATTAATTATGAATAAAATTTTTCTTAAATAACTATGAATATTGATTTTTCCTGTTATAATTGTTGACGTAATCGAAATTGTATGATTGCATGAAATCCGCTTGCCTTACTTCATAAGTTCTAAATTCAAACTTCTTTAAGCACTTTACAAATCCACTGCTTATGTTCACCAATGTTTCTTTCTAGGTAAATCATCAGTTAATTAAACTAGTGCATTTTTTTTATTAGATACATATTAATTATGAATAAAAAGTTTTCTTAAATAACTATGAATATTGATTTTTCCTGTTATAATTGTTGACGTAAGCGAAATTGTATGATTGCAGGAAATCCGCTTGCCTCACTTCATAAGTTCTAAATTCAAACTTCTTTAAGCACTTTACAAACCCACTGCTTATGTTCATCAATGTTTCTTTCTAGGTAAATCTTCAGTTAATTAAACCAGTAAATTTTTTTTTGTAATTTACAAATTTTCCAATAGATACATATTAATTAAGGAATAAAACTTTTCTTAAATAACTATGAATATTGATTTTTCCTGTTATATTTGTTGACGTAAACGAAATTGTATGATTGCATTAAATCCACTTGCCTTACTTCCTTAGTTCTATAAATTTAAACTTCTCTAAGCACTTTAAAAACCCACTGCTTTTGTTTATCAATGTTTCTTTCTAGGTAAATTTTCAGTCAATTAAACCAGTACAATTCTTTTTTTTTTTTTTGTAATTTACTAATTTTCCAATAGATACATATTAATTACTGAATAAAATTTTTCTTAAATAACTATGAATATTGATTTTTCGTATTATACTTGTTGACGTAAACGAAATTGTATGATTGCATTAAATTCGCTTACCTTACTTCATTAGTTTTTAAGCACTTTAAAAACCCACTGTTTATGTTTATCAATATTTCTTTCTAGGTAAATCTTCAGTTAATTAAACCAGTACTTTTTTTTTGTAATTTACAAATTTTTCAATTGATACAGATTAATTAATGAATAAAACTTCTCTTAAAAAACTATGAATATTGATTTTTCCTATTATACTTGTTGATGTAAACAAAATTGTATGATTCCATTAAATCCGCTTGCCTTACTTCACTAGTTCTAAATTCAAACTTCTCTAAGCACTTTAAAAACCCACTGCTTATGTTAGAGCGAGATTCATTAATAATATTTTAAGATAAATAAAATAAGTTATACTCTGTAAAAGCAGATAGAAGAAGGGTACTTAAATCTTGGGAAATGATAAGCAATATCATGTCTAGCTTTCTAAAAAGAGGGGGGGGGGCGAGTTTGTTAAGATTACAATGGATTTCATGTAAAAAATGAAAATGCACTAAAGAAGTGTTTTATCAAATCGTGACAGGATTATCAGGCAATTTAAAATGATTGTGTGCAAATTGAAAAAGCATGTTTCTTTAATAGATAAACGTTGTTATTTTTAGAAGTAGAATATTTTCCCCTCAGTTGGATTGAAAGCATTCATTCGTGCAAATAATAGCGTTAGAATGCACATGCTTGCATGATTTTACTATTATTATTATTATTATTATTATTATTATTATTATTATTATTATTATTATTATTACTAAGTTATGATGTGTAAGAGGATACACAGATATAAGGTTATCTAAAAAGTCTGTTTTTTTACTTAACACTAGAACCTCGGGAAATTTTACTTAAGTTTTATAAAAAAATATTTTACACCATAATTTATACTTAAAACTATTTAATTTGTTTATTCCACTTGTTTTTGGACGGTATATATTTAACTTAAATTATTAAGAAATTTCTGGTGCGAATCTACAATTATTTATCTGGTATGCGTCAAAATGACCCGTCATCACGGTTCTAGCGTTAAAAACTATTCTTGAGGATTGCAGAGAAAATTTATTGAAAGCTTTCACATTTCAACGATTTTTTTTCATATTCTAATTTCTTACTTCGAAAATTCTAGTACTCGACTATAAATTATTTATTTATATAAATTACATATTTAGAAAAAAGCCGAATATTTCACATTTTCCTTTTGTATTTTCCTTGAAAATGGGGCTAGAAGGAAATTGTATTCATATTGTAAAATATTCTGTAGAAAATAACTTATAGTTGATTAACATTTAAGATATTTAAACTTTAAAAAATATATATAGTTTGTATCTCTATAGTTTTATTGTGTTTTTTATGCAATTTCATAAAGTAAAAATCATAAAAACTTTTTTTTTTTTGAAAACTATAGTTATTTAATATATTTTTTAGATTGCCCTGTAACAACAACAAAGAGCATTTTTATGTGATATATGTGAATTATACATTCAAATAAAATTTTGAAATTTATTAAAAGTGGAAATTTTGTATTGGCCTCGTGCCAGAAGTTAATAGCCGAAGAAATCGTTAAAAAATTCGTTATTTACAGCAGTTTTTTTTTTTTTTTTTTTTTTTTGATAATTTCTACGCTTTTAAGCTCTTTTTTCAATTACATGTCTGTTAAATTTGTGTTTTATTTATACTATTTTATTTATTGCCTCATGAAATTTTAATTTCGTTATCGAATATTAGCTGCACTATCAGAAAAAACTGTAAATTTATGAGCGTTCGCCTTTCAATTTTCACGGGCAACAGCCTTATTTGATGAAAAACGGTCTGATCCACTAAATAAGCGGCCTTATCCCTTAGATACTTAGAAAATTAATAGCAATCCACATATTCTTACAGTTCTAGCCCATATGTTAGCAGAAATACGGTACGACCCCATACATTGTCCTCCGCTAGTGTGTAACCCTTCATTTTACTCGTGTTTCGAAAATTTTAACCCGCCAAAACAGCGATTCTGTGATGATTATCTAACGTGCTACGTGCTACGGAACAGTAAGCAGTTATTGTGTTTTAAAGTGCATTATATCCTGTGCATTATAGTGCTATATTACTTTGCCCGTAAAATTACGGGCTGCACAAAATGATGGGCATGGATTGTTTTTTTTTTTTTTACGGGGTATGGCTGGAATCTCTGCTGCCGGCCTCTGCCCGTAATTTTACTGCAATTTTTTTTACAGTGTGGAAACAAATACTGAACTTCTTACATTGTTTAAAGTGCAAACGGATTAATATTTTGGAATCGTCTGCACGCAATAGAGATATAGAAAATTCATGCTTGAAATTTAATTTAAATGCTATAATAAATGAGTAAATTGCGATACAGTTTTTAAACAAACTGCATTTGAAAATGCATTTTTTCCCGCTATATAACGGTGTTAAAATTAAAATGTGCGATGTTTAGAAATTTAAAAAAATTGCAGTAGCAAAAATTGCAAAACTGAAATTTCATCGTCAAGTGTTGCCATTCGCAAAATGACGTCAGCGTTACGTATGAACACGTTTGTCCTTTATAATATAGATTATATCCTTCTTTCATTTCTTGCATTATTGAAAAAAATGAAAACTGGTTCCTTTTCGAAAGAGCCTTAATTAATTTGAGCGATTATGTTACTACAAATAACAGTTATTGCCTTTTCTTTTAGCAACATATTGTTCCGCATTCTGTTCATTCGTTTAACAAATTCAAAGAATAACATAGATACTCATAACACCGATTTGAAGTAATGTGAATATCTGGTCATGTTTACAAAGCATACAAACTATTCCAAATATGGCATTATTCATGGAAAATTGAAGTAATTCAATACATGCACTAAGAAAAGGGAAAGAGGAAAAACATTCTCTGGTAAATAATTGCAATTAATTTCATTCGAATCGGTTACGTTATTAATCCTTATTAATCAGTTCTGATTAACATCAAATGCACAAAATATGTAAATCCTCCTCGATTATATTTTGCAATTAGAGCTTAAACATGAAGAATTCTGAAAGCCGACTGCCTGAAAGCCTCTCGGTTGTAACAGAAGCCCAGAAAGTAATAAAAAAAAATTGGCTTGTATCAATTTATCAGAGAAGTCTTCTAATTATATTTCTTGACAAGTTTAAGGGATTTTTCTTTCTCATTTCTTTTACGTGATCTTTTTACCCTAAGGGCCCGATGTTGCTCTCAATCAAAAGGTGATTTGAGTCGGATTCATGTCTGATGAGGATAGACGGCAGAAGGATTATCTTTCATGGATTTTTTCTTTTAAATTAAAAAATGAGTGTTAGAAAAAGATCGTGCTAATGAAGAAACAAATCTGAAGAATTTTAATTGCTTTCATCGAAATTTGATAATTATTGTCTTACTTGTGAATAACTCCAGCAGCTGTTGCTAAGAAATGTGAAGAAGGGCACACCGTTTTAATTATTTTTTTTGAGAATTTTATGAATCGGCCATAAAACAATGTAGGGAATTTAATTGCATTTTTAAATTTAAGAATAAGTCTTAAAAAAAAGATTATGCTAATGAAGTAAGAAAGCTGAAAATTTTTAATTGGTTTTATCGAAATTAGAAAATTATTGTCTTATTTGCAAATACCTGCAACAATTGCTGCTAAAAAAATGTGACGATTGACAAATTGTTTTAATTCTTTTCTGAGAAGTTTGGATCATAATTTTATGTAAAAAAAATTATTTGCACTTTTAAATTAAAGAATGAGTGTTAAAAAAAAGATCGTGCTAATGAAGAAACGAATCTGAAGAATTTTAAATGCTTTCATCGAAATTTGATAATTATTGTCTTACTTGTGAATAACTCCAGCAGCTGTTGCTAAGAAATGTGAAAAAGGGCAAAACTGTTTTAATTATTTTTTGAGAATTTTATGAATCGGTTATAAAACAATGTAGAGAATACAATTGCACTTTTAAATTTAAGAATGAGTCTTAAAAAAGATTGTGCTAATGAAGACACGAATCTGAAGAATTTTAAATGTTTTCATCGAAATTTGATAATTATATTCTTATTTGTGAATAACTCCAGCAGCTGTTGCTAAGAAATGTGAAGAAGGGACAAAACCGTTTTAATTATTTTTTTGAGAATTTTATGAATCGGCCATAAAACAATGTAGGGAATTTAATTGCATTTTTAAATTTAAGAATACGTCTTAAAAAAGGTTATGCTAATGAAGTAAGAAAGTTGAAAATTTTCAATTGCTTTTATCGAAATTAGAAAATTATTATTTCACTTGCAACCTGCAACAATTGCTGTTAAAAAATGTGACGAATGACAAATTGTTTTAACTCTTTTCTGAGAATTTTATGTTTGGATCATAATTTTATGTAAAAAATTATTTGCAATTTTAAATTAAAGAATGAGTGTTAAAAAAAAAGATCGTGCTAATGAAGAAACGAATCTGAAGAATTTTAAATGCTTTCATCGAAATTTGAAAATTATTGTCTTACTTGTGAATAACTCCAGCAGCTGTTACTAAGAAATGTGAAGAAGGGCAAAACTGTTTTAATTATTTTTGAAAATTTTATGTATCTAGTATAATTCAATGTTGAGAATTTAATTGCACTTTTAAATTAAAGAATGAGTGTTAAGAAAAGATCATGCTAATGAAGGAACGAATCTTAAGAATTTTAATTGCTTTCATTGAAATTTGATAATTATTGTCTTACTTGTGAATAACTCCAGCAGCTGTTGCTAGAAAATATGAAGAAGGGCTGTTTTAATTATATTTTGAGAATTTTTTGAATCGGTCATAAAACAATGTAGGGAATTTAATTACACTTTTAAATTTAAGAATGAGTCTTAAAAAAGATTGTGCTAATGAAGAAAGAAAGCTGACAAAATTTAATTGCTTTAATCGAAATTAAGAAAATTATTGTCTTACTTGTAAATGCCTGCAACAATTGCTGTTAAAAATTGTGACGATTGACAAATTGTTTTAATTCTTTTCTGAGAATTTTATGTAAAAAAAATATTTCCACTTTTAAATTGAAGAATGAGTGTTTGAAAAAAAGTGCTAATGAAGAAACAAATCTGAAGAATTTTAATTGCTTTCATCGAAATTTGATAATTATTGTCTTACTTGTGAATAACTCCAGCAGCTGTTGCTAAGAAATGTGAAGAAGGGCCGAAACTGTTCTAATTCTCTTTGAGAATTTTATGTATCGAGTATAATTTAATGTTGAGAATTTAATTGCACTTTTAAATTAAAGAATGAGTGTTAAGAAAAGATCATGCTAATGAAGTAACGAATCTTAAGAATTTTAATTGCTTTCATTGAAATTTGATAATTATTGTCTTACTTGTGAATAACTCCAGCAGCTGTTGCTAGAAAATATGAAGAAGGGCTGTTTTAATTATATTTTGAGAATTTTATGAATCGGTCATAAAACAATGTAGGGAATTTAATTACACTTTTAAATTTAAGAATGAGTCTTAAAAAAAGATTGTGCTAATGAAGAAAGAAAGCTGACAAAATTTAATTGCTTTAATCGAAATTAAGAAAATTATTGTCTTACTTGTAAATGCCTGCAACAATTGCTGTTAAAAATTGTGACGATTGACAAATTGTTTTAATTCTTTTCTGAGAATTTTATGTAAAAAAAATATTTCCACTTTTAAATTAAAGAATGAGTGTTTAAAAAAAGTGCTAATGAAGAAACAAATCTGAAGAATTTTAATTGCTTTCATTGAAATTTGATAATTATTGTCTTACTTGTGAATAACTCCAGCAGCTGTTGCTAAGAAATGTGAAGAAGGGCCAAAACTGTTCTAATTCTCTTTGAGAATTTTATGTATCGAGTATAATTTAATGTTGAGAATTTAATTGCACTTTTAAATTAAAGAATGAGTTTTAAGAAAAGATCGTGCTAATGAAGAAACAAATCTGAAAAATTTTAATTGCTTGTATCGAAATTTGAAAATTGCTGTGTTATTTGTAAATAAATTTAGCAGCTTTTGCTAAAAAAGGTGAAGAAGGGTCAAAACTGTTTCATTCTTTTTTAAGAATTTTATGTATCAAGTACAATTGAATGTAGGGAATATTAATTGCAATTTTAAATTAAAGATTTGATGTTAAAATAAAGATTGTGCTAACGAAGAAACAAATTTGAAGAATTTTAATTGCTTTTATCCAAATTTGATAATAATTACTTATTTGCAAATACCTTGTTGCTAAAAAATGCGCGATTTGCAAATTGTTTTTATTCTTTTCTGAGAAGTATATTTATGCATCATAATTTTATGTACAGAATATTACTTTCACTTTTAAATTAAAGAATGAGTATTAATAAAAAGATTCTGTTAATGAAGAGGTAAATTTAGTAAATAATTTTAATGGCCTTTCATCGAATTATGACAAATATTATCTGAATTGTGAAAAAATTTGAAGGGAGCAATTTGAAGAAGGGTGAAACTGTTTTAATTCTTTTTTGAGAATTTTATGTATGGACTATAATTCAATGTAGAGAATTTAAGTGCACTTTTAAATTAAAGAATGAGTGTTAAAAAAAGATCGTGGTAATGAAGACACAAATCTGAAGAATTATAATTGCTTTACTAGAAATTAGATAATTATTATTTTACTTATCTCCAACCAGTGTCGTATAAATTCAAAAATTTTGGGAGGGACCCAAAAGTCCTTTTTAAATAAATTGTACAAGTATGATTTTCTATAATTTATAAAACATTTAGAAGAATCTTTCTTCTAAATCTAATCTTTCTATAATTAATCTTTGAAACTAATTATTAACGCTACTGTTACAAATCAATATTTTAATTATTTTAGATGGGAGATTTAAGACATTGAATTTTACGGTCACGATTATTATATTATTGAGAAAACGGAGGGTTGAGTGGGGAAGAGCCCTGAACACATGATAAAATTTTTTCTCAGGAAATAAACTGTCCTGTGGTGTCAGTTCATGTAATCATATTTCGTGTTACAATTTGCAAGAGTTAAATCTGAAATTACTTAGTAGTATTAATATGACAGAAATGAAAATCCAGGTTGAGAGTTTAAAATATTAAATAAAATGAGTTCTTAACAATAGTGCCAGCTGTAAAGCCGACACTGAGGCCCCTAATATATATATATTTCCACGTTAGACATATAATCAATATTTACAGTGCCTCTTTCTTATGTAGAGAACTGTTTTTCAGAGATGAATTATCAAACATTGAAAACCGAAAATAATAGTATTTAAGCAATCTTGTGTGAAAAAGTTGTCCTTATTTGAATAGATAATGAGTTAGAACTTGAACCCCAAAAGCCTTTTCCTACATCCTTCCTCCAGCAGTTATTGCTAAAAATGTAAAGAATAGCAAAACTTTTCAAATTCTTCTCTAAAAATTTCCTATATTGATTATATACCAACAGAGAATTTAAGTAATAAGTAAGTAAGAATGTAGAAAATTTAATTGCCGACATTTCCATTAGCGTTTCTACTCATTAAATTATTCTTTTAATGCCCTAGCCTCAATCTAACATGCAGTTTTTTTTTATTCCCCCCTTTTTAATACACGGAAAATGTAGTGATCGGTTATAGCGAAGTGCTTTGATATCATCAAGTTTCCTTTTCTATCCGTGATTTTACTATTATTATTATTACTTTAAGACAAAGAAGATATAAGAGTGATAAAAGCGCAGAAAACAATCTATTTTCGACAAAAATAGGTAAAAATCGCATTATTATGTGTGTTCAGTAAGTATGCAAAATTTAAAATTAATTGGCGAATCTCCGTTAGGTCTACGAACCAGTAGCCATGGCAGACTCGAATTAAAAATTCTGTTGTTGTCCTTAATTGTGTACCTATCATAGGTGTACAATTAAATCTAAGCTGGAATATCATCTCTACATGAGCGACTGTTAGATAGAAGAGAAAGAAGTTGCCCACAATGCAGCAGAAACTCTATTTGTTGAATATGCATATAATGTGGAACATTTTTTTTTTCTACTCATCGATAGTGCATGAACAGAGAAAGCTGCGTTGTCGGTGTAGCGCTCTCATTATCCGTACTACACCTCTAGTCACTCATATTCTAGCCATGATTAAAAGTGTGAAACCGCCACAGATTTTTTACAACTTAGAGGATTTATTTACAAGACTGATCTTCTAAAATCTTTGGCAGAATCAATGTTTACCCTATTATATGCTATAGATAATTTAAAAATAAATCCAATTATGGTTTTCTTTATTCGATCTTACACGATTCATTTATTTACAAATATATATTTTAAGACAAATTGAATTTTCAGGAATTGTTATACAAATTAAATGAAAATTCAACAGGAATTATGAGTATGTGAAATACATTTTAAACATAAAATTACAATACGATAATAATCATAAATATCAATGCTATTTATTTATTTATTTATTTATTTTTCAGAATATCAAAGAAAATGAAAAGCTTTCATTTAAATTTGAGCAAAAACTCAGCGATATGTTTACTTAAGATAAATAGTGATATAATAAAAACATGGATGATTGCTTTAGAATTTCATATTTTCAAAATATTCGATGAGGCAGTTTAATCCTTTATATGTGTCGATTTAATTGTTATTTGTGACAAAATAGCATTTTAAAAGTATTGAAATGGATTCAATCTTTATGCTTTAAACCTACATAAAGTTTAAAATATATAATATATATATCATCATCATCGACAACAACAACCGTTTTCAATCCACTGCTGGATGTAGGTTTCTCCCAGATTTTTCCATTGTTCTCTGTCTAATGCTTTAGTCATCCAATTAACACCGGCCACCTTTCTGATTTCGCGTCTCCATCTTACTTGAGGTCATCTTCTACGTCGTTTTACATCACTAGGATATCACTGTAGGGTGTTTCTACTAATCTATTGCCTTGTCTTCTTGCAATGGGGCCAGCCCATTTCCATTTTAGCCGTTTAATTTTATCAATGACGTCGAAACTTTCGTCTGACTTCTTATCAGGTTATTCTCTTTCTGTCTCTTCTCGTTATGCCTAGCATGCATCTTTCGATTATTCAATGTGTAGTTTGTAATCTTTGTACCATCCGTTTTGTTAGCGTTCATGTTTCTGTTCCATAAGTTAATGCAGGCAAAACACATTGGTTAAACACCTTTCTTTCAAGCAAAGAGGCATGTTACTCTTCAGAATGATATTAGTCTTCCCAAAAGCCCTCCATCCATTTCTTATTCTTCTATTGATTTCATTCATGATACTGTTGTCCGATGATATTTCCTGTCCAAGGTACGCGTAACTTTGCACTTTAAAAAAAAAAAATCTCAGTGTTGTTGTAAACGATTTTCTTTTTTTATGAAGATGTATTGAACATCACCTTAGTCTTTTCCAAATTTACTTTTAATCCCACATTAATACTAACCTCTGTCAAACCTTTTAGCATATCTTCCAATTTTTCAGGGCTATAAATGAACATTAAAATGTCATCAGCATATCGGAGATGGCTTAAATATTTTCCATTTATTCCAAAACCTTTGTTTTCCCAATCAAACTTCTTGAAAATATTTTGTAAAGCAGCGGTAAATAGCTTATTCGAAATGGTGTCTCCTTGTCTTACCCCTCTTCCAAGCTTGATCTTCACTTTTCCTTTGTCCAAACGGATGGTTGCTGTTGCTTTCTTGTAAATCTTCTTTATGATATTGATTAAGGTTTGTCTATAGCAATGTCCTTCAGAGATTCTACTACTGCTGATGTGTAGACCGAATAAATAAAGGCATAATCAATAAAGGCATTTTTCATAATCAATAAAGGCAAGGAAGAGAGGTAAATTATATTGTTTATGTTTTTCCCTTACTGTTTGAATATGATCCATTGTGTTAAATCCACTTCGGAATCTGCTTGTTCTCTAGGTTGAGCTGAATCCAGAGCAGATTCCAGTCTTGTCGATAAAACTTTGGTGAAAATTTTATAAATCACTGACAGTAAACAGATTGGACGGTAGTTTTTAATGTTTTCCTTCTCCGCTTTCTTGTAAAGTAGCACCATCAGAGCATTATTCAAATCTTGTGGCACATCTGATTTCTCGACACATTTGGAAAACAGTAAGGCTAGCATTTTAGAAAAATTTTCTCCTGCTTCTTTGATAAGGTCAATTGTAATTCCATCGTCGCCAGGGCATTTAATTTTTTTCGTACATCTACTAGCTTGTACAATTTCATCTGTCATCACTGAGATTATTTCTTCAATTCCTGTTATGTTTTCTCGTTCATCTCGTAGGTTAATTTCTCTTTATTCTTCACATTTATATAGATCGTTATACGATTTTTCGACAATGTGTACAATTTCATTATTTATTTTGGTGATTGTTTCATCTACCCTCTTCAGTGCAAAAATACCTTTTCTTCCAACCCACAGTTTACGTTTAGCTGATTTTAAACTTTTGTTATCGTCTAGAACTTTCTTAACAAGATCACAGTTAAATTTTCTGATATCTTCTGTAACTCATTTTCTTACCGTTTTACATAGTTCTGCATATTCAACTCTTGATTTAGGACATTTTTTCTTCATTTTAAATTCTCTGCATTTCTTCATCAATATTCTTGTTTCTTCTGTTATTTTATTTGTCTGCTTTACTTGTTCTGCACCGGCTATCGGTCTTGAAATTTCTTATAGAGTATTGGTTAGTTACTTGTTCACTACTGTAACATCTTGCTCTTCTTCTAAAATTGATTGAAGTACTTGGAAACAATTTTTAAGTTCCAAATTAAATTCTTCTTTATGTTTCTGGAGATTTATAATATCGACTGATTTCTTTGAGTGTTGCAAAAGCTTCCTTTTTTCCACTTTAGTATTTAAACCTATTTAGCATTTAACCGACCAGTGATGGCTTCCTGTATTGAAGTTATTGAGAACGCTGCAAGCCTTAATCAGATGCTTTTTGTTTGTCAAGATGTAGTCAATTTCACTTGTTGAGCCATTTGCACTACGCCATGTCCATTTCCTTTGTGGCTTTTTTTGAAAAATGAATTCATGATATACATCTGTTCACATTCGGCAAACTCAATCAATCTGTTTCCTTTTTCATTACGCATCCCATATCCACGATTTCCTACTGAGAACTCACCTTTCTTTTATTCATCAATTCTAGCATTTCAGTCTCCCATTATTATTTTTGTGTAGCATTTCCCCTTTTGATGCATTGAAGCTACTTCTTCATAGAAATCCTCAATTTTCTCATCAGTATAACTTATTGTTGGTGCATAAGCTTGGATAATTCGCAGCTTTTATCTTCTTGACACTTGTATAACTAGCCATGCAACTCTGCCCGATGCATTATCATATTCTACGATGTGTTTCTTCCCCCTTTTATGGATAAAAAATCTTACATCACCTGTTTTTCCACCTTCTGTACCTCTGTAGTACAATACATGTCCATTGGCAAGATCAATCTCCTCTTCACCTTTTCTTCTTACTTCGCATAATCCTATGTTCTCCCAGTTGATTTTTTCAAATTCCTGTAGGCGATTTTCCGAAGATAGGTATTGTACATTATACATAGCCAAGGTCATCAACCTTTGGCAGCCAAGACGAGCCCGGTGATTCTTAGGACACTCTGTCTTCAAGTCTTTCTAATCGCTGCCGTATCTAGGAACATGCAGACTGCCGGGAATTGGGGGCCGTGAATGTGTTTTGTGAATTCATGGTAAAATAAGAGGAAGATGGCCGATTTCCCAAGCGGGTTGTAGGAAGCCCATCCGCGCTCCTTGCCCATGCACTAGACAAGTGTGCTAACAAGCTACATCAGTGCGGATTGGACATTAAGTCTCTGCTCCCAGTCGAATTCCTTTAAGTCCTCCTTGAAGGCATTTAAAGGGTCTTCTCCTGGTTAACAAGCAGAGGCTATTAAACAACCCAATATATATATATATATTAGTTTTCATGAAGCTCATTTATTTATATTTTTCATTGTTTGAAACATCAACGAAAATTTCAGCATATGGCTAAATGTTTTTAACATTTATTACGTGAATGACTTCTTATTATATATCTTATACTATGAAATGAAGAATGCTTGCATATTTATTTATTTATTTACTTGTTTATTTATTTTTAGGTTCTCGGAAACGGCTCTAACGATTTTTATGAAAACGACACCCTAGGCGTTTTTTGGGTCTAGAAATCGATCTGTCAGAGTGTCATATCCAGAAACAATTATCTTTATGTGCTACCCGCTCTTCGCACAAACGGAAAATATTACTGAACGCGTAAACGATGTACAAGAACTACCAAAAGATTAAGTAACGTATAAAAATATTACAAATAGCATATAGTGTGCGAAATGAAAGAATTTATTATGCTATACCCGATATAGCATAAGTATAATGGCTAATTCTCCGCAATCAGTTTCGTAGCCAAGATTGGCGTCAGACAAGACAACAATATACAATATTAACTGCCTGAGAGTTATAACTATGGCTACAAAAATGAAATTGATTTTACGGCAAACCTACACCAATTTGCATTCAAATAGAGTTGCAAAGACTGGATAAAACCAGGTTTGAACCTGCGACTAAAATATTTGTTTCTTTTGGGAATAAACTCTTCGGGAGTAAAATTCGGTCTTTTGGGTTTAAACCTGTGAATAACTTTTTACTTTGAACCCAATTACGGAACTTTTTACCAGCAAAGAATTGAAGAAGGTATATAAATTTACAAGAATTTCAAAAAACTGAAATCTGTGCCAATTGGTTTTCTACTGGAAAGTTTCCCCACACTCAGAAAAAAAGTTTGGTTGACCCAATAAAACTTTTTGTTTAAATATAGGTCAATGGAAATTTTGTTTGAATCAACAAAAAAAATTTTTTTTTTGCAATTCCAAAAAAAAATTTATATCGTCAGCAAAAAATGTTTTGTTAATTCAAGTAAAATGGTAGAATTTTACTTGAATTTTGCTAAAACAACCAAAATGTACTCAACAAAACATGTTTTGTAGTTTTAATCAATTCCTTTTTCTGAGTGCAGTAAAACATCTGCAGAAGGAGATTCAAGTCGGTCGACAAGGAACTTATAATATTCATAAAAGGAAGCTTAGGCGGAGTAAAGCTATTTCTTAGATTTTATAGCTGTATAAATCAAAATTAAGCAAAGTGAAGTTGTTTTTTCTTTAAAAACTATCTTAATAAAGAAAAGAATAACTTAATAAAGAAATCAGTGAATTTTGAGAAAGGTAATATATTTTGAAATTTATTGGTTGCCTTCAAATTTCGCAAATAGTAATCTTAAAGAAATGTAAATAGAAATGCTTAAAAAATGCTGAAGAAGTATTTATGTTGATAATTTGTCACTGATTACTTATTTAGGATTATCTTTGTGTGTACTAGGTGTTTTTTGCAGAGTCATCCTAAAGCATTAAAATCAATTAAAGTCAGATTATAATGTTTTGAAATAAGTATGTCAATCGAGTAAGATTAGATCCCTTGCTTTCAATTCATTCTCTTATTAAAATAATAAAAAAAAATTGAACGGTAAGTACATTACATTAATTTTTTTAATTGAAATTAATCAATAAAGGTTATTATCAACCATTAGTTGTGTTTACTTAGTAATGTGAAGAGTATAAATATTTATTTGATTGGAAATTTGTCATTTTGAAGACGTAATTGTATGCTTGTGAAATTTTTTTTGTATGCTTTGAGAGATAAAAGATTAAAATACATTTTTATTACTTTTTAAACTATTATATAATTTTTTATATACATTCAAAAGTATTAATATTTAAGCGTTCTACTAAATAAAATTTCTGAATTCTTATGTGGGTAACATTTATTTGATGGAACTAGAATTTTAATCCGATATTACCTAGTAGAAATATGAACACAACATAAAATACAGGGTGATTATAAAAAACTATCCCTATACATGGGCCCCTAACTGTCATACCATTCATAGAAACTGAACGAATTTCTGGCCTAAAGTATTTTGAGGTATGCTATCAAGAATCATGTGAAAAACAACAGTTAAATTCTAACAGTTACGGTTACAGTGACAAAATTTCGAAAATTTCAAATGGCAACACCTACTTTTTTTTATTGGAATGTGATTTTCACAGTGAAAAACCATAAAAAGCGTTGGAACGGTACCTGTAGCACGAAAATCGCCGGCGCTAGACAGACTAAGAAGAAAAGTGAAAACAACCAATAAAGGACAGAGGAGCAACAGAAAGTAAAACATTTTATTGTTCAGTGCTATCCACCATCTGCCGCATGTAAAGTGTCGTCGTGTGTGAAATGGAAAATGTATGAAACACAGTAAAATGTTTTGTTTTCTGTTGCTTCTCTGTCCTTATTGGTTGTTTTCACTATTCTTCTTAGTCTGTCTAGCGCCGGCGATTTTCGTACTACAGGTACCGTTCCAACGCTTTTTATGGTTTTTCACTATGAAGATCACATTCCAATAATAAAAAAAAATATGTTGCCATTTGAAATTTTCGAAATTTTGTCACTGTAACCGTAACTGTTAGAATTTAACTTTTGTCTTTCATATGATTCTTGAGCGCATATCTCAAAATACTTTGAACCAAAATTTCATTCAGTTTCTGTGAACGGTATGATAGTTAGGTGCTCATATATCGGGATAGTTTTTTTATAATCACCCTGTATATATATATATATATATATATATATATATATATATATATATATATATATATATTATTATTATTATTATTATTATTATTATTATTATTATTATTATTGTTATTATAAATGTTTCAATTCGGTGCAAATTAAAAATACTGCTTTAATTCCCTTCCTGCAAAAGCAAGTAAAATAAACAAATGGTATACTTCATAGTATTAGATATGCTTGTAATTTCATAGAATTAATAAGAAACATTATAACAAATTTGGCAACGAAATTTAAATATGAGTGAAACTAATTAAAAAAATAGCATCGAGGAAAAAAAGCACGATATAACCGATGATCCGAGAATACTTTTTGGGTGCATGATTGCAAGAAGTTATTTATATTGACTTTATGTTTTTTATTAAAGAATTATGTTTTGCTAGACTTTTGTATAAAACTTTTATTAATGTGTCTTCACTTGCTTGACAATATGTTGTTTTGTTACATGAACAAAACGAGTCAGATAGAATTAGGCCTTCATTCCGAATTCTTTTTTATACTTTTATAAGAAATAATAATCTAAAATACAGCATGAAAAACATTCCTAATCGAGTTGTAAAAACCCTCGACGAGCTGATCAATCAACCGCAATTCAAAATTATCTTTAATTTTTAATTTTTAATTTTTGGTTCAATAGAAATAAGATTCCAATTAAAATCCTTTAAAAGATAATTGCGTTTTAGTATCTCCTCCCTCTTTTATAACATGATAGTAATCTACATCATTACCGACATATAGTTCTTTTTTTCACTTATTATTTTGAAGAAACTATAAAATCTAGCGTAAAATTATTTCCTTGAGAAAGTAATTGAGATAATTATATTTTGAGAAACAATCATTTTTTCTCTTCGTGTGCTCAATACCTTAAAGAAGAGATATATTAAATTCATGATTGCTTTTTATATGTTTTTTCTTATCATTGTTCCGTAAAAAACTTTTATTCTGTAATAGAAACTGTATTTTGGGATTTAATTTAGATCATTATCAAAAATTATTGTTTTTTTAAATTAATATTTTCTAGAAAAGTGAAATTGATTTAAAAAGTAGTACAATGAAGAAAGTAGATCATATATAATGAGAATTTAGCGACAGAGGGAAAAAAAACCTCTGTGATAAAAAATTATAGGACACCGAATATTTTTTAAAAAAGCGTTGTTGTATGCGTAATTTATGTTTTGCATGTATTGTAATTTGTATGTAATATCTGTAATGTAAGTCGTATGTATTGAAAACATCTTGTAAGCTGCAAATATTGTAAGTTTGTATTCACATTGTACATATTGTAAATTTGAGGTTTTACATATATGTTGTAACTTGCATCTTTTGTAAGAGTGCATGTATGTAATATGTATTGTAAAATGTATGTCTTAAGATGCACCTTGAGTAGGACTTTATGTACGTAAGATAGATGTAGGTAAGCATATATAAATAATACATTAAGTATGGAGACAATTTAAAAATTAAATGTATTTAATAATCTCAGCCCAGTTTGGTGAAAAATAAATCTACCAAGAAGGCGATTTTTTGGTGAATTTTCACTTATTTATTTATTGTTGTAATGAACGAATAATATAAAGAGTGGTGGAATTTTAGTTGTTTGTTATGCATTATAAATGTGCTGTACGATTTTTTTTCTTTTTTTTTGTGTAAGAATATCATTTCGAATAAATAAATAAAAAATGAATAATAATAATAACAGCAACAACCACAATAATAATAATAATTACACAAGTGAAAATTATACAAAAATTAATATCATGAAACTGTAGCTGAGATATAGTTAATATTTCATGTCATTAGAAATGTGAAGATTTATTGTATTGTTTGCAATACGCTGTTAATAATTATTTATAAGAAACTTTTATTAAATAAAAACTTCATTTAAAAAAAATATATAATTTATTATGGATTTAATATGTTTTCAATGATGAATATTTCATAGAAAACTGAAATTGATTCAAATATTGTCAAGAAACTGAGTGAATGCATTTTTTTCGGCAGTTTTTGAACTCACGTTCTGTATAAAGAAAATTTATATCCAAATTATGTTATATTGCTAAAAAATTATGTTATTAGTCTTTCGGGGAAAATTTTATTAAGATTTCCTCAATTATTTGGAGAATTTTCTGCTTTTCTACATCATGGATAGATTGAATTGATATTGACTGCGATTTTGTGAGATTGATTGGAGCTGAAACACTTAGTTGAGATTGAATTAGGACTTTATTTCAACTTCCTTATTTTCATTTTTTAAAAGAAATCGTAATCGTAAATAACAAGAAAGAAAATTCATGCATCAAACATAGATTATGAAACACTTTCCAATACCATTCTTTATGCTGTAACAAAATTTCACATATTAATAATGTGACAGATGTTACTTAGTTAAACAAGTTGAAAAACGCATTAAACATTTGAAAACTCAATTTGAGTAATTACCAAGTATAGTCGGAAAAATATTTCAATTCTTCTGTGAATCATTGTATATGATTTATCGATTTGTACAAATACTACATATTATGCTAAATATTTTTCAGTTAGGAATCGCTTAACACAGTTGAAAATTCACTTTCAGCAATTTCCGTCAATAAACGGAAATGTAACCGAATTCTTATATGCAGCCCTGCAGCATTCTAAGTAATACGCAAAAAATAGTCAAATTTAAAAACGCATACCACAACGGTAAACGCACTTCTAGAAATTACTGCTCATAGACAGTACTGTAACAAAACACTTTTGTGTGTCCCTTCCTTCATATGAAATACATATGCTTATGCACACCATATTCAACTTGCTGTGAACCTCGTTGATATATATCAATTTCAATATGTTTCATCTTCCCGAAAATCTGTTTTAAATAGAAAATTTGTTATTTACACCCAACCGCTGACAGAAATCTGCAAAAGTCACAATTCCTGTTCTTTTAAAACATCATTATACAACCAAGGCAGATAAGCACGAATTCTGTTTTCATGTAATTCTGGAAAAGTACTTCAAAAGGGAAGACAAGTAAAGACAACAGATATCCAACGGCTTCTTTATGTTACTAATACTGACTGTGCAAAGGTATCAAAATCAGATAGAATATTTCTCCTTATATTCTATCAGTAAAAATCCAATTTCTTTTCATATTGATTTTTAAAGGATTGTGAAGCCCTTTAAGAAATTTAGACAGCATTCTTGTTTTTCAAATAGCAATTTTTTTCTTTTTAGGGATTCGTTCATCTCCCGAAACCCTATTACTCCCGCTCCATTGTCTGTCCGTCACAGAGCCATTCTCAAAAACTATGTAACTTACAGAGTTGAAACTTTGTGTATAAATCTGAATATCAGCTATAAAGAGCTCAAAATATTAAAATTTGAAAAATTCGTATTATTTAAAAAAAAAGAGATAAAAAACCAAAATTCTAACAGCCTTTTCTTATTAAATTAAAACATTTTTCGTTATAGCAGATGCCAAAAATTAAAAATTCATGATGTAATTCTTTCTACAATAATTAATTTTCTATCAGACGATTTCCACGTGAAAAATAAAAATGAAATAAAAAGATTCACCAATTGAAAAAAAGATTAATATGAAATAAAAATGATTGACGTCATAGTGGTAATAAAACAGAAAGATTTCTCAATAATACAAGGAGTATGAGTATGTGTGTATGTATACACAAATCAGATTAATATCACGTCATTAGAGAATTAAAAAGAAAATCTGACGTCCTATTGGAAGTTTGACGGATTTTTCAAATGTTTCAGAATAATACAAAGCGAGTATGAATATGAGTAATAGAGAATAGTAAATATATGAGTTTGAGAAACATATTGAATCATGATAAAAATCCGATTATGGAAATACTCGCATATTTTAACATTTTGAAGGTGTGCAACATGTTTAATTTTTAAATTATTTTTTTAAAATATCGCATTTAGTCCGCATGACAGATATTATTATGACAGAATATAATAGCGGGCTTCGCCCGCTATCGGGCTGGTTTAGATATTCGTAAAGACGAGAAAAATAGACCGGTAAATTTCTACTTTATAAAAAACATGATTTTTTTTTTTTTGTTTTTGTTAAATGAAATTTATTTGGATTTATTAAAGAAAGGATAAAGTGTTTTGAAAGGAATATTAAACGAAATCCTTTGAGCGATCTTCGATCACACCTACCCACTTGTTTCAATTTGTGAATTATCACTAAATCCCGATATATCAAAACGGATAATTCTTCTTAATACATTGCCGAGGTATTATGGCACATTGGATGTATCGTAATATGGATTCGTTTCCTGAAAATTAAACAAATCCAATCGAAAGTCTTAGGATGAAACACAAGTCTTCGTTCCGTGAACGCTTTTATTTTATCTGAACATCGACACACGAAACAGAGGGCGGCCTCGGTTGTATTACAATATGCGTCCTTTTCGATCAAAAGCGAGAAAAGATCTGATCTAATTTTTCATATGCATTATCGTCAACACATAGATGTAAATATGCCAAATACTATAAATCTGGCCAGGCTTTAACCGTCAAACTTTGACTGTTAGAGATAAACCAATATTAAGATTTTTTGAATGAGAAATGTGAAGACATACCAGAAATTGACGCATATCAATTTGGTGATTTTTAACGGACAACCCGAGGTTATTTTGAGAAAGCCAGAAAATGAATTATGAGAAGCGAACAAAAAATTTTGCTATTGCATATTTATGCAGCAGTCAATTTAATGAAAACGGCGTTTTGTTTTAGCATAAAATTGAAAGAGGCAAAGGGCAGATGCATCAATGAATAAATAAATTTTCACTTTGAGCCCGACCCCGAAAACTGGTATAAAATTCGAGTCGACACAGTCGAGTCGAGTATAGTATTATACTGTAAAATCAACACTTTTTTTTTTGCAGTGTAGATTCTTGTTTCTCAAATAGTAAGTTATTTTTTAATTTTTCAATTTGTAAATATTTGTCCCCCTTTGAGCTCGAAGAGGGTGGGCTGATAAGTTCTCGGCCTGACAGTGAAAGTACAAGATTTTTGACAAAATTTCATATTAATTTTCAATGTAGTCCCCTTGCAACTTAATACATTTAAGACACACATTTTGTGTGCGAATTCTTTAGTGCAGCCCTGTACGAGGGTGGTTCGAAAAGTTTTCGGCCTGACAAAGAAATTACAAGATTTTGGACAATATTTTATTTTATTTTTCAACTTAGACCACAATACATTTCAGAAGACTCTTGAGAAATGTTCATTCTTTGGCGCTTTTGATCGACGTTCA
The DNA here is from genome assembly GCA_963931845.1 of Maratus michaelseni. Lineage (NCBI taxonomy): Eukaryota > Metazoa > Arthropoda > Arachnida > Araneae > Salticidae > Maratus > Maratus michaelseni. The sequence goes on along the minus strand of OZ007589.1, from coordinate 451,339,720 downwards.
ACAAAAGCGGCACGCATCGAGTGGAAAGGTTTTTGATACCCAAAACATCGTGTAAAATGTAGTGGACACAGTCTATTGAGATGTTTGCAATGTTAGCAAGCTCGCGTATCTGAATCTGCGATCATTCAATATGGCATTGTGAATTTTGAGACGATTTCATCGGTCGTAGCTGTTTTTGGACCTCCTGAGGGTACATCATCGTGAATTTCCTACAATGTTTAAATTCAGCAACCGACTTTTTTTTTTATCGTCGAATATGAAGTACAAGAATCCTTTAAAGTGGGATGTAACGCTTTTTGTATGTCCGCGAAGGTTAAACCATTTTTAACAAAGTAATTTATGACAGCTCGAACTTCAATTTTTTCCATTTTTAGTAAACGTTAAAATTTGTTTACTTTACTTTATCGCCAAGCAATAACCAATACACGCACGCGACTGAAACTCGGCAGCATGTCATTTAAAGGATCCTACTTTACAAACATTATTGTCATTTGGTTATACTTGTTCCATCTCTGTGTCGAAGACTGGTATAAAAACGAGTCCGAGTTCGTGTCGCGACCGGGTTGAACCCGTCTCATATCTAGTACACACCGAAGACAGTTTCACGACACACTTGTGTGTGCTACACACCGACTGAATTTACTTCACTAGAGTAATATCTCACAGATAATATTAGATTGATGGTGGATTGATCGGATAAATATGTTTTTTGTTTTAAATCGAAATTTCACAATGTTTAGGAAAATGTCATACAGTGATACCCCGATTTTCGTCGATAATCCGTCCGAAAACAATCGGCGAAATCCGAAACCGACGAAAACCGAGGCAATTATTTCCATATGAATCTATGTAAATCCAATTAATTCGTTCTAAACACTCCAAAAAAGTACAAAAAACACATTTTATAGAGAATAAGTACATAGCGTTTAATACTAAAAACCATAAGAATTGATTTTAGCGTATGGTATCAAGGCATTATATCTGGGGCCACTTTTTTTTAGTCTTTTGGCAGTAGGACTAGCTTTAGAATCAGAGGACCAGTGGTCTAAAAACTGGACGCCATTGTGCCGATTTCCACCACTAAATTTTTAGTATTCTTCGCCTAATAAGAATACTAATACAATTTAGTCGAATTACACTAATAAAATTTAGGCGCAGAATACTAATTATTTAATGGTGACAATCGGTCCATTGGCGCGCAGTTTTTAGACCCCTGCCTATGTCTCTGAAAATGCTATTTAAAGTGGTCTGTCTTTAAGATTTGCCCAAAATGAGGCAAGCCATTATCATTAAACAAGTTGCTTATAAGAAACTTTCTTTGGTCCCATAATGGAGCACTCGCAATCAGTTAAAAAATCGCAAAAAACACTGGAAATAAACGAAATCCGAGGAAACCGACGAAAACCGAAACAAATTTTTCGAGAAAAAAATCGACGAAAACCGAAACCGGCGATAACCGAAGTCAACGAAAACCGAGGTATTGCTGTAGTTAAGTTTAAAAAAAAATGTAGAAAATAATTTATCGGCAGTTCAATAATTTATGTGAAACTCAATAATTTCTGCTGGCCGGTGATAAATTTTCTTGATCATTTTTGTTAATAGTGACGACACTCTATTAAAAAAGAAACATTTCTCACAAAATACATATTTTAAATTATCATATATTTAACTATTTTATAGTGAATTACACAGTTATCTTTTTTTTTTATATATATGTTTTTGTAATTGTTTCTTACATTGGAGCAGTCCGTATGTGTTGATAGCTGTGCAGATAGTTGAAATTTAAACTTTCACATGCTTAGCAAAATTTACTGATATAATTAGAAAAAATATTTTTTTTTTCTGACTAAAAATACTCTTTGCCCCTTCTCTTCGCTTCTGAAACTAGGAAGTCGAAATGTTACGCTAATTTTTGTTCAAATTTTCACCAAACTAGCTACTGTCTACAGATGAATGATTTGTAGTTGAGTTAAAAGTAGAGCAAATGCGGTGCCATCAAAAAGATTTACTATAATCCATCAACATATTGCAACCACGAAATCTAATTCGTCACTCTGGTGTTATTTCAGAAAACTTCTCTCTTTAAGATGAGTACGCTAAGAAAATCCCTAAAACCAATTGTGCTAAGGACTATGTTTTCGATTTGACGAAAATTCCACAAAAAAAAAAAAAAGGAATCGACTTTCCTTTCGGCGTTTTAAAAGTATTTTTTCGACTAATGTGTTTTTGTTAGTCCCCTTTTATTTTTTTAAAACTTAATCTGCTGCAGCATTGCTTTTTTTATTATTCTCCTGCGTTTCATCTTTTTTTTCTGAGCGGAAGAGTTGTATTTTTATTTTCTTTCTTATAACTGCATTTTACACTTTTACCCATTTAATCTAGATACATAAAAGAGAGAAAGTATTTTTATATAAAGAAGTTATAACTTAATAAAAAATAATAATAACTGTATGCTTTAAAATTTTGTTTTTACTGGTAATAGTATACGTATACTTGATCGGGGATCAATTTACTGATTTCAGAACGCAACCATGGAGTAAAGTAATTGATTATATTTAAAGATTGTTTACGAGTCTTTCAATAATTGAACTGAAGCACTGTAAACATGCTCTTTCTAAACATTTTTCAGTTCCGGGACACAATCTAAAGCCTGGGTCTTGGAACGACAATCCCAGCACCCTCAGGTCTGTTTGGGATACAAAAGATACATACTTTTTGGAGGGAGGACACCTCGAAAGTTCTATACATATGTTAGATCCCTTATAAGCCCTTTTTTAAATTTATATAAATAGATTTATAATTATTTGTGTATGTATGTATGTGGGTGGGAGAACTCTTTGATGATCCTGTGGCCAAGTTCCGAATGCCCTATACCGTAAAACTAGAGCAGCGGTTTCCAACTAAAGATTTTTTACGAGTCCTCCCATAACTGAATTCAAACATTTGTAAGCATGCTCTTTTTAATTTTTTTTTTGGTTCGGGAACACTTTCTAAATCCTTGGTCTTGGGACTACAATCTCAGGAACGGTAACACCTTTTGTCCCTCGGGCATGGTTGCGGTCCAAAGGATTCGTGCTTTTGGAAAGAAGACACCTCGAAAGAGCCTTGTTTTATTCATAATTTATTATTAGTTGTGTGTGTATGTGTGTAGGTGGGAGGCCTTTTTAATGATCTGCGCCCGAGTTACGAACACTCTACCATAAATCTGGCTTTGTACTTCATACTTTTATCCATAACCTTTGATTTGAGCATGAAAAATGAGTTCTCTAACTACGCGTTTTCTTAGTATAAAAGCGAAAAAGTTATACATCATTTGGATTTTAAGAAACTTAAATAAAATTATCCGATCTATAAGTAATAAGTAATAATAATTTAACAAACTTTCATGCAATACATAAAAAAATAAAAAATAAAATTTCGAATAAATCATATCAGCCCTTTAAAAATTATTCTAGATTTAAAATGATCGTAGTTTCATTACCATATGATAGATCGTCTTATGAAATATTTAACATGGCTAGGAAATATTGAAAAGTTTGATTTGTCACAGCACATTTAAAAATGCTCTCGACGAATTCGTTATACAAAACTGAATTGCTTATTAGAAATTTAGTTTTCGTGTTGGTGTTTCATTCTTCGGTAATTATTTGGCAATATTCAGTTCACTGATTTCTGTTGAAATTGCTGAGGGGGAGACAGTATTTGATTCATCCTATCAAAAACTTAAAATTTTTATGTAAAATTTTATGTAACATTTTATGTGACATTTTATGTAACATTTTATGTGACATTTTATGTAACATTTTATGTGACATTTTATGTAACATTTTATGTGACATTTTATGTAACATTTTATGTGACATTTTATGTAACTTATTTTACTTCGCATTTTGTAGTCTAAGATGCAGTAATAGATGAACGTCTTGAATATAAGCAGATTTAAAACTACATTTAAATTTTTGATTAATTCATAAAATCATTCTCATTTGTAAATGATTGATATTTTCAGAACAATTCTTCTTAATTTCTTAAAAAAGCTTTTTATTTTCTTTAAAAGCTCTTTCAGAAAATAGTTTAAAAGTTGATGTTTTTAGCCTGTTTTCTAGATACTACACTCACCAGCTACCGACTATAATTTAAGATGTAACAGTATACGTCAAACCTTATGAGTTAAACTCTCTTCGTGAACTGTGCCAATATTGAGAGAGAAGTTTGAAAAATTGCTTCTTATTGAAATTAATGATGTTACAGTAATGATGCAACGCAATTAGTTAATCGCAGTAACAATATTCATCAGGAGATATAGAAATATATCGTTTACTTGATAAATTTATCTGGCAGGGAATAGTAGAAAAGATAATTGCAGTTTTAATCTTAAGTATGGCGTCTTAAAATTTTCAATTTTGTATACTTACAGACAACTTGATAACTAATAATGGTTAGAAATGAAAGGAAATTTATATTGGATGTTTTCGACCATGTGGATTTTAATGGTAACGAAAAAAATATGTTTTTATTTATTCATCTTTAATAATTGCAATATTAATTGATAATTAATATTACAAACACGTATTTATGCCAATTATGCATTCGCGTTATGTTTGGGCTTTTACAAAGTATCATACAAAACAAAAAGTAATAAAATACATACATAAGTTTCAATTTATGCCTAAGTAACGGACGCGTGTCTTTATAATTGATTGGTTCTTTTTTCAAAAATTTATATATCGTCAACTTTAATTGAAAATTGATGCCAATTTGTATTGCCGTATTGTTTTGGCACGAATAACTTAAATGTTCAATAAAATTAAGGTGTTGTTATCGAATTTTTAAAAGTTAGGTCCAAATTTAATATGTAGATGATTCCTTATGACAAAATAAACTCCATACCAACTATAGAGAACTTTATACAAATTAAATGGTACTTTCCTTTTTTTCTTGCATTAATTAGAACTGAAGTTTTAGTCGATTTTTTGTTGTGTTTTTTCCACATGTACAGAAAAAGCAAAATTTTATTTGGTTCTTTCGCGCTCAAATAGAAATGTCTTGAAATTTCAAGAATTCATGGATAAAAAAGACTTGGAATGGACAGTAGTGAGGTGTCAAAAATATTTGAGGACAATCTTAATTGTTTATTTTCGATTATTATTCAGCTATGGTCAGTAATTCTTCATGCCCTTTGAAACTACATTTTTATTGAGTACACTTAACAAATATATAGTGTGAGAAAATGTATCATAATCTAATATAACACATGTTTTTTTTCTTTTTTTTATCATTTTAAATTTTATATCTAACGTACTACAATTTATTGCAACTGTTTTTGTTGTTGTTGTTGTTCTTTTTTCTCTTTATAACATCTTAATAACATAAAATTGGATTTAAAGATCTGCTGTTTAAGTTACATAAACAAACAACCGAACAAAAATACAGTTTTCATGATATCTATGTGAAAAGGTTTTTTTTTTATTATTATAATTTTTTTAATTATATAAATAATAAACTTAGTTCGTTAATTGGCTTTGAATTTAAAGATATTTTCTGGCTTTCAATAAAATATTTAGAAGACACCAATTTCAAACAAATTTGACTGCAAAATACTTTAGAAAACGCTATCTGGAATGAAATTTTTCTTTGAATTTATATGTCTTTTCGATTTAGATCTTCATTGACTCACTTCATAAAATATGCATGATTAGAATCACTTTGAACTATTCAAAATTTTATGGATGAAATTGTTTACAAACTTCCAAACTTTTATCATCTTTTATCCTCTACTTATTTTTAGTCGGCAATTTTATATGCATAAATATTTTATGAAGTCGATTAAAAGATATAAACTTGCTATGAAGAGATATATTTAGGCCTTTACTATATCTTTTAAAAGAGTGCATATGAATAAAATAAACTGAGAATACTGGTTGTAAAACCTTAAACATTTTTCTTTCTTTCTTTATTTTCTTTTTGAAGGAGTTTAATTCAATAGCGTTGCATATTTCTGAAATAAAATGGCACTGGGATATTGTAAACAAAATATTACTCCAAACTGACGAGGTGTTTGAGTTTTTTTTATGATACTAGGGGGGCTACGCCCCCCTGCTCGCTACACTCTCCAACCCCCCTGCCTAATCGTTTCGCAATTACGTTCGGTATCGCGCAGCAATACCTATTTTCTAGAAGAAAAGAAAAGAAAAAAACAGCCGGGAAGATCTACGCAGATTTTCATTGGTCCATTTCCAAATCGCTTGGTACATTTCCAAACACCATGTATACAAATAAAAATATATTTTGTATTTAATTGTAATGAAAAAATGGCATTAACAAATGCATAATCATAAAATAAACCCAATGGAGACTATTCCCGCGACGTCACAATAAATATCCATTTTTATTCGCTTATAAAAATAAAGTGGACGCGGATGAATATTTTTACCGAAATTTAACTTGCAAATTAAAAAAAAATTCGGCTTAAAAGCCCCACGTGTCTTTGATATCTATTATTTCTCTTTTATCCTCTCAACAGTGGAAAGAAAGAAAAAAAAAGCCGAGAAAGATCTACGCAGATTTTCATTGGTCCATTTCCAAATCGTTTGGCACATTTCTAAATCGTTACTTTTTTTAATATAAAGAGATTGTTTCTTTGATAAACTTTTTTTTTTTTTTTAATTTTACGCAGTTATTGTAAAAATATGACATATCAATCACATTGTAACCGGTATTATCAATATTAGATTCCCCATTCATGGTATAGATTTTCTTCCAAAGATTGGAAATGTGAATTGAGTTGCCAAACTTACATATTTTATTTTACACTGCATGTGAATAGAGTAAAAATTTGATTACTCGTGAAATTATAAATATGTTTTTCCTCTATTTTATTCTAGATTTCAGAAACATTTGATTATGTTATTGATTAATGTATTTTTGTTTTACTATTTGTACGTAAATAAAAACAATAATGAAAATATGTACTACTCATTTAAATTAATATAATTTAAAAAAAATGGCGGGAACTTAATACCATTTAAAAGTAATAAAGGTATTCCAAAATTAAATATTATCAAGATGAATTTTGTTTCGAGAAAATAAAATTTTAAACATCCCAGTTTCATTCTGCTTTACCATTTGAAAAAATTCACATGATCTTTTAATCAATTTTACAATACGATTTGCTTCAAAAACCGTGGAAACCGACTTGACTCAGCGGAACTTGAAATATTCATAATCCCTTAAACTGAGATATAATGTGTTAAAAGGGTGAAACCCTACAAAATTTCTTAAAACGTTCTATGTAGTATTATTTACACGGATTTATTATAAAAGTTATCATACATTAAGTACCGGGTTGTGACGAATGTCAGCATCAGTGTCAGTGTTGCCAAATCTGGCGGATATTTTTATTCAGAAATTTCGAAATCATACCAGAAATGTTTGAATACTAATTTTTTGTTTACTTCACGGATTTTTTCAGCTTTAACAATCATTAATTTTCATTTTAATTTTTCTTAGTACTTTACATAACTACAGCTATACTTTCTTAACCGTAAGATAATTTATCTATTTCATTAGTGAACTATCGAAGCAAAATCTTTAGTTTTCCTCAAACTTAATTTTTATATATATATTTTTAATTTTTACTACCTTCTATTTGAACTATTTCAGTATCCTTAAATATTACGATGGCAAGTCATTAAGTAACTCACAAAAGATAATTAAATAATAATATATTAAATATATTCACTTCAAAACTATTTTTATTTCTCAATATATTCTCCACCAATATTTATGCACTTATATCACCATTTTATCAATGCCCTAACACCAGCTGTATAACATTCTTTGGGTTGCTGTCTCAGCCACATTAGTACTTCCAGTTGAACACAGGAGGCAATTTAAAAGTTTGGTTGGGAACTTCTTCCACATACACTATACAGCTTCGATTCATCCCCAAGCGATTTTCATCTGTTTAGTCCACTAAAAAACCATCTTGGAAGCTAGATGATGTTCACAGATGATGAAAAGGTTCAACTTGAAGTCCTAATGTGGCTAAGACAGCAACCCAAAGAATGTTATGCAGCTGGTGTTGGGGCACTGATAAAACGGTTATATAAGCGCATAAATATTGATGGAGAATATGTTGAGAAATAAAAATAGTTTTGAAGTGAATATCATTGCAAGTTATTATTTAATTATCTTTTGTGACTTACTTAATGACTTTCCCTTGTACTTTAACTTCTATTTGTAGTCTTTTAACTATTACCCAATGGCTCATTTAATAGCAAGACATCTGGGCGTGAAGTTAGACGCATCCAGGTAGTCTTTTAATGCTGCCAACTGTTCAATACGGTTCAGCACTTATCACGGTGTAAATCAAAAATAATTATTTACATTTTCTGGTAAGAATTCGGAATTTCTGAATAAAGAATCCGCCAAATTTGGCAAAACTGATCAGTGCATGTTCAGAAAGCGTTAAGATTCTACATTTGGGGTGTAGTTTTAACCAATACTCATGATCTCCTTAGCAAATCATTTGTTTCAAAGATTGCGGGGGATAATGGATTTGACCCCAACAAAAATTATACATATTAAAAAAAAAAAATCCCTGACGGCTCGGCATATAGGAACAGGTAGATTTGGAAGACGCAGACCGTGGAGTGCCTGTTTATTAGGAATTGCAGAAGAAAGACATATGTCCCATGATGCTGCAGTTGGGACCGTTCACTTCGAAATATACCTCTGCTTGTAGGTGGAGCCAGCAGGGATTTCTTTGTTTTTATTTTTTATTTATTTATTTATTTATTTTTTGGCTACAAGAGTTGGTCTTATAGAAAACTTGTCAGTATAAAAGTTGTAGATAATATTAAGAAAATTTATAATAAATTTAAGCGGATTTGATATCTTGTGAATTACGAAGTTATGAATTTTTTTCTTCTGAAACCCTATTTCCCCCCCTACACCTCCCTTTGGGCATTTTAATTAAATCAAAAATCTGTCATACATAAATTTTTGGCCTTTTTCCTAGTACTAATAATAACTTAAACGGACTCGATATGTATCAAAATTAAGAAGTTATGGGTTTTTTCTGTTTTCACAAAAAGCCCCCCCCCTCCATTAGCCCCCACCCCCTCAGTTCGATTTTGCCCATTAACGAACTTGACCAAGATGTTATGCCCATTGATTTTATGTATCAGTTTGGAAGAGATTTGTGCAGAATTATGGAAGTTATCGTGTCCATAAAAAAGTGACATAGATAGATATATAGATAGATAGATAAAGTTTTGAACTGGGGGTGGTTTTGAGTTCTAGGAGTAATGGTCGTATAGATCTGCAAAACTTTTTCAGAAATTCCAACCTAGGGGAGAATGTAATAGGTGGTATTTCTTACAAAATCTACCTAAAAATCCGCCAGATTTGGTAAAACTGATCAGTGCATGTTCAGAAAGCGTTACGATTCTACATTTGGGGTGTAGTTTTAACCAATACTCCCGATCTCCTTAACAAATCACTTGTTTCAAAGACTGCGGGGGATACTGGACTTGACTCCAGCAAAAATTATTTAAAAAAACCCGAAGATTCTAAATAAATGAATAGTTATTTTTAAAGAAAAGATTCTTCCTGTTTCCAAATGGAAAGAGTCTGACAGTCATGTGTCAAAAACTATTTCGGATTCCATTTAAAATAACAAAATATCAGAGTGTTTTCACTAACGCATTTTTAAAAAATAAATTTATTATTTTAAAAAAAAATAGTATCCTGTTTTAGTTTTTACATTTAATTACCGTCTTAAATGTTAGAAATCTTTGTTTTAGACAGATAACATTCTATTGAATTATTTTTTCTTTAAGGTATACCGTATATTTATTTTAGATTTCTAATAGATAAAGAGCTCTAAGAGTAGAATTTCTAATTTTGTTTTGTTTACAAGCAATAAATATAATTTAAAATTCTATTTTGAGAAAAATAAAACTCGAAACATCCCAAGTTTCGTTCTGCTTTGCCATCTGAAAGATTCCACGTGATCTATCAAACGGTTTCACAAAAAAATCCTAATTCGCTATCCTCATGTTATTTTAACCAACACTCGTTCTCTACCTAGCAAATGATTTGCTTCAAAGACTGAGGATACCGACTTGCTTCAGCCGAACATATCAAAGAAGGATACTAATTGTTCCCATCTTTTCGAGGGGAGAGAAAAAATGAAGAAAAAGAGTAAGAAGAACCGGAAAAATACGACAGCCAGAGCATTCCCGAGAATGTCAGTCGAAGATCAGAAGAGGAAAAATCCAGAGGTACGAAGAACTGAACAAGTACACCTCTGTTCGAGAAATTGGTAAGCGAAAACTCGAAATATGCAGGGATCAGCTACTTTTTCTGACTCCAAGCTTCTATTTTTTCCCCTTACAGTTAAACACTGAAAAACAGCAGACATCATTTTTCATCCAATAAGTTCAAGAATGGTAAAAGTTTACTTTCTTAGTCTTTAACTCTCAAATATATCACGTTGAAAGAATTAAGTAATAAAATATCCTAATAGAAAAAGAAGTATTAGATGATATTTATTTATCAAGTCTGAAAATAATAATTTTCTAGAGGTCATCATACTATACTTGAAACAGTTGGATTGAATTGTATTTACATATTTAAATTAATTGGAAATAGTACTAGAAATTTTTTAGACAGCCGTGATACGCCTTTAAGTCAAACTGTTGATAATATTTGCAAGTTTTTAAAAACTGTAGATGAAGTAACGAAGATGTTAACGGTAATAAAATTAAAATTTTAAAGATTTTTAAGAGAAAACTCGAAATATGTAGTAATCAACTACTTAACTTTCTATTATTTCTTATTTTATTTCCCATCTCTGAAAAACAGAAACGCAACAGAAGGCAATTTTTCATTTAATAAACTTGGGAATGGTAAAGAATCAGAAGTCAAGCTTAAAAAATACATTTAGTACTGGAAAGTATGATGTTCAAAGAACACGATTGAATAAACAGACAGAAAACATAAATAAATTTCATCACGTCAAGCGAGGAAGTATTAATTGCTTATTTTAACATGGGTTAGGAAATGGAATTTTCCTGACAAGTCATCATACTGGATTTCAAAGAATTTTGATATTTTTAGGCTGAATTGGAATTGTGTATTTAAATTAAAGTAAATTAGTTTAGAAAATGCTTAGTAAAGTGTAATACATCTCTAAATCAAACGGATGATAACTATCACAATTTTTAAATTAGATTGATTATAATAATAAGATTGAATTTTGTGCCCAGTGCTTATTTTAACGTGGATTAAATGGGAATTTTCTTGATAAGTCATCATAGTCATCACTTCAAAGAATTTTGATATTTTTAGGCTTAATTGGAATTGTGTATTTAAATTAAAGTAAATTAGTTTAGAAAATGGTTAGTAAATAGTAATACATCTCTAAATCAAACAGATGATAATTATCGTAACTTATAAATTAGATTGATGATAATAATAAGATTGAATTTTCTACCCAGTGCTTATTTTAACGTGGATTAAATGGGAATTTTCTTGATAAGTCATCACACTGCGGACTTCAAAGAATTTTGATATTTTTAGGCTGAATTGGAATTGTGTATTTAAATTAAAGTAAATTAGTTTAGAAAATGCTTAGCAAATAGTAATACATCTCTAAATCAAACGGATGATAAATATCGCAGTTTTTAAATTATATTGATTATAATAATAAGATTGAATTTTATAATCAATCTTAATTTTTTCGTCAGAAAATTTACGAAAGAAAGCTTGGAATATGTAGTGAACAGCTATTTTTTCTGACAGCAAGATTTTGATTTTCCGCTTGCAGTTAAGTACTGAAAAAAAAAAAAAAAAAAAACAGACATAATTTTTCATACAATAAATTCAATAGCAGCAGTTTTTTTTTTTTTTTTTTTTTTTTTTTTTTTTAGCACGGTAAGGTATCATTTATTCTCAATGAACATAATGAAAAAATTAATATTATTTTTCTTTTAAGCGAAAAAAATATTAATCTTGTCTAAGATTGAAAATAGGAATTTTCTAGATATATATAAGTTTCACTGCGATATCGTGACTAGAACTTATGCTCGATTAAAAAATAAAAATAGAATCACATTATTTTAAAACTATGGTGTAAATTGGTAAATGATAATCTAGTTAAAAGTTCCGGAACTCTTAATTTTATATATTAAAAAATTGTCAAAATATGCTTATATTTTCTTTTAATTCGATGAAAATATCTCATAAAACACAGTTTCAAAATATTAGAATGTATTTTTGAACTTCAAATGAAATGGTAATCTTAAACATGAAAATGAATTTATACTATTGAATTTATTTTAGACAGCTTTTTAAATGCCATTTTTGAGAATGTTTTAAACTATTTTTTTTAACATCTAAATGCTTTATATTTAATTTTTCCCTGTTGTAATTTGCATAATCTAAAATTATGTAAGATATTAAAAAAAATAATCACATATCAAACTAATAAAAATGTGACACAAAATTTTATATATAAATTATGTTTTGTGGCATGCAAATGTTTCTAACTTTGTTGATTCCATTTCAAATATAGAAATATTCTTAATGCATTATACATGGAATACATGTTCTTAATATATACTTTAAATAATCAGGTAACAAGATTCTCATTTAACTCTAACAAAGATTGAAAAATTATAAAAGTGATCCTATAAGAAGGTAATACTAATTTGTGAACTTGCTTTAGGCGATTAGACTTCAGAAGTGCTTAATTTATGTTCAGATGCGGGTATGGTACTCAATAAATTCTTAAGTATAGAAGTTTCTTACCTTCTATATTACCCGCAATTGTGATTTATATGTTTATTTCATTAGAAGTAACGAAGAATTTTTACCTGTTACATTCACCTATTTAATTCTTGTGTTATATTTTACTTTTCTTAAGTCTATCTGAACCTAAATTAGAAAATTTCATTTAACAAGGTAACTTTGCTTTGTACTTCTTAACTACATTGTGATAAAAAAGATAAATGTTTCTTGATCTAGAAAGAAAGTTTAACGAAAATATAATAATAATATCTTCCGAGATACCAACAATTCTCAAAAATGTTCTTTTATCTTCAGAAACCTCAGGAACTAATAGATTTTTGAGATTTAAAGGAAGTATTTCTGACACGAATTTTTTTTTTCTTTCGTGAAAGTATCGTGCTTTTTTCGTGAAATTTTGTGAAAATATCTTCCTAAAAATAACAGGCAAAGAAAATCGAAAAAGAAACAATAGACAATTGTAGAGATTATAGTACATGTATTATAACTTGCATGTTTTGTAATTATGATGAATTTTGCATGTATTGCGTAGCTGCCCCAAAATGCTATACGAATTTTTTTTCAACAATATATCCAAAAGGATAATCATTGCTTTTTTAATTACATAAATCTAAAAATCGACCTCAGCTATTAAATGCCCTCCCCCCCTCCTCACAAAAAAATCGTTTAAAATATTGAAATGCAAACGAGATATTTTAAAAGAACTGTCTTATATGATTAACATTAGCGAGTGAGTGTTTTCACGTGAGTGAAATAGGCCTTTTATACTATCTCAACACTAGCAAACATTCTTATTTGCTACTGTGGAGTTGCTAGTGTGTATATTCTTATATACAACCAACTTCCATACATATATTCTATTTGCACAATTAATGTTAAGGCCATCGCTTAAAGTGTACTAATCACCGGATAATGCGGACAATTTTTTCACAAACTGACCGAGCAGAATAGAAACTGCTTTTGCACAATATTTCTTCAAAAGCAACATTCACGTATCTTTGGTTATTGAGAGATAAAGAAATTGCCAGTGGCAATAATGAAGAGAAAGAAACTTTTCTACTACCCAAAACGTGAGAAATGAAGAGAAAAAAATTAACAAAGAAAGAAAGGCAAAGAAACTTTTCTACTACCTAAAACGTGAGAAATGAAGAGAAAGAAATGAAGAGAGAAAGAAACTTAATGAAGAGAAACAAACTTTTCTACTACCCAAAATGTAAGAAATTACGAGAAAGAAACGAAGAGTGAAAGAAAGAGAAAGAAATTTAATGAAGAGAAATAAACTTTTCTACTACCCAAAACGTGAGAGGTTAAAAATTTGTAAATGGCTATTCGTCGATGTTAGTGTGATATAACAGTCTAAGTTCTCTTATATGTCTCGCAAAATTGGAAAATGATATTGTTAAAAGATCATTTGTTGTAGGAACGCAAAGAAAAGTGAGAGATTAGATAAAGTTAAAATATGTAACTACATTAATTTGTTTTCACATTCTGTTTGTCTTCAATAATTCATTCTTTTGTATTAATAATTTGTCCCTAACTTGCTTTTGAACTAAAATTACTAAATGACAGAAAACGTTGTTTGTTTTAGCATTAAGTTGGTAACCCATTTAATTTCCGTAAATTTGAATCCAATTTATTTAACGAAAGGGTTTTACTTTACACCATTCAAGTGTTTACATACACTCTCCGAAAAAACTGTAAATTTATGAGCGTTTGCCCTTCAATTTTCACGGGCAACAGCCTTATTTGATGAAAAACGGTCTGATCCACTAAATTAGCGGCCTTATCCCTTAGATACTTAGAAAATTAAGAGCAATCCACATATTCTTACAGCTCTAGCCCATATGTTAGCAAAAATACGGTACGACTCCATACATTGTCCTCCGCTAGGGTGTAACCCTTCATTTTACTCGTGTTTCGAAAATTTTAACCCGCCAAAACAGCGATTCTGTGATGATTATCTAACGTGCTTACTTGCTACGGAACAGTAAGCAAAGTGTTATTGTGCTTTAAAGTGCATTATATCCTGTGCATTATAATGCTATATTACTTTGCCTCGTAAAATTACGGGCTGGCCAAAATGATGGGCATGGATTTTTTTTTTTTTTACGGGGTATGACTGGAATCTCTGCTGCCGGCTTCTGCCCGTAATTTTACTGCAATTTTTTTTTTTACAGTGTAGTTTAATATGGATTTTAGTTAGTGCACTGAAAAAAAAAATGGAGTCTCAAAATTGAATCAAAATTGCTCGGTTTTAAATATATCATATACTCAAAATAACTTCATTCAAAATGGGCTCAAAATTGAGAAACACATGTACTCATTTTTGATTTCATGGATGTGTTCAAATATGAACCGTTATGTACTCATTTTTGATCTCATGGGTGCATTCAAATATGAACTGTGATGTACTCATTTTTATCACATGGATGTATTCAAATGTGAATTGTGTGTGCTGTATGTTAAATATTCAATATATTGTTTTCTTATTTTATATAATCAGCAGTACCTTCTGTAAATATTAAATTTATGTACATATTAAATTATGTACAGCACTTTAAAATAATTGAAAAGGGCTTGAAAACAATGCTCTGGGTCATAAAAATATTAAATAAAACAAGATGGCGCACTATGAGAAACATGTGGGGAACCAAAATTTAGGTAACAACATTAGTCTAAAATACATTTAATAAAACGCTTTCAAAACAGAAATATGTTAAATGGGAAAAAATACTTTTCTTGTCAAGGGGGCACTGCGCCGAACCCCCCCCCCCCCCCCGCATTTATTACATTTTAAAATAACAATGTACTGACTTTTATTTACCGCTCAAAAGTATTAACAAGAAACATTTAATTCATTATTTATTTAGGAAAAATAGCAAAATTGTTATCAAGACGCAAATCAATTATTTGTATGACAAGAGCATTGTTTTCAAGAACTCTTAAATTATTTTAAAATACTGTGTATAATTTGATATTTACATTAATTTAATATTTACAGAAGGTACAGCTGATTACATAAAGTAAGAAAAAAAAAGTATTGAATATTTAACAGAGAGCACTTACTTTCAAAGTTGTTGGAGGAATCTTGAATCTAATTTTCTTTTCACAAATATCCATGTCACTCAGCGCACAGACTGGACCGACTGCATATGAATATACGAAACATTGATAACAACAGTGCAATGTAACCTTACGCATTATAATGGAGGCGCAAGATATAGTTCCTTCCGAGGAATGAAAATGTAATATTATTTCCTTATTTCCAGGGTATATTGCATTGTTTTTCTATTAATGAACATATTTTATGCTGCTATGGATGAAATAAATCATTACAAAGTACAAAATTACCGTTTCGCTTGAGTTTGATAACACGTGATGTTTCAAAATTGAGAAAGAATAAGTTTATTTTTTAATCCAAACATACTGAATTCGATATGAGTACATCGATTTACTCATTTTTGAATACTTCATTTTTTCAGTGTATTGTGAGTAAGGTTACCAGCCGTCTAGATTCAGAGAAGTTTGTTACAGGACTGGTTATATATTTATATACGACTGTATGACAAAATATCGGGTTATATAAATGAAAAAAAAATGTTTTATTTCCCTTTTATTATGTATCGCATATTGATTTTTTTACAAATCCAAATTAAAATTCGCATATATGTTGCCTTAAAAACACCTAGATTTTATTATTTTTTTAAAAATTTCAATTTTTTTGTTTAGTTGAGACAAATGTTATATTTTTATTTTGAAAACCACCATCATATTGTGCACAGTGTTTTACTGATCTGGGTCAAAAAGTGAATATATTATGCCACATATGTATTTCCTTAAAAATGTCCAGTTTCTTAACAAATTTGAATAAATTATTGAGCCATTAAAAATTTTTTTAATCATCATTATTACTGTATATTTTTACTGATCTGTATCGAAAATTCTAATATATTAATCACATAATATATGGTCAAAGTCGTTTGAATAACACGTGTTGTGACTGAAACTTTATACTGTCAATCATTTGAGTATTCGAGGTAATGTTTAAAACAATATTCATGCACATAGAAAAATGACACTGTCAAATCTGAGTAAATTGATGTTTTCATTTTTGCTATGAAACTTTTTGTTTCAAATAGGACGACCAAATGTTTTCAATTCTGAAATACTAGAAATACTCCAAACATACTGAATTCGATATGAGTACTTCGAAATACTCATTTTTGAGTACTTCATATTTTTCAGTGTGCGGACAAAAGAAAAAAAAAGTCTCCCTTGCATGTCCGCATTAACGGGAGTTCACTGTACAATGGTGTAAGTGAAAAATTTTAATTGCGTGTTGTACACTGATACATGTTTGACATGTTTATCAAAGTGAATAAGTATCTTTATTAATTTGCATAAACATGTCTCTATGGTTACTTAATACTAGTCATTGGAAAGCAAATGAAGTATCAAACTGCTAATTATGTCATGTTAAACATTTTACTTGCCTTGAGTTTGTCAATCAAGTTTCAGAAATCGGGCTTCATTTGACATTTTAGTTGTCAAATTAAAAATCTGCCGCTAAAATATGCAGGCTTTCATTAATACGATGAAAGGCTTTTTTGTTTGAAATTTCAACAGCTGTGTCTATATCTATAATTAAATAATTTTAATCTAAGGCAATATCAAAACCTATCAATCTTCATTTTTTCATCTTTTGAAATACTGATGCACAATCGTTCAAAAAAGAAAAAAAATCGATACATTTTAATTGCAAAATTCTTTAAGGGAAGAAAAGAAAAAAGCCACTCGATTTGGAATTCACGTCTTCTTAAATTTATATTAAAAAAAAAAACAAAAAAAAAAACACAGTTTTATAGAAGCCGTCTTCATACTAAAAAACAAACAAATTTTAAACATTTCATTGCGATCACGTAATTTTGACTCTATAGAATACGATTTAAATCACTCAAATTAGTCTAAATATAAGTTTTCAAGAATTTTTAGTAATTAGTTTCGGGGACATTTAATTTAAAAAATTGGTCTAATTTGGAAGGGAGGAGGAAGGGGTCGTCTCAAGAGAGAAAATCTTTAGGTTTTAAGGGTTACTTAAGGGTTCAGATTTAATTACAAATTATAATCAGATTTAAATCAAAAGTATAATTTGTATTAGAAATCCTCTAAGTAAATATTTTAAATAGTCTAACAAATAATTAGGACCGTATAGTTGAACTGTCTTCCAAACTGTTATTCCGATTTTTGTTTTAAGAATAACTTAAAAACTGCTCCAAATTTTCCATGCGCATATTAGAAACTTAAAAAAATCTACTTCTGATTTAAAAAAATAAATAAATAAAAATAAAAAACATTTGTTGAAATAATCATTATTTTAAATATTAATTTTACGTTTCTGTATACACATATATATTTAATGTGTGAAAATCACATGAATATGTTTGAAATGGTTAGGTAAGTGTGGTTTTAAACTGTACTCCTACAGATGTAGCAAGAGCATTATTATTATACACAATTTCCTACTTTACATATTTATCTAGAGTAAAGTTTGAGATATAACATTCAAAAGCACGGTCACCGGAATAAAAACGTATAGATTATTTCTAGTAAGAACTTGAAATGTATAATACATATTCAAAAGTTAACGAAGATTTTGAGTTGAAGTTTTATGAATTTAAAAAAGGGTTTTTATTACGCAGCATCCCAATTCACTAATATTTATGTTATAATTCAGTGATACAAATAAAGAAAAATGGGTAAGTGTGATCGAAGATCGCACAAAGGGCTTCGTTTAATATTCCTTTCAAGAAATTTTATCTCTTCTTTAATAAATCCAAATAAATTTCATTTTTCTTGTATTATTTCAGAAATGTTTGAAAAATTCCGTTTTATTACCAATATGACGTCCTATTAATCTGTTTTTCAATTGCTGAAACTTTTTATTTCATTTTCATTTTTCACCTGGAAATCTTTCAATAGAAAATTATTTACTGTAGAAATAATTTTATTGTGGATTTTTAACTATTGGCAACTGCTATAACGAAAAATGAATCAATTTAATAGAAAAAGGCTGTTAGATTTTTGGTTTATTATCACTCTACATTAAAATAATACAATTTTTTCAAAATTTTATGATTTTGAGCTTCATAGTAGGTATTCAGCTATAAGTATACAAAATTTCACGTCTGTGAGTTATATAATTTCTAAGAACCGGCTCTGTGACGGACAGACAACGTAGCGGGACGAATAGGGTTTCGTGAGATGAAAAATGTTGGTCTAAAATAATTGTTAACAGCAATGTATTGACCAAGTTAATCATATCTGTTATATAAACAGGCCATGTACGAAATTTGTCCAAAACATGTTCCAACCACTTATCCCTCTAACTCCTTATGATTTACAAAAAAAAAAGTAAGACACAATTCCGAGCATATTTTGTTTCAACAAATAGCAACGCATGCTTTTTTTGTCATATAAACAGGACATGTACGAAATTTTTCAAAACGGTTCCAACCACTTATCCCGAGTTCTAAGCTTCGGTTTCTAACTATTTTAGCTTAATTTAATATTAATTTTATGTTCAACATAAAATGAAAATATGTATTTTCGTAGGCAGATTTCAGTTTAACACCAAAACTCAATTTTAGCGTATTTGGGTAAATGATAGTAACACTAAAATTTTCTTCTTAATTACTTAACATTATTGTTGTAAACAAATGTTCATTGTTAAGATAGATTTAAAAAATGATAATAATAACAGGCTTGAAAATTGTTTTAAAAGCGATAAACAATCAGTGACAATAGCTTCTGTTTTTAAACAAATTTCATTTGAAAGTTTTTTTTTTTTTTTTTACTTATTTGATATTTTTAAAATTTACATTATGCGATATTTAGAAGTTATGTATGAGTGATGAAAGTGATAGCATAGGTCGTTGTCACCATCATTTTATATAGGATTATCGTACCATTTTCTGAGATACATTTTTAATATTAAGTGGGAAGCACCTTTTTGGAGACAACGAAAAACTCTTTATAGAGGACTTTTTTCGCTATTAAAACAAAATCGATTTTTTGAAATTGCCATGGTTGGCCCGAGTCTTAAGAGCCTTACATTCTAGTCACGCGAAGAAACTCGCAAACTAATGTTAAACTAAATGTTTAGGAAACAGTTTCGGAAGTGAAAATAGCCTCAAGTGAAAGTAACTATAACTAACAACGTTAGAGATCGACCTCAGGTATATTATGCAGACAAACATAATTCAAAAATTTTAAAATACAAACGATAAGTTTGAAAAGAATGTTCCCATAGATTTAACATGAGCTTGCAAGTTTCTTCGCGTGACTATTCTAAGCTCTTAAGAGCCGACTTAAGCAAGCCGAAATAAATTTACTTAATAAAAGGGATAAGCTCTATTGTATACATTTAATTTAATAAATTATTCAGCGTGAAACCCCCGTACTTCCCGGTAAAGACCATTACCGAGTTATACTTACACGCAATGTTTACCTAAAAAACCGATTGCACCGTTGATAAATTTTAGAATAAATATAAAAAAATATGAATAAAATCTGCCAAGAACCTTCCCATAGATAAGTTTGATAAACGATAAGTTTGAAAAGAATGTTCCCATAGATTTAACATGAGCTTGCAAGTTTCTTCGCGTGACTATTCTAAGCTCTTAAGAGCCTACATCAGTCATGCGAAAAAACGCGCAAGTTAATGTTTAGTCTATGGGAAGGTTCTTGACAGATTTCTCGCTCGCATTTTAATATTTTTAAATGATCTTTTTTTTGCATAGGATAGTTGAGGTCAAACTCTAACGTTGTTAGTTTTTACTTTTTTGATTTTGGTTACAATTTTTTTATAAGCGGACATTTTTTATTTTGGAAACGGTTGGAACCGGTTCTGAAAGTGAAAGTACCTTCTTTAAAAAAAAGAAACCTGGAACCAAAATCAAAAAAGTAAAAGCTAACAACGTTAGAGATCGACCTCAGCTATCCTATGCAAAAGAAAAAAAAATCATTTAAAAATATTAAAATGCGAGTGAAAAATCTGCCAAGAACCTTCCCATAGACTTAACATTAGCTTTCCCATGACTGATGTAGGCTCTTAAGCAATGAATATTGACTAAAATTCTTCAGAAAATTATTTTCATCCTTTTTTTCAAAAGACTCGTCTTTAATTCTGTCTTTATTTCTATGAACTCAATGGCAGTTGAAGGCTAGCGCACACGAGCTGATTAAACACTCGATAAGCTGTTTTGTTGATTCAGGTGTAGATTGTTCTATTCCAGGGAAAAGGAAATTTCTAAGCCATGCGTGCATGAAGATGAAAAGAACAAGCCGAAATAAATTTACTTAATAAAAGGGATAAGCTCTATTGTATACATTTAATTTAATAAATTATTCAGCGTGAAACCCCCGTACTTCCCGGTAAAGACCATTACCGAGTTATACTTACACGCAATGTTTACCTAAAAAACCGATTGCACCGTTGATAAATTTTAGAATAAATATAAAAAAATATGAATCCTTTATTCATTATTATTAAAGATACTAATGATTAGTATTTCTCTCAAAACTGAAATTTGACTTCTTATTTATACGTCGCGTCGATTAGATTCAAAATGACTAACCAGGCTAATATCAATACCACTATATTTGACACTCATTTCTTTAAAGAAGAGAAAATGGGTATAATAATAATTGTTTGAAATAAATTAGTTTTCTATAAAAAAGACAACTTCTTTTATTCAATAAATTATTTTGATTCATTTTCAAATTTTAGAATTTTAAGGAAAAATAATGCATTAATTAATACTTTACCTGAAATGTCCCCACGACAAAAATAAATAGATTAATCCTTTTGTTACCTTAAAACGCATTTTTATTAATTTTTAATCATCAAAATTGACAGTAAATAACACTCTGCTGACTTTTATTGCGGCCAAGATGGCCTTTTATGCCTAAAAATCAATAATATATCCAAAAGTCATGTCGATACGAATACTTTTTATGAAATGTGGAGAGCGGGAAAACAGATGGACAAACAAATAGACTGCCATTTTGCAATTTGAAAAAACATACTAATTTATTAATTTCGGAGAACATAAATGTACAGCCACATTAAAACATATTGTAGACAGTAAATTTTCATGCTGTTACGTATTCAATTTCTTTTGTGTATGTTTGCCCTTTAGATTTTCCTCAATACAACCTCATATTTCAGTGAGGAATAGGTTGTTGCCTACCTCAATGTCTCATATAAATTTAATGCTAACATGTTTGCTAAAGTTTGGGGGGCAGATTTGAACAAACAGAAAAGGGAATCATAAACATCACTAAACTGTGTTAGAAAATATTGCAAAGGACAGACTGTCGTGAAAAGTTTGAGGCTCTAAGCGTGCACAGAAGTACAGTTTAAAATACTTTTAAATATCATATTCGGATCATTATCAAGCATTCTGTGTCATAGAGAACATATTTATTGGATAGATAATAATATGGATTAGATTAGAAATCCTGACCCGGACTTTTTCGCCCAGTTGCGAAAATTAAAACTTATATGATTTCTATACCAATTTAAATAATTGTTTCAATATGTAAGTTTGTATTAAAACATTTCAGCATAAAATTTCACAATGAAAACTCAAACATAAAAGAAGAAATGACATTCTTACAATTATAAATATCGGTATAAATGTTCCTTTCTATTTTTTAATATATATTTACATTTATTTACGGATATAAAGAGAATTTAGGTCACTTTACTAGTATATCCACTACCAAAGCATCCCACTTGTGATAGCATTGACCAAATATTGGCCATCGGTCTATCAGTAAGTATTTTCCTTTCTCCCTTATATAGCTAACCATATTTATGTAGTTTGTATTAAAACATTTCAGCATAAAACTTCACGATGAAAACTCAAACATCAACTTAAGTGGCATTTTGACACGTTAAATGACACACACGGTAAGCATTTTTTATATTTGCCAAACATGTTTATTTTATTTTACTTTATTTTTAATCAAACAAAGCCGTAACCCTTGAATCTGTACTTTTGAGATATGCCATCCCTTATTTCGCCTCTCTTTAATCCGTCGATAATACAGTAACTGCTCAGAAATACACAGCTTAACTAAACACTCGATTCGCTGTTTGTTGACTCAGGTGTAGCTGCAATGATAGGAAGGAAAAAAAATCTTTCTTAGTGGTATGTATTACAAAAATGGGGAAAAGAGACTTGAATGCAAAAGAAATAAACATTAAAGGAATTCATATTTATCAACCATATGCCATGAAAAGAAAATGTAATCCGCAAAAGTTGCCGTTGGAAATATTCGTTTATTTATGCCTTTAGAGTGAGAATGTGAAGAATATCTTATTTTTTCTTTTATAAATTCTTAATTGAAAATCTAAGCTTATAAGAAAATTTTCTATTTTCTCATAATTCTATTTTTATAACATTTATTTATTCTTAAAAATCTCATATTTTAGCATATCATGCTAAAATATCAAAAACGATTTTATTTTTCGGTGTTTGGTTATTTAAAAATGTAATTACAGAAGAAATCGGTAGATGAAACATGTAATTTTTTTTTTTTTTTTTACTAATTGATTATTTTACCGCATGATGCTGAAATATGAAAGAGAAATATGTTTCCAGAATATGTGTTTGGTTATTTAAAAACATAATTGCACCTGCAAATGGTCGATGGAACATGTAAGAATACCTTGTTTTATTCTTTTTTAAAACATTTTATATTGTTATTAATTGATTATTTTACCACATCATACTGAAAAATCAAATAGAAATATGTTTTCGGAATATGTGTTTGGTTATTAAAAACCGTAATTACACCTGAAATTGGTCGATGGAACATGTAAGAATACCTTGTTTTATTTTTTATTTTTTACATTTCTTATTGTTATTAATTGATTATTTTACCACATCATATTGAAAAATCAAATAGAAGTATGTTTCCGGAATATGTGTTTGGTTATAAAAAACGCAATTACACTTGCAATTGGTCAATGGAACATGTAAGAATGTCTTGTTTTATTCTTTTTTTAAACTTTTTCCATTGTTATTAATTGATTCTTTTACCACATCGTTAAGAAAAATCAAAGAGATATACCGGAATATGCGTTTTGTTATTTAAAAATGTAATTGCACATGCAATTAGTCAATAGAATATGTAAGAATACTTTGTTTCATTCTTTTTAAAGCATTTTTTTATTGTAATTAATCGATTATTTTACCGCATCATGCTGAAAAATCAAAGAGAAATATGTTTTCAGAATATGTGATTCGTTATTTAAAAATGTAATTGCACCTGCAATTGGTCGATGGAACATGTAAGAATGTCTTGTTTTATTCTTTTTTTTAAACTTTTTTCATTGTTATTAATTGATTCTTTTACCACATCGTTAAGAAAAATCAAAGAGATATATCATGTGTTTTGTTATTTAAAAATGTAATTGGGTTTTCAATTGGTCGATGGTGAAGATGTAAGAATATATATTTTTTAAACATTTATTCATTAAAAGAAGAAAGGACATTCTTATAATTATAAATATAAAAGTAAATTTCCATTTCTTTTTTTATATTTAAAAATTTTTATTCATTGATTATTTTATCATATTAAGCTGGAAAAAAAATTACAAATAAAATATTTCCGTAATATGCGTTTTGTTATAAGAAAGTAACTGCAGGTGAAATTAATCGATGAAAACTGTAAGAAAATTTTCTTCTTCTTTAATATTAATTCATTGTTAAATAAATGCAAAAAGAAGAATAAATGAAAGTTTTACAGATATAAATACAAAATATTCTCATTTCTTCTTTTATAATTATTTAAAAAATTATATATTGGATATTTTATTATGGTCAAATGAAACAAAGAATATCTATAAAATATTAATTTGCTGTCATATATACTCATTTATTAGAAAGCACATTAAATGATATTTACGATATATATTTATTTTTTATTCTTTTAGATTTATTTACAATTATCAATTATTATTATCAATTGACTGTTTTATCATATACTGAAAAATAGAAGAATGTAAATAAAATATGTTTTTAAAATATACATTTTATTATTAGATTCAAGCATGGATTATTTCGATGGGAATTTAAATTTTGCATGTGTAATCCTGATAATATATTTCTTTTTCTTCTTTTATATTTCTTTCTTTATATTTATTTACTGTTATTAATTCATGGTTTTATCAGATGCGGAAAAATTGAAGAATGTAAAAAAAGTACGCTTTTGAAATATACATTTTATTATTATAAAATAACTGCATGTGCAATTTTGATGGAAATTGTAATAATATGTTTTCTTCTTCTATTACATTTATTCACTGTTAAATAAATTTTAAAAGAATATAAGAAATTCTTACATTTATAAATATAATAATACATTTATTTTACTTCTTTTATAATTATTTACTAATTATTTATCATATTATGCCGAAAATGAAACAAAGAATATGAATTAAACATAATATTGCCATGATTTGCTCATTTATTAGAAAGTCCATGCAGATTTTATTTCCTAACTGAAAATTTCTTACTTTCTTTTTCTTTTTTTTCTTTCTTTTTTTTTACATTGATTTCTTGTTATTAATTAATTATTTTATCATATGCTGAAAACCAAAAAAATATAAATAAAATAAATTTCTATAACATGCATTATTTGGTTATAAGAAAGTAATTACAGTTAATACTACTTTTCTTCTCCTTCTTCTTCTTTTACCTCTATTCATCATTAAATAAATACAAAAAGAAAAATTGCTAAATGTATAAATGTAAGTCTGTTCTTATTTTTCTTATTTTATATTAATTTAAATTAATTTATTAATATTTTATTTTACTGTACTTAATAAAAATCACGTATATTTATTAAACTTTCTATTGTTCATTATTTGGAAATTCATTTATTTTGTCATCTTTTCTTATTTGTTGATTCTTCTTTTCTCATAATATTTAAGGAAAAGGAATAAATAAAAAAATAAATAAAAACATGATACTGGTGAAAAGTGAACTTATTTACTCGTATAAGTAAGTATTTGGCAGGTGATATTGCCTTATTATAAATGTCAAAATATTTCTTCTTTTTTGACATTTATTTAAATATTATTATCTGCTTTATCATATCGGTATGAATAATCAACTAATTTTAATAACATCTAATATTCCTGAAATGTATTTTTAGTTATAAGAAATTAAGAACTGGCAATTTTGCCTAATTGAAAATGTTATAATTTCATGTTTTTCGTTTTAATTTATTTAGTGTTATTTATAGATAATCATATCATATTATGCAGAAAAATGCCCTACTATGCAACCGCATATGACTCAACATTTTCTGAGATCAAAAATTGCATTTGATATTGTTGTGTATATACAGTGTGATTCATAAATATCGAAACAATAGGCTATCTCTTTAAATATTGCCCATAGACACATACTTCCAATTGCAAAGTTTCATAAAAAAAGGTGCAAAATTTGATGAGATAAGTTGCAACTCCATGGGGGGTCTATTTGAGAAAATACAAAAATTAAATTTTTATACGGCACCCGTAGGATAAAATTCTCAATTAGGAAATTTTTCCTTATCCATTCCTGAATAAAACAAAAAAAATTCCATCTTGATATCTGCAAAACTCAGAGAGATATGTCCCTTTTAATAATTCGTGAGGTTTCAAGGGATCAGACACAAATTGAAATGCGCGTAATTCAAGAAACAATGTTACTGTAAGGTGTCCGGGAACCATTTATTTATTTTATTTATTTATAGAGTTAGAATTTGGAATTTTTTGTGATGATTAGCCATATACTTTGTAAACAGAATCACATCATAAGACTTCTTACAAAATAAAAATAAAAATATTTTTTTTTTTCAAAAAATGCAGAGTAATTTAAAATTGTTATAACTCGAAATATTATTTGTCGAATTGATTTTTTTTCTTTAATTAAACAGAAATATATATGTTTTAATTTTGATTCAGCATTTTGAAAAATATTAATTAAAATATATATATATTTAAAGTAGCAATTTAAAAAAAAAAAATGCAACTTATTTTAAACAAATTATATTTTTAAAAGTGAATATTTTTTTTCAAATTTGTCGAATTTAAATTTAAGTAAAATATTTGAAAAAGATATATTCCAAGTTTGAACCATTTATAGAGGTTATTGACTTATATAAATTTAAATATGAGAAATGCTGAAAAAAACTTATGATGCCGAAAAATGCATTTAAAGATTTAAACAAATATTGGGTCCTAATAGCACTTTTAAATGCTTTTCAAAAGCTTCCAGGTGAGTAAGTAACTTCTTCCTGTAGCTTCAATTTTTGATTACGATAGTTTGGCTCTCGGGTACAGATATTAAATTTGTTTAACGCATACCCTAGTCTCTCATACAAATCTGGTATACTTCGAAATTTACAAAATTTAAGTTTATTAGAGATATAAATTTATTTTATGCACTTTATGTTTCAGGTCGGGTTTATTGATATGATGCGAAATAAAACCATTTTCATGGGCGATGAACTCAATTTTACTTAATTCATTATCTAAACAGGTGTCTGTGCATATTTTAGATTCCTGCACAGGCCGAAATTTGTACAAAAAATTCCCATTTTTCTTAAGATACAATTAAGATTATTTTAAAGAATACTACATACATATTTATAAGAAAATTTTACAGTATATTTTAGATTACTATGTTTTCGCATGACAAAAACAGAGCTGCCAAACTTCCCACTACTCCTCCGTAATATGTAGATTAATTTGAACTAGTTAAACACTTTAAAACTGAAAATTTGTTTAATGCAT
The DNA here is from genome assembly GCA_963931845.1 of Maratus michaelseni. Taxonomy (NCBI): domain Eukaryota; kingdom Metazoa; phylum Arthropoda; class Arachnida; order Araneae; family Salticidae; genus Maratus; species Maratus michaelseni. Next base: position 451,312,047 of record OZ007589.1, on the reverse strand, counting down.
CTTCGACTTATTTAATTTAAATGTTTTAAGTCGAATCATTACTTCATTCAGTTGAATTTCTTAAAAGAGTTTCTATTTCGAACACATTAAACCTGGGTCAAATAAACACACTTATAACGGAAGATTAGTGAGAGCTTGGTATCTATTAAAAAAATAACGCAAAAGCAACGTTAATGATTATTTATACCATTAGACTGTTACATTCGAATAAAGATTTATTTTAGAAAACAATGTCGTTTGGAATAAATGAAAAATAGGTTTAAAAACATCATAATTTTTTAAGCTGTAGTATAACAAAAAGTAGATTTTTGAAAATATTTCTGTGTAATTTATAAAATATATTTCCAATGATTCAAATAACAGAAGTTTCATTATCGCTATTATTATTTTTATAAAACTTATTGCCTTCCCGACACGTCCTAAGAAAAATAAAGACACGGCTGGCACGATCCGGCCAGCGGGCCGTACCGATTACTGCCCTGGAGCCAAGCTCGGCCTCATGCAGCCCTTTAGCATATTTCTCAAGCGAGTTTAACGTAAAAATCTTTACGCTATTATTTTATATCTAAATGTTAAGGCATTGTCTTAGATCGACTTTTAATAATGTGTAAATTTATGGTCGATCCCTAACTTGCATTTCAAATGAACTGATATCGCGTCTCTCAGAGGTATGCTTAAGTGGTGTAAGTCACGAATTTTGGATTTTAATATCTCTGTGAATTTTGAAGATATCAAGATCGAATTTTTTTTATTTAATTCAGGAATGGATAAAGAAAAATTTCCTAATTGGGAATTTTATCCTACGGGGGCCGTATAAAAATTTAATTTTTGTATTTTCTCAAATAGACCCCCCCCCCTCCATGGAGTTGCAACTTATCTCATCAAAGTTTGCACCTTTTTTTTATGAAACTTTGCAATTGGAAGTATGTGTCTAGGGGCAATGTTTAAAGAGATAGCCTATTGTTTCGATATTTATGAATCACACTGTATATTTCCACTTTAACGACTAATAAGTTTTCTTTTAAATAAAAATCTCTGCTGCGAAATTTTATCATATATATCCCAAAAATTTGATATTCAAACTTAGTCAACAGTCAAATAAAATTTCGAGATTTTATGAAAATGAACTTTAAAACAACTAATGCACACATAACAGAAGAAATATTACTAGCATACAAAAAATATATTTCTGAAAACACTAAAGAAGAGGAAGAAAGAAGTTATTTTAATTTTCCGTGTCAACTTTTCACATATTCCCCAAGGTATTTTGGCTCATAAACTGGTCTGTTAGGCATAACCATCCCATAATTCAAGCGTTTCTTCTGGCGGATTCCCTGTTAGTCTGAACACATTCTACATCTTTCAACTTTAATAGAGACATTCTGCGGCTAACTGACGAATAGATTCTTTCTGCACTTTGTTTCTTCTTTGAAGCCTTTTCTGTGTTTTCCAATATATACTACTAAAATGTGTCATTTTTCTTTCTTTTTTAGATTACTTTCTTGGCAACACCTGAATAAACAAACGGATTAACTCGTGTTTAGTTGGGTTTAGTTCCTCTGGGCTTTTTCTAACAGAAATACTGTTACTTACAGAAACTAAAGACATTCATGAGAACAAAGAACTGTTTATTCTACTTTATCTAATCGTTATTTATCTGTGATTTTTTTTTTTAGTATGTTTTTCTCCTTAAAATGTGTATGCAAAATATAATAAATTATTTTGCTTAGTAAATTACTGAAGTTTACCTACCATTGTATTATACTTTTGAAGAAAAAACATTAAAAGGTTCTTTGATTTGTAAAATTATTTTTTAGAATAGCAACCTATTTTTTTACTGCTTAAAAAGACTGAATAAATTATAATAATTTGTTTCTGTTCCATGTTCTTTACTAAGTTATCGAATAAAATATAAATTTTATATTAAAATTTTGGAAAGATCGTTGGTTTTTAAGAAGTTTCGTTTATGTTAATCTAATCGTTGCTGTTAAGAGAGTCATAAAAAAACATAATGAATTGATTTTGGCAAATATTATATAAAATTTAGCTATAAATGTTCATTAAAATATATCACATAAACCTTCATAGATAGCCTTTATTTTTGAGAGTTTCCATTCATAAATAAACAACTGTATTTTAATAAATGACCTAAAATTGATAAAGATGATATAATCGCAGAATACGATCACTAATAATAATTAAAATATAGATAAAATGCTTAAGTGATACAAATAGAAACAACAAAAGGCTTATAAAAACTTTTTTAATGATCGACATACGTTTCAACGCTTATAACGGCGCCATTTTCAAAATATATAACGATAAACAAAAATATTCTCGCAAATTTTGGAAAAAATAAATAAAAATAAGATAATATTTTTTTTTTCAAAAATTTTCGAGAATATTTTTATTTATCGTCATATATCTTGAAAATGGCGTCTTTATGAGCGTTGAAACGCATGCCGATCATTAAAAAGGTTTTTATAAGCCTTTTGTTGTTTCTCTATTTGTATCACTGAAGCATTTTATCTATATTTTAAAGAAGATATGTTTGAGAATCCAAAATACAGCATTTAAAATCAGTAATGAGTAAATACCTGATTAAAACACCTCATACAATTCAATTGAAATAAAATGCTATCACTTCATTCTTACATATTTTTAATATTTGTTTTAAGTTAAATATTTTTATTAAATTAAAATTATATTTCTTACATGCAAATGTAAATTTTCTGTCAAAACACTCATCACACACCATCTTTCAAGATTTAAAAAAAATTAATTAATTAGAATGTATTTGAATAATACGAACTTATAATAAACAACAATGCACTTTCTTAATGCGTTTATGCTTTTTTAAAATAATGTTGTAAATAAATACATTATTACTCCCTTTGATAAAAGTTATTGCTACGAATGATTTTTTAAGAAATGCTAAACCATTTTTTTTCATTCGTAATATATGTTATGTCACGAGAAATAAGTTGATCAAATGTAAATTTCTTAGTTAATTACTAAGAAATATGAGTGAAATTAGTTATTGAGGTGTATGTGCTTATGAAACATTAATACACAGAATATGTGTTCAGAGCCCGATTAAGATTGTCTCGGACCCAAGGCCCAGCCTCTTTTGTGGACCACCCCTCAAAACAAAATAGTAGCTAGAAAATGTTTTCGGCAGTATTTGGAGGTTTTTCTGCATTTAATAAAAATGTTCATAAAACTCAGGTTAATCTAAATCTTTTTTTATTGCGTGATGCTATGATATCTTAACTATATCTTCGTTAAATATTTCTTAAATAATTTTAATAAAGACAATCTTGTCTACAGCATACCTAATTATTATTATTATTATTATTATTATTATTATTATTATTATTATTATTATTATTATTGAATGTGTGGCAAGGTGTTTATAGAGGTATGTATTACTTAAATATCAATGTTTGAAATTGAACTTTTTCTGTAATTTCAGATTTTATCTGTAATCTCGCATTTACTTTAACAGATTATTTAACTTAACCATAAATACTGACATGTGACAAAATACCATTAAAAGTATTTAAGTCAATACAGAAAATAAATGTTAAATGTCTATTTTCATAAATAATAATAATAAAAAAAAAAAACAAGCTTTATATACAACAATGTTTTCAATTTTCACCAAATATTATATGCCCTTAACAATTACCATTCAGTGTTTAATTAAGCAATTTTGAGAATATTCAAATAGTTTATTTGTCTGTCAAGAACAAGACTTGCTGTTTAATGAATAGAAGCAATAGAAAAAAAATTAAATGCATACGTTTATTGTTGTATCCTATTTAAGTAAAATATTTGATATTTTTCTATTAGTCAAGTGCCAATCTCGCCAATAACAGATTTTTTTCGTTTTGTCAACAGCACCCAAGATCCCACCCGAGATAAAAGATTTGAAAGCACCCTGTAGAACTTCACTGTTTGAGTTACGACCATGCATTGTATGGTGTTTTGAACTTGTCTAGGCATGTTCTATTATCCCTTAAAGTTTTCGCCAGAAGTTCAGAGATGAATGTGTAAATAATATATTAATATAAAAGAGTAATAATTTAAAGGTGTGAAAATATCTAGCCATGTATGATAATGTAAATGAAAATGATCGTGTTTATGAAAGAATGATACAGAAACATATAGATGTATATATGTATATCTGAAGAATTCATAACATATTCATAGTATTTCATTTTTTATTTTTGATTTTGTTAAATTTAACTCTTGCAGTATCTTTTCCATTGATTTTTATAATGTTTCCTTCCTTTGTTTTTCACACGTGTGATTTTCATATCTATCTATCTATCTATCTATCTATCTATCTATGTATATATATATATATATAAACAGGTATATGTTCATATTTTAATTTTTGAATTTTATTGCCCCATTTGTGTATGATGTTTCTGAATTGTATCCGTCCGTCTGCAAAAACTACCCACCCGAATGGTTTGAAATTTAAGATATATTATCTGTGCAGAATTGTGTCGAGACATTTCAAATTTTATGAAAATCGAATCAAAACTTCAGAATATATTAATAAAAACATTTATTAAGAAATTTGAATTTTTTTTTAAAATAAAAATCGGTGCTTTCTTGTTATAGGGGCTTCCGAGGTTTAGCCGTCAAGCGACCGAGATACTTATTTTATGACAGAAATTAATCTGCAGACGATATTATTCATTTAACAGAATTAAAAATCATCAAGATCTGAATATTTATATAACTAGCTATATTACGAACGCGCACCTCCTTTGTCACGTTTGGCGTACAGTTTCCAACTTGTTATTTCTGTATTAAAATAATGTAAAAAAAAATCATTATAAAATTTCAAATTTAAAAAGTTGTTCGAATGTTTAAGACTGTTCTGAAATCCAAAGGGGCTACTTTCAGACACATTTTTTATTTCATTGTTGTACAGAAACGCATGAAATGAGCAGGTGTTGTTATTCAAAAACTTTGGAATCGAAAAACGTTTTCCCATTTTTGGTAAAGGCAGAAGATCTTTCAGAAAACATTGTGAATGTCGGCGTTTTGAGCGAATTTTTCATGCTTCAGCGCCTGAAAGGAGAAAAAGTGTTGTCACGTGACACAAATTGCTTATAACTCGATAAGTAATACATTTATTAAATGAAAAAACTCATTTCTATTCCAAATAGCTTCAATATTCAGGTCTGCCAATTTTAAGTCTTTGAGTTTAAAAATGAGTCAGAAATTGTGTCAGAAAGTTTTGCATTGTTCAGCAAATCATTTGAGAACCACCTTAATTTCCTGCATTAAATGATAACCCGAAAAGAAAAACCCTGCATTAAATGACAACATATATTATTCTAATTTTCTTATTTATTTATATATTTCGCTTATTTTCAAGAATTTCTTCGGAATCTTTATTTTTAGACATATACAAATCGTATCTTCAAAACAATGGTCTCATAAAAAAATATAAATAATTCTTCTTTCGACTTCAGCTTGAACTCCAAACATATTTCAAGTTTATGAAAGACTTCATTATGCCGCACACGTCGAGCATCTATATATATAAAATTTATTTTTATATGAATACGCGTCTGGCTCAATTCCATTTTCTTCACTGCATGTTCGGTGAATGCACCTCTGAATCACCCAATAGTTGATTATGATGTCATAGCGAGCACACTTAAATACTGTGTTTTGGAGGACATTTTAAAATACTTTCGAATGAATCGCCTTTGTTTGAAGGGAATTCATGAAAACCGCAAATAAAAGGAAAAATGTCTCTGTTGATGAGAACGAAAAAACAATTTGTTGAAGAAACTTGAAAACGGCCGGCTCTTTTGCTCATAAATGGAGATTTAGATGTTACACAACAGACTAAAAATAGAGAAAAATGGCTTAAGTGTCTTGTTTTGGAAAATCTTTTCAAGAATATATAACCATACTTTTCTCATTTATGAAAGGAATTATGAAATGAAAGTTCTTATATGTTTGATACTTTGAGAAAAGTGGTTTGCAAACTTCAAAAGTTTTATGTTGTTAAGTACTTTTTTTTCCTATTTTATTAGGGATTAAATCTGAAAATATGAAAGAGTTTTTTATCTTACTTCAAACAGTAAAAAAGAAAATTAGCGAATTAAAAATAATTGAATCGGTCTTTTCAAAAACCACATAAGTCACAGAATCAGAACTTTTCAGAAAAAAAACCCTTTATTATTCAAAAGTAAACGAATTTTTATGGTTTTTTGGGGGTTGATTATAGAGTTTTCACTTCAAAGTTTGTAAATATCAAATATTTTTTTATAATTTATGAATAATAAAAAGAAGAATAACAGAAAAACTGTTCCTGACTTATGTTGTTTTAGCAAGAAACAAGATTAGGCGGTATTTAATTTGAACAAAACAGTCCCGTTAAACATATTTTTAATTAAATTTAATGAAGATAACACATATACAGGAACATTTTTTCCTGGTAGATATAGGTTTTTCCCTCGTGGACTCATAGGTCCTATGCCGAGAGGTTGGCTGTCCGCAAGCGGGAGGTTTCTGTTTCTGTTCTGTTTTAATACAGTATTGCACATAAATGGTAATAGGTAATGTAATATGGTTTCTGCATGTAATCTGGTATTGCATGCAAAAGCCACTTAAGTCGCTGACTTTATGTCGTTTAAGTAATGAACGGAAATTAGAAGGTGATGTTTGAAGAGGAAGGAATACCCTTTCTATGTGGTTATCACCCAGATCATGGCTCTATCTTTAAGGAAGCATTTGCGACAAAAAAGTATATTTAGAAGAAACTTGACTTATGTGGTTTTTGAAATGACAGATTCAACTGTATTAGTGATGTTATTTGTTCTATAAATAATTATTTGCATTGGATGCATGTGTTTAAAAAATGCTGAAAATTTTTGCAAGAATTTTCTGTAAAAATACAGACAAGAAGCAAAATTTTTCAGTAAATTTACACTAGTTCCTAGTTTACTTTGGTTAAACACATTTAACCAAGATTCTTGTTTATTAGTTCACATGTTATATATAGACTGGTAGAAGAAATTAGTGCTTGCACCAGAAATCTCATGTAATTTAAGTCTTTCTAATTTACAACTGCAATATAACAGTTTTTGATTTACTGCGAGATTTTGTAACATTACATTTTCCGGAAAATTGATTGCTTTTCCTATAATGCATCATAAGAAACACTCGTATACCATGTATTAAAATTTACTTACAGTTTCAACAACAAAACCACAACCGTCTTCTGATTTGAGCTTCGCGCATGTAAATGTTACCAAATTTTGGGTATTTTTATAGATGTAAATACTACCGTAAATTTATAGACTAATTTCTCAGTTTTCTTGCAGGATCTCGATATTCAGTTACTTGTAAGTTTACTCAAGACTAAGTAAAATATACCAGTATATTCTCAATTATTTTGTAGAAATGTTTTTAGAAATGTCTACAAAATATTGTCAAATGTCTATCTGTTATATTAATAAATATTTAATCTTGTATCAGAGTTTTACAGATTTTGAATAATTATAAAATTATCTTAATATTCATATTTTCATTATAACATATAATTTTAAGTTATGTGCGTTTAATTAAATAAAAGTGTTAATAATAAGCAATTATATTAGATCTCAACTTTTTTTAATTCAATCTGCAGACATTACGGTATAATAAAATAGTAGTTTTATAGAGTATTATTTTAAATATTATTATTTCACATTCATATTTCCTGTTATTTTAGAAATTAAAAAGAGGCAACAGTTGTTCCTAGTTTCCCTTGTATAAAAATTAAGGGTTGATTATATATTCGAAGCAGATTTAATTTTTATAACATTTCTATGCTAAACAATTCGTCATACTGTATGTTTTAAAAGCAAAATTTATTTTTTAGACAGGTTTTACCTTTTGGTGTGATTTTCACCGAGCAATAAAATTTGATATTATTATTATTATTTATATATGAAGAATGCACTCTGTTGCCTACTTTAAACAACAGCTATTTGTAGCATATACTGTTAGGGGAACCGTCGGTAGCGTAATAAATTTTCTTATTTTTATAAATAGTTAAATTGGTCTTCTATATTTTAGTATACGTTTTCGTCTTTTAATAATGGTAAAGAAGGATAGTTCAGCTTACCTGAGATTTTCCTTATGCGCTGAATATTTCCACAGTAATCCAAAGTGTTTGCACTGATATTTATCTTATCGACTGATTGAAGTATTCGCTATATGGAAGTAATAAGAACTATTATTATTAGTAAGTAGAGATGCACGAAATAAGAAGTAGATCCATTTTGAGTATAATATTATAATTCTTTTCTAGATATTTACATTTAAATCGCGTTTTTGGAGACTACTTTTAGATGCTCCAATTTTACATTATATTTGAGATATATATTTACAACACATATGTACAAGAGCGTTTTAACTGCTCGGATTCATTTTAGATTCTGAAGGGAATGTCTTTAAGTTCAGTTCACACGCGCGTGATAACAGCTGTAGTTTTGAAGTAGGGAGGTCTGCAGAGTTTTTCACTTAATTGGTTTCGACAGTTTCTGGTTTTGTTCACTATGTTTTTCAGCTGCGGCACTTGAAGTACTTATTGGTAATTGGGGTCTGGTTTTTAACATGTTCTTATTTCGATCATTCGCTGCACGTGGAGATTATTCACTGCATAAAAAAGGTTTCTCCGTCACTCCCCCGTAATCTCCTGTGTGGGGAATGGTTGAAGGTTCAGTTTCTTACGGTGTTTCTCGTACACAGGTTTGGGAGTCGGTTTCGTGAGAGTGTCGGCTATCATTTCTTCACTAGGGCAGTATTGTAGATCGATTTTTCCTTCTTCTTTCATAAGTTTGATGTTGTGGAAACGTATGTCGATATGCTTGGTTCGCTTAGTATCTTTATCGTTTTCAGTCATTTTTATACAGGACATATTATCCTCAAAAATCGTGATGGGTAATTTTTGTGGAATGTTGAGATCGCTAAGCAAGTTTGTTATCCAACTTAATTCTTGTGCTGCGTTGCTAGCTGAAACGTATTCAGCTTCGGCTGACGAAAGTGCAATACAATTTTGCCTTTTTGTAATCCAGTAAATCGGTGATTTTCCTAGCATGAATAGATTTCCTGATGTTGATTTACGTGTTTTCAAGTCACCTGCCCAGTCTGCATCGGCGTATGCTGTTAGGATGGGCTTGCTGTTTGCGCTAAGAGTTAAATTCAAATTTTCTGTAGTTTTGAGGTATGAAATGATTCTTTTTACTGCTGACCAGTCCTTTTGGCGTGGTGTTTCATTTCTACGACATAATATGTTGACTGCTGCGGATATGTCAGGACGCGTGATTGTTGATATGTAAAGTAATGTGCCTGTGGCTTGTCGATATTTCGTGTTATTAGGTAAAAGATTATCATCGTCCTCAAGTCTGTTGAATCCTGCAATCATTGGTGTGTAATGAGGTTTCATGTCGTTTAAATTCAGTTTTTTCACTAGTTCCTGTATTTTATTGTTTTGATTTAGGTAATATGTATCGTTGATTTTATTAATGTTTATGCCTAGGTAATTATTCACTTCTCCTAAGTTTTTTAGTTCATATTCTTTCTCAAGTTGGTTTATTGTTTCTTCGATGTCACTGTCCTTTCCTGCTATCAGGATATCATCTACATAAATGATGATGTATATCGGATTTTCTTGATTTGATTTAAAGTACAGACATGGATCATTTTTGCTCTGTAAGAAATTATTGTTTTTGAGTGTTTCCGATATTTTAGTGTACCAGGCCTTTGCTGCTTGCTTAAGACCGTAGATGGCTTTTTGAAGTTTACAAACTTTTCTTTCATCGCCGGGTTTAATATACCCGTCTGGTTGACTCATATAAACAGTTTCAGTTAATTCACCATTTAAAAATGCTGTGGTTATGTCAACATGTTTCACGTTCAAATTTTTGTGCAATGCAGAGATGAGAAATGCACGTATTGTAGCGTGCGAAACTACAGGTGCGAAAGTTTGATCATAGTCAATCCCGAATCTTTGACTATATCCTTGTGCTACTAAACGCGCTTTATAGCTTTGAACATTTCCTAAATTGTCCTTTTTTAGTTTAAAAGTCCATTTTGAGCTGATAATTTTTGTTCCGGGTGGTGGATCTGTTAAAGTCCAAGTGTTATTTTTTCTTAGGCATTGGATTTCATTTTGTGTTGCTTTTATCCAATTTTGTTTATCATTAGTATTTTTCATTTTTTCGATATCTCCCCAATTTTCGGGAATGTTTTCAGATGAACTATTTATGAGACAAACATATCTGTCAGGAGGAACGCCTCTATTTGTCCTATTAGACCTTCTTGGTTCAATTGGTTGCTGTTTGGGCACGGATGGTGTCTCCTCACTGTCAAGTTTTATTTCTAAGTGATTTTCATGTCTATCCGGTAATTGTGTATTGTCATCGGATGTTTTTGTGGTGATTTGTATCTCCTCAATGTTATCTGAGTGTACATTTTCATTCTCAAGAAATTTTACCGTTCTCGCTATTATAATTTGTTTTCCTTGTGTGTGAATTCTATAACCAGTCGATCGTGTATCATAACCTACAAACGTTCCGGTTTGAGCCCTGTTATCGAGTTTTCCTCTATTTACTTTATCGACGTAAAATAGCGCTTTACAACCGAATGTTCTTAAGTGTTTTAAATTCGGTTTAATTCCTTTCCATAATTCGTAAGGTGTTCTGTTGTTGTTTGCTTTGGTTGGGAGTCGGTTTTGTAAGTATGTTGCGGTGTTTATGGCTTCACCCCAAAAATGTTTGCTTAATTTTGCTTGTGATAGCATGCTTCTAGTCATATCTAATAAACTTTTATTTTTTCTCTCCGCAACTCCATTCTGGTTCGGATTATGCGGGACAGTCAATTGGTGTAAAATTCCGTTCTGTTTTAAGTATTCATCGATCTCTTGATTTACATACTCACGACCGTTATCCGATCTAATTTCCTTAGGTTTTTTACCGAACTGATTGTATATCATCGTTATATACTCTTTTATCTTTTCAGCAACTTTGCTCTTTTTAGATAATAAATATATCGTAGTATATCGGGAATAATCATCAATAAGAGTCATAAAATATATTTTTCCGCCTAAGGTCGGTGTATCTAGAGGACCACACACGTCACTGTGGATCAAATCCGCAATATTAGTAGCTCGATTTGTTGCTGATTTAGGATACGGCATGTTAGTTAATTTAGTTTCGATACAAGTTACGCATGTTTTATTTTGATGTTTACATTTTCCTATCTTTATTCCGTCCGCAAGTTGATTTGTTATCATTGATTTAATCGCGTCATAATCTCTGTGACCTAGTCTGCGATGCCAGAGATCTATGCATTGTTTGCTGTCACAGTTATACGTTATGTTTATATAATTTTGTGGTTCTTCCACATCGTCTATTTCCTCAATAATGTGTAAGTTTTTCTCATTTTTCGCCCTAATATATATTTCTTCATCAAAGATCAAATCGCATTTATTATCGTCGAAGATTAGTTTACACCCGTTTTTAGCGTCTTTACTAACCAAAATTAGGTTTGACTCTAAGTCTGGGACATAAAGTACTTCGCGTAATTTCGTTAGTTTTTCTTTTCCTTCGGGGTTTAATGTTTTTATAAAAACTTCTCCTGAACCTAACGCTGTCAGTTTATTACCATTCGCGATCGTTACTGAAGTTTTATTATAATCAATAAATTTACTATATAGGCTTTTATCATTACAAATGTGCGAGGTAGATCCTGAATCGAGAATCCAGTTATTTTTGCCTACTTTTTGAGTGATTAATGCTTTATTTTGCGTCTGATCATTTGCGTATTTTCTTTCGTTTGGAACTTTGTTTTCCCTATGAGTTTCGTTTTTTTCATAACATAATGAAGATGAGAAATTCTTTTTATTTTTGAATTGATTGTTACGAGGATTTCCGGATTGTACCGTGTTTCTGCTCTTGTAGTGCCAGCATTCGTAAGTCGAATGATTTTTCATTTTGCAGTTGTTGCAATATTTTTGTTCTCTTCTATTTTCAGTGTGTGTATATCTCCTATTTGTTTTAAATGCTCTCTCACTGTTGTTATATCCGCTATGTGATTGTTCTGACATTTCCTGTCTACGATTATATTCATCCGTTAATTTGTTTTTGATAAAATCAGGGGTGAGCTCATTTTCTGGTCTCGCCTCCAACGCAGTTATCAAAGTATTGTAACTGGGGGGAAGAGAACACAGAAATAGCGCGGAAATATGTGAATCGCTAATATTTTCTCCAATGGCATTAAGTTTATCTATAATTTGCAAGATATTAGTGATATGTGAGATCATGTTTCCGCCCTCCGCTAATTTAGTACTGTATAATTTTCGTAACAGGTAAAGCTTACTAGATAAATTGCTTCTCTCATGTATATTTTTCAGAGCTTCCCATGTTAATTTGGCAGTTTCTAAGTTTTTTACATTTACGATTTGAGAATCATCAATGCTTAAGTTAATTAAAGCTCTAGTCTTGCGGTCTCTTTTGTGCCATGCGGGGTCGGGTGGAGCTGGTGGATCTTGTACTATAATATCGTCGAGTTCCTCTTTAATCAGGAACATCTGCATCTTGAACTTCCATGTACTATAATTTGTAGAATTGAGTTTTTCAATAAATTGAGTATTTTCTTTTATCGCATTCATTTTTTTTTCTTTTTTTTTTCTTTAGCGTTCTTTTATTTATTATTATATTTTAGAAATTTGTTAAATTATCGTTTTTGATTCTGGGATAATATTCTTTTTTCAGAATCAGTCTTTCATAATCTTTGTTAGGGGAACCGTCGGTAGCGGAATAAATTTTCTTATTTTTATAAATAGTTAAATTGGTCTTCTATATTTTAGTATACGTTTTCGTCTTTTAATAATGGTAAAGAAGGATAGTTCAGCTTACCTGAGATTTTCCTTATGTGCTGAATATTTCCACAGTAATCCAAAGTGTTTGCACTGATATTTATCTTATCGACTGATTGAAGTATTCGCTATATGGAAGTAATAAGAACTATTATTATTAGTAAGTAGAGATGCACGAAATAAGAAGTAGATCCATTTTGAGTATAATATTATAATTCTTTTCTAGATATTTACATTTAAATCGCGTTTTTGGAGACTGCTTTTAGATGCTCCAATTTTACATTATATTTGAGATATATATTTACAACACATATGTACAAGAGCGTTTTAACTGCTCGGATTCATTTTAGATTCTGAAGGGAATGTCTTTAAGTTCAGTTCACACGCGCGTGATAACAGCTGTAGTTTTGAAGTAGGGAGGTCTGCAGAGTTTTTCACTTAATTGGTTTCGACAGTTTCTGGTTTTGTTCACTATGTTTTTCAGCTGCGGCACTTGAAGTACTTATTGGTAATTGGGGTCTGGTTTTTAACATGTTCTTATTTCGATCATTCGCTGCACGTGGAGATTATTCACTGCATAAAAAAGGTTTCTCCGTCATATACTTTGATGAGTTGTCGTTTATCCAATATTAAAAATTTCCAGGCTTGTATCTTAAAAAAAAAGAGGTAGCTTTAAAAGTATTATCTATATTTTGATGGATAGATAAGCGGGAAGTGTTTTGGGAGGATAATTTTGCACCATATTTACTTGGTACGTATTCAAATAATTTCTGAAGATATAAAATTCTTATTTAACATTCATATTCTCCGTTATTTCAGAAATTAAAAAGAGGCAACAATTGTCCCTAGTTTCCCTTGTATAAAAATTAAAGGTTGATTACCTATTCAAATCAGATTTAATTTTTATAACATTTCTATGCTGAACAATTGGTTATACTTTACGTTTTAAATGGGAGAATTTTATTTTAGACAGGTTTTACTTTTTGGTGTGATTTTAATTGAGCAATAAAATTTATTATTATTATTATTATTATTATTATTATTATTATGTGACATGTATGCATTGTTGCCTACCTTAAACAACAACTATTTGTAGCATATACATATATTAGTTACCTTTTATCCAATATTAAAAATTTGCAAAATCTAAAAATAGAGGTAGCTTTAAAAGTATTATCTTTACTTTGATGGATTAGATAAGCGGGAAGTGTCTTAGTAGGATAATTTTGTACGATATTTACTTGGTACCTATTAAAATAATTTTCTGAAGATATCACATTCTAACTAGTAAAACAACTAGTATATAAAGTAAGAAATGAATTTAGGGATTTAAAGTTAGTAAATTCACTTACCTTAGTGTCACACTGGAATTTTATAAATACTAATTATATTTTACCGGACTATATTCTTTACGCATTTTACAATATATGTTTTTTCTGCTAAGAAGGTCTGATTTATGATAGACTGAGAAATCAAACTGTCGATTTGAATGGCGGAATGCAACTGTAAAATACATTTTAATCTTATTCCTTTTATAATCAATTAATTTATTTTATTTATTTATTTATTTATTTATTTTTTTTTTGCTTAATACGAGGGAAAGTTATTAAGTAAGTCACAAAAGATAATTAAATAATAACTTACAATCATATTTACTTCAAAACTATTTTTATTTCTCAACATATTCTCCACCAATATTTATGCACTTATATCACCGTTTTATCAGTGCCCCAACACCAGCTGCATAACATGTAGCTTTGGGTTGCTGTCTCAACCACATTAGAACTTCAAGTTGAATCTTTTCGTCATCCGTGAACATCATCTTGCTTCCAAAATGGTTTTTTAAACAGATGAAAATCGCTTGGGGCTAAGTCGAAGCTGTATGGTGGATGTTGAAGAAGTTGCCAATCAAACTTTTGAATTGTCTCCTGTGTTCAGCTTGAAATCCTAATGGGGCTGAGACAGCAACTCAAAGAATCTTATGCAGCTGGTGTTGGGTCACTGATAAAACGGTGATATAAGTGCATAAATATTGGTGGAGAATATGTTGAGAAATAAAAATAGTTTTGAAGTGAATATCATTGTAAATTGTTATTTAATTATCTTTTGTGACTTACTTAATGACTTACCCTCGTAAATAAGGTATTATTATCATTTTAATGGTAATTCATATAATTTTAATAATAATATTCAAATCTTTAGATTTGAATTTGTAAAAAATGAAATTATGGCTAAGCAAAACGAGCTTGATATCTCTATTTAAGACAGAGAAAAAATAATACAACAAATTTTTGTCTGTCTTTCTATACGGTGTCCCGCTTTCCAGCCAGAATATTAAAATTTCTTGGAAAAATAACAAAGGAGGAAGAAAATCTACTGACACCATACAGTATGAGATTCTCTGGAAGTACTTTGCTTTCCCATTAAAACCACACATTCAACCCCAAAATGAGATTTTGTTTAAATAGTAGGTCAATTGTTGGTTGAAGTACGTAAAAATCTCAACCATTGAATAATTAATAAGTAGTGAAAGAGCCCACACAAGTTGAGAAGTGACCGAAGAGGGAGAATGAAAAGTGTTTCTCGTAAAGGTGTTATTTTACTTCGAAGGAAGCACAAATAGTTTTCATTGCTCATTTTATACATCATTTCAAAACTAAGGGTACAGCATAAGGCTCAAACAGTGCGTAGACTTACCCGCGGCTTCTTTTTTGTGGTTTATCGGAATATTTGATGTTTTATGACTTTCTCAAGATGTCTAAAATTCAGAGGACAGAACGGGAGCAGTTAACAGCCGTTGACACCATCTCTTTATTTTGTTCAATCTTACCTTTCTTTTGCCCCTAACTACAAATTGATTCCAGAAGAATGGGAAGATTGGTATCTCAGACTCACTTGCAAGTTTGCGCACTAAACTTATGTATTTTTACGGACATTTTTTTCATATACTGCATTAAAAAAAATCGCACAAAAAATTCGCATAAAAATATATTGTACAAAAAAATCGCTCAGAAAAAGAAAATATCGCACAAAAACAGATTTGATTGTACTTTGTTCATATTTGTGATGCGTGTATTGCAAACTATTTTCGTGTATAAAGGGTGAGCTTTTATGGAACCTTACCTTTTTCGCATGATAGATTATACTTGCCGCGAAAAATATTCAAACTTTAAGGCAGAGTCGCATAGCTGTAAAGTTAGGGAACCGCTGTTCTGAAATATTTCCATTATTGTTAAAGCCATGTATGTTAAGGTATGTTTATTGTTAAGCAATTTTCTTAGCTATTTGTTATTAATTTACCACACTTCATCAACACTTGAATTTATCTGAATAATTTTACGCCTGCCGTGTGTGGGACAGTCAATATTTTCAAAGCACTGTAATTACCACAAAACTAAAATACATGCCTGAAATCAAACTGAGAAATACAAAAGCCCAAACAAAAGCGGCAAACACTCGTTATTCTTGAAGAAGAAATGCTTCAAAAGTTGAACAGGCACCATTGAAGCATTACATTGTTATGGAGAGGTTAAACAACTTTTAATGTCACTGCTTTTCTGAAGTAACAAGACTTTGTTAGCCACCGGTGCTTTGTCACTATTCTGACTGACATGTTGGTGTTAAAAACTCTTAAGTGTGGGTGGAAGGAAAACAAAATGGTGTGCAGAAATTATGAACACACCTATGGGTAGGCGAAAGGTTTTGTTTTGCGAAATTACGACCAAACTTTGATTCTATTCTTTCTAAATATTGTTTCTCTAGAAATAGAAAACAATATCTTCAAAGATAATGCATTAAAGTTAATTAATTTCATTTTTTGGTAAAGAAAAGTCACTTTTGCATACAAAGTAAGTCAATCTTAGAAGTACTTGTCCTACATTCAACAATAGAAACAATCATAAATAAAAACTTTTTTTTTTGAAGAGAGTAGGCAAAGTGCACCTAAAGAATAAGCATGATAAACTTCACATTGCTCTATTTTTATTTTATTTCCAGCGTAATTTATTTCTCAATAAAGGAAACTCAACATGATTCAGCTTCTTTATCTCTTGTAATTCTATAAACAATAGTAATGGTTCTAAATAATAATTTTTTAGCTGAGAGCGAAACATTATATTGCTTGAAAACAATGAATGTATAGCTATAAATTCATATTTTGAAGTCATTAGCCACCGTTTGTTTAATGATGCAGCACGATCATTTTCTGATTTATTTTCTTTAGTTGTTCAAGAGAGGTTGCTTCAATTAATTACAAAAAAGAATTATTTTGTGTCTCTCAAAACAAATGACATCGTTTATATAAAGGAATAGTGAAAGGTTAAAGAAAACTTAAAATGAAGGCGCCAGTTTTTAACCTTGCAAAATTCTTGAAGGTTATTTGTCGCTGTTCAATAAAATCTGTTTTGTGTAAAGAAAATGTTTCTGTTCCAAAAGTTGAAAATTAATTTTTAAGCTCATAGGATAAAAAAAAAAACCCATAAAAAACAAACAACTGACGTCACGTATTCTATATTGTTAAGTCTAATATTGTTTCTTTTATTATGTCATATGTCACATTAACAAAATTTTGTCCAAAATTAAAGATGTTTTCCTGGAAAAAAAAATCCATATGGCATTATTGCACATTTGGTACAAATAGAAAAGCTTTTCAGAAAATAGAAAAACTGTTTTCATGTATAAAAAGAAAAAGATAATTCAATTTGTATCACAAAGCAATTAGTTCAACATTTTTACAGTCAGGTCAAAAATATTATATTTGTTTCCATATAAACTAGGTGCAAGTGATTATCTGAATATTGGAAAACTTAATGCAAGATAATCGCAAGATATGGAGTGTGATAGATCCAGTCAAAATCGACCATTATTAATTGTAATAAAACAAATTTTTAATGTTACGTCCCAAAAGCGTGTATTAATATCTCAAAAATATATTTTTTGAAACGTGTTACTTTCGAAGTAGATGTGATATACATATATTTTTTTTTAAATCGTATATTATATAAAATATTTTTTACATACATATAAAATCCGTAAAGTTAATTAAAATAAATCATTTCTAATAAGCTAAAAATAATGCAAATATTCTATTATTTCTCAAATATTTTACTTCCCTCTTTGAGTCAGTCTCTAAGAACAATTTGCCTAGAATGTGTATATAGAAGTGCTAATACATATACACAGGGCTTGACAAATGCGGTCGCCAGGTCGCCACTGGCTACCAAGTTTTTTGATCTGGCGACCAAGATATTTAATCTCTCGGGCGGATTTTTGTAAAAAAAAATTGACATAAGAAATGATCACAAATGGCATTTTTTCTCTCCAACATCCCTACTCATGAGCGGCAAGCAGTGATCTTCCTCTTCTTTCGTATTTTTAATGGAAGAACTAAATTTAAAAGGCATTTTCCAACTCATGCACAGAAAACAGCATTTTTTCAGCTATAGCCAGCGAGTATATGTCACGTGATTTGAATGTGGGGGGAGAGGGGATATTTCAATAAAACACTAAGAAATAGTATCGATCCAGCCTCTGTAGTATCTAAAATTGGATACAATGCTAAAAAATGCTCAAGTTTTTTTTTTTTTTTTTGTAAGTTTCAAATTCGATTTTTATGTTGATATAAGTTGTCAACATGTAAGTAATTATAATTTTTATAAGTTTCATTAGAAAACATAGTTTATATTATCTTTCTAAATTATGTATGATTCTAAGCTATGTAACTAATAATTCTAAACTATGCTTGTTACTATTTTTTGTCACTTAATTCATAAAAAAACATTTGTGCTTTTTGAAAATCAATAACATGTGTGCCGGGGCGGGGGGGGGGGGTATTTTTTACTGGCTGCTAGTATTCTTTTACTGGCTACCAGGTTTTATGAAATTTGTAAATACATATATATTTACTTGCAAATATAATCAACATTTACATATATCGGATTCATGATCTGTCGCATGAAAATTTTAACTGCTTGACGTGCTAATAATCTATAATTATTTACAAATTTTAAGATGTAATGAATGACACATCGTATTCTAAGACATCAATGATTATCACCATTGTAGTCTAGAACAAATTTAAAACTTTTAAAAGAGATTAAATTTCATTTCTTTCCTCTTTTTTTTTTTTTTTTTTTTTTTACTTACAGTACTTACTATTACATAGAGCTATAGACAAAAAGCTTTTTAAATTCTAAAATAATAATAATGAAATAAATGATAAAAAATATATATATATATATATTGTAACAACTCCTCTATACCGACCCGATAATGATGGTGAGTGGTAGCGAGATCAGATCGTTGGCAAAGCGAAATTCTCGCATAAATTAGAAAATAGAATTTTATTGCATAACAATATTATTTCTAATAAAAATATGTACAAGATGTTATTACAGCATTTAATTGTTTTTCGTGGGTCAATCGCTTATAAATTAATGTCCTCTTGACTCTAAGTGCAACTCAATCTAACAAAAGTCTCACAAAATTACAGTCAGTCGTAACTTCTAAATAAAGTTCATTCGGATCAAGGCTCGTCCGTTCCTTCTCTTCTGAAAATCTACTAATTCACGATAATTCAGAGTTTAAGAACTCTCACTCTCGCACTTGTCGTGCTTTTCTCTTCACTGGGATTTTCACCTGATACCTGCTGTATCAATCAAATAGAGGTCAGACCTCACTAGCGTTTCCACTACGCTAAGTCCGAAACTGACGTTTCTTCCTCCCTTTTCCAGAGAATCACCACTCTCGTTCCGATCTATTAAAAAAACTGTCCTCTCTAACCTTTTCATCCTAGCAGGGGATCTTTCACTAGGGCCGGGGATTTGGTCGAGGCGGAGCACCTTGAAACTCTCCAGCCTCTTAGCAGCCTTGAGATACGTCTGTTTCATTTCTAATAAGTCCGTCATTGGACGTTCTATGACAAAGGGCATAGTTTCGTGTGCAAACCTATAAATCGTGTGCAGAGATCGCTTCCCTCGCAGATGCTATCTTTCCCACGGCTTCGGCACAGATTAAAGCATAAGACTCCTTCTTGGGTACCACCTTACCAATGCATCAATGTCCGAACGTTTCGCTCGTAGCACAATAAATATTCGGCATTTTGCCTTTCTTCAAAGCTTACGCTATCGTGGGAAGGTATGCAAGTTAAATTTCTTATAACGTTCTCACGGGAAAGTTTAGGATGACACACACTGCACCTGGGTGAAAAGACTCAATTCTTTACAGCACCCCCTCCTCAAACGATTCTTAAGGGTGAAACACTAAGAATCTCTAAGTGGCGAATAAAGAATTGCAAGCTCAAATTACATCAGAGTGGCAAGAAATAAAACACACATAAATAAAATAACACTACTTTCATTTTCTTCTTGCGCGCTCTGATAAGAAACATGAACAAATATTGAAATAAAACACAGTGAAATAAAAAATAAAAAATACCTTAAAATGACTATGTACAGAAGTTTATCCAGAAATTTCATTAAGCTCGACTCAGACAATCAACATGCGGGATATCGCTGCCTGGGCGATGAGAAATAGCATAATTATAAGGTTGTAGTGCTAAAGACCACCTCAACAATCTAGGATTATTTCCAGAATTTCTTTTTAGAAATACCAAGGGATTGTGATCCGTTTCGATAGAGACGTTTTGTCCATCAATATAATGCCTTAATTTTTTTTTATCGCGAAAATAATTCCAGCACACTCTCTTTCAGTGGCGCAGAAACTTTTCTCACTATCTGTAAACTTGCGGCTTAAATAAATAATGGGATGTTCTTTCGATCCCTCTCTTTGAGCCAAAACAACGCCAATACCTAAGTCACTAGCATCAGTTTGTACTATGAATTCTTTCTGAAAATTAGGAGCGTATAGCACCGGTTCTTCCGTAAGTTTCGTTTTCAAAGTTTCAAAGGCTTTGCCCATTTCGTCGCTCCATGCGATTCGTTCCTTTTTATTTTTCCCTTTTAGTGCTATAGTCAACGGTTCTACAATCACTGCATAATCTTTTATGTAACGGGAATAATATCCAGCCATTCCCAAACATCTACGAATTTCGGTTTTCGATTTCGGAACCGGTAATTCCTTAATTGCCTTTACTTTTGCCTCAGCTGGCCTACGACGTCCCTCTCCTACAATATGCCCAAGATATTTTACTGTCTTCTGAGCGAACTTGCATTTCGCCAATTTGATTTTGAGTTTCGCGTCATTAACCCTTTCTAATACTATTTCTAGATGACGCATGTGGTCCTCCCAACTATCTGAAAAAATCGCCATATCATCTAGATACGGTAAACAGAATTCCTCAAGTCCGTTTATCTCTCGCGTTAAAATATTTGCTAACTCCACCCGTTTTCTATAAGGCTTAACTAAACTCACGTGAGAAATCTGGGATTTCTGTAGCCCCCCAGGAACATTCACAATATAATTTGTTTCCGAGATTTTCAATTATTTTATTTGGCTTACTGGTTGCTAAAACCAGAATCTCATCCTCCACATTAAATTTCCTTTTTACCGCCTTTTTGTCAAACCAAAATTTCCTCGTTTCTCGTTTTGCTGACATGTTTTGAACGGCTAAATCTCGATATCTTTTTAATCTGTTCGTGAGGTTAAACACATATTCCTTCACGAAAACATTTTCCTCCGTTTCTCCCATCCACTTTTCAAACAATAAAGTTTTCAAAAGCTTTCTAACTTTTCGATGCCAACATGCAATACTATCGCTTATCGAACGACACACTCTCGAATCTCTCATCTTAACACCGAACCTTTTTAGAAATGCGGTAGTTAAATCGTTTATCAATCTTCTCCCAAGGTCTAAGTAACCTGACACATTTTCTTTAACTCTCGTTTTCCCTAAGTGAAATGACACTTTTTCTAGGCACGCGCCAAAAATATGTACCTGATAATGCAATGGGACAAGCACCTGCTTTCCTCCACTTACGCGATTGTCTTCCGCTTTTGCCATTATCAAAGAATCTCCTGCATTACAATGCGATTCTTCAACTTCCCCTTTCTCTCTAATCTCTTCGAGAGATGGATTCCCGTCATGTTCCATTTTATTATCCTCTCTTCCAATTTTTGCTAAGATCGAAGATCCCTCATATATCGACAAAGGCGATAGTCCCTTATCCACACTGACCAACTCAATAAGACTTTCTAGGTCTTCACTCTTTTCTTTTGAATTCAACGCTTCCGTTTCACTGCACTCGCGAAGATTTCCCTCTTCTTTTTCTTTTACCGAATTCAAAGTTTCCGCTTCATCGCGCTGGCGAAAATTTCCCCCTTCCCCCTCAGAAATCGCAATCCGTTTATCTTCCAGATCTGGGGTTTGTTCAACATTTCTTCTAGTTTGAGCACGCGTTAAGACGGCATTTACTAATTCGGGTTTCCTCTTCGCCTGTTCTAACAACTTTTGAGTCCCATTACCCAACAAATAGTAATTCACGTCTGAATTTCTATTGTTTACTCCTGCCTTGGTAACAATAACCCCCACACCTTCAATTTCTAAAGTGCCCTCTGCTATAGGTAAGCAGTATAGTTTACAGTCCAGCGGAGTTTTAATCCACACGTGGTCTCCATTCAATTTATCTTGACTGACTAAGTCGTATGGAAGTAAATCGATCTCACTCCCTGAATCCCTCAAGGCAGTTGCCTGAATTCCATTCACTAATATTTTACTCAAATAAGGGGAGAAGGCTTCTTCAAGTGTCGGCTTACTATTCAAGTGACTGACCCGCGCAGCCTCTTTCTTTTTAATTTCTGGACAATTTACTTTGTAGTGACCGCTTTGCAAACACGCGTAACACTTGACTTCCCGCCTTTTTTCGTACGCCTTTTCCCTCTCTTTATTATCATTACGGTCCCTCCAATTAAAGTTAGTCTCCGGATTTCTGTTACCATTTCGTCCATTTTCAAAAGTCCTGGGTCTTTCAAATTTCTTCTCTAATGGGAGTTTCGGATTCCACGTTTTTTTAGATGGGCGCTTGATTGCCTCGTATGCATCTAAAAGCCTCACCAATTCTTCCGGGTCTTTAATTTCCGCCCAGTTATCCATAAAATGTTCGCGCATTTCTGGAGACGCCCTCCGTTTGATCTGGTCCGTGACAAGCAAATTTTTCAATCCTTCAAAATCCGAAACTTGTAAGCATGACAGCCAACCTTCTAAAAAACTATTAAGATAAATACCTGCTATCAGATCCTTCCAAACTGAATTAGGATTCCGCGGATGTTGACTAAATTTTTGTCGGTACGTCTCTGCATTCAAGCGATAGCGCTCTAACAATTTTTCTTTCACATATTGAAAATCATCAATTTTGTCTTCGGGTTCTCTCAAAATTAACTCGGCCATTCCCACAGGTAATAATGATAGTAAGTTCGTCACAGCTCATCCGAATTTAGATTACATTTTTTTGCCTGTCTCTCGAATAAATTCAAAAACAACGAAATATCCGAATTCTTTTCATCAAAGCGATGCATAATTGTTTTTAGGGGTAAATTACTCGTTCTAACTGAGACACTACTGGTTGCTGTACTTCGGTCATCTGACTGGTGTTTCTTTTAATCTAGCCAACTCATGTTCCCGCTCTTTTTCTTTTTCTGCTTTTTCCCACAGTCTATCTTTCTCTTTATTCTCTGCCAATAATTTATTTTCCCTATCTTTTTCTATAAGTTTAATTTGTGCTAAAGCTAGCTCTTTCTCAAATCCCTCTGACGACTCTATCTTTTTCATAATTTTCGGTACTGTATCATTCTCTTCTAAAATGACCTCAAATTCGTAAGCTAACGTTTGCAAATCAGCTTTCCTAAAATATTTAAGCTCCGACATTTTTAAAGTGTAAAATTAGAAATTATCTTTCCCACAAATATAAAACAATACAATAAGATTTAATGCTATTCCTACCAAGCGCGCTAAAATAATACTGAAATATACACTCATAAAAAGTACGCATTACAATAATATATAGGAAATATGCAATATATAAAACTAAGCAACCCTATCCTATCGTCCACATTCACCTTGGTATTTGGTTATAAAACACATATGGGATAAATTTTACACAAAACAACAATTTCAATTTCAAAAAGTACAGTAAAAATATTTAAATTTCAAAAGTCTTATTCAGTTCCTTTTTCTTTTAATCAATGGTGGTCTTAATCTCTGCATCCACTCTTAAAAGATTTAGAATAATTCACAAAAAAAATATAAAATCAACTCTGTTATCTTAAAATAAGAACTGCGTTCGATATTTTTTTTTCAAAGATCGCTCATTTATAGACGCAGCTAAAATTTTGTAACACTGCACAACTCTCAGTTTGCTTCAATTTAATTCTACAATAACTTAATCTTAACTACAAAATTTGTCTATTAAATAAGTTACAGTTATATCGGAAACATATCTCATAATACAACTTTATTTATTTTTCTACCGGAAAAATTTCCCAAAATTTACTCTCACAAAAATAAACATACAACTTTCTTTTTTTTCTAAAGCCTACAACACCTATACAAACACTATTAACAATTAAAACCACCCTGAATAGTAAAAAGAGCTTACCTTCGTTACTAAGAAACTTTTAGGCCGCCAGAGATTCACGGAGATTCACAGACTTTCAGGGACACAGGAGCACACACTTTCAGAGATACGGGAGCACACACTTTCAGAGATGCAGGAGCACACAGGGGGTCTCTATCACACTTTTCGGATGGGGACTCTTCCGGATGGGGAACACTCTCCAGAATTCTTGGCAGATTTCTCTTTCTGATGCTGTGTTGATCCACAGGGACGTCTAAGGAGACTCAGGTCACAAGGAGATTCTTTCTTGGAGCACTTAGACGATTCAAATTACAGAGTTCACTCTTTGTCTTTAGAGAATGTCATTAATTTTTGCTAATTAATCCCTCACCGCAAGCCACCAGTTGTAACAACTCCTCTATACCGACCTGATAATGATGGTGAGTGGTAGCGAGATCAGATCGTTGGCATAGAGAAATTCTCGCATAAATTAGAAAATAGAATTTTATTGCATAACAATATTAATTCTAATAAAAATATGTACAAGATGTTATTACAGCATTTAATTGTTTTTCGTGGGTCAATCGCTTATAAATTAATGTCCTCTTGACTCTAAGTGCAACTCAATCTACACACTGCACCTGGGTGAAAAGACCCAATTCTTTACAATATATATATATATATATATTTATTGCATAACCACCTTTTGTAAAACCACATTTTACATCCAAGTTTACACCTACCAATCGTTTGTGAAGACAGATTTAGATATACAACTATACTTTCGTATTTTCTAAGTCTTATGCATTAATGCGAAAAATAGATTGTAAGCCTTTAAATAGAAGAAATGAAATTATTAACCATTCTTTTGTATTTGCTCCCAACATTGCAATATTTATGCATCGTTTCCACCATAATGTCACATTCAATTGTAACTAACAAACCCATTAGAAATTCTGTGTATTTTTGTGGAAACAGGTAGACGGATCATTAAAATTTTCCATACCTTTCGCCTAAAAGCGAACATACAAAATAAGTGAATTTCTGAGAATTTTCATGTATGTTAGAAGATCCTTCAATATTCAATAATGAATCACCAAAAAATTATGAATACGTCTCCATAACTTAAAATTCATTTTACTCATTTTTACGAAAGTTTGATCGTAAGTACAAAAGAAATGACAAAGGAAGGACGTAAGGACAAAGGAAATGAAGTTAATAATATTTTACACCTTTATTGCTTGACCAACAATATTTTACAAGGTCAACAAGGCATTTTACGATGTTTCATATATTTTGGAAGATTCTAAGATTTTCAAAGGTAAATAACAAAATAAGCAAAAGTTCAGGACAATACTTCCATGTTTTAGGAATTGTATGCATTTTTAGAACAGTTATATCATAAGCTAAATATGGGAATAAGCTAAATAATCGGAGGCAGTGAAAATGAAATAAAAGAACAATTTTAATATCTGTTGTCTGCTAGCGAACATTATCAACAAGATGTTCTTTAAGAACTTATCGTATCTGTTAGAACAGACAAAAGTTTAGGAGTACACTTCATACATATTTTAAAAAATGTGTGTAGTTTTATGACATATAAATTGAAAGCTTATGAACAGATAATATGGAATCATAAATAGTGTTTAAGCCTGAAAAAAAACTCAAAACAATTAGCTCTATTTTGAGATTTTACAATATTCACAAGGGAACCACTTTTGCTGCAGCTCGCATCTGGCATTTTAAGGACCTATATTACGAAGTTTGAGAATCGATGAGATTTTTCTCATACCATATCACTGTTAAAATCATATTATCACTTTTCAAATATATTTCTAGAAAAAAACATAGAAAGAAATGATATTTCTAGAAACTTTCATGACCATTGTAAGATTCCCTAATCTTTAACGATAAATAGTGAAAATTTTAGGAGTACATTTCTGTATCTTTAAAATGTTACACAGTTCACGAAAGATGATTCAGATCATAAGTTGATCTCTTCATAAGTTGATACACAGATGAAATCATTAGTAATTTTCCCGCCTGTATCTTGCTGACAAGCTTGTAAAAGTAATGAAGTTTTTAAGAAGTTCCAAGCCTATTGGAAGATCTCTTAATCTTTCATGATAAATTATCAAAATTTCCCAATTGGAGGAGTTTTCCTGATTAATCTTTGAATATAATGTTGTTTATAAACAGATTAATTCTACAATATCATTCATTCATCATGAACTTTTCTACATTGATTCTACATTTTTACCTGAATAAAGAAAAAAACCGAAATCTGATAAATTAGACTCTTTAGAGGGACCGAAATGAGATATTATATTCAATCTCTAGTGAAGTATCCCCATTAGCAAGATAAATATGTGATCACTCTTTTATGTCTTCTGAGAATCGCTATCTTTTGTCTCCTCCAGTCATCTCTTTTTCGTCAGACGGAATATTCAAAACCATCTTTTCTCTCCGAGGCACTTTAGAAGTTGTTTAAATTCATAATTTTCTGGGCTATCTGATTTGAGAACAAAGTCGGACACAGACTCAACCTGAAATGATCATCAATCATACGTCTGACTAGATATTACAGAAAAGATATAAGAATCGTAGCAATTTTGTCTGAGTTGGCCCCTTCTTTATCCGCCGGAAATTTTCTAGGAAAGCTCTAGAGGATGAAAACGATGGAAGATTAAGGCTTTCATAGAAGAAGGCAATCTTGATCGATGGAGCAAAAGCGGAAAGATATGTCCAGATTCGTGTAGCATTAGACGTAGTTGAGTAAAAAAGAAACAACATAACAATACAAAAATTGACTTACCTTTAAAAAAGAAAAGAAATAGAAGTTTTCAACATGCAAATTAGCAAAATAACAATCTTTGTGTTGAAGATATTTGAATATTAGATTATTTATCTAAAAAATAACATATTTGTGGTCTTTTCATCATGTAAGTTATGCACTAAGCATGTATTATTTCCAAAATATCAATTTTAGCTTGTAAATTGATCCAAAAAATAATTTTTCAAGAGCATAAAGATAGGGCAAGGTTACTGAAACATAAGACATAGTTGAGCAAAATAAATAAATAAATAAAATAAAATAAAATAAAAATAATAAAAAATGAAACAAAAAATAATAATAAAACAAAAATTGATTTACCTTACAAAAACTTAAGAAGTGGAAGTTTTCAACATCCAAACTGACAAAATAATAATTTTCTTTTAAACTATTTACATTATTAAAATCTAAATTATTTATTTAACAATAAACATAATTTTGGCTTAAAATCAGTGTTGAACAATCATTTATTATCACATTAATTTTAATCTGAAAATTGATTCAACAAATAATATTTCATAAGAGGAAAAAGTTAATGCATAATCGCATAGCATTAGACATATTGGAGCAGTAATAATAATAATTATTTACATCTCTTTGAAAAATAACAGAAATTGTAGCTTTTAGTGTGCAAATTTGGAAAATCATAATCCATATGTTTAATATTTCGAATTTTAAAATACTGTATCACTACCTTCCCATATAATGTGGTATTTAAACAGGTAATTAACACACAGTTGTTAACTTAAACTGAAACTAAACTGGGGTTATTTATGTAAAAAGGCATTAGCGATGGAGCTGAATTTAGTGCAACAGGTTCTTATAATCCTAATTGAAATCTTAATCTAAGGAACTCTCGGCTAGCTTCGATTTCTTGATTATAACTCTTAGCAAAACCCATTTACAACACAAGATATCCACTTGGTGGGGCTCACACCGACGTAACACACATCAAAGCAGCAATAAAACACCAGACATAGGGCTTCTCGACTTGGCCAAGAATTCCTATATGTAACTTAATTAATCATATTTCGTTGAAATTTGAATAAATCTTTTGAAAACTTATCCATTGAAAGCTAAAGTATTAAAGCAAGGACCATTCTTTTCCCAATTTTATATTAGAAAAATAATTTAACTCTTTCAAA
This sequence comes from Maratus michaelseni, assembly GCA_963931845.1. Classification (NCBI taxonomy): domain Eukaryota; kingdom Metazoa; phylum Arthropoda; class Arachnida; order Araneae; family Salticidae; genus Maratus; species Maratus michaelseni. The sequence goes on along the minus strand of OZ007589.1, from coordinate 451,283,658 downwards.
CAGTTTACAAATTTGATTATTTATCAGAAAATGAAAAAAAATTCAAATTTTAATTGTGTAATTATGTAATGTGCAGACAAGACAGGCATAGCTTGCAAAATCAGCACATAATTACTTTTAAAATAGAATACATAAATTACGTTGCTATTTAAATATAACTTCTTTAAAAGGTAGTTCAAATAATAACCGTCTAAAAATGATAATATATCTGAATTCCTTTTTGAAATCCTCGAAAAGAACTATAAATGATTTCATTGGTGGAAGAATAGGATATCTCAATAATAAATCTCATTAGAAAACAACGCGTTGTAAATTATCTCGCTGAGCTATGAACTTAACACCAGGTATAAAAAGAAGTGATATATCTTGTGAGTGCCCATGTGAAAATCTACCACTATTCATAATTGTTGAAAACGCTTCGGACTGTGGTAGAGTATATGAAAACCGTTTGGCGACATGCAGCAAGGCCGTAACCAATATATATACAGTGGAACTTCCTTTTAACGAAGTCCCTATATTACGAAGTTTTCTACTTAACGAAATTTTCTGTAGAACTTTGACTTTGAACACCATTAGCATGTAAATTAATCTCCATATTACGAAAAATATATTCTATATAACGAAGTTTATTCCACTTCTGTACGTGTTCAGAATTCAAACTAAGAGGTTGCTGTTGCGATGGATAAGCGAATCATTTCAGCAGATTGTATGGAAATAAACACATTTAAATAATTTCCATTCTGCTTGGTGCTAAATAAAACATTTTATTTTTCACACTAAGAAAAACACTTGTTATCATTACTCTCCCACACCGAGACTCCAGCGCTGACAGTTGGGGGAAGTCAAAATCCCTTTTTTACATTCAATGATATAGAATAGAAGATACAATGACGCAATGGCGTCAGATGCATTGAAGCAAAAAATATCAATTACAGTCAGACAGTTACCATTCTGACTTTCCATTGATGATAGACAATTGCTTTGTACATCCACAAGAATGTGCTTCAAAATGCAAATCGAAGAACATCGAAGTTATTTTTGTTTCTGCTAATACAACTTCGAAACTTCAGCCGTTAGTCTGGAAAATAAAAAATCTTTGAAAAATAAAAAATCTTGAAGTACATGATGGAAAAAGACAGAAAAAAGACAATGTAGTGAAAACATTAGTTTGAGAACGTGTGTATCAGAGCTGATGAAAGTTTGAGGCGAAGCTTGGGGAATGTGACGTGATTTCATTGACCGCACAGAACTGTTTTGTAAAAGACGGCTTCATAATTAAAACTTAATCAAATACTTCTGAATCCTACACCTGCTTGTCATATCTGAAGGAAAAATTTCTTGAATTTAAGTTGATTTCTATTTAACGAATTTTCTTCATAACGAAGTTTTTAAGAGTAACGATGAGACTTCGTTAAATGGAAGTTTCACTGTATATATTTCTGAGGGGGATTTGTAGGTTCAAAATTTTATTCTTATTACCATATTTTATATTTGTTGTCTAATGCTTTAATAAAGGTAAAATTATTTAAAAGTTATCTATTGTGAATTCGAGAAACCAATACTTATCACATAAATATTTGAGTCTTCTTCATTGCAAAGAAATTTATAATTTCATTTGTATTGATGGGGATTCTACTTCGCCAATGTATCAACAATAGTGTCAACCAAATTTAAGATTTCTGAAGCTTTTGACCTATATTTTGAAATGTCTTTTGTCAGAAATGTATTCCCAGGAGCATATGTCAAAACTGTTACGGTTGCCAATTTGTGGATATTTGGAATTAGATGCTCATTGTATTCTTCAAGCGTTTCAGTTAAACAAGTTGGAGAATATCTTTGAATATGCCACCAGTTTGTTTGATAGCATAAAAATCCCGCTTTTACAAAAATAAATAAATAAATAAATAAATAAATAAATAAATAAATAAATAAAAAATTAGGAATTTTAAAACTTTCTATATTGTTTATTACCTATTTCCTATTTTCTTAAATTGCATTCATTTTTTCAAGGTCAGACTTTTTAATTTTGACTTTCTTGATTAATACTTAATGGCTTATTTATAATTATCCTGGAAAAATGTCGGAGAGGGATCAAACCCTGGTGATCTTCCCATTGGCTACAGCCTTGATATGCAGGCATGTGTAGCGTATGTGAGTCCATACAACTGCATGTTTAATCAGTTTTGCATACTGCTCTATTTAATTGCATTTTAACCTTCTCCATGAATATGCCTAAAGTTAATGAAGGCCATTTTTAACACTTTCCAACCTAGTTGAAAAGTGTTTATGACTTCGGATTGTCTGCCGTCAATCCGAAGAGAATCTCCGTGCTCTTCTAACTCGCGTAAATATACTCCGATTGCCTGAATTTTCTGTATGTTATTGTCGCTTATTACAGCATGCTCCCTATTGAAAATAAAGTGTGTAGCACTTATACATTTATTACAGGGTCAGTCAAAAGTATTCCGTTACATTACAGTCAAATTCACACATCAAGTCAAGACCCCAGGCGAATTCATTGAGCGAAAGAATTAATACTGAAATAAAGTCAACAATTATAAGAAGAAGATCATCTTACATTAATTGTCTAAGAATATGTAAAAATCACTATAATGGTTTTGTACATTTATACACTGGATTTACTAGAAACTAACTTAATTTTTATGGATACTTATCCTTGATAATTAATACATTTCAATCTGATTTAGAACCATTACAACTGAATAAAACTCAGTAATTATCTTATATTTTGTCTTCATTGAATACAGATGCATATTCTAATCTAAAAAAAATAATAATAAAAAAAATAAATAAAAGGAGCAAAATTAAGAAATCTTAAACAAAACGCTATACTACTCGTATATCTTAAACCTAAAAACAGATTCTAGTCCAAGTTTTCAGGTCCATATGAAAAGTAAATAAACATGTAATCCATGTAATTATTTAATTCAATTTGCGGATGATTTTAAAACCAAGTCTTTCAAAGTCCTTATAGATAGATTAATATATGCTCCAAAAAGAAAGAAATACCTTCAGAAAAGTTCTACCTCATCTCACTACCTAATAGTACCAGACAAGATATTTTCCTCGCAGTCGACATTAATGTATGTATTTTTCTATATTTTGTAGTCTTGCATTCATGAACTGCAGCAGGAACTGCTGAAATTCATCATTATTATCTCTAAACTTGATTTAACTTTACTATCATCAAGGCTGGGCTCTACTACACTACACTAGTGTTATCAATTTTGAAGGTATGATTTATTTTCAAGTGTCATTACAATTTGCTGCACAACTGTAGTATTCAATAATGTATTTTAGCTTAATAGTTTTTATATGATGCATGATTATATTTTGTTAGTATAAATTATGTATTAGTTCATTTTTAGATCCTAAATTATTTCTGTTTGTAAATATAAAAACTGGACTTTTAAACAGCTTTACAGATAATTTAGTTGTTCCAAATATTTTATTTTGTATACAACTGTTTCTGACAGCATTCTTCTTTGTTTTTTCAAATAATAGAGTGCAAAAACACTTGTATGCAATATTCTGTAGCTATTTAATAAAGATACTTATAACCTATATAAATAAATAATTTTCTGCATTAACAAATTATTCCATATTTCTGTATTTTTTAAATTATATGGTAGTAAAACATGAGATAAAATTATCAATTTTGACAATTTATTTTTACATGTCAAAAAAGTGACATTTTTGTTACTTTCATTTTTCGAGAGAATTTTACCCATTTTCTTCTGTATAACACAGTTTGGCGTTTTGATAAATTTCTGGTTAAAATCTTATTTATGATATGAATTATTTGAAAACATTTTAAAATAAAGAAAAACTTTTAATGATTCTTTCAAATTTGAATAGTGATTTTATCAATCTGAAGTTAAATATATTATATTGATGTGACAAACATATTAAGTATTGCGCGACAGCGCAATACTTATTTATTTCCAGTGTGATATCTTAATGTTAATTTAACACAGCAAATCCCATTGAACGAGTTAATTTACTAGAGTTTTTCCCACTTTTTGTACGCGTTGCCACAAAATTTTAACTGTGTGCTAATTCTAATAAAATTTGAAATTTGAAATAGTGAAATTGTTTGGCTGACGTCAGGATCAAAACGGATGATTAAATGTCATTGAATATAGGTGGATTATAATCCAGGAATTAACATAGGCTATGTTTTATTTACGTTATTCAAATATTTTTCTTAATAATTCAAAATTTCACAATTTTCATTGGGAATCAATGGACGTTTTTCCTATAAAATTTAACTATGTTTCTTTATTGTTGCCAACAATTCGAAAACCGTAACAATAATTTGACCACAGCAATAAATTTTCAATTGAAAGATTTCCACGTTCAAAATGAAAATGAATTAGATTTTTTAAGTTTAAAAAATGGAACAACACGACGTCATACTCTAAAGAAACGGACATCTTCAAATATTTGGTTATAATTCAAGCAAAAAGCAGGTGAGTTTGTCGCCACATTTGTAACAAAAAAAAAAAAATTTCTTAGTTCAGTATACATTTGTTCATAATACAAGGGGCATCAATATGAATAAATACAGGAAGCAATTGTATATATGACGTCATATTTATAAAAAACAATTGAAATAATTTTCACCGATAGTGATTAATAAGTATGAATATTAGTTACATACAAGAGAAAATTTTCTGTCAAATAGTTTATAGGAGATTTCGCTAAGAAGAAAGTTGACGTCTTATTATATATTAATTGCGTAGATGGTTATTATGAAATAGATTGTACTGGTTCAACAAAATTTACTTTTTCGTTTATAGCACCCCCTGGGAGGAAATAAGGTAACCAAATTTAAATAAAATTGATTGTTTTAATGTTTCATTGTATAATAGCTATATTGAAATTAAAAGTAGTTGGCACAGATTCAACACAATTTTCTTTTGTGTTTATAGAGTCTCCTGGCGAGAAATAGGATAACTAATTTTTTTTAAACTTTATTTTTTACGGGTTTGTATAAATTATTTGAATAATGCCATGATCAAATTTATGTTTAATAAACATTTTCGCATGATTTTTTACACTGGTAGCGCCCATGGTGGAACATTGCCTAACTAAAACTTTAATATCCATTTGTCTTATGTTTTTTCATATGCCTACCACCTACCATGCTTCAAGTTAGAATTAGGTAATACTGATACAATAAAATGTATTCTTGCATGTATAGCGTCACTGGTGGAAATAGCGTAACCACATCATATATTATAATACGAGAAAATCTTGTGTGTGTATTAGAGATCTCTTTTCGGAGCCCGGGCCTACCCGAGCCCCACGATTTTACATCCGAGCCCGCCCGAGCCCGAAACATTTTGCATCTTTAGAGCACGAGCCCGTCCGATCCCGATTCCGAAAAAATTGCATAATATTTAAAAATTGTTTTAAAAGTAATATCTCATTTTTAAAAATCTTCGTACAAGAAAATAACTGTTAATCCCGTGCACATAATTAATTTTATGGAAATTTACATTCAATTTTATCAAAAGAGAAGTTTGGTATGAAATAAAAATATACTTCTTTAAAAGGATCGATGTTCCTATTTTTCTCTACCAACAAGCAAACCTGATGGTCATATTAACGAAGTACATTTTATGAATATATGCATGAAATTTGCAAAAATTACTTTTCTATGCCGAAGAATCGAACAATGTTTTCTATTTCCTATAAAAGGTGTATATCGTAAATTAAATTTATTTCCAGCGCGACTTTCCCATGCTATTCTAACACAGCAAATCCCGTAGAACGAGTTATTTTACTAGAGTTTTTCTCACTTTTTGTACGCGCTTCCACTAATTTTCTTCAAAACACCTAATTCTGTAAAAAAATAAATTCTTTAATCAAAAAACTCTAAATTCTGGTGTTGTTACTTTCTTTAGAGACCTGTCAGGTTTCGACTAGCGCTTCGACCAGGAAGATTGATTATTTTCGACTATTCATCCAATCTGTTTAAATTACATTATGGGTAAATTAAAGCTTTCTATTACAGTGCGGGCGAGATATTATGATTTTAACAATTTGGCCGTGTAAAAAATTATGTGGAGGAGGGAGGGGGGGGGGGTGCGTTTTGCCTTTTCGGGAGGGGAGGGGGAAGGGCGCGAACACAATTTGGAAATACAATAAAGCGATCTGTTTTAAACTTTACGATATTTTATAACACATAACATAATTTTTTTTAATGAAGCCGCGTGAAAAATTATAGGGAGCGATGAGGGAACGCGTTCTGCCGACACGGGGTGGGGTGATTTTCTAAATTTTGTCGACACCACTCATGTGATATATCGTTCGAAAGGCCTGTGACCGCTTATTCCTATTATGCACCTCCGGTGTCCATCCGTCCACTTTGCCCCCACCAAGGGGGGGGGGGCACTTTTCTAAATTTTGCCGAAACCCCTCATGTGATATATCGTTGGAGAGGTCTATAACCGCTTAATCATATTATGCATCTCCGATGTCTATCCCCCCAATTTGCCCCCACAAGGGGGGCACTTTTCTAAGTTTTGCCGATACCCATCATGTGATATATCGTTGGAAAGGTCTCAGACCGCTTAATCATATTATGCATCTCCGGTGTTCATCCCCCCACTTCCCCCCCAAGGGAGGCACTTCTTTTATTTTGCCGATACCCCTCATGTGATAAATCGTTGGAAAGATCTGAGACCGCTTAATCATATTATGTATCTCCGCTGTCCATCCCCCACTTTGTCTCACCAAGGGGGGGGGGGTACTTTTCTCAATTTTGCACACACCCCTCATGTGATATATCGTTGGAAATGTCTGTGACCGCTTAATTATATTATGCAGCACGTGCGCAGCACGACTGCTATACGGTGCCTCAGGCAGCGGGGACCCGTGCCGGAGGTTCGTTCAGTTAGAGGTTCAAAATATTTGATGTGCAAATTAAGGGATCATCCTGTGCCGAAGGCAGCGGGGACATGGTTCGGAGGTTCGTTCGGTTCGAGGTTTTACAAGATTCGAGGCACCGATGTAAGTTAAGGGCGCGCTAGTTGGCGAAGCCAGCTAGTTTTCTTATTATTTGTATTATATAACAAAAATTCTTCACACGTTCCCTGTTTACAATTATATTCAAGAACATTCTGCTCGTATATACTCGTTATTATTTTTATACTTCTTATTATGTGATAAAACAACATAAGATTTTATCGATATCTTTCACACACCACTTACACACCACTCACATCCACTGTTCCATCTTCCACTGTTTCTTTCCAAAGTGGTGGCAAACGTATTTTGCACAATGAAATAAAATTATTTGCAAAAATGAACATGATTTGTTTATTATCATTATGAAGATGAGAAACAATCCGTTGAAGTACGTTATATTTTTTTAAATAAAAAATTACTTTTATTTTTTTAATTGTTTCAAGAATAATCAATTTTTGAACTGTATATTTCATATTACCAATACTGATTTTGATCTGTGCAGTCTTTTACATACTTGCCTCGTGTGAATCTTATCTGCTTCATATTAATTTGTTATTAAAAAACTTAAATTTAATAAACTAGTTGAAATGAAATCTAAATAAATCTTCAACTTTTTTTTCAGTTTTACATGCATTATGCAAAATTTGTATTGTAGCAAATTCTAACAGACAAGAAACATGAGAAGTTCAAATAATTTAAAAAGTTGAAGATTTATTTAGATTTCATTTCAACTAAATGAAATGTTTTAAAGTTGCTTTAATATCATGTTTCAAATTTAAATTTACTTTTTTAAGATTAAATAGACTGAGCAAGATTTAATATAATAATGCAACATTATTGTAGCATTGACTAAATAAAATAATTTTAATATCTGTCCCTTCTCGGGCTTAACAATATAGAAATAAATTTATTTTTTTTAATTTGCTTTGCAAGTTCTTTTTTTTTTTAATATAATATATAACTCATGTATCATGTTCATATATTATCTCATATGTTGCATATATTTTTTTAATTTTATGTACACTGAATTTTGAAGAATAGCATAAAAAATGTATCTTATAATTGCATTGGGGTATTTTCTTGAGCTAGCTCATGATTCATATTTTCCTGCATGCATGCATTATGTGTGATTCATATATATTCAGTATGATTTTCAGATGCACCCAGTGGGATTTATATGCATTATATAGTTTATATGCATTAAGTATAGTTCATGGGCATTAATCATGGTCCATACATTAAGTGCAGTTCATAATACCAAAATATTGCGAAACACTTATTTGTAATGCTACAGAATAAGTGTAGTTATTAACAAACTCAAATGAAATTTGAAGTTGACATATATTAACCAAACTTAAAATAATTTTGAAATGGACATATAAGTTTTGATACAGTTAGCGTTTTAACTTTCGTACAGCGAAGTAACAGGACAGCAACAATTGCTTACCATAATACAGGGTGTTCCAAAAGTCCATGACACATTTTAAAATTCAACAAGAACGAAAAATCATGCTTCAAGTATAGATTATGTAACACTTTCCAACACTTCCAAAATACAATATGACCCATTCTAATGACCCACCAATTCCAAATGGATTCAATTGTTAAAATTACTTCCAAAATAATTTTACAAATCATTACCGTTTAATAAGCTGAAAGATAACATCTAAGGAAACAATTTTGAAAACGCATAACATATTTAAAAACGTAATTTCAGGAATTTCCAACATATATTTCCAACATATACAATATTCGGAAAATATCCGAATACTTTCATTCAGCCATGTATATGATCTATAGATTTGTATATATATTACATAGGATGCTAAATTTTAGTTTAGTTAGAAAACGCGTAGCACAGTTTAAAATTCTCTTTCTGGAGTTTCTTTCAATAAACGGAAATGTGTTCGCTAACTTTTGTACTGCCCTGTATATGATCTACAGAATTTATACACACCAAGTAATAGACAAAAAGTGAGTTAAATTTAAAATCGCGTTCAGCAACTTCAAACGCACTTCCAGGAATTATTGTTAACAGACAGTAGAGAATTCTTTTGTGTGTCCCTGTAAAAGAACGATGACTGCTATACGCACAATATTCTGTTGTAAGCCTCTTGTAATGCACCTTAGTGATATATATAAATTTCAATGCGTTTAAAATAGTGAAACATTATTTAATTAAACCGCAAATCATTTTTCTCCATAGACGTAATGTAACGGAATTCTTTTGACTGTCCTTGTAAAGTATCTATAAGTGCTATGCACGCCCTATTCCATATTAAGCTTCTTGTAATGCACCTTAGTGATATATATCAATTACAATGTGTTTGAAATTGTGTAACATCATTAAAATGAACCGCAAATGTAACGAAATTCTTTTGTGTGTCCCTGTAAATATACTATAAGTGCTACACACTTCAGTTGAAATAGGGTGCATGCTATAGATAACGACAATGACATATAAAAATTGCAGGGTAATCTGAGCATATTTACGGGAGTTAGAGCACGGACAGTCGGCAGACGGCAGACGGCAGACGGCCATACGGCCAGACAAACCGAAGTCATAAACACTTTTCAACTATAGGTTGGAAAGTTTTAATAAAATATCAAGCAATTAGCGTACCAGAGTGCGGTTTGGATGACAATGCTTCTTATGATGTGAAATTTTGTTTAAACAAATAAAAAAATTAGTTCAAAAATTTTCTCATAGATGGCGCTGCTTCTGGAAAGTTATCGAATAGGTAGAATGCCTTTATACATAACAATGGCGAAAGACGCACAATGCATGTGCACAGTTTTTGTTCAAACCATAGCTGCCTACATTCCAGAAGTTAACAATACTCACTCATTTAATCGAACTCAGGGGGGCGAATATTGTTAAGTTCTGGAATGTGGGTTGCCATAATTATGCATAGTTCTGTATGTATGTTGCCATAGTTTCGTCATTGTTATGTATAAAGGCATTCTACCAATCCGATAACTTTCCAACTTTATAAACAGCGCCATCTATCATAAATTTTTGGAACTATTTTTTTTATTTGCTTAAACAAAATTTCAGATCATAAGAAGCATTTTCACCCAAACCGTACTCTCGTACGCCAATTTCTTGATCTTTTATTGGATTTTAAAATGTGTCAAGGGCTTTTGGGACACTCTGTACTTCTTCTAAAACTGTGAATTATTAAAATGCAAAAGTAAAGCATTTCAACATGTCTTTCGGCCTTATATTTATTGAAAAGGAAGAGTAAGTTATATATTTTATCTGTTCTTTACAAGTTTTTTATTTCCAATTTTACTATTTCCAATGGTTTTCTGGTAATAATACAGTATACCTGGATGAATATGTAAATCTTAGCATAAATGCCAGTATATTTATGAAATACTGTATCATTTTTAAAACAAGTGTAGATACATCCAGGCTGATGATTATATCTACACGTGTTTTTTCATATCCAATTCTAATTTAAATGTCTTGTTATCCAATTTTCCATTATATTTAGTTCATATTTCATTTCAAAATCCATTTGTATTCACTTGATATCAACTTCAAATTATTAACATTTTATGGTTTATTATATATATTTTTTTTTCTCTCTCTTTTTTTAAATATTTTTCATATTTTCAGTATTTTTGGCCAATTACCATTGAAGCAAATGCTATGGTAATATTATGATTGCACTTGTTAATTTATTAACTATGTGGTATTCTGTCTACACTTTATTACTAATTATCTCTTAGGAGATTTAATTAGAATGTTACAAGAACTTGATATGTTTTTTGAAATTCAAAGATATTATAATTATTTAACATTCTATAAAATTCTACTGCATTGCGAAAATTGGTATGGAATGATTTATACATATTCTTTTCAATAATTATGTGGTAGAAATTATTGATTTTAATATGATACCATAATTAAGCCTATTTGGCTCATAAATCACTTTGATTAGCTTCTGTTTGGAATACATAGTTACTATAGCTGCATTGCGCTTTTAATTGTGTATTTAATAAGAATTTAATAATAATAATTATACAATATTACTATTGTATCGTGGTATCATTTGTTCATCTATTGAATTTTCAAATGCATCTTTATAACATCTTATTCAGGTTCTTTTTGTATTTTGCCAAAATTAATTTTGTATTGACTTATTATTGCTTAGGGATTTTAGATAGTTGTCTTTTGATGTTCGTTTGCTTAATGGGACTTTATGTATATATGTAAATAGTTTTATTTTATTTAATCAAGTATAAAACAATCATTAATGTTATTTTAAATATTTTTTCCTTTTATGGTTATTCAAGAGTACTTTATAAAAATAAAGATGTTTAAAAAAATTTATTATTTGATGTTATAATTTTTACTATGTATCTCTTGCAATTTTTATTGCTTTCAAACAATATGGTAGTTATGAGTAAATTGTTAGATACTGGAAATTTAGGCCTTGGTGGATCCAGGACTAATGTTCGGTACAGGAAGATTATTAAGGATCTTCCTGGATCGTTATCAGATAACCTATTCTATTGTCCCAAGCCTATTCTATGTTTTCGAGAGTGTGAATCTAAGCGTTGCCTTACATGTCCTTTAGCTGATAAGTCCCAGATTTCAAATAATCACAATCTTAATATGTTAAAATTTTGCAAAGCATACAATGTAATCTATTCATTGAAATGCAATTCGTGTAATATGGAATATATTGGACAGTCTTGTCAAAAATTACATAAGCGGCTAAATTTACATCGTTCTCATATTGATAAATTTAAAAAATCTAAATTTCAAACTACTCATAATATTGAATATACTCATTTCAAAAATCATGATTTTAAAAATATTACTTAAAATACTTAAAATACAAAAAAATTTTACTGAACGACTTTTTCTAGAATCTAAATATATAAGACATTTCAATACTACCTATCCTTATGGATTTAATCAATTAGTATACAAAAAATCACATCCTGTTTTTTCAGATTTAACTAAATATGAAAATTATAAAAATCTTTTTTCAGGATTAAATTTTTCAAACATAAAAAAAACTTCAAAATCTGGTAGAGGTATACATAATAACAAAAAATACACTGATAATATTGTGATACAACAGGAGCTTGATGATCTTGAGGCACAATTTTGTAATGGTTATAGTTGGTTAGCTATAAAAAAACATATTTTTAGTATTAAAAAGAAATATTTGAACCAATATTTCAAAGTATTTAAAAAGAATCAATATTCTCCACATTTTTGTGATATCTTTTATGATATTCTTCATTATAGAGCAAACCTATTAAATATGTCTTTCTAATAGACCTAAATATAAAACTAATAATACACAACTAATTATAAATTTTTCCAATCATGTATTTAATAAATCAATTTACACAATGTCATAAACAACACTACTAATAATTTTCGAAAAAAAAAATTTACTATTCACAAGACATATAAGTATAATCGCACACTTGGACGTAAAATTTTTAATTACAATTCTTTTGCAAAACAATTGGTCTCTTCAAATAATTACCCTTGTTATTGTAATGACCCAAAATTTCAAAAGTACATAAATACAACACATGGTCATGTTATTACTGGTAATCTTAATATTGTAGAACAACCTATTTTACAAAACTTAATGCATAGTGGCACAAAATTTCGCCTTCCATACATGTGCAAAATCAAATCCATAATATTGCAGTTTATTCAAGATATTGATTTATTTATATATAAAATTGCTATTGATTACAATAAACCTATCGAGTATTTTAGTGAATGGAGAATTTCTGTAATAGATAAATTTAAAAATGAAATTATAAAAAATTATCAACATATTACACATGCAGTTTTTAAAAACATAAATAAACATATATAAGAACTACAAAACAAATTTATAATTACTTATGCAGATAAATCTCCAAATAATTATGCTATTATTTGTAAAGAGTACTATAAAGTGTTAATTCACAATGCAATTAACACAAGTAATATTTTTAATGAAACTAAATTAAATATTGAAATTAATAATAGAAAATTATTAAATTATCACAAATTACTAAAAATCAAATCTAATAATTTAAATTATCCTTATCTTGTTATAATTCCAAAATTTCATAAAAATCCAATTAAATTTCGCACAGTTACCATCGGGTGTAACACATATAATAATAATGCAAGCAATTTACTACTTAATATTTTAAAGCAGATATATGATAAAGCGATAAAACATAATAACCAACATTGCCTAAAAAACAGTTTTCAGCTTATTAATAAAATACACAATATCAATCCGGTAAAATTCATAAAAACATTGGATTTTAATGATTTATTTAATAACATTGATATAAAAGACTTACATAAAACAATGTGTATATTATTTAAAGAATTTAAATCTCAATTAAAATTAAAAGATCATATTTCCGTAATTTTTTTTAAAACTTTATTAAACTTTACATTGCATAATAATTACATCATATATGACAATATTATTTATAAACAATGCCAGGGAATACCGCAGGGTGGACCGCTTCTAGTATTCTCTCTGACCTTTACTTATATTATTATGAAAGAAATATTGGTTCGAACAATGATTATGTATTTTATCGCTATATTGATGACATTATCATTTTTTATTTCAATGATAAAAATTACACATCACCACTCAATTTTTATCCTAATCAGCTTACATTAAGCAAAAATGATTTGATTAATAATAATATAAATTTTCTTGACTTAAAAATTAATATTAATGATAATTATAAATTAATATTTGATATTTATGATAAAAGATTTGACTTTCCATTTAAAGTAAATATTTTTACCAATTTTGCTTCATGTTTACATAAATCAGTTTATAAAAATATAATTATCAATTACCTTCATCGTATAAAATATCTATGCTCAGATATAAATAAAAACAAAAATATTAGATTTATACGAAATCAAGCAAAACTTTATGGTTATCCTATTTTTTTGATAAATTCAATTATCAACTCTTTTAAATAACATTTATTACATCATATAAATATAAACATGTTACGTAATAATTTATTTTGTTTTAGTGTGCGAAAAAATATAGCAAATGATATAGCAAATAATACAATTAAAACATATAAGGACTATTATTAAAATGGTTGAACATTGTTTACACTTTATATAGTCATGGTGAATGTGCGTCTGCCGATCACCTGTATATTAAGTGATACTAATGATCAGTTATAAAAGTCTATAAAATATGCATTGTATTAAAATAATTGTAAACATAACATATACAAAAACACAACTCATCAAGATTATGACATTTCATGATGTGCGCCATGTGGTAGTATTGGTATAAATGTAGACCTTGTGATGTTTAAGGAATTTTTGATAATTATTGTGAGTAAGATATTTTATCTGTTCTTTACAAGTTTTTTATTTCCAATTTTACTATTTCCAATTGTTTTCTGGCAATAATACAGTATACCTGGATGAATATACTGATCTTAGCATAAATGCCAGTATATTTATGAAATACTGTATTATTTTTAAAACACGTGTGGATACATCCAGGCTGATGATTATATCTACACGTGTTTTTTCATATCCAATTCTAATTTAAATCTCTTGTTATCCAATTTTCCATTATATTTAGTTCATATTTCATTTCAAAATCCATTTGTATTCACTTGATATCAACTTCAAATTATTAACATTTTATGGTTTATTATATATATATTTTTTTTTTCTCTCTCTTTTTTAAAATATTTTACATATTTTCAGTATTTTTGGCCAATTACCATTGAAGCAAATGCTATGGTAATATTATGATTGCACTTGTTAATTTATTAACTATGTGGTAATCTGTCTACACTTTATTACTAATTATCTCTTAGGAGATTTAATTAGAATGTTACAAGAACTTGATATGTTTTTTGAAATTCAAAGATATTATATATATATATATATATATATATATATATATATATATATATATATATATAAATTTATTTATTTATTTATTTGTACACATATAAATTTTGAAAAAATATATATAAAATAAAAGAAAACTAAGAACATTATGTTAGTGCCAGAAACACAAATTTCATTGCATTAAATGATAATTGATACGGTTAGTGTTTTAATTTCACCCTCAACAAAATACAAAACACGTTAGCACAACAACAATTCTTATCTATGATTTTTTCCTTAAAACTGGCTACATTTTGATGCCTGATTTTATTAAAATATAGAAATATACCGCGTTATCATATTATGCCTGTATTCATAGAGAAAAGGAGTACTTTATATACAATATTTTATATACAGATATCGTCTAAGTCTTGAAAGAAAAAGGGAAGAAACCGAATGTTCTGCGGTTAAGGGAAAATCACTATTCTGTCATAAACAATATGACTTACAAATGCATTTGAGTAATGGAGTAAATGCTTTACAATATTTTCCCCCTTTCTTTACTTTTTTTCTCTGAAAATATCTTTGTTTGAACATTATATTAAATGACAACTGCTGCAATTATTATTTCAATTTTACTTTTAGTGAAATTCAACGAAACAATAGAATATCAACAATTGCTTGTCTATGATTCTTCTTTTAATAGTGTCTATCTTAGGATGTCTAGTTTTATTAAAATATAGAAATATAGCGTCGTAACATGTCTTTCTGCCTTATATTTATATGGAAGAAGAGTACGTTATTAAATTTTTTATATACAGATGTCATCTAAATCTTGAGAAGAAGAAAGAAAGAAAAAGCCCTGCGGTTGGGACAGAAGCATCTTACCTCTATTATAAACAGTATGGCATATAAATGCATCTTGATGATTGGGGGTGGAAGGGAATTCTTTACCATATTTTCCCTTTCTTCATTTTTATTCTCCGGAAATTTCTTTGGTGGGTTATGGAGGAAGAAAGTGACTGAAGATTAGATGCCTTCAGGCAGAAAATCTTGATCGATGACGTAAAAGCCTTGATATAATCTCGGTCTCAGTGGTGGAAGGACCATCACAACGACAATATGGCAGGAGGGAGGGAAAAAAAAATCATAAATACCTTTAACAAGAAATGGGTGATAAATATGTATATCCCGTTTCCCTTCAAAAATGAATTTTAAAGTTTTTCAGTGTTTGACTCCACGCAGGGGTGACAGTGTTGAATGTTTTATAAATTTGCTTCAATTTCTATCCATTAAAGGTTGGGATATACTAAAGTTATGTGTCAGTTTTTTCATTTTTTAAGATCATATTATTAACTAAAATATATTAAACACGCTTAACCCCACACTGAATAATATTATTCTTTTGAAAGTATATATATATATATATATATATATATATATATATATATATATATATATATATTTAAAATTTATATTAGGGTTGGGTACTAGAAAATTTAAAGAGTATTTTTTGCCTTGTTTAATAACAGACTTTTGAGATTATATAGAACAAATATTTTTATTTATCTATAGGGGTTGCATGGAACTGTGTGTATTTATTAAAGTTTTTTTTTTTTTTTTTTTTTTTTTGATTTATGCATGCATCACTATGCAGTGTGGGGTTAATCAAATGTGTAAACAGATAGTGCAAATTTAGTGAAAAGATAGTTGATTAAATATTATTTTTATATGGTTTAGTGAAAAAAAAAGGTTTTTATGATAAAACATTGTTACAGTTTATCTATATAAGAATATAAGATGCTTTTAAAGGGCAAGTACTATTGTAAAATCAATGAAAAATAGCCAATATTTATGTTTAATTTTTTCGCCAACCACTGAATATGCTGGAATATTTTTGCTATTGTAATTAGCTAATATTTTGATCTTTGATTGAAATCTTTTCTAGAAAATTTGTTGCTAATTAAAAAAGTTAATTAAAATCCTAGTTTTTATTTTTTGGGTATATATTAAATTTTTTCAACAGTTTTTCCATTAAACAGCAGCGAAGGGCACTCCCCCCGGGCCTATATCCCAGATGTAGATAATTGGCCGTCAATAATCAACCCAACCCAACCCATTAAACAGCAGTAACTTTGAAGTTCAATATTTTCCCGTTTTAAATTGAGAAAGTAAACGTTACAATTTTAGTTCATGAAATATGGTATTGCAGTTTAAAAGATAGTGTTAAAATGAAAATGCAATTGCACAAAAATTGTTAGTACTTCATACTTTTTGTATATAAATAGTAATTTACATTTATTGTAGATGGTCTGTTGATAAGTAATTTTTGAAGTACTTTTGCGAAATTCTCATGGAGATATCGATGAAACCGTCAAAAAAATAGCGTATATTTTTTCTTCAAATTTTCACTGAAAATATTTTCCGCCCTACATTGTACGCTAAAAAATCAAAAATGATTCCCCGTTTATTGTATTTAGGTACAAATTTAACGTAACATACATAAGAAGTAATTTGTCAATTTATATACATTATCCCTCAAACATTGTTAACTCTTTCGAAAACCAACGAATCGAGTCACAATTGAAGTAACTCAGAACTAATTTTGGCAGTTCTTACGTATTTTGGTCTTTGTAGATTTATGTCGTCTGCACGTGGTGGATGATTTTTTCCCATGTTTCTGAATTTTAACTTTACTGTTTTTCTTTGTCTACGTGAAGCAGCTATTTAAATACTGCTTTTGACTCATAGAGTTGCGTAGGCAACAATGATGTGATGTGCGTTGAAAGGTAGGATAGATGATGATGAGTTTTGTTGACTAAAAAGCTTTCAAAGTTCAAAGCAATTTATATTTCAGCACTAGAAACAATTGAATCCTTTCGTATCCTGTTTATAACACTTCCAGACATTGTGACTCTTTTTGACAAAGGTAAAGAAAAAAAAATGCATTTATCATTTGTTGTGAGTTAATGCAAGAAAAACACATTGGTAACCCATTCACTGCAAATCTTTATATACTTTTCAGAACACTTTTTGGAACACTTATTTTGTCACATTTTTTAGAACACTTTTAGAACACACTTTTAAACGCACTTTTTGGAACAGTTTTTAGAATACTTGTGAGAACACTTCTTTTTTTCAGCACACTTTCTAGAGCACTTTTTAAAAGCGATAATTTCACAAATATGCTCCCAATCCGTTCTTCAAATGTGTTCCCAAGTTTAGATTTGACAGATATCCAGAGCAGAACACTTTCGGTGCACTTTCAAAACACATTTTGCATAGCGAAACATATTCGGAACACATGAAAGCAACACATTCAGTACACATTAAGGTAACTGGAACACTTTTTTGAATCAAAGTGTTAAAATGGGTTACCAATGTGTGCTGGGAATTTGCAGTGTATATTAGGCTGTATCAAAAGTATTTTCGTTTTATGAATGTTATTATACCAAAGCCTGTAGCTGGCACTCTATCACATCTATTGCTGATAAAATCTCTTATAATGTTACTTAAGAGAATCTCTATCTTCTATAATCATACAGTCTTCTTTCTTTCATTTTTAGGTTACGTAAAGAGTGATAAAAATGTTGAAATTTTATGCATCTTATGGCATGATTCTAAACTAAGCCTTCAAACTAATGAAGCTGTCCTCAAAACTCGTGCAGTTGCAGGCCAGGACACGAGTATTGTTCGGACAGTTCAAAACAAATCCAAACGCTTTAAGAAAGGAGATCTCCGCCTTGAAATCAGTGATAGGTGATTTTTAGCCAGTTTAAGAGAAAAAAGAGGCTATTCCGTTCTTCGTAATAAATTTTGATGCTAAAAATTAACAAAACTACACATTCAACAATTATTAATTGTTATATAATAAAACTCTAATAATAATTTGCATATTATGACATTTAAAATTCTACAAAGCATAGTGTTAGAATGGTATGGAACGCGTGCGTTAGGACGTTACGAGGCACGCGGGATATTATTTTCGGCACGGCATAGATTCAGGTTCAAAATCAAAATATCGTGAAATTGCACAAAATGCATGAATTTAGACTAGCTGAGTTTGTCTGAATTCGATTGATACGATTGGTTCTCGTTGTCATACAGATGGAAGAAACTGAAATGCAAATTATGGATAGAAATCTAGTTCAATATTGGCTGAAAAGTTTTTTAGATTAAGAAAAGATTAGTAGGTTATCCAAAAATAAAGATCATAAGAAAAATTGCCGATGTTAAAATTATGGTAAATTGGAATTCAATTCGAGACAAGAAGAACTGTTTAAAGACGTTGGCGCTTGCCATTTTGGCAATTCTTTCAGAGTGTCATTATTTTCAGAAATGCGAATAACATGAAAAACTCAATTAGAAACCTCTTTTCGAATGACTCCATTTCAGCTTGCATTATCTTAAAAATAACTAAATACGAATCTACTATATATATATTTGCATCTAATATGCAACAACAGAAATACAATTTTTAAATTACAGATATTTTTAATCCGAAACCAAAATTTTAAATAATGTTGATTGATTATTTTTTTATTAATTAAATGTTCTGGTTTTTGGCCCGTCACAAACACGTAATTATTATTATTATTTTAAATATTTAGCCTGTGGATGTGAAAAAATTCACCGTTTTTGCTCTAGTAGTCTTGTTAATGCTGCAGTGATACCGGGCACTAAACCCTTTTTATATGGAGATGACCATTGCTTAATGACACTGCAAATCTTTATACACTTTTCAGAACACTTTTTAGAACACTTATTTTGTTACCTTTTTAGAACACTTTGAAGCGCACTTTTTGGAACAGTTTTCAGAATACTTCTGAGAACACTTCTTTTGTTCAGCACACTTTCTAGCGCCCTGTTTAAAAGCGATGATTTCACAAGTGTGCCCAAATGTGCTCCCAATCCGCTCTCAAATGTGTTCCCAACTTTAGATTTAACATATAAACTGAGCAGAACATTTTCGGTACACTTTCGAAACACATTCATTATAGCGTAGCATATTCAGAACACGTTAAGGCAGCACATCCAGTACACATTAAGGTAATTGGAACACTTTTTTTTAAAACCAAAGTGTTCCAAATGTGTTCCCAATGTGTGCTGGGAATTTGCAGAGGACACGCTGTGCATTCTTCAAAAAGAATATATTTCACGATACCACAATAAAATAAATAAACCTCATGGTATATTTCAAATGATTTGAGCCCGTTTAAAAACTAACCATAAAGCAGAGAAAAAAATACTTGAATGGTTAATTATTTTTTATGTAACTTGAGTACGATACCGATGAAGAAAACTATCTCCATATATAAATCAGAAAAAAAATCACACAAAATGGATCATATCACATCATATTTAACCATATAAATATCAACTGTGTTTTTTAATAGTTACTGCAATTAAAAAATTCCCAGAAAACTTTTTAAAACTTTTACACTTGAATCAATGCTTGATTCTTAAAAAAGTTTCGTAGTTAATGAGTTTCTTTAGTACGAGTCTGAAGAAAAAATTAACGAAGCAGGAACAATTCATATTCTTTTTCTTTTCAGAAAAAAAATAGATGTGAACAATTTCTTTTACCGAACAGGGTACCGTTTATTTGGACACTTCATTAAATAAATAAATAAAAATCCACCATCATTCAGAAAAGTAGGTTTGGCACCTTATTTCTGCATCATCTATCAAGATTTCCTGGCTATTATTTCTCTGCATTCTGCTTCCCTTTTCCGTTTGTTAGATAAACTATCTACCTTATAAATGGGAGAGATAGACATTTTAGGAAAAAAGAGAACTAGTTGGAGATAAATGATTTTTTAAATCAGATAATCGAAAAAATATATAAAAAGAGGCAAAGAATCTGAAATTATTTCAACCTTTATTTAACAGAGCAATACAATTCTGAATATTCTAAATAACAATTCAACTGTAAGCAAAATGATATCAGATAAAATTGATTAATCTTTGAATGAATTAGAAGCCTTCTATTTAGCAAATTACCTCAAATAACGTGACCGTCTAAGCACATCAATTCAATATTTTCTAAACAACAGCTAAAAAAACTTAGAAGTACGTTTTATTTTTTATTTTTCGTAACGGAATAAGTCTAAATAATAATTTAATCTAGGGTATCTTTAGAATTCACTAACATGCTGCACGATTTAAAGAAGAAAAAGAAACACAATCTTTGTGCAGAAAATATTATTAAAAAAAAAAAAAGAAAAAGAAATAATTTGACTTTTTTGCCTTTGGTAGCAAATTGATGATGATTTCAGTGCGAAAAGGAAAGTGGCGTAATTGCTTGTATAAAAAATGTCTTTTACGGTATAGAATTATCAATTTAATTTTTTTTAATTATTTATGCCCTTTTTTCTTAATCTTTTCGTATCGGCAGCACATTATATCTTAACATTTAGTAAGATTTCGTCAACACATCAAGATTTCAAAGTTGGATCCCCTCTGATCCTCGGGGGGTCGGGGAAGGGTCAACTTTAATATTACTGAATAGCTTTTTAAAATATATTTTACAAGAATTTTTCCGTTTTTCAATCCGATGTGATTTTTTTTTTTCAAATAATTGGACAGTTTCCAGACTTTTCGGACATACTGTATATAAAAAAGAATTATTTGCTAAATCGATGTAATTTTTGTACTATTCAAATCATTTAATTGATTTGATTTATATAGACGAATGTTCTGTGATAGCCGCAACATACTAACTTTTTTTTTTTCTGGTAGTAACGCCGAACACTGACATAATAACGAGGTTACACTATATTCACATTAACTGAGAATTCACAAGCTTTAAATATGACTCTTTTATGGGGTATTTGATTTGTTCATTTATATTCATCGTCTATATTATAAAACAAAATTTTAAAGTAAAACCGTTAAGTTGCTAAGAAGTGCTTCCGCTTTAAAACAGCGGGTAGAATAGACATTGATCTGATTTATATAGACGAATGTTCTGTGATAGCCGCAACATACTAACTTTTTTTTTCTGGTAGTAACGCCGAACACTGACATAATAACGAGGTTACACTATATTCACATTAATTGAGAATTCACAAGTTTTAAATATGACTCTTTTAAGCTTCTGATTTATATAAAAGAATGTTTTGTGATAGCCGCAACATACTAACTTATTTTTTCTGGTAATAACACCAAACACTGACATAATAACGAGGTTACACTATATTCAACATTAACTGAGAATTCACAAGTTTTAAATATGAAACTTTTAGGATATTTGATTTGTTCATTTATATTCGTCATCTATATTATAAAACAAAATATTAGAGTAAAAACCGCTAAGTTGCTAAGAGATGCTTCCGGTTAAGAGGGATCAAGTAACCTTTATAGTGTAAAAAATTTGATTTTTTTTAATTAGCTTATAATTACATATTATTCTTTAGAAACATTTTAAAATTAACTCCATGCAAAAATTCACTTTAGAAGAGGAGTTATGTTTAAAACAGTATGAGCTCTTCTATGATCAAGGGGTAGTTTGATCTTTAAAGTTGATTTTCTCAAAACGGCGCAATTTTGGTCATTGCGCACACGATTTCTGAAAAAGGGTTGGTTAGAATTTCATGAAATTTTGACTGAATGTATTAACCATACAGATGCACAAAATGACCTATTATTATGTTTCTCAAGTAACAAGTTTAGAATTCATGACTACTTTTACACTAAAAAAAATCTCGATATTTCGAATTTCTCTTTATTTCTCTTAATTTCTCGATATTTCGAAAAAAAATTTTCGCAAGATCTACACATTTTTTTTTTTTTAATTTTTTTTTTTTTTGTCGTAGGTCATTTTGATAACAAATTATATTTGCACACATAAAATTTTTTTTGGCTGGTTTTAGCAATTCAAATGTGAAAAATCATCCGCGTAATGCAGGCAAAAATAATTCTTTCGTAAAAAGTGTATTATATTTTAAAATTAATTAAAAAGCTTTATATGAGTGTATACATTTTTTGAGAATTTTAATTGATAAAATGGGTATTTTTTAATATGTGTTTTCAATTTTATTATTCAAAGTCTATTAGTTACGGAGTAATTCTAATAGCGGTCCCTTTTTCATGTTTTTTGTGAATTCAAATAGTACCTGACGCCCTTTAAAACAGAGGGTACAACAGACTTTTACTAAAACTAATATTATTGGAGAGAAAAAGTGCTGAAAAAATATGCCGTTTACAAAGAGCTTCCATGTTCTAAAAATACTGCATTAAATTAGTACAGAAAATAATATGAGAAATTGTATGCCCCCCTTTTTAACTGCAACATTATCATCAATGAAATAAAACCGCCTCTTCTATGATATATATCAATTACTTGATCAAATTCTGATGTTACATGCATCTTTCATTAAAATGATTTCTATCACGACTTTTCCATTTGCCAGACTGAAAGAAACAACAAAAAAGTGACGAATGAAAAGAATAATGAAGTCTTTTATTTTACCGTATTTTTTCAATAAACCGTATTATAAGTGTAATATGCCGTATTTTTTAAAACAGCGGGTACAATAGACCTGTACTAAAACTACTACTATTGGAGCGAAAAAGTGCTGAAAAAATATGTCGTTTACAAAGAGCTTTCGTATTCTAAAAGTACTGCATTAAATTTGTACAGATAATAATTTGAGAAATTATATGCCCCCCTTTTTTACTGCAACACTATCATCAATGAAATAAAACAGCCTTCTCTTATGATTTTTATCAATTACTTGATCAAATTCTGATGTTACATGCATCTTTCATTACAATGATTTCTATCATGAATTTTCCATTTGCCAGATTGTAAGAAACATCGAAAAATTGACGAATGAAAAGAATAATCATGTCTTTTATTTTACCGTATTTTTCCAAAAAAAAAATCTGAAGATTGAGGGGAAATGTCACAAATGGAAAATGCTGTAAATGTAGTCGACATTTTAATATTTATTAATGAAGTAAGTAAGAATTTCTAAAACAAAATCCTTCAAAAACTACCTTTTTTTACATTTATGAGGCTATTTGTAAAGTGTACATGCTACGAAGTCATGTACTAGTAGAGTTAAGGAATCTTGTAGTGGATTTGCAAAATCTTTTACTCACCAATATTTGAGCGGCGAAGTTATTGATTCTTCCATAGTTGAGCTGTGAAGCTGCTTTATTGTCGACAGCAGTTGCGTGGCTAAGGTGAAGAAGGGGGGGGGGGGGGGGCGTGGGGCTCCCCGAGTACCGTTGCTATAGGCCTCCAAATTAAGAATGTGTTTTGTTCTTGATTGTTTTTTTCTTCCTTTCTTTTTGTTATTTTTTTATGGTTTCTTTTTTTTCAAAATATATCCATAAATTTTTTGTAACATTCTATGTAAGTATCCTGCACTTCAATATTTAACTACCGCAACTATAGTTGCGATATACTGAAATTATCTGACTTTTTTTTTCATTTGACTATTTTGACAGTAAATCAAAATTGATCATCGAGATTTTTTCACCCATGTGCACAATACTTTAAATATATATATATATTTAAATATCAGCTTATATATATATATATATATATATATTTTTTTTTGTGGGGGGGGGGGGGATTTTTTAAACATTTCTAGTGGTGAATCTCATTTGCTACCTGCTCGATGTATATGATGAGGCAATTAAAGCGGGGCGACAAAATATGTCTGAAGAGACATTTTTTCTTTTTTTTTTTTGGTAAGTGGTAAGTGGTAATTTAAATGAATATAAAAATAAAAATAATGGTAATAAAAATAAAGATATTAATTGGTGTGTACCTATTGTACCTATCATTTTAAAATAAATCTCTTTTCTTACATTCTGGATATTTTCCGATGTAGATTTCCATACAATACATAGTACACCAATCTAAACTTCTGTCTGAGCAACAAAACTATATAGTATTGCACTGTTCCATCTGCCTTGGTGAATGGGATGTCATAAACACCGGAAAGTTGATCAGGTTCTATTGGATCTATTTTTCTACATACTATGTGTTTTAATTTTGTGGAAGGTTTTGCGATAAGGCAGATGTTAAATTTTCTAAGTTTATATTTTAATCTTTCAAAGAATCCGGGAAAATATTGTAAAGTTGATAGCTTTGAGTTTCTTTCATTAAAAATTTTCTTCTTTTTAATATCCATTCTCGTAATTAATTTATTAATAGTGCTGTCTTTGTATCCGTTATTTCTTGCGATGTCACGTATTTTACTTATTTAATTAGTTAATTTATTAGAGGTACAGATAGTAAAAGCTCTTCTAATAAAATGTCTAAAGGCAGAAACCTTATAGGAAAAAGGTGCTTGAGCATTATTAGGAATAGTGGATTGATTAGTTATTGGTTTTCTATATACAGTACGTTCCATGCCATGGTGGGTTTTGATTAACAGCACGTCTAAATAAGGGAGTGTGTTATTTTGTTCAACTTACAAATTGAATTTAATCCTAGAATCAATGCTATTGATCTGAGCAAGAAAGCTATTAAGTGAGGTATCGATGTGTTGCCAAATGATGAAAATATCGTCGACGTATCTCAGCCATGTATGAGGGGTATAATCTAATTTATTATAAATATCAGTTTCTAAAGGTCTTAGTATAAATTCCGCAAAAAGTCCAGATATAGGGGAACCCATCGGGGCCCCGTTATTTTGCTTATAGATTTTATTGTCAAATGTAAAATAGTTACTAATAACTATAAGATTAACCAAGATGGAACAGTACAATACTATATAGGAATGTCAAACAGAAAATTTAAAACGAGAATAAAAGAACATATGACAGGTATCAAATATGACAGAAGAACTACTGCCTTAGCTATACAACATACAATAGAACCGCTGCAGATTGATTTCAAGAATAGTAAAACAAATTTTCAATCAGGAGTTTATTTCCCATCTATTATCCGTGAATCAATAGAAATATATTTGCGAAACCATAGCATTTACAAAGAATCGGCTTCTTTTGAATTACCTAAAATTTGGCACGCGATGCTTTACAGATTGAAAAAGCAATAATAATAAAAATAAGTAATAATTTCCACGTTTTTCAGTTTGATCAATTTAAGCACCTGCTTGCATTGGACATGTGATCTCGTGATTTATGTTTACCATTTTCAAAAACTTTGCGAGAATATTTTATTTATCATTTTCATCTGAAGATGTCGCCGTTAGAGTGAAAGAAACATGTGTAATCTATATTAAAAGGTATTTTTTAAACGTTTTGTGTTATGATTTTATCACATTAAGCAATAATTACACTTTAATTTAAAGTTAACAAGTGATTTCATTATGTTATTTGCAAAACCTTCTTGTGAAGCTGCTTTTTGTACCATTCAAAGTGCTCTACGCGAAAAATTTCACTGAACTTTAAAATTACAAATAAATATATAGACTTTTGATAAATCTTCAAAAGATACAATCGATGCAAAATATTAATCTAAAACAAAATATAATAATCCTAAATTATCGAGGCCTTCTTTTCTTTTCGTTCAAGGCTTTCCACAATAATATTAATAATAAATCTTGTTTTAATGTAGAAGGTTAGATATTCGTATTCAGTTAACTCCCCTCTTACTCTTAATTCTCCGTTTTAACCTAAAAACATATCTAGTCTTGAAATTAAAAGGAAAACAAAATTGTCTTTCTATTGAATACATTATTCATCTTGGGACTTTGTGTATATTAGCTAAGTAATTGAATTCAGTATACATAATTTCTTATTTAAATTTTGACATGAACTATATATTAAAAAAAAGTTAATGATCAGAGGTAGATGATGTGAATGGTTTGTATTTTTATTTATATCTTAAATAACTGAAATTTATTAATCGAACATTTACAAATATATATATATATATATATTTAAATAAGTTAACAAAATTCGTAATTAGAAAATAATTTCTTTTCATTATCAAAACCGAAAAACAGTTTAGCTTGAATTCGGGTTTTCGTTCTTTCAGAAATAAAGATTTTTCCTGAACTATTTTTTCATTCGGTTTCGGTTCGAATCCCAACTATTATTTATTTTTTACTTAGGTATAGATTGGTAATTTTAATTATTTTGTTATAGTTTATTCCAACGCAATCCAAACAACAATATACTGATTAAAAAGAAAAAAAAAACGGTTCGTTTTATTCTTAAATATAAATATTGTTTATATTTGGAAAAAACTTAAACTTAAAATTAATATTTTAAGTTTAGTTACTTAATATTTTTATGAATAACTTAAAAAGATATTAATAAAACTATTTATTAAGTAATTTGAATTTTTTTTTAAATTGACACTTCCTTGTTATAGCAGCTTCCGAGGATTAATCGTCAGGAGACAGAGAAGTATCGCCAAGTTATCTGACATGTATGACGTTATTGGGGAGGCGCCAAATTACTGCTTGCCCCGTGCCCCCAAAACCTTAGCTACTCCACCAGTCGATAATGGAATTATTGTGTTTATAATGGTAAGTACGAAATTTTGACATCGATAATAGAATTATGTAAAAGTCTGGTTGTTTTTTCTCGATAGTGGACATACAAAGTTTGGAGAGTTTGGATATCGGCAGTTTCCGGTACGAAACATAAAAATAATTATCATAGCTAAAAAACTTCAGTGACCGCGTTTTCTTGGATGACATAAACATGATATTAGTTCTCTAAAGTAAAGGATTTACATCTAAAGGTATTGAACAATTTAAGAAAGAAACCAGTAATTCGTCTAAATTTCATTTTAAAGGATTAAATTTCAGATATTGTTTACGACAATTAAACATTTCACGCAAGTGGAGTATGCTTTTTCGTAATTATATAAATACGTAGTACCTATATAGTCGTCGTCTGGTCCGTCCGTCTGTCCGCATATAACAGCATAAAAACTATCCAACCGAATGGTTTGAAATTTAATATATATAATCGTTGCAGAATTTTGTCGAGTCATTTCAAATTTTAGGAAAATGGAATCAAAACTTAAAAATATATTAATAAAAATATTTATTAAGTAATTTCAATTTAAGATGTATGACGTTATACTGACGTATTTATCATATATATGACATTTTATAACCTCTATGACCAAGTTATATTCACATTCTTCATTCTATTAAATCCTCTCATACGTAATTAATTCAATGATATCCTCTGATAGGTAATGATTCTAGGTTGCCATGGTGATTACGCCCTATTTAAGATGGAGTCCGGTTATTTCCGTATTACTGAATTCAAAAACCGAATATTATATATATATTATATTAAAATTGTTTCATTATAGCAATCCTATAATCTACCGACAGTTGTTTGGATAGATGTTTCTGAAGAAATAGATATAAATGGGAAAAGAGTCTAAATATGGATTTCAAGTTCTGAAATTTTCAAAGCTATTCTTAAGTTTCCCATTGGAATTTTCAGTAAATGTCAACAAAAGATAAAATGTTGCCTACTTAAAATGTACTTATGTTATTACGGAAATTAATCATATCATAATAACAGGCGATATAATTCATTTCACTGAAATAATAACAGTACGAACGCATCTCATTTGTCACGTTTGACGTACAATTTCCAACTTGTTTAACATTTGAAGGGAATAGTTCATCAAAGTAAGATACTTTGAAATCCCGCCTTATAGTTCATACTGTATAATCCTTCGAAATGTCTCATCTGATTTACATTACTGAAAAGGAATCACAATAATTTAAAAGAATCGAACGAAATGGTTGGATATTATATGGATATTATGCATTATGGCATATCAACCTTATGGATATTATAAGAGTTGACTGGAAGTTAATGCACCTGTTAGTCTAATGTCAAAAAATTTTTTCACTGAAAAAAAATTCAGGAATTTTTTATCTGAATATAGAGAAAAAAATGCGTTAATTTTATGCTTTCAGTATGGTATACACTCACTCTTAAGTTGTTAGATCAGCTTCTACTTCTATCAAGTGTCATTAATGTAGGACCTGTTAGCTAAATATCGAAGATTTGCCCACATTTGAAACGTTCCTCTTGATATCGTTCAAAAATCACATTCGAAAAATCGTTCATATATTTTATCCTATTTTCTATTTAAAGCATAACTTCCGAAATTAAAATGATTGAATTTGAAAAAAATATATTAATATCAATGCTTCAATGCACAATTGAAGCACCACTACAATGGTTACTTTAAAAATCGCTTTTATTTTTTGTAACCTTGCAACACCATTGACAGCGAAATTAAACAGCTTTTTTTTTGCGATACTTAACAATGACAGGATCCATCTTCCGAAGTTACACGCATCTTTCATTTACCATGGTTTTCATCACACATTTTCTATTTGCAAAAGTGAAAGGAACATCGAAACACAGACAGTTGTAAAAAAGTGTCGTACCTTACATTTTATTGTATTGTCTGGGAAATTAATTTTAACATTTTCGAATAAGAATTTTTAACACATCTATTAATGCCCAAGAGTACAATTCACTACAATGGTTACTTTAAACATAGCTTTTATTTTATGTAACATTGTAGCACCATTAACAGAGAAGTAAAATAGCTTTATCTTTGCAGTATATAACAATGACAGGATCAAAATTAAGAAGTTACACGCATCTTTTCTTTACCATGATTTCCCTCATACATTTTCCATTTGCAAAAGTGTAAGGAACATCGAAACACAGACAAATGGAAAAGAGTGTCGTGCCTTTTACTTTATTGTATTTTTCTGAAATTAATTTTAACATTTTCGGAAACATATTAATTATATTACTGTAGAAGGTAATATAGCACTTTTAACACATTTTAATACATCTATTTAATGTCACAAAGTACAATTCACTACAATGGTTACTTTCAAAATAGCTTTTATTTTATGTAACATTGTAGCACCATTAACAGAGAAGTAAAATAGCTTTATTTTTGCAGTATATAACAATGACAGGATCAAAATTAAGAAGTTACACGCATCTTTTCTTTACCATGATTTCCCTCATACATTTTCCATTTGCAAAAGTGTAAGGAACATCGAAACACAGACAAATGGAAAAGAGTGTCGTGCCTTTTATTTTATTGTATTTTTCCGAAATTAATTTAAACATTTTCAGAAACATATTAATTATATTACTGTAGAAGGTAATATAACACTTTTAACACATTTTAACACATCAATTAATGTCACAAAGTACAATTCAGTACAATGGTTTCTTTCAAAATAGCTTTTATTTTATGTAACATTGTAGCACCATTAACAGAGAAGTATAAGAAGTTTTTTGCAGTATTTAACAATGACATAATTCAAATTCAGAAGTTACACGCATCCTTCCTTTACCATGATTTACATCATACATTTTCCATTTGCAGAAGTGTAAGGAACATCGAAACACAGACAAATGGAAAAGAGTGTCCTACCTTTTATTTTATTGTACTTTCGCGGAAATTAATATGAATGCATTGGCGAAAATAATAAGATGTTTAACACAATTTATTAATGTTCCAACGTACAATTCACTACAGTGGTTGATTTAAAGAAAGATTTTATTTTTTGTAACATCGTAAAGTGAAATAAAACCGCCTTTCTTGCAATATTTAACAATGACATGATCCAAATTCAGAAGTTACACGCATCTTTCATTTACCATGATTCCCATCATACATTTTCCATTTACAAGAGTGGAAAAAGAACATCTAAACGGATACGAATGGAAAAGAGTGTCGTGCCTTTTATTTTATTGTATTTTTCCGGAAAAATCTATCTGAAGAGTGAGAAAAAAAAAGTGACAGAACACTGGGAAACGAAGAGCGGAAAATCTTGATCGATGACGACGAAAGTGGAGATAGTGGCTGTCTCGATTTATAGTGAGTGGCACGACAAAGACCCAGAGAAAGTGGAGACCAGAAAAATGCTTGGTGGCAAAAACAAAATGATAAAACATCCACTTTTATGTTGAGAAATGGAAGACTTTCTTTAAAAAAAAAAAAAAGCTTTTCTTTTTTTTTTCTTTCAGCTTTTTTATGGGTTTTCAGATATCAGAAGTTTTAATGCAAAGTATATTACTGTTCTTAAATGATACATTAAAGGAAGGAAGTGTTTCTTTGATATTTTGGATAATGACGGTCATTTTCTGTTTCACAATTGCATGTATTAAACGATGATTTACTATGGTATACTTTCTAAAGGAATGTTTAAAAAAAAATCAATAGGCTTTTATAGCTAACGTGAAAGAAGGAAACATGAAAAAGTGTATTTACGAATTTTTAGGGTCTAATTTTCCGAAGTTACTTTAGACATAAAAGCTTTTCATAAAGTGCTTAAAAAATCTAAAAAGTTAATTTTTTTTTTTTTTTTTTTTTTTTTTTTTTTTGTGGGAAAGAGGGGCAGAAAGTTTACTTTTTCATTGAAGTATAAATTAAATATATCATCCATTAGACGCAAAAGCATCGAAAAAAATTGGTATCCTTATAATATGTGATAAATAATTTGAAAATAATTGCCATAAAAACAAAAATACAATAACTACGATGGCTGCACTATCGTTGGGGTTTTATATTTGTTTTATACGTTTATTCAAAATTATATATATCTTCCATTATTCTGGATTATTCTTAAGACATAAACATATAAAGTACCTATGATAAAAATTTAAGAGTCTTTCAAAACATGTTTTCTGAAAATGGAATGTAAATTTAAGATTTGTAAATGTATTAAGGGTTTTTTGTGTGATTTCTTCCCATTTCTATTTGGATGGGTCTATTTTACTGAAAATTTATTACAGCATTGGAAAGTTCTCTTCATTTTCACTAAATGTCACCAATACTATCCATTTTTTTTTCTTTTGATTTTTCTTTGCACTTTCCACATATGTTCTTTATTATAAAATTCATATAAAATTTCGGAAAAGAAAAGAAAAATGAAATCTACAATAATTTTATAGAAGTGTACATTACAATAAAATTTTACATTTCTAGTAAAATTAAGAGTACGCAAAATATGTAAATTTTAATGTATATAATATATTATCTGAATAAGAATAATATATTGCATTAGTAAATAATATATTATGTGTTACACAGATATTTCAGTGTTATTAAAATTGTAATATAATAATAAGTACTTTTCATCATTCTTTGGATTTACTTATATACTTTATGAAGTAAACAGTAATTCAAACAGAGATTCTGCAATAACTGTTACTTTATTATTTAGCTTGTATATTTTATTTAGGTTTAACCCTCTGAACGTCTGAGAGCTTTCCTGCATTTTTATATAAAAACTAATGAATTTTTATATAAACGCTTTTATTTAAATATTTTCCCATGAATTGGAGTTAAGGTATTCACAGCCTAAGAGGGACTGCTCAGACGAGGACGCCAAGTCTGTAGAGCACAGGTGTCCCTCCCGGTACCTTTATTAAGGTTTAAAAAAAAAAGAAAAAAATACAGTTTCAGCTGGAGCTGAGCCCGCCGGAAAACGCGACAAGGAGCGGATGAATTGCCTTGGGCCATTATTGCCCGAAATTCACAGAACAAATCCCTCGCTGCCGGAGAACAGATCTCCCTTGCGACACGAGGCAGCGAGGTGCCGTGGTTCTTGAAATTGGTTTGAGAATGATGTGCCGCACAGCACCTGGTTATCAGACAGCAGATGAGCTAGAGCAGCCATACTCAACGTTTTTTCCTCGCGGGCCGCAAACAGTTGTTTGCGATGTTAGGCGGGCCGCACCGCAACACACTTAAAAATGGATAATTAAAGTAGAAAGATAACAAAAGTTATATTGAAAAGCAGTATAACAAAATTAATATTATCAGAATGATCAAATGTTTGTCGATGAAGAAATTTTACCAAAAATTTTTAACACCACTATTTTTAAACAATAAACATCGTAGTAGCAATTGCAAAAATTGCGTAGTAGCTATTGCAAATGTTGCAGAAATAAGCTGCGAAGTTTTTTGGAAATAGCAGTGTAAAAAAAATTCGGTGTCAATTTTTTCTGCGACAAACGTTGAACCATAAAAAACCGTACTAGCTATATAATACGCATAAAACCTTTTTCTTTTAATTGCAGAAATATATAGTGTAAATTTAATTTTGAATAATGTTTGATTAGTGTTGAAGATTAAGGAATGTATACAGCACTGTTGCACAAATAGAATAAAAATAACTTTTGACTAAGAAAACAGCATTTAGGATGTTTTAACATGATTTTAAATTAATTATAAATAACAAGACCGATTTTGCCTTCCCATGAAAATATATCAAACACTGAAAATCTTAAATACTTTTTATACACATCTAAATTAATTTTATAAATATGGATAACTGATTGTGTCTCGGGCCGCACATAAATGCTCGCCGGGCCACATGCGGCCCGCGGGCCGCAGGTTGAGTATGGCTGAGTTAGAGGGTTGCGCGCCAGAAACATGCTCTCTCGCGACAATGGGCGCTGTGGCATCGCCAGAGTAACACTATAACACTACTCGCGACAAGGGACGATGCCATACGAGGGAATGGGAGTTTCTCTGGGTACAGACCAGCTTGTGAGGTTGGAGACTCACACCTATTAGATCCTGCACAACCAAATTTGTGGAGGTATGATTTAAAGGGACCGTGGCCCGTTAGGAAGCTTGCGGTGTATGGTGTGAGGTGATATATGTTAAGTGAGACTGTGGGGATTAGGTCAAACGTGTGCCTGCCTTTATCAGTGAGTTCCCAGTACTCCTGCCATTCCGAGATGATCCTGGATTTCAGGACCCTCTTGATGAACGACTGGGGCACTGGGAGGTGGTGATCAATGGATGTATACTTGGTGGTTTGTTTTGTGAGTTCGGCCGCGTACTCGTTGCCAAAAGTGCCTTTGTGCGCTGAGACGTGGCCGAGATGTATTCTGTACAAGAGACTTTTGAGTTTTAATTTAATATTTAGTACGAGTGGGTTAGATGTTCTGGGTACGTGAATGGCCTGCAGTCCAGACAGGCTATCACTGAAAATGGAGACCTTTGCTCCAGATTGACCCTCTAGCCACTCTAGGGCGGAGAAGATTGCAAATAGCTCTGCCTGGAAAACAGAACTGTTATCACCGAGCCTACAGGCCCGCTGATGGATCACCGCGTCTCCTTCCGTGGCGCAGAAGGCTGCTCCCACGCCGTTATCTGTGCGGGACCCATCAGTGAAGATGGTGGAACAGGTGGCAAGGGTGTAGCTATTAAGTTGTGTGTTGACTTGAAAGTGCGATGTCTCTTCCGCAGGGTGGATCTGCCAGCCGTGGACTTTGTGTTCAATGGTTATGTTGGGAAAGAGGGTGTTGGATATTTGGTCCTGGCGAAGTTGTAGGATGGATGCTTTGTTGGATTCATATTTTAAAGTTATTGCTATGGGTGGAATGCTTGTGAGTATTGTAAGTGCATCAGTTGATATTGTACGGTACCCGTGTGAAAGTTGAAATAAAAATATCCTTTGGATTGAAGTTAATTTTGTGAGTGCCTGTTTTGTAAGTTTACCCCCCCCCCCCCAGATACATGCCCCGTATGTTATAATGCGTTCTATTATTGTTAAGTACCAAGTTTTTAAAAGGCTATTGCTTACACCACTAAATTTAGTTCTTAATTTAAGTGAGTTGTGATGATAATAGATGAGTTTCAATCTTAAGTAATTAATGTGTGGGATCCAGTTAATGTTAGAATCGATTGTTATACCTAGAATTTTGAGTTGATGTACGTGATGTATGCTAACGCCGTAAATCCTCATTACTGGTTGTCTGTCGGGATCTAGACGACGTGGCTTATTTAAGACCAGTGCATGGGACTTCCTGGAAGATAGTGTGAGGTGTAGTGTGTCCAGAAGCTGGCAGAAGATGCGTAGGGCTTCGGTAAATGCCTCCTCCAGATGACGGCGAGTGCGACCCGAGAAAATGAAGCTAAAGTCATCAGCAAAGGCATAAAGAGTATATCCCAAGCGGTTCAGTTCTTTCAGTACATTTGCTACCAAAAGCCAGATGATTGGTCCAAGGCAGGAGCCCTGAGGAAAAAACCCTTTTGTAGTCGGTGGGATGAGGTGCCAGCTCCCCAATTTATGAGGACACTCCTTTGAGACAGGTATGAGCTGATGACTCCAGCTATGTTCCCTGGACAGTGAAGTGCTTGTAGTTGTGTGAGTATGTCGCGCCATTCCACGTTTTCGAAAGTCCCTTGAATGTCGAATGAGACCAGTGAAGTGTAGTTTCCTTTTGCTATGCTATCGGTGCAGGAGGTCATGATGGCATGCAAAGCCTTTTCACATGATCTGCCCTCTCTGAACCCGAATTGCCTTGGATGTAGAAGATTATTTCATTCGAGATAATGAGAGAGACGAAAAACTTTTCTAACAATTTGCCTAATGTGGGTAGCAGGCAGATCGGGCGGTACGATTTCGGTTCAGAGGGTGACTTCCCTTGCTTTAGGAAATATACTACTTCTCCTTGTCTCAAAACTTCAGGGAAGTAATTGTATTTTAGGCAAAAATTTGCCCAACGCGTAAAGATTTGTGGAAATATTTTGTGTGTTAATTTAAGAATTCGGAAATCTATGGAATCAGGGCCGGGTGCTATTTTATCTTTTAATTTATATAGTGCTGTCATTACTTCCGCATTCATGAATGTTTTGTCTGGTGGAGCAGTAAATTGTCTCATCTTATCTTTTAACATATCCTCATCTTAGCCAGTTCTTAAAACATAATTCTGATTAAAAAAGTTTTTGTCTACAGCCAATTTAATTTGTTTACAGAATTTGAAGTCACGACTGCGTAGAGGATTTTAATACCGATACTCTATTTCTTGAAAAATATTAAAAACTCAAAAAATATAAAAACAAAGAAAAGAAAAGAAAAGAAGTCTTAAATAGTTCTTAAAGTAGTTCTTAAGTATAAAAACATTTGATAACTGCAACCCAAGATATCATTCACCTTTTAAAAACTATACTTTCATTCATACAAATGATTTATAATGCACGCAACAAATCTCATGATTTATTGCATATTTTGTTTATAAACGCCCTTGGATTATTTTTTTTCTGTTCTGTGCAACCATTAAAAACAAGCAAACGACGCCGGCATCTATCTGATAAATCCAAACCAAATGATTATGAAAAATTAATTTGGATGTCATCCACATAAAAAGATATCATGATATGTCATATCTAATGCCATCTAGAATTTGGGACTTAGAGATACTTGTTCAAGGACAAAAAACAAACCTGATTTCGCTCTTCTCTTTGGGTTTGATGTGAAGCTTCAAGACGTTAATTAGAGCAATTAAGTTCTCCACGTTTCTATTAATATTTGACAAATTACTTTTTGTTACATAGAAACAATTGATTAACAGAGAAAGTATAAATTCCTTACCTTCTTATTATCAATGGAAGAGTCGCACGCCATTTGTCATTTTACTGTGTCGAAGAACTTCCCATTTCAAGGTCTTAACGAAAGAAAATATTCTGGATCACTTAATCCTTACATGAGATAGGAAATATGTAAACTTTCTTTAGATTGCAAATGAAGATACAAACATATATATATATATATATATATATATATATATATACCTATCTTTAAATTGGGGATTTGGTTAGATTTGTTGCTAGAACTTGTTTGTTGTGTTTTGAATTCAGAGGTATTATATATATATATATATATATATATATATATATATATATATGAAAGGATAAAAAGTTAAACCCTTTTAAAATGCAAAATTAAAATTCAAAATTCAAAATTTAAAATCCCCAAAACATTTTTTCAATTTTTATAAGTACATACCTAAATCTAATTTGCCCGTGTTATCTTGGTTTCTCAGCCTCACAATTATTACTTTCATCCACCAATTTCGATCCATCTTTAATATAAAAAGGCTGAGTGTGTATTTCTTGGAGCCGTCTGTGGTTTGCAGCACCCAGGTCTTGGCCAAACTTTGTTGTCGTTATAAGACCCCAGACATCAGTCAAAAGCTAATTAACTAATTAACTGTCTTTCTTCTCCCACTCTCAGTAGCGCATTCTAGTAGAAAATGTTTGAATTAAGCTCTAACAAAAAGCGGGAGCGTGCCTCTTTCGGGAAATTTTCCCGTCTTCCACCTGCTAAGAATACTTGCGGCCAGCGTCCCGCTAGGCCTCGTCCCGAAAATGCCATCTTCAACGGGTTAGGCTCAATAATCTAATATATGAGCCTTTAGCATCTAGCTGCTCTCAAACGCCTATGTCTGACTTAAAAGGAGCCTGTAACGAAAGTGGAAATAAAGTCAGATTCCCGGAAAAGAAAAAAAAACTGTTTTTATTTCGGACACGACTGTACACCTCCAAAGGAAATTCCAAGTACACCCCTGTTATCAGAAATCTAAAAGAACTGGTATGACGAAAAGAGAACGCGAGTATCTACGTAACATACCATATCGTTACATATATACAGGGTGTCCCAAAAAGGAGTACCCATTTTTAAAAATGAATAAGAAACAAACGAATAGAGTTATTAAAAGAATTCTTGCGGGAAACGGATATGTGAAGTCTGGAATTTTATTTAGAGTATTTTATTATGTTAGTTCAAATTCTTACCGACAGATGGCGTTGCGGCTACCGCATTCATTAGCAATAGTTGAAAATTAAATGACAATATTTTCAATATGTCCTCCATTCATCACAATAACATGACGGAGTCTTAGAATGAAATTAGCACACAACTTCTGCAACGTCTGTACGGAAATGGCTGCACACTCTTGAGCGATTAATCGCTGGAGCTCAGCTAGCGAAGTAGGATTTTGGCAGTAAACTACATCCTTCAGATGGCCCCAAAGAAAAAAATCACACGGATTTATATCTGGTGAGTAAGGTGGCCAATTCATACCCTTGCCGGTTAATTTCGGGTAATTTTCCGTGCTGTAGCGCCATCTATCGGTCAGATTTTGAACTATCATAATAAAGTGTTCTAAGCAAAATTCCAGACTACATCCGTTTCCTGCAAGATTTTTTTAATAACTCTATTCGTTTGTTTCTTATTCATTTTTAAAAATAGGTACTCCTTTTTGGGACACCCTGTATATTGGGATTAAAAAAATAAATAATACCCATCTACGCATCAGTCTTCCACAATAATACAAACTGAAGGATTTAATTTGTAGCCACGTGATATCGCAAGTTTTTGTGTGGCTCGTGAATAAAGTTAAAAAAACCAAAAAAGTTAGAGAAATGAGTTGTTCCATAGTTTGGTATCCAAGTATAAAGGTGGATAATCCGATATTTATAGAATAAAGGATTTAAAGTATAATTGAGGTTGTCGGGACAAGAGAGTGCTAAGCCATGTTTTTGAACTTCTGAGATATTTCACAAGATATATAACATAAAGTTTTCTCGCCAATGTCCTAGTAATATTTGACATATTCTGAGTAACAATATGGCATTACTTTAATGATATTATACTATTACGTTTTTTGTAAATTAGCTATCTTCTTTGGGGGCATATACATCTGGGGCAAAAACGAAACATGGGACGTATGCTGCCATCAAGTGACATTAGAAACAAATTATATGTAGGATATTATAATTTACAATATTAAGCAACAGATTACAGTGTTAGATTTATTTCACCAAAAATGTGGCTTGGCACTTTATTGCCCCGACCTCCTCAATTCTAGGTGAATTCAAGTTTATGTGTATAAAGATGTTATAGTATTGAAAAATCTCATCGTTACATTTGTTTAGTTACGTAAGTAATAAAGGCTGTTTAAAATTATATTGAAGAACTAGATTCATTGATAGTTATAAGTCAAGTAAATGCTTGAGGAACTGTAAGATTTAAATATAAAAAAACCTACACACATATATATATAACACTATACAAATGATTATCCATTCAAATTACACAAATACGTACAAATAACATTAATAAAAGTATTAATAACATAACACAATTAATAGCATAATTTGGTAATAAACACATAATAATAATTAAAAAAAAGTTAACAAATTATTACACGCAGGTTACTTTTATTTATTTAAGAAATATGTAATCGTTTTTTTAGATTAAAATCGCAAGAATAAGCATAAATTCTGATTACGAAATACATATTAATAACACTAATTAAAATATACATAAAAAAACATTAATTGCGACATTAACAAAATAACATAGTCACTACATAGTATAAAACAAAGTCGCTTTTTCTGTTCCTATATCCCTATGTACGCTTAAATCTTTAAAATTACGCAACGGATTTTGATGCGGTTTTTTTAATAGATAGAGTGATTCAAGAGGAAGGTTTATGTGTATAATAACCATATGTTTTGCTTTGTAATCACTACATAGTATAAAACATCACTACATAGTATAAAACAAAGTCGCTTTTTCTGTCCCTATATCCCTATGTACCCTTAAATCTTTAAAACTACGCAACGGATTTTGATGCGGTTTTTTTTAATAGATAGAGTGATTTAAGAGGAAGGTTTATATGTATAATAACCATATGTTTTGCTTTGTAATCACTACATAGTATAAAAACAAAGTCGCTTTTTCTGTCCCTATATCCCTATGTGCGCTGAAATCTTTAAAACTACGCAACGGATTTTGATGCGGTTTTTTTAAATAGATAGAGTGATTCATGAGGAAGGTTTATATGTATAATAACATCCATTAAATAGTGGAGAAATACTGTTATTTTTGAGGTTTTTAATGTGATGTCGTAAATAATTTCATTTTTTCCGCTTATACATTGCAAACGCAGGCTGAACCCTATACAAGATTTATCAAAATAATGTACTAATTATTGTACACATTAAAAAGGTCTACAGAAAACACAAAGAGATGAAGGTTTTCAAGGTTAACCCGAAGCAAAGCGAGGGAGGGCCGCTAGTTAATAGAATAAATTAATAACATTAAAAACAGAAAATAAGTGAATAAATTAAATAAAAAATAATGGAATGAAAAAAAAATAGAAGATACATGTAAATTAATTTTTGTAACATAGTAACAACTGGTTAAAGAGGGGAAATGTTATGTCCCCAACTTAACAAAATGAAAGTTTTTTTTTTAAAGTTCTAAAAAACATACCCCGTTTCTCCTTTCATTGTATCGTAGAACAAAAGAAAATGTTCTGAATCATTTAATACAAAACATAAAATGCATTTTCTAGATACATACGTAATGTCCCTTTAATAAATGTGAAAGTTTCAAAACAAATAATAATTTCTGTAACTGCCTCACAACGATGATTTTTTGCAAGAATGAACATAATTTTTTTATATGACTCCGGGAATTAGCGATCTTCATTGGGCTAATATAGTATAATAGTTGAAGTCTTATTCTCTTATGTACAGTTTCAGATTCATGTGATCATTTATATTTTATATACATAACACATTTAATAGCATAACTTGATAATATAAAAATGCAAAAAAAAAATATATTAGCAAGTTACTTTTATTTATTTTAAGTTATATTTACGGGTATATATTTATATGCATATATTAATATTTATATACTAATATTTATATATTTATATATTAATATTTATATATTTATATATCTCGTTTACTAATCGTTATATATTTATATATCTCATTATATTTACAAGTTATATTTATATGCTTAAGTGGGTTGTTCGTGAGTAATCAGCCAGTAAACTCGCATTTCGAACTTCTTATGCTCTTAAAAATGCACGCACCTTATATAAAAGTACTAATCATTTGAAGGAAAAAATTATAATTTGAATATCTAAGTGTATGTAAATATTGATAAAAAATGCAATATTTGATTTCCTAAATTCAGATTTCCTTTTCCAAAATACTTTTACTATGATTCTAATAAATACTTTTTTTTTTTTTTTTTTTTTTTTTTTTTAAATAAAAATATCAAGATATGCCTAATGGGTTTCTTTTTTAGACTTCAGTTTTTGCATTTTATGTTCATTATATTTTAAAAACGAAATGAAAAAAAATAATAAAGTTGATTAAATAATCTTGTTTCAAAATAATGGCCATTGTTCTTTCAGACTCTAGTTTTTGCATTTAATTCCTCATTATTTGTTCATTATATTTTAAAAACGATAGTGAAAAAAAAAATAACAATAATATTTTTTACTGGAAATTTTATTTTACATTGTAAGTTAAACCCACCCTCCATTCAAATGTTGATATATATATATATGTATATATATACTAAAAATATCAACGTTTGACACACAATAACATCGTGTAATAAACAGACGCACGTTTCATGAGTATCCTGGACTCATTTCCTCAGTGTAAATAAACTAAACCCTATTGTATCCCCCCCAAAGACATGAAAATGAATCTAAAAACCCAAAAAAATATTGGATGTATATATATCTGTATGTAAACATATATCTGAATGTATATAAATATCTTATGTTTTTTATGCTGTAACTCTCGTATTTATGAACCAATATGAATGTGACTTATCATGTGTACTGAACAACCAAGGTCTCGACCGAGTTCGTTGACCAGCTTCATGCGCCATCTTGTTTCAAAATGGTGGACAATTTTTTTTTATCAGACTTTAGTTTTTGCATGTAATTCCTCATTATTTGTTCATTATATTTTAAAAACGAAAGTGAAAAAAAAAATTAAATTTTTTGCCCGAAATGTTTTTTACATTGTAAGTTAATTTGATCTAAATACAAGTTATATTCAGAAAACTTTTCTCCGTGCTCTGACAAGTGAAATAATAAATGATCCATTCGTCTAAACATAAAACTCCCCAAATTATGATACTTTGAATTTTATGAAATTTCGAAGCTTTATGGCAGTAAAAAATCATCTGTCCGTTGCTATTGCCGAAGAGTTCCAAAATTTCTTAAAATAAAAAAATATCATAATTTAGTGTGTTTTGCTCATAGAAGAAATGAATTTTAGGTAGCTTTCATTACAAAAAGCTACCTATTGCAGCCGTTCGGAGGAACGCAATTCCAAAAAAATTTTGGTATATTTCCACCGATCATGACCCTCACATGCCAAAACCACCCTCCGTTCAAATGTTGATTTATATATATATATATATATCTGATTTTTGTTATGCTGTAACCCTCGTATTTATGAACCGATATGAATGTGACTGATCATGTGTACAGAACATACCAAGGTCTCGACCGAGTTCGTTGGCCCGCTTCATGCGCCATATTGTTTCAAAATGGCAGCCAATTAATTTTTTAATTTTTTTTTTAATTCCAAAAGATGTATAAAAATTATATATTGAAAAAGTTGTTTCCAGTAAATGTTAGATCGTGATACAAGGATTCCGAGAATTTTTTTGTTTCGGCTTTATCTTAAATATGGTTGAGATATGGCAGTTTGATATTCCAGAGTGGCTACATTTTGAAACAATCTGATTTTTGCTATGCTGTAACTCTAATGCTAAAATTCGCATTCATATTCAGTATTATAATAATTACCGGGATTGAATCATCTGTAATCGGGTACCAAGCATTTTAGCTTGGGGTGTTTGAGTAAAATGAGTTGAATTTTTAAAAACATGAACTGTTCTTTCCGGTACCTGCCGAAAGGACTTCTTACTGTTTCACTGATCAAAGCATGGAAAATTTTTTTTTTAATATAACTTATAGGATCCAAATACCTTATAAAAATTCATAAATTCTAATTTTTTGAAACTACATGGCAAGATTTTTTTTTCACCAAAAATCATAATTCCTACCTTATTTAAACTTTGGGCAACTTATATTGCTTACGTACCTCTAAAAGGTATAAAACTTAAAGCACGTTTCAATCTTTTTGGAACACTCTGTTTATTAGTCTACCTATATTAAAATTACTTATAATCTTTTATTGCAAAATATCCCAGTTTCTTTTTCAAAAGTTATAGTTTTTTAAATATTATAATTAATATATTCAATAAGTGCTAAAAAAAACAATAATAATAATAACTGATGTAAAAAACAGTTTCCTGCTGCTTTGTCATTGTTTTAATTTTTCTATATCTTATTTTTAATTCAGAGACGGTGAGAAGTTTGAATTTCTGAAATAAAGGTATATTATCATAACTAGTTGTTTTTTTCTTTCTAAGATCGTTTTGTCACGTCACAGTGTAGGAAATCACGAAAAGACAAATGCGTGTTTTAACCGTTCTATTCTTCGCATTAATGTCCACGATGTGTTTTTTCATACTAAATTGATGATGCTCTACAACTTTGTAAATCACTTTTTTCTCTATCTCTTTCCGTTTTCGAGATAGGAATGCTAATTCCG
This sequence comes from Maratus michaelseni, assembly GCA_963931845.1. Classification (NCBI taxonomy): domain Eukaryota; kingdom Metazoa; phylum Arthropoda; class Arachnida; order Araneae; family Salticidae; genus Maratus; species Maratus michaelseni. Next base: position 451,240,576 of record OZ007589.1, on the reverse strand, counting down.
CAACATTCCACCAGGTGGCGCCGTAGTCGGTTTCATTGAGTAGCGCATGGCTACTTTACTATACCTAGACACTACTTTCATGAATATAGCAGCAGCCGTTCCGAAGTTAAGAGGGTGGCAAAGGACTTTAGTGAGCATACTACATATATAATATATATATATTTTTATTTTAATTTTTATTTTAATTTTTATATTCATTTGAATATCGTTCTATTGCAGCCATCAATTAGATTTCATCTAATTACAGCCCAAATTTTGGCATATCTTATATTTTCATAATTATTAAATACATTATTTTAATGCTGCCTATGCGCATATTTTGATGTATTTCTTGTATTTCATTACCATCATTTTAAGTTGCTGCATTCTTAACTTTTTGTATTTTTGCTATTGAAATAACATGTTGATTTGGCCGTTTGCATTGATTATGTTTGGGTCAGAAGAGTTTGGTCATTTTGCATATTGAACTATCTGGTTTGTATATTCTGTAAGGGCTTCTATTGTTAAAATTTTAAATATGTACTAAGGTATTTTATACTAGTTATGGTGGGACATTTTTTCTTCTATGTAAATATTGTACATAAATTATAATTTTGTAATCCAGGTTTTGTATTTTTATTATTATTATTATAATTTTTATTTTATTTTTTAAATTTACGATTATTGGTAATTAACATAGAATTTTATTTTTTGAATTTTTAATTATTGGTATTAATTATCCTAGAAGAAAAATGATAAATTTGTAATGAATATTCGTACTATTTAACCTAGAAATCAACTAATAAATTTGTAGCATTATGTATTACATAATCATATTTTTATACAATTTTATATTATGTATATTTAAACATTGTCAAATTTTATTTATGATATAAAAATCTCAATATGGTAAGTAATAATAAAAAAGATTTAGCGACTGGCAATTTAGGCGATAATAATTATATTAGGTCTAATGCTCGGTACTTGGAAATTGACAGGGATTTCTTTGGATCGTCAAACAGTTACCTGTCTTATTGTCCCAAAGTGAAACTCAAATTCAAAAAATGTTCGTCACCACGTTGCTTAACATGCCCACATGCAGATCCATTACAAATTGTAAATAGTTCTAACGCTAAAATTAATGTATTTTTCTGTAAAGCTTACAACATTATTTATTCGATAAACTGCAATATTTGTAAGATGGAATATATTGGTCAATCATGTAATCCATTGCACTACAGAATCAATCAACATAGACAGGATATTATTAAAAATAATTCTATAAATGTTGAGCACATGCACTTTAGACAACATGACTTTAAAGATATTACAATAAAAATCTTAAGTATGCACAAAAATTTCACTGATAGACTACTTTATGAATCAATTTTTATCAAATCTCGTAACTCATTATATCCTTATGGTCTTAATTCTAAATTATTTAATCGTACAAACCTTGTTTATACTAATACTACTAAACATGAACATTACAGTAGCACTTATGCTATATTAAATCATACAGCAAATACAAAAACTACACGTACAAAAAGGGGTAAAAATTGTAATAGTTCACAGTATATCTCTAGTAATGATATTGAACGGCAGTTATCTAATTTGGAATATGAATTCAATAATTCTTACAATTGGCTTGATATTAGGAAAAATATTTTTTCGATCAAAAAGAAAAATCTTAACAAGTATTATAAAGTTTTTTTATCATTAAATCTATCGCCACATTTTAGTGATGTTTATTTTGATCTTTTATTATTTAGAATTAATCAACTTAATGTAAAAATTTCAAAAAACACTTACAAAAAAACTAACAACACTCTACTTATAATTACTTTTTCCAATATTGTACTTAATAAAATAAATATACACAATGTAATTAATAACATTGAGAACAAATTCCCCATAAAAAATTTTACAATACATAAATCGTACAAATACAACGTTACATTAGGACGTAGGATTTTCAATTACAATAAATTTGCAAAATTTCTAACATCAAATGATAAACCTCCTTGCTTATGTAATAATCCTAATTATAGCAATTATGTAGATAAGGTACATGGTCACATTATTACAGGGGATATTAATATTGTAGAGAACGATTACTTGCGTAATCTTATGACTAATGGGACTAAATTTCGATTACCTTCATGTTATACAATTTTTTCTATTTTAAAACAATTTAATCTGGATCTTGACCTTTTTATTTATAAAATATCAGTAGATTATAATAAACCTCTTGAATTTTTTAATGAATGGAAATTAAATGTTTTAAGTAATTTAAATGCTGAACTTCATAGGAATTTGGACATATATAATTTTAATTTTAAACAACTAAATAGTGAAATAACGAATTTACAAAACAAATTTATTATTACATATGTTGATAAATCACCAAACAATTATGCTTTCATCTGCAAATATTATTATTCGCAGTTAATAACTAAAGCTATAAATACAAATTTAAACTTTAAAATAACTAATCTAGATAAAATCATTAATAATCGACATATATTTCAATTTTATAAATTACTAAAAATTAAAAACTATAACTTTAATTATCCATACATAGTTGTTATACCTAAATTCCACAAAACTCCTTTAAAATTTAGAACTGTAACAATCGGTTGTAATACTTATAACAATAATGCAAGCAAATTTTTATTAAGTATTCTCACTAAATTGTTTGAACTTACAAAACAAAAAGATAATTTGTATAGCATAAAAAATAGTTTTCAACTTGTCAATAATATTAAAAATTTAAATAACATAAAATACATGAAGACGTTTGATTTTAATGACTTATTTAATAACATTGATATTAACGATATGTTCAAGATAGTAAATTTATTATATAAGGAATACAAGGATTCTATTAAATTAAAAAATAAAATTTCGTTAAATTACTTTAAAACATTAACTAAATTTATTCTCCATTATAATTATATTGTTTTTAATGATACTATATATATACAAAGCTGTGGACTCCCTCAAGGTGGCATTGTTTCTTCAATTCTTGCAGAATTGTATTTATATTATTATGAACGTAACTCTAATATTGCTAATTGTAAAATATACCGTTATATAGATGACATTATTGTCTTCTATTTTAATAGTAATTCAAATTATTTATTACCTATAAAATATCATAAAAATTTAACTTATAGTTTCAATGTTATGGCAAATAATGAAATTAATTTTCTTGATCTTAAGATAATTCTTAAAGATAATAAACTTTTGTTTGACATTTATGACAAGCGAAATGATTTTACTTTTAAGGTTAACTTATTTACTAACTATTTGTCATGTATACATAAATCAGTATTTGTAAATATTTTACTAAATTTTGCACATAGAATTAATAATCTTTGTTCAAATAACTTTAAAAATCAAAATTTAAAACATATCCTTCAAATTGCACAAGTTTATGGATATCCTTACTATTTAGTTAAATCAATTTTACACATATAAATATAGATTTAATTTGGGTTAAATGTCTGTATTTTTTTTTTTTTTTTTTTTTTTTTTTTGTTAAAATCTCCTTGATAAAAATGATAATCAACTTTTGATTGTTGATATATTTGGCTAAACTATGAATCCTATTGTGTGCGTTGCTGCATAGGATTATCCTAGTTTAATGTCATTCATATTTTAAAATTTAACGTTAATTTTCAACTTTTGACTGTTGATATATTTCGCTAAATTATAACTCATATTAAGAGCATGTGCTGCATAGGATCATCTTAGTTAAAAGTCATTCATAAATTAAAATTTACATGCGGGCAAATTCTATAATTGTTGTTATGATTATATGGAGTTAATATTATTGGGGTTGTAACAAAAGTTAAAATTATCAAGGATGTTACAATGGGTTAATCAATACAATATAATATTAATATGTTAAACATATTTAATTTTAGTAAATATTAAATATTTATTAAATATAGTACACTAATAAACATATCTCTTAGTTTTATATTATTTATTTTATTTTATTATTAGATCATTTAATTTAATTAATATTTATGTTTTTTATATATTTTTTTTTTCATGGTAGATATTATTTAAATAGCTGGATTTAAATTATAATAAGTGCATTACCATATTGAATAATCTATGTTATTTCTAAGTATAATACTAATTTATAAAATGAAAGCATCATATGGATTCTACATTAATGTTTGGGTTAAATTAAGATATATTTTAAATGGGTTAGTTAAAATATAAATTATATTATACTAGTAACTCTTATTCTCTATATATATCATTAATATTAACTAGTAAAATTAATATATTTACACTACATTACAGCTGCATATAAGTAATTATACATACAATATTAAAGTTTTAGTAGAATATCTCTACACCAGATGTCAGCAGCAATGTATTTGATAGTATGCTAAAATAGTCTAATATTTTTACAATAGATAGCAGTAGTATAGCTTATTTAAAATATTAAAACTTGGAAATTTAGTATGGAGGTAATAATATCTATGAAATACTTTCAAATTATCAAGTAATATTATATATTTTAATTTATTAAATTAAAATTAAAATAAAATAATTAATGGTTTTTATTTATATGTATATCATAATTTTTTTTCTACATTTTTTTAAATGTTGTAATCTATTTAGTTAAATAAAAATAACTGTAACTGTAGGTTACAATGTATGATCTGAAGGATTCTCTATTTAACTGTGAATTTAACCTCTTCTTTTGGATACAACTTTGTACATGTGCTCACAATATACTAAATATCTTGGGATATTATCAATATAAGTAATATATATATTTTTTAATTTTTTTAATTCTTTTTCACACTCCTTTTCAAATTGTATGTATAATTTATAATATTCCATTGTAAAGGTCTTGTTATTCAATATTGTTTCAGCGATTGTTCGGGCAAGATATGGCACTATATTTAGCAAAAGCTGGTGTCATATACAGAAAACAATCGTTCTTTGCTTATAAATGTGATTTTCTTGCCCTTGAAAAAGTAAATTACTTTATAAGCTTTTATTTGTGTATATACTCGTGTGGTTTATATTTCATTCCTTATTTTCTATTTATTTAATTTTTTTTTTTTTTCTTCTTCTTAATTTGAATTAATAATGTTACTTTTATTAGGACTACAATTTTAATTTGTAAATTGACAGGGCTCTTTGGTATCGGGATTTCAGTGTATGTGGTCAGTTTCTTATGTTTCAATGGTTAAATTTTACTTAAAGTTTTATATATATATATACATATATTAAACATTTTTGCAAAATTCGATATTTTTATATATACAGAGACAGTCTTTTACCTAATTTTTATTAGAGTAAATGCAGTAACTTTATTATAAAAGTAACATTCAATTTTTTTTTTCATGCATTAATCAACGTTTTTCAAAATTACTATACTTCTGAATGAAATATTTTGTGAAACAAAATCTTATAATATATATATACATATTTAAAAAAAAAAATTCTTTCTTTTCTTCCGATCGAAATTAATATATTCGATCAACGATAGGCAACTGTATACCTGGTATCTCTAAAAAAATTCCGTTTCTGCATGCAACTGATCAATATCATTAACTAGATCTGCCAATTTGATGATCAAGGTTCTCTATTATCTCAAATATACAGGCTTCTTTTTATTTATGCAATTACAAATCTTGTTTATAACCATTTAAAGCAAAAGTTAAGTTTTCTTAAGGGAATAAAAAAATTATGTGATATATTGTAATCCTTTTTTAATTAAAAAGAAAATTATTATTAACACATTGAGGACCAGTAGATTTAATGGCTTGTTTAATTAAATATCAAGGGACATGGAGAAAAAATACTATAGTGCCACTTTAGGAGACTATTTATAGATTATTTTGGGAGATTTGAGGTGGCAGTAATATCTATTGACCACCATTTATTTTCTCTCTCTCTGTCTCCCTCAAAAAAGAAAATACCAGAAAAGAAAGACAGAACAAGTATTATCTACCCTATTAAAACCCGTATGCATATCTATATTTTTAACCTCAAAAACTCAGAAACCACAGGGCGCAGGGCTACAAAATTTTGCACAAGGGTTGCTGGTAGGGGGACCATGAACGATTGGGGAAAAAATCAAAAATTTTAAATAGATTTTTTTTATTTCATGTATTTGACGAATTTGTGCCCTTTTTTTTTATGTTCAACCCGTAATTGCGCGAGTTCTAACCAGTTCTAAATGTTTACTGCAATGTGATATACATACTGCGTACGCCACGCTGCAATATACTAAGAAGCTGTAGCGGTTATTACGATAATCTTTTTACCTCTCATGCAAATAATTAGACATTATTTAATTGCGCTTAAATATTATCTTTTTTAAAAAATACAGAAAACATTTTAACACAAACATCAAAAAACCGTTTTATTCTATTATCCCTTATTCCAAAGATATCGTTTTATCGTCTACTGCCGTAGCAACATAATTAATTAAATTTCATTAAAAAAAATGCATAGTAGTAGAAAAATATTTTTCTAAATCGAATAGTTGAACAACTCAACACTTTAACAGAGGGATTCTTATTTCTTATATTTTAAAGTTGTTTGTTGTCCTTTTTATTTTTAATTTTGGTTTTAAAATTAAATTCATGAACTATTGCGCGTAGAACGGGTTAAACAGCTAGTAAACATAATAATCCTCGCTTCTGTCGTCAATTTGTTTAACGGTTTTACAAAATACCATAGTTTCATGTGTACAGAAGATGGAGTACTTAATTACAACGAATTACAGATATTTAATTATCATTACATCGAATACAAAAAATCGTTTTATGAAAGTGACGTTCGAATTTATTTATGCAAAATTCACGCTTATCAAAATTAATATATTTTTTGCATTAAGTATTTTATTACATAAACTTTCACTTTCTTTTTAAATCACTATGTTTTTTGCTTTGAATATTTTATTGGATAAATTAATACTTTCGGATTAAAATCAATAAAATTTTCTATTTTCCCGATTGTAATGAATATATATTTGAGAAATAATGAGAAAACGCAAACCTATCATATCTAAAACAACCAGTTTTTGTATTCAACTGTTTGTCATCTTTAACTGGACCTACCGGCTTGAATATCAAGGTCTTTACTAATCTGAGACAGTTCAGGCATTAATATACTTGCAATATTTTATTGCAAAAATTATCATTTTCATCTTCAAAACATTTATGGATGATTTTACTTCATATATTTGTTATAATAAAGCTGTAGATTTTTCATGTAGCTGATCATTTATTCTTTTAATCTCTCTGAATTTTTAATTCTATGTTTGTTTTTTCATGAAAATAACAAATTGGACTTACTTCTCTTCAACAACTGTTCGATGGCTAAACACGCAAACACACACACACACATACAAAACAAAATAAATAAATAAAATAAACATGATTTAATCAGCATGTAATTTAATTTATAAACAGTTTAATAAAAATATTTCTTTAATTGAAAAAAATCGCTTTAAAGAATTGGATATTATTCTAATTCTCTTTTATTTAAATACCAAAGATTATTAGTAAAAGGTTTTAGAAAATATACATGCAAGCACACACAAACTAAACATGATTTAATCAGCATGTGATTTAATTTATAAGCAGTTTAATTAAAACCTTTCTTTAATTGAAAAAAATCGCTTAAAAGAATTGGATATTATTCTTATTCTCTTTTATTTAAATACCAAAAATTATTAGTAAAAGGTTTTAGAAAATACACATGCAAGCACACACAAACCAAACATGATTTAATCATCATGTAATTTAATTTATAAGCAATTTAATCAAAATATTTCTTCAATTGAAAAGAAAATGTCTTAAAATAATTTGATATTATTCTAATTCTCTTTTATACCAAAAATTATTACTAAAAGGTTTTAGAAAATACACACGCAAGCACACACAAAACCAAACATGATTTAATCATCATATAATTTAATTTATAAGCAATTTAATCAGAATGTTTCTTCAATTGGTAAAAAATGTCTTAAAATAATTTGATATTATTCTAATTCTGTTTTATTTAAATACCAAAAATTATTACTAAAATGTTTTAGAAAATACACACGCTAGCACACACAAACCAAACATGATTTAATCATCATGTAATTTAATTTATAAGCAATTTAATCAAAATATTTCTTCAATTGAAAAGAAAATGTCTTAAAATAATTTGATATTATTCTAATTCTCTTTTATTTAAATACCAAAAATTATTACTAAAAGGTTTTAGAAAATACACACGCAAGCACACACAAAACCAAACATGATTTAATCATCATGTAATTTAATTTATCAGCAATTTAATCAAAATATTTCTTCAATGGAAAAAAATGTCTTAAAACAATTTGATATTATTCTAATTCTCTTTTATTTAAATACCAAAAATTATTACTAAAAGGTTTTAGAAAATGCACACGCTAACACACACAAACCAAACATGATTTAATCAGCATGTAATTTAATTTATAAGCAGTTTAATTAAAATCTTTCTTTAATTGAATTGATTAAATACTTCGATTATTTCTGTTAGAAATTAGTGTGGCTAAAAAAATCGTAGCAGGTGGCACTATGAAAATACGATAGTTTCGTGTTTATACATGGAGATTTTCATTTAACTGTCATGAAAATGGATGTGATAACTTTATATATTATATATATATATATATATATATATATATATATACAGTGTCTCACATAAGTGATGGGACACTTGTGCTTTACAAGAGGAAACTAATCAAATAAATTAAAAAAACATGTACACATTTTTTTTGTGGGTGTGTTTCATACTTAAATTTAGTAAAGATTATTACATAACATACATTTTGTCAAAATATTAAAATATTAATTTAATAAAAATACAAATGTTTAGAACGGAGCAAAAAATAGCTCACATAAGTGATGGGACACCATTATATATGCAACAAAAATCGCCTGAAATAAGCAATAAAAATATTTTTTGGGGTTTTATTTTTACTTAAAAGCAATTGGCAATAATTTATAAAATCGTCTGCAGTATTTCTCTCCAGTTTGTTTTGGAATTTTTGTGTTTTTTAGCTCTGTGTAGTCATGAATGCTAAACGAAAAGAAACTTCGCCTGAAATTCGAAAATTAGTTATTAATTTGCATATTGAACGTGGAAAATCTATTAGAAAAACTGCTGAAACAGTTAACTTGAGTCGTTCAACAGTTTTCAATATCATTAAACGATATAAAAAGAATCATATGATTCAGGATAAAAGAAGACCTGGCTGACCATCAAAGCTATCCAATGGAATAAAGCGAATTATCGTTCGAAATATTAAAAAAAATCCAAGAATTAGTGCTTCAAAAGTTGCTGCTGATTTACAAGCATTATATGGAATAATTGTTAATCCTGAAACTATTAGAAGGGTAATTCGATCTGCTGGATATCACGGTAGAGTAGCCAGGAAAAAATTCTTCGTAAGTGAAAAGAATAGAAAACTCAGACTAGCTTTCGCAAAATCCAACATAAATAAGAATTCTGATTACTGGAATAAAGTTATATTTGCTGATGAGAGTAAATTTAATATATTTGGTTCTGACGGTAGAATCTTGGTGTGGAGAAAACCCAGGGAAGAACTTCGCAAACAGAACTTGGTACCAACAGTAAAACATGGTGGAGGAGGAGTTATGGTATGGGGGTGTATGTCGTCCGCTGGAGTTGGTAATTTTGTTTTTATTGACAGTATAATGGATCAGTACAAGTATATTGATATTTTAAAGCAAAATTTGAAATCTTCAGCACGAAAATTGAACCTTCATAACGATTTTAAATTCTACCAGGACAATGACCCCAAGCACACTGCTCTGAACGTTAGACTCTGGCTGCTATATAACTGTCCTGAAATAATAAAAACACCACCACAATCTCCAGACTTAAATCCCATAGAGAATATTTGGCAAGAATTGGAATCAAGAATTCGCAAACACACCATTTCTTCAAAACAACAACTAAAATCGGTGCTTCAAGAAGAATGGGGTAAAATCACTCCAGAAATCACAAAAAAAAATAGTCGAATCCATCCCAAAAGGATTAAATCATGTTTTAAAAGTAAAAGGAAATCCAACAAAATATTAAAACCTTTTAAAAAGTAAAATTTGTGGATAAATATTTGATGGAAAAGTAAGTGTCCCATCACTTATGTGAGCCATTTTTTGCTCCGTTCTGAACAATTGTATTTTTACTAAATTAATATTTTAATATTTTGACAAAATGTATGTTATGTAATAATTGTTACTAACTTTAAATATGAAACACACCCAAAAAATTTTTGCACATGTTTGTTTATTTATTTTATTGCAGTTTCTTTTTATAAAGCACAAGTGTCCCATCACTTTTGTGAGACACTGTATATATATATATATAATTTCGATTCAAATTATTCATGCTCATGCATTAACTCTTTCCGGTAAGATTTAATCGGGAAAAATTGTGTATAAATGAAGTTTTTTTTTCACTATAGAAAAATTTAATTTTATGAGTTGCAAATCTTGTTAATTAAAAATATATCCTCGACACATATAAAAAACAGAAACTTCTCAGTTGTAAAATAACTCCACTCCCGGTATATGAGTAGTTTTCACATAGTAGTAGTCACATCCTAGAGGAGCCATGAGGAAAAAAGTATAAATGTAACATTTTAGCATTAGAAAACGAAAGAAAAGAAAAAGATTCGACTGAGAACTTCATCAGCCAATCCGAAATAAATAAGTTAGCCAATGAAATTTAACTTGCGTAAATCAGCCAATGAAATTTAACTTGCACTATAAGAGTGTAAGGAGGAGAAAAAAAAAGTAGAAAAATGAGTAGAAAAGCATTACAATATGATAATTACGTAGGAAAATAAATAAAGGGATGATGAGAAAGATGTTTAAATGTTTCAAAAGGAGAAACGTTTGCCAAAAAGGCATGGTAAAGCAGAGAAGAGCGTAAGTCTACCCCATTAAAAAAAAGGCAGTTTATATTGCCATTCATTAAAATATAGTTTAAATTACAGTTAGTATAGGAATAAGCAAAGGAAATACATAGAATTTTATAACATACAACCATTTAAATATTTTAAATATTAAAGACAAAAACAAAAAGCATTGGCACAAAAAGGACTACTCCGAAAGAATAGTAGTATGAAACTGAATTTAAATTTATTTCCGACTAAGAACTGTACAAATTTTGTGGTAGTAAAAACATTTTAAGTAACTTTTGTCGGATGTAGACGTAGAGTGTAGCTTGTCATTTTATCTTTGGCACGAAAAACTCTTGACGAGCTTATACGCATCATTTTACCTAGGGGAGTTTATCGCCATTACTCAAAATCACTGTATTTTATGTACGAAATGTTTTCTTGCGTAATTTATCACTTTTTATAAAACAAATTTACTTTTTATAAAACATCTTTTAACGTTTATCTTTTATTTTTACACGATTGTAATGAATATATTTGATAAATGATGAGAAAACGTATACCTGGTATCTCTAAAAAAATTCAGTTTCTGCATGCAACTGATCATTATCATTAACTGGATCTGCCAGCTTGAAGATCAAGGTTTTTTTCCTTATCTGAAATATACATGCATTAATATACAATCTTCTTCTTCGTATTCAACTTATCAGATTGCGGGTTTCTATACAGAAGGACAATGTGTTCCAAGAAGGACGATATCATAGCATACATAATGGATTAATTTACATTTAATCGTCAAAATCTTGGATTAAAATAAGAAAAGCTGAAAAATTCTGTGGAAGTTCTGTGCAATAAAAATATTTTCAGCAAATTTATAAATATATATTAACATGATATAGATTAATGGGTTGTAGAATGAAAATATTAAGGAAATATTTCATAATATAAGTTTCTTGTATGTTAAAAAAGTATAGAAATTATTCAAGTATATATTTCATATGCTGCATTTTAAATATATACAAATTATATTTAATTTTTACATTTATATTTAAGAAAAAAACATTAAGTTAAACACACATTTCATAATTGTTTCTCAGATGTAGTTTATCTTACTCCTAGTATGCATTTGCAGAATATACACAATATGACCAAAACCAAAAGTCACTTTCGGTTTTAGACATTTTTTCGAATATCTAGAGAAATACTTGACAATTTGTTTTCCCTTTGAACAATATAAATGCATTCTAGACCTCATATTTTACCACGAATGTTTGATCACGAGAGCAAATAGAGGATCGACAACAAATTAAATAAAAAATATCAATTCCGATCACCCTGTAACATAAACTGTTTGAAAGGAGTCCATCTACACTTAGCACGTGGTATATGGGTCTTGTACACATTTGTGCTCATTTGTGTAAAAATAGCACGTATAGTATATTTATGGAAACATAAAGGGTTTTTTTTTAAATATCAACAAATTAAGCATTTTTTTTTTTGTTTATAGCATGCAGGATTTTCAACCCAATTTAATGCCACTTTCAGGAAGTTTGATCATGTATAGCAGAAATAATATACCATGAATATAAATATATGACATATTTGGTGAAATATGATCATTTGTATGAAATAATTTTTAACTGTGCATGCGCGAACGATAACGTTATTATTATTATTATTATTATTATTATTATTATCATTATTATTTGCACAATTTAGTAGTCAACTATGTAGGGCAACTCCGGGAATATAAAAAACATGTTAGAACTCATATTTTGCCGTGAAAGTTTAATCACAAGCGCAATGAGGAATTTGCACACATGAGGTAATCGATCAACTTTATATTTTTCTGATAATTCCAGGCTCATAAATTTCAAAAATGTTCTAAAAAATGCAAAAAAAGTTTGTTTAATAATTATTAATTTAAGTTTAAAGTTACGAGGCTTCAAAACGCTGCGTGATTGCCTATGACGTCACTGTTCACGATGTGCCAATGTTTACATTTTGTTAGCAAGCGGTATTGTTTCTCGGATCCGATTTTGCAAGCATTTTCAATTTTTTTTTACCTCGAAATTTATTTATGCTTTGGTCTTTACGATATTTTTATCAACCTCTTATTTTCGTTGTATCTCGCTATTCTAAAAAAAAGTATTTAACTAATGTTGATGCCGCTGGCGTAATTGAATTTATTGTGACATTTTGACTGTCTCGTCTCATAATAAAGAAACTATTGCATATAAAAACATGAAAATTTGCAGTTTTATAGAGAAATGTATAATAAATACGTTGAAGCAAGCAGTTTTAAAATCGAAGAATTATTTTAAGAGCTATTTAATGCTAAAATTGGTAAAATAGCTCATTTAAAAAGTTTTATAGGATCAAAATCTGTGCATAGCAATTTAATCATCTTTCGTAGGCATACTTGACTAGATTGTGGTGTGCAATGTGCTGACAACAAATTAAACAAAATATATCAATTCCGATCACCCTGTAAGATAAAATGTTTGAAATAAATCCATGTAGACTTTGCACGGGGCTATATGGATCTTTAACACATTTGTAGTTATTTGTGTAAAAATAGCACGTATCTGATATGCCCTCTGCAATAACAAGGCAAATGGAGTTACCTTGGTTCTCAATTTTCAGATTTATGTAATGTGTTATTCAGCATAGGGTGAAATCCCCAGGACCTGACACATTAAGGATTCTTTCTTGTTCAGATCACCATTACAAAAAAATAAGTCTATTTTATATGTACCTTTGCTTTTGAGAGAATAGTAGAGATATATTAAAAAATTATTGCTGGCAAAATTAAAAAAAATATTATATATTTTAGTATTCAAAATTATTATTTTTTTTTATAAATATGGTCAAAAACTCCAATAACTGACACCATCACTATTTTGAAACACCAATAATCGACACAAAGTGAACCAGTGACTGACACTTTATTTTGAAAGATTAAAATGATTTAAAAAAAACAAAAACATTTATTCTTTATTACAAAAACAAAATACATTAAAATTTATTATAAAAAGTGGCATTTAGTAAGATATACTGCATTATTAGTAATGCAAAGTATATAGTAAGAGTATATAGGAGTAATATTTAGTACTGCATTATTAGTAATGCAGATATCCAATAACTGACATTTATGAACCAGTAACTGACATCTAATATGAGACACTGGTAAATCAACTTAAATTTCAATGGTGTTTGCTACAAGATAAATTTAATTTATTATTATGCATTTTTAAACAGTTCAAATAATAGATTTCAACTTTCCTTAATATAACCAATAACTAACACCTCCGTCAGAGACTGGTGAAATGAAATTCTCGGAACCAATAACTGGCACCCTTCATTAAGCTAAATTAAATTACTCTAAATCCTAAATCAAGGCTCTAATATATCATATGCATCTTTAAACTAATTTCTACAAGTATAACTTTAAGAAAAAGTTTAGGATGGTTGCATTACAAATAGATTAGAAAAACACATCCTTAATTTTGAAAATAAGATGGTTGCTTCAAAATGTCACTTTTTGTATTCTCAAAAGTTTCTTCCTCATGAAATATGTTCTTGGCCCTCTAGTGCTGAATAAATTGACTCCAAAATAAAAATAAGTGTCTAATTTATCACTAGATGACATTACTTAGTAGAATTTCACAACAAAATGTTTATTTGAGTTAGATTTTTGCTCAAGTGTCAGTTACTGGTTAGGTGTCAGTAACTGGGGGTTTCACCCTATAAGGAAATATAAATTTTATGATCATAAGCAAAGAAAGGATGCTAGAAAACTCTTCTTAATAGGAATGAATGTAAGTAAAAAAGTTATATTCTAAATTAAAATGTTGAAAGGAAAGTATATTTAAAAGCTTTGTAGCTTAAACATCCATTTTTTACATTCCTTGTTATTGCAGAAAGCATCTCATTTATGGATATATAAAGGTTTTTAGAAAAAAGTTTCAAGAAATTTTAGCAATTTATTTGTTTATAACGTGCAGGAATTTTAACCCAATTTAACGCCAATTTCAGGAACTTTGATAATGTAGAGTAGAAATAATATACTAAAAATATAAATATATGAAATATTTGGTGAAATATGATCATTTGTATGAAATAATTTTTATCCAAACTTCAAAAACTTTTGTTTTACATTCAAAACGTCATGAGACCAAACATTATCGTGAAAAAGATTATTTGGGGATTTGATGCAACAGATAATCGTTTTTGCATCAATTGGCATTTCAATGCTCTTTCTGATTACGATAACGTTTAACGCTGACTGCTTGCTTCAAATCTGATCTTCATATATCACCAAATACACAGTAAAAATTTTGCACGTGGCTGTTAACCAGAATTCATCTCTGATTTTTACCTTTATGATTGTTGAAATAAATTCACTTTTTATCTTCAATCACAATACTCCAGCAGAATGCTCTTTCTTTTTCCAGCATGTGAGCAAAGAAATGGATATGTTCGAATGAACGTCAATGACACTTTCGGTCAATTCAGGGTGCAGCCATTTCCTTTCTTCTTATATATCTTTCCTATAAATGTGCAGAAATGGTAGAAATTTCGACAATCTGATTTTGAACGGATTGTTGTTTGCGCTGAGTAGTAAAAGGAGACCTTACTATTTCAAAGTTTCGTATTCGACAGCTCTTTTTAGGTGCGCTCGTAATTATATAAATACGTAGCACCTATAGTCGTCGTCTGGTCCGTCTGTCTGTCCGTCCGTCCGCATACAACAGCGCAAAAACTACCCAATCGAATGGTTTGAAATTTACTATATATAATCGCTGCAGAATTTTGTCGAGGCTTTTCAAATTTTATGAAAATCGAATCAAAACTTAAAAAGATGTTAATAAAAGTTTTATTTATTCTATTAAACCCTATCATACGTAAATCCATATAATAAAAGCGTCACATAACTGAAAAAAAACAAATACGGGCTAACCACATCTTTTTTCATATGCCAAGCTGCCGTTTTTATTCAAAATTATATTTTAGAATAAATTTGTATAAAAGTTACATTTTTAGAAAGATCGTAAAAAAAAATCGTTTGCTTGAGAGATGAGTTACATTAAAAAATGTATAGATTCTGAGATAACTTCAGTGGAAATTAGGTTAACAGCCGAATATCTCATTCCATTAATATATACCTCAATTCATGTAAATAAACAAAAGAGATTCATTCATCGTGATTCATAGAAATATTAAACCCTGGAGGTAATCATTCGCAAAGCAAGAAGATCTCCAAGGTGAATTTTGCAGCGCTGCTAGGTGTCTGAAAAAAAATTGCATCTTTAAGCGTGGCATTCGTAATAAGAAAAAAAAAGGCATGCTCCTTTTGCTCATAACAGACGATATAATTCATTTAACTGAAATAATAACAATGATCTTTTTGCATTGTAAAACTAGTTATAGTACGAACTCACCTCATTTGTCTTGTTTAACGTACAATTTCCAACTTGTTCATTGATGTGGTTGTCATTTCAATCGTTCAAACCACTATCTCTATGTTCTTTCTGATGTAGACGAATCACAATACGTTTCTGCGAGTGACTGTGTTTCTGCACTGCAAAAAAAAAGTGTTGATTTTACACTATAATACTAGCATTCCAGCTGCCAGTATTATACCGTAAAATTAACAGTAATAAACAGTAAAATAAGCAGTAATACGCTGCTGCGCATGCGCGGTAGCATATTACTTTCTTAAATTTGAAATGCGTCTGTAATAGCAAACGAGGCCGTCTCTCAAACGTTGCGACACATTAAATTTATGTGCATCTGTTGAATTTTCTGTTCTGGAGATACATTTGTATTACGTCAGCGAAATACATGAAGAAACAAATGGCAACAAACTCTCGATCGAAAAATGATGATTGATTAATATACTTTTTCATACCGAGTGTTTCACTGGGTAGTTACACTCAGTTTATACGGTTCTTGAATTTGAGTTTTACCTTTTCTGAAGAGTAATATTGGCCTTATTTAAGGACAGAAATTCTGCAATTAAATAAGGTGAAGATTACTTTTTGAAAATTGTGGTATTTAAATTCCAGGGCCACATAAAGCTTGTGTACCCACTATATATTAATTTTTGTTTACTACAGTTTGTATTTACCTATAACTTCAGGATTCGGTGCGTAGACTTCTTTTTGACAACTCGCAAAGTTACCTTTGCTTCATAACACTACAGCGCCTAGAATACATAGTGTGGAAACCGGCTATCGCAGTAATGCTTTAAAAAGTGCTAAAAAATTGTAGCCGATAAACGGGCAACAATGCTGTACGATAATAGGGCGATCGCAGCGACATCTACTAGCTCTTTTCAACGTAAACATTGTATTGCAAAAATTTAGTCAATATCATATGTATATTGAACAGTTTATAAGTTGATGATAATCAAGCAATGACATAAAATAATTATCTTTTAAGAGGATAACTATATATTATCATTGCTAAATCGCTTCAGTAATGAGCGGAAAAAGGGATTTGTTTTTGGAAAAATATGAAAATGAAAATCCAGACAACTTTAGCCTACGCCAAAAAAAAAAAAAAAAAAAAAAAAAAAAAGATAAAAATAAGGAAATTTTTATTCAAATTATTTTTAATCAAATTATTCATTTTTTTATTCAAATTATTCATTATTTTTATTCAAATTATTCAATTTTTATTCAATTTCTGAATCACTAATGCACGTACACTTATGAATTAGTTTCGCTGTATGCATACATGATACTGCAAATTGATTATTATTAATATTACTTCTAACTTATCAAATAAATGCTACTCTTGAATGTATTTGAAAAGTTGCATTGAAAAGAGCTAGCAGATGTAGCTGCGATCGACTTCTTATCGTTCAGCATCGTTGTACATTTATCGGATTCAATTTTTTAGTACTATTTTGTAGCCGTTTTTCCACACTCTTTATTCTAGGCACTGTAATTACACTATATTACACATGTTCTTCTCTATAGCTTTCCAATTTGTCTCTTCTCTTGCCGTTTCATTAATTTCCGTTATTTTTTTTTTCTGACTTATGACTGTCGTACAACAAGTTTAAACTAAAAAAGGGAAAAAAGAAGAAACAATCATTAAGATTGCCCACAGTATGTCTGCGACGATTATCTTTTATGTCCTGACCACTGTAAAACTACACTAAGGTTAGAGATCAATAAACTTTATCGAGAAATCAATTTTTTCCAGCTGAAAGTTTCTGTTTCTAGCTCAAAAAAACTAGATATTTTATGCAAGATGGCTGCAAAGATTGTTACATCATTTATCTCCAGTGACAGGAACGACATGAAAATGTAATGTGAGTAGTAAATGAATAGATATTTAAAGAAAAAAAAAGAGTTCCCGCGTATCATTAATTATTTACATTTTGTACTTTAAAGATGTACATTTGTTTGTATGTATCTTAAATTTAAACAACGGATCCTGGTTTCAGATATGATAATTTAAAATATTTTTCGCCGTTTACAATTTTATATATTAACTACGACATTCACATTTTTATATTTGCTATTATATGTATATACAGAGTTTCCCCCAGACAGTTTCAGAAGGGTGCTGCACCCTGCCTGCCATTTGGTATACAAAATAGCACCCTTCTTGCCCTCATAAAAAATTTGCACCCTTCTTGCCTTCATAAAAAAATTAGCACCCTTCTTGCCCTCCAGTAAAAAAAATTAACACCCTTCTTGCCCCCGAGTAAAAATGTGTTTTTTCTCCTTTTACATTGAAAAATTTGCTTTCATAGTAAAAATTGACACAATGTTGTCTTGAAAAAAGTGCCCTGATTTTTAAATATTAAAAGTGGCTTTAAAAAGCAAAATAATGCCTTACCAATAAAAAATAATATAAAGTGACCTGAATAAAAAAAATAATATCCATATACTTAAAGCTAACCTGCTTTTTAGTTTTTCGTGCAAAAATGCTATTTATACGCATGCGCGAGCATTCAGCTAATCAGCTAGAAGAGGCTTTTACTATCTTCAGACGCGATGTTCCAGCCAATGAGGTGAAGGCTTTTTCCTCTCTCTAGAAGCGTATGTGTTCCATTTGGTTGTTCGGTTGTTGAAACTTTATAGATTTCTTTTATTAAGGTATTTTTTCATTTTACCGTATTTATTTTCTTTTTAAGTCGTATGTATTTTAGTACTTTGAATTTTTTATAACTAACCCTTTTTTTGAGAGAGAGAGAGATTTCGTGGCACGAAATTCCGCGAATCGTTTTCGATGTAAACAAACTAATTTTAAACTTTTAATATGTAATTCTGTGTGATATGATTAAATTCAGGTTTTCTCAGCGACGATCACAGTATTTTTACCAAATAATTTTTGTATTAATCAAGCTTTTTTGGTTATTAAGCATAGCTAAACACGAAAGAAAACTTTGTTATTTTAAGATTTTGATGTGAATTATTTGCGTACATTTATAAGACGAGTTTCACTGAATAATTC
This sequence comes from Maratus michaelseni, assembly GCA_963931845.1. Lineage (NCBI taxonomy): Eukaryota > Metazoa > Arthropoda > Arachnida > Araneae > Salticidae > Maratus > Maratus michaelseni. Next base: position 451,221,165 of record OZ007589.1, on the reverse strand, counting down.
AAGAAAAAAAAAATCTCATCATTATACATATTTAGTTTTGCATTATTAATTATTTACTTGGCCTTTACTTTTAATATTTCAAACTTACAGCTGAATGTAACTATTAAAACATTTGAAATACTGTATTCGTAAAATGAAATTTCAGCTTAAACACTCGACAATTACTTTTAGTTATGCATTATTAATTATTTACTTGGCCTTTACTTTTAATATTTCAAACTTACAGTTGAATGTAACTATTAAAACATTTGAAATACTGTATTCGTAAAATGAAATTTCAGCTTAAACACTCGACAATTACTTTTACTTATGCATTATTAATTATTTACTTGGCCTTTACTTTTAATATTTCAAACTTACAGCTGAATGTAACTATTAAAACATTTGAAATACTGTATTCGTAAAATGAAATTAGTTTAAACACTCGACAATTACTTTTAGTTATGCATTATTAATTATTTACTTGGCCTTTACTTTTAATATTTCAAACTTACAGCTGAATTTAACTATTAAAACATTTGAAATACTGTATTCGTAAAATGAAATTTCAGCTTAAACACTCGACAATTACTTTTAGTTATGCATTATTAATTATTTACTTGGCCTTTACTTTTAATATTTCAAACTTACAGTTGAATGTAACTATTAAAACATTTGAAATACTGTATTCGTAAATTGAAATTTCAGCTTAAACACTCGACAATTACTTTTACTTATGCATTATTAATTATTTACTTGGCCTTTACTTTTAATATTTCAAACTTACAGCTGAATGTAACTATTAAAACATTTGAAATACTGTATTCGTAAAATGAAATTAGTTTAAACACTCGACAATTACTTTTAGTTATGCATTATTAATTATTTACTTGGCCTTTACTTTTAATATTTCAAACTTACAGCTAACTGTAATTATTAAAACATTTGAAATACTGTATTCGTTGCATCTATCTATCTATATTAGAAATTGTGCAGGTTTCTGGTCACTGTTTTGTTTACATATTTTAAACAAAAATTTCAATTTAATAATGCACTGAAAATTATAATGAATGCTTACAATTAAACACAACAACACAAAACAAAAAATTTCACAAAAACACATTATTTCCCCGATATTTTCCCACAACTAATCAATAAATTTCATGATATTTTATTGCGATTTTAAACCATGAACTTTAGTACTTTTCTGTTATACGGACAATATGCCAAAATGTATGTATGTATGTAAATGTATGTATGTATGTTTGGCGACAATAGTGTACGTATAACGGAAAAGTGCCTGAATTATTATTTATATATATATATATATAATATAAACATAATTGGCGACACAGCAAGTTTTCTGGATTTCCCCCTGTCTCTCTAACCACATTGTTAACAAAACAAAAAATTCACGAAAAACACATTATTTCCCCGATATTTTCCCACAACTAATCAATAAATTTCATGATATTTTATTGTGATTTTAAACCATGAACTTTAGTACTTTTCTGTTATACGGATACTATGCCAAAATGTATGTATGTATGTATGTTTGGCGACAATGGTGTCCGTATAACGGAAAAGTGCCTGAATTATTATTTTTTTATATATATATAAAATATAAACATAATTGGCGACACAGCAAGTTTTCTGGATGTGAAAGGCGGGAGATGAATTTCATTCATTCAATGACCGTTTTAAAAGTTTCAAGTTTGGATTGAGTGCACCTGAACATAAAAACCAATACCTATTTCTATGTTCATGATTGAGTTATTTGGATATCTTTTCGTATAGCACAGAAAATCATTTCTCCCGCTTTCGTAATACAGATAAATTCTGGTGTATTTTTTTTTCTTCTTTTTATATCATAAGTACTTTTCTACTTTAAATTTTTTAATTGTCGAGTTTCTAAGCTGAAATTTCATTTTTCGAATGCAGTATTTCAAATGTTTTAATAATTACATTCAGCTGTAAGTTTGAAATATTTAAAATATTAAAAGTAAAGGTCAAGTAAATAATTAATAATGCATAACTAAATATGTATAATGATCAGAATGACATATTAAAATGTGTACAGAATGACATGAAAATTTTAAAAAACTGAAATTTTGCACTTGCAACTTAATTGTAAATTTCATTGTTTACATTGGAAACGATTTGTGGATTTTAAGAATTTGCTGAACTTCGTGTCACCAAATTACTAAATCTCTCTCTCTCACTCTCCAAAAAAAAAAAAGGGTTAGTTTAAAAAAATTGAAAGTAGCAAAATACATACAACACAAAAAGAAAATAAATACGGTAAAATGAAAAAATTACTTTAATAATAGAAATCCATAAATTTTCAACAACGACATCAAACGAACGTATCTCATCTTTCGTTTGTGATGAGGAACGCTCCTTTGGCCCCCTCCACTCATTGGCTGAATTGTAAAGGACAAAATTGGGGGACAAAATGACTACAGCATTTCTGAGAAAAGAAAAAATCAGAAAATTCACAGAAAATAATTATTTTTGTTGCAAGTTGGGTTAACTGTCTTTATGGTTCGAGTCGATTTCAGACTGAGTGTAGATTTCTGCAAGTTGGATTTGGGTTAACCCGATTTTTCAAAAGTTAGTTCAAGTTCAGTATATTATTTCAGATTAAAACTATACCTATCAGGGCTTGAATTTCAGGGCGGGATTCGCGCGGAAAATTTTGAAATCCCGCCCAAAAAAGATCATGAGCGGGAGCCTCCCGCTCAAAAAATTTCAGCATTTTTGGAGAAATTTGCATTTAATTTACCTGCAACCGAACGATAAATTTCGTGATTTTTTTTCCCCGCAACCGATTGACGGACTGTGTGTTTTTTCCGCGACTGATCGACGAACTTTGTGGTTTTTTCCGTGACAGATCAACGAACTTTGAGTTTTTTCTGCGACAGATCGACGAACATTGCGTTTTTTAAGCGACTGATCGACGAACCTTGCGTTTTTTGGGGACATATCGACGAACTTTGTGTTTATTCTGCAATCGATCGACGAAATTTGCTTTTTTCCCACGACTGATTAACGAACTTTGCTTTTTTTGGTGACAGATCGACGAACTTAGCGTTTTTTCCGCGACAGATTGATGAACTTTGCGTCTTTTCCACGATCGATCGGTGAATCTCAATCAAGTAAAATCTAAAGTCAGAAATTTATTTAACAACCTAATTGTTAAGGGTCCCTAACACATTTAATGGAACTTGAAAAATACACTGCATATATAAAACTTAACTTTCTTCCCTTTTTTATAATAAAAATAAACATTTTACATAATCATTCTCAGTTGACTTAATTTTTTCAATGGTATTTTCTCATGTCTGCATTAATGTAATTCTTTAAATAGCACGTAAAAGAATAGTGGGGTTTAAAGATTTTTTTTCTCCCTCCCAAACATTACAACTCCCCTCCATTTAAAAATGTTGGTAGGGAGACTCCCGTCTTTGGAAAAATTGAATTTCAAGCCCTGCCTATAATATGTTTGTGTGTATTGAGGTTTGTGTGTGTGCCAGTGGCGTAGCTACGTTTTTTGGCGCCCGGGGCAAAGAACAAATTTTGCGCCCTCCCTCCCCCCCCCCCAATAAAAAAATAACCAATTTTTTCCTCAAGACGGAAGGAAAGTCCTTCCGGCTTGTACAGGAGGAAAAGGTAGTTTTCCTCTTCCTTGTTTTTAAGAATTAAACGAATTTTACTCAAACACACGAAGGTAAAATGCGTGGAACACGATAATAGAAGATTCCTAATTTTCGTCAATATTTGGAAATTTTGAAAAATTGTCAGCTATCGCAAATTTATGACGACTTTTTCATTTATGACGACCTACTTTTATCTCCAAGATGTTTAGCTATCTAGCTATGTAGTTTTAAGAGTATGACAGTAGCAACAATGACTACAACAATGAAAGTAAATTATTTGCTAGAAATCCCGTTTGCGAAAACTCCTAAATTAAACCTGATTATGGGGGGGGGGAAATGTCTGCTGTCTTGTTTCATTTACAAGGTACGTACACTCTTTAAAAATTACAAGGAGTTTCATATTATCCTAAGTGACAAAACTGCAACAAATATTTTTCAATTGACTCCTGTTTTTTTTTTTTTTTCCTTAAGGTGCATTTCGTAAAATTAAAAGTATGATATAGATAGGTTTTTTTTTTTTCTAAAAACAAAAAGTTTAAGTAAAATGTCTTTTGTATTTTATTTTAAAATCTGTCATGACATTTTAACTAATTAACATTTGTCCTGACATTTTAACTAATTGAAAATGTGATTCTTACAGTTATAGAGTAGATTTATAAGGAAAGTATGAAAGAAAAATGTTGCGAAAAGTTTATTATTATACAAAAGTGTGGTTTTGAAATTTTCTTTAAAAGATTTTCAATGAAATATTTTTAACACAAAACCAATTTTACCTAAAGAATTAGTTTTTGCTTGATTAAATCATAAAACTTTCACAAAACCATTTAATAATATCAATAAAAACTGCATCTGAAAACTTATATCGGTGCACCTTATTTGCTAACTTTAATTACCGTAAAATTTTTACTTTGATCAGCCCAAAGAGAAAGAGATATGTATTTGTCCATTCAGATTTAATTATACTATTTTATGTCTCTTTTGCTTTCTTTTAATCATGATGGCTAATCCTTGTTTGAAAAGCAATCTAAAAAACTATTTACAAGCTTGTTGTTTAAAAGTATTAGCGGCGTAACTTCAGTTGCGTCCCCGAAACTTATAATATTGTGGCTTAGCCATAAAAAGTATGCAAATGATCTCTGCAATAGCATATCTGACTCATAATAAATCCCGGATACAACGAGCGTGGAATTTCGATTTCCAATATACTAAATCTCTAAAAGTTTAGTGTATGGGTGGACTGCCCGTTTTCTGAAAGTTATAATGAATTTTTATTTTTATTTATTTTATTCTTTTAAAATATATATATATCTGAAGATCTAATAAAACATTTTAGTTATAAAATTATCTATGATTAGCGTTATCTTTAACTTTGGAATTCATCTATTATACTTGTGTCTTTACTCAATGAATAAAGATTTCATTAATAATACATGAATTCATTTTTATTTATTTCCTTTTCATTTAACTTGTTTTTTGTCATGTAAAAATGGAATTTTCTAATTGATTTTTCACCCACTTCCTGATAGACTAGAATTATACAAATTATGTACGCAGGTGTATATCAAAAGACAATACAGCATTTCAATATTTTAATAACTTAATTATCTATACTAATAAAAGAAAGTTGTTTGTCTGTGTGCGATGGCTAGCGAAATCTAATGCCCGCTGAAGTCTGAAAATTTGGGTGTGGATAGTCTAAGGCAGGCCCTGATGTACCTGAGGCTCAGATTTTTAATTTTTTAAGACCTGGGCCTCCTGGGCCCCTTTATGTTTTTGTGTTCTAAACTGTTAATAACTTGTGTCCCCCTTTCAATCCAGTCTTCCTCATTTTGAGGCGTCTTCTCCATTTAGCTATTCCCCCATTTCAACATCCCAGTTAAGACCCTGGGGCCCGATCCGGGACCCCGTGAACTTTTTTCACTGTGCATTTTCCCCCTCCCTAATTTTGTCACCCTCTTAAAGCATAACTTTAAAGTTTTGTATTAATTCCTCTCCTCGGGCCACAATCCTCATATTTTAGTTAGGGTCCTAGGGCTCTTTTTTAAACATCCCCCTCCCCCATTTTTGGCACATTTCTTTAAAATTTTATTATAATGATTAATTCATAACCTATGCTTAATTTCGACTAACTGATGATCTAAAGCGCTAAGTAATAGGATTTTTAAAAATGTTTTCATCTTAGGGCACTGCTCAAAACTATCGCTTGGACTTTTTTGGGCTCCCTACAAGTTTTGATTTAATACGTCTCTCAATTGGGCGCCCCTCCCTCGTGCATTTAATCATTTTGCGCCAGCTTTCAGGTACGTAATCATGTAAAGTACGAAGAGTGTTGAGCCATCCCTAGAAACATTTACAGAAGCTTTTTCTTTCATTATTTCAGTATAATATAAAATGTTTCACTAAAGAAAACATTCACACACACAAAAAAAAAGGTCAAACATTTTTATTTATTGTCAAAATATGAGAGATAATTTCGGTTAAAAACCCCTCTCAATTTGGCGCCCCTTGGCAGCGGCGCCCGGGGCGGTCGCCCCCCTTGCCCCCCCTTTGCTACGCTACTGGTGTGTGCTGTTTTTAATACAGACAGTTTCATTTTTCACATGAACCTTTCAAAAAATTCACATTCTTTGCGCAATGCTTTAACAAAATTCGCATTTTTTTTCGCGATTCTTTAATGAAATTCGCATTTTTTTCTGTATCTTTTTTTTGTTGAGATTCGATTCATAATTTTTTCAGCTATCCTATGACGTAATTCGTGTTTTTTTTTCAGCGATAATTTGACGAAATTTGTGTTTTTTCTGCGATTTTTTTTTTTCACGAAATTTGCGTTATTTTCCACGATTCTTTTATGAAATTTGCGTTTTTCTGTGATCCTTAGACGAAATTTTCTTTTTTCGCAAAGCTTTGATAATCACATTTTCTCTGCTGCCTTTTGATAAGATTCATGAATTTTCAGCAATCCTTCGATGAAATTCACGTTTTTTCAGCAATCTTTGAATAAATTCGCAATTTTCTTGCGATACTTTAACGAAATGTGCATTTTCCAGCGATTTTTTGATAAAATACATTTTATTCCGCAATTTTTAGACGAAGTTTGGCAAGAAAGCGCTATCTTTGGGTGAAATTTCCTGCTTTGCGATTCTTTGACAAAATTTGCTCATCTTTTGTGTAAATCGCGTTTTTCTGTGGCCTTTTAACAAAATTCACGTTTTACATGATCCTTTGATGAAATTAGTGTTTTTCCCGTGATCATTTGACGAAATCTAGGATTTTTTTCCCGCGAAGATTGATTATATGTTTTTAGTCTGCAGGTGCCCTAAAAAGTTTGTGACGCCTGTCGCTGCATTGCACGCATTCTGCCACGGTGTATCAAACAAACAAAATTCATCCTAAAGAATTATTGTTTCGTTTCTGGAAATGAACAACCGTCAACTCATTGGCTGAATTATAAAGGGTGAAATGTGTAGGCACTGAGTATCATCTATACTATTAATGTCGGTAAACGTCTGTCTGTGTGTGTGTTGTTGTGTCTGGCGTCTGTAAGCACAAAACTCTGCATGCAGACGACGGACATAAGTGTGCTTTTGGTATAAAAAAATTCGTAAGTGGAGTTTTTAAAATTCACAACATTTTGCGGGAGAAGAGGGGTGCGAACGAATTTAAAAAATGAGTCCGCATCAATAATTATGGCGGTCCATCCCCCCCCCCCTGCAAATTGGGGCACTTTTCTAAATTTTGCACATACCACTCATGTTATATATCGTTAAAAAGGTCTGTGACCGCTTAATCATATTATGCAACTCCGGTGTCCATCCCCCCAATTTGCCCCCCCCAAGGGGGTACTTTTGTAAATTTTGCACAATCCCTTCATGTTACGTATTGTTGGAAAGGTCTTTGACTGCTTATTCATGTTATGCATCTCCAGGGTCCATCCCGCCACTTCCCCACCCCCCCTTAAGGGGGCAATTTTCTAAATTTTGTTGACACCCCTCATGTCATATATTGTTGGAAAGGTCTGTGGCCGCTTAATGATATTATGCATCTCCAATGTCCATCTCCCCACTTTGCCCCCCCTCCCCCAAGGGGGTACTTTTCTAAATTTTGCAGACAACCCTCATGTCATATATCGTTGGAAAGGTCTGTGACTGCTTAATCATATGCATATCTCCAATGTCCATTTCCCCACTTTGCCCCCCCCCCTCCCCCAAGGGGGTACTTTTCTAAATTTTGCAGACAACCCTCATGTCATATATCGTTGGAAAGGTCTGTGACTGCTTAATCATATGCATATCTCCAATGTCCATTTCCCCACTTTGCCCCCCCCCTCCCCCAAGGGGGTACTTTTCTAAATTTTGCAGACAACCCTCATGTCATATATCGTTGGAAAGGTCTGTGACTGCTTAATCATATGCATATCTCTGATGTCCATCTCCCCGCTTTGCCCCCCCCCCAAAGAGGTACTTTTCTAAATTTTGCACACAACCCTCATGTTATATATCGTTGGAAAGGTCTGTGACCACTTAATCATATTATGCATGTTCCGTGTCCATCCCCTACTTTGCCCCCCTCTCCCCCAAGGGGGTACTTTTCTAAATTTTGCAGACAACCCTCATGTCATATATCGTTGGAAAGGTCTGTGACTGCTTAATCATATGCATATCTCCAATGTCCATTTCCCCACTTTGCCCCCCCTCCTCCCCCAAGGGGGTACTTTTCTAAATTTTGCAGACAACCCTCATGTCATATATCGTTGGAAAGGTCTGTGACTGCTTAATCATATGCATATCTCTGATGTCCATCTCCCCGCTTTGCCCCCCCCCCCCCAAAGAGGTACTTTTCTAAATTTTGCACACAACCCTCATGTTATATATCGTTGGAAAGGTCTGTGACCACTTAATCATATTATGCATGTTCAGTGTCCATCCCCTACTTTACCCCCCCCCAAGGGGGTACTTTTTAAAATTTTGCACACACCCCTCATGTTACATATCGTTTGAAAGGTCTTTGACTGCTTATTCATGTTATGCATCTCCTTGGTCCATCCCGCCATTTCCCCCTCCCCAAAGGGGCACTTACCATTTACTTGCACAACAGCGCTAAATGTGTCAGATGAAAGAAATTCCGCGAGTACATGTGCCAGTGAAACTTAGCCAATTGCTGTTCTTCAACCTAGCTTTAATTCAAAGTGGGTTTTTTATTTATTTGAATTATTCTGCAAAAGTTTCAAACATTTTAAAGCAGCTATGAATTTTATTTTTATGGTACTATCAAGTTTTTTGCCGTCAAATTTTGACGGGTTCCATCTAGTAAAGTGAATAAAATAAAGTGCCCTTAAGAATCTGAAAAGTGCCCTCAAGAATCCAAAAGTGTCCTTTTCTCCCCAACAGCACCCTGCTTTTTTTTAAACCTGGGGGAAACTCTGTGTGTATTTATATATATCAAACGTGTTAGTTATTTTTTCAAAGGTATTTTATATATATGTATATATATATATATATGTATGTACGTATAAATTTAGTGAATTACATATATATATTATATCTGTGTGTTCAGATGCTTTTAGTGATTTTAAAATATATTAGTATTTATCAACTATACAATGTAAAATAATATAGAATTACGCTGTAATGGGAAAAGTTAAAATGAAAAGAAATTCCGAGCATTGAAAAGCGTGAATATAAACATATTTTTCATTTTAAAAGTAGTTTTAAAAATAACTTTGATAACAGCCTTAATAACAATGGTAAAATATAACAATAGTAATTTAATTTCTTTACTTTCTTATTTTTCAGTAAATTTCTACTGGAAAATCTATTTTTCATTATATATTCGATTAAAAAAATATATTTAACTGTTAACGTTGAGGTTGAAGGAACTTACAAAACGCAATCGCTTTTTTTTTTTATCTTTCTTACTTTTTACTTGTGAATTTTATCATTTTTCATCTACAATTAAAAAGAAATGAAGATAATAAATTTATATATCTATTAAAATAGACTGAATATAGAATTTTACGAATATATGTGCTTGTGAAAACAAAGGGAAACTGGTATACACTAAAAAGCAGTTAAAATCGAGAGGCCAGCGCACTTTATTTTTATCTTTCTTTTTTTTTTTTTTTTTTTTTTTTCCTCTCTCTCTCTTTCTTTTTTTAAAAAAGAACAATAAAGCGAAATCTTTTAAAAACCTATTTTCATTATCGTAGATTTTTCTTGCAATTTTTGAAATAATGTGCCGCGTGCTAGTTTTTGAGGTACATTAGGCTGTTTAATTATTTATCTTTAATCACTTGAAAGCAAGCACATAAAAATAAAAACACTAATGGTACTTGCAAAATAGGGTTCGTTCAAAAGTGCTACAATTTCCTGCATGCATATTCAGTTCAAATTAGTTGACAAAATACAGGGTGTTTCAAAAAATAATTTGAAAAATATTATTTATTAATAAATAATATTTGAAAAATATGATTTATTAAAAATATTATTTATTATTAAAAAATGATGAACATAGACACTTAAGATTAATTTTATATAACGTGACTAATCATAACGTTTTTTAGAAACCAAATTAAAGATGCTCAATATGTACACCTTTTGATGAACGGCATATGTCTATTAGATTAATGCTTTATCCTTTTTGCATTGCAGGTGCAGGTACAATTTATTCTCGCATGTCTTGTCTTTTTATTGTAATGTTACTCGTACATCCCAGTCGGAGTGTTAGAACAATTACCAATATGTTTTAAGCTGTGTGAGAATGCAGACTTTGTCCTGAATCATTTCTTTTCTTTATTTAATTCTGAACTTTGAGCATATCCTCCAGTTATCAAAATACATTTACTTTTAACCTTGTAATTAATTCACTTTAACACAAAATTATATACATCTGCATTTTCTGTTTGTACAAAATGTTATTTCTGCCTCTATATTTCCGCTGATCGCAGATGGTTTCTCAGGATCTAAAAACCACAGAATGGTTACGATGTACTTGTGAAATTACAACCAACTGTTTGATCGCCAAATTTAAATGTATCTATCTCTCATCATTAACGGATTTTTTTGTCTGGCGTTAATGAGTCTTGCCAATTGTGTTTGGCGTAAAACTACTCACTGACCTGTGAACATTGTATCGATATTATATTCATTATTCTTTCCTGAGATGTGGATGTAACAACACTGTCTCTTCTCCTCCCTGCTATGGAGCGAGCCAGCCACCTACTTGTTTGGATTATTAAGCATTACTTTTCTCTTCAAAATAAAAAATTAATTTTCGATAAAATGTGTTCTTAATGTATCTCCAAACTTTTGTTGTTTTTTACGCTAAAGAAAACGCATCTGAAGGTATTGCAAATTTCAAAGAATTTAAGCTTTTATATCGTAATGTACTTTCACGGTAAAATATCTGCTAAGACGTTTGCTACATCTCTTCATAATATAACTGCAAAATATACTACAACTACAGCATACTAAAACTATAGTATATGTATCTTCAGTTCGGCTAATGTAGTTGGAAGGGGAGCAAGATAGATGTAGTCTTTTATAAACATCCACAAAAAGAAATCGCACACTGAGATGTCCGACGATTTTGGAGGCCAGACAAACATTGAAGTGGCGGGAGAAGGAAGAGCGTTAGGGCTACCTGTCGGCAAATGCGTGAAACTCAATATATATCCCTTTTTTCTACATCATTCGATCAAAAGTATTAAAAGCTGAAAAGTTATAATTTTTTTAATTGGATGATTCTTTTTTAAACAACTTGTATAATTATATTAGCTGCATATTAAGAAAATGGTTAAAGTCATATTTTAATCCGGATATTCAAAGTCATTTTCTTTTATTTTAACCAGGGTATGGAACCCAGGCTACCAGGGGTAAAAAACTACTCGGTGTACAGAACATAGGTTAACATCAACATAGTTTTTAATTGATAACTCTAAAATATTTTTTACATTTAATATGTCTTTTAGACTGCCAATCAACTAAATCAAAAGCTTTCTTATATGAGAGACATAATTTATGTAACAATCAAAACGCATTAAAAGCTGAATAGTTGTGATTTTTTTGTAATCGGATGATTCTTTTTAAGCACCCTTTATAATTACATAGCTGCACATTAATACAATGGTTAAAATTATTATAATAAAAATTATAAAGGCAAATAATACTTTTTTTTAATTTATTAAAAAGTGCATGTTTAAAAGGCAGCCCGTGTACTAGTTTTATTTATAATATATTTATATACAAAGTTGCAACGAAAATATTTCAGCTTTTTTTCCATTTTACGGAAGAAAATACATTTATCCGTTACGTAAGAAAGGTTGAAAAAGTATCTTTTACCAAGCTCGGGCAAATCATTGTCAATTAACGCTTACACTTTCTCCTTAGTTTCCCATATTTGTTTATATTATAAGCTTTTCATTATTATAACAAACAAAGCTTCATTGTTCACATATATTTAAAAACATGGTAATTGAAATTATTTGAAAAATCCACTGTTCTGTACGATAATGTAAAAATTTAAACTATGCGATCTTTACAAGTGAATAAATGTGTGCAAAACGAAAGCTATAGTTCAGACGTCCTATCATTGTTATGACACCAGAGTTAATGACACACATATTTTTGATTTACAATATTGATTCATGTAATTTTATGTTTATGAATTATGATACATTTTATTTTGATATGAATTATGAATTATGACACATTGTGAGTCTTGTAGTCATGTAAATATTTAAAAGCAGGAAATCATCAGTCGTAATGTATCATTAATTTGATCTTGATTTGTTTGTTAAATCAAGCTCAACTTATAATTTAACAGTGATAATTTATTAAATTATTATATTAAATACAGTTTTTTAAAAAGAAATTTCTTGTATGGAAATAGTTTTTACTAACAATAGTACTAGAGTTAATCGAATGACATGCATTTTTACAATTTTTTAAAATATTAAAATCAAATTGTTTGCGTATTTACTATTTTAGCAATACAATGGAAATTATTTCCTTAAATATCTTGTGGAAAAAATTCGGGTTATAAAGCACTTGTTTGGCCTTAATAAATTACTATAAGTACCAGAAGTATATATATTTACTGCTTTTCTGCATGAAACATTACCAAATAGTGAGAATATAATTCGTTTGAAATTTTTAACCGTAATCCATACTTAAAAAATGACGCTATTATGCAGTGGATTAAAAAGCTTCGTTCAAACACGTATACTTTGAAGAACAACGTACAAACTTCATATACTAAACATCTCATATACATTAATAATAAAAAATAAATGTGAAGATCATGCATAAAAGAGAAGAAAAAAAAATAACACAGCTAAGAATGAGAAAATAAGTTATATATGTATATATATTTTTATTAACAAAACAAAAAATATAGATACAAAATATAAAATAAAAAAATTGTTATATAAAGGTGGCAAAGGTCCTTAAATATTTGTGAGTATGTGCCAAGCATGGTCCATCAAATTTATATCAGGAGAGCAGACTGGTTACTCCATATCTCCGTTTCAATTAGGATCGCTCCACTGTATATTTTTACAAAATTTGTTGATTTTAGAAAAAAATTACTCATGTCTAAGCTGATAGTAAAAACAAAAAAAATGTTTAGATTACGGTAAAAATTTACAAATTATAAACGGAGTTAACGGTAAAGTACCTCACAGGGTTCTCTAAAATAATACATGATATTTTTTATTCTAAAAAGCCCCTGAATTATTCAGAAATAATTAAGGTATAAAAAGTTAGGTGGTGAAAAATGTAACTTTTACATCTTAATTATATTAAATGCCTTATCCTTTTCTCTAAAATCAAATAAGTTTATTCGAGAAAATTAAGCTTTCGTTTTGCGCGTCATCTTTTCATTCTCATAATATCACTTTGAAGATCTTGTAACATTGGTTTGAGGAATAATGAACTTTCAATGAATAATAATATTATTTTATCATATTCTAAGCATCCTGTTTCCCATAAATACCACGAATTTTTAAAAGTTACAGCTAATGATTTATCACTGTGTTTGCATGTCAGTAATATCGAACAAACTTGGTCTGTATCTTCTTTCATTTAGATTTTTCATGTTTTTCAATTGAATTTTTTCCGGTGTTTGATTATTTCTTTAAACAAGAAAACTTTTTTTGGCAGTCAGGCATATCAATAGCATTAAGAAAAAGATGAACATCTCTGAAATTACTCCTTATTGGCAGAAAAAAAACCCTCTTTTGAATCGCAAGTGAAGCACATCGTAGGTACCCAGAAATTACTCTGTCTCGGACTTCAGCATTAATGTTTACGTTAGAGGATCGTTGTTTTATCTTCAAAAAATTCAGCAAAGCATGAAATAAACGATATTAACTATCATTTGAAGAGATTAATGCAATAAAAACAAACTTATTTAAAAAGGATAGTTTATTCACACGGGAAAGTGCATTACGCTTGACATGTAATAGCCTCAAATAGTTGTTTGTCAAAACAGATTTTTTAGTTGACATTTTTTTTTAAATATAAGCTACACGCATTTTCTAACATTTCAAATCAAATATATTTTTTGAAAGCATCAGCTCAGAAAATTATGCATATGCTGCATTTAAATACCTTTATGCAGCATGTGCATTAGTAGTTTTTATAATTTATGCCTTTTATTAGGGATTTTATATAATAACTAAGCTTAAAAGATAAACTATAGAGTAATGTCACATTTTCAGGATGAGAAAAGAAGAATATTCTGTAACTTTGGAAGATTTTAACAGCATGAGCTACTTTGTATTACTGTCTTGAAAGTATAATTTTGTATTAATAGAGTGAAATAAAATAAATGTTGTGAAAAGATTTTAAAAAAAATGCAAATCCTCCTTTATGCATTAATAATGGTTCCCGTTAAGATTTTATTCCATCCTTATTTAAATTGTTTTCACATAGCTTTATATAAAATGGAGTTTAATCTTTGATTACGAATATTGCTGCTTCAAACATTTCTGCTTCAAACATTGCTGCTTCATCAAGTATATTTGTTGAATGTATAAGCACGTGAAAATAAGCTTATGGTATAGCTAAGTTATGCCTTTTCATTGGTGATTTTATATAATAAAGAAATTTTAACGATAAAAAGTGCAAATATATTACATTTCCAGGATGAGGAAAGTAGAATATTCCATAACGCAAGAAGTTCTTAGCAACATGAGTTACTTTATGTTGTTACTATTTTGAAAATACAGCTTTGGATAAACAATGTGAAATAAAATAGTGGTAGGGAGAATGAAATCCTTCTTTACTCAATATTTAGAGTCACGTTGAAGATTTTAAAAAATCGATTTTTCAAAAAAATTAGCATGGATGCCTTGAAATGTTACAACTACACTGCAAAAAGAATTTTACAAAAATTCCAATTAGAGCAGAAGTTATAGATAAAAATATCTTGTAAAAAACCATTTCCTGTCATGCTACAAAGTTACCTTTGAAGCCCTTTTCTCAAAACAATGTTTTTTGGCATTGCGCGCACTCTCATTAAAAAACTAATTATCATAGAACCTTGAAGTTTTGCGTATAATTAATTTTCATGTATACTTTTATGCTGAACCTAAATTTAGTCTGAATTTTGCCATAAAAAATTTTGCATTGAAAAATTAAATTTAAAATTTTTGGTAAATTTAGTGAATATCCTTATAAAAGCCATCAATTATGCTAATGAATTTCAATAGACTTTTAAATTTAGGTTCAGTGTAAAATATAGTAGTATAAGTAACAATAAATGAAATATTAAGTATATATCTGCAGTAGAATTTTTTTAATCTTGCGCGCAAAATGCATATTTTAGTATTTATATTTTTAAAAAGCCATTTTTGTTCTTATCATTTAATTAATTAATATTGCTAAATGTATATAATTTGAGTGTTTTTGTTTAACTACAAGAATGTGTGAAATTATATATATATATTTTTTTTTGTATTTCATACATTGGTTTTCAAACTACAGAGTTTTTCGCACTGGTTTAATTATTGTCATTTTCAGGCTGCTCAACGTGATCTCCCCCTTTAAAATTTATTTAATGGTTATGCTACTTGACTCCCATACATTTAAAAAAAGATTTTTAATCTTAACTGATGACATTGCAGCATCAGATTGCAAATATCATCATTATTCACATTTCCGCTATATGGTAAAGATACCATATATATCTTTTTCAAAAATTAAGAAATCTATGTTTTAAGTATTTTTATTAAATATATTTTCCCTTTTCTGCATTATCGTAATTTATATACATTCCCGGCTATTAAAACGCGCACCCTTTTTATCATTCTCTTTCAACGATATCTTTTAGTCAAAATCATACATATTGTTTGTAAATTACAATTAACGTACTTTATTCGGTCTCCCACATATCAAAGGAAATGAAATTATACAAGGCATAAAATGTTTCCTTTCTCATGGTACGTTTTGACTTCATAATGAATCCAGATGTTAATCCCGTCATACTGACGCCTTATAACATATTTCTAAAATATCTTTCCTGCATTTTCTCAAAACAACTAACCGCCAAAATTCTATTTCACTCTCTTTTTTTGCCAAAGTGCAATCTTCGCCAATAAAGATTTCCCTACCACTGACGTCAAGTATGAAGTTGATATGATGTATATGTAACGGTTACAATTCCCACGCAAAAATACTATACTCTTGGCTCTAAAAATGTAAATGGTTTGGCGTATTTTCAACGCACGCTGTCATTATCAAAAAGACACTTTTCTCTCTAATCTCAGCGATGTAACATCTAAAATGATCCGGCTCCTTGGCCACCCTTATGATACTCTCCCAAAACTCTTTCCCATTTTTCAAAATTCGGATATGCAGCCTAAGTTCTCGATATTCTTACTTCGCTCCTCTGTCAAAAATTTGGATTGTAACCCCATCATACAAGATGTGATTCCTTATACCCGTGGATTATTAACTGTGGAATAACTTTATGGATATGTCTTCTTTTCATCGTTTTAAAATAAAGAAAAGATGTTTGTCAAATTCTTCTTGATTCTTCCTCGTCGAAACAAAACTTTTCCAGTTCTCAACAGGATGTCGTCAACTTGAGTTATCGCGGAACAACATACAAAAAATTACTATACGTCACTCGGGACCTAAGTGCGTATGTCCTATTGAAAACAATTTTCCTATATTTCAGATGCTACTACAAATCCTCGACTAATTCTCATACTCCGAACCAATTTCCATTTTCTTTTCGATATTAAGATTGGTGTCTAATTTTGATGAACTGGATTTTTCACAAAACAATTTCCATAGGGTGTGCGCCAAGGAACTCTATATCAACTACTCAATGTGTGGATTTTTTTTTATTTTTCTGCTGTCGTGACTTCTCTTGTGTCTACATCTTCGAAATGTGCCTGAATTTGTCTACATCTTCGAAATGTGCCTAAATTTGTCTACATCTTCGAAATGTGCCTGAATTTTTCTACATCTTCGATATGTGCCTGGATTTGTCCTGCGGTTCATGTTGGTTAGATATGCCCTTTCCGTGCCGCGTAGGTGATAAACTGTTTCAACTTAGGATCTTTTGTGCAGTTTTTTGTAACCTGTGCCTGTGATAAATACGCTTCAAAAAAAAAAAAAAAAAAAAAAAAAAAAAAAAAGATTGCCTTCAAAAAAGTTTGCTTTAAAAAAAAAAAAAAGAAAGAAAGACAGAAAGAAATTCCAGCTGGATATATAATTAACATTTTTTTCTCACAGTCGTTTTTGGTGCAACTTATATTTTTCCAATGTGTTAAGATTATAACTTCATTCAACCGATTCTACATATGCTTTCATTATTTCAAAAAGATTATCTTTCTTCGTCGATTAAATTTCTCCAGTTTACATGTGTGAAATATGCCTCTAATTTCAGTGAATTTCAACTCATGATTATGCACTGTGTGGTTTCATCATATAAATACGAGAAACTTTGATTGTGTTTCGGCATAAAAAACAAAAACAAAAAAAACCCAGCGAGAAACTCAATGTGCTTATCGAATTGACTTCCTAATCATGCGTTATGGTTCTTATAATCGGAAAACTCTTTCTAACTTAATTTCGATAAAAATTCAAGGTTATTGAATGCTTATCCATCGGTTTTAACGAAAACTTTTTTTTATTGCCTTGTAACAATCAATTATGAAAAAATAACTGTGCTTGCAATGTTGTTGATCTCCGGTTAAAATTTATTCATTCCTCCAAACTTCAATTCCATTGTCTTAAAGGAATACTTATTCATAGGGATACAAATCGCAAAATTTATTTTCAACTGTGTTAACTTAAAACGAAAAAATAGATATATTATTTTCGGTGTTTTTTTTCTATAGCTAGGTGTTTTCTGAAATTAGTTATACAATGGATATTTACTTGTGTTACAGGTAAGAGTTTTATTCTTAATGTGTTGATATAACAAAAAAAGAAAAAGGAAAGGCAGAAAATTCTTTTTTTTATTAAAATTTTAAATTTTATGAAATTAGTTTTCTATGGTAATTTCAAATGATATTTTCATGTTTATGATGGGATAAACTTTGACAGTGCAAGAACTGTAATATATTAAAAAAAAAAAAAAAAAAAAAAAAAAAAAAAAAAAAAAAAAAAAAGCCTTTGCAAGAATAATTTAATATAATTTAACTTTTAAATATTTAATAAAGTGTATATTTTAAATCGTTCCAGAGGTAGTTTTGTATATTTGTGGCGTACAGGTAAGATGCAGATTATTTCTAACTGTCAGAGATCTTTCAAAGTTAAAATGGTACTGAATTTCATTTTATATCTGAAATTTTTCATGACTAATAATTTTTATTCAAAATTTTGCTTTGTTTTATTATTTTGTTGTATTTTTATGCATTTGAAAACACTGCTGTGTTTTAAATTTTGATATATTTCTATTCACATTTTGGGTTGCATTCAGTTTTTAACAATATTATGGTAAATACTCTAAATATGATCTCATGATATGATATTTTAATTTATACTGTAGGTATACACTGCTTTGAGTAAACTCTTTGCTTTTTTGTGTATCTGGTCTTGTGTATTGTACTGGTGTATTTATACCCCCCTCATGCCATTTTTATCATATTGGTAAGAAGATATGACATTTTAAATTTTTGCAATTCATGCACTCCCTCCACCTCTTTTAAAGTTTTGTGTATATCTTTTCCATATTCATGCCTATTAAAAAAAATTCGCAAAATAAATCTAGGACCAGAGTGCAGAAAATGGCATCCACTCAGGCATCACCAGTATCTGAAACTACTGTTTCTATTTCCGAACAAAATCAAATATTTAGTGATATGTCATGGTCTTATGTATTCAGGGATTTGTTAAAAAGTGCTCCAGAGTTTTTTAACTCCCAATTAAATGAGCTGCATGATCACATAAAATTGCAGGACAATTCTGCTCTCTCTGCCAAATTATGCAAATTTCAGGTTATTCTGGAACGCCAATTTGACAGTCTTTTGCAGTTTTATGATATTTTTGTCATGAAGCAACTTGATAAATTGGTACAAGACAAAACAAATTTAATTTCGCTTAATAAAAAATTATTAGAACGACTTCATGCCCAAAAGGTAGAAAATATACATGAAGTCTTTGATGATGTTAAAAATGTAAACGATACTTCCCATAACACTTATATGTTACCCCGAAATGTGCATAATATTTTTACAGAGACGGATATTTCACAAATTACTGATGATGAGAACACATTCGATGATTTAGCACATAAAAAAATTGATATGCAGCAATGAAATACTTCTAGTAAGCTTGATCTTTCAGAAAACATTCCTATTTGTTCACCTACCAAAATGCATCATAAACCGGTTCGCATCATTATTTGTAAATTACCTTTAAAATTTAATATACCTGACATTTTATTTGGAATTTCTGATATTCTTCAAAAACCTGTGTCCTCTATACAATTTATAAGGAAATGTAAACTTAGGGATACACATGAGTACAACTGGATATTTGAGATGTCGTTTCCTATTGCAAAAATATTACTGGAGCTTAAACAAATAACTATTCAAGACAAAAAATATCCTGTAATCAGATTTATCCCTGTAAAACGTTGTTTTCGATGTCATTCATTTTATCATATTGCACAGGTATGTCTTAATTCTATAAAATGTCCGATCTGTGCAGGCCAACATAACAATCTTCGGTGCACAAACCCTCCTAAATGCATTAATTGCATATCAAATAATGAAAATAACAATACTAATTTTAACATTTCTCACACCGTATCTTCGCCAGGGTGTCCGTCAATAAAGAAATATATTGATGAAGAAAGAAATACCACTCTCTGTTAATTCTAGTTTATATTTTTTCGAAACTATAATATTAATGATAAGATGTTATGTTATGATACTCTTTGCATATATATTTCTTTTATTATATACTGTCACAAATATTTTACTCCTTTTCTTACTTCGATTCAATTTTTGGTATTTTTGATACACTTCCCTACTATATAGGTAAATTTTTTCCAGACAACTGCTCTTATGAATATCTTTCTTTCTATTTCACAAGTTAATGTTTTTGTTGTTTACACATCTGTGTGTATAGATGGTTCGTCTCTTTTCGTTTGACTATTTAGCGCGCGAAAATGGTAGGGCGATTAGAGGTATATTTTTATGTCGAGATTTTTTTTTATGCGGGTTGTCAGAAAATTTTTTCGCGTATTGAATAAGTGTAACTGATCCGTACACACAGCTTAATTTATCTTTTACCTTCGTTGTATTTTCGATATTTCAGGTGTAGACAATTCTTCTTCTCAGCATCACCGTTCTTTTAAAATAAAAATAAAAAATAATAATTCAAAATAAATTGTTATAAAAAAGAATAAAAAGCAAAATAAATTCGGAGTCACATTCTTTTCCTTTGGCACATTCTTGCAGAAATTCACATCATTCAACTTTTTTTTAAATTTCCTTTGGTAGAAATATGTAATGACATTTTTTTAAATTAAATTTTTTAATTTAATTCCTTTGGTTCTGTTTTTCTCTATAATCAGAAATTTATTCATTCTTCTACACTTCGATTGTGATTAAAAAAAAAAAAATTCTTTGTGGTTCTGATTCCTTTTGTTTTCAGAAATATAATTTACTGAGGGCTGATACTTTTGTTATCAGATTATTAATTTGGTGAGTCTGATTCCTAGTTTTCAGATATATAACTTATTGAGGGCTGATACCTTGTTATCAGATTATTATTTTGGTGAGTCTGATTCCTAGTTTTCAGATATATAACTTATTGAGGGCTGATACCTTGTTATCAGATTATTATTTTGGTGAGTCTGATTCCTTTGTTTTCAGATATACAATTTATTGAACTCTGATACCCCTTGTTATCAGAATTTTTTATTTGTGTGACTGGTCCCTTTGTAACCAGAATTTTTTTGTTTACCGTTTTCTCACTTAGTTTTCTCCGGTCTGATTCCTTTGTAATCCAAAACTTTTCTTTTTTCCTTTATTCATTATTACTACACTTCTATACTTAAGATTCGTATTCACTGATAGGTATGGTCGAGCATTCACACATACCGTTATCTTTTTCGCACTTCACATATTAGTGTATACATTAATTTTCTATTGCTCTTTACATATACTTATACACTATGTCACCGTTTTTTTTTTCTTTTTCAAAGTTACATCACTTTACATGCCACCTTCACGTTATGAATTAGAAATAATTTTTGAACTTTATTTCAGTGTATAATTCCCATAATCGTTCTTAAAATTTGGACTTATGTTAAATTTTTGAATTCTATGATATGCCTCCTTACTTCGATAACGTACATGTTGCTTTTTCTAAATATTGTTCAGGTGTAAACATCTCTCTCTCATCGAACGTACATAATGTTAACACCTTTACTTCACACTATATAGATTATAGTGATATTTTAGGCATTTTCTTTTTTTTCTTTTTCTCAGTTGTAAAAGCAGATCCTTCATTTAAAAAAAAAAAATTCACAATTCTTCTACATTTATTCATCGTATTGTTTATTTTAAATATTTCAGAAATTCTTTAGAGATGCATTAAAAATTGTTATGTAAATAAATTCATTAATGAAAGTTAGATATAAATTTTAAAAATGATTACAACTATTATGGGTTATTTCAAAATTATTTATTCAATTGCTATTTTAATATTCGGTAAAGATAATCCCTTTTATGTACTATAATAATTTAATAGTTTTCCCAGTTATATAAAATAATAAAAATAAAATAAAATAAAGATTATTTATGCAATTATTAAATTACAAGGTGGTTTTGTAAGCTGTTTATGGACATTTCCCGATTAATACACAAAATTTTTAAATTTTTCATGTGGTATATGTGTTTTTGTAACCTCTATTGTGTCATTTTTATATTGTATAATTGTAACTACTTTTTTCAATATTGAAATATTATTTGTGTTTATATTTCACTATGGCCAGAATTTAAAGTGAAAAGTTTAATTGTGCACATTCTAATCTTCGAAATAAAATAACAGATAAAATGTGACTATTTATGCAAGTGCACTAATAATATTAAAATATCATTAGGCATGCCACTTTAAAGAAAATGATATATTCTTTATGCAGCCAAAAACAACTATATTCATGTTGATAATGGAACTTTTGAGAGCTACTGAAATACATGCTGCTGCAATTTGAAAATTTTATGGCCATTTATTATACTAGTATGAAAATTTTTGGTAGTACTACATTTTTTTTATTTACATATTGTATGCATACTTATTTTATTATTATTTTTATATATTGATATTGTGCACTATATTTTCAGGGTGACAGTCTAAATTTTTCAAAATTTTGTGAAGGGGTGATATATATATGGTAAAGATACCATATATATCTTTTTCAAAAATTAAGAAATCTATGTTTTAAGTATTTTTATTAAATATATTTTCCTTTTTCTGCATTATCGTAATTTATATACATTCCCGGCTATTAAAACGCGCTCCCTTTTTATCATTCTCTTTCAACGATAACTTTTAGTCAAAATCATACATATTGTTTGTAAATTACCATTAACGTACTTTATTCGGTCTCCCACATATCAAAGGAAATGGAATTATACAAGGCATAAAATGTTTCTTTTCTCATGGTAAGTTTTGACTTCATAATGAATCCAGATGTTAATACCGTCATACTGACGCCTTATAACATATTTCTAAAATATCTTTCCTGCATTTTCTCAAAACAACTAACCGCCAAAATTCTATTTCACTCTCTTTTTTTGCCAAAGTGCAATCTTCGCCAATAAAGATTTCCCTACCACTGACGTCAAGTATGAAGTTGATATGATGTATATGTAACGGTTACAATTCCCACGCAAAAATACTATACTCTTGGCTCTAAAAATGTAAATGGTTTGGCGTATTTTCAACGCACGCTGTCATTATCAAAAAGACACTTTTCTCTCTAATCTCAGCGATGTAACATCTAAAATGATCCGGCTCCTTGGCCACCCTTATGATACTCTCCCAAAACTCTTTCCCATTTTTCAAAATTCGGATATGCAGCCTAAGTTCTCGATATTCTTACTTCGCTCCTCTGTCAAAAATTTGGATTGTAACCCCATCATACAAGATGTGATTCCTTATACCCGTGGATTATTAACTGTGGAATAACTTTATGGATATGTCTTCTTTTCATCGTTTTAAAATAAAGAAGAGATGTTTGTCAAATTCTTCTTGATTCTTCCTCGTCGAAACAAAACTTTTCCAGTTCTCAACAGGATGTCGTCAACTTGAGTTATCGCGGAACAACATACAAAAAATCACTATACGTCACTCGGGACCTAAGTGCGTATGTCCTATTGAGAACAATTTTCCTATATTTCAGATGCTACTACAAATCCTCGACTAATTCTCATACTCCGAACCATTCTTGATTCTACTCCGAAGTTTCTCTATTCTTTTCGATACGCTAATCTATCATGATCTGGTTTAATTCTAAAGATATTTCTGTATAAATATGTACTCCTTATTTGGCATAATTATTTTTACATCTTTGCAGCACATAAGCTACACATATTTTTTTTTTACTGATTAAGAAACTACGAAATATAATAGTGTTTTCCATTTTTCGATAAAGACTATATTTTAGAAAATGTTGTCAAAGTTGGGATTGAATCAAATTTCCTGACGCGACAACCCAAGAAAGATCGTTATGAAACTGCAATCGCTCATTACTCAAAATAGAACACTTTTATTTAAAAAAAAAAAAAAAGAAAAAAAAAAGAAAGAAAGAAAGAAAAGACTGTTTCATTTGAAATCACTGCAATAGTTATCACTACCAATGTCACGCTTTTCCATTTTAAAAAGGTGTTCAAGAATGTATCAGAAAATTTTGTGTTGCTGAGCGAGGAAATATATGTTCTTGAGAACAGGCCAATGAGAAGAGACCAATTTAATAAATTTATGTTATTAATTTGGTCTTGAGAAGAGACCAATTTAATAAATATTTGAGTGATTTGCTGATATCTATCTACATTTACTAACATATCAGAAAATTTCCACGAGCCATGATTTTTTTTCTTTTCAAAAATTAGATTAAAAGTTAAATAAAATAAAATGACATGAGTATAATCTAAGAGAGAATGTGAAAAACGTTTATGATGTCGTTTTAAAACATTGCACTATAGATGGTGCCATCTGCAGAATATTCTCAATTGTCTTGAAAATGTCTACGCTGAAGCCGAAACATGTAGACAGTTTTTCTATAAAACTTTGTTACTGTTTTATTTAATACATTTTAGCAATTCACGAAGTACGAGGATAAGTCATTAAGTAAGTCACAAAAGATAATTATATAATAACTTACAATTGATATTCACTTCAAAACTATTTTTATTTCTCAACATATTCTCCACCCATATTTATGCACCTATATCACCGTTTTATCAGTGTCTCAACACCAGCTGCATAACATTCTTTGGGTTGCTGTCTCAGCCACATTAGGACTTGAAGTTGAATCTTTTCATCATCTGTGAACATCATCTTGCTTCCAAGATGGGTTTTTTTAGTGGACTAAACAGATGAAAATCACTTGGGGCTAAGTCGAAGCTGTATGGTGGATGTTGAAGAAGTTGCCAACCAAACTTTTGAATGGTCTCCTGTGTTCAACTTGAAGTCCTAATGTGGCTGAGACAGCAACCCAAAGAATATGATGCAGCTGGTGTGGAGGCACTGATAAAACGGTGATATAAGTGCATAAATATTGGTGGAGAATATGTTGAGAAATAAAAATAGTTTTGAAGTGAATATCATTGTAAGTTATTATTTAATTATCTTTTGTGACTTACTTAATGGCTTTCCCTCGTATTTCTTCTCTGGGTATTCGGATTTGTATACATTTAAAAATTAGATTGTAAACTTTAAAGAAGATTTTTCTATCGCATTTCTAATTCTAGGTCATCCTCTAAATTACAATACTTCTTTGAATTACTACTACTTAAAAAAATTATATTTTCCGCCTTGCTTTTAGTTTATGTGTTACTTCCTACTAGTCCATATGAATTTCTGAATTATATAAAGAATGGAATAATGAGGAAGTGATAGTTCAATTCATGTTAGCTTTATTAAAAACCTAATTTTAGAAATAGATAAACCAGAAAAAAATAATGTGTTGTGCATTGTTTAAAACATACTTTTCCAAGCTAAACATATATAAATTCAATTAAATTACACAGATTTGTTATGTTTTTATTTAACATAATATATACCTCAATTAAAATGCTTTTTAAAACAGATATGCGTTAAAGGTATTTAAAATTAATTAAAAAATAATACCCCAGAGAATTTTCAGATTACCTAAATCTCACCGTGATCTAATTTGAAAACTTTGAAGGTTACATTCAAGTAGGTATAATGTTTTTAAATTTAGACTAGGTTGGAAACTGTTAAAAATACACAACTTTTTTCAAAATTCAATTCAAATGTAGCAATTTATTCTATTTTTAATGTAATATTATAGCTAGAAACTGTGTCGCATTACTATAAATTTTTTCCACGACCCGTTTTAAATAGACTTTTAATAAAAGGAGTTTTTACAAATTGTTTAAAATTTTTCTTTTACGAATGCTTCAATTTTGTAAGTTCTATTTTTGTTAACCGCTTCAAACAAAGGAGGTTATATACTTAGTTTGTGCGTTCTTTTATAAATGTAAAATCATGTATAACGTTTGAGTGGCTATTCCAATTTTGTTAATTCTTATTTGTTAACTTAATTAAAATAAAGGAGGTTATACAATTCGCTCTAGTATATCTTTTTTAAAATGTATGTCTACGTATAACTTATGAACGGATGCTTCAGCACAAATTCATTTGTATGTTTTTTTATGTTTGTTCACGCATAAATTTTGAACGGATGCTTTAATTTTGATAATTTTTTTCTTATTAACAAACTTTAAACATAGAATGTTATACAGTTCGTTTGTATGTTTTTTGAAGTTTATGTCTACGTATATCGTTTGAAATGATGGTTGTATTTTTATAATCTTTTTTTTTTTTTTTTTTGCTAGAATTGGTTTGTTTTGAAGGTTCCTATATGAATTTCATCGGTATCTAAAAATAATATGCTTTTCTGTCTGTTTGTTTTATATTTTCTTATTTTTTGCCTTTCAAGATTGTTTTCGCAAAAAATGACGGATTACCATATGTTATTCAGATACTCAGCACCAGGGCTTTACAAATTTGATAAAATCTGGTAGCCAGAAAAAAATTCTAGTAACCAGTAAAAAATATTTACCACCTTCTCCTTCCTCGTCATTAATTTTCAGAAAGCACAAAAATTTTTATGAATTATTTGAGAAAAAATAATAACAGGCATTGTTTAGAATTATTAGTTACATAGTTTAGAAAGATAATATAAACTAATTTTTCTAATAAAATTTATCAAAATCATATATATTTCAAAAATAAAATAAAATAAATAAATAAATACTGTAAAAAGTGAATTAACCGGCATGTTCGGAAAATGCCGAATACTTCAAATGTACGGATAGTTGAATGCTACAAAATCTATATCTGCTGAGGAGCGCATCGACGAAATAGTGAAGCAGGAAAACAAGTTTTCGCCTATATTTGTCTGTCGAAGTCTCAAATAATTCTGATTTGAATATTTTAAAATTTACATTGGATGAACTTATTTTCGCCAAATTAAAAACAAAAGTTAAAAATATTTTTTGTGTGAATATAGTTTCAAAGTTTATTTTTTAATATTGGGAAAGGGGGGGGGATGGCATTTGTGCTCATTTCAAGAAAGCTTAGGTCAATTTTTGTACAAAAAAGAAGCAACAACAAAAACCCCATTCGATTAAATAAATTGGTCGCCACTGTCGACCTGGCGACCGTATTTGTCAAGCCCTGCTCAGCACTAATTTATGCTTTTAAAATAGTCGCTTTATCTTGCATAGTACACTCACGTCATTAAATTAAGGATATTAACCGAAAAAGTTTTATTTCAAGCGTTTTGCCGAATATCTACATAAATGCTTGACAAATCGTCCTTGAACTTTTGGAATGTAAAAAACATGTTTTACTTCATATTTTTCAGCGATGATTTAGTTACGAGGACAATGAGGCAACCAACAATAAATTAAATATAACTAATAACATTTGAAATCACCCAACATAAAAAATACGAAATATTGTGTCACTGTACTAAATGACTAAGTGGACTCTGTACAACGTTTGTATGCATTTATGTAAGAATAGCACGAATATTCGTGAAGATATAAACGTTTCAGTAAAATATTCAGCAGCGTTCTGTTTATAACATGCAGAGTTTTAACGTAATTTGACGTAGTTGAAAATCTGACAAAATGCACAAGAAATATAATACTGAAATTAGAAAATGAATACATTGAATATTTGATGAAATATGAGCATTTGGATAAAGTAATTTTTAACTGCTCATGCGCGAAAGATATCGGAAACTTGTTTTCATAATTTTGTAATTAACGATACTAGGGCATCCAACCCGGGCTTTCCGGGATAGAGAATATATGTGAAAACCATTTTTTTTAAATTGAAAACTCTAAGAGATTTAATTTTTTTTAGATTGTTTCTTAACAATATCAAAGAGATATATGAAATATGTCAATATATACGAACTATGTCAATTATATATTCAAATCAAATTTTGAAATTTATTAAAAGCCGTAATTTTGTATTGGCCTCGTGCCAGAAGTTTATAGCCGAAGAAATCGTTAAACATTTCGTTATCTACAGCAGTTTTTTTATTCTGATAATTTCAACGGTTTTAAGCGAATATTTCAATTACATGTCCATTAAATTTATGTTCTATTTATACTATTTTACATATTGCTTACTGAAGTTTAAATTTCGTTATGGAATATTAGCTGGAAACAAATGCTGAACTTTTTATATTGTTTAAAGTGCAAAGGGATTAATATTTTGTAATCGTAATGGACATGTAATATTTCAATTACATGTCCATTAAATTTGTGTTCTATTTATACTATTTTACATATTGCTTACTGAAGTTTAAATTTCGTTATGGAATATTAGCTGGAAACAAATGCTGAACTTTTTACATTGTTTAAAGTGCAAAGGGATTAATATTTTGTAATCGTAATGGACATGTAATATTTCAATTACATGTCCATTAAATTTATGTTCTATTTATACTGTTTTACATATTGCTTACTGAAGTTTAAATTTCGTTATGGAATATTAGCTGGAAACAAATGCTGAACTTTTTATATTGTTTAAAGTGCAAAGGGATTAATATTTTGTAATCGTAATGGACATGTAATATTTCAATTACATGTCCATTAAATTTGTGTTCTATTTATACTATTTTACATATTGCTTACTGAAGTTTAAATTTCGTTATGGAATATTAGCTGGAAACAAATGCTGAACTTTTTATATTGTTTAAAGTGCAAAGGGATTAATATTTTGTAATCGTCTGCAAGCGATAGAGATAAGATTTAGAAAAAAAAAAAAAAACATACTTGAAATTTAATTTAAATGCTATAATAAATCAGTCAATAAAGACACAGTTCTCAAACAAATTGTATTTGAAAGCAGATTTTATTCCCTATATAACGGAGTAAAAATTAAAAATGCACGATGTTTAGAAATTAAAAAAATTGCGGTAGCAAAAATTGGAAAACCGAAATTTTATCGTGAAGTGTTGCCATTCAAAAAATGACGTCAGCATTACGCACGGACATGTTTGTCCTTTATAATATAGATAGGGCAACTTATATAAAACGTTAAGTAGAATATCTTAAAGATTCAGAAAGAAACGTTGATAGAGTGAACTGAATTTCAATTTGTGGAAAACCCCTCATCATCCAACTACTTTTAGAATGCAACTGGAATTCAGCTCACTTTATCGTCGAGAACTTAATGAAATTACACGATATTCAATTCGCCTTTTTTAATAAGTTGCCCTATATAGCCAACTACAAAAATATGAAAAAACAAATTTTGATATCCTTTGCGCATGCACAGATAAAATATTTTTTCAAACATATTTTTATACCTCATCAAATATTCAATATATTCGTTTTCTAATTGTAGCATTATGTTTCTATCATCTTTGTCAAAATTTCGAAAAGTAGCGTTAAATTTAATTGAAATATCTCAATGTTATAAACAAAAAAAAAAAAACATTTAACAGAATTTAACAGTTATTTACAGAAATGTTTATACCTTCACGAATACGTGTGCTGTTTTTACACAAAAGCATACAGACGTTAAACATACATACGGTCAACATAGTCATTTGTTAAAGCGATATATAATTTCGACCATTTTATGGCACAGAATGTCCACAAATGTTATTTTTTTATTCGATTTTTTTGCCCCCCTAAATGCCCTCATGACTAAATCTTCACTGAAAAATATGAGATCAAATTAATCTTTTACATTCCACCGAAGTTCAAAAATGATTCGTCAAACATTTCTGTAGATATTCGAAAATCAAATTCTGCAGATATTCGAAAATCGTGTATAATCAAAAGGCTCCAGTCACTGACCTTATTTTGTGGACATAAGTGTATTTTTACAGAGATTCGTCAAAAATATTGTATATAAGTAACATTTTATAATTATATAATTATATATAATTAACATTTTATAATTATATAATTATATATAATTAACATTTTATAATTATATAATTATATATAATTAACATTAATATATAATTATTTAATATATAATTAACATTAATATACGATTAATATATAATTAACATTTGATGGACTATTCCGCTTCAAACATGAGGGATGTCAGCAACATTGCAGTTCAAGGTGAATGTGCAGAACAGTAAAGGTTTGTCATACGAAACATTTTGTTGTGCTAAGCCACCTTTGCTTAAATATGCCAACTGACTAACATAAAATAAATATTTTTAAATAATATCCATGCATTTCCTTTTTAATGTGGCATCTATCTGTCACAATAATTTGCGTTTTACATAAAATAGTATTACGTAAAATTTGTCCTAAATTACACATTTTTACCGTGTTATCAGGAACTATGTGAATTATTAATTGTAACTTTTAAATAAAGATGCATGGAAAAATTATTTAATCCTCTTACTTTCATGAATGTGAATAATCGTCCTTTGAACTGCCATTTCCCTTCCAATACTCTTATAACTTAAGATAATTTTATTATTAGTAAAGGTATTAAAAATGAAGGCAATGATCAAATCTATAAATAAAATTAATGCTTTTGCATTTTAAAACAACCTCATTAAATTTTCTTCATTTACCCGAATAAAGCGAGCTCAGTTACACCAAAATATCAAAAAAATTTAATTGTCTGCGAGCACTGCAAATTTCCAGCACACATTGGAAACACATTTGGAACACTTTGATTCAAAAAAAGTGTTCCAGTTACCTTAATGTGTACTGAATGTGTTCCCTTAATGTGTTCCGAATATGCTCCACTATAAAGAAAGTGTTCCGAAACTGTATCGAAAGTGTTCTGCTCAGAATATTTGTTAAATCTAAACTTGGGAACACATTTGACAATGGATTGGGAGCACATTTGGGCACACTTGTGAAATCATCGCTTTTAAAAAGTGCACTAGAAAGCGTGCTGAACAAAAGAAGTGTTCTCAGAAGTATTCTAAAAACTGTTCCAAAAAGTGCGCTTCAGGTGACAAAATAAGGTGACAATAAAAGGTGACAATAAAAGGTGACAAAATAAGTGTTCTGAAAAGAAGTATAAAGATTTGCAGTGAGTCTGTGACTCTGTCTGTATGTGACAAACATTTTATGGGCGCTCCATCTCAAGAACTAAGGTATGAAATTTAATAAAACTTTATATTCAGTTAGTCCCTGATATAAATTGGTGCGGATTAGTTTTTGGTGAAAATCGCCCTGTACTTGGCGCTGCTATGCTGCATTTTTCGCGATTTCCGCAATAGCTTTATCTCAAGGACTAATGCACTTATTTTCATCAAACTTCAGATTCAGCTAGACCTTGGCATAAGTAGACGCTGATTATGTTTTGGTATAGATATCCCAACAGGTGGCGCTGCTATACTACTTTTTCATGAATTTTACGATAGCTATATCTCAACAACTAAGGCACGGAATTTCATCCCACTTCAGATTCTGTTAGACGTTGACATAAATAGATGATGCTTACGTTTTGGTGTAAATAGCCCAACAGGTGCGCTGCTATGCTACTTTTTTCATTATTATCACGATAACTATATCTCAAGAACTAATGAACGTATTTTCATCAAACTCCAGATTCGGTTAGACGTTGACATAAGTTGTTGTTGATTTGGTTTTGGTCTAAATCTCCCAACAGGTGGTACTACTATGCTACATTTTGCACGATTTACACGATTTTATGATAATCATATCTCAAGAACTAATGCACGGAATTTAATAAAACTTTAGATTCAGTTAGACCTTGATATAAATTGTTGCTAATTATTTTTAGTGTACGCGAAACCTGTGTGAGATAGAAGAAAGTTTTGGGATTGGCACATCCGACTAGTTAAAATTATCCTGAAAATGCAACCATTTTTATCCTACCTATATAAAATATTGCAAAACATAAATATCACTTAAAACGATTTTTTTTTTTTTTTTTTTTTTTTTTTTTTTACAAAAAACAACACCTAAATTCCTAATCAAAGTTAGATTAGTTTCATTCTGAAACCGTATAAAAGTTTCTGTTTTTAAGTAACTCTGAAGTATCTCTACATAATAAAGTATAGTAGAAAGAAAAAAATATTTACAGGTTGTTTTTAAAAAATGTATACACAATTTATTTGCTAATGACGGGCATTTTTTTTCTTTTCCTTTCAGATTTAACTAACTTGAAATAATAGCTGAAACCTGATTAAGTTTTGAGCAAATAAATTTATCCTAAAATGTTAATGAAAGTTCGAAAACGTAGCTGACGAGCAGGGATAGTTTAGAAGAGAGTTTGAAAACTAATACCCGTGCACCATTTACAAATGCTAGAACTAGATATAAGTTTGAGGCAAATAAAATTGTTTAAAATGTTCACAAAGAACACCAACGAAGACCGGGATCATCAAAAAACCCCGCAAATAAAGGAAGGCTGGTAGCAGAGTCCTGCAACGGGTCGGGTAACCCGGGTTGACTCTAATTTTAGTTTTTGAGGGCCGAATTTGAGTCGGATTGACTTTAAATGTTTCGGTTTTGGGTTGGGTTTTGACTTTTTCTGGTCGCATTCGGTTGATCCTATTTGTCAAAAGAAAAACCTGGATATTTTTCAAATGAAAATAACTAATACGTGTACATGTGTTCATTTTCATACAAAATGATAAAATTGATATTAGAGATATAGTTGTAGACTACTTTTCTATGTTTGTATTAAAATGTGGATTAATTTTCTTTCACTTCTGGTTCGGGTTGAAGTGCGTCGGGTTTGAGTCGGATTCCGGGTTGACGAAAAATTTTTCTGTCAGATTCAGATCGGGTTTCCGTTTGATTTGAAACAAAATTTTCGTGTTCGGATGGTTTACAAACGAACCCGTGCCGAACTCTAGCTGATAGATCTGTTCAGTAATCGGCTGGCGAGCTAGAACTTTCAAAATCAAATGTCCATCACATTTTTAAACGCCTACATTGGCAATGGCAAAGCTACATTCAAAGATTAGTAAGCGCTTTCAATGAAGATGATTTAAACCGTTATAACCCGTAATGTTAAAAGAATTTAAATTATGTATACATTTGTTTAAACATCTTGTATGTCTTGTTATGATTTCATCAAACATCATTCATCCATTTTTATTATCCAAAAATCCTTAGATATTTATCATAATATACGTATCCTTATATATTTATAATCCTTTGACAGGCAGGTATAACAGTTTTTCGCAAGTTAAAATGTTTTCATTTATTTTTAATTATCCTGGTAATGCTTTTCCCGAGTTGCGAGCAAAATCCTTCGCATCCACACATTGCGATTTTTTTTTCCCTTTCAGTCAGGCACTTCGCATTTTACGCAAGCTTCTGTGTACAGCTGCATGCGGAGAGTTTTTCTTCTGACATTTTCTTTTGCATCTCGTTTTATTTAAATTTGTCGGCAAATGTGTGGCGTGACATAATAAATGAACTGACTATATATATTGTGTTGAAAATGGCATACTGGGCTGCGGTAGTGATGACTCTTTGCAAGCAGTTCTGTTTTATATTTTATGGTTTTTCACCGTCTAATGTAGCATGTGGCTATTAATCACGATTATGAATATGTTTTTATATATTGTTTTAATATTGAACGTTTTTAAGTTCCAACATCAAAGACCTGATGTGATTTTAAATAAAATTATGGAAAGCTAACGCTGTTTTTGAACTGTTTGATCGGCTGGTACAATAACACATTCTACTGCGTATTACTCTGCGCTGGTCCAAGTTTACGCTACCTTAACCTCCACGACTGTAATCCCTTATATATTTATCATCTATAAAACCAATATTTATTTATTTCAATATGTTTGATTATATCCAAATGTTTTGTGCAAAGCAATCTTCTCAATCTTTTTTTTTTTTTTTTTAAATTAGCATGCAAGCAGACAAATAGCTGCATGAAAGCCATCCAAATTTTATTATCATCAGCACTTTATAATTAATTTACCTTTGGAAAAATCGTGGGGAGGCGAACTAAAAAAAAAACATGAAATCATCCTTTTGTGTACTCCTGTCAAAGGCCTCGGAAATCTATTACCAAATAAATGCTTCTGCATTTTAAAACCGCCCCGTTTAATTTTCGTCGATGTCCTCATTATGATTTTTATCTATACAAAGCCTTAAATAGCACGAGTTTACTGTGTGAAAACAAAGCGAAAACTTCCGCTATTAATTCGAGGAACACGATTTTTGGGGAGTTCTAGGCATGGCATAGAACCAATTTTAAGTTCCATAATTGGTTGTTTTTCATTCTGTTGGGGAAGAAAAAAGAAGTTAAAGAGACAGAAGAGGCAGATTAAGATCAGCCCCAGTTCATCATAAAGGCGTTTTATGCTCTTTAAGAGACTATTACTTCACTTTTGGGCAGCTATTAAACTCATTAGTATCCCAAGATGGGGCCTCTCACAGCTTTTTCTGAAGCATATTCTTACTTTTTCTTGTCGAGCACACGCGAACGGATAGGTTTGAAGAGCAAACACTACTTTTTTGACAGAAAATATGTTTCTTTGGATGATATTCTTAAAGTTATAAACAATAATATGCACATTATAAAATCGCACACTGTAAAAAAATCTCTCAAATTGACAGAAAAAAACTGTCAATTTTGGCGCCAGTGGAAAATCGTTTAATTTACAGAAAATATCTGTATATTTTCATTAAAACAGTTTTTTTTCTGTAAAAAAATTATACTTTTACAGTAAAAATTACAAAATCCACATTTTTTTACAGCAAAAAATTGTTTTTCTTTAAAACAGTTTTTTGCTGTAAAAAAATATTTTTCTGTCAAAATTACAGATTTTTTTAACAGTGCAATATGATGCAAAATGCTTGAAGATTGATCCGTTTAATTTCATAGTAATTACTTAATTGAGAATTTTATCAAATATATGTTTATGGATGATGTTTTTGAAATGTGAATTACTTAATAGAGAGTTTGCAGTTTCAATGAATGACCAAATAAAATATATATACATTTTAAAAGTAAACATAAGACAGTTATAGCCCTTTTCTTTGTAATTTTTTATTAATAAGCATGTAAAGGTTGAATTTTGATACTAGTTCCAAAACTAAAAATATCAGAAAAGAAAACTGCAACCAAAATCGAAAAAGCACGAAGAAAAAGTACAAAAAAGTACTGTTAGACATCGACCTCAGTTATCCTATGAAATAAAAAAAGATCATTTAAAAATATTAAAATGGAAACGAGAAATTTGAAAATAACATTGCCATTGGTTTAACATAAGCTTGCAATTTCTTCGCGTTACCAGCTTTTAAGGCTAGGTATAAATAAAACTTATAAAGAGGATATCAATGAAAAGTAAATGCGATGTTGTTAAAATGTAGCAGCTGTTCTTCGGTAATAGATTTCGAAGCCTTTGACAAAAATACATGCAAAGATGAATTTCATGTTTCGTTAGTTCTTATGATCTCAAAGTTTTTCAATAGTAAAGTAATTGAAATGGGCTGATAGCAAGAGACTTTTTATGGATTTCACACTTACGTTCTATTCGCCTGTTCTCAACTAAAATAAATAAATAAATAAGAAAGAGTTTTGAAGGATTAATTTATATAAAGCGTTTGCTTTTGGGAAAAGCTTTAGAAATGAATATTTTACTGTTTTTGAATTAGGAAATGCTGATTATTTAACACGTGAGCTTCCATACGATGTGCCTGGTCGTCGTATCCATTTCTGAATGAATGGGACATACGACGGCCGGTGCGTCGTAGTCGGTCCTGGCAATTTAACCCTTTATATATTTTTACCATACATTTTTACCATATTTTTATTCAAAATACCCACAAGAATTTTCGTATAGTAATATTTTCTTTATACAATGACAAACATTCTGTGAATAAACATAGCAAAAACTACTGTTTAAAAATTGTTGTAAATGATTTGAATGAAATAAACCAGTAATTCGGACATAGCTTCCGCATAGTTTTCCGAGGAATTAATGTATGTATGACAGTTAACGTGTTCAAGATATCATAGCAAGATATACACATTATTCTTAGCCCTTCCAGTTAGGACAATTAATAATGTTTGATTTCATATTCTGCTTTAGAGTTTATAGAGGTATAAAGGTTTTTATAGAGGCAGTTTTCAAATCTGTTATTTTATTTAATTCATTTTTAATAATATTAAACAAAATTTATTTCACATGCTAGAAACTCATAAAAGAATAGTTTTCATTATTTTCATGTAAAAATATTTACGATTTACATATCTTTGAAATAAATTTTTGGTTTGTTCCCACAGAATTCGTGTATTACAAATTTTCAATATTAAATAATTTCGGAAAGAAATGTTATATTTTATCGAATTTTCTCTGCTTTTCTTCTTTTTACTTACCCATCATACGTAGTATTAGGGTAAGTCTTGTAATCGTTTTGAAAATCGAAAAATTTTTTTTGACGGATTTACACGTTTCAGACACTGGAGATTCCATAAAACATATTTTTAGAAAAAAAAATTTGCCGTCCGTCTGTGTGTCTGTGTGTGTGTCTGTGTGTGTGTCTGTGTGTCTGTAAACGCTCTATCTCCCGAAAAAATTGAGATAGAGACTTGCAATTTGGTATGTACTTAGTATGTAATAATGGGAAGAAGCCTATTTCATTTCAATAACCTCGATTAACCGGAACATTTTTTTTCGGACTCTCGAAATATTCGTTCTGATGAAAGGTATATAAAAATTTTCGAAATTGTTTATTTTAAGTAGTAAATATAAAAAACAATAAAAAAACAAATTTTGCATAAAACATGAAGTCGATCGGATAATGAGTTGCCGAGATATTTGTAATCCTATTTTCCACACTCTTCGATTTTTCATGACCCTGTATTTCATCCAAATTTCACTTCAAAGATATATTTTAATTGGAAATTTGACGCTTAATCAGATGCAATAAACCGCTAGTTAATAGGAGTATTATTTTTGGAGTTATAAGGAAAAACCTCTTTCAAGCAATTCAGTAATCGAGCCTTTTTATGACGTCATCAAGCCACGATTTTATTTGAATTGCAATGCATTTTATAAGTAGTTTACATATTTTTATTTTAATATTTTACATTATACATATACATGATGGGTAAGTATTACGGTGGCCCCCAACGACTAGTTTTTACTCACGCTTTTTATTTATTTGTAAAAATACGGAAATGTAAAAATTTACATTATACATAAAACTACTTCAAAGATTTAAAAAAAAATAAATAAAAAAAAAAAAAATAAATAAAATGGCATGCGGAATATTGCCTCATCCTACAATCTAAATATTAGTCAACAAACTTTTATTATAAGTGGACCAGAAACATGAATATATTTAATCTTACAGTTTAACAAAGTCACAT
This sequence comes from Maratus michaelseni, assembly GCA_963931845.1. Lineage (NCBI taxonomy): Eukaryota > Metazoa > Arthropoda > Arachnida > Araneae > Salticidae > Maratus > Maratus michaelseni. The sequence continues at coordinate 451,183,982 of OZ007589.1, read as the reverse complement.
TGATTTCTGTCGTTCCAATTAAAATTTGCGTCACCCACATAAATCTCAGCTCTTTATTTAGCGATATAAATAATTCTTAAATTTCTGCATATCACTTTTGCTTTAAAAAGTTGGACAGTTATAATTAAGTACATTTTTAAAAAATATAGTAAAAGTAGAAGATACATGACATGTGCTTTCACAGTAGAGTGATTTGTACTCAACGAGTCTTTCTTTCTATCTTTAAAGAACATCTTTGACATCGCTTCTTGTTTTAAAATATTTTTTGTGAGAAAAAAAAAGTCAAACAACGACATTTATTCATAGATACTGTCACCCAAGTCACTGCTTGGGGTGAACTATCCTCTTTTCATTAGTAACTGCCAGCTTACAATCGTACCTCTCGCAAAGTGGGTTCCACTTATGAAGCAGGCGTCCACCATTTTTTGACAACCATTACTTGTAGAAAATACAAGAAACAATGCAGGTGAAGGCGGCTCGCCAGTGAATCTCTGATCTGTTACCTGCTTGATAAGTGTCTAGCAACATTAGATCCCGAGATTGAAAACTCAGATAAGAAAGCCAGAAACATTTATCATTCTTTCTAGAGCTCTTTTTACGACAGCATGCATTTGTTTCTTTTTATTAGTTTGCTGATGATGCCACGGCAGACCGTGGTTACATGCAGTCCGCAAAAGAGTTGATGAACATCTTGACACATCCAACTCTACACGAGGACAGTGGCATAATCGAAAAGGGTAACGCCTATAAATTTTTAACATGTTGTCTGATTTCGATTGATATCTTAATTTTTGGTGTAGTAAAACTTTTAATTGGTGGGTAATCACGTCAAAGATTTGATACCGTGTGGCAGATTTCCTACATTATATTTCTGATGGTAAAGGTTATTAAGTAAGATTTCAGAAAGGTGTTATTTAAGTGCATTTTTTAACAATAAAAAAAAAAAGATTGATATTTTGATTTATTTTATAAACGTAGACCCCAGTGGCAAGCACATAATGACGCACTTTTAAACTTAATTTTTACGATAGAGTATTTCCAATTTGTCTAACATACATCTTCTTCTTGAATGATATATCTTGAAGAATATGTAAAACATAAATTCTTGAGCCGTTTTTCCCTCGTTTGTGTGAATCATTAGGAAAACATGCAATCTGAGACACGCAACTTGCATTTATATTTAAGTTTAAAATAACAGTTTTTTAAGTGCAAATAAATACATTTTTAAACCTTTTTTTTATTAAAAATCACTGGAGTTAAATATTCTTACTACGAAATATTTAAATTATTTAGATACAGAAATTTAAATATTACAATATTTAACAATAACAATATTTCTATTCCATTTTAGTTTGAAAATACGATTTTTTTTAATTTATTTTTTTATTGCTAGATTTTTTGCAAATATATTAAATTAATTTAGAAAGAAGAGCAATTATTTATTTTCTCCAGAAAAAAAATGTTTAATAACTGTTATTTAACTGAAAAAAAATCAGTTTTGTTTTACTTTCGAAACGATAAATTCAGCTGTGGCCAACACTTTGAATCCTGATTCTGATAAAAAGAATGGAATTTTAGTCACTATTGAGTTAAAAAAAGTTTAAAAATTACAAAACACAAAACCCCTTATTTCTCGTTGCCTATCATATTTTCAACCGCCATCACTTCAAATATTTTACAAATTTCATGATTAATTAAGCTTTTAAACAGAGCACATATTCAGTAACAGCCTGAAGAATTGGAACATACTTTAAAAGATTTGGCAAAAGCTAGCATTAACGTGGGATTAAAAATAAGTTTGGAAAAGACTAAGGTGAAGTGCAATTCATTGGCATCGAAAAAGAAGATCGCCTGCAACAACACTGGGATTAAGGAAGTGCAATGTTATGTGTACATTGGGCAGAAAATAACATCGGACAACAGCATCATGAATGAAATCAATAGAAAAATGGGAGGCTTTTGTGAAGAACAGTATTATTATGAAGAGTAACATGTCTCTTTGCTTGAAAAGAAAAGTTTCTAATCAATGTGTTTTGCCTGCATTAACTTTTGTAGCTGAATCATGAACGCTAACAAAACGGATGATACAAATATTATAAACAACACAGCAAAGTATGGAAAGATGTATGCTAGGCATAACTAGAAGAGAATAACCTGGATAAGAAGTCAGACGAAAGTTTTTGACATCATCGAGAGAATTAATCGGCTAAAAGGGAAATTGACGGGGCACATTGTAAGACAAGACATTAAATGGAGACCATACAGTGGAATCCCAGAGATTTAATAAAATAACTATGAAGACGATCTCATGTACAATGGGAATTTTCAATACACAGCAAAATTGTGTAACCACTCTTTACTGACTAGACACAAAATCCAGCGTTTACAGTCTACAAGGCGAGTGATGATTTGGTACGACAAATGGCTGCAGGTTATTTTCTCCGATGAAACAAAATGGAGCGTAGATTGTCCTGATGGCTGGAAGTATTATTGGCATGATTTGAGAAAAAAAAAGAAATTTTCTTAAAACGTCAATTAGGTGCTGGATCCATTATGACATGGGACTGCTTTTCGCTTAACAGAGTGGGGTCACCTGCATTTCTTTCAAAAAAAAAGCTAATTCAAGGCTTATCTAAAATCCCTTTCCGGCCATCTTGAACCTATTGCAACACTTTTGGCAGCAAAATAATGAATTTATCAACAAGATAATATACACAAACCGTAGAGCAAAACTCTGCTTCCAGAAGAACAAATTTAGAGTTTTGCAATGGCCACCCAGTAGTACTGATCTAAACCCTAACCAGAACTTTTGAGAGATTTAGCAAGATGAGTTTACAAAAATGGAAGGCATTTTCCTCAGCTTCAGAACTCAGATCTACACGATTCATGATGAATGGTACAAAACCACTTCGAACTGTGTCAAAAATTAATAATGTCCATGAAGGGTACAATACTTGCAGACATTAAAAGCAATGGTGGGTGTACAACATATGAAGTATGTTTCTTCATTACTGTATTATTTTTATATTGCTGTCCTTAAAGTTTTTACACAGGCAGAAATAGTGCTTTTTTGTATAATTATTACATTTTCGTAATAAAATTATTACAGATAATTTTTTTTGACATTTTTATTAGCTTTCAAACTTTGTGATACACATTACAGTAATCTTTTTTACATCTGATTTGAATGTGCCAGAAAAATTAACATTTTCTTTTGTCTTTAAAGTTTATATACGCACTGTATGTGAAAAACATAAATATCCTCTTCTTGTATAGTCAAAAATCTAGCGATATGTATGAAGTTAAATTGCAGCAGCTTCATTTAGTATCAAATAAATATATTTTCAGATTTCATTAGTATTTTTATGCATCCATTCATTCACATAAGCAACGTATTTAAATTCACAGGAAATACGATAATAATCTGTTAATGCTAAATTACCGTATATACCCATGCTACAATTTAACATAGTCGAAGCATTGTATAAGAACTTGATAACTTAAAATCTTGTTTTAATTTCCCCCCTGTAAGAAAACGCCTCGTTTAACTCTTTAAATCATGCTCTTTATTTTAGTTTACAGTCCTGAGAACATGTAATTAACTGACAGCAGCATGACTTATGATGAATGACTTGATTCTAATGATTATTCATATTAGTTTACAAACTTCATTTTGGATGATAACGTTGGTCGATGAGGAAATGTAACAATTAAACCAGTTCCTGGATGATTAAAAAAAATCAATGAATGTACGTGGAGTATTAAATGGGCAATCATACATAGCTACCGACGTGAAGGGTTTATTAATGCTATTATTTTAAAATATACCATATAATAAAACAAAATTTATTTTTCATTGGCATTATGGATCTCATCTCGCGATATCGTTAATTCTGACAAAGATATGAGACATACAGAAGAAAAATGTCTCAAACCAGAATGTCGAGTTTTATGATATTATTAATTCTGAATTAGATACTTTGAACTGCGTATTTAAAGTAATAAAATAATATTAATTTTAATGTTAATAAATGCTGTTAATTTATCATGTTTGCCTGTAAGGCATGTATGTTGAACATGAAAATATTTACTTGAGAATTGATAACATCCAAAAAACCGATAATCCTGGTTGAAAAAAACTGATTAATACACTGATATATTTGAAACTAATTCAAATATTAAAATTAGCAATAAAATCTTCATTTTTAAGTAATATAGACACATATCGAGTGTTGTACACAATATAAATGTTTTAAGATGGAATCGCAAGGGACAGAAATTCCATTTTTGGTAGATTTCCATCTTTGCATGTACATCTCTGTTTATAAATGAATTATCTCCATCCAGTACAATGAAAAATTTCTGTTTAATACAGAATTATGTTATACAAATTCCGTTTTGAGAGGTTTTTTACACATAAATATACACTAGTAAACCACAAGTGATTAATAACATCTTTCGACTTACTAACGATTTCGAAACACGTTTTTATCTTTAGAAATATCAGAAACCAGCATAGTTTCAAGATTTAAAGAATCATTAAAAAAAGAAAAATTTCTTTTGCTGCCATGGATTTCCGGAAATGTTTCCGAATATTTTTTACGCATGTTACAATCAGTTTCAATCAGTTTTTTCATACCGGAATATAAGTTTTTCGGATGCTATCCATTCTCAACTAAACATTTCATGTGCAACAAACATGTTTTACTGGCAAACATGATAAATGAGCAATATTAACATTAACATTATTTAATATTATTTTGCTACTCTTGCATGTGTAAATTTAAATATGTAGCTGAAAATGTTCAATTCGGATTAAATCGCGTCCTAAAAAGTGATATTCGGATTTGAAAAAATGGATTAATGTACTATAAAAACTACTCCGAAACGTTTCGGAAAATCAGATGCAGGAAAAAAAACTTAAGTTTCTATAAATCTATATATTTAAAACGAAAAGCACATTCTGTCATATGCACGTGAAAATCGTCTCTTTGCGCATGAGGCATGCTTTTTTTGAAGGCTTCTACCCTCAGAAACGGGAAACATTGTTGATTCTCATCTGTTTAGCCTAAAGGGATTGAAAACGGATCAAGACGTACCATTGCAATAAAAGCATAGACCTTCTAATCAAGCAGGGTGGTCGCTCTGCCAAGCCAAGCTTAAAAAAAAAAAACGCCACACAAACAACGTCAAGAACTGGAATAAAGACCGCTAATGCTTACTTACAGAAAGCGACTTCGCAATGTTAAATCTACAAAACATGCCAGATTAAAATATCAGATATCAAAGTAAGCAAGCGTCGCAGAAAAAAAAAAAAAACGAAAACTAGAAGAATCTAAGGAAGAATTTCTTCAATTTAAGACCAAACTCATCTTCATAAGTGATTTATAAACAGAGATTAAAATGATCACTTTTTTCTTCGTCAAACTTTTTTTTTTCAAACAACCTACAGGCCTTAATATTCGGCAGAATAAAAAAAGGATTGCATTTTTGGACAAGTAATTACGTAATCTATGTGCTTTTATAAAATTCAGTGTAAAAAAAAAATTTTTTTCTATCCTTAATTAGCAAAAAATTGTTAATTAACTTGGCGATTAAAAAATTATGCCAAAACAGAGATCAAACCCGCCAACGACCATGTACAATCTGTATTATAATAGCACATCAAGCAGGGCGGTCGCTCTGCCAAGCCAAGCTTAAAAAAAAAACGCCACACAAACAACGCCAAGAACTGGACTAAAGACCGTACTGCTTAATTACAGAAAACAACTTCGCAATGTTAAATCGACAAAACATGCCAGATTAAAATATCAGGTATCAAATAAACCAAGCGTCGCAGAAAAAAAAAAAAACGAAAACTAGAAGAATCTAATGAAGAATTTCTTCAATTTAAGACCAAACTCATCTTCATAAGGGATTTATAAACAGAGATATAGATTTTTCAAAAAAACGTCGAGTTACTTAAAATGATCACTTTTTTCTTCGTCAAACTTTTTTTTTTCAAACAACCTACAGACCTTAATATTCGACAGAATAAAAAAAGGATTGCATTTTTGGACAAGTAATTACGTAATCTATGTCCTTTTATAAAATCCTGCGTAAAAAAAAATATTTTCTATCCTTAATTAGCAAAAAACTGTTAATTAACTTGGCGATTAAAAAATTATGCCAAAACAGAGATAAAACCCGCCAACGACCATGTACCTTTTATGTATTATAATAGCACAAATCAGTTACAGGTTATAACCACATCAAATTTCATCTGCAAGTCAGCCATTTTCTTCTGAAGATATTAAAAAAAAAATAAAACTTCATAATTATAAGAATACACACATTTTATCAGACAATTAAATATGACTGCAAACTGTGGCAGATGACTGTTTCCAACATGAATAAGTATGAGAAATTGGTGGTCAAGGATATCGATCTAGGTGGCTCAGTCGCAGCGCGTCAGCATCGCATGCACAAGGTGCCAGGTCAACTTTTCACTCATGTTTGTTTAGTATATTTAATTGTCTGATAAAATGCGTGTTCTTATAATATTGTAAAATGAAGTAATCAGACGTAGTGTTTATGCTTTAAAAATATTTTAAATATATAATTTACGTTTTTTGAAAGAACTTTAAAAATAAATTAGTTTTTGAGGGAAGGTGTACTTTCTAAAATGTATACATTAAGAGTTATCGACATTTAAAATTTCTTTCCAAACGTAAACAAAATTTTTTAAATGAATTAAATGTGATTCATTTATCTCTAAAAAAAAAAACACGGTAATGGACAGGCATTTCGTTCGCAACGTCATTTTCCTATAAATTAATGAAATACAGTTGTTAAATTATTTTTGTTTTGGAAGTGAAGTGTCCATTTAAATGTATTGTAACAGTAAAATGTTTAATTGAATAAAATAATGTAAATCTAACAAGGAGAGTGCCAAGCTTGATAACCACAGATTTTGATTATTTTTATATATGTTGTAGGGTAGAAGCCCCTTAGTCTCAGGTTCAATGGATTTTATACAACGCTCCATAGTTCTGGAGAAATAGGGGGTCTAATATTATAACCCAATGTAAATATTTACTTTGTAACGCATTAACTGCGTTAGTCGTAGCTCAATTGGTATGGCGTCTGCTCGTTGTTCCGAGGGCCCGGGTTCGATGCCGGGGCACGCTACGTCTGTTTTTTTTCTCTTTTTTTAAAAATATACTTGTAATTATAATTTAATAATCTCAATAAAAATTTTGTTAACATATTTAAATTTTAATTTAGCATTTTTGATTTTTAAGCCATTATTAAACATTTCTCATCATTTAAAGAGCTTTAAAAAAATTGGATCTATTATTGACTAGTAAAAATTCAAAAATCGTTACAAAATCAGCATATTTACTATCGAATTAAATAATTCTTCTCCCATCGCAATAGAAAACGAAGATATTTCAGATGCTGGATTATTTGTTAAAAATCCACTGTTTTGCAATAAAATTTTAAAGTACTTCAACGAATTTGTGATATCACTTTTCTGATTTTCATCGAATCCCGACACTTCAGATTGATCTTCTTGTGAACTACAGCTTGCTTTTTCCATTTTTATACGATTATAAGCTGTTATAGAATAATACGCACTTGTGCGATAAAGATTGAAAACAAAAACCACTTAACTGCGCCAAACTAAACAAAAATTAAGTAAAATAACCAAAGTCTGTCGTGGCGGTCTCTAGTTACAATAAAATAAAACATAAATATGTTGTCATTTTAATTGTTATGCTAGTTTTTAATATAATTATGTATCTTACTTTAGAAACAGAGCAGTATTATCATCGCATTGACTTCCCTTGTTAAGGCAATTTATAAATTATGTTTCTTTACAATAACGAATTGACACAATTGTTCAATATTGTTGCATTGATAAAGCATATATGGAATACATTTTAAAAGTGATTTTAAAAAAAATCAAAAATGCTAAATTAAAATTTAATTATGTTAAAATTTTTTTTATTGAAATTATTAAATTATAATTACAAGTATATGTATAAAAAAAATGAGAAAAACAAACGTAGCACGTTCCGGTTTCGAGTCTGGTGCCTTCGGAACAACGAGCGGACGCCATACCAACTGAGCTACTACCAACACAATTATTTCGTTACAAAGTAAGTATTTAAGTTGTGTTATAATATTAGACCCCCCCCCCCATTTCTCGAGAACTAAGGAGCGTTGTATAAAATCCATTGAACCTAAGACTAAGAGGCTTCTACCCTACAACATATATAAAAATAATCAAAATCTGTAATTACCAAGCTTGACACACTCCTCGTAAGAAATTGCTAAGAAATTCCAAACATGCACAGGGCAACGCAAAAAATAAATAAATAAATAAACAAAAAATAAATAAATAGATAAATAAATAAATAAATAAATAAAAATCAGCTTTCAGAAATTCTAAAAATTGTTCGTGTATCTTAATTACAAGCTAAAGGAGTGTTTATTTCTATATTATTCTATATATAATAGTAATTTCAGCAAATATATTATATTCCATTTGCGATCTGTTTTAAACTTTAAGATAATCTATAACACATGATAAAAAATTTATAAAAAGGAATGGCGCGTCACATTTGGGATGGGGAGGGGTGTGAACAAAATTAGGAAGTATAATAAGGCTATTTGTTTGAAACTTTACGATATTTTATAACACATAACATAAATTTTAAAAATAAAGCCGCGTCAAAAATTATAGTGAGGGGCGGAGCATGTTTTGCTTACACAAGGGGGGGGGAACTTTTCTAAATTTTAACGATATCCGTCATGTCACATAGGGCTGTGACCACTTATTCATGTTATGCACCACAGGTGTTACCCCCACATTTTGCGCCCCTCCCAACACTACTCATGTGATATATTGTTCGAAAAGCATGTGACCGCTTATTCATATTATGTATCTTCGGGGTCCATCCTCCCACTTTCATCCCCCCCGAAAAGTGCCCCAAAGGGGGTACTTTTCTAAATTTTGCCGACACCTCTCATGTGATATATCGTTGGAAACATCCACTGCAAGAGGGAACGTGACTACATTTGTAGGTTTTCACACCCCTCGAGTTGTGGTAAAGCAATAGCCGTCGTGGTAGCTCGACATATGGCCTAGTGACCGTCTCCCCCTATGGGGTTTCGCGAACGAAATCGTCGGGGGTTCCTCGGCGGTTCCTCGGCGGTTCCTCGGCGGTTCCGTCTCTGCGGAAGTTTCCTCCGAGATGTGGGGTTACTGTCGCGGCGACCTATGTCATCGACCTTGGTAAATTGGCTTGGGGGTCCGCAGTGGGGAGCGGCCCCAGGCCGATCGCAGCGCCGGGGCGAGACAAAGCCCCTGGTGTGATATAAGCCCTTTAGAGGCTTGGGCGCGATGGTCGTATTCGTGACGCCGGCTACCCCCGAGGTCGACTGGCGGCGCAGGCTACTTTTATATCGTTGGAAACGTCTGTGAACTCTTAATCATATTATACAGGGGGGGGGGTATTTTCTAAATTTTGCACATATCCTTCATGTGATACATCGTTGGAAAGGTCTGTGACCGCTTAATCCTATTATGCATCTCCGGTGTTCATCCCCCCTTTTTCCCTCCAAGCGCGATTAGCTTTCACCACCACGGGACGCTGTCCTATATCTGTTCCTACGAGTCGGATCACGACGGGGTATGGCTCATTCGACTCGACATCAATAGAGCTTTCCGATTTTAGTTCGTTTTTTCACCACCAGGGGGCACTTTTCTATCTCTGGTTCTATGGGCTAGATCACGACGGGGTACAGTTCATTCGACTCGACATCTATAGCCTTAACGATTTCAGTGCCCGAGGTTGATATAGAACAGATTGTGCTACCTGGTGGTGAAAGATGGAACTTGAGCGTGCGCAGCACGATTGCTATACGGTGCCGTAGGCAGCGGAGACCCGTGTCGGTGGTTCGTTTGGTTAGAGGTTTATACTATTCGATGTGCAAAATTAAGGGATTATCCGGTTCCGAAGGCAGCGGGGATCCGGGTCGGAGGTTCGTTCGGTTCGAGGTATATCTGATTCGAGGTTTTACAAGATTCGAGGCCCCGATGTAAATTAGGGTCCCGCTAGCGGGCGAAGCCAGCTAGTGCTAATATTGAAAGAGCGTGATATCACGTTTGATTTCAAATGCAGAGCTGACACGCTATGTACGTATTCCATTTTTATTCATTTCATGGATAAGTCAGTGATATTTTTAACGAAGGATAACAAGTATTATAACAAGCCACATTTAGTATGTTGTTTTTAAGAGTGTAATTAGTTTAATTGAAAAATCTACTGGTATTTCTAGTTACCCCTTTAAACAATGATTGAAAGTAAAATGTAATTTTAAAAATTTTAAATTATTTCTCATGTTTAGATTATTTAAATTATGCTTAATCTATTTTTAAAAAAAGAAATGATATCTAATAAACAACTTTTCAAAAGTAAAAAAAAAAAAAGAGTTGTGGCTAAAAAATGGTGTGATATCAAATTTCCAAGCTATTATATTACTTATTTAACTTTTTTTCCATTAAAGAAGTTATCATATATATAAGTCGAGTGCCTACGTATATGTTAATAGAAATCGTTTTCTCCTGTACTAAATACATCTTATTGAGTTTCTGAAAATTCAATTTTTTTCAAATTATGCATGATGGGCTTGGCGGCCATCTTTCCATATTCCTTAGCACCCAAATTTCCAAAGTAAAAGGGTATTATGTTTGCAATGTAATATGTTTATAACAATTTCGAACTTCAGATTTTAACTACGGACAGATAAATTAGATAAGACTGATATTTTGAGAAATTGATTTTTACTAGTTTGAAATTATTAATTACTCTAAAAAGTAAATCGTAAGATGAATCTATAAGGTAAGTCATCATTATCTTAAGACACAATTTTCAGAGCATACAAGTCTATAAATGAAACGTTTAAAATATTGCTTAAATAACAACGTTGAACTTCGGATTTTAACTACGGATTTAGGTGCGTAGAATTTCGTGAATAATGTGCAAAGATGGCCGCCAAGCCCATCATGCATAATTTGAAAAAAATTGAATTTTCAGAAACTCGTTAGGATGTATTTAGTACAGGAGAAAACGATTTCTATTAACATATACGTAGGCACTCGACTTATATATATGATAACTTCTTTAATGGAAAAAAGTTAAATAAGTAATATAATAGCTTGGAAATTTGATATCACACCATTTTTTAGCCACAACTCTTTTTTTTTTTTTATGCTTGGCTTTTTTTACTTTTGAAAAGTTGTTTTTGTAGATATATTTTTGCTCTGAGGGTGAAAGCTAAAGCTTTTTTATTTTAAGAACTCATATTTTCATTACTAAATACGCATATTTTTCGCAAAATTTTAAAGAGAGTTTGGATGCAGTTATATTTATAACGGATTGAAATGTCAGCGAATTCGGAAGATGAGAACTATTTTTTTTTATTGCTATGTTAAAGGAGCCGACGCAAAAACTAACAAACAAGCAAAAAGGCGAGAAGAAAACATTTCTTTTACAACTAGATAACAATATTTTTTCACGAAATTTTTACGCGGGCTGTAAAACCCGTATTTTACATCCCCCTATTTTTCACCAATAAAGATTTCAAAGAGTTCGGACAAAAAGATTTTTTCATTTTAAAACCACAAAACGACCCTAGGTAAAAAAAAAAAAAAAGGAGCACTTTTATCACTAAATATCAATATATTTTCGCGAATTTTTCATTTTAAAATATAATTTCATACAAAATCGGGTTAAAGATATAAAATAATGAAAACTTGATTTTTTTAAAATTTATTTACAGGGGACCGGGCAACACCGGAAGGGGGTCAGCTGGTAATTCTTTAAATTTCGAATACATATTGGTTTCTAATGATGAAGAACTCTTTTCGGGAGCATGGGTAATTCGGAAGAGGTTATTGTAACACTTTCATTGTTGGTCTTATTATATTTCCGTAGAATAAGAAACATTTGTCTCTTTTACAGTGTGTGACACTAACTACAGATATTAGAAAAGGAGATTGTCTCTGAATATAAGTCAGAAACGTTATTGACTTACTTATACCTCGTTTGGACTAATTGAAATGTCTCTGTCATTGATTTCTAAGTGCAAAAAGAGTGACAGGAGCCCCATGTCATTTTCCAGCCCACGGACGGACCGACAGACAGGCTTTGCGAGTCCTGCCCCCGTTACGTCGAGTGTTAACGCTGAACAAACAAGCTGTCAATTGTCATTGCTGGATCCTTTTCTTTTTGTATTTTTTTTTTTTTTAAACTAAGAATTTATGGAAAGTGAGAACCAGCTGGAGGGATGAGTTGGCAGCGCTATATTTGCTCGAGAAAGCGAGGAATGTGTATGCACAAGACTGAGATGTTGAAAGGTCGAGTGTTTATTTTTAATATTACATTATTTAGCCGTGAGAAATGTTAAATTAGGACATGATTTCGGCATGAGTTAGATGATGACTCTTTAGTTAAAACAATAGAAAATTATATTTTTAACGTGAAATTTTCATGATATAATTTTAAATATTAGTGAGAACGATTCAGAGAATTTAAGTTAACAAATGAAAAATCCGGGAAAGGAACCGCAAAAGTCCTTAATGGGAGGTCCTAACTGCTTTAGGTTAAAATTTTCGATTCCTTTTATTTTACATTTTTTGCATACATCTCTTGTGTAGATTGTTGTCCGAAAGCTGTTTCGTGATCTTCCAATTATTATATATAATGATCTTTCAATATTTTTTGCTCATGAATGTAATGCCGCTTGTTGAACATAACACTATTGTATATACTTTTAAACTTGTTTTTCCCGAAATAATGTTTTTTTTAAACTGGGTAACCATTTTTCTCGAGAACTGTTTGACCAATTTCCTTAATTTTTTATTTTAAAGAAAGCTAATCGTGTTTTGTTGGAGCTTATACACTACCGAGAATTAAAATTTTCTTTGATTAAGTATTATTTTCTTTCAGCTTTGTAAAAGATTAAAAAAAAAAAAAAAAAAGCGGCGAAAAAAATGAACTTTGTTCAAATGACCGCTATTTTGTCAAAAATAAACTTTTCATGCAATTAATTTTATCCATATTTTAAATTTGAGTACCTGATTTTCGAATGCAGAAAATACAGATTGTACAAAGAGAAGTCTAAATTGGCTATCGAATTTGAAAATGTAATTTAACAGGTAATAATTAAATTGGGTTTCTTTTAATTAATTACAAATTCTTAGTAATTGAAACTACACACAAGAATTAAAACTCTTTGTTTAATACATAGATAAAAAAAATCTTGAGTACTTTTCTTCAAAGAACTATTTACCCTTTGATTACGGACCAGGATTGGCGTATATTCAACAGTACCAAAATTTTTATATTCAACAGTACCAAAATTTAGAAAACAAATTCTTTGTGTTAGATTTCTCTTTAAAATTACCGAGATTGACAGAGATTATTTTCAAAATGTGGTACGAATATAATAAAAAGATAGTCCACTGGAGTATATATGCCTCGTTCCGTATTCAAAGGATTAAAGCAGGGACCGATTTAGAAATTTGGGGGCCCTGGGCACAGATGCGTATGGGGGCCCCCTCGCACAGATTATTTGAATAAAAAAATATAATATCGAAAGCAGTACTTATTAAGATAACCACTATTGACTTTGATAATTTCTTTAAAATATTAATTAAAAAATTCAATTTGATAATCATTAATTTACTTTTAAATAATTATTTGATAATTATGAATTTTTAATTGAATTTTATAATAAACTGTGTGGTGCTGATTACCTTTCTCTATGCAAGTCCATATATGAAGTGTGTAGATGCAAAATTCACAATCTCCACTTTTAGAAACTGCAAAAAACTGATTATTATGAATACACATGATACATTGGCACAATTTTTTTGTGATATATTTGTTGTCATAAGTTATGGCAAGAAATATATCACAAAAAATTGTGCCAATATATCTTGTTTATTCATAATAATCAGTTTTTCTGCAGTTTCTAAAAGTGGAGATTGTGAATTTTGCATTTACACCCTTCATATCTGGAATGATAAAGTATGCAACAACTAATAATAAATTTACCGCAGTACCAAGCTATAATTATTTAAAATATTAGCATATCCATCCTATTAATCAAACAACTTTTTCTTTCAAATACAAGCTTTGTATGAAAAAACTTAAATTTACACAAGTAACTAGCAGAACCACATGGCTTTGTCCATGTTAACCATAGGGGCCTTAGATGTAAAATAAATAAAAATGAAATGATATGGCGATCCCAAACATGGAATTCTGCACATTACTGCACATAAATTGTTAAAAGACAATCAGCAAAAAATGAAGTTACTTTGACATATCATAGACAATCTCTGACAAACAGATTTTGCCATTTTAATTTTGTTTTTTGACAGTTAAAACTGTTTTGGACAATAATTGAAAAATCTTTAGAGCATTTGGGGCCCGTGCCCCGAATGCCCTGCCGTAAATCAGGTACTGGATTAAAGATCTAAATGTTAAATATCAGTGCTAAGAATAAGTATCGGTAGTAAGTAGAATTAATTATCTTTTCATTTATCCCAATGTTGATTTTCATTTCCATGCTTAAATCTATGGTTAAAAAGGTAAAGCAGAAATATTGACGAGTGGTGAAAGGGAGATATCATTCAAAGGAAGAGAGAACGACAGGAACCTGCAAATTGGCCAGGAATGTGCTGCGCACGCTTCGTGCACGCGACAGCCGTTTTGTCTATGCCACGTGCCCCGGATGCGTTTCCGGTAAGGGAACAAGAACCCCCTTTCTTTCCGCACTTAATTTCCGCAAACTCCTAAAGTATCTTTTGAGGTAAGGGAAAAATCAGGAGAGATAAAAATATGTACCCTAACGAGGTAAATGTGTACAAAGGTGTTTAGTTGGTGGATCTTTATCATGCATCTTTAGAAACACTAATGGAAGATAATATTAATTTGAAGAGATTCATGTTTTCTATGAATAAAAGTAATTTTCGCGAGATGTTTCTAATCTCTTACGTATTAGCTTCTTTGTCATGAATACATGACGATATGACACAAAGGTATAACGGTGCTTCAGTGTTGGTGAATTGATTTTAATGCTTTCATCGATGATTTATAAATGTACGATACCCTGAGAAAAATGACATTTTCAAATCTGAATAAATCGATGTTTTCGTTTTCGTTATGAAACTTTTTGTTTCGAATAGGACGACCCAATGCTTTCAATTCTGAAATACCAGAAATACTCAGAATATTGAAATATGGACATACTCAGAACTGAGCATATACAGGTCAGTTCATATTCATGTTTGAAACATGGACACACTCAAAAATGGTTAGAATCAGTTCAAACACATTTTTGAAACATTGAAATCCTCAAAAATGTGCATATAAAAGTCAGTTCATACTCATTTTTGAAACATGAACATACTCAAAAAGGACTAGAATCAGTTCAAACTCATATTTGAAAAACGGAAATACTCAAGAATGAGCACATAGAAGTCGGTTCATACTCATTTTTGAAACATGGACATACCCAAATATGAGTACATGGTGTTTTATTCTTGAGTGTGTCATGTTTTCAGAAATGAGTATATACATGTTTCAAACTTGAGTCATTTTGATTCGGAGCATTTTGACACTGCGACATACTCAGATTTGGGTATTTTTTGCTCAGTTTTGAAAATGTCGTTTTAAGAGTGTATGCTCTTATCAAAGCACGTCACTTAGTTATAGAAGGACGAAGTAATTTTCATCAAAGTATACGGAAGATTTCCATATACAGAGTGCTTCATAACTGTTAGAGCAAACTGTAGGCATATCAAGGCTCACAAAAACAAACATATTATACCAAAACACTCATTGTCAAAACAGAAGTGTTAAGATGTTGGGAGGAAATTTAAAAAAATGTTGCTTTGATAATGTCGTGCAAAAAACTGCTGATGGTCCTTTCACATAGTGTTTCTGTCAATATATGATTATTTAAAAGACAAATACAAGAGAAAACTTAGACCATTCTGAAATATTCTTTAATAATTTAAAAAAAGTAGTTAAATGGCACTTTTTGCGTGTAATATAGTTGTTTTTTGTTAGAGAAAATGAAAATGTAATTTTCAGTTACACTGTAAAACATTTCCGTTCAACGTTCAACCATTTAATGGTTGAAAAAACATTAGCAGAAGCACCAAGACATGGTTCACTTGATATTTCAAAACTATTGATTATATTGAAACCTCAACAATGGTTTACTTTTTCACCATTCCATGGCAATATGTAAAAAAACAATTAAAAAAAATCGTTTTGTATACTGCCAACATGGTGTTTTAGAGCAAGAATACGAAATCCGCCTGTTTGTCTAGTGGTTAGAATGCGCGATGCAAGTTAAGAGGTGTCAGGTTCGAATCCCGTTTCAGTCTTCGATGTCCTTAGTATAGCTGATTCCAATTTAAACAGAGGGTTTGATCTGATTAACCATTGTCTGAGGAAAAAAAAAAAACTTTAACTAATTTATTGTTCAATATTTTACCAGCTCATGGTAAAACGTTTCAGCAGCTCTTGGCTCAACTTATTCAAGTTTATTGTTCAACCGGAGCACCAAATTTAAGAACGAGGTTCTACCATTATACGGAGGCTACTAATTTTAGCACCATGTTTTGGTGAAATTTTGAACCAAGTTTTTAACATTGTAGCAGTGAACAGTGTTGAATTCAGACACTTTTCTCCGGAAGGGATTTCTGGGGCTCCTGTGGGGATTGCACTTTTTTACCATTGAAAGCATAAAATCTTAAATCTTTTGGGGGGACATTTCAATGCTCCGGGGGGAATGTTCCCGCCGGGAAACCGCCTAAATTCACCACTGGCAGTGAGTAATAATAGCTGCGGAACATTTTAAAATTTTCATAGTAATTTAACATGTTTAAGCAACTCAAATTGCTTGAAATTGCATAAAACTACAACTTTAAAGCATTCAACGAAATAAATTTCTTTGTTTGGCTTGTATAAAAACTATTTTTCTTTTCTATTTGTTTTTGTAACCAATAAAAAAAATATTAGAATAAAAAAATTTATTTAAAAAGGAATTTGAATGGAAAGTGTACAACTGCGAAAATAAAACCTGAAATGAATCAATTTTTCTATTTTTATTATATAGAACACATACGACAATCCGTCCAAAATGACAGGATCGTACTAAGAATTTTTTATAATATTCAAACTGAAAGCCTTGTCGATAAAATTTTTCTTAAGTAATAAAACCATTGTAATATGTTTTTACTGGTTACAGAACATTTCAAAATATTTTTTTGAAAAACTGGCTACTTTCTTGTGACTTCTTAATGGCAACGTTTACTAAAATTTATGACTGTGTCATGAAGTACAGTAACGTTCAAAATACAGTATTAAAAACTCTGCATTACTTATGCATTTGCAATTTTGTTCTTTCCATCAATTTTATACGAAACCATGAATAAACCTTCATAATACAAAAAAATGCTAAATGAGATATATTTAGTGCTGAATTCGCTAAAAAAAAATAGTTGGATAAATTTAGCCCATTTAGCATTAAATGGGTAACACTGCAGATCACCCTCAATTGTCTTTAAAAGTGACTTGTCTTTTCTTTTATTACATAAAATAACTACATTGCAGAACTTTTGCTGACTTAGTGCAAAAGTTAGCAGTATATGACAAAAGTACTTTGCTTGTGTAATAAAAAAAATAATAAAGTGTTGCGAAAGCCCTAAATTAACTTTTTAACTGAAAATGCTCTATACAATATCATAATCTGAATACTAGGAATAAGTATATTTGGTTTGCTATTGTTCCATATGTTAAAATTTTTTGCATCATTTTGAAAACAACTAACACATCACTAGCTCTAATTGTCTTTTAAAATTGCCTTTTATTGTACATACAACAACTAGGCTCTTTTCTTTGAATACCCCCCCCCCCCCCTCTCTCTCTCACACACACACACATATACACATACACTTCGAGAACTAACTACATCGCTAATAATGTCATCCTACAACCCTTCATATTTCGGCGACCGCTTTCATGTTTGAAATCCTGCCAGATCCTATACAAGAAAATGATCCATCATTTTAACGTTCTGTTTTGCCCTCCTTTGTAGTTTTTGAATTATAATCTTCTTCAAAGGTGCACTGTTGCAATTTTCGCGTCATTAATTCGATATTGTCGAGGCATATTCATTATTCACAAACTATTCCGAAGCTCTTTTTCTTCTCTGAAACCAAGAACTTTAACAAAATTCTTCCCTAGATGTTTAGGATATCTGGTTGTGGAAATTTTTTTCCGTATGCTTCCGTTCCCAATTAAGAATTGTAAAGCACAGAACAAGCTATTGTCTAGTTTCTGTGAATTAAGTGTTCCGCTTTTGCACAGCGGAGTAATTTAGTTGTCAGAAAAATGTGGAAAGAAGAAGAAAAAAAAATGTTCAATTCAATGGGATTTGGAATTATTCCAAATTTTTATACAGACATAAAAATGTCTTAAAAGTGATTTTTTTTCTTTCTTTTTTTATTTCAATGTATTTATCAACAACTTTTGCCTAAGCTTAAAAAAATAATAATTACATTATACTTTCTTTTAAACTGCTGGGAATATCTATGCATTGATTAAAAACAATTTAAAAATCATCTCAGACATCTATTTGGGTTTCCTTTGATCTACCGTTTATGGCTAAATATAATTGCTTACCATAAATGTGATCAATAATTCTGGCTGACATTTCTAGAAGTTAATTAACATAAATCTAAAGAAAAAGAAATAATTAAAATTTAATAAATTTATTGCATTGAAATTTATTGCATGAGGAAATCCCAACTTATGAACCGTTAAGTTACTGACACAAATTTCGAACCAAATTTAACATTAACTTAAAATACAGAAATGTTGTAGCCTATTACATTAAATAAACTAAATACACATGATGCTAATTAAAAAAAAAAGGGAAACAGTATTTAATGAATTATTTACATTTTTATTTGCATTTAAACAGATATATACATGCAAATTTCCAAATCAATACAACAACACATCAGTTTCATTATTTTAGAAATCTTTGTTTCCAATATTTAAGACATTCATAAAATTAAGGTTTTTTCTCAAGGTTTATTATCATTAAAAACACTTATGTTTAATTGTTAAAAAATTGAGTAATTGAGTTTTAAGTAAGTGATAATTAATTACTACACATTAACATTTCTGACAATTAACTTTGATTATCTATTAATTATTTTTTATTCATTTGATAAATTAATCCTTCCATTAAATCTTAATCCCATAACATGAGAGCTGTACTAGAGTCGTCACCATAATTTGATTTATTTTATATTAATTTACACATAATACTGTAAATTAAGTGTAAATTGCACTTAATAATGGTTATTAATTTACACATTTCAAAATAATAATATTTTTAAACATAAATAGGGTTGTAAAATATCTGGGATAAAATCTGAGGCTTCTGTTTTGCACCAGATGATGGATGGCTCCTTCATCAAGTCGCCTTGCATCTCAAGACACAAACATATTTCTTTTAGAGAAATTCGAAATATCGAGTTTTTTTTTAATGCAAAAATAGTCATGAATTCTAAACTTGTTACGTGAAAAACATAATAATAGGTCACTTTGTGCATCTGTATTTTTAAGACATTCAATCAAAATTTCATGAAATTCTAACGAACCATTTTTCAGATATCGTTCGCGCAATGACCAAAATCGCCGTTTTGAGAAAATTGAACAAACTACCCCTTGATCATATTATCATATATAAAGACCTCAGACTGTTTTAGACATAAATTCTCTTCTAAAGTGAACTTTTGCATGGGATTTATTCTAAAATACTCCTAAAGAATCATGTTTAATTATAAGTTAATAAAAAATAAATCGAATTTTTGGCACTTTAAAGGTTATCTGACCCCTTAAGAAATATACTGAAAACAATTGAATTGAAAATTTGTATAATTCATATCTCCCCTTCCCCATCTAAATAATAAAGTTGTACGATCTTAACCACCATCTCAAGATGCCTAAATCTATTCAAAATCCCTTTAAAAATTTCCAATTTTCTCAGCAACAAATTAATGAATCCCATAAAAATATCAACATTAGTCCGAATCATTCGACGACTTGCATTTAAAATGTTTCATTCATGTGATCTGGATGGCAAAGTGGATACGGCAATGGACTTGTAACTAGTAGGATTTGGGTTCGATGCTGGCTCTGGGTAAAAGAGTAAGTTTAGTTTTTCCTCCCATAATCGTAAACCATAGGACCAGAGATGGCAGCACTAGCGCCTTTTTTTCTAGCTATTGTTTACTGTTGTTTCAAGCATGGACATACTCAAATATGAGCACATGATGTTTTATTCTTGAGTGTGTGCATGTTTTCAGAAATGAGTATACACATCTTTCAAACTTGAATAATTTTGATTCTGAGCCCTTTTGACTATGCGACATACTCAGATTTGAGTATTTTTTGCTTAGTTTTGAAAATGTTGTTTTTAGAGTGTAGATTTCTTCGTTTTGCCAACTATACGTTACATATAATACATTCTACAATTTAAAAAAACAAAACAAAAGCTAAGCAATCAGTCTGTAAGTAATGAGGAATCTTCCAATCGAAAAAATTTTCATGATTTTTCTTAATATTAATTTTTCAACAAACGAAAATAATAGTTATTCTGACGCCAAAAATACACATATTTTTTTCCCCAGCGAAATTTACTTGTCTAATTTAATTGTTTCCAAAAGAAAAAAAGTGGAAACCGTATATTATACTCCTTTTTTTGCTTGCATGCACTCACATTTTTTTTAATCAGAAACCATATATTTTCTGTGACTGCTGATAAGATCTTAAGTCACCAACATAACTTATAGTATCCTTTAGCGAACGTCATTGGATTTTATTATATTTGAAATAGGGATCTATTCATAAAAGACGTAAAATCTCTGAGACATTTGTTAGTGACAGGTTATTGCATGCTTTATTCTTTGCTCAGAAAGCTTCCCTAACCGCATTTACGAACTAAAAACAAATCATTATGATTTCAAAAGAAGTAATTCTGAATGTTTTATAGATATGAGTATTTTTCTTTATTCTACGAAAGAATATTGAAATAAAAATATTATGTTGAAATTGAGAATGAAATTTCTTTTTCTTCTGCGGGAAAGCCTTTCAGTTCAGTGTATACTCTGATATGTAATATCCGTTCTTTTCATCACATTAGTAGAATGAATATAAAGTTCTCGAAAATTTATTTTACAAGATTAAACCATTTGTTTTGAGAATTATTTATCGCGATTATTTGTATTTTAAACATACAACACTTTCCTCTATTGCTACCCTGTATATATGTGCTATTCTATTATCATTGTTATCTCTGTCTGTGGCTATATTTGCTATTTACTCTTGAATTATTTCCAGGCATCTGGAATTGGTTCAAAATTAGGAGACCAGCTCTAGAAGTCCAACCTCTCTTGAGGCTCTGGCACCCCTTCTTTCAGAGAAGTGCCATGGTACTTTTTCTTACACAACAACAGCAACAACAACTCTTGAATTATTGGTTGTTTTTAGGGTTCCGTACCTTAAAAAAAAAAAAAAAAATGGAACCCTTATAGGATCACCTTTTTGTCTGTCTGTCTGTCTGTGAAGACACATTTTTTTTTTTCAGGAACAGCTGGAGGTATCAAGTTGAAAATAATATTTTTTTTTAAAAAAAGGTCCACGGCCCCATTGTTTTTTTTTAGAAAATTCAAGCTTCTAACTCAATCTAATAAAAAGCTTACGGCCTTAATAAAATGTTTTGTTTTCATACAAACTCACTCTCAAAACCTAAGGTAAAGCTAGGATAGTCTGCGCACAATTCAAAAGAATAGCAATAGAAAATCTAAATATTAATTTTTTGCTAAACTATTCATGAATATTTTTTACATCATTTCTTTTTATGCATTTCCATTGCTATTTTGTTGTTATGATGCAAATTAATAGAACAGTTGTAATAAAACCAAAAAAGTTATTTTGTGCAATCTGTCCTTACAGGGTTGGTGTGATTGCGCACATGGGTAGAGAGATTGTTACTAATAATAACTACAATTAAATTGTTAACAATAATAATTACACTTAAATGAAATTGCTGTAAGGTTTTTGTGAACAAATATTATTGTATTAGGAGTGAATATTTCAACCTAATGATTAAAGAATCAGAAAAATGAAATAATTTTAGAAACGATTAAAAAATTTTAATTAAAGGAAAAAAAATTAAAGAATCAGAAAAAGCAAGTCCAAATAAGATTAGAAAATAAAATTATGTTACTTAATAACGCGTTTAACTTAAAATTAGTCCATTTTCATTTTTCATTTTTTATGCAAATTTACCAATAAGCTGCGTAATCTCTCCTAGCATGGAAACTAATGGGAATACTGCGTCATCTCTCCTAAGTAGCAGATGCGCAAATTCTCCAATTTCGGTAGGAGAGATTGCGCGGCCTTTTATTTAAACATGACCTCTTCTAAAACGAACCGTTGATGTTCACACTGTTAGTCTAGATTAGTAGCTCATGAGAAATCGTTTAAGTTTAAAATATTTTGTACTATTGACATTGTATAGAAATTCTGATGAATAGCTATGAAAATTCAAGCACTTACTTTGGGAAAACAGAACAAAATAGCAATACTTTATCTTAAACGCTCAAAGCAATCAACGTGCACTTTCAAGTAGACACTCCACGACTGTTGTTGTACAACTACCTGGAGTCGCTGAGCGCTCACTCTACTCCTTCCCCCCGAACCTCTATGTGCGCAATCTCTCCGACTGCGTCATCTCTCCTGGCTTTACCTTATAGGGTGCTTACTTCCCGTTGACTTAAAATCTTGAAATTTGGAAAGAAGAAAGGTCTTATATTGTTAAAGAGATGCATTATTGATATTAAAGACAGAAGGTGGCGGCGCTTGGACCTCCCAGGCTGGAGTCATCACAAACAAATCTGGTTCAGATTTAATAGATAATTACCGTATTTACCCGCGTATACGTCGATCCCGCGTATAAGTCGACCCCCACTTTCCCGATCAAGAAATTTGAATTTTTATAAATCCCGCGTATAAGTCGACCCCCCACTTTTCCGATCAATAAATTTGATTTTTTTTTTCAAAATACATTATTCAAAATCACCTGGAAAAAAAAGAAAGTATACTAAATATACAATAATAAAGGAACTTTATTATTTTTATTTTTTTTTTGTACATTTATTCGAAATCATCTGAAAAGTACTAAATATACAATAATGAAGATAATAATGTACAAAGTTAAACTGATTCGAGGTCCGATTCAATATCGGACTCGCCAAACCCTTCACATAAGTCCTTCGTCGTCATCGGCTCATCATAATACACGTTTTCAATCTCTGTATCGCAACATTCTTCCTCGTCGTTATTACTTTCTCAAATGGCATCATCTTCTGTGCCGTCTAGTTCGTTGCTTATGCAGCAATTATTGAACGATTTTTCAATCATTTCAGAAGGAATTTGATTCCACGCATCTTTAAACCGTTGGGCAATTAATGCAATGTCGGACTTTCTAATATTACCGCCCTTTGTTAATGTTGGACAACCGAATGAAATCCACTCTGAAAAAAAAAATTAAGGACCCTCGCATAAGTCGAGCCCCCCACCTTTAAAGTCTCTTTTTGTCCAAAATTTCTCGACGTATACGCGGGTAAATACGGTAAATAAATTATAGCTTTACGGTAGAACAATTTACAAGAAGCATCTATGCATATGTTAGAGGTAATTTAATCTAAATTTTTATATTTATATTTTCATTAATATCTTAAAACATTTCTTTTTTATAAACTCATTCTATTTTGATATTTAATCAAACCCCCCTCCTCCTTTTTCTTATTTTTCTTAAACATTATTAATTAAAACTCTTATTTTCAAAATCCAAACATTTGTATTTTTCTATAAGTCAAGACCACCCAGGTTCTTCTTTTTTCACTATGAGATAGTTTCCATGCAAACAACTTTTACTTGAAATTCTCACGTAATTTAAGGGATCGTAAATTCGAAACACACACAGGCAGATTGGATAAAGTACAAAAGGCCTTTATAAGAAGTCATGGGAATAACTGAAGCATTATTGTCAGTTGTATTGTGTGCAACTTTTATTACCCTCAGAAAAGAGAGTCATAAAACTATTTCGAAGGCTTGTTACGAAGATACATCAGTATATTGCTTTCGAGTCGTTGTTTATGGCAGGTGTCAGCGGGCGGATAGCTGTTTTCGTGGGACCCGACATACAGCTGTTTTTCAACGAAGCCCACGAGCACCTTGTTTCCAGGAATTGAGACAGGGAAGTTTTGGACGTAGCAGAACCCCACCCAATCAACGCTGAGTTTTTTTCCCCCTCGTCCGTTACCAGGGGAACGAGAGATGGCTAGCAGTGGCAGTGATGTTGTGAAGCGTGGATAGTTTGGGTGTGTGTGGGTTAGGGGATTTTCCCCCCACCGCCGCCTGCTCGAGCAGTAGATTTTTTTTAGTGAGTAGGAAGACGGACGATTACTAGGGAGTTGATAGTAAATGGTTGTATGCTACGCGGCCTGAAATGACGAGAATGATATGTTGTTGTTGGAGTAAAAAAAAAAAAGAGATGTTAAGAATTCGAGAAGGTTTTTAGATATCGAAGTGTTAGGACGTGCAGATTTAGTGGTCTATCGAGAGATGTGTTTGCCCTGGTAACAGACTCTGCTAGCGTTCTGCAAGATAAAACGAACAAAAAAAACATTTTTTTTGCAGTCTTTAAAGACTGATGTTTAGGAATTATCGTTGCTAGAGATTAGCACCACTGCTCGTATTTGGAGCCGGTGTGTAACTGGAGATTCACACAGAGTGGCTGAACATCGAAAATGGAAGTGAGTACACAGAGTAGTGACACTTATTTCCGGCTATGCACCATATCAGAAAAGTATTTCTGATTCATATTTTGGGGCAGAAACTACTCTACAGGAGCGTGTTATAAATAGTTACAGAATAGTTATTGGATTCGACTCCCGGTGTGGGAACAACAACTTCTTGTGAATAGTTTATTCTTGACTAACTTTATTTACATATATTTCCTTGTGCATATTGTCCTCTACCGTCTCGGATTCTGTTTAGACATTTTTGACTACTTAGTGTAGTAGCCAAGCATTGTGATCGTTACTAACAAGCCACTATGACTAGAACTTTTGTGACTTAAATTCTCGAACTCGTGTTAGTGTGATAATGGAGTGAAACCAAACCTACCAAAGAATGGCCGAAGCACCTCTAACATCACTATGTACTTTCTGTGGTAAATATAACATCAGTATTTTTAGTTAAATTTATCTGATTATAGTATATGATACTTCTGATTTTTGGATTAACCAATTTGTTATTGTTTTTGTCTATTATCATGACCTCAATACATTAGATTGCTATTATAATTCGTGAAAGCTATGAATAATGTGTTTCTGTCAATAAACAAAATATCTAAGTAAATTTCTTCTTTGTTTTCTTTATCTTATTAATTTATTTTAAATCATTTCAATAAGATTCATGTTCAGTAATTTTACTTTTTGTTAATCATTAAAATTTAATTGGGAATACTATGTATAGTTTGAGTTATCAGTTTAAAATGCATAGTAATCTTTAACTTAATTTATTCTATTGATTTAAATATTAATTCTGGTAAAATAAATAAATAAATTAATTAATTAATTAAAGTAAATTATTGTATTCTCTAGTCATGGAATTTTCTAAATATTATTTTAAGCATTAAATCTAATAAAAAAAAATAAACTACTAATTTACTGGATGTTGTAATTTTTAATATTCAAACTTATTTTATTTAATTAACTGAGACCTTTTACTATTCTTTTATTAATTACAGGACATACTTATCTGAATTTTTTATATAAAGTAATTTTAACATTTTGATCTAAAGTCTTATGAGGAGCATTTTATAGTAATGAATTACTTATTCAAAATTTAATTATTTACTCATGGTCTCTTAAACAAGGATTAATCTATACGATCACAGCTTCAGTGTTGTGAATTCTTGGAATTAATTTTGCATTTTTTTAATATTTGTCAAATATTATTTTGTTTAACCTATATCATCAATTTTATACCTCCCCTTTTTGTACTTTCTTTAAAAGAAAGATTTTGTCCCCTTTATTCCAAAATTTTCACTTAGTCTAAATTATTATATCTATGAAAATTCCTTGTTGTTACCCTTCATATTAATTCTTGAATTCACAATGCTGATTGTTGGGGAATTGGATGTAGTGCAAATTGAGAATCTTGTCAGTGCTTTTAAATGATTAATTCTTATACTATTTTGAATTCAAAATTTAGAATTCAAGTAAATTTAAATTCTTTAAATTTTAATTGTTTCTGTTTAATTTAATCCATTTACTTTTTTTCTAAATTTATTTTAGTTTGAGAATAATTTTGTAAGTATGCATATTGACAGGATTCATTTCAATTTTTAGTCATAGGTAATTTGCACTCATTCATAATTTTTGCAAAAGGTAATAGTACCTAGTCAAGTAAACAATCCCCCAACACATAAGTAGTCAGTTCTTATATTTATAAGGAAAGTAGCCCAGGTCGAAATTCATGCTAGTACCAGCAACAAAAAATAGGTTAGTTATTGCTATGTATTGCTTTGTATGCTAGATTTTCATGCTATTATATGCTTTATAATGCTAGCCAGCATCAAGTGGGTCAATACACACCATGGCTTGCTGGGTAATTCTGGTGGAACCAGCAAATGTTTATGCTAGTACCAGCAACAAAAATGGGCTAGTTATTGCTGTTTTATTTTTTATACAGCTAGCCAGCATCAAGTGGGTCAATACACACCATGACTTGCTGGTAATTCTGGTGGAACCAGCAAATGTTTACGGTAGTTTATGCTATTTTATTGCTGGAATTCAGCATTTAATGCTAGTCTATCAAACAAATACCAGCATGAATTTTGACTTGGGAGGTGCTTATTAAGCTTTAATATGACATAACGGTAAAGAACTCTCAGGCTACTCGCACTTGCCCTGTTTTTTTTTTTTTGTGTATGTGGAAGGAAAACTTGCCATTGGGAAACGGCACAGTCAAATGAGAATGAAAACTCACGGGGCAACAGCGAATCTAGTAGTTGCCGAAACGTCAGTGAAGGCTTACTGTTGAGACCCGAAAAGTTTTTGGTGTCTGTCTGTCCGTCTGTCTGTATGTCTGTCTGTCTGTCTGTTCCGCGATAACTGCCGTAAAAATGATCCGATTAGTTTGATTTTTGGTAGGTATGTTGGTGATATACCCGGAATTAGCTGTATAGTTTTTAGTTACATTTGGTTCATTCGTTCGGAAAATATAGAACATTTCTTTTTTTATCCTAATGCTTTCCTATGGGAATTCAGACGATTTTGAATTTTTTCAGTCGTTGAAAATAAAATGTCGCATTTGATTAATGTATTTAAACGGTAAGTTATGAAGGCTAAAATTTATCAAGTTAGGTCTTAAATTATTCAAATTAATTTGAAATTTTGTTAATACATTCGTCAGATTTTTTAAATTAGGTGTATAATTTTTGGTGCAATTTTATACATCTGTTCTAATAATATACCGTATTTTCGGGTGTATAGCCCGCGGGTTATACAAGAAAAAAACATTTGGAATAGCCACTGCGGCTTATACATGGTGCGGGTTATACAAAGATTTTTTCTTTAAAAAAACGGAAATCGTGTGATTTTTCTACAATTTCTTAAACCACAAAAAATTTCAAAAATCGTCCAAATTTGTGAATTTTTTTCGCTATGCCGCGAAATTTAAAGAATTTTCCCGTGTTTGTAATATTTTTTTCACTGTTTAAATGCTATTATTATTTATTTC
Organism: Maratus michaelseni; assembly: GCA_963931845.1. Taxonomy (NCBI): domain Eukaryota; kingdom Metazoa; phylum Arthropoda; class Arachnida; order Araneae; family Salticidae; genus Maratus; species Maratus michaelseni. Next base: position 451,156,017 of record OZ007589.1, on the reverse strand, counting down.
TGGGTTTGGAAGAATTATTGTAACTATCGCCAAGTATTGCACTAACAGAGCTATAATAGCTACCTGACTTCCGTTTTAGGCGGGTCAGGACAAAAGTTGAACAATTAACACTCATCGTTCGTTTCATTTTCGATTCTCTTCGACTAACTAGTGCCACTACTAAGATGATTATTATTATTATCATTATTATTATTTGTATTTTTACACCTACGATTTTGGATGTACAGAGAGACCGCGGGCCCCAGTAATAACTCCAGTGCGGGCCCACACCATAAGTATGATACAATAAAATATGCTTAGACGAAAACGCAAATGACCAGTGAAGAATATCATTTTAGACAGGTTTTCCATCTTAGGAAATTGCATGTCTTTTTTTTTTGGTTGGACTATATTTATTTTTCGTTGATAGCACGATATTATGTTATAAACAAACTTTACTACTGTATTAGAAAATAAATTTGATGTTGATAGTACTTTAGAAAATCTATATAGTATTTTCTAACCATTTTATTAGTATTTTAAAGTATTATAGTTTCTGATGTAACACTTTTTTATCTAACGACTTTAAACAGAAATTTAAAATATTGAAATATAATTTAATTTAAATTTAATTCATCAATTAATTTTGAATGAAAAAGTTAAAAGTATCATAGAAATAAAATCGAAACGTTAACATGTTACTTTATTGAACTTTCCACCTGATTTCTGTTCGCGTGTCTGAAATCATCCACATCGTTAAAACAGGGACACCATTTGAAAACTTTCTTGAATGAGGGGGGGGGGGACAAAAATATTTTAATTTTGTTATGCATAATTAGGAAACAAGAAACTGATACAGTTTTATTTTGACATTTGTTTATAAAATTAGCCAAAATACTCATTATTGATAAATGTGCTTCACTATGCGAAAATTGCAATAGCAATGCTTTTGCAAACATTGATATTTATTAATTTATGTGCTTAAAGTGTTCATTTAATACCTACTTTTTCTATTTTAATCAAATTAAACACATTATTTTAGCTTTTGTGCAATTTCAGATTTTTAAAAAAAAATCTTATCTGTGACAACTGATACACTTTAAAATACCAAATTCCATGACAAGGCTTCCCCACCCCCTAGCCTCCCCCAAATGGGGACACTGCATTAAACATATCTTTTATTTTTGAACGGTTAATATTAGTCGTAGATTAATCAATGAAATATAAATGATAACAGAAAGTATCGACATAAAAATATATATATATATATATATCTATTCATTATCGACTTTTAGATTCATCTAGATTCTATCGACTTCATTATTACTTCTAGACAGTAAAATTTGTTTATCTAAAAATGCAATTAAGCGCATCCCAGATAACATTTTAACTTAAAATAAGGCTTTCTAATGCTGTTCTAAGGCTAAATATATAGCAAGAGAAGATTTATGAAAAGCCAATTGTCATCTTTATTTTTTTTTGGTCAGAAGTTAGAAACGTTTTGAAGAAAAAAAAAATAGAATCAGTCATATAATATTAAAAAAAATATACCATCGAAACAATCGTTATTGCTCCATACATTCTGGATATGAATAGTTCAAAATGCACTAACATTTTGTAATGATCTGAGTATTTTTCCTAAGTTCGAGAAATAGTAATAATAAGTGATATACAGACAAATTATAATCATGTTAAACATTTTTCATAAAAGCTGACCAAAGTACTATTATAGATAAATAGGAGACAATGTAGGTGCACGCCTTGGAATTTCCAAGCAGTATGGCACCACTAATTTAAATAAGAAATCTTTGTGTTTAATCGCATAATTTATAAGGTTGTTCTGCTATTAAACAAGGCGAAAAATTCTAGACTAAAATTGTGGTAGTACATACCGTGTAAACTTTCATATAAGTAGTTTCAATGGAAATTATTAAAAAGAAAAAAAGTAACTATGTTTGTACATGATAGAGAAACCAACTAAAATTAAGTGAAATAAGGAATTAATAAAACAAAATAAAGAGTAACACCATTTTGACTTCACCAAAATTTCTAAAAACTTTTTTGTTGATTAAAGTTCTCATTATACACATGAAAATCATATTTTATTAGCCAGAAATCTATATAGAAAGTGAAAGGGTAATTTTGAAGTTATAGAAGCAGAGTGCGCCGCAGCCAGTAAACAGTAACAAAAACTTTAAGCTTTTTTAAAATTAAGAACAGCAATTTTCAAAATAAGTGGACACTCAAGCTCCGCCAGTATTCAATCAATAATCTTGATCTTTTTGAAAATTAATCGTTACATATTTTCTAGTGAAATATGTGGGATTGTTTCGATAAATTAATAGATATTATATGTTATTATATGTTTATATTATAGATGTTATACGTTATATATATTATATCATATATTATTCGATATATTTAACAACGATCGATCGCGTTTCTCTATAACTGTACGAAACGAAAATTTTAGTTGAAATTTTGCATTTGAGTTTGAATGAACACCATTTCACTAAAAATGCATATTTATACTTAAATGGCTATGTATTATACTAGCTTTTTGACTAAAGAAACTTTCTTTTATTGATTTGATTTGATAGCCTAAGAGGAACTGCTCAGACTAGTAGAAGTCTGTAGAGCATAGTGTCCCTCCCGGTCCCCTTTATTAAGGTCTTAACTGCAGACCCGATAGACTGTCGCTGTAAATTTGGACAAAGGGGTGTGTGTAGAGTTGCAAAGAACCGGTTTATTCCCAGGTTTATTTCCAATAGACCCGGTTTATTCCCAGGTTTATTCCCAAAAAACCTGGTTTATTCCCCAAAAACCTGGTTCATTTCCAAAAAACCCGGTTTATTCCCAGGTTTAAACCGGGTTTATTCTAGTCTTTACAACTCTAGGTGTGTGGTGTTTGTCTGGATCCAGTCCAGGGCTTTTAGGATGGCATAGAGTTCTGCCTGATAAACAGAATTGTGGTCATCTAGTCTGCAGGCCCACTGATGGGTGACGGCATTCCTTTCCATGGCGCAGAATGCTGCTGCCACGCCGGTGACTGTTCCGGACCCATCAGTGAAGAGAGTAATCCTAGAGGATGGGGAGAAGGAATTAAGATTGGTGTTTACTTGGAAGTGAGATGTCTCATCGGAGGGGTGTATCTGCCATCCTGGAACTTTGTGCTGTATTTTGGTGTTTGGAAGGAATTCGCTTGCAGTCGGTTCATGTTTAAGGTGGAGAATACGTCCCTTGGTGTATTCATATGCGAGTATTTTGTCTATTGGTGGTATGCCGGTTATGGTATTTAGCGCATCCGTGGAGATTGTTTTGTAGCCTCGTGAGATTTGTAAGAGAAACATTCGCTGTAGTGAGATCAATTTTGTTATTGCTTGTTTTGTTAAGTGTCCCCCCCCATATGCTTGCCCCGTATGCTATTATTTTCTCTACTATGGTGTGATACCATATTTTAAGCATGAAGTTGCTAATACCCCATGTTTTTGACGTCATTTTTAGTGAGTGTGGTGAAAAATTATGAGTTTTATTTTAAGTTGATGAAGATGTGCTAGCCAATTTTGATGCTTATCAATAGTTATGCCTAAAAGTTTGAGGTATGGAACATGGTGGACACTGGTGCCGTTGACGCGGATGATTGGGTTCCTGCCCCGCAGAAGGCGTGGTTTTGCAAATGTCAGTGCTTGAGATTTGCCTGGTGAAAGCTGTAGGTGTAGGGATTCCAGTAACTAGCAGAACACAGGGAGAGCTGAAGCTGCCTCTTGCTCCAAATTCAGACGGATGCGGCCCGAAAAAATAAAGGTGAAGTCGTCTGCGAACGCGTAGAGGAGGAAACCTAGTTTATCTAATTCTTTAAGGAATAAATTTGCTATGAGCAGCCATAGAATGGGTCCGAGGCAAGAGCCTTGTGAGCAACCCTTTTCTAAATTGTGTGTTGAGGTGCCTGCACCCCAGTTGATTAGAAAGCTGCGCTGTGATAAGTGGGAGCGGATGACTCCAGCAATATTTCTCGGGCAGTTGAGTACTTGTAGTTGTTGTATTATGTCGCGCCATTCCACGTTGTCGAAAGCCCCCTGTATATCAAATGAGACGAGGGAAGTGTAATTTCCACGGGCAATGCTATCAGCGCAGGAAGTCATGATAGCATGAAGGGCTTTTTCGCAAGATCTGCCCTCTCTGAACCCAAATTGTCGCGGGTGCAGGATATTGTTAGTTTGTAGAAAAAAGGTCAATCGTTGGACCAGGAGCTTTTCAAGCAATTTTCCTAGCGTTGGTAGTAGGCATATCGGCCGGTATGAGCGCGGTTCAGAGGGTGACTTCCCTCGCTTCAGGAAGTATACTACTTCCCCCTGTCTCAGGACAAGTGGAAAGTAATTATGAGAGAGGCAAAGATTTGCCCAGTCTGTGAGTAGTTGTGGTAGAATTTTGAATATCCGTTTTAACAGTCGGATGTCTATAGCATCGGGGCCTGGTGCTTTTTTATCATTTAGTAAATTAAGGGCTATTCTTAATTCAGTCTTTGTGAAGGGCTTGTCTGGTGGTGCTGTGAATTCTATGTCCTCGTTATCGTGTTGTGGGTATGCTGTCTTGCCAAAAACCTGATCTGTAAGGAATTCTAAACTGTATTGTCTGGATGCTTCGCTGGGAGGCAGTTAAAGCTTGATTTCATCAGGAGTGAAATATTTTCCTGTGAAAAATTTTTGCGATGTGCCGAAAGGATTGGACTCACTGCTACAGAACTTCCTCCACGCTGCATTCTTGGTCAGAAGGACATGCGCTTGTACTGCGCCGCAAGCTTCGAATATCTGGCACCCAAGACCTTTAGCTCAACCGCATTTTGGTCGAGTTGTCTGGTTGCCTTCATTTTCCGCCTGAGTGCCGTAAGTAGGTTTCTCTGTGCCTTGAGTTCGGGAGTCCAGAAGGAGAACGAGCGCGTTTTTCTGACTGTTTTTAGTCGGAAGCAAGCACTTGCTGCTAAACGGATTTCTTCTATGAATTTGGTAGTGAAAGTATTTCTTAAGTCAAGTCTACGATGAGATATCGTGACCACAATTTGACACTCTTTTTTAATGTGATGTCACCCATCATCACTCAAACCGCTATTTTTTAATATATGAATTAAAAAAATACAACTTTCTACTTTAATATATGTAATATTATAGATTACTGTAAATGGATTTTACAAACAACTCACTTAAAAAAAAAGAAAAATTCCGAAACAGCCTTAAATTTATGGCGTCAAAGTGGTGTTACCCATTAAACTATTTAAATGTTATAAACAGATATCTAAAATGATTTTAAAAAATCCCTCTTTTTTATAATAATACTTTAAACAAAATGTCAGGTTACACTCACATTTAATGCCTATTTAAGTAGTCGTGTACCTACGGACCAAAAAATAGAAAACTGTTTTACTCACTCATATAAAAAGTTATATTGAAATAGGTTTGTTTTGAAATAGGTATTTTAATCAAAGCCGCATTCAGAACTTGGTGTAAAAAGAAAAGTTCGTAAAAGAAAAAACGGTGAAACCGTTTTTTAATTCAAAATTATCGAATTAAAACCGGATATTCTGAAACAAGAATTTTTACTTTAAGAAGTCACAAAATATCTGCCATTAAGTAATGAAAAGAACATTATAGGGAATTTCTGGTATGAATGCGAAATTTCGGAATTTAGAAAAAGCCAAACTTTTAATGCTTTAAAAACTGCTAAAACATTGTTGCCGCTAAACGTGCAACGATGCGATACAATAATTAACAACAATCGCAGCGACATCTGCTTTAAAAACAGATTTACCTCAAGCAAAAGTAACCGTTTCACTATTGACAACATGACCATAATTTCTGTTAATAAAATCTTCTTCTAAGTGTATATTTCAGATGTAACTGATTTTATCATATCAGGGAATTAATCTTTTCCACTCTTCTAGCAGATATTCATCCTTTGGTATGCTAAATAGGAGTAGTTTCTAGTTTGCTGTCTTGTATCGAGTACTGCAACCAGGCACAAAAGAATGCGTATCACGGTTTTTGGCCATGATCAATATCATTCATATTTTCAAAGCTTATGAAAATTACTATCCAAGTCAAAGGAAATAGGGTATAATTTAATTATTTAATATATATACCACCAGCTGGAAGGTTTTCTCAGTTCGATTCTTATACAATGTTTGCGTTGAAAAGAGCTAGCAGACAGTGGCGTAGCCAGAGAGGAGGAAGGTCCAATTTCTAGTGGAATCCGGTAATATTATAAAGTTTTCTTCACCTTCAATATCGCAGAAACTTTTCCTATTAGATAAGGCAAACTATTTTTATAAAATTAGTGGTATCCAAACCATCTGGACCCCCACCCTGTCTACGCCACTGCTAGAAGATGTCGCTGCGATCGACCCGTTATCTTTTCAGCATCGTTCTACATTTATCGGATTCAATTTTTTAGTACTATTTTGTAGCCGTTTTCCTCACTATATATTCTAGGCGCTGTACTTTAACTGTCACCATATACGACATAAGGAATATTCTCTTTTAAATTTATTTTTATTCAAAGCAGCTATTTTGCAGATTGCATTATACGATTTCGTGAAATGGCTAACCAGTTTTTCGTGAAATTTCTGCGTCTTGCTTAGTAAATATATGCAAATGAAATAACAAAATTTAGGACCTTCTGCTAATATTCATAAAATTATGTTTGTTTCAACTTTTTAAAATACCCGACTTTTAAGAATAATAATTTTTTATTATTGAAACTATACGAGACTTTTTTTTTCAATAACAGGTCTTTTTAACAAAACACTACTTCTTTAAGTATTAAAAAAATGATAAATGAAGAAAATAATATATTTTTTTAATTATTTTTATTAGTTCGATAGGAAAATTTTTACATTTACGGTCGAACGAGCCGTGCAAACCTGCGATACTTGCGAAGGTAAAACTTTAAACTCATGTAGCTCCAAACACTGTTTTTCAGCAGTTTTGCCACGATAACTTTTGAATAAGTTAACGCATTTACATGTTTCTTTTTTTTTTCTTAAAAAAAATAATAAAGGGATTTAAATTTTCTACAAACTATTTTTAAAAAATAAGCTTTTTTTTTTTTTTCAAGTTATAAGAAGGTATTAATTTTAATGAATTTTGAACCTTTTATTATAATTATCTTTTTTAATTTCTTACAGATTTTTATTTATTTTTCCCAGTTAGAGAGATAATGTATTAAAAAGTCTATATAAAAAATTACGATTTAAAACTATGGAACCCGCACTTTAAAATCGTGGCAAAACTAGTTTCTCAAGATTAAATTGTCGTATACTATTAAAACTTTTGTTATTGTATTTCACAATTTAACAAGTTTTTTTTTTTAAATTCTTATTTATATAAAAATAATAAATAAATGCAAAAGCAAATACTAGTCTAAATTAATTACAAAGCTTTTAATCCACGATCAAACTTAAAAATTACATATCTGTATCTTAAAAATTAACCAAATTTTGCTAAGTTAAAAACATTGACTTATACCACTTTTTCAAATATTTAAAAGGCTATTTCATCAGTAAAAATAAGGACCATTCACAAATTGATCATGACGTTCTTTAGATTAAAAATGTATTAACAAATGTGCACCACAAATACTTCTAACTACGGCATTACACAAACAGAGATAATGTAAATAGACAAAGGTAACTTTGTTCCATTTTCGCCATTTAAACCTTTCAGGTCTTCTTAAGTTACATGAGTGTTGTCCTGCGCACACTGCAAGATTTATGAAATAGGATTAATTTCTAATTATACATGATTTAAAACTATTTATGATTTAAAAGTAATAAATATTTAAAAATATTCCTTTAACATTTTGTGCAAGTGTGTCTAATAGTTTTAATTAACAACCTTTAACCCTCAAATACAAGTACTAAAATAATCACGTAGCTACACACGTAGTGTACTGAATACACCAGGGGATTTTTTATTTTTTTCACACCAGTTTGTTAGTTTGTTTCAATTTAAATATAATAATACTTGACCAAAAAAAATTCACCTATTTTTAAATTAAATTACTGCGTTTATATCCGTTTAAATGCGATATTAAAAAAAATCAATTTCAAAATTAAACATGTTGTATAGAGACCTTCAAAATGTTAACCGTTTTAATGTTGAAAATTTGGCCTATAATCCACGGAACAAACAATTGTGTTTCAACCCAGAAATTTTATCTTATAAAATGTAACTCACTAGATCACTGTAAATACTTCAACTGTTAAATAAAAATTAAATGATTTCAATTATTGAATAAATTTTATGGATTGAAACAAAATTTGTTTGACCCGCAGATATATTGCGGCGCTATCGCGCTTCATAGCACTAAAACGGTTAAAATATGCCAATATTCCCATAATCGGATTTTTATCATGATACGGGCTCAATCGGGCCAACCTGTTCAAACCCTGATCGAAATATACGTTCGTACTTGGTGTATAGCCCGCGGACTATACACCAATGCAGCCCTGCGGCTTATACATGAACTTTTTTACTGTACTGCTCGATTTAGGGGTGCGGGCTATATACCCGAAAATACGGTAATACATTTTATTTTATCCTTTTTTGCAAATTTTAAAATGCATTTATTTTTATTTTCCTCTTTAATTTAATCGTAACCTAGCAACTATATTTCAAAGAATATCAAAATAATAAAATTCAAGTAATTCAGACTATTTTGCTACAGTATTTTATTCGCAAAATAAAATATTTTTGGGTGATTTTAATATTTTATTGAAATACATGAGAATTTATTTTGATACAAGTTACCTTTAAACTATTATAGAATGATAACCGAAACATTTTTACATGAGATATTATTCATTTTCTGGAAGAGATGTGGAATTTTCGTGGTTGAAAATTAGTATTACTTTTAAAATAGAAAATAATATCTCGTACAACAAGATGGTTAATCTAATGAAATTAGCATAATAATACGCTTCCATACAGCCTGAAATAGCACAATTACTGGAAACTGAGATCATAAAAAGTTATTAAAAAAAAAAAACTTTATAGTGCCAAATCACGGTTGCTATTTAGTGAATTGGCAGTAGGCACGATTATGACTGATTACCCAATAGGGTTAAAAGTTTCCAAATAAGCCTATTTTGAGGGGATTTTATTATGCTATTGCCTTCGAGTTAGATCAGGATGTACTTAGGTAAAATAAATATTATAGAATGACCATCAAAACTGTTTTTCAGAAACAAAAATTGTAATAACACTAGATTTCTGCAATAGATATAAGTGAAATATTAGATTCAGTTTGCATTTCCATAAGTTGCTTTTGTACACGAGATATTATTCAACTTATCTATCAGATGCGAGTGTTTCGTGGTTGGCAGGTAAGTAAATTAAGTAAATATTGCTATTTAGGTATTAGGATATCATGAAATTATTTCGAAATTTCTGCTTATTCTAATAAAACCACCGTGTTGAACGAAATCCAAGATATACTAGAATCATTCACACAAACAATAGGAAATCAGGAATATAAATTTAATAAGATTCCGGGGGGTTCAGGGGGGAAGAGCCCCCTTGAAGAAATGTATTTTTTTTAATCTAAAAAATAGAATAAGAAGTTCATAAGAATGTCAGAATATTATTTCATAAACCGTATTTAATTTAACGTTTCTAATTTCCGAAGTCTTCGAATTAATTTTTTATGGATATAAATAGATATGTAGTAATTTAAAAAAAACAATTTGCGGCTTGTAAGATGTTAAATATTATGAAAAGTGAGATTAAAAAACATTGACTTTTAGAGCTGACGTTGAGGCTCCTGATCTGAAGATTTAATAGTTATATTTGTCTTACTCAGTCTCAAAATTCTGCCGCTTCGGAACCGGTTTTGAAAGTGAAAGTACCTTTATTAAAAAAATCTGCAACTGAAATCGAAAAAGTAAAAAATAGCCATATTAGGGATCGACCTCAGCTATCTTATGCAAAAAAAAAAAATCGTTTAAAAATATTCAAATTTAAACGAGAAATTCGAAAACAACCTGGCCATAGGTTTAACATTAGCGAGCGGGTGTTTTCAAGTGAGTCAAGATTCCCTTTTACTTTTATAACTTATTTTTCAGCTATTGGTTTTTCAAAAAAGGGATGGTGTCAGTTACTGGAGATATTGACCATATTTATGAAAAACGATAATTTTTTTAATGTATCTTTACTATACTTTCATAAACAAAGATAAGTATAAACTAGATTTAAAACTTTGTAATAGTGATTTGAACAAGAAAAAATAATTAAAGTGTCAGTTACGGGGGATTTCACCCTAACTTGAATTCTAAAACTATGTGTTGGCAGGGAACCTTGCCTTATTGTTGAGTGAAACTCAATAAATTCATCTACGATTTCTTTTTAGGAACATCTATATATTTAAAACGCTAAGCGATTTCTTTCGACAATCCGTCAGAACAAACTACTGCATCAAATTACACCATTTTTTTTTAAATGAAAGATATTTGGACACAGATTTGTTATCGTGCATTCGTTTGTTCGAAAATTTAATTAATTAGCTGTAATTTTCAATTAAACATTTACTTCTGCTTATGACGTCATAAAGACGGCAACTCCCACTTTTGAGGGCATAGAGTTTATTCTCTAAACTCTGTGGTTCGCCAATCTTTTGACATTAGCTAATATCAACTAGGTAATATTTTTACATTGTAGTATAAAATCTTAAAAAAAACTTAATTAGCTAGAATATAATCATAATAAAATATCTAAACGTAAACATATCAATATGAATAATAAATCTCACGTAAAATGTGGCAATTTAAATGATTCCAATTGAAACAAGATTTGGAGAGTTATCCTTGACGCCCAGCTAACATAAAAGTACCTATTTTATTTTATTTATTTACACACATATTCAAATTTATCATAAAACACCAGGTTGCCATACAAATCAAAAATCGTCATTTAGGCGCCAAAAAATAACCCAGGTGCGTCTGCGATATATGTACTGATTTAATCAAAATTATTTTGTTTGCACCGCATATAGCAAAATTAATTAAATCCATGATTATTGTTTCTTTCTCAGATTAATAATAAGAAAATTGGTACTTCTCTATTATCCCGTCGACCACTTTTCATAACAAAAAACTATCGCCAAACTGTAACGCTAAATACACGGGAGAACGTTGCCATTGCAATATCAAAATAAATAAATAAATAAAATACATGGATTTAAGGACACAATTGTTATTTTAATTAATGAATAATAACTAATAAGTCAGTAAAACATAAGGAAAATAGACGCAAATCTCGAATTAAAAACCACTTGATGACGTAACAAACACGTATATTGCTTCTGACATCAAGTATATCGGACTGCATTTTTGGGGTTTAATTTTACAGTTTGGCGATAGTTTTTTGTTATGAAAAGTGGTCGACCGGATAATAGAAAAGTACCAGAAAATTTAATGTTTAACGAAATTCAATTATTTGATCGATCGCAAATTTTGGTTCTTTTCCGTTATACAGACACCAAGCCATATATGTAAATATATGCTTGGCGACAATGGTGTCCATATAATGGAAAAGTACTCAATTTTTTCTTAGTTCGGGCTATACCAAAAACAAACATTTTACAGGTAACAAAAAAATCGCCGAAAAGGGCTGCTTCATCAGCTGTTATGACAGCAAAGTTGGATGAAATCTAATAACCTGAATTTTACAACGTTTATCCGAAACACCACAGAAAACACACGCTATTTTTATGTAAGTACGGTATATTTAAACGAATAAGAGAACTAACAACCTTCAATAATATAATGCATGAAAAAGTAAACAAATAAGTGATTCACCAAATCATAAAAATATGTATTTCTTAATATAACTATAAAATACAGAAAAATATTCTGGTACCATAAAAAATATTCATTATCCCGTCGAAATTCCGTGCATAATCCCGTCGTCCCATTAAGAAAAAAAACTATATGTAAATTAGGTACTTTTCGGTTAGCCGGCGCCAGTAATATATATATACACATAATAATAAACTCCAATGGAAAATTACTTGCAGAATCATTATCACAAAAGCCAACCAAAATCTATAAACCACATAAATTCAGTACTAGAAAAACAAAACTATATACATTATATATATTTGTATATATGTATGTATATACTATATATATATATATATATATATATATATATATATATATATATATATGTATATAGTATATACATACGTATATAGTATACGTATATAGTACATATGTATATAGTATATACATACGTATATATATATATATATATATATATATGTATATACTTCATTGGCGCCCTGCTAACCGAAAAGTACCTCAAATAATTCGCCAAACTGTAGCGCCCAATAAACAAACGGAAGAATGTTGCCATTAAATCTCAAAAAAAGAAAAATAATAATAATAATAATAAATAATTAAGAAAAGCGCCATTTACTAAAGTATCATTTATCAGTAACTTTTAACAATAAAATTTACAATATATTAATGAAAACAGAATCAAAAATAATCTTGGATATTTATTTATTTACATTATTTCGCTTAATTATGGAAAAGGAATAATCATACTGATTATGCAAAGGAATGAAGAAACCATACAAATAAATTACACTTGAAAACATTAAAAATCTCCTTTATCTGTAGATTGATTTATTATTGTAAAAAAAATTCTTCATCTTTACATAAAATTGATTAGTTTAAAACAATGTATGCGTTTCAGAAGATATGGATTTGAAACGAACAATGATTAAAGAAGACATTTTAAAAATTTTGATCAAAACATTTTAAAACTTTTTTTAACGTCGAATTTCGGCGGTGCGTTTGGGGAGATGCAATGCATATGCGCATAGGAGCTCATTCGGTTGCATTATCACAAAGGGGGGGGGGGGATGTGTGCCTTATTTAATATGTTCTTTTATTGACTGAATATGAGATGAACGTAAGAATATGCTATTTGTATGATACTTCATAGGTTCAAGAAATTTTCTTTCTTGCCGTGAGGAATAGGGCGGTAATATCAAACTGATTTCCATTTTGTTTACGGATTGTTTGTTTGGAGTTTGCATCGGAAATAATAACGTAATTCACTGGCGGAATTTTTTTAAAAACAAAATATTTGAAAGATTGTTTCATAAGCACCCCTACTTATGTAATAAAGAAGCTTATTTTACTAATATTGTTATTGTAATTTTTTCCGGCAAGTTTTGACGGGTACCATCTAGTTATTTATAAAATGTGTTAAAAAGTAACTTACACATACAAACAAGAACGAATCCAGTCAGAGAGTGACAGAGTTAATGAATCCCTCTCAAAACCAAGAAAATTTCCAGAAAGCAGTACATTTTTTGCATGGAATTAATGTAGGGGGGAAATTGCTTTATTAATAGATGTGATTATCTTCCACCTTGTCAGATCTACCAATGTTTTCACCACCCTCTTCTAAACCAAAAAAGGGAACTCCACTCCACACATACACCATATTGCTAGAAATCACAGGACATTTATGATTTTCGCATTTTGTCGAATACCTAGAGAAATATTTGACGAATTCTTATGGAACTTTGGGAATATAAAGAATGTGTCTGAATTCATATTTTTCAGCTACACTCTAAAAACGACATTTTCAAAACTGAGCAAAAAATACTCAAATAGGACTATGTCGCATAGTTAAAATGGCTCCGAATCAAAATGACTCAAGTTTGAAACATGTATATACTCATTTCTGAAAACATGCACACACTCAAGAATAAATCATCATGGGCTCATATTTGAGAGTATGTCCATGTATCAAAAATTAGTATGAACTGACTTCTATGTGCTCATTTTTGAGTATGTCCATGTTTCAAAAATGAGTTTGAACTTATTCTAATCATTTTTGGGTATGTCCATGTTTAAAAAATGGGTTTGAACTGATTCTAATCATTTTTGAGTATGTCCATGTTTAAAAAATTTGTATGAACTGATTTCTATGTGCTCATTTTTGAGTATTTCCATGGTTCAAAAATAAGTTTGAATTGATTATAATCATTTTTGAGTATGTCCATGTTTCAAACATCAGTATGAACTGACCTCTATGCGGTCAGTTTTGAGTATGTCGCTGTTTCAATATTCGGAGCATTTCTGGTATTTCAGAATAGAAAGCAATGGGTCATCATATATGAAACAAAAAGTTTTATAACAAAATGAAAACAACAATTTACTCAGCTTTGAAAGTGTCATTTTTCTCAGTGTAAGGTTTGATCACGAGGGCTATTATGTGACTAACCCCAAATTGAAGAAAAACATAATATTTGGGGTCACTCTGTAAAATAAAATGCTCGAAATTATCTGCAGCTGCAGAACGTGACTATGTGTATATTGTCCGACATTTGTGTTCATTTGTGTAAAAATAAGAATGTATATTTATGTAGATAGTCATGTGCTGCATCAACAGATCTTTTCGTGCATTTTATTTTACATGTGATCCCACATATTATTTTTTTCTCCGATTTGTTCTTCATCCCCTTACTGCCCTCGTGGTCAAATCTTGGCGGAAAAATTTGAGGTCAAACATGTTTTTTAGATTCTCAAAGTTCTAAAAGCGTACGTCAAGTATTTCTTTAGATATGCAATAAAATGTCTCAAATCAAAAAAGTCCGATGATTTTTGACAATATAGCCTACGTTGGTTTTTGAACAAATTTACAGAACAGAGACTATTTGCAGCGTTGAAAATTTCAGATATTTTATTTACAGTAAGATTTCCATTCTCCGTTCATTTTAGCCTAAGTTTAAATGTTTCAAGGAAACAATAGAAACGATGCATTACATTATTATTTGTCGGCATCTATTTGCCTTCTTCATAAAAAAACACATATTTTCTGCAACTGCACACTATCATTCTAGTAAACATCATTGGGTTTTATTATATTTGACGTAGGGATCTATTCGTAAAAGACGTAAAATCCGTGAAAGACATTTGGAAATGACAGGTAATTGCATGCTTTATTCTTTACTCAGAAAGCTTCCCTAACCGCGTTTACAAACTGAAATCGAAGCATTGCTATTTCGAAAGAAATAATTTTGAATACTTCATAGATATCAACGTTTTTCTGAAACGTATTGTTCGAGAGAATATTAAAATGAAAAAATAATGTTGAACTTGGAGATCCAGATTTTTTTATCTTCTGCTGGAAAATCTTTTAGTTCAGAATTTAAACTCTGATATGTTATATCTAATTGTTTGACGATATTAATAGAAGGAATATCTATATATTCTTGGAAATTTATTTTACTAGTTTATGCAAGAAAATTCCTCAAAAAATTATTGTTCGGTGACATTTAGAAATTTATCTAATACTAGGGGGCTCTGCCCCCTACGAGCTACGCTAGCCAACCCCCATTCTGAGACCGCATGATTTAAAAACACTCTGATTTGATCCTCTCTAAAGTGATTACGGAAGATTGTATTATAATTAAACGACCAGTGGTGATTTGCTGTAACCGGGTTTCCATCAATTTTCCTTTGACTGAGGGATTTTAAGGTCGAATCAACTGCTGTTGAAACAGATTACAACTGTAACTGTCGCCATATAACTGTCGCTATGTAACTGTCGTATATGATTTAACGCCAAACGTGCATAATCGTGGCGTCGCGTCACATTCAGTTGACATCAGATGCGTTACACGTATTAGTTATTTCATCGAAGAATTTTTAATTCAACGTTTATTTGTCTTTTGATACTTCTCCATTACCCCGTCGATCAATTTTCGTAAAAAAAAAAAAAAAAAAAAAAAAAAAAAAAAAAAACACTATTGCTAAACTGTAACGTCAAATAAACAAATAGAAGAATTTTGACATTGGAAAGGAAATATTGTTATTTACGCTGTTTTAAAATTTGAAATAATAGGTAAAAGATTTGTCGAAATAAATTGATCTCTCATGTAAATATAATTTTTAATTGAAATTGTTTGGAAATATTGTTATTTTATCATTTTAAATGTGACGTAAATTTCCCTACTTACTCGTATTTCTCTTTTTAATATTCACGCGCAAGTATATTTTTATTACGTAATTTTCTACATTTACTGCTTTTAACACGTGATCATTTAATTATTTTAAAGTTTTATTTCTGTTTTTAATAGTTACGTGTAAATACATTTCTTAATTGAAAGAGAATATTATTTTGTGCGCTATTTTACAAATTGGCAACAATTCAAATAATGGATTTTATGAAATATGAAGTAAATCTTCTTCAAAATAATGAAAATTTTGAATAAAAAATTGAAATATAACCTCAAAAAATGAGTCAAATTGAAAAAATAATTGCAGTCTGCACACCCCAACCTTGTCAACTACATCCTTACAAATTATGTTTAAATTCCTGTGCATAGTTTTCGTTTCTATAAAACTTTTATAAGAAAACTGTTTTGACCAACTTTGATTTTAAATATCTCTTAAAATAATTCTTCGATTTAAAAACTGTCTACTTCAGCGTGTTTATCGAACATTTCTTTATAAAACCACCAATTTTTAAATTTTTATTTGCAATAGTTTTCTGGATATTAGGCCAGAAAATCTTCAAGGCACAAAATCTTCATTGACAGCTGCTGCAGCGGCTGCGGCTGTGGTGGTTACTTTTTTATAATATAGAAAGAAAGTAAAATATTTAAAAACGCTTATTGTGAAATATTTTTAAAGGGAAAAAAACGATATATGTATATTATTTTTGCTGTAATTTAAAGAACAGAGAAGCTGACGATACTTCGGACACATGATTTTCTATTGCCAATATATGATATTTATATGATATTTGAATAAAAGATTTCACTCAGATAATATCAACAGATTTCCATTCTAACCTTTGATTTTAGCCTAAGTTTAAATTTTTTAAAAAGCTTAAATAATACATTATTATTTTCGTCTGCATCCACATGCTATCTTTATTAAAAAAACACAGAATACGATATTAAATTATTGATATAGATTACCAAATCATTTAGCAAGTATCATTGGATTTTATTATATTTGACATAGGAATCTAATCATAAAAGATCAGAATTACCGAAAGACATTTGGAAGTGTTAAGTTATTGTAATTGAATGATTTTTCCTTTGCCCAGAAAGCTTCTCTAACCGCATGTACAAATTGAAGTCGAATCCGTATTTAATAATTAAAAGAAAATAATTTTAAATGTTTCATAGATATCAACGTTTGCTGAAACGTATCGTTCAAAATAATATTAAAAAGGAAAAATTATGTCGAAATTGTAAATGAAGCTTTCTTTACTTTTTGTGGAAAAGATTTTTCGTCAATATTTATATCATGATA
The DNA here is from genome assembly GCA_963931845.1 of Maratus michaelseni. Classification (NCBI taxonomy): domain Eukaryota; kingdom Metazoa; phylum Arthropoda; class Arachnida; order Araneae; family Salticidae; genus Maratus; species Maratus michaelseni. The sequence continues at coordinate 451,138,700 of OZ007589.1, read as the reverse complement.
TATAATATAGTTTTTAATGATATTAGTGAAAGGAATTATTATCCTTGGAAATTTAATTTACAAGATAAAGTAAGAAAAAAAAATACAGATTGAAATTTAAAAATTGCATCTTCGTAAGAGAATTATTTAAAACTTTTTCTATAAAGGAGTTTTTAATATAAAATATACACTCATACACACATACACAGAAAGGAGGGCAATCAGACATGGGCTACATTGTAACACCTTATGCATAAGATGTTGTAGAGCAAATACACTCTTATTAGGAAGTTATATGATTGTGAAATCTACTATAAAATTCATGTTATGAACAGATTAGAATTAATACCAGTTTCTCAGAATGCATATGAGTTAAGCTATCAAATTACATATAGCATCAATTTAGTAAAAAAAAAAAAAAAAAAAAAAATTGCAAAACTCATTAATCAAAAAGTGTCCAAAAGTGTCCCTCTCTCCCTTATATATAACATGCTTTTTACTTACCCATCATACATAGTATAGGGTAAGTCTTGTAATCGTTTTGAAAATCGAAAAAGAATTTGACAGCTTTACATGTTTCAGACGCTAGAGATTCCAAAAAACATATTTTTAGGGAAAAAAAAAATACCGTCCGTCTGTCCGTGTGTCCATGTGTCTGTGTGTCTGTAGCCGCTCTATCTCCCAAACAAATTGAGATAGAGACTTGAAATTTGGTATGTACTTATTGAAGTACATAATATGAATATTACATATTGAAGTATGTAATAATGGGAAGAAGGTTATTGAATTTCAGTAACCTCGATTATCCGGAACTATTTTTTTCGGACTCTCGAAATATTCGTTGTGATAAAAGGTATATAAAATTTGTCGAAATTATTTATTTTAAGGAGTGACTATAAAAAACAATAAAAAAACATAAATTTTGCATAAATAATGAAGTTGATCGGATAATGAGTTGCCGAGATATTTGTAATCCTATTTTCCATACTCTTCGATTTTTCATGACCCTGTATTTTCTTCAAATTTCAATTGAAAGATATATTTTAATTGGAAATGAGACGCATAATCCGACGCAGTAAATCGTTAGTTAATAGGATTATCAGTTTTGGATTTATAAGGATGTTTCTTTTACGCAATTCAGTACTAGAGCATTTAAAATTTAGGACGTCATCAAGCCACGATTTTATTCGAATTGCAATGCATTTTATAAATAGTTTACACATGTTTTATTTTCATATTTTATATTATGCATATCCATGATGGATAAGTATTACGGTGGCCCCCAACGACTAGTTTGTTTTAAGTTAGAGATCATCAAAGTGTTGAAACTTTCGAAAATTCAAACTTTTCGTTTTTCATAGCCCTTATATATGAAACATCTGCGGGGTTTTAATTATAGATATCATTCAAATAACTACAATAAAACTCAATATTTACTCAACAAAATGTCTGTTTTTTCATACGTTCACAAAACTTTAAATGGTTAAAACATAGCATTCAACTACTGAAATTTTTTTACTAATGACTAGCTTTTAGTAAATTATCCACACTACGCTGAATAAGGTTAAGTGATCAGGTCAGAGATCTCTAACCTATTCAAAATATTTGTTTCGTCAGCAAAAATCGACAAAATAATAGAGAGCAGTTATTCCCACCTGAGCAAGGCCCGAGGGCGATAACCCCATTCTTAAAATCAAGGGCAAATCTCACAGCATACGTGTAGTTTCTCTGTAGATATTAATAATTCTTTGATGAAACTATAAAGTTTGCTTGTTCAGCTTGCTTTTATCGAAATATTCTTAGCTTCTCAAATTTGTACAATAGGATCGGATAATACGATTTAAGTTTTAATTCAGATGTTCACATTGTGATTCTTACCTTTAGTAGGTGTATTATGATTAGTAATCGGGGCCGTCTTAATGTATTCGGGGACCCTGGGGCGATATGATTTTTGGGGGATCCTTACGAATTAACCTATAATCATACATTCATTTTTCTAAAAGTTTTTAGCTATTGAAAGAGATAACCAGACTTGTATAAAAACCAAAAAAACTTTCTGCGCACATAAATATTGGGTCAAAAACTTTCTGCAAATTAATTTAATGTTTAATAAAATTACTTGTTATATTATTTTGACGATATGAATTAAAATCAGTAGTTTAAAATTATTACCATTTAAATTAAAAATTAATTAATATTAATTAAAGAACAATTATTTTGGTTTAAAAAAAAATAAAGCTAAAAATCCATGATAGGAAGAGCTGAATTCTAATCAATTATTTTGTCAATGAACTTAGAAACAGACCAATCCTTAATATTTTGACCTCTTCGCAAGCGTCTGTAATGTCACAAAAATGTTTTGCATCTTTAAACTTTGAATTGTGCGCAAACAGTAAATAAATCGCACATAAAATTGGGATCTTTTTTATTTTTTTGGTATTAGAACAAAAATTGTTTTTCTTTTCTAAAATTTCTTCAAAGTTCCGAATTTTGCAGAAAATTTTCTGCGCACGGCCTGCGCGCGTGCGTCTATATTATACAACTCCGGAGATAACTACTTTCTGATGGATTTTTCCCATATTGTATGTAGTATTGTAGTATGGGATATGTTGATGTTCATGTTTTGTTTAATTTCACAAAATTTACTTTAATTGACAGGAAACTGACAAAGATCGTGAATAATATATTTCACAAAATACTACATGTTTTCGTTTTATATAACACTTTAAAAAAAAATTGCGATATATTGATAGTTTTCATTTATTTAGTGATACTTATTTTTAATATATTGGCATGACTAGATAAATAAAGAATTACATCAACATGTAAACATTAATAGCTTTTTTATGATTTTGGGGGGATCCTTACGAATTAACCTATAATCATACATTCATTTTTCTAAAAGTTTTCAGCTGTTGAAAGAGATAACTACTCTCTGATGGATTTTGTCACATATTGTATGTAGTATTGTAGTATGGAATATGTTTATGTTCATGTGTTGTTTAATTTCACAAATTTTAATTTAATTGACAGGAAACTGACAAACATCGTGGATAAAATATTTCACAAAATACTATATGTTTTCTTTTTATAAAACACTTTAAAAAAAATTGCGAAATATTGATTTTTTTCATTTGTTTAGTGATACTTATTTTTAATATATTGGCATGACTGGATAAATAAAGAATTACATAAACATGTAAACATTAATAGCTTTTTTTATGATTTTGGGGGATCCTTACGCACTGAGAAAAAAAATCTTTGTTTCAACTAGAATCTAAATTGTGGCACTAGAAAAAATAGTTCCATGTCATCCCTATAAATTCTAGTTCCTTTTACCAGAGAGTTCTGGAGTCTCCTATTAGAATTCAAGAGTGTTTTCCTATATTCTCGTGGTCAGACTTATTTAAAAATGTCTGCAAATAGATGTGAACACAGGACGCTAGTTTTAGTAACTATAATGCTAGTTTATAAATCCATTCCAGAAATAAAGTGATAATTTCTCGCAGTTTCCACGATTCATTATCGTTTCGTCACCTAGAAAACAAGAGACTAGAAATTCTCGATCATTTCGTCTATTCAGTTTAGTTGCTTACCCTATTCGCATAGCTCGAACTTCTCTATTTCGAGTTCGGAGATTTAGAAACAGCCTAACTATTCATTCTAGTTGAAGGAGGTATATATTTTTTTCTCAGTGCGAATTAACCTATAATCATACATTCATTTTTCTAAAAGTTTTTAGCTGATGAAAGAGATAACTACTTTCTGATGGATTTTTTTGTAGTATGGAATAAGTTGATTGTGTTGTTTAATTTCACAAATTTTACTTTAATTGACAGGAAACTGACAAAGATTGTGGGTAAAATGTTTCACAAAATACTCTATGTTTTCATTTTATAAAACACTTTAAAAAATTTGCGAACAGCGATACTTATTTTTGGCATATTGGCATGACTGGATAAATAAAGGCTTACATCTATCTCCATGTAAAACTTTATAGATTTATTTTGTTTATAATATTACAATCGTCACTTAATATTTTCTAAACATCCACTGCTTAAGTTTTCATATTAAAACTAAATAATCCAGTTCTGGTGATGAAGTTTAATGTTAGTAAAAAAATATATATACGGGGTAATTCTTATCGTTGACAAATATCTAATTCTTAATCTATTAATTTTAGAGGTGTGTTTCCAATTGTAAAAATATTTCAAATGTTGTACTTCATCATCTCAAAAGTCATTTATGCCAATATATATATTTTTTTAAGTTACACAATTTTTATTTTCATACGGTCCCTGTGTCCTATACACAACTTGGGGTATATTGGGACCGTTCAAATATTTAAATTTCGTAACTTTTAAAAAGTAACTATTTTGACGTAAATGGGTTTTCATATGAAAAAATGCATTTAATGTTTTGTTCTTTTTGTAACCATGTGTCGAAAATTAACGGTTTAAGAATTAGCTACTGATTAGTGATTTGAAGGTATAACATACTTGAGCTTTGCTTTCATTATTTCCGTAAAGTGTGGAATTAATTTTTAGATTCCCAATTTCTGTAAGTTTTTCACGCAGAACTTCACGCTACATTTGTGATTCCCTTTTTATGATCATTAAATTAACGCTAAACGTACCAAAAACTGATTATTACACCGATCCAGAAATTTTTTCATAAAATAAATAAAATGTAAAGCACTCGGAAATAATTTAAATAAAACTGTTAAATAGTTTTAAATAAAAATACTGGTGTATATATTTTTATAAAACTTAAATAAAACTCTCGGTATGTTTAGTGTTAAAGTCTTAAGCAAGTGAAATAGGTTATTTGCCAATAGAAAAATTCTCAAAATTGCATTGATATTGTAAATTATATTTTACATTAATTAAAAATAATTAAATTAAATTAAATTAAAAATTAATGAAGCGTTAAATTATAAATTTCTATAATTTATCAGGATATTCTTGAAATGGCAGAAACTTGACAAAATTGATTGTACGTAAAATATTTAGCAATTTATGACATACTTTCCTTTACTACAATATTAAAAAAAATATATTAAATTTTCATATTCTCATACACTATATGCTTATGAGATCCTTAATATTATTTATTTGCACTAATTTGTACAAATTGGTATTACTTATTATTTATTTGTAAGATATTTGTAAGATATTGTATTGATCTCCTACTTTAACAGCTTATATTTTCCTAACATTCGCTACTTAAATTTTCTGATTCAAAAGTCTGGAACCCACTTATTCAGATCAAAAGCTAATATCGTTATTTTGTATGATAAAATTCAAGTAAACTTTCCTTCTATTATTTCCGCCGTGTCTGGAATTAAATTTAGGTTGCCCGTTTCTGTTCAAAAAAGAAAAAAAAAGAAAAAAGAAAAGAAAAAAAGAAAGAAAGAAAAAAGAAAAAAGAAAAGAAAGAAAGAAAAAGAAAAGTTTTATTTATGTTCAGCTCATCAGCGTTTTGTGCTGACCTTCATATTACAGTTGTGTTGACGTTTTTAATTAGTTTACAATTATTAGATTTTCTGTTTGACAGAACGAGTTACACGGAATATTTATCGACAGCAGAATATCTTAAAATCGTATTTATCTTGATTTATTTCACGGAACAAAGGATCGTAGAGACATTTTCACTTATTCCGACACAAGACAGAATTCCCATTTTATGATCACTATATTTTCAGTCTTACAGTTTGAAATAGAATATTTACTAATGGGAAAAAAATGGGAAAATAGATCTTGTAACTGTACATTTACATTAATTTAAAATATTTAAATGAAATTATTCATTATATATATATCTATTGAAACACAAATTCTAGTAATTTATCAGAATTGACTTTAATTGGCAGAAAGACTATAAAATTGATCGTACATAAAATGTTTCGAAAAATACGACATACATTAAGAAGTATTGATAACAATTTTAGGATATGCATAGATCGCTTAAAAACACTAACATTTTAAGTTTTTCTAGTATTCGTTACTCCAATCTTCCTATTAAAAAAGTCAATAATCCATTTATTAGGATCAAAAGTTAATATTGGTGTTTTGTATGATAAAATTCCAGTAAGCTTCCCTTCTATTATTAACGCCATGTGTGGTATTAAATTTAGATTGGGCGTTTTTGTCAAAGAAAAAATTAATTCATATTCAGATCATCAGCTTTGCGTGTTGAGCTTCATGTTACAGTAGTGATGGCTGTTTTTAATTAGTCTGCTACATGACTCTTTTAAAGATTAATAGATTTGAAAGTACAATAAAAAATACGCCAATACAAAAAATATAAAAATCTCATTGACTTTGTAAATTTTTCTTTACCTTAATGAAAATTATTAAATTTATTAAATTTTTAAAATATTGAAGCTTTGACACATAAAATCTGTAATTAACCAGAATTTATTTTGATTGCCAGAAATCTGACAACATCGATCGTGTGTAAAATATGTCGCAAAATACGATATGTTTTCCTTTTTAGAACACTTAAACAAATTACTAAATTTTGATATTTTTTATACATAATACTTAAGTGTAAGATAATGATATTTATTTTAGGATATTGCATGGAATACTTACAAAACATTAAAATCTTTATTTTGCAATATTAGTAACTTAAATTTTCCGGTTGCAAAATCAATAATTTTCTTTTACGATCAAAAGATAATACTGGTATGCTGTATGATAAAAAATCTAGTAAGATGATAAAATTCAAGTAAGCTTCCCTTCAATTATTTCCGCCATGTGTGGCATTAACTTTCAAAATCCCCATTTCTGTCAAAAAATCTTTAATTCATATTCAGCTCATCAGCTTTTCGTGTTGAACTTGACGTTACAGTTGTGATGACGTTTTCAATTAGTCCGACACAAAACTGAATTAGATTTTCCCTTTTTACGATCATTAGATTTTCTGTTTGACAAAGCGAGTGAGATGGAAAATTTATCGACAGAAAAATATCTGAAAATCGCATTTATCTTGATTTATCTCATGGATCGTCGGATTTCAATTAATAGCTGTCATCTTGATAGGATATCAGGCAGTTAGTTGACAACGCTATTAATCTTCTAATTTATCTCTTTATCGAGTACGGTGATCTAGAAACTATGGAAAATATGCAGTAGATCGGGTTCGATAAATTTATGTAAATTAAAACGGATACTACAAAGTTTTCGATGTAATAAAATTTAATCAGGAGGAATCTGAAATTGTGAAGTGTAAAGTGTACAAGGGAAAGAAATCGCAACAATTTTTGGTGATTAAAAAAAGCATAACTGATCGCGTTCAATCTAATCTAAGAGATAAAAACTGATTTTGTTTAAAAAAAAAATGATTTTCAACTATATTACACTTTGTAATTAAGAATGCGATTATGTTGTTGATTTTATGTTAATTTCAGACCTTTTTAACGTCGGATTTATTTTTTCATTTTACAAAACTTTTTGACCTTGAAACTATAAAAAATAGATCATTCAATCAATCATTAAATGGATTAAATGGATGAATGTATTCAATGGATTATTTCAGCATTTTTTTTAATATATAAATTAAAACCGGCAGTAATGTTTTTAATACAGTAAAATTTAATGAAAAAAAATCATAAAAAATTAAGGGAAAAAATGTGTGCCCGTTATTTGAAAAAAGAAAGATCTTAAATGATTGCGTCTATTCAGCATAAGAGGTAAAAACTGTCTTGTTTCAAGAAGTTGATTTACAGTTTGTAAACATTACTACAAAAACCTTCCTAATTTTGTGTTTACTTTAGAGTTTCTTAATTTCAATTTAACCTTTAATCTTTAACTACTGTCAGAGGAATTAAAAAAAAAATATATATATATATATATATATATACCACAAACCAGGCCCCTACCTGCCCAGCATGAGTGCCTATAGCTTCACGAGTTAGTACTTGGAATCGCCTGATCACAGCATGGCTGTGATCCACCTGACTATAGTTTTGTTGGTATCGCTGCAGTGCTCTCTAGTGGTTTACTGCAGTTCTCTTTGTTTGCCAGTTCAAGGTTTCTATTTAACTTTGTTGAATTAGCAGATTTAAAAAAAAAGCAAAATTAAGGAAGAGAAAGTAATTGGTCTCGTAATTTAGAACCTTGATTAGGTGACGAGACCTTCGCCTGACTAGGCATCCCCAGAGGTATAATTCACAGGGAACTTGGAGGACTTTGCACCCACGAGGGATTTTACATGAACCAGGCGCCTTTAGCGTACATAGATTTACATATTTGCCATCTCTGTTGGCTTGTCACGCTCATGGTGGATTGTCGCTGTAGTGTTTATCGTCTTTTTTTTTTAGGCTGTTTTCACTTTTCGTTTTTATTTGTCTGTGTCAGGGTTTTTTATTTTTTTGTCGTTTTTATGGGCTGTTGTGGGTTGTTTTTGTCTATTATCATTCGTTGGGTTTTTGTCTCTTTCTTGATAAATTGATATCTTTAGCTTGTGCTAGAGCTGGTTGTCACATTTTGTAACTTGGTCTTCTTTCGAGAGTTTCACTGGGAGCGGGTCCCTGAAGCCGTTTAAGGGAAAGATGAATATAAGACTCGATTGACTGATAGGATACTGTATCGGTACCAATATTTGTGTAAAGAATTATTATAAATAAAATTCACCTATTCATAAGTTGCTAGCAATAGTACTAGTTTCCAGACAAAATAAAATTTTACTAGTATCTGTAATTAAACAGGAAGTTGCAAGTTAAACTGTGAAAATGAAAATTAAAAAGAAAAGCAATGGTCTTTGAGACCGAGACCATTAACAACAGTTAAAGATTAATTAATCGTTTATGATCTAGAAAATGATCTCTTGATGATCTAGAAACTGTGCAATAGCTCGATTCAATAAATTTGTGTAAATTATTAAAACGCATAGCATAAAGTTTTCCGATGTAGTAAAATGTATTGTACAAGGGAATGAAATAGCAAAATTGTTCTTGTATAAAAAAGTTTAATTTATTGCGTTTAGTCTGATGTAACAGATATAAAAAAATCGTTTCAAAATATTTGATCATCAATTATGTTATAGTTTATAATAGACAGTGGGGATATCTTGCTGATTTTGTATTTATTTCATATTTTAAGGCATTCTTGTCATCTTATTTTAGTTGTCATTTATCCTCTACATAATCTTTTTATAAAGTACAATGATATACAAACTATGGAACACGTACTAAAGACCACTTGCAAAAATGTATGTAAATTAAAAATGATTCTGTAAAGTTTTCGTAATGGTAATAATAGTAATAATATGTAGTAATAGTTAATAAACAGAAATCATAAAAAAAGGTAAAATGTATTTCAAAAAGGAACGAATTCCCATTTATAATACACTGTAATTAAGAGTGCAAAAATTTTCAGATTTAGGATCATCTATTAATTACGTCATACATTATGAATGAGGGGAGATTCATAACGTGTGTGCGACAGGAAGAGAAGTAGGTTAACAGGTTGTGACGTCACACCTAAAATATGAAAACGTTTAGATGGGCAATGTTTCAAAGCAGCAAGAATTAATTTTATAGAAAAATATGAATTTTTATTCATTAAGTATTAATTATATTTTTCCTTTGAAAAGCAACAGCTTGAAGCACAAGCAGATAAGATCTTAATAGTTTCATTTGATTTTAGAAGAAAACAGATAGCATGTTTTAAAATACTAATAATAATCAAAATTAGCTCTATATAACAAATGTAAAAAATTTGAAGTCACAACGTGGGAGGGGTATCACTTGAGCGTCACAACCTTTGACAAAAGGGAAGGGAGGGGTTAAAAAACCCCACGAAATTTGCGTAACGTAATTAATGGATGTCCTCTTTTGAAACATTCTTGCCATGAAATTTAGTCATTATTAATTTTCTACTTTATTTTTTTATTGTGTGCAATGACCTGAAAACTATGGAAAATAACAGATCGGTTCGATAAATTTATGTAATTTAAAACAGATACTAGAAAATTTTCAGCGTAGTATAAAGGAAGAAACATAAAAGAAATAAAGTGTATAGTACAAGGAAAGAAATTCTCGCACAATTGTTCGTTCTGATCTATCTATGTATGTATATATATATATGTGTGTAAGTATGTGTATATGAATGTATATATAGTTGCTTTAGTTATTATTTTTTTTTAATTGCTTAGTTTTCTTTTCTTTTCTTTTTCTCTCTCTCTCTCTCTCTCTCTCTTTTTTTTTTTTTTTTTTTTTTTTTTTTTTTGTCAGTTGTTGTAGTTTGTTTTTTTTCTGTTGAATTTTCATTAATTTATTAGTTATCTTATTATATTTCATTCATTTCTGGGGTTTTCGATATGTTGTAATGAGCTTAATATTATCAATTTTATGCCTTCTGCCGACAATATCCGATGAAATAACATATCTGTACTATAAATTGTGTTTATGAAGTTCCTCTGAAGATTCACATTTGTAGTTTTTATTTTTGTATTTTCACTCTCCATTGTTAAATATTTTTTGTCATTTATTTTCACACATGGGATTTGATTATATATATATATATATATAATAAATATATAATATATAATATATATATTGCTAATTACATTGCATATACATTGCTAATTATTGTACTTGTCTTCCCATATGATCTTTATTATATTTAAATTTTATTTACCTCATTAAGTTTCCTCACATTTCAAATATTATTTGCTTTGTCAATATATGTTTATCATTCTCTCTTTTAATTATATTTAATCTTCAACACTAACAGATGGCAGCACTAGCATTTTTTTAACTTGTCTATAATTTTCTGGGATAGATGACAGCACTACATAATTTTATATTATCACTATTCTCAGCAAAGTTTTGGGCTTTGATATGTAGCCATTTTGAGCAGGAGCAGGTGTCTGGCTAAATGTCAAGTAACTACAATCTTTTTACATCTACTTTCAAATTTCTCCTTTTTGGTGAGTCTTGAACATTATTTTACGTTCTATTTACTATTTAAGTTGAATAATTTTTATTTATCTAATTTCTGTTTCAGTTGCATATTTATTTATTTATTTTGCTATTTGAACATCATGTCGGGTTTTAATTTTCTTGTTTCATTTATATATGTTATTAGGGGCTTAATATTGTCAAATTTAAGCATAATGCTGACAATATTTGTTGAAATAACATATACTAACTATGAATATTCTTATAAAACCCTTCTGAAGATTCTATGAGATATTCATAGTTTTTCAATTTTTGCTTTTTCATCCTTTTAAGTATAATTCCTTCAGTGTCCATTCCATTGCTTTTTATGGTGTTTTATCCTTCGTTCTTCACATGTGTATTCATTTTTAAATATATATATATGTATATATATAGCGTTTAATATAACCTAGAGATCCAAACTGATCCTGTTTTAGGAAGTTGTTAGACAATTATGTTGCAGTTTCTAATTAAGAACGTAAAACTTTTGTTGTTTACTTCTGATCTTTTGTCGAAGCATGACGAACCAGAAACTATAGAATATGTGCAATACACCAGTCTCATAAATTTATGGAAAATAAAACGGATACCACAAATTTTTGATGTAGTAAAACATGAAGAAGGAATCATAAAAAAGTATTGTACATGTAATAGTACACAGAAGTTGATTCTCACAAAGTTCTTTGTGATTAAAAAGAAACAGTTCAATCGATTGCGTTTAGTCTGATCTAACCTATGAAATCTGATATTGTTTTAAGAGGCTTATCCTCAAATTTACTAGGGAAAGTCATTAAGTAAGTCACAAAAGATAATTAAGTAATAACTTACAATGATATTCACTTCAAAACTATTTTTATTTCTCAACATATATCACATATTGCACACCAATATTTATGCGCTTATATCACCGTTTTATCAGTGTCCCAAGACCAGCTGCATAACATTCTTTGGGTTGCTGTCACGAGGTGTCTTGAGGGCTTGAAATTGAACCTATTCAACATCTGTGAACATCATCTTGCGTTCAAGATGGTTTTTTAGTGGACTAAACAGATGAAAATCGCTTGGGGATGAATCGAAGCTGTATAATGGATGCTGAAGAAGTTGCCAACCAAACTTTTGAATTGCCTTCTATGGTAAAGATACCATATATATTCCTTTCAAAAAAATTAAAGCAATCTATATTTTATGTATTTTATCAAATATATTTTCCCCTTTCTGCATAATCGTAATTCATATACATTCCCGGCTGTTAAAAAGCGCACCCTTTTTATCTTTCTCTTTCAACGAAAGACTTTTAGTCAAAATCATGCATATTGTTTTTAAATTATCATTAACGTACTTATTCGGTCTCCCACATATCAAAAGAAATGAAATTATACAAGGCATAAAATGTTTTCCTTTTCATGGTCAGCTTTGTCTCGCATATTGTTCCAGATGTCTATAACATTTAAACGGCGCCTTTGCTGCATTCCTCGAAAGCCCTGTTCCCAAAACAATAATTAACGGTAAAATTCTTAATCTCTCTTTTTAGCCAAAGTGCAATCTTCGCCAAAAGATTTTTCCCTTCCAATGATGTCAATTATGAAGTTGATATGTGTATATGTAACGGTTACATTTCCCACGCAAAAAAAATGCGATTCTCTTGGCTTGAAATGTATCTCGCTTGGCGTGTTTTTCCTTGCGCCCACTTTCATATCGGATAGAACACTTGCCCTCTGATCTTCATCTCATAAACATCTAAAAATGTCTTGGCCCCTTTGGCCACCCTTTGGTTTTATAACGAAAAATCACCTTGATGTTCTTAAAACTCTTTGATTACGTGAACTTGATCGGACCCGTTCAACAGCATTTCTGGATTATTCTTTGGATTATGTTTGTGTTCTTCACCCCTGACTTTAAATTTAAAATGTCACCTCACCAATATTCATCAGATTCATTTAAAAATCTGAAACTTTGATTGATCAAAATCTCACTTTTATGGAAGATTGTGAATCGTGACATGTTTCTCCAATTAAAGACTATTAACTCTAATGAAGTGATTTTCGTCTTCTTTGCTTCATCATACAAAATAAAAGGAAAAACTACACTCCGGTTGAGTACTTCAGTACCCAGGAAACGCACTCTGCGGATTGCCAAAACAACCAAGTGCCACTATACCTTCTTGTTTTATCAAATTGTTTTTCTCCGTAAAGAAAATCCTTCAAGTTCTTTTTTTTAAAAAGGATTCGCCAACTTTGACAACATTTTCTCAATAATCAACCCCCTGAACTTACTGACCACGATAAACTCTTCTATATGCAAAAATGAACACGATAACTCCCCCATATAAATTATGGTGCCTGACTTTTGAACTGGATGTGATCTTTTCAGCATGACATTTTCTAAAGGGTGTGTCATTGGGGCCACGAAACGAAAGAAAAAAAAAATTCCTATTAATTTGCAACTTTTCTGACTATATTTTTTCATTCTGAGAATGCTTTGTTGGAGCCTGCCTGTGACTGTGGTTTTTACCTATCATCGAAAGTTGCTGACTTCAAACTTAACCATTTTTGTGTGAGATATGCGATGTGATTTTCATCGAAGTAAATTAATTTAATTATTCGTCGCAAATTATTCAGCGTCGGAGCACCATCGAATTATTTCATCTCTGTGTTTTAGGCTGCATCGTGTTCTCTGAAAAATGATATTCAAAAAGCCCTAATGCAATCTGTGATTTTCAACATGTGGTTTTTCTTCAATGAGTGAGGTTTTCATTCATAAAATCTGCGCCCGCGCCTACATTCAATATCCTATTTTATCGTGAACTTCTACTGTGTTCTTTTATTTATTTTCTTCTCAGTCATCGAAAAAACTGATTTTCATCGCCGTGCAACAATTAAAACACAAGAAATAAATATTCTCTGCATCTAATTCAACGCTGCATTCTGACCTTTAGTATTTAGCTGAGTACCACAATTTAGCCAACTCTTGTGAACTTTGTTTTCAGACAATCCAAATTTATACAGCTACAAGATAAAAATTCACGTTACGAAAGAAATATCTTTCTCAATGAATAACCACAAAGAAAAATTTTGTTTTCGTTTTTAATTCATTCAGTGATTTAAAGTTTAGCGAATACGATCCGGAATAGGAATTTAAATACAGTATTTTGTGCTTTCTTTTTCTATTAATATGTTTTGCAAAAAAAAGCGCTATGGATATTTTTTTATAGAGGTAAGTCTTTATTTTTGTAAAAGGTTGATAAAAAAGGGAAATTTTCAATTTTGCTAGAACTTTTACATTGATGAAATATTATTTCCGTATAGTTTCAAGTAATGTTTTTATATTTTTAAGAGGATCTAGATATATAATATGTGCAATATATGTTAGACGATTAAAAAGCACTCATTGAATTTTATTTATTTAATAAAATTTTTTTTTTTTGCTGTAGATGTTTAAAAAATAATAATAATGTTTTAAAAGGTATAATTGTGTTCAGGTAAGACAGAATGGCTTTTTAACATTCATAGACTTTCAAATTTTGATATTTATAAACATTGCATTTTATAGCTAAAATTTTTCATGACGGAAAAGTATATTTTTCTCCGTGTTATATTTTGGTATATTATATTTATTTTTGTAGTTGAAACCACTATTTATGATTTATAGATAATTTTTCTTTAATACTTCTAAGATTAAATATTTAATGATTTTTAAATAAATTATCAAGTGTGGTTTGTTTAAAATTGTTGCTTTTTTTTATTTTGCTTATTTTATGATATTTTAACTGTGTCTAAAAAAAAAAAAAAAATAATAATAATAATAACAGTTAAACTTTTAAGGTGATATCATCATGGCTAATTCTAAGAATTTTGAGTACGTTGTTGATGATTTTTACGGCGACCCCGAATTAATTAACCATTTCTTTAACCAAATTTTAACTTATCAGAAAATTAAGGAAATAACTAATGAACAAACAGTTGATTATCTTAAAACTAAACTGAAAGGTCCCGCCAAAAAATATTATCTTGAAGACCCTGTACTATATAACGCACAAGATTTTGAGTTCATTCGCGATCGCATTCAAAAATTCTTTTCACAGAATTCTTCGGCAGCAACTTTAAATGATTTAAATTGTTTAACAATGTTACCACAGGAGACAGTAAAAAATTTTGCTCATAGAATTAATGTCCTTGTATCAAAGGTATATCCCGAAATTCATGACAGGGATGCATTAAATAAAATAAAATACGTTAAATTAATGTTTTGTTTACCTTCGGACATTAAAATTAAGTTGCAAGAAGAAGGACATTCCTTTATTGCTATTCATAAAAATCTCTATAATGGTTCTAAACATTCTTCTACTTCTTTCTCTCCGAATCTTTTACATTTTGGACGCGAATTATCTCTAATATTTGATACATATGATTTAAATGCTAATCAACCCTTTCTAGACCAAAATGTAGACTTTTACAATCTCCTTCATGATTTAAATGGTATTTACAACAAAGCTTATGACAACATAAAAGCATCTCAAATTAAAAGAAACGAATATCATAAAAAAAAGGCAAAACTCAGGCCAATTACTGAGAAAGACATTGTATACCTAAAATCATCAGATAAATTTAAGCCAAGGTATACAGGACCTTATGTAGTTGTAAAGAAACACTCACCTGTTTCTTTTTCAATTCAACAACTGAATTCTCATATTAACAATTCAATTTTCAGAGTTCATATAGACAGACTTTTACTTGCACCTCCTAGAAATAACCATTTATTTGACTTAAATTATCATAATGTTCATAACAATACTCCTAGTAATAACAATATTGAACAAAGTGCTCATTCCTATAATTTACGTCCTCGAAAGGTGATAAAATATTAATATGAATATAAAATTTTCTGTTGCCAGATTCATAAATGCTCCTTATCCATGGTAACAGGTGTATTTATGCATGCATGTTATGTAGTATTGTATTATTTGTTTTTATTGTGATATTGGCTGGTCCATTGTTTATGTGTTATGTAGCAGTACTGCAGAACTTGTTTATTTGGCAAAAGATTTTTTTCCACCCATATTCTTGTTTAGCAAGTTCGTATAATTTAAAATCCTGTTAAAAAAATAAAATAAAAATAAAAATAAATAAATAAATGGATAAATAAATAAATAAATAAAATATATAGATAATATAAATTAAGAATAATAGGTATTGTTATAAATTTAAACATTTGATAATTCTATTAACACTCTCTGCATTTGTAAGTATACTTAGCATTTAAAAAAAAAAAAAAATCAAATTAATTATCTCATTTGAATTTAATACTCAGTTTCCTTTTAATTTAATCTTTGAATTTTTAAATAACTTAAAATAAATGAATTATTTTGAGAATTTAATTTTCGAAACAATATATATTTATCCCGAATGTGACTTTATGCTCTCTTCACTCTAGAACGTGTCTATGGAAGGATTTTTAGGTTTTTGAACAAAAAAAACTTTGATTTATTTTGCATTTTTTTTAGTTTTTATTCGCCCTTGCGGAATAAGCCCCGTTCAAAATTATTACCCATGTGGGGGTCTTTATTCCATTGTGTATGAGAGCAAAACTTTGTTAAAATTGGTATACCCAATTTTACTATTTTTCAAACCCGTAGATGAACCCGAGTCGCTCCAATCATAGGCGGAGTTTCCAAATATGTGCGGAGCAAGGGGGGTTTACCAAAAATAAACCCCTCTCCCTAAATACGCCCTGTCCCGAATATGACCAATGTCCTAAACTGCGGTCTCTTCCTTGTTATTACAACAAGTTTAAGAAGAGATATTTTTATCGATGCCAAGGTCTTGCATCATTATTATCTCTCCTGTGTCTTGACACGAAAACTTTTTACGTTTAATATTTTATATATGTATCTTTATAATCTTTATAATCTTTATATTATCATTGTATAATTGTAATTGTATTTCTTTATTTTGAAATTTTTGTATTTACATTTCATTTAAGATTTTTAATAATATAGTGCAAACTTGTGAACTTTTTAAGCAAATACAAAAAAATTTTTGTGCACTAAAGACTCATTTATCATGCTCATGTTTGTTGATAAATAAAATCACGTGAGAAAACCTTCAAAGAAAAATGCAGCTGTAATTTTTCATTCTTGAACTCTTTTTAAAGACTGTGTTAAAAAAAATGAAAAATGAACAATTAAGAGTTTATTTATATAGGTGCACCATTATATTTATAAAATAAACAAAAAATATGTTTGCAGCTAACATTAGTTCTAATATGGATAAAAGACTTTTCAAAGACTTTAAAAGTATATTTTGCTGCAATTTCAAAAATGTATGGCCATTTATTATACTAATATGAAGATATTATTGTAGTACTACATATTATTATTTACATTATTGTATGCATACTTATTTTATTTTTATTATTATTTTTCTGCTTTGATATTTTGTATTATATTTACAGGGTGACATTCTAAATTTTTCAAAATCTTGTGAAGGGGTGATATATATATGGTAAAGATACCATATATATTCCTTTCAAAAAAATTAAAGCAATCTATATTTTATGTATTTTATCAAATATATTTTCCCCTTTCTGCATAATCGTAATTCATATACATTCCCGGCTGTTAAAAAGCGCACCCTTTTTATCTTTCTCTTTCAACGAAAGACTTTTAGTCAAAATCATGCATATTGTTTTTAAATTATCATTAACGTACTTATTCGGTCTCCCACATATCAAAAGAAATGAAATTATACAAGGCATAAAATGTTTTCCTTTTCATGGTCAGCTTTGTCTCGCATATTGTTCCAGATGTCTATAACATTTAAACGGCGCCTTTGCTGCATTCCTCGAAAGCCCTGTTCCCAAAACAATAATTAACGGTAAAATTCTTAATCTCTCTTTTTAGCCAAAGTGCAATCTTCGCCAAAAGATTTTTCCCTTCCAATGACGTCAATTATGAAGTTGATATGTGTATATGTAACGGTTACATTGCCCACGCAAAAAAAATGCGATTCTCTTGGCTTGAAATGTATCTCGCTTGGCGTGTTTTTCCTTGCGCCCACTTTCATATCGGATAGAACACTTGCCCTCTGATCTTCATCTCATAAACATCTAAAAATGTCTTGGCCCCTTTGGCCACCCTTTGGTTTTATAACGAAAAATCACCTTGATGTTCTTAAAACTCTTTGGATTACGTGAACTTGATCGGACCCGTTCAACAGCATTTCTGGATTATTCTTTGGATTATGTTTGTGTTCTTCACCCCTGACTTTAAATTTAAAATGTCACCTCACCAATATTCATCAGATTCATTTAAAAATCTGAAACTTTGATTGATCAAAATCTCACTTTTATGGAAGATTGTGAATCGTGACATGTTTCTCCAATTAAAGACTATTAACTCTAATGAAGTGATTTTCGTCTTCTTTGCTTCATCATACAAAATAAAAGGAAAAACTACACTCCGGTTCAGTACTTCAGTACCCAGGAAACGCACTCTGCGGATTGCCAAAACAACCAAGTGCCACTATACCTTCTTGTTTTATCAAATTGTTTTTCTCCGTAAAGAAAATCCTTCAAGTTCTTTTTTTTAAAAAGGATTCGCCAACTTTGACAACATTTTCTCAATAATCAACCCCCTGAACTTACTTTCCACGATAACTCTTCTATATGCATAAACTTCCAACGATAAACTCTTTCATACCTTCTGTGTTCAACTTGAAGTCCTAATGTGGCTGAGACAGCAACCCAAAGAATATTATGCAGCTGTTGTTGGGGCACTGATAAAACAGTGATATAAGTGCATAAATATTGGTGGAGAATATATTGAGAAATAAAAATAGTGTTGAAGTGAATACCATTGAAAGTTATTATTTAATTATCTTTTGTGACTTACTTAATGACTTTCCTTCGTATCGTAATTTGTTATTAAGATTGCAAATATCTTGGTGGTTTTGTATTTACTTAATATTTTTAAAGCATTTCTAAGTTATCAAAATTTTGTTCCGATTACATACATTAAAGGAAACCTGTTCAATATAATTCTTTTGCACAGCTTTTAGAAAAAAGTTTCTTTAGATAAAAATGTAATATCTATGCATATAAAGATGCGGTGAATTTGGTTAATTCAGATAAGGAAGGGAGAAAATGAATAAAAACTCTTCAACTGAAGGTTTCCCTTTTTAATTTTAATTCATTAAAGTTTACTTTGTTTCAGATTGAAAATTAATTTATCAGTAAAGTTATTTTTTGATAACATTGAATAAATTTATTAACATGTAAATGATCAGTTGTGGTAAATTGTAGTTTGAATAATGTATGCAGTTTTTTATGTAATATTTGTTGTATTTTATAGCCTAATGATTATAACATGGTTGTGCAATTATCTGACAAGCAAAGAGAGATTGAGATACTAAGTGAAACATGAGTTTCAAAATGGTATTTAATATTCAATTTATTTTTAGGAAAATTAATAGTTATCATTTTTGAATATTTGTAACAGGAGTATTACAATCTACAAAATAATAATAAAAAATAAAAAATAAATCTTTTAACCAACTCAGCTTAATTTTATATTAATTTTTTGTTCAACATAAAGTGAAAATCTGTCTTTTTGTTGACAGATTTCAGTTTACGCAGTAGCAAAGTGCGGTTCCAATGCACGTTACAATACATGCAGTTGGAATAAACAATACATAAACAAATAAAACAAGATTTTACGGTTGATCTTTAATAATCATCTATTGGGAATCTCTATTTGCTTAATGGCGTATTTGAGCAAATTATGCGATTCAGAGAAAGAGTGATTTAATTTTTTTTAATAGTATAGTTACAATCACTTTAAAGGACATTATAGCCATGATGGAAATGCTTAGAAGTATATCCAATTATGAAGGATTAATTGATTACATTTTAAGAATGTAAAAGTAAAAGTAATAAACGAAAGAAAATACTATCTTTAACTTAAGTTATATTTTAATTTACTATTTCCAAACATGGGAAACAATTTTCCAATTGCGATAACTCCAGTACTTTCTGCTTAGTTATTTTACGTTATTGTAGCAAACAAATTGTCTTTAAAAAAATTCACGCTTTAAATTATTGAAAAATTCATAAAATCAGTAAACTGAGCGACAGTTAAAAAAAAAATATATTCATTTGAAAGTAGATTCATTTTACAATTCGATGATGCAAAAAGTGGAATTATGCGATATTTAGAAATCAATATATGAGCGATTAAAGCAAAAACAATATCACAAGTTGTTGCCATCATAGTTATGATATCAGTATATCGTGCTACCTTTTAGGATGCATTTCTAATATTAAGTGGTCAACGCATATTTGACAGTGGGTACTGAAAGAAATAGCACTTTGTCGCTAAAAAATAATAATGGATGTCAGATGAATACTTTTTTTATACTTTAATAAATCTCTATTATAAAGGACAAACGTGTCCGTGCGTAACGCTGACGACATTTTGCGAATGGCAACACCCGAGCATGAAATTTCGGTTTTGCGGCTTTTGCTACTGCAGTTTTTTTTTTTTTTTTTTTTTTTTTCTGAACATCGCACAATTTAAATTTTTGCACCGTTATATAGGGAAAAAAATCCACTTTCAAGTGCTATTTGTTGGAAAACTGTATCGCAATTGACTCATTTATTATAGCAATGAAATTAAATTTCATGCATGATTTTTTTTTAATTTATCTCTATCGCTTGCAGATGATCACAAAATATTAATCCGGTTGCACTTTAAACAATATAAAAAGTTCAGCATTTGTTTCCAGCTAATATTCAATAACGAAATTAAAACTTCATTAAGCAATAAATAAAATAGCAAAAATAAAACACAAATTTAACAGACATCTAATTGAATTAAGCGCTTAAAACTGCTGAAATTATCAGATATAATAATAAAGAAAAAAACTGTTGTAGATAACGAAATTTTTAGCGTTTTTTTCAGCTATTTATTAAACTTCTGGCACGAGGCCAATACAAAATTACCGTTTTTAATAATTTTCAAATTTTATTTCAATGTATAATTGATATTATTTCATATAAAAATGGTCTTTGGGGTTGTTAGGGGGCAGTCTAAAAAAATTGTTAAATGTAAACATTGTATTAAAAGTTTAAAAAAAAATGGTTTTTACATATATTCTCTCTCTTGGGCAGCCCGGATTGGATGCCCTAGTAAGTATAATTTTTTAACAATAAAACACATAATTTTTCCCATACTTGGCACCATTTTTGTATAGGAAAGCTGAGCCGCATTCCACATATTCAGCCATAAATACAGGGTCTCTCACTCCAAACCAAATCCGAGTTTTCGTTCACAGCTTTAACAATAATGAAAATACTTTTCCGATATTTTCAACAGACATTCTTTGCTTTCTATTAAATGTGATAACATCCCAAAAATTGCTGAAAATGTCTACTATCTGCGTGTAAACATCATAAATATAGGTTGTCTCACTGCAAGTCGAATCCGAGTTTTCGTTTCTTAGCGTTAACAATAATGAAGATATTTTACCTATATTTTCATACTTTGAAAGCATAAAAAACAACAACTTCTTAGGATGTTCTTTTATGCTTTTATAGTATCACACCAGTGTAATCAATACTTTAATGAGACATACTTTGCATTACATGAAATGTGATAACGTACAAATAATTTCTCAAAATGGCTACAATATGTTTCCAAACAACACTTACCATGACATAACGTAATTTGGAATGTTACTCACGGTACATATAACTCAGTGGCCGAATTACAATGGACTTACCTTGATATCTATAATATTTTATGCAAAGTAATATAAATCTGTTGAATCTATCGGTAAAATGCCTTCATTACCGTTGAAGTTGTGAAAGGTACTCGGGTTCGAGTTGCTGTGAAAAACCACGTATTTATGATTGAACAAATGGATTTCATATACAAAAAATGTTTGTTTTACTGAGCTGTACGACTCCTCAAAGTTTATACACTCGGTAGCGAACCACCTTGTACAGTGCAACACATTGTACACCCATTTGGAACACTTTGGTTAAAAATAAGTGTTCCAATTACCTTAATGTGTACTGAATGTGTTCCGAATATGCTACGCTATAAAGAATGTGTTCTGAAAGTGTACCAAAATTGTTATGCTCAGGATATCTGCTAAATCTAAACTGGGAACACATTTGAGAACGGATTGGGAGCACATTTGGGCACACTTGTGATATCATTGGTTTCAAAAAGTGCGCTAGAAAGTGTGCTGAACAAAAGAAGTGTTCTCAGAAGTATTCTAAAAACTATTCCAAAAAGTGCGCTTCAACGTGTTCCGAAAAAGGTGACAAAATAAGTGTTCTATAAAGTGAAAAGTGTATAAAGATTTGCAGTGCATATGCGAAAAGCATTTACAAAATTTGCAACCTCTTGCCTTTTATTACAGTTATTCTACAAAACGTAAAACTTCCACGTTTAGATGCTTGATACTACAAACCTTTTTGGTCACGTAGTTTCAAAGTTTCAGAAGATAACCAGTTACACAGAATAGATGCAGCAATGCTTTTTTTATGTTTAATATTTCCTCTGGGTGGGCTTGATCTTGCAGCACGGTATTCTGAAAACTGCTAAATTGCGGTTGCTAAAACTTGTTGCTGGCACTAAAAATTGAACAGGCGGTATAATCAACGTAATTTCCACCAATTTTGCGGTTTTAAAGGGTGTTAATGGAATATTATGTTACAACGTTCTGTATAATTCACTAACTTTTGCATTCTTAATGTTGTGCTTAGTCAAAAAGAAAAAGAAAAGGAAAGGAAAAAGAAAAAAAAAAATAATAAGTAAATAACGGTTTCACGATGCAAGAAAGTAAGGTAAAATTAAGAAATATTTTTTAGAAATTTCATTTTTATTAAATTGCTTTAGCATGTTTCGCTTTTTTAAAAAATATTTCTTTACGTATGAAATTTTATTTTTACTTATTGGAGAAAATTAAAGACATATTGAAGCAAAAAAAAAGCAACAACAAGAAATATGCGTGGGCAAGTTGCACACAAAAACAATACTTTTCCTATTGAATTTAAAAGTAATAGATTAAAAAGATTGAAGAAAAATTGTCAAAAAAATAACAACAAACATACATATATCTTTATAAATTTATGAAAAGGTTTGTTTGCAATAGATTTCAGATTGCTGGAATTTCAAACTTGTTTAAAATATATGTTTTAGAAAGTGATACCTGTTTTTATAATGACCTAAAGCGACACGAGTACTTTCATCAAGGTTTTGATAACGATTTGAATTTTACATTTTCAACTGCAAATTTCTTACTTAAGATGTTTTATAAGGAATAGAATTAACAGTACTTGAGTATTGGTGCCATAAGTCTTGTTACAATGTTTGTTGAATTTCATACTATGATTGCAAATTTTGAAATGGTAAAATTTTTTGGAAACACATATTCAATATTGCAGATGAACATTTGCTAAAGAATTGCTGGTAGAACATTTGAAAAATTACTACAGAATTAAAATTGCAGAGTAATTTTCTTAAGAATAATGCCAGCGTTATATAATGCTCTCAAGGTTCGTTCGGTTAGAGGTTTATACTATTTGAGGTTGAAATTAAGGATTTTTCCGGTGCGTGTGCAGCACGCCCTATATACGGTGCCGAAGGCAGCGGGGACCCGATCCGGAGGTTCATTCGGTAATAGGTTTTTCGTATACGAGTTTCATATCGATTCGAGGCCCCGATGTATAAATTAGGAGACCGCAAGCGGGCGAAGCCAGCTAGTTGCAGAGTAATTTTTTAAGAACAATGGCAGCGATATATAATGCTGGTCGCACTATAATTTCGCCAAAATACAAATGAACGCATTTCAAACTCTAGTACTATGAGAAATAAAACAAATTTAATTAAGTACTATTAAATGTATAATAAAAGATAAATGGATAATTTACATAGCTGTGTGATGCAAAGTCAAAATTTAATGTTTTGAAATAATTTTTCCTATTACGTAGCATTGTTTTTTTGTTTAAAAAAATTAATGCCTTGATAAAGATATTTATTATTAATCCCTTTCCAAAGAGCCTCAAGTACACTTCTTTTAATTTTTGAGTACCACTATTTTCATATTTTATTTTATTTTTAATTTAATCTCTGAAATGGGCGAAACATACTGTTCTAAAATACTGGTAATGAAATTGAGGGATTTTGTGCACCTTATACGGAACGTATATGTGCCGCTTGTCGCAAAGGGGTTAAGTATTTTATGTTTAATTGCTTTAATTATTGTGAAATATGTGGCAATGTGACACCGGTTTATGGAATATTTTGTTCAAATTCATTTCTAAGGTAAAGCCAAAAAATACAATATTGACAGTACCATTTTAATGAGAGAGCCAGTGGGGATCCAATTCTACCAGAGGGCCTAAATTACCAAAGTTTGGGCTTGCAAATATTTTTCTATTTTAAAAGTAAAAACATTTTAACTCTTTCAGGGGCAATGTACTTCCGTTCATAAAATTTGTAAAGGATGGAAGGACAGTAGGGTTTGCGAACAAATACAATTGAAAATAAGTAAAAGGTTTTCTTCAGGTACATTTTTAAAGAATTTTTTTTCCCAAAATTCTCGTGCCGTTGTGGCATTTGGGGATTAAAATCAAGTGGGAGTGGGATATATATTATCCTACAGCCCTTCAAGAGGTTACAATAATGACAGTCCTCATAAACTTAATAACTGAAAGTTTTTTTAAGTAATATGCAGTTTAGACAGCATTATATTAAACAATAATTTATTTTATCGCACAATAAGAAAAAAACTTGTGCAGTTAGTCAAGGCGTTAGTTTTCTGATAAAAGAGCTTTGGGGTACTTTTAGTTTGACTTACGATAATCATAAAAGAACAAAAACAATCGCAATGATTTCATTTATAAAGATCTTAGTTCTCAACAAACTATACACAAGACTCCACAAATCGAATAAATATTCACTATCAACATATTTTCGATATTTAAAGAAGCATTTAAAAAACAAAGTTTCTTTGGCTGCGACTGATATTTGGAAGCATTTCCGAGAATTTTTTTTAGTGTTTCAATTAGTTTTCTGAATCCCGGAATATAGGTTTTTCGGATGCTGTCAATTCTCAAGTAAACATTTTAATGGTTGACAAACATGCTTTACAGACAAACATAATAAATTAACAACAGTAACATTAAAATTAATATATAGTTTTTTTAGTGTTTCAGTTAATTTTCTCAAACCCCTTCAATATAGGTTTTTTGGATGCTATTAATTCTCAAGTACACATTTTAATGGTCGACTGACATGCTTTACAGACAAACATAATAAATTAACAACATTAACATTAACATTAATATATATTTTCTTTACTCTTGCATATATAAATTCAGTTACGTAGCTGAAAATGGTTATTTGAGAATTAATATAATCCTAAAAACCTGCATTCCGGTTTGAAAAAACTGATTACTACACTATAAAATCTACTCGGAAAAGTTTCCGAAATCGATGAAAGCAAAAGAAACCTTGTTTTTATAAATGCTTCTTTAAATCTCAAATATATATACTGGTTTCTGAGGTTTCTAAAGATAAAGAACGCTTTTCGAAATCGTCGATAACTCGGAAGAGATTATTGTATAATTTAATTAGTGGTTATATTATATTTTTCTGGATTAAGAAACTTTTTTTTTACACTGTACCTTAATATACATATACATTGTATTACATGTACACATGTACATTGTACACTTGTATACAATGTATACATGTATACATTGTATACAATATACATTACATACATTGTATACAATATACATTGTACACACACTATACATTGTACAACATACATTATACATTGTATACATGTATACACGCGTATACATGTATGCAATCTAGATGTGTACATGTACTCATGTACACGCTTGTATACATGTATACATGTATACACGCGTATACATGTATGCAATCTAGATGTGTACATGTACTCATGTACACGCTTGTATACATGTATACACGCGTATACATGTATGCAATCTAGATGTGTACATGTACTCATGTACACGCTTGTATACATGTATACATGTATACAATATACATTGTATACATGTACATGTACATTGTATGTAATGTATATGTATTATAGCCCTCAAAATTCAGTGAGATACTATATAATCTTACGAATACTTTAAGAATACTTTAAGATAGCTTTAATATCGACGCCACATAAATTTTAAACTCCAATTTCTTTTTCTTTTTCTAAAAAACCGAAATGCGTAAAGGATACAACTTTCTCACTATCATTGTTCATTCCTTCTTAACTTAAAAAAAAAACCTTTAACAACAATAAAAAAAATAAATTATACGTTTCATTACACTAATAAAATAAATATGAAGATGGAGTGAGAGCAGATGGACTGGAACTATATAGGATCGATGTGATTTCACACAGGTGGTGAAAAAACAATAGGGAAAGCTACCAGCTACTAGAGAAACAGACAGCCAGCAGATACTTGCGCTAACCAGACAGATGGCAATGCTTCTGAAATATTATATATGTTCTAACGGTTTTAACTCCCATCAGTTGCGTTCGTGCAATTTCACCCATAAAAAATAACATGATTAATCTTTCAGATATGAATCTGAAATACAGTAGCACAGAGGTGTGCGGCACGAGAGTGGTTAACCCCCCCCCCCCCCCTGATCCCCCCGAAAAAAAAGTGTTATTGTTGAGTGCTATGCTAAACGTTTTATGAAACTAAATTAGGGGAAGATGGGCTAAAATGATCCCCTTCATAGAAAAACTTGTGTAAAATAACATAACTGTTTAAATAAAACTTTGGCCCTTTGCTAGTATGTTTTATACTATATTTTGCATTATAAACATATTTTAATAATATTTTAAATCTAAATTGAGTAATGAAAAAATAGATTTTTTAAAAAGTGTCCAAAGGATCATTTTACCATCACCAAAGGGCAAAATGACCCTTCATTTAAAAATAATTGTAAATTGTTTTTTATTGGCAAAATAAAGGACATAAAAGTAATTATGACTATACATAAGTGTAATTCACATCTAAACACATATTCCATTACGTAAACCAAGTCATATTTCTCTACATGAAAGACTGTATATCTAAATAAATATGGAAGTTAGTGCTTACCTTATAACAGATGTTATAAAAACCAATTTTTCAAATAATTTTATTCAGAAGCTTAATACTGCAATCGCTTAAATACCGCCATTGCTTCTTCTTCACTTATCACAATCACAACTAGTTTATATGTTACCCTGTAGATAGCGCAATATGTCTGGAAGAAAATATATGTGGTTCGTTTTGCCCGCTAGGATCATTTTAGGCCACCTTCCCTTACTTAAAAAATACCAATTATAATAAAATAGGTTTTTATAGGCTGTGGTGGCGCGTTTTGCTTGTGTTTATAAAAAAATTACAATAGATATATTCTTGTTCCATGAAGTAAGTGTCCTAAAGTAACTTCAAAAGTCTTTTTATGTATTTGGAATTGTAGGGAGAAGATATGAATAATTTAATGTATGAAAAGTATTATGATCTTTATAGAATAATACCGTTGAAATGGAACATGCATCGTGCCAGTAGAGAAAAAAAGTTCATGACAACATTGAAAAGGATACAATTGCAATATGCATTGTACCCAGTAAGACTGAAACCTGTCTAAAACGGAAAGTAGCTCCTGCCCATTGCATTTCTATCTTAGCAAATTTTAATTTATAGAATTTTATTCTTCCAATTTAACTCCTTTAATAATAAAAAAAATTATAAGTATTTTGCTCATCTGAATGTTCTTTAAATTTTATAAAATGACTATATTGAAATTAATTCTGTTGTTTTCCCAATTAGAGTGCAATAAAATAAATATATTTTTGAGTTCATATTAACACAAAATTGCTCTCACTCATACACAATATTACGGTAAAATGTTCTGAATATAGAATAAAATCTTCCCTTTTAAGCGATGTGTGATGGTTATCGACTTGTCAAATAACTTATGTTCACTATCCAGAAATCTGCAAGTTTTTTTTTTTAGAAGAAATTTTGAAAAGTATCGTAAGAGTAAGAAAAGTATCGTAAGAAAAGTATCGTAACTGTCGGGCTCTCGAGCATCGTAGGATCTCTAATTTTACACAAAACTTCGGTGCTAAACATTATTGCTACGAAATCCGCGAATTTCTTCGTCAAAGTTGATTCCCTATCTTCTCCTCAAAACCATACCTTAACCCTCTAATGTCCCATGGTTGCATATAATGCTGCCATCAGTGTTCCCAATTAAATTAATTGTTTTATTCAGATATTCCTATTTCATACCAGAAATATAAAATAGCAATATTTGATTAATTTAATAATAGACAATCCGTTATTAAATAAAGCGAAATTTATCGTTTAGATTTTCTAGTATGCATTCGGATTCGCTGAATTATATGGGATTTCTAGAACGCATTTTATGTAGGGCAATTGAGGGTTAAAAGTAAATTTAAGGTTTAAGTATTTGATATTTATTATGTTAAGTCAATGACACAGTAGAACATCTTATCCAATGACCACATTTTATTTTATTTTGTATTTTAATGTACTTACGTGCTTTTTTTTCGTCTTTAGAGAAGATGAAAAATACATAAGAACCTATCTCATAACAAGCTGTTTTTTGTTAAACATTGATTCGGCGATCATTTGATTCACTATAGAAAGTCGTAATATCTACCTGCATATACATTATGGATGATCCATACTGTCGGGTGCAGTTTAAAAATCATTAAAAAAAAACATTTATTATCATCATATTGTATTGTATAGTTTGCATTCTGAGACGTGTCAAAAAGCCGGAAAGGAAAATATAGTCAAACCTTTCAGCCATTGATGGTGCTGTACAGTTTGTTTTCTAAAGATATCCAAATTACAAGTATATCTCTGTAAAAGAATATGTGAACGAACAACTGATGAAATTGTTGAACAACTTCTTCAGTAATAACACACAGGGATTGAATTACTGCTTTTATTGAATTATTAAAGAGGTCCAGGAGACACTTTAATCTAATATCTGATTGAAAAAGCTAAACTGAATTCAAACTCCCTAGTAGATGAGCCTCATACTTATACTCCTTATACTACTCTTATGAAAAAATACATAAGAACCTATCTCATAACAAGCTGTTTTTTGTTAAACATTGATTCGGCGATCATTTGATTCACTATAGAAAGTCGTAATATCTACCTGCATATACATTATGAATGATCCATACTGTCGGGTGCAGTTTAAAAATCGTTAAAAAAAAAAACATTTATTATCATCATATTGTATTGTATAGTTTGCATTCTGAGACGTGTCAAAAAGCCGGAAAGGAAAATATAGTCAAACCTTTCAGCCATTGATGGTGCTGTACAGTTTGTTTTCTAAAGATATGCAAATTACAAGTATATCTCTGTAAAAGAATATGTGAACGAACAACTGATGAAGTTTTTGAACAACTTCTTCAGTAATAACACATAGGGATTGAATTACTGCTTTTATTGAATTATTAAAGAGGTCCAGGAGACACTTTAATCTAATATCTGATTGAAAAAGCTAAACTGAATTCGAACTCCCTAGTAGATGAACCTCATACTTATACTCCTAGCTCAGAAATTTCGCGGAATTCACTTATGAGATCATTCAATTTTATCGAGAAGCCTGGCTCTCGAGCATCGTAGGATCTCGAATTTTACACAAAACTTCGGTGCTAAACATTATTGTTACGAAATCCACGAATTTCTTCGTCAAAGTTGATTCCCTAAAGCTTTGTTTTCCTCAGTTTAGGTATTTTTATATAATAATATCCCCGCAGACTAAGACACGCCCAAACAACTTTAGCTCCGCCCAATTTCGAAGTAAGTTATTGGAACGAACTTACGAAACTTGAAACGATATTTTTTATCGTTTCAGTACATATTAGCATAAATTCTGTTGCAGAACGTATCTGCATTTACACAGAGCATATCAGGACATTATTTTGTCCCCCACCTTCTATTACTAACCATTGAGATTCAAAACGGAAAACCCAGGGACACGTTAATATCTCAGTCAGTCACAAATGCAAATATATGCATTCAGCGGTCATTAAAGATGTTGAATGTTTTCTATTGAAAATGCCCTGAAAATATACATTTTTTAAATATTAATCATGCGAACTAACTATAATAATTTAATTCTAATACATTTTATTCATAAAAACATTATTTAATTATTTGTAAAAATAATAATAATAATAATAATAATAATAATAATAATAATAAATAATTGTCAATCTATCAATAATTTGAAACAATTGCGAGAAAAACGTATCATTTAAAATAGCCCCGCAAAATCTATTTTAAAATAGATTTGAATAGAATTAAGACCATTAGATATCTTTCAAAGATTTCTATATTATTTATTTATTTATGTATTTATTTGTGTAACAATATTCACAGCTGATAGAATTTAACTTTACTTAATACCCTATTTTTTTTTTTTATTATAAATACTTAAATGGAGCACGCGCACACACACACACATACACACACACGAAGCGTGTTTTCAAATGTTAAACCCCCCCTTTTTTTCTGCCGAGAGAAGTCATCCTTTTTGACATGCACCAAAACAAAATCATGGAGTGAGACCTGCTTTTGAATGAAGTGCATCACCCCGCTTTTTCCGGAAAAATCTATCACAATGAAAGATTCAACATTTGCCGTCATTGTTCATCTGGAATTCAAAACAAATGCATAAACTTCCCAATTCTATTCATAGAGTCATCCATTTATATTCAGCCGCCTAACCCCTCACACATCTCCGAAGCGTAAACCAATCCAGGCAAAATATGATTCACAAGGTTTGATTGATAGCAGACAGTTTATTTCTTTGCAATATGTTACTTATTTTATTTCTTCGAAGCAATCAACCTTATTCAGAATCTATATATTGTCTGGGGCGCCCTCGACCTGACATGCTGATCTTATAGATTACCTCTTATAATTTTTTTTTGACATAAGTATAAAAAGGAAAAAATGCCATAGATCAGTTTTATGCTAATTTTTTATATTTTTAAACAATTTACGTTCATTGATCTCCTAAATGTCATCAGATTTATTAATTTGACATACTTTTTGCAGTCAGTGGTCAGAAAAACTACTTTTTTTTTTTTTTTTTTTTTTTTTTTTTTTTTTTGTAGTGAGCTACAACTAAAACTATTGGGTTGTTCAGAAAGTTCTTTTCGTTTGGGAAAGTTGATTTGTACCAGAAAATTCTATCATTAAATTAATGTCTAATAACTGACGGGCAAAATTTTCCGGTGCAAATTGGTTTTCCCAAGCGGAAGGAGCTTTCCGAATTTCCCAATATTTTATAGAAAATGTAGTTAATTAACACTACAATTACTTGTTTTAGAAAGTAGCGAGCACAAACTACGTTTAAAAAATGTTACTATTTCGCTAGTTTTAGATTTTGTCCAGGGCTCATTCAACCTCCAATTGAAATTGAGGACACAGAGTAATTATTATGCGTTGTCTCATTATATCGCTTCTGCCGGTATACAACCAAATATGAGAGATATAATCGAGGACATTAAAAATTAAGAAAGATAACTCACAGGAAAATGTTTTGTGTTTGCCGCCAAAATGTTAGTTTATACATCTATATATTTTAAACGCTAAGCGATTTCTTTCGACAATCCGTGAGAACAAACTACTGCAACAAATTACGCCATTATTTTTTTAAATGAAAGATATTTGGACACAGATTTGTTATCGTGCATTCGTTTGTTCGAAAATTTAATTAATTAGCTGTAATTTTCAATTAAACTTTTACTTCAGCTTATGACGTCAAAAAGTCGGCAACTCCCACTTTTGCGAGACATAGTCTGTTCTCTGAACTCTGTGGTTCGCCAATCTTTTGACATTAGCTAATATCAACTAGGTAATATTTTAACATTGCAATATAAAATCTTTAAAAAAAAAAAAAATTAGCTAGAATATAATCATAATAAAATATATAAACGTAAACATATCAATATGAATAACAAATCTCACGTAAAATGTTGCAATTTAAATTATTCCAATTGAAACAAGATTTGGAGAGTTATCCCTGACGCTCAGCTAACATAAAAGTACCTATTTTATTTTATTTATTTATACACATATTCAAATTTTATTATAAAACACCAGGTTGCCATACAAAGCAAAAATCGTCATTTAGGCGCCCAAAATTAATCCCGGTGCGTCTGCGATTATCTGCACCAATTTAATCCAAATTGTTTTGGTTGCACCGCATATTGCAAAATTAATTAAATCCATGATTATTGTTTCTCAGATTAAAAATAAGAAAATTAGTATTATCCCGTCAACCACTTTTCATAACAAAAAACTATCGCCAAACTGTAACGCCAAAGAAATGGGAGAACGTTGCCATTGAAGTATCAAAATAAATAAATAAAATACAAGAATTTAAGGACACGATTGTTATTTTACTTAATGAAATAACTAATAAATCAGTAAAACAATGACAAATAGACGCAAATGTCGAATTAAAAACCATTTGATGACGTAACAAACACGTATAATGCTTCTCACATCAAGTAAATCGGACTGCATTTTTGGCGTTTAATTTTACAGTTTGGCGATAGTTTTTTGTTATGAAAAGTGGTCGACCGGATAGTAGAAAAGTACCAGAAATTTAATGCTTAACGAAATTCAATTATTTGATCGATCGCAAATTTTGGTTATTTTCCGTTATCCGACACCATATCATACATGTAAATGTATGCTTGGCGACAATGGGATTTGTATAATGGAAAAGTACTCAAATTTTTCTTAGTTCAGGCTATACCAAAAACAAACATTTTACAGGTAACAAAAAAATCGCCAAAATTGACTGCTTCATCAGCAGTTATGACAGCAAAGTTGGATAAAATAACCTGAATATTACATGCGAAACACCACAGAGAACACGCGCTATTTTTATATAAGTAGGGTATATTTAAACGAATAAGAGAACTAACAACCTTCAATAATATAATGCACAAAAAAGTAAACAAATAAGTGATTTAGCAAATCATAAAAATATGTATTTCTCAAAATAACTATAAAATACAGAAAAATTTTCTGGTACCATAAAATATATTCATTGTCCCGTCGAAATTCCGTTCATTATCCCATCGTCCCATTAAGAAAAAAAAAAAACTATATGCAAATTAGGTACTTTTCGGTTAGCCGGCGCCAGTAACATATATATATATATATATATATATATACACACACTTTGATTAACTTCTGTTTAAAATACATAGTTAGTATAGCTGCATTGCGCTTTTAATGGTGTATTTAATAATAATTTAATAATAATAATTTTAGAATATTATTATTATTTCTTGGTATCATTTGTTTATCTATTGAAATTTCAAATGCATTTTTTTAAAATCTTATTCAGGTTCTTTTAATTTTTTTTTTTTTTTTTTTTTACCAACATTAATTTTGTATTCACTTATGAATGCTAGGGGATTCTATATTGTTGTCTTTTGATGTTAGCTTGCTTAATGGGACTTTATGTATATATGTATATAGTTTTATATTATAGCCTTATTATATTTAATCAAGTATTAAAAAGTCAATGTTATTATTTTTATTTTTATTTTATTTTATTTTATTTTTTATGGATATTCAAGTACTTTATACAATAAGGTTGATTCAAATCATTTTTTATCTTTAAATATATTTTTATATGTATCTCTTGCAATTTCTATTGCTTTCAAACAATTATGGCAGTTATTAGTAAAATGTTAGATACTGGCAATTTAGGCCTTGGTGGATCCTGGACTAATGCTCGGTACAGGAAGATTATTAGGGATCTTCCTGGATCGTTATCAGATAACCTATTCTATTGTCCCAAGCCTGTACTATGTTTTCGTGAGTGTGAATCAAAGCGTTGCCTTACATGTCCATTAGCTGATAAGTCACAGATTTCAAATAATAACAATCTTAATTTGGTAAAATTTTGCAAAGCATACAATGTAATATATTCATTGAAATGCAATTCGTGTAATATGGAATATATAGGACAGTCTCGACAAAAATTACATAAGCGGCTAAATTTACATCGTTCTCATATTGATAAATTTAAAAAATCTAAATTTCAAACAACTCATAATATTGAATATACTCATTTCAAAAATCATGATTTTAAAAATATTACTATTAAAATACTTAAAATACAAAAAAATTTTACTGAACGACTTTTTCTAGAATCTAAATATTTAAGACATTTTAATGCTACATATCCTTATGGATTAAATCAATTAGTATACAAAAAATCACATCCTGTATTTTCAGATTTAACTAAATATGAAAATTATAAAAATCTTTATTCAGGATTAAATTTTTCAAACATAAAAAAAACTTCAAGATCTGGTAGAGGTAAACATAATAACAAAAAATACACTGATGATATTGTGATTCAACAGGAGCTTGATGATCTTGAGGCAAAATTTTGTAATGATTATTGTTGGCTTGATATAAGAAAACATGTTTTTAGTATAAAAAAGAAATATTTGAACCAATATTTCAAGGTATTTAAAAAGAATCAATATTCTACACATTTTTGTGATATCTTTTATGATATTCTACATTATAGAGCAAACCTATTAAATACATGTCTTTCTAATAAACCTAAATATAAAACTAATAATACACAATTAATTATAAATTTTTCCAATCATGTATTTAATAATATCAATTTACACAATATAATAAACAACATTACTAACAATTTTCCAATAAAAAATTTTACCATTCACAAGACATACAAATATAATCGCACACTTGGACGTAAAATTTTTAATTACAATTCTTTTGCAAAACAAATGGTCTCTTCAAATAATTACCCATGATATTGTAATGACCCAAAATATTAAAAGTACATAAATACAACACATGGTCATATCATTACTGGTGATCTTAATATTGTAGAACAACCTATTTTACAAAACTTAATGCATAATGGAACAAAATTTCGCCTTCCATATAAGAGTAATATCAAATCCATAATATTGCAGTTTATTCAAGATATTAATTTATTTATATATAAAATTGCTATTGATTACAATAAACCAATCGAGTATTTTAGTGAATGGAGATTTTTTTGTTATAGATAAAATGAAAAATGAAATTATAAAAAATTATCATCATATTACACATGCAGCTTTTAATAATATAAATAAACATATATCAGAATTACAAAACAAATTTATAATTACTTATGCAGATAAATCTCCAAATAATTATGCTATCATTTGTAAAGAATACTATAAAGTGTTAATTCACAATGCAATCAACACAAGTAATATTTTTAATAAAACTAAATTAAATATTGAAATAAATAATAGAAAATTATTAAATTATCACAAATTACTAAAAATCAAATGTAATAATTTAAATTATCCTTATCTTATTATAATTCCAAAATTTCATAAAAATCCTATTAAATTTCGCACTGTTACCATCGGGTGTAACACATATAATAATAATGCAAGTAATTTACTACTTAATATTTTAAAGCAGATATATGATATAACGTTAAAACATAATAACCAACATTGCCTAAAAAACAGTTTTCAACTCATTAATAAAATACATAATATCAATCCGGTAAAATTCATAAAAACATTGGATTTTAATGATTTATTTAATAACATTGACATAAAAGACTTACATAAAACAATGTGTATATTATTTAAAGAATTTAAATCTCAATTAAAATTAAAAGAACATATTTCAGTAAATTTTTTTAAAACTTTACTAAATTTTACATTGCATAATAATTACATCATATATGACAATATTATTTATAAACAATGCCAGGGAATTCCGCTGGGCGGAACAGCATCTAGTATTCTCTCTGACCTTTACTTATATTATTATGAAAGAAATATTAGTACGAACAATGATTATGTATTTTATCGCTATATTGATGACATTATCATATTTTATTTCAATGAAAAAAATTGCACATCACCACTCAATTTTTATCCTACTCAACTAAAATTAAGCGAAAATGATTTAATTAATAATAATATTAACTTTCTTGACTTAAAAATCAATATTAATAATAATTATAAATTAATTTTTGATATTTATGATAAGAGGATTTTCCATTTAAAGTAAATATTTTTACCAATTATGCTTCATGTTTACATAAATCTGTATATAAAAATATAATTATCAATTATCTACATCGTATAAAATACTTATGCTCAGATATAAATAAAAACAAAAATGTTAGATTTATTCGAGATCAAGCAAAAATATATGGTTATCCAATTTTTATGATAAATTCAATTATCAACTCT
Source organism: Maratus michaelseni (assembly GCA_963931845.1). NCBI lineage: Eukaryota > Metazoa > Arthropoda > Arachnida > Araneae > Salticidae > Maratus > Maratus michaelseni. The sequence continues at coordinate 451,102,391 of OZ007589.1, read as the reverse complement.
TTTAAATAACATTTATTATATCATTTAATTATTAACACTGTATGTAATAAATTTTTGTTTTAATGTGCGATAACATATAACAATAGCTATAATATTACAATTATAGCATACATTAATACAATTATAACATATTAGGAAATTTAAAATTTGATTGAACATTATATACACTCTGTATAGTATGTGATTGTGCGTTGCCGATCACATATGTTTAGGGTGTCTTTGATGAGCAGTTTTCATACATTTATAATTTAACTTATACAATAACACATAAAATTATACATGGATAACATTGGTTATTATAACTCACAAACATATCTATTTGCAAAGTGTATAAATATATATATAGTTTTTTTTATTTTTATCTATGAAATTAAATTTAATGAGTATTTTTAATTACTGCATAGCATAAATTTGATTGAAGCACAGTAGTGATAATAATAATTATTTAATTTGATATTAAATTAATCTCTGAAATCTAAATTATAATTAAGTATAAGTATAAACAATACATTAATTATTTAATAACAAGTCTAAAATATATTTAAGTAGAAGTAACAATAAAAAATTAATAATTTAATTATAAGTTTATAATATATATCAGTGGTTTAACACTGCTGGCAGCATAGCACTTTGTTTTAAAATAATATCTCTTTTACAAAATATACTCTTGTTAAGAATATCTGAAATGCTGTGCAGAATGAATAAATTCTGTGTATATTTATTCATATTGTAGGATTTTATTCGAATTTAATGTAAAAACTACAAGGAAGTATTGTTTATTAAAATTTATATATTGATTAAATCTAATGAAGCGATTATGTTAATAATAATATGGATATGTAACTAAATAATAATTATGAATAATTATAATACCAACAGATGGCGACACTTTACGATTTAGTTAGTTGATGATATTATAGATATTATTTTTAATTTAACTATAGAGGGAGCTATTGCTTGTATATTAATTTTACTTTCAGGAATTAAAATTAGATGGAGTAATTATATATTCACGGATATAATTTTGTTATAAGAGTATTATCAACAGAATAGTTTTGTGTGTTTTTAAATTATTTTGTGTAGGGGTGTCATTGATCGAGTTGTGTTTTAAATAAAAAAAATGATTTCTCAACTTGTCTTTCAAATCATTTCTCTCAACTCGACTCGAATGTCAACATGTTTGATACGTGCCATGTGGAATTGATCATTATGCAGAAGTTGCTATATTTTGAGGATTCTGGATCATTCTTGTGAGTAAAACATTTTTTCTACAATTTAAGGGTTCTAATTTCCAATATTATTTCAAAAATGATATCTGGTGGTAATTTAGCGTGGTGATTTATAAAGATTTTAGGATAATCGTTGTAAGTGATATATTATATATTTCTTAATGGTTTTTTATTTACATTTTACATATTTCCAATTTTAAATTTTTCCAATTGTCGTCTGGTAATAATTCAGTATACTTGGCTGATTCTACTGTTCTTAGCATCATGCCAGTAGAATTATGAAATACTGAATTATTTTTAAAACACGTGGGTGCAGCCAAGCTGACGAGTACATCCACATGTGTTTTTTTCATATCCAATTCTTGATTGGTTCTCTTGTGGTCCAGTTTTTCCACTGAATAATGTTCATAATTAATTTATTAATCCATTTGTGTTTACTTAATAGCAACTCCAATTTATATATATATATTTTTTTTCCCCTTTCTCTCTCTTTCTTTTTAAATGTTCTTCAGGTATGAGTAAATTTGGCTAATTACCATTGAAGCACATGCTATGGTAATTTTATGATTGCACAAGTTAATTATTAGCTATATGGTATTCTGATTACACAATATCATTAATTATCTCTTTGTAGATTTTAGTAGAATGATATTAGAACTTGATATGTTTTTGAAATTCATAGATATTATAAATATATATATATATATATATATATGTATATATATATATATATATTTCATTGGCGCCCGGCTAACCGAAAAGTACACCACATAATTCGCCAAACTGTAGCGCCAAATAAACAAACGGAAGAATGTTGCCATTAAATCTCAAAAATAAAAAAAATAATAATATAATAATTAGGAAAAGCCCCATTTACTAAAGTATCATTTATCAGTAACTTTAAACTACAAAATTTACAATATATTAATAAAAACAGAATCAAAAATAATCTTGGATATTTATTTATTTACATTATTTCTCTTAATTATGGAAAAGGAATAATAATCATCCTGATTATGTAAAGGAATGAAGAAACCATACAAATAAATTGCACTTGAAAACATTAAAATTTCACTTATCTGCAGATTGATTTATTATTGTAAAAAAAATTCTTCATATTTACATAAAAATTGATTAGCTTAAAACAATGGATGCGTTTCAGAAGATATGGATTTGAAACGAACAATGATTAAAGAAGACATTAAAAAAAATTTTGATCAAAACATTTTAAAACTTTTTTTTTAACGTCGAATTTTCACGGTGCGTTTGGGGTTATGCAATGCACATGCGCATAGGAGCTCATTCGGTTTCATTATCACAGGGGGGGGGGGAGATGTGTGCTATATTTACTATGTTCTTTTATTGACTGAATATGAGATGAACGTAGGGATATATTATTTGTATGATACTTCATAGGTCCAGGAAATTTTCTTTCTTGCCGTGAGGAATACGGCGGTAATGTCAAACTGATTTGCATTTTGTTTACGGATTGTTGGTTTGGATGCATCGGAATTAGTACTGTAATTCACTGAGGGAAAAACTTTTAAAATAAAATATTTGAAAGATTGTTTCATAAACACCCCTTCTTATGTAATAAAGAAGCTTATTTTACTAATATTGTTATTGTAATTTTTTCCGTCAAGTTTTGACGGGTTCCATCTAGTATATTATAATTTTCTTAGCAAAATTAAGAGATATATATGTAATACAATCAAAATTTAATTATAGTTCAATAAAAAGAATGAGGTTGAACTACAGCTTATTTTTTCGGGAGGCATGATAACAGAGCTATATATATATATATATATATGAACAAACAGTTTAATGATCCTTGTAAATAACATGTTGATGCACAGTCATACCACTGTATAAATTTTATTTACTATTCTTTCAGCAATTATTGCATTAGGATAAAAAATTATCGTTGATATGTAATTCTAACATATTTGTGTATTTAACTCTCTAATACAGTCATAATTTGTTAATTGTATTGAGTTCTGATAAGAGTTAATTATATTGAATTGTCTAATTTTATACTAAAAAAATTACAAAAAGCAACTTTAAATGCAAACAATAAATAAATCTGTAAATAAACCAATTCCAAATGAAGGAGCCCCGCATTAAAACAGGACAACCTAATAACGAGTGAGTAGACAAGTGTTGCCAGCAAGATAATTAATTTCTTTGGTGGTTCAGCTTTTGGCTGTACTAGCAAGTATCAATGAAAAATCTATGATTCCGTGCTATGAGTTGCTAAACAGCTGATATTTGCTGCTGAGATTATCAAATTCTTGTGCAGAACTCATACTGCACTGAACAAGTAAGTTACGATCGCGTGATTTATAGAATGTCACATGTTTTTCTTCATGAAGTAGAGTTAAAAGTAGCGTCAATGTTCGCTACAAACTACTGATTTTTTATTCATATTCGAAAAATGCCGGGACCAGGACTCGAACTAGGGTCCTTTGACTTGTCGCGTGCCAACGTTCTTCCTACTGAGCTATCCCAACGATATCCTGGCTCGCATGTCACGGCAAGTCAAAGTACCCAGGTTCGAGTCCTGGTCCCGGCATTTTTCGCTCTATTGGAATAAATCTCAACTATGATAATTCAACCATTGAATATGCTTTACCTAGTTGAAAAAACTTTCCTCTTGAATAGAGGGAAAGTATATTCAACTAGGTAAATTATATCCAATGGTTGGAGTATCATAGTTGAGATTTTTTCCAACAGAGAGAAACAGTCCAACAGATAAGAGTGAAATATGCCAGCCAGGATATCGTCGGGATAGCTCAGCAGGGAGAGCGTTGGTACGGCAAACCAAAGTACCCAGGTTCGAGTCCTGGTCCTGGCATATTTTCTCTCTGTTGGAAAAATTCTCAACTATGATACTCCAACCATTGAATAAACTTTCCTCTGTTCATTACTGATTTCCTATACTGCGCTACTCGCTAGATTACATTCTTCAAGATGTAGCGCGCTACATTACAAATTACTGGAGGAAAAGAAATAGCAACTACTGTAGTTTCCCTACATGTAGCGCGCTGCTCCCGACCACTATACAGCCAGTTTATTTCTTTGCAATATGTTACTTATTTTATTTCTTTGAAGCAATCAACTTTATTCAGAATATATACATTGTTTGGGACGCCCTCGACCTGATATGCTGATCTTATAGAATAGATTATCTCTTTGAAGTTTTTTTTGCCACAAGTATAGAAAGGAAAAATTATCCTAGATCAGTACTATGCTAATGTTTTATATTTTTAAACAATTTACGTTCATCGATCTCATAAATAGCATCATATGTATTAATCTAACACACTTTTTACAGTTTGCCAATTCATATTTGGTTCATAACCCTTATATAGGTGCAGTCTAAGTTTCATCCTTCTCGGATATTTTTCTTTAGATTCAAAACTCTAGATAAAGTAGGGATTAACGTAAGAATCGTAAATAGGTATTAAATAGAATTAATTGAAATATTTTGTTGAATCTAACATACTTTTTACATTTTGCCAATTCATATTTGGTTCATAACCCTTATACAGGTGCAGTCTAAGTTTCATCCTTCTCGGATATTTTTCTTTAGATTCAAAACTCTAGATAAAGTAGGGATTAACGTAAGAATCGTAAATAGGTATTGAATAGAATTAATTGAAATATTTTGTTGAATCTAACATACTTTTTACATTTTGCCAATTCATATTTGGTTCATAACCCTTATATAGGTGCAGTCTCTGTTTCATCCTTGTCGGATGTTTTTCTTTAGATTCAAAACTCTAGATAAAGTAGGGATTAACGTAAGAATCGTAAATAGGTATTGAATAGAATTAATTGAAATATTTTGTTGAATGTAACATACTTTTTACATTTTGCCAATTCATATTTGGTTCATAACCCTTATATAGGTGCAGTCTCTGTTTCATCCTTGCCGGATATTATTCTTTAGATTCAAAACTCTAGATAAAGTAGGGATTAACGTAAGAATCGTAAATAGGTATTGAATAGAATTAATTGAAATATTTTGTTGAATCTAACATACTTTTTACATTTTGCCAATTCATATTTGGTTCATAACCCTTATATAGGTGCAGTCTCTGTTTCATCCTTGTCGGATATTTTTCTTTAGATTCAAAACTCTAGATAAAGTAGGGATTAACGTAAGAATCGTAAATAGGTATTGAATAGAATTAATTGAAATATTTTGTTGAATCTAACATACTTTTTAAATTTGGCCAATTCATATTTGGTTCATAACCCTTATATAGGTGCAGTCTCTGTTTCATCCTTGTCAGATATTTTTCTTTAGATTCAAAACTCTTGATAAAGTAGGGATTAACGTAAGAATCGTAAATAGGTATTGAATAGAATTAATTGAAATATTTTGTTGAATCTAACATACTTTTTACATTTTGCCAATTCATATTTGGTTCATAACCCTTATATAGGTGCAGTCTCTGTTTCATCCTTGTCGGATATTTTTCTTTAGATTCAATATTATAGATAAAGTGGGATTAACGTAAGAATTGTAAATAGGTATTGAATAGAATTAATTGAAATATTTTGTCGAAAAACAAAAGAGAGATTAAAACGTGAATATTACATTCAAATCTTTGTATTCTAAACTGAAGAATTTTTATCTCTTTTGGTGAAACACTGATTTTTCATACTTTTGTTAGCTAACCAGATAAACAGAATTTTTTTTCTTCTAGTAATCAAGCAGGTAAGTTTAGATTTATAAATAATAATACAAAGCAGGAATGATTTGTAGTTTTAAATAATATAATTTCTTCAATAAACAAGTTAAAACAAGAAAATTATATATCTTGCCGAAATCTTAATTCTTTTTGTAAGCTATTGTTGTGAAACCTTTGTCTTTCGGTGTGGTGAAAGGAGTTTAACTACATAGGCAATTATTTACTTTTTAATAATAATAATGTTAATAATAATAATAATTATTATTATTATAACTGCTGTCGAATGATATCTTATGAAAATATCAAGTAATCTTAAATATCTAAAAACTGAAAAAAAAGGGAAAAACGATGAAAACAAGAATGAAAGAAAAAGTGGATAAAAGAATGAAAAAAGTAAAAAGAAAGAAAAAGAAAGACTTACAAGCTGAGCCATAATCAATTTAACAATTTTTTTCTTAATAATTTTTGAAGCAATGTTTTATGTTTACAAAATTTACATCAAAATAAATTTTAAATATGCAAATAGGTTACCGAATAGAAATATAAGATTTGGGTTTTGCTTTGGGTGTTGGATTTTTTTAATGTAATTTATGATTTGGATTTCTTTAAAAAAGATTATAATAATAATAATAAAAAAGATCCCTGATGGCTCGGCCTACAGGCACAGGTAGATTTCGAAGACGCAGACCATGGGGCACCTGTTTGTTGGGAATTGCGGAAGAAATGACCTTTTTGCCATGATGCGGCAGTTGGAACCGCCTACTTCTAAACCTAACTTGTTTGCAGGCGGAGCCGACAGGGATTTTTTTAATTTTTTTTTTTTTTTTTTGCTATAAGGGTTGGTCCTATAAAAAACTTGTCAATATAAAAGTTTTAGATAATATTAAGAGGATTTATAATAAATTTAAGCAGATTTGTAAATTGTGAATAGACGAGTTATGAATTTCTTTCTTCTAAAACCCCCTTTCCCCTCCCCCTTGGGGCCATTTTTAATGATATCAAAAATCTGTCATATATAAATTTTCGGCCCGTTTCCTAGAAGTAATAATAACTTTAAACGGATTCGATACGTATCATAATTAAGAAATTATGGGGTTTTTCCGTTTTCACAACCCCCCCCCCCCCTTTGGTTCGATTTTGCCCATTAACGAACTTGACCGAGATTTTATGCCCCTTTATTTTATGTATCAGTTTGGAAGAGATTTATGCAGAATTATTGCAGTTATCGTGTCCATAAAAAGTGACATAGATAGATAGATAGATAGACAGATATATATATATATATATATATATATATATATATATATATATAAGTTTTGAACTGGGGGTAGTTTTAGGTTCTTGGAGTCATGATCGGCGTAGATCTACAAAAATTTTTCAAAAATTCCAACTTAGGGGAGAATGTAATAGGTAGTATTTCTTACGAAACCTACCTAAAAAACTGCATCATTTTGAAGATTTAATTAAAGACCTTTATCAACCCACAATCGCAATTTTTTATTCCATTATTTTATAGTGCTCAATAATTTTTTGAAATTCAATAAAAATGTCTCCATAACAATTACTTACCGAGTACCAAGTCTTTATTACAATTGATGTGTGTCAATTACCCTCCAAGCTATGTAAAAGTTACAAAAAAATCTTTGGAAGGCACATGGTACCACAAAAGTATGAGAGTAATAGTTTTGATATCCAACTTTAAGACTACCAGAAGAGTAGCAGACTTTCACGTCTAAATGTGGGAAAGTCAAAAATGGTGTGTTCAAGAGCGCATTCAGAAAGCAAAAAAGCTGACAGAATCAGAACCATCAATGTTTCAGTTACACCTATCGCAGGAACTTCGAATTTCCAAAACAAATGTTCAGGAAAATATTCAATGCAACTTGTTGATGTAACTCAAGGATTCAAATGATCATACATACGAATGGAAATCATACCGAAAACTATTTATAAATAGTTTGCACATTTTAATTTTAAATTTGTCGTAAATTTTGTAAGTAAAAGGACAGTAGTTCAAATATTATTAAAAATTATTAACTAATTAAATGAAATAGATAAGAATTGAAACTTATGATTTCTTTTACAAAAAAAAAGTGCTAAAAATACATAAAAATGTTTTTAAAACATAAAAACCGTCAAAATTTGTTAAAAGATGTTAAAACCTAAGCGCTTTCAACTGATATAAAACAGTCATCATCAGGGGAAAAATTCAGACACCTCTGAAAATTTCCACTGATGATGACTGATAGTATAAATGACTGGATAGTATAAACTGAAGGGAAAAATTATTTTACTTTCATTGAAATTTATTTGGATGGTTTCTTCTTTTCAATGAAAGTAAAATAATTTTTCCCTCCAGTCTATACTATTCACCCATAATAAGAGAAACCATAGAGATAGTAACACGAAAAAAAAACAATATGTAACAATGCAGCATCTTTTAACTTACCGAAATATTGGCCAGAATTACTACATGGTTACAAATATGAAAATAAACTACCAAGTAAAAATATAAGATAACGTGCACAATTTTTAAAAAGTACATGAAAATTAAATGATAGAATTTCAAATAGCAACTTCAAAGACCGTGCAATTATGGAATATTCTCATTTGTTTTTTAAAATGGCTCGGAGTGAGCCGAAACATGTCAACAATTTAATAAAAGTTATTTTACTATATATTATGTTGTGAATTTACACCTTTTAGCATTTAAAAGAAATATATTATTACAAGGTGATATAATTTATTATATTTCAACTAGCTAATATTAAAATAATAAATTAAATTAATTATGATCCATTTGGTACATAGGTACATTTTTGAAAGGTCGTCATATCAATACCATAAAAAAACCCTACTGCCCCCTTCATAAAAATGGAAATTGCTTTTACGGAGCTCAAACAAGGAATTTTCAGAAAAAAAAAATAGTTGATATACTTTAGTTCATCAACATGCCACCGTTCTTCATATGTTCTTTCTGGTTTTTTTATTTTTTATTTTGTACACCTTTTTAAAAACATATAATAACTATATATGTGTAACTGTGCACACCTATTTATTTCTATTTTCCGTAATTTACCTGAGAAAAAAAAATTGTTATGTTTCAATGTAACATTTGGTATCTATATAGCATGGAATGCAAATTTTCTTATCACTACTTTAACCTCAAATATTTCATAACACGTCTTGATAATTTACAAACTTAATTTTTTTTATCTCAAATCCCTTGTGCACCATCACTCACAATGTTTTGACCTTTTCTATGATGAATACCACAACCTTGTCACCACAAAATTGCTCCGCTGTTTATGATTGATTCCTGCTTTCAAGTTCTTATGTACTTTTATATCAACTAATTAATATTAAAATAATAAATTAAATTAATTATGGTTCATCTGGTACATAGGTATATTTTTCAAATTTCGTCATATCAATACCACAAAAAGAAAAAAATACTATTGTCCCCCTTCATAAAAACGGAATTTGTTTTTATGGAGATCGAACAAAGAATTTTCAGAAAAAAACAATAGTTGATATACTTAATTCATCAACATTCAACTGTTCGTCATATGTTCTTTCTAGTTTTTTTTTTATTTTTTTCATTTTGTACACCTCTTTTTAAACATATAATAAATATATATGTGAAACTATACGAAAATATGTGAAATATATATGTGGAAAAAAAAATTCTTATGTTTCAGTGTAACATTTGGTATCTATATAGCATGAAATACAAATTTTCTTATCGCTACTTTAACCTCAAACATTTCATAACACGTCTTGATAATTTACAAACTTAATTTTTTTTCTCAAATCCCTTGTGCACCATCACTCACAGTGTTTTGACCTTTTCTCTGATGAATACCACAACCTTGTCAAACCACAAAATTGCTCCACTGTTTATGATTGATTCCTGCTTTCAAGTTCCCCCTTCCGACCATTCACCTACTTCATTTCCGAACAGAGCTCCAAATATTCAACAAATCGGATAAAATCTCACGAGTCCAACCTATCTCTTGCATATTGACGGATTTATGATTTGAAACTTGCGAGTTATTATAAACAGTGGCCTGCCTTATCCAGATTCTATTTATATAAACACCACTAGAGAAATGTAGCATTGATAGATATATGACTGTCGTCTCTTCAGGCCATCTGAAAGGTCATTGCGAATTACAAGAAATTAGTCAAGGAAGTCTAGATTGCGTGTATTATGAGGTCCCTTGAGGGAGAAAAGATTATGAAGTGCCTCTAGGGATGCGAGAGTCTATGAGGTGCCTAGAATCGTCACGCAGTTTCGCGTGACACTTATGAATTTAACTGCTATATGATGGAGTAGTCAATGAAATACCACTTGATATCTTAGCTTTCAGATGGAGAAAATAAGATATTTGCAGTCCTTTACTATTTTTCTTTTTTAATGAAGTATCTTTGAAAATCAACTTTTCACAGCAAAAATTTGGTTGTTAATTGGTGAATATTAATACTATAACATTAAGTGAAAATCTATATCAATTGTTAAGAAAATGCTGCTCATGATTTAAAAGTATAGTCTGGCATTACCGGGAACCTAATTAAGAGCCTACATCAATCACGCGAAAAAAAGCGCAAGCTAATGTTAAGTCTATGGGAAGGTTCTTGGCAGATTTCTCGCTCGCATTTTAATATTTTTAAATGATGTTTTTTGCATAGGATAGCGAACGTCGATCTCTAACATTGTTAGTTTTTACTTTTTTTTTTGGTTTCAGTTTTTTAATATAAGGGTACTTTCACTTTCAGAACCGGTTCAAACCGGTTCCAAAATTGAAAATGTTCCTTTATAAAAAAACTGTAACCAAAATCAAAAAAGTAAAAACTAACAAAGTTAGAGATCGACCTCAGCTATCTTATGCAAAAAATATAATTTAAAAATATTAAAATGCGAGCGAGAAATCTGCCAAGAACCTTCTCATAGACTTAACATCAGCTTGAGCGTTTCTTCGCGTGACTAGTTGTTGCTCCTAAGCTGTTAAAAGCTTCATAGTTCCAGAATACCAACTGCTACGAGTGTTGGGTACAGAACCAAAAATTCAACATGGTACCACTTCACAAGCGACTGACTCCGTAACCATAATACAAGGTGGTGAGCTCTTAAAAGTTTACAATAAGGTGTTTTGGATTAAATTTGAATATGCATAAAAAATTGCATGCGAGAGAGAAGGGTGGGGGGGGGGGTGTGTTTGATTTGTAGAAAAAGAAAAAGTTTCTGGATTTATGTAGCAGAAATAAGGTCAATATTATGTGTAACGCGTCTAGGCAACTAGCTCAGTATGACATCTTTAGAACGGGTGTATATGACGGGTGTAATATATGATGCTTAAAGGAAAATAAAAGTAGGTTCACCTCAAATGGGAAAATAAATAGTGCCGACAGTGTTAAATAATTTTATATAATAGAAGTTAAGAGTCAAATTAAAAAACTCTGGAGAAAGTAAAAAAAAAAAAAATCATTCATTAAAAGCATATATGTAACATTTTTAATTAAAAACGTTTTAAAACATCAAAGCGTAAATTAGAAACAGTTCTGAAAAGATATTTCGTGTAATTTATTTTAAAACTAAAGATGATGCAAAATAATCATACATAATAATTATTATATTCTTTGAATTTTTGTAATTGAATATTTGAAATATAAATGAAACTTTGTTGAAAAATCACAATTTTATGCTTCTATATGCTTTAAAATAATTTATAAATATTAAATAAGTAGTCTGAATTAAATGAAGTTTTTAAGTGTAACTAACAGAACAAAGCATAACTGGATTATTTTGGATGACTTATACGTACACTGAAGCATCAAAATCAAAAATATGGTATATATAAATTAAATGTAAAAGAATAAAAAAACATACTTTTATTAAAATTCACAAAAAAAGTCAACTTATAAAGCACAAATGTGTGCGTCGCTCAATGCTGACGTCATAATGATGCGGGCAACAATGTGGTGAAAATGGATGAATGTTGCAACAGTGGAGCCATTCTTTCAATTAAACAATAGTAACGTTATTTCTATGGAGAAAATACAAGTTTTGGGCCGACGTTGACCTTCCTTAGGGATCAAAGTTTTAAAAAATAATGTCCAGTTCATGTATTGCCCTCAGGAATATACATATATTCCAAATTTCAAAGCTCTACATCAACAGGAAGAGGGTGAAAAATGAGTCACAAGATTTGACTGCCACATACATACAGAAATGTAAGTTAAAAGAAAGTATGTAATAAATTCAATTAAATTGTATTTAATAGGTGCAAGTGCATCTACTAGATATTATAAATTTTAGTAACTTAATCCTCATACTGTATATGAGGACCATAACTTGGGGTTAATCAGATCCAAAAAGTTACAATTTTTCTACATTTCTTACCAAAATTATTAAATATTAATTGTGCTGATAACCGAATTTTTACTATTTGTGTGATATTTTTCTAATATTTTCAGCCTATTTGAAATCATAAGTTTATTTTTTTTTATATATGTTATAAATTATTGAAATATGGCTCAAGTAACAGACGGGTTTGGGTTATTGCGACCCAAGATATTTTCTTTCATAAAATAAGTGATTTAAATAGGCAAAAAGCTCAAGCAGGACTTTGGGTCTCGAAATAACATACGTAGAGTTAAATTAATTTGAAGAATATTTATTTAACCTTGAAATTGAAAAATACATTGAAAATATATCATAAATTACGTAATGCTGAATGAGCAATTTTAGAAGTCCTTTATGTCTTGCTAACTAGTCCTAATATTAAAGAATATGAAAAAGTTATGTCACATTGGAGGTGAAAATAAAAACTCTTTTAATCAGTGTTGGTTAAATACTTTTGTTTTTATATCACACCATTTAGGAGAAATGTGAACAACACAGCACAAATGTGAACAACGAAACAATTTCCGTTTCATCTAATTAACAGCAGATGAAAATCTTTTAAACATTGTCAATCGTTGATAGGATTAATATCAACTATTGACAATTTTTAAAGATTTTTTTTTTCTGATATTGATTAAATGAAATGGATGTTGTTCATCATGCCTTATTTTCCCTTATAGTACAAAATATCCTTACATCTACTTATTTAAAAAACGATTTACTTTACCTATTTTTCTAAGACATTTGTTCTGACTTTATAGCATTTAAACATACTTCTTAAATTTTAGTCGTAAAATCTCAGTATTTTCTGCAGGCATGAGACCTTTCATAATTTTATAATTCATTTATTATCATGATTTTATTTTTATATCACAAAGAGAAATGTGAACAACAGAGCACATATGTGAACAACGAAACAATTTCCGTTTCATCTAATTAAAACCAAATAAAAATATTTTAAACATTATCAATCGTTGATAGGATTAATATCAACTATTGACAATTTTTAAAGATTTTTTTCTGATGTTAATTAAGTGAAATCGATGTTGTTCATACATTCCCTGTTTTCCCTTATAGTGCAAAATATCCTTACATCTACTTATTTGAGAAACGGCTTAGACATTCCTCTAAGACATTTCTTCTGACTTTATAGCATTTCAACATTCTTCTAAAATTTTAGCCGTAAAATCTGAGTACTTTCTGCTGCCATGAGACCTTTCATAATTTCGGAGATTGGCCCACAAATAAGACTAAACGATTCAATGAAATAAAATTAACAAAAAAGTAATGATTCAAAATTATTTTTACATAGAAATATTAATAAATTTAATTTGGACTCACTTCAGACGTGGGACCAAGTAAGTACAATTTTAGGTTATCAGCTCACTATTCATTACTTATAAATTTTACAGTGCTAAGTAATTTTCTATCTAGCTAATATTGTTCCTATTTTCTTAAGGGCTTGATATGCAATCTAAATTTCTCTTTAACTTATGTATAACTTCAGTGTATAAAGATGTGGAGGTGGAAGTTGTCAGGTCACATAATTTAATGTTTTTATCACAAAGCAACACACCTTCAATTAGAAGAGATAGAACGTAGATGAACGCCTCAGATGATCTAAGGCCAATCATTGTTAGAATATTGGTGAATATTCGTCGCAGTTAAACCTAAGACTGATTTAAAACTTTTTGTTTTGTTTCATCCAAAGTAACAGCCCAGGTTCCAAGTAACCCCACATTACGGTACTTTTTTTCAAGAATGCTCATAAATATTTTTAGAACAGTGTAAGTTATCATTTTGCGTTTTCATAATAATAATGAACATGAATATTTCGTAATTTAGCATAAGATGATAGGTTTTGTAAACTGTTGTAAATCTTTAAAAAAAAATCGAGCTAGTAAAACTTCCAATGAATTTATTTCTAAATATGAAGTAAGTTTTTGGTACATAGTTATGAGATGAAAATAGATATTTAATCCGTTTTTGTATTTTGGAATGGTGTAATCACTAGCAGATTTTTGAACTAATTACTATTAATTTTATTGACATAAGAAAAAATATATTTTTTCAAAACCAAAAACATTTTCTAAAGGAAAAATGTAGAGAAGCATAAGTAACTAACTCTAATAAAAATAGCACATCATTATACATATTTAAAAAAAAATAACTTCTATTTATCAGCCGAGATCATCTTTACGCAATGGCTTATCAAGTAAACGAAGCGACATGTGTAGCAGATTCAAGATTTAAGATGAAGTATTAATTTTGTTTATTTATCTTAGATATACATAAAAATGACAAAATTCACTAGATTCTCCCATATTTGCTCGTGATTTCGATGAGAAAATTATCTTTTAACGCCAAACATGAATGAATGATGTGAAATGAAATATTTTAGAATAAACAGCGATAGATTAATTATTCTTTTCAGTTTTCAAATTATAAGGTCAAATATCGATGAAAGATTTTTACAGTAATTCGTAAGTTAATTAATATTTTATCCATACCAATTTAAAAAGCAAAGCTTCAGTTCAGCCTCAAACGTATAATTGACCGTAACAGTATGATGTCAGTTTCGAACATTTTTTAAAAATTAAATGCAAGTTATTATTTCATCGTTTTAACCGACTCGGTGCAACAACCAGTATTTTTTATTTCTTGAACCTGCGAATTTTTAAAACGAAGTTTAAGATTCTCATTCCTTGAAGTTTGAGAGAAGTGTCTCTGATAAACTTGCATAATCTTCTTTCCAGAGGATGAATTCCTGCACCAGGCCGGGTAACTCAATTTAGCCCGAACCCGACAGGACCCGAGGCTTGGTTTGCGTTTGGTCCATTCTAATTCTCGTATTCACCATCGACCTCAACTGCCTGTTAAGCACGAAAACCTCGGTCGGATGTTCAAATGAAATTCACGATTAACCTGATTGGACTTGATCGCGGTCGAAATCCAGTCAGATTAATTTTGAAAACCATTTGAGTGTCCGACCGAGGTTTTAGCACGTAACCAACAGTTGAGGTAGAGGTGAATACGAGCATAATTATTTCGAGGTGATTCTTGCGGGTCGGATTCGAGTTTTCGAGTTATTCTAAATTTCCAAAAGAAAGTTCAGAATATGTTTTCATATGAAAAAAGATATATTTAAATATGAATGAAAAAAAATATATTTATACACTTACGTTTCAATAAAAGATAAAATAAATAAAAGATAATAAAAGATAAAATTGTACACTTTTGTTCATAATTATATTAAAATATTAATGTTAACTCTTTTCGGGTCTCGGGTCTGGAGAAAATGTGTCGTTTTCGGGTCGAGAAAAATTATTTTGTAGGATTCGGGTCAGATTTCAGTTTAACTTTTAAAATAATTTCCATGTTCAGGCTGGTGTAACCTGACCCGTGCAGGACTCTACCAGGAAAACGAGACATGGATAACTTTTTTTTTCTAAATTTCTGCTGAATATATATACAAATGTCCATCAAAATAATGGAAATATGGAATAACACAGCATTTTTATTAATAAGATGTAGGGTCATCATTGGCATGTAATACAGGCAGAATTAACGTAGCTGATCAGTGAATTCATGTTGATATGGAATTATACTAATCATATTGAAAGATAGTCAAGGGAATGATCAGGAAGATCAGGAATGATCAGGATGAAGATATCATGAAATATCCTAAAAAATTTAGTAGGTGGTGGTGTATAGTTTGGTGGTGTATAGCAACTTCTGATATTTTCAACCATAGACAAAAGTGGCTCAGTAATACTGAAGATAGGGGACAAAGAGTTGAAATGCATGTCTTCATGCTTCTCAATCTATTATTTGACAAGTCTGGCTCTATGGATAGGTAAATTAGCATCCCAAAAATGTCGTGCCCTGCAGAAACAATGTTTGCATCGTAGTAGGGTTCTAAATGAAAAAAAACAGTCTTAATCATATACAATAACTTTCTATTCCTGGATAAGTATATGGGACCTGCAAAAAATTGCGAAATAGTAGCTCAAATCATGACAGATTCACCTTCATGTTTAACGTACAACAATAACGCCAACAATACTGGCATAAAACAACCCATATAACATGCTTTTGTCGATGTTTTGTAGACGTTCATGCGTCCTATTCTATGGAACAGCAGGATAGATATAATAAGTTTGATCAATAACCTACGTTCATGAATCGATGGACTAGGTTTTATGATCATGGTACTACTTTAGATGATGTTTTATATTCATGTTTTTATAAGAGGTTTTGCTAATACGCAATATATATGTATATATAAATATATTTTTTTTTGTGAAGTTCTCTTCCAGTTAACTACAATAATTGTTAGCGGAATTTACAAATACAGGCTGAGTTTTGTGTTCAGTCTGTTTGTTTGGTTAAAATCATCTACTTTTTCAACGTCACAAAGTGCTTCAAAATATGTCTTGATAAATCGAATGAAAGAAAAACATAAAATGTGACTGAGAGCCTAGATATTCTTTTATAAGTGCATTCTAGTGGACTAGTGAGTTTTGATATTTTGAGTGCGATCGTGGTGCCCTTAATCACTAACATTTGTGAATGAATGAGCTACCTATTCTGTCATTCCTTAAGTTTCTTAAAGCACGTATGTATCTCCAGAAATCTGGTTGGCCCGATAATTTTTGCAATGATACGTTAATTAGATAACTGTGGTTTTGTAGTAGATAGATATAGTGCGGAAGTATATGTATTCAGCGGATTTTGAACCAATATTGCCAACGGGTCGTCTAGTTCTGTCGTGCAATTTACGCTACGTGTTGACTTAAAATGGAATTCCCGACTGTCAGTTTTAAAATAGAGCCAGCGGATGTGAGGTTTCTTGTTGAAAATAAGTTAAAATTTCTACTTCAAATGAAGCAGCATCGGGATACACGATATACCATTTATAGTGTTATATTATCTTTTGAAGATAATTTCTTGGTTCCTGTATAACGAACGGGGAGAATATTGGGAGTCGAGTTAAGGCATAAGGTTTATGGCCTTTTTTTATACTAAAGATGTTAATTCAAGAGGAGTACTTTTTTATTTCCGGAGTTTTTATTCCTTCTAGTCTCCGTAAGGCCATTTCTAAAAAAATTAATTATAAACCACTATTAGGGCACTTAGGTATTCGAAAGACATATTTCCGAATTTCTGATTCTTTCTACTTTCCCAAACTGAAAGAAATAGTGCGCGAGTATGTCTCGACTTGCAGTACCTGCCAATGGTGTTATTATCGTAATGTAAGTCCAGCTGGTAAATTGGTACCGATTAAAGCAATGCACCGATTAAAGCAACTAGAGTCTGTGGGGTTCTACCTAATTGGCCCGTATCCATTTTCTAATCCTGAAAGATATAGATATGTACTTTTAATATTCATGATTTTATTATTTTCTGCGCGAGCAGTGGCTGACGCTGTTTTCGATAACTTGATATTTCTCGATAACTAAATATAGTGCACCATTAAAATTGGTTTACTGTCATGGCCATTTGTTTCGTATCTGAGATAATTTTAATGCTATATGTGCCAAGCTGGATATCTCCCAAGATTTTATAATGCCTTATCGACCACAATCAAATAGGGCTGAAAGAATGAACCACACTTTAATTCAAATGATTTTGTATTATATTGGCTCGCATCACACAAACTGGGATCCTTTTTTGCAGCGCTTTGCTTATACTCTTCGTAAAACTGTACTCGAAATTACAGGAAAAGCCCCTGCCAAATTATTCTTGGGTAGAAATATCATTACCGCCTTTCAAAAGTTGGTCATGGTGTCTAATGCTGAAAATAAATTTGCCTGTTAGTGTCTGGATAAATTTTTTAAAGAGGCTCAAATTCGCATAATTGTGACGCAGAAGCTCCTGTCTCTCTATTTCAATATGAAACGAACAGAGATAGAAAAAAATGGTTGGAGATTTCGTGTTGCTCGAAGAGCATTGAATTAGCTCACGTCGCCAGAACATAGTGGATAAAATTGGGTCGAAATTTCTATTTCCTTTTAAGATGTTGGAAGTGGTGAACAATAACTTGGTTATAGAGGCTGAGCGTGAAAGGACAACGGTTAACTTTGATCAGGTCAGAGTGTATAAACTTAGGAATGATAATGTGTCCTCTCGATTTCCGGCCTTCCTGACTGGATTTCCGACATCCCGGATCACGTAAGTTGTCTATTTATACTCTCTTTTCATTGCAACATCTACCCAATGATATTTTACATCCTTCAAGAAATTTTAAAGGAATAAACCACATGCTTCATCTTCAGATAATTCTATTTCAAATAGAAATAGCTATCAAAGTGGACAGCTTTGTGCGAGAACTAGTAACACATTTAAAGCGAATTATGATAGAACATTTGATATACACTAAATAGCAAAATTCTAAAAGACACGCAGTGGCTATATGTCTTCAAATCTCGTGTTGATGAGACGTCAAAAACATAACCGTAATACGTAAAAGTCTGCTAAAACATTTCCTTCAATTCATAATAAACCTGTGAGCAATGAATATCAAACTACGAAAGGAAAACAAGGAGTAAAACTTTCATGGTGCTGTCTATACCTGAACAATTTTTTTTCTCTATAGTAAACGCTTGCAAACGAAATGGAATATTTTCAACCATTCTTAAAGTTGTTTTCCAACAACTGAAATGAGATGAGCCCTAAATAGGAAACGACCATTGTCGTCAACAATAACGTCAGACTCACCACGAAAGAGCATTCAAATTGCTCAATTATCAATCTTTACTCCCTCTTCTAGAAGAAACGACGAGTTCCATATTCTATCACAACCTCAGAGATTAATCCAAGCATCGTCAATCCTCAAACAAGCTGCGACCTGGCCGAACACACCGATATAGAACGAAACTTCAATTCAAGAGATTGACGGTAGCCTACCCCTACGACTCTGATGATGAGAAATACTTTGTCCAAGCATTCTGGAAAAAGAAACAAGAAACTCGACCTGTCGGCTAGCATGAAACTAGCCAGTTCTAACACTTCTTTCTCTATAGCTAGGTGAACATGTTCCATTATTCTATTTAAGAAAATTTTCTAGCAAGCTGAATGAAGAAAGGGCAGCTGGACTGTGAAACTTTTGGACTTTATTTGAAATGCTATCACGGAATATGCTTATCATCTGAAAATTTTAGAAGTGATGTTTTTAACATCAGCCTTGTCTATTTGTTTTATATTTTCTGGAAAATTGTTTGATGTAAATTATAAAGATGTTAAAAAGTATCTTAAAATTGTGTTACATGCATGTTGAAAATGTATTGTTTAAATGTATGTTGGGAATCTTGTTTTAATGTATGCACTGGATGTTAAGCGAGCAAGGGGCAGATAATTTGAATTTTCCTTTTGTGGTTGTGCACATACGCTATAATGTGAGCATGTGTAGGGGAGTCAAGATTATCTTTGACACGGGCGTCATTTCTAGAGTCTTACTAACATTATCAACTAAAAACTTGAAACTAAAAGCTGAAACATGGACATTCTCAAATATGAGCACGCATGATGTTTTACTCTTGAGTGTGTGCATGTTTTCAGAAATGAGTATATACATGTTTCGAACTTGAGTCATTTTGATTCGCAGCCACTTTGACTATGCTACATACTCAGATTTGAGTATTTTTTGCTCAGTTTTGAAAATGTCATTTTTAGAGTGTACAAACTTTGAAAATTTAAATTCGAACCTCTTGTATCATGTCCATCGAGACTGTCAACTTTAAAAATGATAATAGAAAATAGTTATTATCAGTTTTATATTTCCATTAAATCTCTTATATCTTCTCAGTTATCCAATAATTAAGATAGTTAAACAATTTTCGTGTACTTGTAAGCATATTCTTATTGACAGAGTTGTATCAGACATAATTATTACTTCATCAGACAACACATCTTCAAGCAAAAAATTCCGAAAGAAAAATCTTTAAACTGAATGAATAAAAAATCTGTTTCATTTATCAATATTTTCTTTAAATTCTCAATCAAACGCATGGCGTATCTTTCGTGAAATATCGATAATGATATGCAATGAAATGTTCGTTTATGAAATTTGTTCTGTCATCAGTGTGGATAAAATATGATTTGGCTATTCCAACATGGGCCCTTTTTTTACATTTAAGTGCTTTTCTTTATCTCTCGGAAAAATATCGAGGGCTTATGCAAAAGTCTGCTTGATCTCTTTTGATATTGAACTATCCGACACGTGCAACACATCACATTGATCTGAGGATTTATCTGGGCACGAGATGTAAACTTCGGGGCTTGATAAGATCCTGACATTTTTATATAAACAAAGTTGGAGTAATCCATTGTCCTGACACGATATTTTCGTTAAGTATGGTTGTTTATTAGATGTAAAAGTTTCAGAAACTTTTTTTCAAAATTTATGAGCTTTCTGGTTAGTGTCTGTGAAATTACACTGGATAAATTTTTTAAATTTTATACCCTTACCCCAGAAATGGCATAAAAGAAAGACTGATTTAGACTTACAGTATCAAGAAAAGCGGTGATAAAACGAATAATTAAGGATTTTTTAAGCAACGAGTAATTGGTTGCAGTAGTTTTTTTTTTTTTTACTTTTTTTATTTATATTTATTTTCTTGTTTTTATGTCATAAAATTCCCTTAAATAATAGTTTTAAATTTTACGTTATATTTTAAAATAAGAAAACGATTTTTCTCTTTCCAGAGGGCTTAAGGTTAAATGGCTTAATTATCGCATTTTTTTATTCCATGTTATTCCAAATTAATAAAACAGTTAATAACATAAAGCATTATAATAGCTTGCTAAATGATGTCATATCGTGCTTCTTCTACTATAGAGTCATTCCACAAAATTTCATTATTATTGTTATTATTATTATTATTATTATTATTATTATTTGGTTTCCACCTCATTTTTTAATTTTCTCATATTTTGTATATGGAAATGTATAGAAAAGAAGTTAAAATCTTCATCATGTCATCTGAAGCTGCAAGCTGTGGCCGATGACTGTTCTCAACGTGAATAAAGTGAGAAATTGCCTGGCTAGGATGTCGATCTGGGTAGCTTAGTGGCAGAGCGTCAGCACGGTACGCTGAAGATCACAGGTTCGAGTCCTGGCCCAGGTCATTTTTTCACTAATGTTGGTTTAGTGTATTTAACTGTCTGATAAAATGTGTGTTCTTATATTATGTAAAAAGTTAAAATCTATTTGCAAAATAATTCTATATTAAAAATCTTTTTATTTAGTGGTGGTCGATTTTTCAGGATTTTACAAAATTACGAGTGTTTGAAAATCTTCTATAACTTTGAACTAATAGAGATAAAAAAAGATGATAATAAGATTTGAAATCTACACAATATTTTATATCAGATCACGTAAACTTTGAGAATTTATCTGTATCTTTTTTAAAGTTGGGTATTTTAAAAACTACTGAAATAATTGAATAATACCAGTCAAAATACCAGTTTTTGAGAAAATGTATAGCATTAAGGGAAAGTAATAACAGTATGGATTTCTTATGTGTGCTTTCAAAAATAGGATGGCATTTCCTTTTTTTCCTGAATTACAATAATTTATAATATTTTTTTTATTTAAATCTGAGCATTTTGGACAGCTTATAATTCAAAATGGAGAAGTGGTGTTTATATGAAATTTGGCAAGGAAAGATAAGCAATTGCAAAAAAATAAATAATGATAGCTTTAATGATAATAATAATGATAATTATTATAAATGACTTATTTCTTTAGAAATGCTTGTAAAATTCTGGGAGCACCGATAAGTTTTCTTTTCACCCCCACAAATTAATACTTAATCCCCTTTGAGGCTATTGCTATTCTTAGTTGTTCAAGTTTTAAAGTAATCTCACGTACTTGAAGAAAATCAGCCGGAAGCAGAAAACCAGCCGATAAATGAATTTTTCAACATTCCCTAGTTCTTTAGGGTGATTATAAATCACCTAAAAGGGGACATTTCTGCTGATTCAAAGAGACTCCGTTATTAATTATTATCACGTAGCCCCAAAGTTGTAATTTTATTTTAGAGTGAATCTACACA
The DNA here is from genome assembly GCA_963931845.1 of Maratus michaelseni. Classification (NCBI taxonomy): domain Eukaryota; kingdom Metazoa; phylum Arthropoda; class Arachnida; order Araneae; family Salticidae; genus Maratus; species Maratus michaelseni. The sequence continues at coordinate 451,079,998 of OZ007589.1, read as the reverse complement.
GAACTGTATAACATTTCTCAAGTTAACTTAATTTTATTTCTTTGTGAAGGGATAAAATACATTAAATTCTTAAATACCTAAGAAGTACGTGAATCTAAAAAAAATTCCTATTGTATATTTAGTCACTGATTAAATTATTCCAGTGATATACAACCATTTACTTCAATTGTTTTCTGCTAAACGTGTGACCATTTTAATAAGTTTAATTCGGTAAGAGGAATAGAAAACATTCATCTTAAATGATGTACAAAGACTAGCATTAAAAATAGATTATAAAAAGCGTCTTGAGACGCTGATTTCAGGTGAAAGTAAAAAAATACATAAATAAATAAAATTTTAAATGAAAATCCATATGACCAATGTAATGTTCACTGGCCATGAATTTAGTGAAGACCAATAATATTGAAGGATTATCTTCTCAAGCTGAAATACAGTAATATATTCCAGATAATTTAAAACAATTTTTGATTAGAAATATTTTTCTTCTAAATCATACAGGAGCGATGAGTAATTCTTTTTTTAATTGAAAGGTCAAATGAAAATTTAAATATCTGAAATTATATTAACAAACAAGTATTTAATAACTATAATGCATACATCTATCATTTGTTTTAGAACTGTTGTTTAAGAGGGATTTAACTCTTGCAATTATTTTTAAATTCATCCTATATAAGTATGCTTTACAGTAGCTAATATAGAATCTTATGCAATTTTCGCGTTAAATGTATCGCAGTTCAGGCATAGCAGATTTGTGCTTCTTGAACAAAAACTTTATTATTTCATGTTTCTATATTTGAAACTTAACAATAAAAACCAGACATTTAACAAAAAGTTTCTTTTAAATCAGATTTCGTTCAAAACAACTAAAGATTAGTTTTTCTTTATTTTAGGAAGATTTCACGCCTTTGAATTGAATTTTATTTTCTATTAAAACACTTAAGTTGAGACATTTAAAAATTTCCAGAATTTGTTGAAAAAAAAGTGAATTAATTAATTTTGCAGTTAGTTATAAGCTGGATGTAGATTTGTATAATTAGAAAGCTTACGTTTTTCATAAATATCTTACGAGTGCATTACACAATTACAAGCAACTGAAAGGAAAATTCATGTCTGCATTAGATCTTCTTAAATTACTAACAAAATAAAAATAAAACAAGAAATAATAAGAAACTGGCAGTTAATGTCTAAGAAATCTTTGTGGATGGAATTTTTTAATTTAAATTGTCAAATAGTAATGAAGTGCCTATTTTATGCAGTTATTCTTATTTTAGAATAACATAAAGAATTTCTTTATGGCTTTCCCAAATTATATATAATTTCAAAATTTCGTATAAGTTGGTTAGACAGAAATTAAAAGTTATTAATAAATTAAAGTGATTAAATTATTTAATCATCACATTAAATGCAAGGTTATAGCACTATTAATATATATATATATATATATATATATATATATATATTTAACCATGGCAAGTAGGCATGACAGCAAAATATCGATATATTGGGTCAAAAATATCGATTTTGACACTGATGTTAAGAGATCTACCTCTACATCTCATGTCATCTCTAAGAGAAGAGATGACACTGATGTTATTGACGTTTGACACGATGACTCTCGATATGTATCGATATCTCAGTGTTTGGCATGCGATATATCGATGCTTCTTAGAAAATTTTAACAATTAGAAAATTAACTAGTGAAAATAAATGTAAAACTTTTTTTCCATACATTTCTAAATAAGTCCAACTAAATTGATTTTAATTTTTCAGAAAAAAAACTTTATTAATAAGTTTAGTGGAAGAAGATGTTATGCAACAACAACAACAAAAAATTGAAGTGAAAGTTTTTTTTATGTAAATTTTATTGATTTATTTTCTTTTTGGTAGCATATGTTTAATATGTTACCAGGCTCTAAATACTCTCAGGAAAACTTATTAACATTTATTTTTTTTAAAAATTAAAAATTATGAACATCATTTAAATCATTTAATATTAAAAATATTAAAATTAACAAATAATATTTCAGATCTTCAAGAGTAATTACAAGTAGTATATTTGTATTACCATATGATAGAATACTTCATAACACATTCATCTATAAAACAAAACAATTTTTCAGAAAATCTAGCATAACATGTTCTTGCCAAGCTATTCGATTATAAAAACTATTTATTGGCTTAACCACTTGGGGACGAGCGACACGTATACGTGACGCAAAAGATGCTCAGAATCCTCGATTATTCCCACCAGTAACTTTTTATTGTAAACTTTGGCTTATTTAATGACAGCATTTCTGGGGTTCAATTACGCGAAAATTTCTGACTTGAGAAACCGGTGGTAAAAGATTAAAAATTCTGTAAAGGATGCTCGTCGCGAAGGGGTTAATTGTTTAATACGGTTAAAAATTTTAGGTAATAAGAAAACATATCTCTCACGCAGTCAGAAAAGCATCGCCTCATAAATTACATGGTTTTCGACAGAACATCATTATAAAAGCAGAAATTACGGCGAAGGATTCTTCCTTACTTTTCCAGCCATACTCAACCTTTTATTCTCACGGACCGCAAACATATGTTTGCGACTGTCGCGAATCGAATTGAATTAAATGTATTCTTTGGCTCCTACTAGCAGGAGATATTTTTCAGATATGCTCTTTCTAAGCTGTGTGAGAAATATGTTTTTGTTTTCATAAATGTATCTTTCTAAGCTGTGTGAGAAAGATTTTTTTGTTTTTCGAAATTGTATTTTTCTAAGCTGTGTGAAAAAATGTTGTTGTCAGAAATGGTTTTGTAGAGTGTTTTTGTCGGCACGGAAGTCAGAGAATAAAAGATACTCGTTATGTTTTTTAAGAGGACTGTTTTTCACGTATTAAAGTATTATTTTCCTTTGCTTTAAAATGACGAAAGTATTAAAAAAAGGTAGTTTTAATGTTTCGAAAATCGCTATGTATGTATTTGCGACAAATTGGCGCCCGAACAGAAGGGCATAGGAAGTAATATTTTTTAAGTGGAAAACTGTTCAAGTATGGATGCGTTAAAAATAAAAAGAACGCCCCTTAGAAGCGTATTTACGAAGACTTTAAATGCTTTAAACGAAGCTATTAACCAGTCAAGCCCAGATGTTAATCTAATAGAAGAGCTTTTAGATCAATTAGTAGACAAAGCATCAAGATTACGTTCCACAGATGACGAAATATTAAATTTTATGTTGTCGAATGGGTCTCCAGAAAAAGATTATGTAAAAGAGTTCGAGGCATGCGAGAAATACCATGAAAAATTAATAACAGTGAAGCAAAGTGTAAGACATTTTTTTGTTAAGCCTACCGTCGAACATCAACCTCTTTTACCTAATTTGATAGAAAACGAAAGAATAGGATCCCGCACACTCAGATTGCCTGAAATTAGTTTGCAGCCGTTTGATGGGGACTCAAGATCGTGGCTAACGTTTTGGAATACCTTCAAGAAAATTCACGAAGACACTGTGTTAGACGATCACTCGAAGTTCGTATATCTGATGCAAGCAATTACTCCGAAATCGAAAGCGTCCCAAATTGTGAACAGTTATCCTATATCAGCTGAAAATTATCCTAAAGTAATTCAACATCTAAAAGAAAGATTTGGAAGAGAAGACACTTTAATTCAAATTTACGTTCGAGATTTGCTGCAGCTGGTATTATTCAATAATAATGCATCCAGAAGAGAGTGTAATTTGCCATCGTTATATGACAACCTAGAAATCAAACTTAGATCTTTGGAATCTCTTGGGGTCACAGAGGATAAATACGCGAGCATTTTATTCCCCTTGGTGGAATCGTGTCTGCCTCATGATGTTCTCAGACTTTGGGAACGGGATCGTGAAAAGTCTGTTCAAGGTAAGAGCGAATTAAATTCTATACTTAATTTGTTAAAAAATGAAGTATTGTCTGAAGAACGTATTTTATTGGCGCGTACTAGTTTTGGTTTTGATAAATCTAAGAATTTTACTAGATTTAAAAATGTTGAATATAATTCCGTGCCAACTGCTACTGATTTATTTGTAAGTGATAAATCTAAGGATAAACATTTAATTAAGAAATATGATGAAACATGTATATTTTGTGACAAGTGTCACTTATCAGAAAAATGTTTTAAAGCTAATTCGCTTTCTTTTGAAGATAAACGAAGTATAATTTTGAAAAAGGGGGCTTGTTTTGTCTGTCTTAAGAAAAATCATATTTCACGTCACTGTAAATCGAAGATTAAATGTTTAAATTGTGGTAAAAGGCATTTTGCTGTAATGTGTCAAAATGTTTGTAATGAAGAGAGTAATACGGCGTTAGAAAGTCGTAAACATGAGTCAGGGAGTAGTGATACTGTTTTGACTACTCAAGGTTCCGACCCAACTGTGTTATTACAAACTTTGCATGTACGTGTAAAGCACGATGGTAAAGAAAAAATTGTACGGGGAGTCATAGATACGGGCTCTGAGCGTTCATATTTATCAGAAGATGTAATTAAGTATTTGAATTATAAAAGTATTGATGAAGTTAAATTAATTCATAAATTATTTGGTGGTGTTGAAACAAGTGAAACAAACCACAACAAATATAGAATTCATTTAAGTAGTATTGATAATAGTTATAAATGTGATATGCATGTTTTAGATGTTCCTGTTATTTGTTCTAATATAAAAAAGGTACCAAATGGACCTTGGTTAAAAGAATTAAATAAATATGGTATTACGATTTCGGATGTTGAAAACAATGTATGTAAAACCGAAAACGAAATTAAATTGTTAATTGGTTCCGATGTGGCGGGAAAATTACTCACCGGAAATATTAAAGTTTTAAAAAGTGGTCCGGTTGCTGTAAAGACCCATTTGGGGTGAACTGTCATGGGGAAAATTCCAGGCATTAAATCTGAAACAAATGATTCTCTTATGGTTATTTCGTCTCTTTGGAACGAAAGTTCCGTTGCTAACTTATGGAAGCTAGATATTCTTGGTATAACTGATCCGGTTGAATCTAAAACTAAAAATGAAATTCATGAAGAAACTATGCAACATTTTAAAAGAAACATAAGAATAGATTCAGATGGGAGGTATGAAGTAGCATTGCCTTGGGTACTAGATAATGCCCGCTTACCTAGTAATAGAGAATTGGCCGAAAAACGGCTTGCTGCAACGAAGAAAAGGTTATCAAATTTGAATAAAACTGAAGTTTATAATGAGGTATTTGATACATGGTTAAATGCAGGAATAATTGAAAGGGTGGTCGATAATAAAAAATCCAAAATACATTATTTGCCACACAGGCCTGTATTTAAAGAATCGAGTGAAACTACTAAAGTAAGGCCGGTTTTTGATGCTGCGGCTCATGTGAAAGGTTTTCCTTCATTAAATGATTGTCTGGATAAAGGATTAAATATGACTGAAATGATTCCTTCAATATTGCATAGTTTTCGGAAATTTCCTGTTGGTGCAGTATCTGATATAGAAAAGGCATTCTTACAGATAGGTATTACAGAAAGTGATAGAGACTATCTACGGTTTTTATGGAAGGATAATATAATTTACAGACATAAACGTGTGGTTTTCGGAATCAATTGCAGCCCTTTTTTACTAGCGGCTACTCTGAAACACCATCTGGAAAGTACACCTGACAATTTTGTTTCAACAGCAGAAACTTTGAATGAATCTTTGTATGTAGATAATTGTGTTTGTAGTTTCAACACAACTGAAGAGTTAAACAAGTTCATAATTGAATCGAGAATGTTACTGTCCTCCGCGAAATTCAATTTAAGGGGATGGCTGTCAAATTATCCAATTCAAATTATGTCTGAAACTTCAACAGTTAACATAACACCAGTACTAGGCTTAAACTGGGATCTAGAAAACTATACCCTATCTTGCAAAATCGGCCCTATTGAAGAAGAGCAAATTATTCCTACAAAACGAGCTCTACTTTCATTGGCTCAGAAGGTTTTTGATCCTTTGGGTTTTGCCTCACCCGCGACTTTGCTCCCTAAACTTATTCTACAAGAATGCTGGAAGTTGAAATTAAAGTGGGATGAATTAATTCCAGAGAATTTAGCTAAACAATTAGCTAAACAGCCTAAGACCAATCCGTGATGAAGATGGTATCATCAGAGTAAAAACACAACTCATCTATCGAGAAGATACTGTCAATTTTAAGTACCCAATTCTTTTGCCGTCTGACCATCCTGTAGTCCAACGATTGATCTCCTGGAAACACCAAGAGCTATTACATGCAGGAGTGGCTCTTTTGATGACATCTATACGAGAAGACTACTGGATCCTGAAAGCCTGGAAAACCATTCGAGCAGTAGTTCAGAAATGTGTGCGTTGCAAAATATTTAGTGCACAGAAGACAGAGTCAGAACCTATTGCATTGCCAGCAGAAAGAGTTCAAGATGCGGCAGTATTCCAAATAATTAGAGTAGATTTAGCTGGACCCTTATATTTGAAAAATGGAAAAAAGGTATGGATTGTGTTGTACACTTGTGCAGTGTACAGGGCCATACATTTAGAGTTAGTGACGTCATTAGCAAAGATACCTTCCTCCAATCTTTTAGGCGCTTTATAGCGAGAAGAGGAAGACCGACGACCGTTTATTCTGATAATGGTAAAAATTTTGTCGGTGCAGATAGAGCTTTTTCAGACATCGATTGGGAACAGATCTCAGCTGCAGCAGCTGTACAAAAGATTCGTTGGAAATTCAATCCGCCTACTGGTGGTTGGTGGGAGAGGTTGATACAAATGGTGAAACGCATCTTGAGGCAAATACTAGGTAGAGCCTCATTATCCTATGAAGAGCTTATCACAATTCTTTGCGACTGCGAACAAGTTGTAAATGCTAGACCACTCACGTATGTCTCAGAAGATGTGGATGATCTAGCACCTTTAACACCATTAATGTTTCTTCAAGAAATAAGATCTTCAGATGTGATAGATTTTGATGCAATTGACGCACAAGAATTAAACAGAAGAGCAAAGTATAGACAACAAGTTCGAAAACATCTTAGAAGACGATTCCGTATTGAGTATTTAGGGCAGTTATGCCAACAAAATTCCCTGCAAAAGAATGCCAAGCAACTGACCGTTGGTGATGTCGTTCTCGTGGAGTCTGATAAGAAACGTACGTATAGGACTTTAGCTCGTGTGCAAGAACTAATTTCTGGAAAAGATGGTCACCCGAGAGTTGCTCGGGTAAAAACTGAAAATGGTGAATTTTTAAGACCAATACAAAAATTGTACAATCTAGAGATTCCAAAAGAACACTCTTTCGAACCAGTATTACGAACGAGAAGTGGCAGAACAGTGACTGTTCCAAAACGTTATCAGTCAGAAGACTATTTTTGAACATTGAACTTTATAAACTCTTTTTTTTCACTTATTTTTAGTATATCTCAGTTCCTAGTGTTAATTTGAATTTGTAATAATATGTTTAATTTTTGTTTGAATTTTTGCAGGAAATTGTATAGTTTGTCTTTGTAAATTAGTATTAAGAATATATATACTTTGGCCATGTGTAAGTATAATGTTACACATATTTTGTTTTATTTTGAATTTTGTTGTGCCTATTGTTGAGTTTTCCTGTTGAAAACTCAAGGTGGGAGATTGTCGCGAATCGAATTGAATTAAATGTATTCTTTGGCTTCTACTAGCAGGAGATATTTTTCAGAGATGCTCTTTCTAAGCTGTGTGAGAAATATGTTTTTGTTTTCATAAAGGTATCTTTCTAAGCTGTGTGAGAAAGATTTTTTTGTTTTTCGAAATTGTATTTTTCTAAGCTGTGTGAAAAAATGTTGTTGTCAGAAATGGTTTTGTAGAGTGTTTTTGTCGGCACGGAAGTCAGAGAATAAAAGATATTCGTTATGTTTTTTAAGAGGACTGTTTTTCACGTATTAAAGTATTATTTTCCTTTGCTTTAAAATGACGAAAGTATTAAAACGGGTAGTTTTACTGTTTCGAAAATCGCTATGTATGTATTTGCGACAGCGACATTATGCGGGCCGCAATACACTTATATAATAATGTCAAAAATAATGATTAAAATAGTAAGATAGCAACAGTAGTGTAAAAAATCATTGTAACAAAGTTAATGTTATCATTCGGGTTTCAAACGTTTGTCGTGGAAAAAATTTTACCAAAAAGTTTAAACACCGCTTTGTGGTAGATTTCTATTGCAAATGTTAATGCAATATTTCAAACGTCGCAAAGTTTGTTGTTGGAAAAAAGCAGTGGGAAAATTTGTGGTGTCTTTTTTTTTTTTTTTTTTTTTTTTTTTTTGCGACAAACTTTCAACCTCAAGAAACAGTATTAGGTATACAATAAGTATGAAACATAATAATATAATAAGGTAGAATTTCCAATTCAAAAGAAAAAAATAAAAGCAGATTTTCTTTAATTTATCAGTCCTTTGCTTGATGAAAGAACTTTTTATTACTTTCTTAAATGTAGAAATATACAGTGCAAATTTAATTAATTTCGAATAATGTTTAAACGGTGTTTAAAATTGAGACAAATAGGACTACACTGAGAAAAATGACACTTTCTAATCTGAGTAAATCGATGTTTTCATTTTGTTATGAAACATTTTGTTTCAAATACGACGACCCAATGCTTTCAATTCTGAAATACCAGAAATACTCAGAACATTGAAACATGGACATACTCAAAACTGAGCACATTGAGGTCAATTCATACTCATTTTTGACACATGTACATACTCAAAAATGATTAGAATCAGTTCAAACTCATTTTTGAAGCATTGAAATACTCAAAAATGTGCACATGTCAGTTCATACTCATTTTTGAAACATGGACATACTCAAATAGCAGCACATGATGTTTTATTCTTCAGTGTGTGCATGTTTTCATAAATGAGTATATACATGTTTCAAACTTGAGTCAACTTTGATTCAGAGCCATTTTGACTATGAGATATAGTCAGATTTGAGTATTTTTTGCTCAGTTTTGAAAATGTCGTTTTTAGAGTGTACATGTAAGAAAAACTTTTGACTAAGCAAACGACATTTAAGGCGTTTTACACAATTTTAAGTTAATTAGAAATAACCGGACATAATTTTTCTTACCATGAAAAAATATAAATCAACAGCGAAGGTCTTCTCTTAAACATCCTTTGTGCACATCTCAATTAATTTTATAAAGATAGATTAATGATTACGTGCCTCGGGCCGGACATAAAAGATCGCCGGGTCGCAGGTTAAGTATGGTTGTTCTATCCAACTGCCTCAAATGACGTTTCTACTCGCCAATGTGTCAAAATTAATTCGATGTGCTTTACCCTTTGACTTTATTTGTTCATGAATCTAGTCTGGTAGATCAATTTTTTGTGATTTCCAGGAATGTGTCAGTGTGGAGTTTTTGGTTGTGCAATGAAATTTATTTTATTACAATTCAACAAATAAGTTTATAAAAGTAGCTTATGATGCTTGGATATATGTTACAAAAATTCATAATAGTTATGTTAAAAAGCATTTTAAACTGAAAATTGGGGACTATTTTGGCCACCACTAAGTTAAAAAAAATCTTTGTGATACATTTCCACACCATATGCAAGAGAAATATGCCATAAAACCCATTGCTTAGAAATATTAGTACCCAAAATAGCCATCAGTGGAACCCAGTTTATGATGCTTGGATATATGTTACAAAAATTCATAATAGTCATGTTAAAAAGAATTTTAAACTGAACATTGGGGACTATTTTGGCCATCATTAAGTTAAAAAAAATCTTTGTGATACATTTCTAGACCATATGCAAGAGAAATTTGCCATAAAACCCATTGCTTAGAAATATTAGTACCCAAAATAGCCATCAGTGGAACCCCTGCAGTATTAAAAATTCGATACTTTATTACAAAAAGCAATTTCAGCCTTCAACGTTAAAATGATCAGAAAATAAAATGGCTTTACTATTAACTTGTAATATTTTTAAATGGGCTGTATTTTAAATACTGCAAAATGTTTCATCGACTTTAAAAAATGTTAATGTTAAAAACATGTGTATACAAAACATTAAAAGCTATTTTTTAAATAAAACATACTTAACATAAACATAAATAAATCATTCCGTATATTAAAACGTTAAGTAACAATTAAAATACGATAATATCAGCAATATATCGACATTTTCTGGTCTATTTTCAATGTCTTTAATACGATATATCGATATTTTGAAATTTTTTCGCCATTATGATTGGTAAATTACGGAACCCCAATGCAGCGGCATAATTAAATCAATGACAGGAATCGTACAAATTTAAGATATGTTTTTGCTTTCAGTTTTGGATATTTGTGTACATGGAATATCATTACCAATTAAATCGATGATGCTGAATAACTTTCTATTTCCCATTTTCATCGCCAACAGTTCTGAGATAGGGTTGCTAAGTTTCACATTTCACCACTTGGGGTGCTGTGAGTCGTGGTGTTATTGTGCAGCGCACCTATTTGTAGAACACATCTTTTTTAACTGCACCTGCATCCGTTCGCAAATTAAATGGCTGTGCAACTTACATGCTTTTCACCCTTTATACTTGATAAATGTTCGCAATATTTTTCGTACTAAATCAGTTTATCGCATTTGAAGCATAATATTATGCTACTTGAACAAACGTTTAATTAATTAAAATTTTTATATTTGAAACAAAGAATGAAAAAAAAATGAATATTCATTGAAAATTTTCTTTTAATCAGATTTCATTCTAAAAACTCCCAAATTCTGTAATTTAATTGAAACGTCTTAATTTTTATTTTAGAAATACATAGATTTTCTACGTTTGAATACAAACTTTTTCATGTTGGGACGTTTAAAAGGTTACAGAATTTTTTGAATAAAGTGAATTAATTAATTTAGCATTTAATAAACTGAATATAGCTTCAAATAATTAGGGATATATATTTTTCTCATAAATATCTTACGAGCGCATTTTATTGTGCATTGTCCTATTTCCAACTAACTAGTGAGAAAATACTTGTCTGCATTAATTCTTCTTAAATTACTAACAAAAGAAAATAAAACTGGAAATTAATTGATAGGAAATATTTGTAAAAACAACTTGCAATTTAAGCTTTCAAATATGAATAGAATGTATTTTATATGCCGCTTTTGTTAATTTTCATTTTTTTTCTTTTTTCTTTACAAATAACATAAGATTTAAGAAAATGTCATATATGATAAAAATCCGACATAAGGTGCACACAATAAACAAAGTAAAATACATTGATTAACTTTTAATAAATTAATTTTGATCACAAACTATTGAAAGTATGTTTTTTACTTTTACATTTAATGAAACAAAAGCCTTCTAAAAATTAAATTGTAAAACAACAAGTTTATTTTATTAAAAAAAAAAAAAAAAAAACCTTGCTGCAAAATTTTAAAATTATTCTTCAAATTACATGGCTCAAATTAAATTTTAAATACTTTTATGAAATAATAACACATTTTAGGCATCAAACAGGATGTAAAATAAAAAATATTTTGAAATTTCTTAATATAAATTGCACTTAAGAAATAACAATTGATGGATTACCTTTTAATCTTCTGTTTACGGAAATTTTAACGCTATTTGTTTTAAGTTTAAGTGCATAATGACATTAAGTTTTTTTTTTAACCGTAGACTAATGCAGATACCGAAATTAACTGGGAAATAATGGAATAATCAGAATGAAAATAATTGAATTTTTCGCTTAGGAAAGAAAATGGAGTAGCATTTTAAGTACTACTGCTAATTTTCTAAAAATGTTTCCAGGAATTCAAAGAAAGGTTTTTCAATGAAACACTTAGTGTAAAATATTAATTTAAAAAAAAAAATGGCGTTTTTCTTTTCTCAAAAATCACAGCTGACTCAAGTGTTCTTTACAGAATAAACTCACAACGTTTAATGACGACGCGTTTAGAACGAAAAGAACGAAGAAAAAATAAAATTTCAATGAGATCGTTGATTTTTTTATGAAAATTTATTTTCTGTTTATTTTTTTTTTATAATAAACGTTTTATTTCTGGCATGAGTAGATTATTCACAAGAGTAGCAATCATAAAAACATGACTGGAAAATGCAGAATTTACTTGTACTTCAATTTTTTTAAATGAATTTGTCTCAGATTTTATTTTCGATGTACTTCATCGCAATGAATCGAAATAATTAGACTAAAATAACTCGAATTTTAAGAACTTTTAATATTCATAATGGTATATACACAGAGTGTCACAAAATGATTGAATGTTTTTACTTATTGATGACAAGTAGGCAATGCAGGTTGAAATATGCTCAAAATGGGATGGGGAATAAGTTTATGTTAATAAAATATGCCTGGCGCAACTTTAGAAAGCTACACTTTTAAGAAATTTATATGAACACCGTAAGCAAAATTGATCGATACAATTTTTTCCCCTTTTTGCTCCAACAAGATTATTACAAAAAACTGCATATCTGTAGCTTTAAAACTGACTGAGCTATGCTTAAAATAGACCATTTTCAATACATCAAATTAGAAATGTTAATCTGTGAGGAAGACTTGAGAAAATATAGTAATTTAGAAAGATATAGTGGAAAAAAGGAAACATTGACGGTAACTCATATCCAGTTATCCTTATGCAAAAGGCCATACAATAATATTAGGGGTAAAATATTCACAGAAGCATTTTTAGAAGAGTTCAGGTTTGTATTGGAGTTGAGAGAAAACATTGAGAATTTTTTGAGAATTGCATTTTTGAATTTTCTTCCTAGTATTTAAAACTACATTTGTTTCGTCACACGGTCTCGAGCTCTAACCTGCGTAATGTTTTATTTAGCATACATTTATGATGCAGTTTGTTCACGGTTGTTAAAATACTTTTGATATAAAGAACGCCATCATCAATTTGTACATGATCCCTGTTTTCACCAATGAAGTATCATTATAAATGATACGCAAAAGTGGTATTAGTCAGCTTTTTAACTTCATTGCAGTTCAGATTTGAAAGATACGGATATGCAGTTTTTACTTTCTTCTAACTTTACAAGAAGAAAGTATTGGATTCCAGAAAATTTTCAACTTCCGGTTGTCGACGGATTTATACGTTTTAGAAGGTCCTGAACATGATTTGACTGTTTTTAGAAAATGTCTGTCTGTGAGTCTGTGATAAAAGTTTTGAGGGAACTCTATCTCAAGAACTAATGCATGGAATTTAATAAAACTTTATATTCAGCTAGTCCCTGATATAACTTGGTGCTGATTAGATTTTGGTGAAAATCGCCCAAGAGGTAGCGCTGCTATGCTGCATTTTTCGCGATTTCCGCAATAGCTCTATCTCAAGAACGAATGCACTTATTTTCATGTAACTTCAGATTCAATTAGACCTTGGCATAAATAGACGCTGATTATGTTTTGGTGTAGATATCCCAACAGGTGGCGCTGCTATGCTACTTTTTTTCATGATCTTCACGATAGCTATATCTCAAGAACTAATGCACAGAATTTTATCAAACTGCAGATTCTGTTAGACCTTGACATAAATAGATGTTGATTGTGTGTTGGTGCAAATATCCCCACAGGTGGCGCTGCTATACCACTTTTTTCACTATTTTAACGATAACCATATCTCAAGAACTAATACACGGAATTTTATCAAACTTCAGATTCTGTTAGACCTTCACATAAAAAGATGCTGATTACGTGTTGATGCAAATAGCCCCACAGGTGGCGCTGCTATACTACTTTTTTCAAGATTTTCATGATAACCATATCTGAAGAACTAATGCAGAGATTTTCATCAAACTTCAGATTCAGTTAGACGTTGACATAAGTTGTTGTTGATTAGGTTTTAGTCTCACTCTCCCAACAGGTAACGCTGCTATGCTGCATTTTTTTAGGATTTACACGCGTTTAGCAATAGTCATATATCAAGATCTAACACACAAAATTTAAGAAAACTTTAGATTCAGTTAAATCTTGATATAAATTGATGCTGCTTCGTTTTTAGTGTTTGCGAAACCAGTGTGAGATAGAAGAAAATTTTGGGATTGCACATCCGCCTAGTTTGTATTGATTTTGCTGTAGTAAAAAGAAAAAAAAAATATATATATATTGAGCAATTTTGTCCAGGAGTCGTATAAAATTTTGAAAACTGTAATTTTTTAAAAAAAAATGAAAGGGAGAAGTATTTCATCAATAGAATCTTATTTTCTACTTTATTTTCAGTGCAATTTATATTGCCTGTTTATATAATATAGGAAAAAAATTGAAGCGAACTGCACCCTGTACATATATCATGCATGAAAATCATGCGAAGTATATCTATGGCCTTCTGATGATTAAAAATAAAGCTTTTAGATCATTCAGATTACTTTGTTGTAAGAAGATAGGTTGCACTAATATCTTGGGATTGTTCCAAATTCCCGCTATAGAGTGAAATTTGGTCGTCTTTTCAGCAATTGTGGAAAGATATTTTTACGCTTTTTAATTCTTACATTCTTATATGAATAATAACTTGTAAATATTAATTAATTATCCCATAAAATAAATCCATAATGTGCATCGTATCTCTGTGGTACTTGTTCTGGTGTTTGGAAGTTTCCAGGTCATTCTAGTGTTTCTGTTGTAATGTGGTTTTAGTGTTCACTGTTAGAAATTTGCAGCAAGCTGTCCAGTCATTTGACCGTTTTTATAGAAATCGATTACATAACCGTAATTTAACTCCATTCTGACCATATTTTTGCCTATATTATGGTCAGAATCTAGGTAAATTACGGTTATGTAGCCGTTTTTTATAAAAACTGTCAAATGACTGGACAGTTTGCTGCAAATTTTTAACCATGTTGTACATACGTAAATATTAATTCATACGCATATTTCTTAAAAAGCAATATGTCAAAAACTTCCACGCATTGTTAGGAATGGGATGTAAAGTTTTCAAGCCGCTATAGGTATCGAACTGTCATAAGTAGTTTTCGTGTGTTGCGTGTGGCAACAGTAACTGACGAATATATTTAAGAAAAAGCAACATCTAAAGTACATCGACATGTTTCTGGTAGTAATTTATTTTTTCAGAGTAAAGTTTTTAGACCATTTGAATGTCCTTACTCTGTTGCTACAGTAGTTAACATGATTGCTCTAACGCAGCCATACTCAAGCTTCGTCACGCGTGCCGCATGTGGCCCGGCGACCTTTAATATGCAGCCCGAGACACAAAATCATTAATATCTATTTATAAAATCAATTGAGATGGGCATAAAAAAATTTTAAAAGCTTCACTATTCTTTTATATATTTTCATGGGAAGACAAAATCTGCCCCTTTATTTATAATCACTACCGTATATACTCGTGTATAAGTCTACTCGTGCAAAAGTCGATCCCCCCAATTCTTACGGAAAATTTTGAAAAAAAAATGAATTTCCGTGAATAAGTCGAATTACATTTCTGGTAGTATGTTGAAAAAGGATTTGTAATTGAAGATTTAAAAAAAAAAAATCATTAAATTAGTCTTTTTTTTTTTTTTTTTTTTTTTTACATTTCTAATCAGACTTTTTTTTTTTTAATTCAACATTTTAAAACTGTATAATTATGTAAAACTGAAGAAGCTTAAACTATTTTGAAACCTATTCACATCAATTTAATGATACTTAAAAAGAAAAAATGCTTTGAAAAATCTATTCAAACCTTATTTACAAGGGTAAACAACTTCTTAGGCTGCTAAAATATACCACTAGTTTGTATTGTAGGACTTTTAGGAGTGAAATCTAGAAGCATTCTCAAGTTGAAATCTGTTTAAATAGGGAATTAAATTGCTGAAAAGAATGCCCCTGTATTGGAGGGAATTCTATCCCAAGAGAAAATGGGTACAGAACAATTACAAGGACATTATTGTTGAGCTTTTTTGTCAATCGCAGGGAAATGACCATTGTCCGCTTTTATCTCTCTCTCTCTCTCTGTCCAACCTAGAACCGATGACTACGGTATTAATTAATTAATTTATTCATATATATATTTTTTTACTAACTCGTATATAAGTCGACCCCTCATTTTCCACTCCCAAATTTTGTCTAAAATTCTTCGATTTATACACGTATATATACAGTAATTTAAAATGATCTTAAAACATGTTAAAGGTCATTTCGTTAGTCAAAAATTATTTTTACATGTAGTGCTATTTGTGCTACAGTGGTGTATATATTTCTTAATCTTCAACACTGAACAAACATTATTTCAAATTAATTAAATTTGCATTATGTATTTAAAAAAGATTTTGCATTGAGATAATGACTGATTTATTAAAGAAAATCACCTGATTTTTTTTTTTTTTTTAGACCTAATTCCAGACAATAATCTTCGCGTCATATTAATACATCATTATAAATAGAAATCTACTACGAAGAATATTTTTCGGAAATAGTGGTGTTAAATTTTTTGGTAACATTTCTTCCGCGACAAACCTTCAATTCTGCTAATTATCTTAACTTTATTATATAGCTTTGTTATACTACTTTTGTTATCTTACTATTTTAATTACACTTTTTTACTTACCCATCATACGTAGTATAGGGTAAATCTTGTAATCGTTTTGAAAATCGAAAATTTTTTTTTGACGGATTTACACGTTTCAGACACTGGAGATTCCGAAAAACATATTTTTAGAAAAAAAAAATTGCCGTCCGTCTGTCTGTGCGTGTGTGTCTGTAAACGCTCTATCTCCCGAACAAATTGAGATAGAGACTTGAAATTTGGTGTGTTCTTAGTATGTACTAATGGGAAGAAGGTTATTGAATTTCAGTAACCTCGATTATCCGGAACTATTTTTTTCGGACTCTCGAAATATTCGTTCTGATAAAAGGTATAAAAAATTTTTCAAAACAGTTTACTTTAAGGAGTGAATATAAAAGACAATAAAAAACATAACTTTTGCATAAAGAATGAAGTCGATCGGATAATGAGTTGCCGAGATATTTGTAACCCTATTCTCCACACTCTTCGTTTTTTCATGACCCTTTATTTCATTGAAATTTCAATTCAAAGATATATTTCAATTGGAAATGAGACGCTTCATCCGACGCAGTAAAATGTTAGGTAATATTATTATCATTTTTTAGTTATAAGGATGTTTTTTTTACGCCCTTCAGTAATAGAGCATTTAAAGTTTATGACGTCATCAAGCCACGATTTTATTCGAATTGCAATGCATTTTATAAATAGTTTACACATGTTTTATTTTCATATTTTATGTTATGCATATCCATGATGGGTAAGTATTACGATAGCCCCCAACGACTAGTTTACATTATTATACAAGTGCGTTGCGGCCCGCCTAGCATCGTCAACGTATGTTTGCGGCCCGCGAGAAAAAAAGGTTGAGTATGGCTTATTTAACGTCTTGGAGTTCTATTCCAAATTCTGGTTAATACGTGAAATTTGGCCTTGTGTTCATTAATTCTAGTGATAACTTATTTTTCAAAAGCTTTTCATGACAATGAGATACTTTTGATTGGCGTTTTATACAGTAAACTTAAGTGCTAATGACACACAGCGGAGAAAAATCTTTTGCGCTTTTTAAAGTATACCAGAAAATGCGTTCTTTTTGTTGTAACAGGGAAAATTCGAATGAAATTTATACATTGAGCTCAAAATTAGAGCGTTTTACTCGTAAGAAGTGCAAAATTAAGGAAATGAAATTGTGATTTAGTATTTAATTCAGCTGAACACCTGGAGTCGAATGATTTTGGGTAATTTTTAACAGTTCGCTTTTGTTGGAAAAAGTTAATCCACATACCATCAGGTTTTACGTATCACATTCTCACGCAGTTTTCTTATTAATACCCGTATTTTAAACAGTATTACTTACCCATCATACGTAATATAGGGTAAGTCTTGTAATCGTTTTAAAAATAGATTTTTTTTTTTTTTTTTTTTGACAGATTTACAAGTTTCAGACACTAGAGAAAATGAAAAATATATTTTTTGAAAAAAAAAAAGTTGCAGTCCGTCTGTCTGTGTGCCTGTGTGTGTGTCTGTAAACGCTCTATCTCCTGAACAAATTAAGATAGCTACTTTAAATTTGATATGTACTTAGTATGTAATAATGAAAAAGAGCTTATTGAGTTTCAGTAACCTCGATTATCCGGAACTATTTTTTTCGGACTCTCGAAATATTCGTTCTGATAGAAGGTATATAAAAACTTTCGAAATTGTTTATTTTAAGGAGTAAATATAAAATATAATAAAAAAACATAAATTTTGCGAAAAATAAAGTCGATCGAGTAATGAGTTGCCGAGATATTTGTAATCCGACTTTACACACTCTTCGACTTTCATGACCCTGTATTTCATTCAAATTTCAATTTCAACGCAGTAAACCGCTAGTTAATATGATTAACATTGTTGGAGGTATAACGATGTTTCTTTTACGCAGTTCAGTAATAGAACATTTAAAGTTTATGACGTCATCAAGCCACGAATTTATTCGAATTGCAATGCATTTTGTAGGTAGTTTACACATGTTTTATTTTCATATTTTATATTATGCATATCCATGATGGGTAAGTATTACGGTGGCCCCCAACGACTAGTTTTTATTCTGCTTTGACAGTTCTTTTCTTTTGATTCATATTACCTATTTTTTTTCTACTATTATTCATGTCTATTTTTATTCTCCCATTCTTCTTAGTCAGAAGCTTAAGTTAAAGTAAGAAGAACAAAACTATTTAACTGTTAGAATAGAAGTAACATTTCATATACTAACTCACTCAGATGAGTGAAACGGAATATTTCTTCTTAGTTCTGCTGTCGGAAGACATATATAACTAGCGGCAAAGAACTTAACCATCTATTCATTTATTTTCAAACTCACGGCAAAACGAGTATTGAATATCGAAAGATTATATGGAAAACGAAACATATCCGTAATAGAAAACTTTTCTAAGCACCTACTTCCTCCGATCGTCACTACTGTCTTGTCATTCGATATATTTTTCATAAAGCACCCCCTGAATCTTATGAATAGCCCCTCTGTGTACAACACTTCGACTTTTTCCTCTTACCTAACTTAAAGGTTCCACACTAAGCCAAGCTAGAACCAAAATCTTCATCGGATTCTCCCCCTCTAATCCTTTTACCGCGAATTGTTACATGGTTATGACATGCAGAAGCTGATTCTTGTCAGCTGTATCCGGAGGAGCAGGTCTAAAAATAAGATTTAGGGATTGACCTGGTGATGCTGAAACGGTAGCAGACAGATCACGATTACTGATTTCCATGGAGAACGGCATCCTAGAGATGGATCCTGCGCTGCTTTTTACGCTGTCTCGTAACCATAAATAAGGCGTCTAAAAAGAAAAATAAGTATCAGTGGTTTTGGAGGCATTTTTTTTATGCATCAAATTACCAGCTTGAAAACCCAAATATTAAATGTTTAAAGTGAGTTTTTGCTAACATAATAAAATAAAGTTAGCTATGTAAAAACTTTTGCACTATGCAAAATTCCAAATGTTATGCAACTTTTAAACTTTAAAGGTAACGGGCGGTTTATCATATATTCTAATACGAGCAAATCTTGTGGGTGGTTATATATATATATATATACATGCAAAAATTATCTTAAAAACGGCTCTAACGATTTTGACGAAATTTCGTATCCTACCGTTTTGGGGCACCAGAAAACCATTCGGCTACGTCACATGCTCGAGAAAATTCGATTAGTGGGTCATTTTGGGTCATTTTGGGTCATGGTCAAGCTAATTGTATCTAAAAAACGGTTCAAACGATTTTGACGAAATTTTGTATCGAGACCATTTTCGGGCATGAGAAGTCAATTGGGCTGGGTCACATGTTCGAGAACTTTCGATTAGTGGGTCATTTTTGGATCAACGCGGGTCAAATTAATTTTATCTAAAAAACGGCTCTAACGATTTTGATTAAATTTTGTGTCCTACGAGTTTCGAGCACGATAAAAGCATTGGGCTAGGTCGCATGTCCGAGAAAATTCGATTAGTGGGTCATTTCTGGGTCATTGTGGGTCAAGATCTAAAAAGCGGCTCAATTTACACTAAATTTTGCATTCAATGGTTTCCGGGCACGAGAAGACTGTTGGGCTAGGTCACATGTTCGAGAAAATTCAATTAGTGGGTCATTTTGGGTCATTATCAAGCTAATTGTATCTAAAAAACGGTCCAAACGATTTTGACGAAATTTTGTATCCGACTATTTTTGGGCACGAGAAGACTATTGGGCTGGGTCACATGTTCGAGAACTTTCGATTAGGGGGTCAAAGCGGGTCAAATTAATTTTATCTAAAAAACGGCTCTAACGATTTTGATTAAATTTTGTATTTTACAAGTTTCGGGCACGCGAAAATCATTAGACTAGGTCACATGTTCGAGAAAATTCGATTAGTGGGTCATTTCTGGGTCATTGTGGGTCAATATCTAAAAAGCGGCTCAATTTACACTGAATTTTGCATCCTATGGTTTTCCGGCACGAGAAGACTGTTGGGCTAAGTCACATGTTCGAGAAAATTCAGTTAGTGGGTCATTTTGGTCATGGGTCATGATATTTGAACTCAAATTTAATTTTGACCGAGCATTGCTCGGTCTTCCCTGCTCGTAGTAACTTAAAGACACGCATGGCACACTCTATGCGCTATTGGTTTTAAAAGCATGAATAACAATTTTATAATTCCTACTGTTAGCTCACACTCTCTATATATTTATATATCTTGTTCAAATTTTCAATCGTTAGTAAAATATTTTCTATTCATCCACTCAAGTTCAAATGCATTTTTTAAAACTTGTACTGGATGACACTTGATGCTAATACAGTTTTTTCAAATATTAATTCATTAATTAAATGTAATTAATTAATTTTAGTTTTATATGGGAGCAAATAATTTCTCCCATTGTTTTCATAAATGAAATGAAAGATTATCCCCAAATGAGTGATACCATAAAATAAAATACCGCAACGATGATTATAAAATAATGTTCAATAAAGATAACGTGGGACATTAATGCTGCACGCGTTTATTTTATATATTTATGATTAAAAAGAAGGAATTGACTTAATTTTTTTTTATATTACTTGTTAATAATATCCTTGTTTAATGCACTGTTTAAAAGTAGTATAAAAGTAATAACATGAAATTGTTAAAAAAAAAAAAAATATTTAATTAGAAATGTTATAACACGGACGGTTTGTAGTAACATAAAGACGCGGGTTGCTTAACTTCATGCGCCAAAGCCTTTTAAAGCCTAAATATCAACTTTTGATGCTAAAGAAGAATAGTGTCTAATACCTAGTAATAGTATAAAATTAATAGACAGCACATTTATGAGAAAAAGTTAAATTAAGAAAGGAAATAGAATATACTACGCAAATACACTGGTGACATACACCGTAACCACCGATGACTTACCAATAAAAATAATAAAACAGAGCAGAAAAAGGCGAACATTGGTTGAACATTAAAGGAACTTTGGGGAGACGTAATTGAAGCGCAAGTGTTAATCAAGTAATTATTTTAGAATTCACAACTGTAATTTCACTGACTGGTGCACTCAGTACACCGCCAGTGTATTTAAAGGTTAACTAACAATCAGATAATACCGAATAGATGAAAATTGAATGTTCCCTTGAACTAGCGGAAAAGATAGCTCCATTAAAAAAGGTCCAAAAATACGGTTCTAAATTCCAAATATAAAGTGACAAAAAAGCAAATAAACAAATAAGCGAAAGAAATAGAATAATTAATTACGTGGTAAGTAAAAGATAGGAAAGATAGAATTGTATTTTATTTTGAAAATAAGTAGAAACACGTAAACAATGGATAAATGTGGTTTAAAATGTATTTTTATGAATTAAGAAATATTAATGTAAAGATTTCTTAAATTTTCCCTTTTAAGTGGTAAGTAAAAGATAGGAAAGATAGAATTATGTTTTATTTTGAAAATAAGTAGCAACAAGTAAACAATAGATAAATGTGCTTTAAAAGGTATTTTTATGAATTAAGAAATATTAATGTAAATATTTCTTAAATTTTACTTTTTAAGTTATTCTAAGATTGCAGTTCTAATGATTTCATATAATATATAGCAGAGACATGGCACATTTAATAATATAACAGAAAAGAGTTGGTAACAAACATAAAAGTACATATAATAGAAATTTCATATTATGTAAAAGTTAAAATGTTAATATTTTGTTTTATCAACAAAATAAATATCCTTTTTGTGTCAAAAAATTCATTTCTAAATTTTAAAATTGTAATTTCGATTCTTGGTACATTAGAATACTTTTTTATTTTAATATTCTCAAACAATTGTAGGGGGAAGGGGATTAGCGATTGATCTGGTGCTGCATGTATTATCATGGAATTTAAAAATCCACATTAAGAAAAAAAGACATCAAAATTAATGTATGTTGTTCATGCTATGTACAATATAAAGGGCTTACTTTTTTTATTTATAAAGGCATTCTTTAACCATGACCTTTATCACCATAATGACAAAGATATTCAATAAATATCGTTTGAAAATTTCCTGGGAACTTAAAAAAAAAATACGCTTCCTTCATTTATATGTATTTAAAATAACTTTTTATGCCATTTTTATGCAATAACCAAGATATTAAGCTTCTAATTACATATATTATATTCCTCCGCGCAATTAATTAAGTAACATGAAGCATGTCACTCGCGAAAGTATTCCCATATCTGTATGTTAATTATAGCAATACATATCCGAAAAAAAATCCTTAACAAAAAGTTTTTTTCAGCACGTCTCATGCTAAGGTTGTTGAGGTGTTGCTAGTATCCATCTCTTTCAGAACGTCACAATCCTATGTAGTATAAGAAAACACGTCTTTAAGGTAAATTTTATAATTCAGTGGATCAGGGTTGTTAATAAGCATGCACGAAAATAAGGTTAGCCGGAGTAATTGGAAACAAAATTTCACATTTCTGTGTTCGACCTCCTACAAGAGATGCATCTCCCATTCATTTTCTTTTAGGGAGCAGAAAGATGTTCCTTGTAGTACATACTTTTCACTACATTCAGTGTTGCCAGTAGGTTACTTTTTTTATTCAGTTTTCTTGATTGGTTTTTTGAAATGGTATAAATTGTCTTCTTTTCCCTTTATTTAATCTGTCATTAAATTAGGCAAATTTTACTTTCTCAAAAAACTGGTGGCAATCAAGAAAACTGAATAAAAAAAAAAGTAGCCCACTGGCAACACTGACTACCTTTAGCAAAATTTGACGACGGTTTCTGGTGGGAGGTTTTTATTCACTCCTCGGGTGAAATTGTTTTGTATTGACATGCGACATGTTCACAAATACCGAAATATTTTTTTTTTGTTGAAAAACAAATGAACAAAAAAACAATATTGCACGAGTGAACTGCAACAGTAATCCTGACATATAGAAAAGAGCTAAATGCAATTTTGGTTCAAAGTTTAGAGTATTAAGATAAAAAGCATTTTTGTTTCATATTTACAAACCCGAAAGCAAATGTACAAGTTTATTTCCTTTATTCTCTTGCAAGGTTGTAAATACATTACGATTACGTTTACGAGATCGACAAAGTTCACTGAAATGATTTAGAAGTTACTGCGTAAGAAGACTGTCAGTTCTTCTGAATCAAAATGTGTTATGGTTGATAATGATCAAAATTTACCATTGTCAAAAATCCAAGTGTATCCTTTCTAGTCTTTTGGAAGAGAATGAATAAGGAAACTTGTATATTTGTTTTCATATTTACACAACCCGAAAACAAATATGCAATCTTCTTTCCTTCATTCTCTTCTACAGAAATAGGAAGGATGATTTGACTTGAATTTTTGATAATGGCAAATTTTGATCATTATCAACCATAACACATTTTGATTCAGAAGAATTGACAGTCTTTTTATCCTGTAACTTCTAAAATATTTCCGTAAACTTTGTCACTATCGTAAACGTAAGCGTAATATATTTTAAACTTTGCAACTTCAATAATATTAACCAGCACAAATGTATCTTTTAATCATCAAATACAGATTCCTGATAGATGATTTATTCAATACCTTCAACCGCAATTTTTTCCATTTCCATATTCATTTCAAAATCCATCGAGTTAAAATTTCCCTCCAACTTTATTTCGTCTAGTACCAAACTTCCTTTACCTTCATTTTTACTTCTGTACTATTTATCTCTTGCCCTGCATTTCTTGTCAGGTATTCTTTTCTTTTTGCTGTTGACTGAAATCCCTCACCGTACTTCTTAAAACTACCTCTGTGCTTTACCACAGGTCTTTCGACTTCTGAACTAAGGAATTATTCTTGCTGTCACTCGAATTCTTCTATCACTTCTACCGGTTTATGTTCATTCTTTTACATTTGGTTGTTCCTATTAATTATGATTTTTCTTTACAGGCCTTCCACAATTATTTTTCTGATCGGTCGATTCATCTCTTTTCTTTTCAGTTACCTTATTAACCTTCGCTTCTTCATCTCCTTTAAATCTCTTAAATAACCCTTCAAACGTAAGAGCTTCTCTGAATGTCACATTTTGATTCATAACGTCAGAAACAGCATCGTGCAAGTCTTGGGTCACATATGCATCACACTTTTCAGGCGAGGGGCTGATGGCATTTCGTTTTTTCAAATAGGTACGTGGCATACTTGAGTGCAAAAAGTATGTACACTGTTAAAAATATCCCTGTAAAATTACGGGCAGAGGCCGGCAGTACAGATTGCAGTCGTACCCTGAAAAAAAAATCCATGCTTATCATTTTGTCCATCCCGTAATTTTACGGGGTAAAATAATACAGCAATATAATGCACAGGATATAATGCACTTTAAAACACAATAACACTTTACTTACTGTTCCGTAGCACGTTAGATAATCATCACACAATCACTTTTTTGGCGTGTTAAAAAATATGTTACGGTCGCGGTTAAGCGACATTATTTTTCGAAACACGACTAAAATGAAGAGTTACACCCTAGCGGAAGAATATGTATGGGGTCGTACCGTATTTTTCATAACAGATGGGCTAGAACTGTAAGAATATGTATTTAAGAATATGTATGTAAGAATATGTATGTAAGAATAACTGTAGATTGCCCTTAATTTTCTAAGTATCTAAGGGATATAAGGCCGCTTATTTAGTGGATCAGACCGTTTTTCATTAAATAAGGCTGTTGCCCATGAAAATTGAAGGGCAAACGCTCATAAATTTACAGTTTTTTTTCTGAGAGTGTAGCGCAATTATAAGTCGTTTTTGTTGTCATCTTCATTGTGTGAGCTCAGCAGAACAAAATAAGACAAGGCAAAACTTCGCTTGGCAAACTTTCGTGATAACACTTTTATCACACATTATCAGCCGTCAACAAAGGTAATCAGAGATAACGCTAGAAAAGTCGGGAACAGCCAAGACTCCTTATTCTGCCTTCTCTAAGTTTACTAGCATCTTAGTTTGATAGGTCTATGTTAGTCTGGTCTGTGGTATACGTTCTCAATTAAAACCTGTTTTCAATTATCCCGACTGACCTTAAGTGTAACAGAAATTTGTTGTTAAAATCTACTTTTGTAAAACAAATTAAATTTTATTTTTATGACAAAAAATGCATTTCTAAATTTTAAAATGTAAATTTTTGTATATTTGAGCATTTTTAAACTTTTAATATCGTCAAAGCATTCATATAGTATATTAATCTTGTTTCTTATTCCTCATACAAATTAACTGTATCCATTCTTAATAGTTTTTTTTTAATTAAATCACATATTACGGGTAAGGTGAAATCTAAGGTTCATATATGTACTTATAAATAATAATAATTAAAAAAAATGATTAAGCGTTTCTATTCAATAAGAATTTTTATAACGATGATCTTCATTATGAATGTAATGACAAATGAGCAGTTAAATAAGTAATAGGGTTTTAATATACATAGTCTAATAAAATTTAATGCCTGAGCCTATTGCCTTATGAGCCTATTGCTATTGCCTTAAGTTTCAAAAACGTTTGACAATTTAATGCAAACTGTAAAAAAACATGTTAACGTCTATCCACTTATAAGCAATTAAAATGACTTTGTATCACATTTTCACTCTAGAATAACCAAGACATTAAACTTATAATTAAGTATATTATACTTCTCTGCGCAATCAATTATGTAACTTCAAACATGCCACTCTCGAAAGTGTTCTCATATCTGTGTGTTTATCATAGCAATACACATCCGTAAAAATTTCCTTAACAAAAAGGCTTTTCAGCACTTCTCATATTAAGAGGGTTGTCAGTATCCATCACTTTCGAAACGTCACCATCCTGTCTTGTATAACAAAACATGCCTTTAAGTACTCCTTTCAATAGATCATCGCTGGAATGAATCCAGAAGTGTCCAATTCTCTAATGGAAGATAAAAAAAGGTCTGATTTTCTACAACAAATATCCGAAAAAAGAGTAAGCGTGTGAATAAATGGAGAGAAAGTAAAGAGTGTTTCCTGTAGCAGCAGTTTTATTTTGTAGAATAAAGTCGGTAAATTTTCATTTGTGAAACAGCTGCATGAACTTGCTGAAAATAAATAGTTAAATAACTTCAAATATTGTTCTCATTCATTTCATTGACAGGTGTTTATTTTGTTTTATAAAGTCGGTAAATTTTCATTTGTGAAACAGCTGCAAGAATATGCTGAAAATAAATAGTTAAATAACTTCGAATATTTTTTTACATTCATTTCATTGACAGGTGTGTATTTTGTTTTATAAAGTCGGTAAATTTTCATTTGTGAAATAGCTGCAAAAACATGCTGAAAATAAATAGTTAAATAACTTCGAATATTTTTTTACATTCATTTCATTGACAGGTGTTTATTTTGTTAAATAAAGTCGGTAAATTTTCCTTTGTGAATCAGCTGCAAGAACATGCTGATAATAAATAGTTAAATAACTTCAAATATTTTTTTCATTCATTTCACTGATAGTTGTTTATTTTGTTTAATGAAGTCGGTAAATTTTCTTTTGTGAAAAAGCTGCAAGATCATGTTGAAAATAAATAGTTAAATAACTTCAAATATTATTCTCATTCATTTCATTGACAGGTGTTTATTTTGTTTTATAAAGTCGGTAAATTTTCATTTGTGAAACAGCTGCAAGAATATGCTGAAAATAAATAGTTAAATAACTTCGAATATTTTTTTACATTCATTTCATTGACAGGTGTTTATTTTGTTAAATAAAGTCGGTAAATTTTCCTTTGTGAATCAGCTGCAAGTACATGCTGATAATAAATAGTTAAATAACTTCAAATATTTTTTTCATTCATTTCACTGAGAGTTGTTTATTTTGTTTAATGAAGTCGGTAAATTTTCTTTTGTGAAAAAGCTGCAAGATCATGTTGAAAATAAATAGTTAAATAACTTCAAATATTGTTCTCATTCATTTCATTGACAGGTGTTAATTTTGTTTTATAAAGTCCTAAATTTTTTCTTTCTGAAAAAGCTGCAAGATCATGTTGAAAATAAATTGTTAAATAACGTCAAACATTTTGTCATTGATTTCATTTTCATGTGTGAATAAAGAAGAGAAAGTAAACAGTGCTTTCTAACAGCCATAGGTGCCAACCTCTCATTAATATTCCGTAATATGCGGGTTAATTTGACCCAGTTTAACAACGCTTCAAACCAGAAAAATTATTGGATGAATCTTTATTTATTCAATTTCAGGTTTCTACGTGGAATCTATTTCATTTCATTTCTTAAAAAAAATTCTGGTGCGAAATGTGTTAAACCTGGGTCAAATTAACCTGCATATTATGGAATATTAATGAGAGGTTGGCACCTATGAACAGCTATTTTATATTATTTAATAAAGACGATAAATTTTTCCTTTTTTTATAGATAGCATTCAATATAAGTAGTTAAATATCATCAATCATTTCACTGCCATATGTTAATAAAGGACAGAAAATAAGCCAAAGCTTTTTACAACAACAGTTTTATGTTGTTTAATAAAGTCGGTAAATTTTCAATTGTTCAATTGTACGTCCACTAACATTTTCCAATGGTCACAAGAGTAACAAAGATGTTATTTATTATCTAGACGAGTTAAATGCTTTTTGGTACAAATTAGATAGGTTTTATGAAGTAGAACACGTGTGTTTTAAGGTTTTCTCAATTTTATCCTAAATATATTTTGTAATATAATAATTGGAAGTATTTATGAAAATATGCTCTGATAGGTCAAAAGATTAACGACGACGGTCGTATCCTTATGTATACATGCAATTTTGCACTCAATGTAACTAGTTAAATAATATCAATAATTTTCAACTAATATAGCGTATAAAGTCCCATAATTTGGTTGTAAAACTGCTGGTATATTTTCTTATATAAAATGTGCTATTTTTTATTTCTGTATAATATGATCTTCTGTGAAGGGTTTTTTTATGTACATAAAAATAAGAACACTGGTATTTCACATATTCAATATCTACTTTATAAATAAAATTTATTAGAATATTTAATACAGCAGTCTTTTCGATACATATTACTATATAAATTTCCTTATTTACAATTTTTATAATTACTTCATGAAGAACTTTAAAAATCACAAAAAAGGCATGAAGAACATCGTGAACCCTTACCAGCATAATACAAAATCATTCAGGACTGGGAGACTGGATATGCATTGATCTGGTCAACTACTGTACGAATAAGCATATTGAAGGATGTTTGTCACTTATCAAATGAAGTCTTCTTTCGAATTCTGAAAAATTGTTATTGTATTAGTACTTTCTCCAATAAAATATATTTTCATAATACTTATTTATAACCAGTAAATAATGTTCCTTTCATTCATTTGAGTGAAATTTGTATTGAATGAGAATTTTTTTTTTCTCGTGTTCTTAAAAATTAATGAATAAAAACAATTTGAACTGATTTTATTAAACACAGATGTTGGAGAGATATTTTACCCCTATGGATATATACAGGGAAGTTACAAAAAATACTTGATAAATCTTTCTTCCATATATACATTCCGATATCCATGTGTCAGTTAACTGGGTTTCAAAATTAAGTAAATTGTGATCGTATAATCTAGGCTTCTGTGCTGTAAACATTAGGCATTTCTCCATAAAATAACAAATTAATAATTAGAAATCCTAACTAATTCCTAAAAATAAAAATTAATAAAGATGCCAAAGCGTTGTGTAATTTTCGAACAGAGACCTTTATAAATCACCCAGTTAGCACACATTTATTCTGCTAAAATGTATTTAAGTTAAAGGAAGAGATACCACAAAATAAGATGACATAAAATTAATTAAAAAAATAAAAATGTATTTACAAAACATATAAAAAAAATAAATAACATTACAGATATTAAAAATAAACACAGAAACACTATTTACCAAAGGAAACATTGTTTAGTTTAATATTATATGGTCATACATTGACCTAAGTATTGATAATGGGTCATTTAATTACCTGTGAATTAATTTTAATATTCTTAAATTCCTAATAAAATAATGCTTATTAAATTTGATTCTATCCTCAGAATCATCAACATTTATTAAAAGAATATTCTACTTTGTTCTGGGTTTTCAAACTTAACCCTTCTATTAAAACCAAGTATAAATAAATTGTCACAGTCAAATTAAAAATGTAAGGTCGCACAATACATCATCACTTGTAAGCTATAACATCGAGGGTTGTTTTAAATCACATCAGTTGTGTCTCATGTTGTTTAATATTCTTAATAAATTACAAGAACAGTCTTCAGCCATATTGCTGTCACTTTCATAACTAATTTTAATGTTCGCGGACTTCTTAAAAGTGTAAATATACAGCCATGGAAAAAAATTATAAGGACACGTTGAAAAATGAGTAATATGTATTAATGTAAACATAAACCGAAAACAAAATCAAACATAATTTACTAATCGTAATTAGGAAACAGTAGGAACCTATTAATACGAAATTAAATTACGATAAAATTTATAAATCACCTATTAATGGAAATATAAGAAGTGAAACAGGGAACAAATTATAAGGACATAATTAAATATGTCTGGAATAAATTAATATTCTACAAAATCACCCCTTTTTTTTTCATTGACCCTAATTAATCGTTCAGTCATTGACTCAGAAAGTCTAGTTAAAGTTTGTTTAGAAATGTTTTTCCACGCTAATTCTATGGATGATGTCAAATCGTCTATATTTGCATATTGTGTGCCATGCTTATGTACTTCTCTAGCTAAAATTCCCCACAGATTCTATGTGGGGCTTTAAATCAGGGCTTCTTGGCGGCCAATCCAAAACTTGGACAGAATTGACTTTGAACCATGAACGTAATGTACGAGACACATGGCAACTTGCATGGTCTTGTTGAAACAAATAATCACCATCTGTGATAAGGAGTGCTTCAGGCAATAATTTTTCAGCTAGCATATCCACGTATGATCCTGAATTCATACGTTCTCGAAAGACACGATTGGTGTTGCTCCATTGGCTGCAAAATCTGCCCACACCTCTTTCTAATTGGCATTAGGAAAACACAGGTTTATCTTTTCGCAAGTCATACCAATAATGGCGAAAACCATATGGTCCATCCAAATTATTTTCTTTCGTCCGAAAATACCATATTCCAGCGAGATCCAAAAGAAACGTGTTTATTAACAAATTCCAATCTAACCTTCTTATGTAGTTTTGTAAGTGGTGGACGTGACCGTAGTTTAGCATATCTAACATTGGGATTCTTTTCCAGAACATTACGTACTGTTCGGCTAGTGCATGGTAGATTCATTTCTGTTTTAATTTGAGTACAACTCTGTTTTTTATGCAAGCTCGACGCTCAATTCTATGTTTCTGGCGAATAGTCAGAGAAACAGGAGTACCTGTATGCTTCTTCTTGCCATAATCTTTTGGATTCTTTAAGAAATTATAAATTACTATTTTAGATCTGTTTATATTACTTGCAACTTTACGCCCACTAATTCCACATTTTCTGTAAGCAATGATTTTTTCCTTTTCAAATTTAGATAGTTGTGTGGTCTTTGGTATAATGAAGAACGAGAGAAACTCAACAATCTTACTGCGAACAGTTTTAGGCTACTGCAAACAATCTTATGATATTACCAAATATGCAAATTTTTGTTTGTAATTTCAAAAGAAATACATGTCCTTATAATTCTGTCCGAGCAGAAAGCTATTAAAACCTTTTAAATTTTTGCCTTTTAATGATTTTCCAAAATTTCAACTTAAAGTTTAATTGGAAATGATCCGTTTCAAGCCTTTTTATCATACATATATGTGGTCGCAGGAGTTGTCATCTGAACTTTGGACTGCTAACCCAAGCACATATTTTATTGGGGCTTGTGTAGTTGAATGATGCCTCGCGAACAATAGAATATTTGATGATGTGCAATTTTATCGTGAGAACAGAGTAGATGTGCTACAGCTTTCGTCCCGATCAGACGGATCGAGAATAGTCCCTGTTTAATTCTATGCCGGTCGGTGGAACCGCGCATTTAAATAATGTTTAAGTCCGACAGACGGTCGGATCAATTCTAAGTGTATATAAGTTTTTTAATTAATGTTGTAAATATTTTATATGATAATTCAGATATTAAAAGTATAACGTTTAATGAATTTGAAAAACGTGTGGACTATTACTCATTCCCCTAGACGCCAGCCTAAATCCTACAATATTTGGGGGCTCGGCCGGGATGGATATTTTTGAACGCCAGAGGACAGACTTCAGACTTCTTATCATAAATTTCCGATGCTTCGAAAAAGAGAAAGAAATAAAGTTTTCCGAAGCTACTGATAAAAGAAATAATTTGTTCTACTGACGTGCGTTTTTCTCCAGATGTGATGTGTTTTACAGTGTTTTTGCACCGAAAAGTGTGAATTGCTTCCTGAGTGTTTGTGACATCTTTCTACAGAAGAAAAAAAAAGGCCTCGCATCGAGTGCGATGTTTTGGTCTCATTAGTGAAAGAGAAAGTGCAGTGGTTTTTTTTGTTGTTGTAGTTGTTTCTGTGCACGCTGGTTTCAAGATGTGAAATTATTTTTGTTTTTGTTTTTCTTTTTACATTACAAATATTGGAGCAGGGTGTAATTTTTTTTCTGCATTCAACGAAGTGATAGGGAAAATAATTACCTGCAGTGATTTATTTTTTTTGTAGGTAATATTTAAAAAGGCAAGGTGGTGATACCTTTTGTCTATAATATTTGAAAGGAGACGAAAAATAATTACCTGTAGTGCGTTATTTTTTGTGCAGGTAATATTTAGGAATGTTTAAAAAGACAAGGTGGTGGTACCTTTCTCTACACTATTTTAAAGAAAACGAAAATTAATACCTGTAGTGTTTTATTTTTTGTGCAGGTATTATTGAGTAATATTAAAAAGACAAGGCGGTCAAACCTTGGTCTTAGAAAAGATAAAGGGAGCTCAGATTCCCATAGTGTTTTTTTTGTATATTTTTTTATATATTTAAATTGGATCACTCAATTGAAGTAAGTGAAAAAAAATGTTTTTTATATGTATTGTTTATTACGATTAGATAGTTAATTTTGAATTTAATAGATAATGACATACCTCGCGCGAGTTAAAAAGTGTGATCTAATCACATTGGTTGAGGAATTGAATCTAGTATTGCCAGAAAATGTAAAATGTTCAATACTGACGGACTTAATTCCTTATTCCGGTAATTACGATAATTACGATGAAGAATACACGAAAAATATTCAAATGCGTATTACGTCAGACAGGGAAGAGAAAGAAATGAGAGAGAGGCAATTAGCTGAGGAACAATCAAAGAGGGAATTTGAAATTCGTAAGTTAGAGTTGCAATCAACAATTAGTGTTAATGCCCCCCCCCTCCAACAAATAAACATAATTTGTTAAAAATTATGGCGAAATTTGAATTACCAGGTGATATCGGGGTATATCTTAACCTTTTTGAAAGGCAAATAACAAGAATAGGATTGGATAAGAATGACTGGGTTTCTCATTTGTTAGGTTTGTTACCTCTTGACATAGTACAATTCGTTGGTCGGGAACCAGACCCAAATGCTTCAGATTATGATTTCGTGAAGAAATTGTTGCTTAAACGGTACCGCTTGTCACCTGAACAATTTAGACAGAAATTTAATAATCATCGTAAAGACATTTCATCTTCTTGGCGTGATTTCGCTTTTGAAATTAACACATTTCTACGGGAATGAATAGAAGGCCTTCAAATACGGACTTTTTCAGAATTTCAAGACCTGATAGTTGTGGATCAAATTCGGAAAAAATTACCTCCAGACATTCGTGAACATTTTTGTGATGAATTGCCAAAAATAACAAATGTAGAAGAGTTAATTGTTAAACTAGACTATTATGAATCAGCAAGGAACAATATTAGAAAAAATGATTATAGAAACCCGAATACGGAATTTAGAAAACGTCCGATTGAAAATAATAGGACATTTCATCGAAGTGATACGAGTGTCGTACCATACGAGAAAAATTACGCAAGTGCCCAAAAAAATAGTTCAAGTGTAAAAATTCGCTGTTTCAACTGTAAAGAATTTTCGCACAAGTCGATTAACTGCCCACGTAAAAGAGAAGGACCCATTTGTTTCAAATGCAAAGCCGTAGGTCATAAAGCGGATCAGTGTACCTATAATGTCCCTAAAAGTGTAAATTCCTTTGCAAGCGACATCTCAATTTCTTCGAATAGAATAATGAAAAACGTGATGATTTTAGGAAAAAGTATTGAAAGTTTAATTGACACAGGGAGCGAAGTAAATATGGCAAATTTAGACACTTATGATTCTCTAGGACGTCCCAAATTATATGCAAATAATATAACTTTATCAGGTATAGGTGGAAACCATGTAACACCTATGGGCTACGTGAATCTAAATGTTGAGATGGATAATTATATTGTAAATACCGATTTATATATTGTAAAAGATTTAAATTATAATATTATATTGGGGAGTAAATTTTTAAAACAAGTAAATTTCAATATTTCTGGAGACGGAATTCAGATTACTGGAAAAAGAAAACTGAAAGAAGTCAAAATTAATTACGCAATAGCTTTCCCACGAGAAACCACAAGAAAAAAATTTGGCCACATCAGCTTCAGCACACCCAGAAATTATTTGCGGTCAGTGTTAAAAACCTCTCCCACATTTGAAAAAACTGCAACGCACGCTGATTTCGTGAGAACCGAAGAGTTTAACCGCAACACTCCCATTTTTAACTTTGCTGAAAAATCAAACATACCAATTAAAGTGCAGAGTGACTGTTTGTTAGAAAATGAAGAGTGTACAGATATGCAACCAAATTTAATGGAAACCACAAAGATTTGTTTAGCTGAAACAGCAAATTCAATAAATTTTCAGGAGATAGATACTAGTCATATTACAAACAAGGATATTAAAACAAAATTAACAGAACTTATCACTAACTATAGGCCTAATAAAATTAAACATACGAATTTAAAAGTAAACATAATATTAACAGACGATGTTCCAATTGCACAGCGACCACGTAGGTTAGCATTTCCGGAACAGGAATTCGTAGATAAACAGATACAGGAATGGTTGGACTCAGGTATCATAACGGAAAGTAATTCGAACTATGCATCCCCTATAGTTCTAGCGAAGAAGAAGGACAATTCATGGCACCTTTGTGTAGATTACAGGCCCCTAAACAAAGAAATAATTAAAGATCATTTCCCCTTACCAATAACAGAAGAAGTTCTAGACAACATAGAACAAGCGCAAGTTTTCACTACCTTAGATTAAAAAAATGTTTTTTTTCATATCGATATTGCAGAGGATAGTAAGAAATATACCTCATTTGTAACACATAATTCTCAATTCCAGTTCGAGAAACTCCCTTTCGGACTATCGGTTGGACCTCAACAGTTCCAAAGATACATCCAAGTTGTCTTTAAACAACTAATTAAAGAAAAAGTTGTACTAGTTTATTTAGATGATATTATAATTCTTGCGCAAACTGGCGAAGAAGCCCTTTTAAAACTGAAACGTGTTCTAGAAATTGCAGCTGATTACGGACTTAAGTTTAATTTTACAAAATGCCAATTTCTCAAGCGAAAAATAGAATTTTTAGGTTACATAATAGAAAATGGTACGGTTAGGCCATCAGAAGCTAAGACTTTGGCAGTGAAAAAATTCCCCGAACCCCGTACTCTTAAGCAACTACATAGTTTTTTAGGTTTAACATCTTACTTTAGAAAATACATTCCTCACTATGCTAGAATAGCAAAGCCCTTAAGCGATTTGTTAAAAGCATAAAATACATTCAAATTTGGACTCATCGAAAAAGAAGCTTTCGAGACACTTAAAGAGAAATTAGTAAATACCCCAGTATTGCACATATTCAGACGCGGTGCTAAATTAAGTTGCACACAGATGCAAGTGCTATAGGTTTTGGTAGTGTCCTACTACAGGAAGATGAAAACAAAAACCTACACCCCATACATTACATGAGTAGGAAAACTACACCTACTCAATCAAAATATTCGAGTTATGAATTAGGAACACTTGCAGTAATCGAGTCAATGAAAAAATTTCGAAATTATTTATTGGGAACAAAAGTTAAAATTCTTACTGATTGTGAAGCATTCCAAAAGACACTCGACAAAAAAGATCTTGCACCAAAAATTGCGAGATGGGCTCTATTTTTACAAGAGATTATGAAATAGTACATCGAGCGGGAAATAATATGAATCATGTCGATGCACTAAGCAGAAATACAGTATTGGTAGTAACACGTTCTTATGACGAATTAACAGCAAAAATTAAATTAGCGCAACAAGAAGATGAGCGTATTCAAACCATCAAAAAATTAATCGAAAAAAATGAAAGCTCGGAATATTTTAATAGAAATGACATACTGTATAAATATGAAAACGACAGAGAACTGTTGATGATTCCCGTAAATATGTAAAAAGAAATAATACGCAATGTTCACAATAAAGGTCATTATGCGGTAGCAAAAACCGAAACAATTCTAAAAGAAAACTATTTTATACCCAGTTAAAACTACTGCTGCCGTAGAATTTATAGATAAATTAAAATTACAACACAACATTTTCGGAAACCCGTCCCGAATAATAACCGACAAAGGACCCGCGTTAACATCTGATGATTTTGAAGCATATTGTAACGAACAAAAAATACAACATGTCCCAATAACAACAGGTGTTCCAAGAGGAAATGGCCAGATAGAACGGATGCACAGAATATTGATACCAATTTTATCAAAACTTAGCATAGAAGAGCCCACGAAATGGTACAAATATGTAGCATCGGTACAGCGAATTATAAACAGCACTATATCTAGAAGCACAAAATTTTCACCATTTAGCTTCTAACAGGAATTAAATTGAGACATAAAAACGATTTGCAAATAAAAGAGTTGTTAGACGAAGAACATGTAAATTCAATTATGTCAGAGAGAAATTTCAATAGGGAAATTGCAAAAGAGAACATTTTAAAAATACAGGAAGAAAATCGTAAAACCTATAATAAAAAAAGAAAAACGGCCAACACTTACAAACTCAGTGATTTAGTAGCTATACAAAAAACACAATTCGGTACAGGCATGAAGTTGAGACCTAAATTTCGCGGTCCCTATGAAATCACCAAAGTGAAAGGAAAGGACCGATACAACGTAAAGAAAATCGGCTACCATTATGGTCCAAACATTACATCGAGTGCTGCTGACTTTATGAAACGATGGACAAATTGGACAGATTGATATTTTGAAACAATATTCTTTTTACTTTTATGGAACATTATGAGTGAACTCTGAACTTTAAGAAATTTTCAACGTTATAACAAGTTTTGTTGTGTTATTTTCATTTTTTATATTTTAGGAAAACACTGTATGTTTCAATATTTACTATTGTTTATTGTTTTGTTTGTATATATATTTTTTGTGTGTATTGGATAATTTTAGATTTTAGTCGACTGGTTCTATACCTAGTGAAATTAGTAGATGATGACTGTGAGGACACACCACAGTCAGGACGGCCGAGTTGTGGTCGCAGGAGTTCTCATCTGAACTTTGGACTGCTAACCCAAGCACATATTTTATTGGGGCTTGTGAAGTTGAATGATGGCTCGCGAACAATAGAATATTTGATGATGTGCAATTTTATCGTGAGAACAGAGTAGATGTGCTACAGCTTTCGTCCCGATCAGACGGATCGAGGATAGTCTCTGTTTAATTCTATGCCGGTCGGTGGTACCGCGCATTTAAATAATGTTTAAGCCCGACAGACGGTCGGATCAATTCTAAGTATATATAAGTTTTTAAATTAATGTTGTAAATATTTTATATGATAATTCAGATATTAAGAGTATAACGTTTAATCAATTTGAAAAACGTGTGGACTATTACTCATTCCCCTAGACGCCAGCCTAAATCCTACATATATTTGCATAATTTTTTAGCCAAGCGACTCCTAGATTTGGCGACTTTTCGCTTGTTCTTATATTTTTTTCCATGCCGTCTCGTTGTATTAATTGGCATTGTGCCAATAGTTAATTTTATAAACATGAGCTCATATGAAGTTTGAGGGAGCTCATATGAAGAGATTTTGATGTTCATTGCTGCTGAAGTTTTAGCACTTTAGGACTTTATCCTAATACTTTAAAATATTAAATTATACATCTTTACTTGCGTCAAACAACTTAGAGAGATTGCATATCGAGCAGGTTGTTAAAGAAACTCCATGTGTACTTGAATGTAGATAGTAAATGAATGTATATAAAAGTAAAATTATATTGTCGTAAACTGTTTATCTTCCGTTCTTTCACCCATGAATATCGTAAGATTTTCTCTCGACCGATGGAGAAAGTCTGGATCCCTTTCTGTTCGATCTTTGGTGATTCTAGTACTCTGCTAGTAGCTAGAGTTTTATCTTATTACAGCCTTGTAAATTCCTGTGTTTCTTCTTTTTGAACCGAATTTATCCTTTGGCCTGCTCCTAAGTGGTTTTCGCTTAAAATATAGTTTTGAATGCTTGTAAAGTCACCTTTGCGTCAATGTCAACTTGCTGCAGACCATTGGCTCCCCGAATGGGTTTCTTGCGCTATGCAGATTGTGCGATAAAAGTGCCAGTGTTGTTTACGTGCCTTTGCTGATTTTATTGAGTTGTTAATGCACATTAATTGAAATTATACAGATAAATTAAAACAGACAGTTTTATGTGACTGTTTGTTATAATACAAGACTATGACTATTAATTTTGTAGTTTTCTGCTAGGTAGTTCCTGAAAGATAAAATAATTGCCTGTATTTAAATAAAGTTCAGTGTATGTTTTGGAGATAAGAGAATAAAGTTTATATTCGCAATCTTGCGTCCATGACTTCTGATCAACAGATTTGCTTCTTGTACATCAGGATTTTTTATTAAACAGAAAACAGATCACTCTGGTACAAGGATAATGTAAGTTTTGACATAATATTGGAAGATAAGAGGATATTTATAGAACAATCCTCTCTTTCTAATTTCATCGCCGTAGTTCTAAGTCTCAAAGACATTCAATTAACTGATTTTTGTCTCAAGTGCAGATTTTGTAAACATATTACTGTAAAAAGAAATCATTTGCAACTAAACTTGGTCTTTTTAAATCTAATATAGTATAACTGTCTTTAATATATTATTCCAGTGGTTCTCAAACTTTTAAACTACTCGTATTTTTTGAAGGAATAAATTTCAACAGTAAAAATACACAGACCTTTGTTAATCTAGGAAAATATAATACAACCACAAACGAAAATATGCAATAACCTATTCCTAGTTACGACTTCTAAAAGGGTTCTTGATCTTTAAAAACCTCAGAAACGAATATATATATATTTGATTTAAAGGATCATTTGTGAAAACCAAGTTTGTTTTGCTGCCACTGATTTTCAGAAACGATTTCGAATAGTTTTGCTTAACCATCATACGTAATATATGGTAAGTCTTGTAATCGTTTTAATAATCGATTTTTTTGACGGATTTACACGTTTCAGACAGTGGGGATTCCGAAAAACATATTTTTAGCAAGAAAAAAATGCCGTCCGTCTGTCAGTGTGTGTGTCTGTGTATGTGTTTGTAAACGCTCTGTCAATTGAGATAGAGACTTGAAATTTGGTATATGCTTAGTATGTAATAATGAGAAGAAGCTTATTGAATTTCAGTAACCTCGATTATTCGTAACTATTTTTTTCGGATTCTCGAAATATTCGTTCTGATAAAAAGTACATAAAAATTTTCGAAATTGTTTATTTTAAGGAGTGAATATAAAAGACAATAAAAAACATAAATTTTGCATAAAGAATGAAGTCGATTGGATAATAAGTTGGCGAGATATTTGTAATCCTATTTCCCACACTCTTCGATTTTTCATGCTTCGGTATTTCATTGAATTTTCAATTCAAAGATATATTTTAATTGGAAATGAGACGCTTCATCCGACGCAGTATACTGTTCCTTAATAGGATTATCATTTTTGGAGTTATAAGGATGTTTCTTTTACGCAATTCAGTAATAGAGCATTTAAAGCGAGGCTAACGAAAAAGACAGGCTACCGCGGTGCTTTACGAGTATCCTTTTTAACAGACCGCAGGAGTCACGTGATGCTCGAATCCACCAATGCAGGTACGAAAAGAGCATCACGTCACTCTAGTGGTATGTTAAAAAAGATAAGTGGAATGCACCGCGGTAGCCTGTCTTCTTCGTTAGCCTCGATTTAAAGTTTATGACTTCACCAAGCCACGGTTTTATTCAAATTGCAATGCATTATATAAGTAGTTTACACATGTTTTATTTTCATATTTTATATTATGCATATCCATGATGGGTAAGTATTACGGTGGCCCCCAACGACTTTTGAGTGTATTAATCAGTTTTCTCCTAAATATAGGTTTTTAGGATGCTTCGGATAATTATGTGCATGTTTTTATGATTTTTATAATGTTCATGGCTATTAAGCGTAACGGTTAATACGAGGTCTTTTACAATTCCCTTGCTTTTCTTATAAACCGAGTTCGATTGTATATTTGCGCTATGTCGTATGTTAATTGTTGACACACACTTGTTGAGAGACACTTAGAACTTCTCCGCGTACCCCCGAAGGGTACGTGCACTGTAAAAAATGACGAATGTTTTTGAATGTACGAAAATATAATATAATGACGAATAAATTTATAATATAACTAGCTGTTACCCGTGACTTCGTTCACGCAACATTAAAAGAAGAGTAAATAGATTAATTAAGCAAAATATTTCACTCCCGATAATTAAAAACGTTAATAATTAACTAACTATTTATCACATTTCATAGGAGACAATATGGTATTTTAGGTAGCTTTCAATACAAAAAAGTATAAAGCTACCTATTGCAGACATTCGGAGGAAAGCAGTTCCGGAAAATTTCGATATATTTTTACCGATCATGACCCCCAGACCCCAAAACCACCCTCCGTTCAAATGTTGATTTATATATATATATATATATCCATATATATATATCTGACCTATGTCATACGATAACGCTCGTATTTATAAATCAATTTGGATAAAACTAATTGTGTGTATAAAGCTTACCAATGTCTCGACCGAGTTCGTTGGCCAGCTTGGTCCGCCATTTTGTTTCAAGATGGCGGCCACTTAAAAATTTAAAACTAAAATAAATATACAAAAAAGTTAAAAATTCAAATTTATTTTTTAATTAAGTGTTAGGCCTTGATACGAGGATTCCAGAGCATTGTTTGTTTTACCTCTATCTTAAAAAATGGCTGAGATAGAACAGTTTGAATTTCTAGGGTGGCTGACATTTTGAAACAAGGTAGCACATTACAAAAATTTTCATTGTTGTAATCATTTTCCCAATCATACGCCTAAAACTATATATTCATATCCGTTAGCGCCAAATTCTCGCCAAACTTGGCGATATTTGGCGAAATATCGCCAAATTTGGCGACCAAAATAAGTCTTCATAAATGAAGTCAATTTGGCTATTGCTCAATAATTTGGCGAATTTCTTATTCAAATTCAGTATTAACGAATCTTTTGTAA
This sequence comes from Maratus michaelseni, assembly GCA_963931845.1. Lineage (NCBI taxonomy): Eukaryota > Metazoa > Arthropoda > Arachnida > Araneae > Salticidae > Maratus > Maratus michaelseni. The sequence continues at coordinate 451,038,919 of OZ007589.1, read as the reverse complement.
ACGTTTTCTTTGCATTTTAACTTGCTGTTTCCATGTAACATTAGTTAAAATTTTAAAACGAAGACATAGGAAAGCTACATTTTCCTCCCGGTACAGGCCGGGAGGACTTTTTTGTTATAGGGACCTTGGCATAACTCAGTCTTAAAAAAGTGAAATTTTGTGCCAAATAATCGCGAAAATGAAATTGCAACCAATGCAAAAAGGAGGGCCAAATAAAATCGTGGAAATAGACGAATTGGGTAAAAACAAATGTCAATTTTACCTGATAAACAATTTTACTTTTAACGCCTTTGTGAACCGTTTTAACAGCCATCCTTCAAAAAAACATTAATTGGAAATAGTATATGCTTTTTCTTTAAATTTAATTCTGCCTTCTTGGTTTAATGTATAGCTGAAAGCTGAAACAAATCTTGTTTTCTAAATGATAGTATGTTGAGAGGCAATTTTTGTTCTCCAGAATAAATTGATTCATGAAGTTTGAATATGTGAAAATATGTTTTTATTTTTCGGATAATTTACTGAAATCAAGATTTTGTTTTCACCATCTATTCAAAGTGAAAATATATTCTGTTTTTCAGTTTTAATGAGAAAATGGTGTAAAAAATATACTGATCTGTTCTATTTCTCCTTTTTTATACACAAATATGAAGTAATTTAATTTCCGTTTTTAGAAAAACTTCGTTAAAATTTACAAAAAAAATGGCATCTAATTTAATTTCTTAAATTCTGAGAGTTTGTGTGACATCCTCGGATCAATGATAACCGGTATTAAGTAAATCGCGTTGCGTTCGATAGCCTAGGAGTAGTTGCGAAATACAAACACACGGTCAGATTTTAATATAATAGATTCGTGTTCATTTTTCTTTTCTTAAAATTATGATGGGATTTTTAACAGAAAACTCTCATCTGTATATAACGGATACTCATGCTTAATAATCAGTATAGATAACAAAACATTTAAATTTGTCTTTATAAATATGGCGTGAAATTCATCTACTTTCTATACTTACTGATCCTTGTATTATTAATGTAAGGAATTGATTCACACTCATTTTAAAACATATTGGAAAATTCCCTTTTTATTTCAAATATGACGTCTCTTTTTCCCCAGAGAAATCCCATTCTAATGACATAATTCTTGTTAATTTTCTTTTCCAGGCAATCAGTTTCAAGACTGGCATAGGGGAAATTATGTTACTTTAACGAAATAATATTAAATATTTAGGTTTTATCAACAAAAATGGAACTATTAACATTCGTCATTTTTTTTAGGTAATCGAGTTATTTCTTTTAGTTTTAAGAATGAAAATAACTATTTCTCGCTATCCATGACATCATTTTCGACATGGATAATTTTGCGAAGCATATTATTGACATTTGCTAACCATTTTCTTTTGAAACTTCTTTCTATTTTTTTAAAAGTTAAATAAAAAATACGGTATAGTTATATTAGCCGTGGGCAGACGGTAAAACGCCAAGTATTGTTACCATACAAAAGAAAAAAAGAAAAAAAGTGAAGAAAAAACCCAAGATCATTTTATTTCACCAATCAAAGCATATTCGCTTTATTTTCGATGTATGATGTCATATTCGCCTGTTTCCTATGGTTACGCATATTGAAACCTTGTATTATTATCAAAAACTAAAAAAAGTACGTTTTATTTCTAATAATATTATTTAATCTTCTTTTTAATTCTTTATTTTTTTTTTCATTTTCATTTTTCACGTGAAAATTTTTCAATTGAAACTAAATTGTTGAATAAAAATTATTATTCCGGGTTTTGAGTTAGTTTTGGCAACGAAAAAGTATTAGCAACGGTAAAGTAAATTTAACCATTTTAAAATATTATACGAAAAAATGTCCATTTATTCTCTATGAAAATAACGAAATTTTGAATTATTAAGAAAAATATTTGAATAAAATAAACAAAAACCAGCCTATGTTCATTTGAGGGTTATAATCAACCTATATGCAAAGATACAGGATCATTAAGTGCTCCATTTTGACGCTGGCTTCAGCCTAACATTTGCACACAATGAGATTTATAATATTATTAGGATCTCATCCTTGTTAACCATGATTCTGAACAGTGTTTCTTTATCTTTAGAAATCTCAGACATCAATGGCATTTCGAGATTTATAAAGAATCATTTTTAAAAAAAAAATTCTAGCTGCCCGAAATTTTCGGAAACGTTTCCGAGTAGCTTTTAAAGTGTATTAATCAGTTTTCTAAGCCCGGACTATAGTTTTTTTCCGATGCTATCCATTCTCAAGTAAACATTTTCATGTTCAACAAATATGTTTAACAGACAAACATGCAAAATTAACAGCGTTAACATTAACATTAAAATTAAGATTATTTATTCACTCTTTCATGTATAAATGAACTTATGCAGCTGAAAACGTTTACTTGAGAATGGATGGCATTCGATAAATAGGTATTCCAGGCTGAAGAAACTGATTAATACACTATAAAAACTATTCGGAAACGTTTATGAAAAATACGGGCAGCTAGAGAAATTTTGTTTTTATAAATAATTCTTTAAATTTTGGAAATGTATTGCTTTCTGGGGATTCAAAAGACAATGGAACACGCTTTTCGGAATGTCGGATAACTCAGAAGATTATATTATATTTCATTCGTGGTTATAGTATATTTTCATAAAATAAGAAACATTGATCATTTTTTACAGTGTGTATCCCATCTTTTGAAACAATGATTTATTCATTGAGTCGTTGATAAGTTTTACTAATCTATTTCAGATTCATCATCAAATCTTTATAATATTTGCTTGGGAACGTTTAAAATTGTATTATTTCTTGGTGAATATTCATTAACGTGGAAGATGTACTTTTCATTTAAATTTTGTCCAAAATATAGAACCATTAAGATTTTTGTAGTGGTAAAATAAAAATTAAATTTAATGCAGCTTTTTACCTATCATGAATGCATTTCAAATTTTAAAAGATAAGTCGTCTTTCTGATTTTTCATTTTTTATTGTATTACTGCTTTAGTTCATGTAATATTTTCTGATTACGTTTATTTATTATCTGCAATAAATGAACTTTTGATATATTTCAAGGAAATTTGTGTGGAATTACTAAATTTTCTTTATGTTTTTTTTAATCTTTGTTTATGTTTGTTTTTTTATGTTTGTTTTTTATGGTTATTTATTTTTTTATGTTACATTATGTTTTTTTCTATTAATTAATAAGCTATTCTTGGGATTAAATACAGTGTTGCTATACAAGAGTCTACTACTCCGCTGCAAGGATAATCTAGGTTTTGGTTATAATATTGAACTACGAGAGGATATTTACAAAACTGCTTTCATTTTATATAATATATTGCAGTAGATTTGCATCTCTAAACAATTCGATTAACTCATTTTTTTTTTATTCATGTAATTTGCTAACACATAATTAGTGAAAACTGACCTTATGTTATATCAACATAAAATAAACTGTCTGAAAAAAAATTGTGCATACATTTTTTGTCACTGAGGAGCTACACTAATCCATTTCAAACTTATTTATAAAATTTTTATAACATTATCGTAGAAACATCTAACGTGTACACTCGTTCAAAAGCAAAAAAAAAAAAAAAAAAAAAAAAAAAAGATTATTTATTTTAATTGTATACGGAAGATAGGACGTGAAGGATGTCTAATATACAGGTTAGCCTCAAGTACAATGAAATTTACATTTCTCTAGCAGAGAAGTGTATATCTCAAAAAAAAAAAAAAAAAAAAAGAAATTGCTAATGGGGCACTTATGCCAACTTCCTTCATAGAAGAAAATCGTGAAAAATTATAAGTAATTAATGAAAAACTAAAAGTAATTAATAAATATTTAGCTAAAAATGAAAACAACTTTAAAATAAATAAAGAAAGGTTTATTCAGAGATTTTATTTATGGGCCAGATTAGTTAAGATAAATACATATTTTCCAACATTTATTTTATTTTAAATACACTGTTAAAAATTTGCAGCGAACTGTTCAGTCATTCGACCGTTTTTACAGAAAACTGTTACATGACGGTAATTTAACGCTATTCTGACCATATTATTGCCCATTTTATGGTCGGGATACAGTTAAATTACGGTTATGTAACCGTTTTCTATAATGACGGTCGAATGACTGCACAGTTTGCTGCAAATTTTTAACAGTGTTTTCTTCAAAATCCTTCCTCTGTATAGTGTACTAAGGTGTAATTCTTCCTCTGAAACCTGTATCTACTACACTACAAAAGATACCTTTACTTCAAATTTCGTGATTTAACGTAACAACAAGTGGTTGATGGTGAGCATTATGTCTGTCATTCTCAGTTGAATGATTTTCCCCATGATTGCCTCATAAATATCCCCATAACTCTAACCAAACAACATATAAAAATGGTCAAAACGCTAAATATTCCTCCCTAAATTATTTAACTAACAGTGCATGTACCTTTGAAACCTCTTTTGTAAAACTTAAATTACATACAGTCCCTAGTCCACGATTGAGCTTTAATACATGAAATTGATATAACAATTTTTTCAACAAAAAGTAACTTGTAATGTAAGTTAGAAAATAATAGTGGATATTGAGAAGTCTTCCGTAATGATAATCCATAACACAACAATTGCTACAATAACGGTTTCTTTTCAAGATCTGGATTTCCAGAAAACTTTCCAACATTTTTGAAAAGTGTTTATGAATTCAGTTTGCCTGTCTGTCGGTCATTGCTCTAACTCCCGTAAATATAATCGGATTGACATACAATTGATATATGAGGTTTACTATGGCATGTTCGATATTTAAAATGAATTGTGTAGCACTTGCAGTTTTTTACAGAGACGCACAAAATAATTGCGTTACATGACGGTCTATGGGGAAATATTATTTGTGTTTTATTTTAATGATGTTACACAAATTCTAATACATTGAATTTGATCTATATCACTAAGGTGCACTACAAGAGGCTTACAATGGAATAGGGTGTGCATAGAATTTATAGTTTCTTTACAAGGACACTCTAAATAATTCCGTTACATTACGGTTTATGAAGAAAAATCGTTTGCGGTTTATTTTAATAATGTTTCACTATTTCAAACGCATTGAAATTGATATATATCACTAAGGTGCATTACAAGAGGCTTACTGTAGAATAATGTGTGAATAGCATTTATCGTTCATTTACAGGAACACACAAAAGAATTCGCTACTGTCTTTTAACAATAACTGCTGGAAGTGCGATTTCAGTTGCTGAACGCGATTTTAATTTAACTCCTTTTTTGTTTATTACTTAGTGTATATAAAATCTATAGATCATATACAGGGCAGCACAAAAGTTCTCGAGTACATTTCCATTTATTGACGGAAATTCCAGAATGGGAATTTTTTAAACTGTGCTACGCGTTTCCTACCTGAACTAAGATTTAGAATTTTGTGTAGTATATATACGAATATATGCACAAAAGAATACGGATATTTTTCCGAATATTGTTGGTAATTCCTGAAATTGGGTTTTTAAATATGGTTTGCGTTTTCCAAATTGTTTATTTAAAATGGGCGGAGCTAGTTGAGCTTAAGCCGAAAGGTAGGCCTCCCCGCCAGTTTTGACCTTGTTTACATGGATATCATCTTTCATCTTATTAAACTGTAATGATTTGTAAAATTATTTAGGAAATACTGGAAAGTGTTACTAATCTATCCTTGACGCATGATTTTTCGTTCTTGTTTGTCATAAATGCCATTCTCTCGACGATTGAAAGGAATAAAAGCTCACATGAAAATTAAAAAATAAAGATGGATATGAAACATAAATAAACTGCTGTCATTGTTAAGAAAAGAAAAATTCTGGTTAAAGTGTCCATAATTTAGCTTCCAAAACAGCTGAATAATCATCTTTCAGGAAGCCGTCAAATCGTCGCGATTCTAAACACTTCTTTTACGATGCATTTATTCTTGTGTGACAAATGCTCATCTTACTAATGGAAAAAGCACTCGAAGGATCATCTGGAGCAGGCAGTTGATGGGTGTAGAGAAAAATCGTTATCATCTCACATATGAGCAGCTTTCTGTTCTTCTGGAATTCCAGATTAGTTGTCAAATCGACTGGCGCCCCAGTATCCATCTGCTTGAAACTTGGGCGCCCCAGCGAAAAAGGCAGTGGCATCTAAAATGGAAATCTAGAAATGGAAATCTTTTACAATGCCACTTGGAAGAGAGATAAATGAAGAAGATATATGGTGTGGATAAAAAATTAACTAACGAAATGTAGTACATGGGAAGGTGAAATATTGTAACAGAATTTGGAAATAAATTAATGTAATGAATTGTTCATTTAAATGACATATAACCTGCTATTATACTCTGTCATAATAATATCTGTCATGTGGACTAAACGCGATATTAAAAAAAAAATGAATTTCAAAATTAAACATGTTGTATAGAGACCTTCAAAATGCTAAACGTCAGATTAATTTTCTTTTTAATTCTCTAATGACGTCATATTAAGCTGCTTTCTGTATTTACACATGCTCATACTCCTTGTATTATTGAGAAACGTTTGAAAATTTCCGTTTATTTACCAATATGACGTCATATTAATATTTTTTTTTCAATTGGTGAAATTTTTTACTTCATTTTAATTTTTCACGTGGAAATCTTTCAATAGAAAATTAATTATTGTAAAAAGAATTTTATTGTGGATTTTTAATTGTTGGCAACTGCTATAATGAAAAACGTTTAAATTTAATAGGAAAAGGCTGTTAGACTTTTGATTGTTTATCTCTATATATTAAATTAATACGATTTTTTCAAATTTTACGATTTTGAGCTTCATAGTAGATATTCAGCTATAAGTACACAAAATTTCATGACTCTAAGTTATATAGTTTCTGAGAACCGGCTCTGTGACAGACAGACAACGAAGCGGGACTAATAGGGTTTCGTGAGATGAACGAAACCCTAAAAAAAGACAAATGAAGGGGTTAGAATAACAGTAGAAGTAAGTCAAAATTTAGTGATTTGAGAAATGAAATGTTTTGTGAAACTTGTTGTAATTCCGTTGCATTGAATGGTCCAACTTGTTTTGCCCTCTAGTGACTCCCTAAGTGAACTATGACTTATTTAATTGGCACACTAAACAGAAATTAATATACGTACACTAAAAATATGATTATCTCGATTTTCCAATTTTTTTTGCTTACTCCACTGTCATTCTAACACCCTCAAATGTTTCTAAGAATAATATAATGTAACCATACACCCAAAATATACAATAACCTCTCCCGATTTACACACGATTCCATAATGAATTTTTTATCGTTAGAAACCTCAGAAACTAATGTATTTCTGAAATTCATATATTCAGTTATAAAATAACAATGTTTCTTTTGCTGACACTGATTTTCGGAAAGGTTTCCGAGTACTTTTTATATTGAATTGATCAGTTTTCTCAACATGTAATACAGGTTTTTCGAATGCTATCAATTCTGAGATAAGCATTTTCATGTTCAACAAACATGTTTTACAGGCAATCAGGATAAATTAACAGAATTCATATTAACATTAAGCTTAATATTATTGTGTTACTCTTACATCCATAAATTCCGATACGCAGCGGAAGATGTTTAATTATGAATTGATTTCATTCTAAAAACTCATATTCCGGCTTCAGAAAACGGATTAATAATACACTATACAAACTGATAGGAAACATTTTCGAAAATCATTGGCAGCAAAATAAACTTTGATTTTATAAATGCTTCTTTAAATTCGAAAATGTATAGGTTTCTGAGGTCTCTAAACATACAGAACGAATTTCACAATCAGGGACCGATTTACAAATTCGGGAGCCCTGGGCACAGATGCGTATGGCCCCCTTTCACCAATGCCTACAGAGGCCTTGAAAAAAAATATATATAATATCGAAAGCAGTACTTATTAAGATAACCACTATTGACTTTAATATATATTTTTTAAATATCAATTAAAAAATTAAATTTGATGATCATTAATTTACTTTTAAATAATTATTTGATAATTATGAATTTTTAAATGAATTTTATAATAAACTGGGGGCCGCTGGTTACCTTTCTCTATGCAAGTCCATATATCTGGAATGATAAAGTATGCAACAACTAATAATAACTTTAAAGTAGTACCAAGCTATAATTATTTAAAATATTAGCATATCCTATAAATCAAATAACTTTTTCTTTCAAATACAGGCTTTGACTAAAAAAAAAAAAAAAAAAAAAAAAAAAAAAAACTAAATTTATACAAGTAACTAGCCGAACCACATGGCTTTGTCCATGTTAACCACGAGGGCGTTACAGGTAAAATAAATAAAAATGAAATAATATGGCGATTCCAAAAACGGACTTCTGTACATTCCTGCACATAAATTGTTAAAAGACAATCAGGACAAAATGAAGTTACTTTGACAAATCATTGACAATCTTTGACAAACAAATTTTTTCATTTTTATTTTGTTTTTTGACAGTTAAAACTGTTTTGGGAAATAATTGAAAAATCTTCAGTAGCATTTGGGGACCTCTGAAAATCGGGGGCCCTGGGTCCGTGCCCCGAATGCCTTGCCAAAATCAGTCACTGTTCGGAATCGTAGGCAACTCGGAAGAAGTTATTACATATTTTTGTACGTGGTTATATTATATTTTCGGTTATTAAAAAAGTTTGTGTAATTTAGTGAATTAGTTATGGTTACCAGTTTATTTATTTTATATGGTGTAATAAATAGCAGACTAAAGAGATAATTTCTTAAATTAATGCGCATTTGAAAAGATATTGATTACAAAGAAGCCATTTTAATGAATTATTATTATAAAAAGCGTATGATTCTGTTTCTTAAATATCAGTTTTAGCTTTCAATAATTTCATTATGAGTTGATAAAGGACAAGGATAGTTAATAAACGGAATGTAATTTGTAATGTAATAAACGGAGAACAATGATATTATAAATATAAACAAATGTGATCTTTCTGGGTTCTAGAATTCTAGGTTAGTTCACAAATCAACTGTCATGGCTTTCATATACATCTGCTTAAAACATAAGTGCCCTATCGCAAAAAAAAAAAAAAAAAAAAAAAAAAAAAAAAACAATAATATCTAAAATAGAAATTTAAAAGTGAAAATGTTTTACAATGGTACTTTGGAAAGATAATGACTAGGATATATGATTAAGAAAAAATAACTACAAAAGAGGTAGTTCATAAGAAGGTAAAACATCGTACTACATTTTGGAAAAAAATAACGAATTATTTTACTGAGTTATAATAATATATAATTATGCTTTTTATTTTTTATAAAGATTAGTTTAAGAAGTAATAAATTGCAGTGAGAAAACAAATTTCATGATTTTTTTTTAATTTTGCAATGATATGATTATAGACCGTTTAAACGAATAATTCATGCAGATAATTATGTTTTTCAAAAATCTCTTTTATCTTAAAAAAGTTTAATTATAAAAGACATAAATAAGAAACAAAAAATGAAAATCAAATTTTTGTAGTATTATATTTTAAAAGAATATTTATAAAAATGCTGAATTCATATCAATTGATTCAATAGAAGTTTTGTTTTAATCACCAGAAAAAGAAAAAAAAATACTGGATTTCGAGCGGGAAAAAATTCATAGTTAGTTCAAGCAAAATATATGCAGCTTTAAAATAAAAGCAAATCTGCAAGGAAATTTTTAATTATTTGATGTAAAACAAGATAGAGCCAAATTAGAAAAGTTTAAAAAATAATTAATAAATCGGCATTATTATTTTCTATTGTAATACAGGAATTCGTGATTATTTGTCAAATCGATTGGCGCCCCAATATCCATCTGTTTGAAGATTGAGCAACCTAACTAAAAAAGGCAGTGACTTCTAAAATGGAAATCTGGAAATAAAAATGTTTTACAATGGTACTTACGAAAGATAAATGATAAAGATATACAGTGAATAGGAAAACGGAAAGGATCACAGGAAGGTAAAAGATCGTACTACATTTGAAACAAAGAAATTATTTTAATGAATTGTCACATATAAATAACATACAATTCTTTTTGAAAATTGTTTTTTAGTTTATAAAGGCTGATTTACGAGATAATAAATAGTAGAGATAAGATATATTTTGTGAAATTCGTGTATTTTTGAAAAGATAGCGACAATAAATAAATCGTTTTAATGAATAATTCATGTAAATAACATGTAACTCTGTTTTATCAAAAATTAGTTTTAGATTGTAAAAGTTTATATAAGAAATAAAGAATAAATAACAAAGATAAGGCAAAATTGGTAATGCAAGGAATAGAAAACAATGACATTATAAAAATAAACAAATGTGAGAATTTAGTATTTTTCATGTCAATTAAAATCAAGATATTTTGATCGTCCAATAGAGGCTGTTTCTTAAATGAATCATTTTATTATATTTTTAAATTTCAATTATCATTTTTAATATGTATGTTTATTGTAATATGTATGTTTATTGTATAATATTGTATGGTTTCATATTTAGGTTTTTTACAGGGCACGTCAAAACACATTTTTTACTGGAACACGTCTGATTGTAAAGATAGGTAGTGGGTCGGGCAGACTTAAACTAAAGATGATCGAATAATCAGTTCAAAGTTTACAGTGCAGTTTTACAGTGCAGTAAAAAGAGGTAGAGGGAGTGATTTCCCCCAAAATATTCATTTAATTCAAGCACCAGATGAAAATATCCTCTCTGAAGGCTTGCAGGAATCGAAGAAAAAAGTCACTTTGGCTTACTTTAAAATGTCACTAGAAACACTGCAATTAACACTATAAAAAGTCACTTTAAACACGGAAATATAGCTATCAAAGGAAACCACGTGGATTCGAAATACACTTTTATTTAAAGTTTTGAATCCTAACTCCTTACTACCTGACGCACTCACAACCATAGATTCTATTCCAAAAATGGAAACTTCACGGGCTATTCAGCACGTGGAAACTTCGGCGTCAAAGGAAGAAGCGGTTAAAATCCAGATTAAATTACCACTATGGGCGAGACGTGTATAAATCCGTCGAATCTAACTCCTACCGCACTATTTATAGCAGCAAAACAACCACAGATACCTAATCACTGCACAAAATAACCGTGACAACCAGATTCCCGGAGATTCAGACATACTTTACGAAATTTAAAGAGATGATACAATAAGTAGCTCATTCACGCAAAAATGTTAAAATTCAGGACAACAAATCACATGCAAAAATCTCAAAACTCACTCGACTACAGAGTACCTTCATAAATATTAAAATTCAAGACAACACGATCGCATGAAAAAATCTCAAAACTCACTTGACTACAGAGTACGTACCATAGGCCTTACAATAAATTAGATTATTTCTCTGAGGTACGTACACAAATATTAAAATTCAGGACAACACGATCGTATGCAAAAATCTCAAAACTCACTCGACTAAAGAGTAAATTCACAAATATTAAAATTCAAGACAACACTATCGCATGCAAAAATCTCAAAACTCACTCGAATACAGAGTACCTTCACAAATAGTAAAATTCAGAACCACACGATCGCATGCAAAAATCTCAAAACTCACTGGACTACAGGGTACCTTCACAAATATTAAAATTCAGGACAGCACGACAGCATGCAAAAATCTCAAAACTCACTCGACTACAGAGTACCTTCATAAAGCAGTAGCTAGATACTACAATCTTATAACAAAATCACAGAAAACTATTAATATCGCTTAAAAGTGAGAATTGTTGAGATAATAAAGGAATAGATGTGTGCAATTTGATTTCATAATTTTAATTTTAGAAACTCTTTTGGTAAATTTATTAGTAAATTTTTAGCTACAAAATTCCGATATCGTCACGAATCTTAACAAGTAGAAACCTCTTCCTCTGTACTTAAAATAGAAATATCATTGAGAGAAAGAATGCTGTTTATGCTTCTAATATATATCATTAAAGGGCTTTCGCAGCATCATAACGCTGTCATAGAAAATAAAAATCTCAATATTGTGCATGAGACCATACTTTACGAGATTTGTAAGAGTATGGTCTCTGGATAATGAAATTCCTCCAGTCTGGAAGAAAAGTTTCATTACATTTATTGTTGCGACAAATTGGGGTTGGATGATTTATTTTGCTGCTGCGGGAATCTCCAGCAGTGGAATTTCTGTTGCGTCGTGTGAATTATGTTGCTGATATTTAAGCGTCTTGAAACAAAAAAAACCCGAAATTCTTGTTGTAAATTATTATACCGCTGTTACATTTCAAAGCATTTCTCATTATCCAAATTCAAAGTGTCATATATTAAACTTCACAGTTATGTTTTCATTTTAGTAATGAATGCCTTACTAATCTGCAAGAAGACTAATAAATATAACTTCTTTAGGAGTATATACACTGAAAAAAAAATCGTAAAAAAACGGAAATTTTACAGTCAGTCGAGATTCCAGTATATTTTCCATATTTTTACAGAATTTGTTTTTTTAGTGTAAATGTCATTTTAAATAGACTTATCTGCAAAATATATTTCAAAATCACATTCATTACTTTCTGACACACTCACGAAATTATTTTCATAAGAAAATGAATATACAAAATGAATATACAGAAATTGTACCAACAGCTCAATTTCCCGAAAATTTTTCATATTTTCATGGATTTTTTAAAAAAATTATAAGTATTTAAAAAAATACGGTATATTTACAATTCTTATAAACATAAGTTACTACACACGATAAACTGAAGTTATAGCAAAATAAACGTTTTTAAGTGTTAAAATAAAAAGTTTTTATTATTTTTTTTAATGAGCAATGTACTTTGTGGTTAATATTTTTTGAAAGATTTGAAGGATATTACTTCCATACAAAGGATATTTTGGTATTAGGCTCAAAATTTTAGAATGACTTTTATGAAAATGGTCTAAATTTGAGTTCACACGCAAAAGTCTATATATTTTAGTTTGGAATATGCAGTATGTTGTTTATATATTAGTACAGAGAAAAGTCTATAAGTTAGGCATCTGTTGTTCTAGAAAAAAATGTCGAGTCAAACTTAGAGAGGTGTTAAGCTTTTAAAGGCGCTCATGTATTTCTCAGCTTAATTGCAAGTGTATATTCACTCTTCTTTATAATGTTTGTTGCATTAATAACTTCTAAATAAAAAGGTAACTAAACATTGGCTGTTTAAATACGTAATGATGAATTTTTTAACTAAAAATCTGAAAAGAAAGAAAGAATAATAAATACAAAGTGGATATAATTATCTATTAATTACTACTATACAAAAAGTGTAAACACAATTAGTGACATGTGAAGTATTTGGTAATTTGAACTTGCAATTTTTGTTAATTTTTTACTTACTATTTGTTATTTTTTTTTCTAGTTTATAAATGTTTATACATATTTTTGTTTTCAAACACGATCAGGTATTTAAAATATCAATTTTGGGTGTTTCTAACTGTGAATCTTTCAAATGGAAAATGAAAAGTGTTTTCCAAGATATGTTGGCGTAAATTTATTGATGCAATAAACATTGGTGTTCCGGTGATATATATGCTGTTTTCATGCGGAATAAATTGTAATAATAAAATTTCTTGAATAGAGTGAAAAAAATTGCCAGATTATTTTTCTTCTTTTAAATAAGGGGGAAATGTCCCAATCAGGGCTGTTTTTGTGTGTCCAACATCCAAACTAGATAATTATCCGACATTGAGGTTAGACATAATCCTATGGATGCATTCCATTACCAAGAAAAGTGTCTAATTTATGTGCCCAACTTATGGGAATGTCGAACTTAGGAGGTTTCACTGCATATATATTTGTGTAAGAGTGGTCCATACTTGACATTTAAAATTCAGAAACAACTAGTCTAATTTTTTTTTTTTAATTGTCTTGTTTAAATGAAAGTTATAGTCTCAGGCGCATTTTCTAATTTTAATATCTGATGAACAATCACATTATCATTCAGTGGACGAAGTTAATACTTCAAACATCTTCTCATGCAATCTGATTTACCAATTCGAATGGTATTTTAAAACTTCGTGTGCATCGGATTAAGATATGTGGAATGTCAATTTCTTGATAATGTAAAGAAATTTATTTCATTTTAACTTTTTCATCTAATTTTTAAATTGGGAGTGAAGTATCCATGAAGTATCCCAGCGATTCCCAAACTATGGGTCGCGACCCACTGATGATTCGCCGAGGATATTTTGATGGATCGGGAAACCATCGGTCATGTCTTCAAAGATGTCTAACTAATATTATCTGAAACAAAAATATAATGTAAACAATATGATACAATGTTAACGACAAACATATAGACGAAAGATAGAAAATACAATATTTTATTAAATTTAGTGTAGCGAGCGGCTTGGGGCTATAAATAAAAAGTTTAACTTCTGATACAGACTCTGTCGTTTGTGCAAAGCAATGTCATAAATTGCATTGACGATTAAACTATATTTTTTTATGGTACATTCTTTAATAAATAATTTTTCCATTACGTAGTAAAAAGAAAGCATTGATTATTACACTTCACAATAGTGTTACCTATTACCGTTCTCGTGTGTATCTTTTGTCCATAAAGTCATTTTTTCCGTAAAAAAAATTACACAAAAGTCTCATAATGCTACAAAAAGTTATATTGCAGAAATTTCAAAATAATCGCGTTTGATAACTTTTGTAACTTTGATCTTTTATTCCTGCATACCAAGCATTATCCATGGCTAAATTTCGATATTATTTGTATGAATAAATATCAACGATGAAAGTAAGAAAATTAAATGAACAATAACTACGTATAAAATACCATGTAACTTACCCGAAAGGCATGCTTATCAATTTTAAACATTAGCTAATAAAACGGATGCTTCTTTTTTTACCCCACCATTTTTATCGCATTGCTTTAATTCAGTCAGACTACTTCTTTCCTAAACAATTGTGGATTATGAAATTGAAAATGTTTCATTGCCATCCTAAATACTGAACAATAAAGTATGAAAACAAATTTGGCCAATTTCAGTCAACAACAACAACAACAACAAAATTGTGAATTATGATTCAAAATTAAACAATTTTTTTTTTCGGACTTCCAGTTTTGTACAGACAATTTGTTCTACATGTTTTAAAGTTTAGTGCAAACTCTAAAGTACCTACAACATTTATCATAATGCTCCAAAAAGGTATACTGCAGAAATTTCAAAATAATTGCATTTGATAACTTTTGTAACTTTGATATTCTATTCCTGCACACCAAGCATTATCCATGACAAATATTTCTAACGCTTTCCATTGTTTGCTGTATTTAAAAACAACAACAATAACAAAATAGTAAATTATGGTTTAAAATTAAACAGAATTTTTAAATTTTGGACTTTCAGTTTTAGTCAGTCAATTTATTCTGCATGTTTAGGGCAAACTCTGAAGTACATACAATACTTATCATAATGCTACAAAAAGTTATGTTGCAGAAATTTCAAAATAATCGTGTTTGATAACTTTTGTAACTTTTATATTCTATTCTTGTATACCAAGCATTATCCAGGACAAATATATCCAATGTTTTCCATTGTTTGCTGTATTTAAAAACAACAACAAAAAAATTGTAAATTATGATTTAAAATTAATCAGAATTTTTAAATTTTGGACTTTCAGTTTCAGTCAGTCAATTTGTTCTGCATGTTTTAAAGTTTAGTGCAAGCTCTGAAGTACTTACAACATTTATCATAATGCTGCAAAGAGTTATGTTGCAGAAATTTCAAAATAATCGCATTTGATAACTTTTGTATCTTTGATCTTCTATTCCTGCATACCAAGCATTATCCATGGCTGAATTTCGATATTCTCTACATGAATAAATATCAACGATGAAAGTAAGAAATTTAAATAAACAATAACTACGTATAAATTACCGTGTAACTTACCCGGAAGGCATTCTTATCATTTTTTTAAAACCTCAGCTAATAAAACGCATGCTTCCTCTTCTTCTTCTTTTTTATTTTTTAACCCAACCATTTTTATCGCATTGCTTTAATTCAGTCAGACTACTTCTTCCCTAAACAATTGCGGATGAGGAAATTCAAAATGTTCCATTGCCATCCTAAATACTGAACAATAAAGTATGAAAACAAATTTGGCCAATTTCAGTCAAAGCTTCAGCAACACGATCTCCCGTGGGTGAAGTCTAATAATGGAAATGTATACTCATTTGACTAATGGAAAGCAATGTAAGAATGGTATTGCCTGTGTTATAATTCATGGGGGTGGGGGAGAATTAGTCGTCTCCGCCGTAAGATTTCTCTCCTTGGAAAGTGTTATTGAGTGCCTCCTCCGGTGGCACCCCGACGCCTTTTTGAGAAAGATTTCTGGCGCCCGTGGAAGAAATACTTGAATTTCAAGGAAAATTACTAAGACTTTTGGAAAATGCTGAAGTATTTGTTAAGACAGATGACTGCTTTATTTTTATTTTTTCGTTAGCAAGAGAAAAAAGAAAAACTGGGAATTTATTGTTATATTTTCTTTTTCTTTATTTTAATTTCATCAATCTATTCTTTCAGAACGCTAATAAATAAGCCAGTTTATCCCTTGAACAGAAAAGTGTTTCCTTTTAAGAGTTAATAGAGATAATATAAGGATTTTTATTTATAAAGTTGAAAGGACGTATAAAAATGCTAATAAAATTATTTATTATTTCACTGTCTATTAAAGCGTTAATAAATAAACCAGTTTATCCTTTGAACAGAAAAGTGTTTCCTTTTAAGAGTTAATAGAGATAATATAAGGATTTTTATTTATAAAGGTTGAAAGGACGTATAAAAATGCTAATAAAATTATTTATTATTTCACTGTCTATTAAAGCGTTAATAAATCAGTCAGTTTAACTCTTGGACAGGTAAATGTTTCCTTTTAAGAGAAAACACAAACAACATAAGGAGTTTTATTTATAAGGATTAAAGGAAGAGTAAAGGTGCTTATAATATTTTTTTTTCACTGTCTATCTAGCCGCTAATAAATAAACCAGCTAAATCCTTGAAAAAAAATTTACATTTTAAGAGGAAATACAAACAGTTTGAAATTTTATTTATAAGGTTTAAAGGAAGTATAAAACTGCTAATAAAATTTGTTTATTATTTAACTGTCTATCGAAGCGCTAATAAATAAGCTAGTATAACCCTTGAATATAAAAGTATTTCTTTTTATCGAAAAATACAGATATTATAAGAATTTTTATTTAAAAGGTTGAGAAAACGTATAAAAATGTTAATTATTTATTATTTCCCTGTCTATCAAAGTGCTAATAAATAAGCCAGCTTAACCCTTGAACATAAAAGTGTTTCTTTTTAATAATAATAATAATGAAAGAAAATATAACAGTTAGCATAAGAAATTTTATTTATAAGATTAAAGACAATATACAAATTATAATGGTATTTATTTATTATTTCACTGTGTATTTCTCTATATAATAAATCAAAACCATGCCCGTGAGTAACAATAACGTCATATAGTGATGGTGGTAATGCCTTAAGAATGACCTGGTCCGTAATTTTTGCTTTTACTGATTTTTTTTTTTTTACTTCCAAACATTGCACAATTAACATTTTTACACTATCGAATAGAAGATTTTTTTTCTTTCAAATGCAATTTTTTTAACTATTCGTCAATTTACTGATATTTTATAATTTTTTAAATAATTTTTAAGCATTATTTTTTTTTATCTATTGCTATTACGTGTAGTCCGATTAAGAAAAATTAACCCGTTTGCACTTAAAACTACATAGACATGTCAACATTTTTTTCCGTACAATATTCCATAACGAAATTAAAATTTCATCAATAATAATGATAATAATAATAATAATAATAATAATAATAATAATAATAATAATAAAAAGAAAACTGCCCAGTTAAACTGAGGGCATTGAGCTCAGAGGTTATTCACACTAATTATTTATAAGCACCTCGAAAAATAAAGAAATAATATATTGAGGGGGGATCACCCCCCCCCCCGTTCCCCCCTTATAATTAACCACTGAACCCCCAAAACTAATCCGGGAAGCTTCTTTTTACAATGAACATACAAAATTTGAAGGAATTGGATAATTCTGCATGAAAAACTCATTTATCTAAATTAGGGAGGTTTTCGTTTCCCCCTTAATACTTAACCTATGAACCCCCAAAACTAATCTGGTAAGTGCCTTATCACAATGAATCTATGAACAAATTCTGAAACAAAACGGTTATTCCTATCAAGAGTTATCGCATTACGTACATACGTACATACATAGACATACATACACACGTATGTACTGTACATACAGAACCGGCCGGAACATCAGCTCTCAGGCTTTGCTAGCCTGTGAGCCGAAACATAATATAATATAAATAAAACACATATTTAACGGATATGTAATCTAAGTACACGCTTAAACACTGAAATAATTAGAATAAATAGGTTGCTGTAAATAGCGAAATCGTTGGCGTTTTCTTTGGCTATTAACTCCTAGATTTATTAAAATGCTGAATGTTGGTCACAATTTCACTTAAAATATTGCTTTTCTGCCAAAAGCATTACAAATATTCTTGAAAATATACAGAAAGAAAATACGTTTAAACAAAAAATAAAATTGCAAAAAATTATTAAATTTAATTAGCTTAAAACGATGCTATATTTTATACTTATAACACATGGGCTGATAAGTTCCCGGTCTAATAAAGAAAACACAACTTTTTATCATAACTTCATAACTTTATAAATTTATAACTTTAATAAATAACACAACTTTAATAATAAATAATAATTTAATAATAATAATAACAATAATAATAATAATAATAATTTAATAATAATAATTTAATAAATAAATAATAATAATAATAATTTAATAATAATAATTTAATAAATAAATAACAATAATAATAATTTAATAATAATAATTTAATAAATAAATAATAATAATAATAATTTAATAATAAATAACGTAATTTTATAACGAAAAAGCTCCAAACAGTGCTCAGAATCATCGAATCGTTGTAGATTTTGGTCAAAAGTCAACATGCGCGGCACCCACTTTGACAACAGCTTTTTCATAGACAAATGTTCATTCAAAATAAAACCAACACGTTCCTTGGGTATCGTCAGAGTCTGAGCTATCTCCTGCAACTTCACTTTGCGGTTCCCCAAAACGATTTTGTGGACTTTTTTTTTATGTTTTTCGGAGTATTCACCTCTTTTGCATGGTGCATCACTGGTGTCCGTACGACCACGTTTAAATTCAGCAAACCAGTCAATAAGGGTTGATTTACCTGGTGCAGTGTCCGGATAACTCTTATCAAGCCAAGCTTTTGCTTGAACGGTGTTTTTTTCGAATCAAATAACAATTCTTGAAGTTCTTGTTTGTCCATTTTTTTGTTTATCAACAAAGTCGTTCATCTAAAACCACTCTAACGTTTTATCCACACGGCGAATCGTCATAACATTTTTTCTGCTACCTTTTAATTGTTAGTATTTACTAAAAAAAACATTGGTTCGGCGATTGCAACCTGTGTGCCAGACCGGGAACTTTTCAACCCATGTGTTACTACGCACGAAAAAGAAAAAAATCTGATCTTGTATATATTACCTTGTATATATATCTGATCTTGTGTATATTACCTTCATTATTTTTATTTTTATTTTAATACAATTTATTTGCTTATATTTTCATTAGTATAACATTTCATAAAATTATAACAATCGTGTTAAAATATTCATATTCCTGATTTTTCTTATTCGTTGAAAACTTTTTAACAAAGAAAATTTTAATAAACTTTCAATAAGTCCTGATTTCAATTAAATTTAGAATTAGCTTTTGTAGGAGATGGGTAGATAAGCAGTAATTTTTGGCCCATCGGTAGGGGCAATTTTATTTTTATTTTTCCTAAGCTATTTGAATTGTTTTAATATAATTTAGGATAAAAATTTACTGCTTATATTTCATTGATTTTTGTGTGAATATTGTGTAAATGTGTCATTTACACAACATTAAAAAACATTTACACAATATTCACACAAAAATCAATGAAATATAAGCAGTAAATTTTTATCCTAAATTATATTAAAACAATTCAAATAGCTTAGGAAAAATAAAAATAAAATTGGCCCTACCGATGGGCCAAAAATTAATGCTTATCTATCCATCTCCTTCAAAAGCTGATTCTAAATTTAATTGAAATCAGGACTTATTGAAAGTTTATTAAAGTTTTCTTTGTTAAAAATTTTCAACGAATAAGAAAAATCAGGAATATGAATATTTTAACACGATTATTAAGTTATAATTTTATGAAATGTTATACTAAATACTATACTAAATACTATAATAAATGTTATACTAATGTTAAATATAAGCAAATAAATTGTATTAAAATAAAAATAAAAATAATGAAGGTAATATACACTGTTAAAAGTCTACAGCAATCTCTCCAGCCATTCAATCGTTTTTATAGAAAATGGTTACATATATGTAATTTACTCCTATTCTGACGAATGAGAACGCTTCAGAATATGTTCAAGTAAAATTTATCTATAAAAACGGTTCAATGACTGAATAGATTGCTTCAGATTTTTAACAGTGTAGATAAAGCAAATAATAACTGTTGTGATAAACTTAAACTGGAAATGGGATACGAATGCAGAATATTTTACGAATTATGGGCAAATATTGAGATGTATAATGAAAACCTGTATTCATATGAGAGAAATAAATTAAAACATGGGCCATATACTGTTAAAAATCTGCAGCAACTTGTTCAGTTATTCAACCGTTTTCAAAAATTACGGTTATTTGATAATATTAAGAAACATTCCCATTGGTCAGGCTCGATTAAAATTATAGTTGTTGCGAACTCGCACTCTTTTCTTCCATGATTTAACCGGGGCTGGTGACATCTCTCACCGCGACCGCAACTGCCAAAATCAGAATTTAAAGATGTCTGGCATTGTCCGGGCAATTAAGAACTTCTTTAATTGAAAATTTCGAAAAATTTAATTTTAAACTAGAATTTTAACGTAAATATTTTAGATGAAAAATTACCTTTAGTCTATATTTGGAAATAGTGTGAGTGTCCATGTTCATGTGTATATTTTGTAATATATGTTCATTATTCATCATAGAACAGTCTTTTTAATGTCTTCATTAGCCCATATTTTGATAAATTAACAAGAATTTTCTAGCATAAAGTAGGCTTACCGCACCAGAGACGTTTATATCATTTATCATTTTATCTAATTTTAATAAAATGAATCAGACTTATGAGAACTAACATTGTCGAAATACAATCAGATGGCATCGGATTAACAACTGTTAAGTAGACGTTATATGCAAAAACGATGGAATGACTGAACAGTTAGCTACAAATTTTTATCTGCGTATAAAAACACGGTTACCGTCACTTGACTAATGTTCTCATTCTATGAATTGATGATTGTTTCATCATATGATTGTTTTATCACAATCTAGATGTTGCAAGCGTAGTATTTATTTATATTTTTAATTCATTAAATAATCAAGTAATTTTTAAAACATTATAAATGTTTGAAGTGTTTTAATACATTTAATTCTTTTAAATGACATCAAAGTAAGTTTAAATGACAGGTTTTGTTACTATACATTATAATAAGTCAACTGAATGAAATTTCATTCATGGTGATATACTATTTGACCATTAGAATTTTCAAGAGCCATTTGTTCTGCACATAGATACGGAGATGAAGTATCCTTACTTTCTATTAAATTGTTTCAGAATATCACTCTTTAGTAGTAAAAGATTTTCAGAATAGCTTTTACCATAATGAAATGTTTATAGACTACATAAAATATTTTATATAAGAGAAAATGTTATTGACCTGAATTGGAATTTGTAATACAACGAAACCCAATTAAACTGTCACCATCACTTAGCATCCGACGATAGTAATGCTTTTAATAACTATATCTACTGGTGTAAAATGGCACTTTTTAAGGTTTTGAAAGTGATTTGTAATTTTGAAATTTAAACAAGTACAAATAATTTTTAAAACATTGAATGCTTATTTCCACACTTATCAGCTGCAAAAATTACAAATAAGATAATGTTAAATCAAAATCTTAAAAGGTGTCATGTGACACAGGTAAAACAGTTAGTTAAGCATGTTAAGTGTCAGTAATATGGAGTTAAACGATTATAGTTATTGTAGTTAAATTTGTTATTTTATTTACTAAAGAGCATGATATTGAAACCTATTTAAGAATTTCAACATTAAGAGCTTTAAACGCTTATTTTACAATAAAGTTTTTTTTATTTTAAACAATGCATTTAAAGAGAAAATAAAGACATTTATTGAGACAAGAAACATTAATAGAAAATTTATCTAGCAATTACAATAAAAAATATTTATTTTACAATTGTTTTTGAATGATATCTCTCTGCCCATCTCTTCTGCTCATTTCAACAAAAGTCACAGGTCAAATTCATTGATGTATGGGAAATGAAAATAATTTTTAGCAGCTATTGTTTGTTGGAAAAATAGATATTGTAATCAGAAAGTGACAGTTAACCGGGTCTCACGTTTTTGGAGGGACTTGTTTATTTATTTATATTTCAGGATTTTTTAAGACTATTTCTTTATTTCTTTAGCAGGGCTTTCTATTTGAGCATTGAGCTCGCCTTTTTCTGTCACGCAGTTAGCGAACTAAAATACTTGAGGCTTTATAAATTTATCTTGTTTTTAACTATTGCATAACATAAACTAGTCGTTGGGGACCACCGTAATACTTACCCATCATGGATATGCATAATATAAAATATGAAAATAAAACATGTATAAACTATTTATAAAATGCATTGCAATTCAAAGAAAATCGTGGCTTGATGACGTCATAAACTTTAAAGGCTCTATTACTGCATTGCGTAAAAGAAACATTCTTATAACTCCAAAACTGATAATCATATTAACTAACGGTTTACTGCGTCGGATTAAGCGTCTCATTTCCAATTAAAATATATCTTTGAATTGAAATTTGAATGAAATACAGGGTCATGAAAAATCAAAGAGTTTGGGAAATAGGATTACAAATATCTCGGCAACTCATTATCCGATCGACTTCATTCTTTATGCATTTTTTTTTTTTTTTTTTTTTTTTTTGTCTTTTCTATTCACTTCCGAAAATAAACAATTTCTAATATTTTTATATACCTTTTATCAGAACGAATATTTCGAGAGTCCGAAAGAAATAGTTCCGGATAATCGAGGTTACTGAAATTCAAGCTTCTTCTCATTATTACATACTAAGTACATACCAAATTTCAAGTCTCTATCTCAATTTGTTCAGGAGATAGAGCGTTTAGTGTGAAGAAAAGAACTTAGATTAGAACTGTTAAAAACCGCAGACTTGTGCCTGTACATTTCGCTAAGACTTTCATTTCCGTTCACGAAGACTGGCTTTTGAATTTGTACTTTGAACTATTGAATACTAATTTTTTTCTTTTCTCTTGCAGAAAAATATTTAAAGCAGTTGGGTCTTTGAGACCAAAGAACAAAGATGTAACTCCATTTTTGTTGCGTCTGTGGACCATTATGAAAAGGATTTATATTTTTATTGTTGTGTTAGTGATTAAATGTTGTGTGTTTTTTAACAGGACTTAGTATTTTAATGTGTGAGTCTATTTATGATCAAGATACTTGCATGAAGCATCCCATCACGAACCCGCAGGTAAGAGATTTTATTTATTAGAAAATCTTTAAATAACTCTTACCTACAGATATTTTTCTGACTGTTTAATGAGAATTTTGATATTTAGAGACATACACAGACACACTGACACACACATTCAGGCGGACGGCAATTTTTTTTTTCTAAAAATATGTTTTTAGAAATATCCAGTGTCTGAAAAGTGTAAATCCGTCAAAAAAATTTTTTTTTCGATTTTCAAAACGATTACAAGATTTACCCTATACTACGTATGATGGGTAGTGATAAATAAGTAAGGTATTTCGATAGAAACCTACAAATAAATACTGTACATGTGCAATGCTATTATTTTAAGAAGCAGTATACAGATATGCAAAAATATTGCCTGACGCTCAAGGGGACGATTTAAGAGAGCAACAGTTTAACAATGTCTTACTGCATTTACATTTATGAATATGTTTTAGCGAAATGTATGCGGCTCCCACATGAAAAGGACTAATTTTGTTGATCCTCGTATTGGAGATAATTGCGTTTCAGGTTACTCGTTATCAGTTGATTAAAATAAACATTTTTTTTCTATACCCTTGAGAGATTAAGTTCATAATCCACTTATTTACCAAAGAGATCTTGGTCAAATAGACTGGAAAGTTTATTTTACTTTTAAAAATGTTGCTTGCTTGTCGTGTGTTTTAGCTTTGTATGAGCTTAACTTTGCCCGAAATCTACGTAAAACAGATGATAATTCTGTGCCATTTTCTCCTCGACATGCTGAAGCGATTCTGATACATACATACATACATATATATATATATCGAGAGAGAGAGGGGGGAGGGGAGAAAGGGGAGAGAAAGGAGAGAGAGAGAGAGAGAGAGAGAGAGAGAGAGAGAGAGTTTTGGCAGTAGTTGAAGTAGAAATGGATAGTTCGACCGACAACAAAGAAAAATAAAAGAAAAATAACGATCGTAAAGAAAATGTTTAAGTTCTTTTTAAATTAATGTTAGTAAAAAGCATTGATTTACTACAAAAACAAAACGATAAAAAATATGGCGAAGTATCATAAAAAAAAAAATGTCAATATCAGCTGTTTTCCATAGCGTTTCGAAACTGTTGCTGCCTCCTGGAGCGTGTGGAATTCAACTGAGAACATGTTGTTTGAAATCTTAAAAAATAAAAAATAAAATAAAAGTAAATAAAATAAAATAAAATAGAGATAAATTTTAGGATAGAGCAAAAATATTTTCGAAATTTAAATGTAGCTTCATACTTTCGTAGTTAATTACCAGCGATTTCGAAAGCTTTCTATTATCTCCAGAAACCCTAATTCTATTCGAACTTGTGACTTTTTCAAAAATCGGAATGATCAATCAGAAACCCTAGAAATCTATAAACTTTAAGTTTACGAAAATGTTTTATGAAATAAAAGTCGCCCCCGTTAATGTCCATAAATTTAGGAAAAGATTCCGGCTAATTTCAGAACCTATTGACTTCTGAGATTTCTAACTGAAATTTCTTCTACTTCTGATTTCTTCTAGTTCTGAATATAAGAAAAAAATTTCCAGAAACGCAAGAGATATGGTTATACTGAATTTCTGTAAATATTTCTTCTTTATCAGAGAACGTTTCAAAACAATTTTTTTATAGTGTGCATAGTTCCATATTGATAAAATGAGTCTTATTCATAAAAAATATTACATAATTTGTTTTTATATATACAGAAGGTCGTTCGCACTTTATGGAAACAAATTTCAAAGTTAATTTCTACGTATACATGTAGTATTCTTTGCAACAATCTGACTTTGTTGGATATTCTTGACTTTTGGTTATAGCTCTGGCTAGAAATTTCTATGAAAATATGATTTCCTTATTACAATCATGTCAATTTTTCCCGATACCTGTTGTAAAAACTTTCCAAAGTATTTCCAATGTTTGTGAATTCATTTAAACAATCCAAATGCAGAAAAAGGACATTAATGAGGGGTGGGGTTTCCGTCAAGTGATTTTACATGCATTTCTTCAATTGATAATACGCAATTTATTTCCGTTTGTGATTTTTTCTTTGCTAAATATGCGACAGTTGAGTTATGGAAGAACGGCTGGGAAACTTTGTTCATATGAAGCTCAATTAATGTCTTTTTCATATAAAGCTGGAATTTCTTCTTCAAAAATGAGTTCTAAAATATTTTACTGATAATAAAGTGAAATAACCTTAGCTTTACTGCATTTTATACCATTAATTGAATTTCACAACAAAATCCAGTAGCAATCATGTATTCTTTTGGAAACTTTTCATTTGATTCACAAACCCATGTCTTTCTTTTTTTTTCTATTAATTGATAAAAATTGCTCTTCTTTTAATACACTCACTTAAGTAAAGTCATGTTTCATCCCGTGTTACGATAAATTATTATTTATCACCACTTATGTGTTCGTTAAAGCGTGTGTTAGAAAACACTATCCACAACACATTGGAAGACATTTGGAAAGTTTTCCAACTATTTGTCAGAAAGTTGTGAAATTTTGTGAAGGACATAATGACAAAATGGGAATTTGTTTAAGCGAAAAAAAATAGCTCAAAATTTCGCCGCCAGAGGGCATTTTTTAATGAATTACACATTTAGCATACATTTACGATAGGTTACAGATTTTGTTACAACAAAACATGTTAAACAAAACTTTTTTTATGTTTCAAACATGTTTTTTGCATTTCCCAGAACACACTGCGGTCAACTGTGGAACATGCTATCTTACGATCTTAGATGGTAGCTGAAAATGATGCCCGTCATGTGGAACATGTTTTGTTGCAATAAAATTTGTAAGCTATCGTAAATGTATGCTTCTAAATGTGTAATTCATAAAAATGCCATCTGGTGGTGAAATTTAGAACTAACATTTGTTTCGCCTAAACAAATTCCCATTCCTTCATTATGTCCTTCACAAAATTTCCCAACTTTCTGACCAATAGTTTCGTCTGTAGACAACTTTAAAGTAGGGTCGTTTAATTATGGACACCCTGTATGTTCAGAAATTAATTGTGAAATTCGTTTCCAGAAAGTGCGAATGGCCTTCTGTAATACATAATAAAAAAAAAATTAATAAATGTCTTAAAAATTTAGTTTAATCCGAACTATCTCCATTTGAACAAGGATCCTTGAGAGCTCCGTGTTCATAAAACAAGTTAAAGTAGGCTGTGTCATCATTGTGTCATTGTTAGATTGAGAACAAAATTTGAAACTTCCCGCTAATGCCTTTTCAGATTTCTCGTTATATAACGTTTAATAGATCAGAATCTCATTGTTGAAACGTGTTGAAAACTTTATGTAATGACTGCAATGATTAATCCGCCTTTAAGACATTCGAATTTTGCTTATATTATTAATGCATGTAATAATCAGAGTGCTAACAAAAGCATTAAATTTATAAATTAAAAATCAGTGTTCAACAGCAATTTTTATTAGTAGCAACATGTAGACCACAACTCCCTTTTCTATAACTTTCGTTATCCTTTCTTTCTGAAATTTCTATGAGCTGGGAAGACCGAGATATGCTCGGTCACAATTACCTTTGAGTTCAACTCGATATATTTTCTCTCTGTATTATTACTATAATGCCTTTTATTTGATAAAAATAGCTTGACCTCTAATGACCCAT
This sequence comes from Maratus michaelseni, assembly GCA_963931845.1. NCBI lineage: Eukaryota > Metazoa > Arthropoda > Arachnida > Araneae > Salticidae > Maratus > Maratus michaelseni. The sequence continues at coordinate 451,011,549 of OZ007589.1, read as the reverse complement.
AATCAAAATTGCCCACTAATCAAATTTTCTCGAACATGTGACCAAGTCTTCTCGTGCCCGAAACCCGTAGGATATAAAATTTGGTCAGAATAGTCTGAGCCGTTTTTTAGATAAAATTAGCTTGACCCACAGTTACCCAAAAATGACCCCCTGATCGGATTTTCTCGAGCATGTGACATAGCCGAATGATTTTCTCGTGCCCCAAAACCGTAGAATGCAAAATTTAATCAAAATCGTTAGAGCCGTTTTTTAAATAAAAATAGCTTGACCCATAAATACCCATGACCAAAATGACCCCCTAATCGAATTTTCTCGAACATGTGACCTAGCCTAATGGTTTTTTGGTGCTCCGAAACGGTAGGATACAAAATTTCGTCAAAATCGTTAGAGCCGTTTTTAAAATAAAATTTGCATATATATAACCACAAACACACAAAAAATTTGCTCGTATTAGAATATATGATTTTGTTTAACTACTCTTTTTTTCCGTAGATTTTACATTCCTTTTTCTATATACTGGGATTTCTTGCAAAATAATAATAATAATAATAATGATGATGATGACGATGATGATTAACAGAATTAAATTTAAAAAAAAAAACTAAAATGCTGTAATTTCACAAACAATATTGGCTTAAACTAAAATACTTCACAAGATCCTATTTAACTGTTCATACACTATGTCATATATTTCCTGCTCCACTATTGTCTTGAATAATCTCAATTTTCTTTTTACTAACAAATTGGCATTTCTTTTTTAATAATGGTCCCGGAAAATGCAATTAAAATGAAAAACTTCCACAGCTAATTCTTTCTTAGTAAGGCGCCGATATTAATTATCCATTAAGACATTTCATTAATCTCCAAATAAGTTGAATGAAAGTTTAAGTTAATAGAGTAATGGAAAATATATATTTTAAATACAGCATATTTTATAATGCAACTTCTCAGTTTTCTGGGAAATCTGAATCATCGACTTATTTTTAATATGCTAAGTGATTTTAATGAGTAAGAAGAAGCAGAATATTCATCTGCCAGATTCAATTTGGCAAATTAGGACGTTTTACTAATGTAACTTAAGCATTCAACTGGATTATCTGGCGCCAACATATTTTACCGCGACGGAAAGTATTCGGATTCTTAATTCACTAAATTCTGTAGTTTCCGATGAAATTTGTTGTTTTAATATATCTCGCAAAAGAGAATTATGCATTAACCGAAATCACACACATTTTCTTTTTCTTTTTAAAATTTAAATTTTAAAATTAGTTAATTGAGTTGTGCGTATGTATTTTACACCAAATTTAAACATGCGGATAGAGAGACAACTCTTACAGGCACTGATCTAGTTATTACAGTTACAAGTCGGAAATTGTACGTTAAACGTGACAAATGAGGTGCGTTCGTACTATAGCTAGTTCTATAAATATTCAGATCTTGATGAATTTTAATTCTGTGAAATGAATTATATCGTCTGCAGATTAATTTCTGTCATAAAATAAGTATCTCGGTCGTTTGACGATTAAACCTCGGAAGCTCCTATAACAAGAAAGAATCGATTTAAAAAAAAAAAATTCATATTTCTTAATATTTTTATTAATATCTTCTAAAGTTTTGATTCGTTTTTCATAAAATTTAAAATGACTCGTCAAAATTCTGCAAAGATAATATATCTTAAATTTCAAACCATTCGATTGGGTAGTTTTGCGTTGTTATATGCGGACGGACGGATAGACAGACAGACGGACGGACCAGACGACGACAATAGGTGCTACGTATATATATATTTACGAAAGCACCTAAAAATGACTGTGAGATCCAGTTGGATCCTGAATTATGACAGTAATACTCATTTAAAATTGTAATCCTTTGTGAACTGAAAATCTTCGAAGTAATCAAGATGAAAATATGATAAAAGCGTATTTTGCAAGCTAGATTAAAAATATTTGTTAATTCTCTAGAAAAAAAAAATGACGCATTTTAATAATTTGATCTGGCAATGTGAAACATCCTGGATGTACATTTGTTGCAAAAAACATCTAAAGTATTAAGCATACACAACAATGTTACGTTAAAAAAAATAAATACTCTTATGCAGATATTTTATTTCACGTGAATAAATTCTTATTATACTGAATATGCATGCAGCAAAAATAACATCATGTGTACAATATACATGGGATATGTTTCACAAAATGGAAAAACAGATTTTATTTATCGTATTCTGAAGTAAATTTTGATACATCTAAACGTTTATAATTTCTAAAACAAGAACGAAAAATTATGCGTCAAGCATAGATTATGTAACACTTTCCAACGTTTCCAAAATAATTTTACAAATGATTACCGTTTAATAAGCTGAAAGACCACATCTAAGTAAACAATTTGGAAAACGCAAAACATGTTTAAAAGCTTAATTTCAGGAATTTCCAACATATACAATATTCGGAAAAATATCTAAAAACTTTTATTCAGCCCTGTATATGATATATAGATTTGTATATATACTATATAGGATGCCAAATTTTAGTTTAGTTAGGAAACGCGTAGCACAGTTTAAAATTCTCCTTCTGGAGTTTCTGTCAATAAACGGAAATGTGTTCGCGAACTTTTGTGCTGCCCTGTATATGAAATACGGAATTTATACACACCAAGTAATAGACAAAAAGTGAGTTAAATTTAAAATAGCGTTCAGCAACTTAAAACGCACTTTCAGGGATTATTGTTAAAAGACAGTAGAGAATTCTTTTGTGCGTCCCTGTAAATGAACGACGACTGCTATACACACAGAAGTAGTAATACACACAATCTGTAGTAAGCCTCTTGTAATGCACCTTAGTGATATATATAAATTTCAATGCGTTTAAAATAGTGAAACATTATTTAATTAAATCGCAAACATTTTTTCTCCATAGACGTAATGTAACGGAATTCTTTTGACTGTCCCTGTAAAGTAACTATGAGTGCTATGCACACCCTATTCCATATTAAGCTTCTTGTAATGCACCTTAGTGATATATATCAATTACAATGTATTTGAAATTGCGTAACATCATTAAAATAAACCGCAAATGATTTTTCCCCATAGACCGTAACGTAACGTAATTCTTTTGAGTGTCCCTGTAAAAAAACTATAAGAGCTACCCACTTCAGTTGAAATAGGGAACATGCTACCGATAACGACAATAACATATAAAAATTGCAGCGCAATCCGAGCGTATTTACGGGAGTTAGAGCACGGACAGACGGACAGACGGTAGACGGTAGACTGCCAGACAAACCGAAGTCATAAACACTTTTCAACTAGGTTGGAAAGTGTTAAAAAGAAATAATTGGTATTTCCCCTTGTAATTAACAAAATAATAGTTCATTTTGTGCAGGATGTTTATTTAGAAGTATGCCCTTTTAGAAGTATGATTTGATGAATATGTAAAAAAAAAAAACTTTGTTACGTAATATACTAAATTTTTCCTTTTTTTTTTTTTTAATTGAAGAATATATTGCACTTATCTTCAATTAAAAAAGATTAAACGATATCGACATAGCTGACATTTGATGTTTTAATAAATATATTTTCTTATACATCGAAACATTTATAATTTCTAAAGAAAGACAAACAATTGGAATTTCTCCTTGTGATTAACTATATAATAGTTTATTTTTGCAGGATGTTTATATACCCTTTTAAAAGTATGACTTGATAAATATGTTAAAAAAAAAAAAAAAAAAAAAAAAATTGTTATGTGATATACTAAAATTTTCCATTTTGTAAAAAAAAATTGAAGAATATGTTGCACTTATTATCCAATTAAAAGAGATTAAACGATATCGACATAGCTGACATTTGATGTTTTAATAAAGATATCTTCTTCTTATACATCGAAACATTAATTTCTAAAGAAAGAAATACAATTGGAATTTCCCCTTGTGATTAACTAAATAATAGTTTAGTTTTGCAGGATGTTTATATACCCTTTTAGAGATATGACTTGATAAATATGCAAAAACGATAATCGACATTGCTGACATTTGATATTTTAATAAAGATATCTTCTTCTTAGATAAAAAAAGGCGACTTTTTAAATTATCAGAAACTAGAAATGTATAAAAATTAAGATTTTAAAATTTCTAGTTTTATTCTTTTTCCCTACCAGTGTCTCTTTCTAAATCTAAACAAGAACGAAAAATCATGCATCAAGCATAGATTATCTAACACTTTCCAACGCTTTCAAAATAATTATATTCGGAAAAATATCCGAATACTTTTATTCAGCCCTGTTTATGATCTATAGATTTGTATATAAACTACATAGGATGCTAAATTTTAGTTTAGTTAGGAAACGCGTAGCACAGTTTAAAATTCTCCTTCTGGAGTTTCTGTCAATAAACGGAAATGTGTTCGCGAACTTTTGTGCTGCCCTGTATATGAAATACGGAATTTATACACACCAAGTAATAGACAAAAAGTGAGTTAAATTTAAAATCGCGTTCAGCAACTTAAAACGCACTTTCAGGGATTATTGTTAAAAGACAGTAGAGAATTCTTTTGTGCGTCCCTGTAAATGAACGACGACTGCTATACACACAGAAGTAGTAATACACACAATCTGTAGTAAGCCTCTTGTAATGCACCTTAGTGATATATATAAATTTCAATGCGTTTAAAATAGTGAAACATTATTTAATTAAATCGCAAACATTTTTTCTCCATAGACGTAATGTAACGGAATTCTTTTGACTGTCCCTGTAAAGTAACTATGAGTGCTATGCACACCCTATTCCATATTAAGCTTCTTGTAATGCACCTTAGTGATATATATCAATTACAATGTATTTGAAATTGTGTAACATCATTAAAATAAACCGCAAATGATTTTTCCCAATAGACCGTAATGTAACGTAATTATTTTGAGTGTCCCTGTAAAAAAACTATAAGAGCTACACACTTCAGTTGAAATAGGGAACATGCTACAGATAACGACAATAACATATAAAAATTGCAGCGCAATCCGAGCGTATTTACGGGAGTTAGAGCACGGACAGACGGACAGACGGTAGACGGTAGACGGCCAGACAAACCGAAGTCATAACTTTTCAACTAGGTTGGAAAGTGTTAAAAAGAAATAATTGGTATTTCCCCTTGTAATTAACTAAATAATAGTTCATTTTGTGCAGGATGTTTATTTAGAAGTATGCCCTTTTAAAAGTATGATTTGATGAATATGTAAAAAAAAAAAAACTTTGTTACGTAATATACTAAAATTTTCCTTTTTTTTAAAAAATTGAAGAATATATTGCACTTATCTTCAATTAAAAAAGATTAAACGATATCGACATAGCTGACATTTGATGTTTTAATAAATATATTTTCTTATACATCGAAACATTTATAATTTCTAAAGAAAGACAAACAATTGGAATTTCTCCTTGTGATTAACTAAATAATAGTTTATTTTTGCAGAATGTTTATATACCCTTTTAAAAGTATGACTTGATGAATATGTTAAAAAAAAAAAAAAAAAAAAAAAAAAAAAAAAAATTGTTATGTGATATACTAAAATTTTCCATTTTGTAAAAAAAAATTGAAGAATATGTTGCACTTATTATCCAATTAAAAGAGATTAAACGATATCGACATAGCTGACATTTGATGTTTTAATAAAGATATCTTCTTCTTATACATCGAAACGTTAATTTCTAAAGAAAGAAATACAATTGGAATTTCTCCTTGTGATTAACTAAATAATAGTTTACTTTTGCAGGATGTTTATATACCCTTTTAGAGATATGACTTGATAAATATGCAAAAAAAAAAAAAAAAAAAAAAAAAAAAAAACTTTGTTATGTGATATACTAACATTTTCCATTTTGTAAAAAAAATAAGAATATATTGCACTTACCATCCAATTAAAAGAGATTAAACGATAATCGACATTGCTGACATTTGATATTTTAATAAAGATATCTTCTTCTTAGATAAAAAAAGGCGACTTTTTAAATTATCAGAAACTAGAAATGTATAAAAATTAAGATTTTAAAATTTCTAGTTTTATTCTTTTTCCCTACCAGTGTCTCTTTCTAAATCTAAACAAGAACGAAAAATCATGCGTCAAGCATAGATTATTTAACACTTTCCAACGCTTTCAAAATAATTATATTCGGAAAAATATCCGAATACTTTTATTCAGCCCTGTTTATGATCTATAGATTTGTATATAAACTACATAGGATGCTAAATTTTAGTTTAGTTAGGAAACGCGTAGCACAGTTTAAAATTCTCCTTCTGGAGTTTCTGTCAATAAACGGAAATGTGTTCGCGAACTTTTGTGCTGCCCTGTATGTGATCTGCAGAATTTATACACACCAAGTAATAGACAAAAAGTGAGTTAAATTAAAAATCGAGTTCAGCAACTTAAAACGCACTTCCAGGAATGATTGTTAACAGACAGTCGAGAATTTTTTGTGTGTCCCTGTAAATGAACGATGACTGCTATACACACACTATTCTGTAGTAAGCCTCTTGTAATACACCTTAGTGATATATATAAATTTCAATGCGACATTATTTAATTAAACCGCTAACGATTTTTTTCCATAGACGTAATGTAACGGAGTTCTTTTGACTGTCCCTGTAAAGTAACTATAAGTGCTATGCACACCCTATTCCATATTAAGCTTCTTGTAATGCACCTTAGTGATATATATCAATTACAATGTGTTTGAAATCCGTGTAACATCATTAAAATAAACCGCAAATGATTTTTCCCCATAGACCGTAATGTAACGGAATTCTTTTGAGTGTCCCTGTAAAAAAACTATAAGTGCTACACACTTCTGTTGAAATAGGGAACATGCTATAGATAACGACAATAACATACAAAAATTGCAAGGCCATCCGAGCATATTTACGGCAGTTAGAGCACGGACAGACGGAAAGACGGCAGACGGCCAGACGGCCAGACAAACCGAAGTCATAAACACTTTTCAACTAGGTTGGAAAGTGTTAAAAAGCAAAAATCTATATAATCAAGATTTTGCAACAAAAATAAACCTTTTATTTACATATAATTGTGAAAAAAAAAACCAAATGGAACAGCAAAAACTTCATACTTTTTATCAGTACACGATGAAAATGAACTTTAAAAACTTGCTGTTTAATTTTTTGTGCATTTTAATTCTTCATTAGATTTTTTGTTGAAGATAAAGTCTTTTATAAAGATACCATTCAAATACATTGGAATATGCCAAAAGAGGTAGATTCGAACGTGATAACTTCTGAGTAATAAACTTTATGTAAAAAATCGTTTTAAATATATTATTAAGTTACAACATGTTTTGGTGATATTTTTTATCTTTTTCATTATCATTTATTTATTTACATCTATTTTGAAGTAAAAATTAGGCAGCTTTTTCTCATCTTAAAAACTAATGGCACGAAACATGTTGATTAGAGCATCTTACGACCAAGCTTGAAAAAATATTGTCTCCTTCATTAAAAAATAATAAAACTAAAAAATGGGTACTAAAAAATCTTTATTAACCCAAGCAAATGTGTTAAATGTCTTGTAACATCTTTTTTAGCAATTTTCTGATATCTAAACTTTTCCCCAATAACAGTTTTTATTACATCTTTTTATGACTAGACGAAGTTTTTATGCCTGCTATCTATCAAACAGAGGAACATTGATAGCGAGATATAAGGAACAAGATCATCTTGGGTTCGTTTTTTACGATCAGCAACAGCGTATATTTTTGAGGAACCGCATTCATAAAACGTATCACCCCTGCTTCCTCCACCATCTTCAAAATCTGTATACCAACTTGACATGTAGGGTTCCATCCATATTTGATAAATGTAGTAAGTAAAGATCATCGTCATTTGTTGAAAATAGGAAAAGTGGATGCATAAGGTGACTGAAGGGATATACTAATTTGTATATGATAGAAACTTGTAATACAGCAGTTATATAAATTAGCGTTATTATCTTTATACAAGATTTATTTTTTTAAAGATTGACATAAAGTAGAAAGTAATCCAAGTGCAATTTGTGAAATGGACAAACAATGGAAATACTAACCCTACATTTCGCAGACAAAGGATCAGGGTCTATAAGCTGTGTTTTTGGCCCATGAAATAAAACTAAAACTGGATTTTGTTACACTGACATAATTATTTCACTTTTAAATATTAGAGGTTTTATCCTGTACGATTTCAGCAATAATTTTTGCATTTTGTTCGGATTTATATGATTTACACAAGCTCAAAGTTCGTATTATTCGTAGTTTTAAATGAAAAATACGCAATTTCTCCTAAAATTTCCTCAATTATTTATATGAGCGCAATCGTGCAACATCGTAAAATACATCAAAATGTACAATATATGTAAAAATAAAAATGTTGCAAAGCTGCGTTCATAGTAAAACATTAAAAAATATATTAAAAATTGAGTTAAAATTAGGAGAAATTGCGTATTTTTCATCAAAAACTACGAATAATACAAATTTTGAGCTTGTGTAAGTTATATAAATCCGAACAAAATGAAAAAAATATTGTTGAAATCGTACAGGATAAACCTTTTAATATTAAAAAGTGAAAAAATTAAGTCAGTATAACAAAATCGAATTTTAGTCTTATTTCATGGGCCAAAAACACGGTTTATGGACTCTGATCCTTTCTTTTTTAATATGCTTTTAACTTTTTTTACTTATTCTTGAGCATTAATAGAAGTTAAGAATAATTAAGCAAGAAAGGAAACACATGCTTCAAATATAGATTATGAAACAATTTCTAAATCTTTCATACTACTTTAACAAAACTTTGCTGTTTAATAAGGTAAATAAGATACCTAAATAAACATTTAAGAAAATTCATAATATATTTGAAAACCAGATTTTAGAATTACCGTCCATAGACTGTAATTGCTGAACGTCATTGCCATATTTTGTTGTTGAGCATGATTAAAAATTATACTAAATTAAAACATACCGTTGTGTTTTATTGCTGTTTGTGTAAATAAACATGATTTTACATCGTTTCTTTGAACGATACTTTTATGAACTATTCCAGCTTTAACTAAATTTCTCAAACAAATGTAGAAAAAATAATGTCACGTAAATCATCGAGTTAAACAGCCATATGATAAAAAACTGTCTTATGTTATTAAATATCGAAGTGTAAAAATATATATTATGAAAATATGAGAATTATTTTTGTGAATGGAAATTTTAAGGAGAAAGTTTAACTTTTATATTTAAAAAAACATCCAGTCACATTATTCATCCAACATAATGAGATTTGTTCTCTCATCCAAATGCAGCTGATTTTTTTTTTTTTTTTATTGAACATATAAATCAGATTTGTGTGCGTGATACAAATACCCGCTTTTTATCTTCGTCAAGAAAAGACTGGATAGACACAAGGAAATTACAACACTTAAGAATTACAGCCCATAACTCCAAAAAGAGTGTGCAATGGAATTGACGGGAATCGAACCCGTCTCCTACGCTCTCAAGCGATTAGCAGAGTGGGGTCTTAACCACTCGGCCACGGAGGATCCTCCAAGTGCAGATCAAACTTATATTAAAAATCTCAACATATATTTACTGAACTAACTGAATTTTAAAAGTTAATGCTGATATCAATCCGGTTAGTTCGGAGCTTGTAACATAACTTTTTCTCGTAAATGTACAAAAAGAATAATTCTTTAAGCGGATATTATAAAAGCAAAATATTTTAAAGGACTGATTCAGATGTATCTGCTATTTACAAAGTAAATATTAGCTTGATCCTGAACTGATATATAAATGATTAGATTTCCATCGATTTAAATTTGTACATTTTTCAGAAATTAACGTATAGGTCCATGTTGAATAATAGGACCATCGGATATTGTTGAATAATATTTATTAAACAGGTCCAAATCTTGAAATAAAATGCAATTAACATTTTGCTTAGTTATAATATTTGGTAAAGTATGACATTAGACAGAGTAGACAAACGTTGCAAAATAACAAGATTTTAAACATTTTGTGTATTTGAAATTTAGTTTAAGAAAAATTACTATATAAACAGGGTCAGATTGAGGCATGAGCACACTGGCCCTACTCAGGTTCCCAAAATTAGGGGGAGGAGAGGGTGCAAATCTGTAGATTTTTATTAAAAACTGCACTTAAGTTTCATTAATCATACAGTTTTATGTTGATAGCAAGACGACTTTAGTATTACAGCGTGGAATCAGGTCGAAAATATATAGAATTATGCTCACAATTGAGGGGGTCGGGGCAAGAAAGTGCCAAGCCACATTTTTGGTGAAATAAATCTAACCGTGTAATATGCTGCTTAATATTGTAAATTATAATATCCTACATACAATTTGTTTCTAACGTTACTTGGTGGTAGCATATGTGACAGGTTTCGTGTTTGCCCCAGATGTTTATGCCCCCAGTGAAGATAGCTAATTTGCAAAAAACGTAATAGTAATATCATTAAAGTAATGCCATATTGTTACTCAGAATATTTCAAATATTACTAAGACACTGGTGAAAAAACTTTAGGTTATATATCTTGATTTGAGTATTTGATCCAATTTTCAAATTGAAATATCTCAGAAGTTCAAACATGTGGCTTGGCACTCGCTTGCCCCGACCCCATCAATTAATAGTTGCATAAAGGTAGTCTCAATTTTTATCTATTTCCCGTTCAGCAACGTGAGTTTCTGATACCTTCACAAAGTCACATTTATATGGAAAAGCGTTAAATTTGAAGATATTGCTGTTTAAATGCCGTGAAAACGAACATTGTTTTTCTTGACCCCATCTAAATTAGCCGAAAAAAACCCTACATAAAAGTCGGTTTTATTGGGGGTTTTAAATGTGGGAGAAAATTGCCAAGTTTACCTCATTTATGTGTTTTTGTTATTACAGCTAAATCTGTAAAAATGGAACATGTCTTTATTGAAAAAATTACATGAGCTCTAAAGAAGAAAACAGTAAACTTTATAAAAGATTTCCAATGTTATAAGACAATGTTTGAATTACAATTAAAATATTTCTTTATATAAATGTAAAAAGTGAAATACTTTTATTTAAATGAAATATATAAATGTAAAAGAGACTGTAAATTATAATCAAGCATAAGTCATGTTTTGTATTCCAAATAAAAAAGTGTTTTTTTTGGCCCGATCTTACAACTGTGATACATATCGATTTCTATTGATCCCACCCCGAAGATCTCTTTATCCGGACTATGATGTAACAAAATTTTGTTCAAAATGAAAAATTTGTGAATTTTTTTTGCGAAATATCCTTTATTTTATAGAAAAATTGGAATCTTCTATTCTAACTGAAAAATACCTGCAATTTTCGTGATTTACGTATAAATTTGACTTTGTGAATATGCCAGAAAGTAGCATGTTTGAATTTGAAAGCAGCCATTAGAAATGAATGCATAAAATTTGCTTCTCCTTACTGTACATAAGATAAAGGATACCATTAGCTGAAGGATACACATGAAAGATACCATATCACGTTTATGACCAAGACCCCCTAAAGTCATAGTCGGACTCTGTACATAAAAACGACGAATGCTTTCGATTTTGATTTTGACTATGGATTTCTTTCTCAACATATTTGAAGTCCTCATATACTTGAAAGTGAATACGCAAACCCATGTTATAAGTATCAAAAACTAAAAAACGAATATGTTGATCTGCTGAAAATTACGTATCAAAAAAGAAACTTCTCGGTATGTGATGTTGCTAGTGACGGTCTCCAGGCTGTGTAAACTCATTGATCAAAAATGCTTCATATAGGTTTGGAAGATCTCGAAATTGTTGATTAGGATCATTAATGCATTCTAAAATTGCATTGGGTTTGCAAAAAATTCCATGTATTTGAAATATAGAAAAAATATATAGAATCTGTTTTGATCCAACTCAAATTTAAATACTTTTAAAAATATTTAACACCATCAATCACAACATTGGTTTTTACAATGTAAGTATCATAATTGAAGAGTATATAAACTCATTGATCTAAAATGCTTGAGATAGGGTTGGAAGATCTTGAAATTGTTGATTAGGATCATTAATGCATTCTAAAATTGCATTGGGTTTGCAAAAAGTTTCATGTATTTGAAATATAGAAAAAATATATAGAATCTGTTTTGATCCAACTCAAATTTAAATACTTTTAAAAATATTTAACACCATCAATCACAACATTGGTTTTTACAATGTAAGTATCATAATTGAAGAGTATATAAACTCATTGATCTAAAATGCTTGAGATAGGGTTGGAAGATCTTGAAATTGTTGATTAGGATCATTAATGCATTCTAAAATTGCATTGGGTTTGCAAAAAGTTTCATGTATTTGAAATATAGAAAAAATATATAGAATTTTGTTTTGATCCAACTCAAATGTAAATAGATTTAGAAGTATTTAACAACATCAATCACAACATTTATTTTTACAATGTAAGTATCATAACTGAAGAGCTTTTCATTCCTAAAAGTATGAAATTACATTGCGATTACTCTGAGTATTGTTTCGTTTTATTACGTTTTTCAAAAACATGTTTCTTTCATATTATATTTTTGAGGATAGTGATGTGCATTGATATATTTCTGACGTCATAAGCAATAGAAAACAGTTTAATTATAAATAGTGTAATACAATCACTTGTTAACTTTAAATTAAAGTTCAATAATGCTTAAAGTGATAAAAACATAACACGGAATATTTAAAATATCTTTTTAATGTAGATAACATATGTTTCATTCACAACTATCGGTTACATCTTCGGATCTTAATGATAAATACAATATTCTCGCATATTTTTGAAAATAGTGGAATATTGGACTTTAATTTCAGTTTAATTATGTTAAGCTTTTCTATTACAGATATCTCTGTAACGTTAATTCTTAAGCCAAATGTTCTCCAAGTAATCTGAAGAACAAAAAAAAAAAAAAAAAAAAAAAAAAAACTTTTCATCACCTAATTTTCTTCTATTAATTCCTTGTTTTTTTGTTTTTTGTTTTTTTTTGTTTGTTTTTTTTAATAGTGCTTCTCTTTTCTAAGTCTCATAATGAAAAATCTTTTTATTCCCGTGTAAAAATGAAAGACCACTTTACATGATGCTACTTAGAAAACCATGTTGTACTCGTTCAGGCAGCTGTCACAGATACGATGTCTCCTCATGTCTTTCAGCACGTCGAGGAAACTGTTTCTTTGTAATTTTAAACGTGTGGTTTTTGTGCTAGTATGCAATTCGCAAGGGATTTTTAACACACACGACGCACATTTTTTGCTTCAATGTGCTGCCTGCATAGTTGGACGCACTCAGATTCAGTTTCATTACGCTGTGTAACTTGTTATGTACAAAGAGCTTTCGTTGTGAGGTTTATTATTGGAGCATCAGTAAAAAGTTGTTTTTGCGGGGAGTGTTGATGTGGGAAAGATAAGAAATCCGCAAGGGGCAACGAAAATATTTTGAGTAATCCTTTTATACTTATGCTATTATATTGTACAGAAAAAAAGTTATTCTTTTTTATTAATGATGGTTTGTTAACCCTTCATAAAGGATGTTCAGTATGAATGAGGTTTTGTTGGTATCAAATGATTTTTACTTTTCAAAATTAAACCTTTGAATTTTTCAATAGAAGTATTTCAAAATTTAGAAACAGAAAGAAACAAGGGATCGTTTATTACAACTACTCTAGTTTTATAAAACGATAAGTATTACCGTATATTCCAGTGTATATTTTGATGCAAGAAAATTTATCAAAATTTACACGTGCGCGTTATATGCTGGATATAAAAATGAAAGATTAAAAATTAAGAAAAATAAAGTACTCATAAGAACTAAGATTTCTAATTTAATAAACATGATATTTTTTTACGAAAAAAATAATTTTCCCCTCTCAGATTTCAAGAAAATTAAAATGTGTGATACTTTTCAATAATCTTTATTTAAATTTTTGTCATGTATATCATGATTTTTTTTTTTTTTTTTTTTTTTTGTAAAGTACAAAGTGTGTTTTAAACGTGAACAAACCTAAAAATAAAAAAATTAAGGCTGAAAATTTAGGTACGCTATTGTTTTTAAAGTAAAACTTGACGATAATTTAAGTGAAGTATTAAGATTGCTGTTTTTATTTAAAATATGTTTTTAATCAGTTAATTTGCAACTAATTGTGTGGTGAACATCTATCTCGTTGATTCTGGATACTGGAATAATTAGGGGAGAGTAGCCATATTTGGACCGCTGCAATTCTGCCGTTAATTACAGAAAGAGACGCCATCTAGCGCTGAGATCCTACTCATCAGAATGACGTCATTTATGATTAGAAGAAGCACCCGCCTTCTACGTGCTGTTTTCAGAGAATTTTTAAAAACCTAAAATTAGCTGTTTTGATCTAGTTTTTTCCTACTAAACGTAAGAGAAAAACTAAGGTAAGTTGTTTTATTTTCATATAGATATCTAAATTCATGTGTTTATTGCGCACATTTTTCACGTGGATTTGTTTGCTTTCGTTTTTGTTCTTAGTCTTGAGATTTTCTGTTTTAAAAAATGGCGCAGTTGCCTTAATTGGACCAAATTGAGTTGCTTCAATTGGACCAGATATACGATCATGAATTTGAAAAGTAAGCAATGAATTTCGAGGGCTGTACACTTTGAACACTATTTTTTTTATCATTTTGCAACTGCTTCTGCACTTATTCCTGACGGGGAGATAGGCTGCAGATAGATCCGTTGAGGCGTAATTCATTTGGAAAGAAAATGATGGAAGGGAAGAACTACAGACATAAGGCAACGAAAACTTCTGTTGGAAAAAAGAATTTGTAGGATTTCAATTGTGGTATTTTTAAATTTATGTTGATGAAAATACTGAATTTCAACTGTAGACTGTATATTTTTTGATTTGTTATTGTTAGAGTCTGAACGATGCTGATTGATTCGTTTATGTATTGGACCTGATGTTTAACCTATATATTTCAAATTACATAAGTTACACTTTATACAATAAATTACATTAAAGGCTTTACAAAAATTTGAAAAATTAGGATCTGAGACAATTTGTGACTGAGAAGCATATGGACAAGTCTTGCATCTAGCATCTAAACACTTCCGAAAAAATAATGGAGGAGGATGAGAGTATAAATGATCACTGGATGACGATCCAGGAACAGCCCTTTTATTGTTCCTGTACCGGGCACTACACTGCATAGATTCATAGTGTATCTTGCCAAGATCAAGATTTTTACTAAGAACTGCCATTTTTTTAAATAATTTTTTTGATACATAGAAAATGCAATAATTGCAAAAATTAATGAAAATAAAATAAATAAAAATAAATATCCATAATATAAGATATTTAGTAATCTCTATTAATGTAATTGAATTAATAATAGTAAAATGTCTTGAATATGAAAAATAAATGAAAGTATATACAATAGGTACAAATATATACAGGGTGTTTCACAAAGGACCCCTAACTTTAAAAATCAATAACCCGGAAACGGAGATAGATAGAATCATGAAACCAGTGGTATATTTATTAAAAAAATCGTAAGAATCTTATACGTAAATCTTAAAATTTAGTTAAAAATAGCACCGATAGATGGCGCTGAGAGAGTTAAGAATCCTTCTAAAGAGAGTTCAGAAGCATAGAAAGACTAGCCGTCGAAGATTTCGAAGTTTAAATCTGACCGCTATTTTCGTACAGTGAAAATAATTCGCATCGGCCACGTTGCCTGTCTGTTGAATTTTTTTGAAAAGCTCACGAATTGTTTTTCCATCTGTGCCTTTTGCAACTTGAAATCGCGTTTAAAAACTTCTCCTTGTGGCAGCTCCAACACAATAAACACATGTTCCTTCACGGTATACACCACTTTTGGAATTATTTTCACTATATGCTAATAGCAGCCAGAATTCAATCATGAAATCTTCGACGACTAGTCTTTCTATGCTTCTGAACTCTCCTTAGCAGGATTCTTAACGCTCTCAGCGTCATCTATCGGTGGTATTTTTAACTAAATTTTGAGATTTACGTATAAGATTCTTACGATTTTTTTAATAAACATACAACTGGTTTCATGATTCTATCTATCTCCGTGAAACACCCTGTATATATATATATATATATATATATATATGTATCGTAATCTTTTAGAATCTAATTGAAAAAATGGTTTGAGATCACTGAATCGTGAGAAAAATGGGCTCTTAAATTGGACGGCACTTTCCTCCATACGAACCATAGCTTAAATTAGTTTCGATTGGAATAATTCATGGAGGTCGTTTAAACATAAATAAATACAATGCGAAAATTCCTCACATAATATCTTTATCCTATTTTAAGAAATAAGCTCCACAAAAACATTCTTTATTTTGGCCAATGATAGTAAATCTTTCCTTAACGACCTTTCCTTAAGATCGTTATATCATACAAACTAAAACAATACAAGTATTGTTTTCCGTTTTATCTAAAATGCATTTTTATCAGTTAATCTGCATTTAATGTATGCTGAACAGCTTATTTTATTGATTTTAGTTGATGGAGAAGACATTACTATTTTTTTAAATGATTATTTATTACTTACCTATCATACGTAGTATAGGGTAAGTCTTGTAATCGTTTTGAAAATAGAAAAAAAATTGACGGATTTACACGTTTCAGACACTGGAGATTCCGAAAAACACATTTTTAGAAAAAAATGTTGCCGTCCGTCTGTATGTCTGTAAACGCGCTATCTCCCGAACAAATTGAGATAGAGACTTGAAATTTGGTGTGTACTTAGTATGTGATAATGGGAAGAAGCTTATTGAATTTCAGTAACCTCGATTATCCGGAACTATTTTTTTCGGACTCTCGAAATATTCAAATTTCAATTCAAAGATATATTTTAACTGGGAATGATACGCTTAATCTGACGCAGTAAACCGTTAGTTAATATGATTATCAATTTTGGAGTAATAGAGCATTTAAAGTTTATGACGTCATCAAGTCACGATTTTATTTAAATTACAATGCATTTTATAAATAGTTTACACATGTTTTATTTTCATATTTTATATTATGCATATCCATGATGGGTAAGTATTACGGTGGTCCCCAACGACTAGTTTTATAAGATGATTTATTTATTTGATGTGCTATTCTTGAAGTATTTCTAAAAGTGTAAATATAGAGAGAAAAAATTACTAATTTTTAAAATGTATGCAGCATGTAAATTTTCAAAATTAAACTTTCATTGAACTGTTTAATCATTGATTACTATTTTCTCTGACATTATTTAGATGTTTCGTTATTTCATGAAAAAGAGAGAGAAAATAAGTAAATGAATTTATACTTTTGGAACAAAAAATCATTGTTAGCTTAGACTGCTGAAATAGTTTATATTTTTCTGTATCCAAATAAATTTCTGATATTTTTTCTTTTTTCATATGTAAGTAAATATATCAGTGAATCACAAAGCGGTTACACATCTAAAATTACAGAACAAAAATAAAGATTAATAATAGATTTAAAGTTTTACATGTATAATATAATATCCATTTTTACAAAACAATCATACTTTTATCTTAAAATAATGTATAGTAACTGAAAAAAAAAAAGAAAAAAAATCTATTTAAAATTATTTATTGCATTTCTTTTTATTGCATTGTATGTATGCTTTTTCATAGAAAGTATAGTAGTTATGCATCAGAAAAGATCATCTTTTTCCTCGAATGGAGAGCATGCCTACAATGTCAGAAGTTCTTTAACTATAAAAGCGTTTTTCTATGAACTTTTTAAAAATACGTTCAAAGAAATGTTTATTTCAGTCGTAAAAACATGAATGTATGTTGAAAAAGCATCCGAATGCAAATATACGCAAAGGTTTACATGCAAATGATTTTTCAAACTTTTCTTCTTTAAAAATATGTATTGCTATAAACACTGCTAAAATAAGAGAAAATAGTTTCCTAGCATTTGAAATTTCTCGTCTAAAAAATCTAAAATTTGTATATTATAGCTTCTCTTTGAATATGAATTTTATTAAATTGCCTACCAACAATACAATTTTTTCTATTTGGGAGAAGAATAAATCTGTCTCTATGGCAACATATTGAAAAAAAGCATTCAACAATTCTGCTGAGACACCAGACATGGGTAGTACATTTTTACTTGCTTGATTTTGACATTTTGTTATTCTAAGTGTTCTGTGTTAACTAAAGTTTTGCAGCTCTCATATAATAAGAGAAAATGTAAATTTTGAATAAAATAAAGTAAAAACTGATTTGTGATTGCTTTCTAACAAAAAATCTTCAACAGAAATATCAAAATGGTTCATTTAATTATTACTAGAGTTCCTTTCCATAATGGTTTATTTAGTTATTAATTTCATTTTTCAAATTGAATTTTCTATGGATTTATTTACTTGCATTTTATTTTACATGTATAGTTATTTAGTAAAATAAATAAATAAATTTATGTAAGCAGAAATAATTTTTTGTTGTAAAAGCAAGAAGAAACTGTTAGTTCAGATACTGAATTACTTTTTATTTTTTAAGTTTTAATGATTCTTCTCATATATTTTCCGTTTAATTAGAGGTAAATATTAAAAAAAATAAACGATCACAAATCTTCCATTGCAATATAAAATGAAAAAAATAATAATACTTTTAAATTTGAATCTTTCTCTTCTATATATACTTCTATATTTACAAAAAAAAAAAAAAAAAAAAAAAAAAGTTTTTTTTTTTTTTTTTTTTTTTTTTTTTTTTTAAGAATGTAATCACGGAAGATAAGGTGCTATTTAAAATTCTGCACTGCATTCTTTTTCAGTGTATTGTATTTATATTTTTTTCATAGCAATTATAAAACTTTATGCATGAGAGATAATAATCTTTTTTTCTCCAACAGACGCTTATATATTCAAAAGTTCTTTAACTACTATAAATGACCTTTTCGTAAACTTTTAAAAATTCGTATGAAGAAATACTTATTTTCAGTCGTAAAAAAATTTGAATATCAGTTTTAAAAGGAACTAAATGAAAGCAAGTATACGTTAACATTTACATGCATATGATTTTTTTAAAACTTTTTATCTTTAAAAAGGCCAGACGATATAACCCTGGTTTCCCAGATTATAGACCATAACACTGCAAGAAAAAAAAAAAAAAAAACGTTGATTTTACAGTATAATACTGGCATCCCAGCTGCCAGTATTATACCGTAAAATTAACAGTAATAAACAGTAAAATAAGCTGTAATACACGGCCGCGCATACGCGGTAGTGTATTACCGCTTATTTTTAATAGCTAAATAATAATTTTTAATAGCTTATTTTTGATAGCTAAGAATAATTTTTATCTAATTTTTAAATTTTGGTACAATTTCTAGTTGTAGACCATCCCCTAAGCAAAATTTAAGTACTGCTTTAACTCTTGTTTAGATTGATGTCTGAGCTAAAGGTATTTTGAGGAAATTAAAGTTGAAGACCACATTTTTTGCTTTATAGGTTGATTTCTCATTCGACGTCCATTTTTGAATTCGGCTTTTTTTCATATCTGATAATTTGCATCTATCCTTTTTGTAACTTTAACATTTTTGTAACGATTTTATGCATTTCTATTGCCTATTCAAAGAAAAATTCTTCTAAAGTTAGAGAATTTCGTTAAAAAATTCATCTAAAGTTATAGAATTTCGTTAAAAACGCTTAAACAGATAAAGTGACGACGTCAAGAGGTCCATTCTCGACCGAAAACAACAAATATTTTCCCAATGGTTAAAAAAAGTATACAGAGAGATATTTTAATATTTAAGCGATCACGTATCAAAAAATTCAGTATAAGACAAAAGATTGTTAGTTGATTTAAACTCTTATCAGTTCTCTTATATCTATCTATAAAGCTACTTCACAAAGTTAACATTTTCATAAAAAATAAATAAATAAATAAATAAAGAGTAATAACTGGGCAGAGATTGCGTCATTTGAAATTTTGTACTGCATTCTTTTTTATTACAATGTAACTATGATTTTCCATAATAAGTAAAACGTTATGCATCAGAAACGATAATTTTGTTTTCCCTGAACAGAGGATTATACATCAAAAGTTCTTTAACTATAAATGTACTTTGTTTTATGAATATTTCAAAACCTATCAAGAAATGCCTATTATTTCATCAATCAAAAATTGAATGTATGTTGAAAAGAAGCCACATAAAAGTATATGCACAAACGTCTATATGCAAACGATTTCTCAAACATTTTAAGCTTAAAAATATGTAACTTTGTAGATGCATTTAAAAGAAAAAAAAGACATTAGCCTCCTAGCATTTAAAATTTTCCGTCTAAAAATATAAAATTTATATATTATAGTCTTTATTTTGAATATGACTTTCAGTAAACTGCCTACCAACAACATATACATATTTTTCTCTTTAGAAAAATAATAAATCTCTTTCTGTGGCAACGCATTGTAAAAAAGTTTTCAAGGGTTTTGCTGTGACTCCAGACCTTGTAAGCAGACGTTTTTATACTTGATTCATTTTGGTACTTTATTATTCTAAGTGCTCTGTCTTAACTAAAGTTTTGCAGATCTCAAATAAAAAGAAATAAAAAAAAAGGAATATATTTCAAACAAAATAATATAAAACACTTTCAAGTAATATACTGTCTTTTTAATATTCTATGGCAAAAGTAGCAAAATGATATTTACATTCAGTGAACTTGGGTAATTTTAACCCGGCAATTAGTTGAAAAACATATGTATAATATAAACAATAAGAGAGAAAAAAATTAGAAAAATTAGGATAGTCATATAATAAAAAATCCCCGACGGCTCGGCATACAGGAACATGTAGATTTCGAAGACGCAGACCATGAGGCGCCTGTTTATTGAGAATCGCAGAAAGAATGACCTTTTTGCTATTATGCGACCGCCCACTTCGAAATCTACATGTGTCTGTAGGCGAAGCCGGCAGGAATGTTTTTTTAATTAATTAATTTTTATTTTTTTTGCTATAAGGGTTGATACTATAACAAACTTGTCAATATAAAAGTTTTAGATAATATTAACAGGATTTATAATAAATTTAAACGGATTTGATATCTTGGGAATTGACGAAGTTATGAATTTTTTTCTTCTGAAACTCCTCTTCCCCGTCCCTTGGGGGCCATTTTTAATGATATCTAAAACCTGTTATACATAAATTTTCGGCCATTTTCCCAGAAGTGATAATAACTTTAAACGGATTCGGTACATATCATAACTAAGAAGTTATGGGTTTTTTTTTCTGTTTTCATAAAAATCTCCCTCATCCCCCCCCCCCTCCCACTTGGTTTGATTTTGCCCATTAACGAACTTGATCGAGATTTTATGCCCCTTGATTTTATGTATCAGTTTGGAAGAGTACAGAAGATTGAAGGTTGGAGATTTGTACAGAATTATTGAAGTTAGCGTGTCCATAAAAATGTGACATAGATAGATAGATGAATAGATACAGTTTTGAACTGGGGGTGATTTTTGGTCCTGGGAGTCATGATCGGCGTAGATCTGCAAACCTTTTTCAGAAATTCCAACTTAGGGGAGAATGTAATAGGTAGTATTTCTTACGAAATCTACCTAAAATTGGGTGTTCAAGCTTGTTAAGTTTTGTCGTTTACGAGAATATAGTTAAAATGTGTGTTTGTCTCAGTAGATACTGTAATTAAATAATTCGTCTTAATCGAATGCAACAAGGTATTTATTTCGGACAGAAATTATAAACCACCCATTTGAATGATTCTTATATTATATTACAAAAATTAGTGCTAAAATATTACAGAAAGAAATTTTTGCGATTGGTTGAAAATTCAATTGTTTATAACAAAAATTTAAATATATTGTGAAATTACATATATTCCAGTTCAAAAATTTCTTACAATTTTCAAGTACTTAAGAGTCTATGCTAATCCATGGGACAAAACTCGCAAGCAGATGTTAAACCCATGGGAAATTTTTTTTCAAATTTCTCGTTTGCATTTCAAAATGTTTAAATGATTTTTTTCTTGCAGAAGATATCTGAGATCGATGATTATAATGTTTTTTTTTTTTTTTTTTTTTTGAACTTCTGATACATTTTCGATTTTGGAAGTTCCAAAAGTGTTTCCAGAAAAAAGAAGTGCAACTAAAATCGAAAAAGTAAAAAAATACCAGGTTAAAAATAGACATCAGATATCTTATACAAAAAAAAATAAAATCAATTAAAAATATTGAAATGCAAACGAGAAATCTGAAAGGAGCGCTCCCACAGGTTAAATATTAATTTG
Organism: Maratus michaelseni; assembly: GCA_963931845.1. Taxonomy (NCBI): domain Eukaryota; kingdom Metazoa; phylum Arthropoda; class Arachnida; order Araneae; family Salticidae; genus Maratus; species Maratus michaelseni. The sequence goes on along the minus strand of OZ007589.1, from coordinate 450,989,248 downwards.
CGAGTGTAGTCACGTGACTAGCGTAAGCTCTTAACTTTTGAACACCAACAGCTATAGTGATAAAAACTGTGCTTAGGTAAAGTAAAGTGATTCCCTATTGGTAAAATTAGATGTTATCGTTCTAATTTAGAAAACTAGACGAGATACAGGAAAACAGTTTGTTCCAAAGATGTAGAATGATAGCTATTAATACGAAAAAATACCTTCGCACATAAATGCTAAGAATAGAACTTTGGTTGTTTCACCTGATATACTGAGAAATGTGCAACATGACAGTGTTGAATTCAGACACTGTTTTCCGGGAGGGATTTCTGTGGCACCGGGGGGGGGGGACATTGCACTTTTTAATCATTAAAAGTATAAAATCTCAAATTTTCCGGGGCGACATGTGAATGCTCCGTAGGGGAATGTGTAGAAAACTAATTCATTCATTTCAATCACTGAATATTTTCCACTCAAAGTAAAATAAATAAATAAAGAAAATGATGAAGCACGCAGATAAAAACCCAACGATAATTTTTCTCTCATCTCTTAAAACAAGTGACCTAATTTATGACTCTTAAGTTTCAAGTTTATCAAGCAATAGAGATTTATTACCTCGTTATAATCGTTCTCTTCTAATAATGTGAAATATGTTTATAATTTGTTATTTGTGATTATGCCATTATAAACTTATTACAGAACTAAAACATTTAAAAGGACAATTATTCAACGTCAATTTGTTTCAAAGAAATGATGCAACTTTACTCGTAACTTTCCAAACTTTGTGAAAATGAGTCAGTGTATTACTATCCTTCATTCTGTAAAGTCACAGGAAAAAATGTTTCCTGATGTTAAAATTAATCTAAATGTAAACCTTTTAAAATTTTAAGTAATGTAAAATATAATTTTTAAAATCAATCCAAACGTGAACTTATTTATTCAATGTGAATTGTGCATTAATATAATTTTTTTACAAGTCTTATTTCAGCAGTGGTACATCTACACGATTATTCAAGAAGTGTTTATAATAAATTCTCAAATAGTTGAAATATATAAACCAGTGGATATTTCATAAATTGGATAGACCTTAGAAAAGGTAAGCAATTCCTTTTCTTTCTGCATGTTGAAGACCAGAGTTAATTTTAATTTGAAGAATTTAATATTCTGATGTTACGCGCTTACCTCGTTGGCCTCGCCCCTTCAATAGTGATCATGAGCCTGATGAATATATGAACTCAGAATTTATTCTTAAGGATTAATAATTGACTCTAATTAATAAAAATAATACTCAGCTCTTATGCTAGATTAAAAATTCAAGAAACATAATTGAATTTAATAAACTATTTAAACTAATAAAACTTTAAAAACTGTATAAACAAGTTCTCCGAGATGGCGACAATAAAGGAAATGCAAATAGTAGATAAATTAAACAATAATAATTATTCTATATGGAAGTTTAAAATTAATATGTTGTTAATTAAGGAAGATTTGTACGAACTCGTAACTCAGGAACCCCCTACACCAATTAACGAAGATTGGAGAAAAAAGGATGCAAAAGCTCGCGCTTTAATAAACCTGAGTATAGACGATACGCAAATAGTTCATGTAAAACATTTAGAAACAGCAAAACAGACATGGGATAGTTTAAAAAATATTCATGAGAGAGCCAATTTGTCCAGTAAATTGTATTTGTTACGAAAATTGTATAGTGCAAAACTTCCCGAAAATGGGAACATGCACAAACACATTACTAATATACTGGAAATAAAAGATAAGCTCTCCGCAATAGGAGAGAACATAACCGACTCGCATTTATCTGCACTTCTATTGTGCTCGTTACCTGCGAGTTATAATACTCTAATAACAGCTCTCGAAGCCCGAAATGAAATTGAATTAACTCCCGAATTCATCAAGAGCAAACTTACTGATGAATTTAATAAACGGGTAGAAAATAGTGAGCAAGTTGAAAACTCACAAAAGGTGTTTAAAACACAAAAGAAATACACTCAAGATTATAAAGGGCAAAACAAATATTGTACCTACTGTAAACAATCAAATCACACTTACAAACAATGCTGGCATCTCAAGAACAGAAACACACAGACCACTACACCTAAAACACAATACAAATACAAAAAGTACACATCGTTGTGTTTTGAAAATACAAAAGGTGATAGTAAAAATAAAATGAATGAATCAAAAACAGATGAACAGGTACAAATAAATAAAAGTGAACATAAAGATGCAGCATTCATAATTGTCAATCCCGCTAATAAAACCTGGTTAATTGACTCAGGAGCGTCTTCGCATATAGCGAACGATAGGGATATATTTACAAAATTCAACGATACTGAAAAAACTACAGTAACAATTACTAATGGGAATACATTAAATTCTTACGGAACCGGCGAAACACAAATAATGACAAAAACATCTGATGGATGTATAAATAGAATTACACTTAAAAATGTGTTATTTGTTCCACAATTGGAATCAAATTTAATTTCCGTAAGTAAAGCCACAGAACATGGCTACAAAGTATTTTTCGAAAATGAAAAATGCATACTATCGTGCAATGGAAAAATATACTTAGAAGCATTAAAGAAACACAACTTATATCAAGTTGAAACACTAGAAGAAAGTTCTCAAAATAAAATAAACATTGCACATGATTGCAGAAATAAAGATTGCCTCGAAATTTGGCATAAACGCCTTGGCCACAGAAATAATGAAAGTATAAAAGAATTAGTCAAAAATGACTTGGCCAGTGGGATAAAAATAAATAACTGTAATCATAAAACAAACTGTGAAACCTGTATAAAAACAAAGTCAACAAATGCACCGTACTCTAAATCTATCGAAAATAAAACGACAAAAGTATTAGATTTAGTACATACTGATTTATGTGGGCCCTTTAAAACACCCACAATAGGAGGAAAAAATTACTTCCTTACATTCATAGATGACAATTCTAGATTCACAGTTATTTACTTATTAAAAAGTAAAGATGAAGTTTATGAAAAAATAAAAGACTATGTACAAATGGTCAAAACCAGACAAGGAAAATATCCGACGGCGATTAGATCGGATAACGGTGGGGAATACATAGGAAATAAAACAGAAGCCTTTCTAAGGGAACATGGTATAAAACATGAATACACAGTTCCATTTTGTCCCAGCCAGAATGGCATTGCTGAGAGAAAAAACAGAAGTTTAATTGAAATGACACGAAGCCTATTATCCGAAGCAAATTTACCTCATAGGTTCTGGGGTGAAGCGATAAATACTGCTAATCACCTCCAAAATAGGCTCCCCACTAAATTGACAAATAAAACGCCATATGAAATTTGGTTCAAAAGAAAACCAAATCTCTATTATTTACGTGTATTTGGCTGTAAAGTATACACTTACATAAACAAACACAAAAGATCTAAACTAGATGACACAGCAGAAGAGGGTATCTTCATGGGCTATGATAATAATACAAAGGGATACCGCGTTTTCACTAAAAATGGTGAAATAATAATCTCCAGATCTGTAAAATTTCTGGAAGAAAAACTGAACAATTTAAACGAGAAAATTAATGATCACGAACAATTAATTGAAGATAAAAAATACATTGAAATAGAAATAGGTGACACACCCTGTACACCTGACGCGCCCAAACAATCAGAAACACATCAACCTCGTAGATCTGAAAGACAAAACAGAGGAGTACCACCTCAAAGATATACTTCCGACAATTTTATTGCTTTAGCAAATGATTGCGATACAACAGAACCTGAAAACTGGAAACAGCTTATCAAAATAAACAATCCACTAGAAAAGAAAAACTGGCTTAAAGCCACTGAAAACGAAATACAATCGTTAATGAAAAATAATACATGGGATCTAGTCGATCCTCCTCTTAATAAAAGAATCATAGGAAGTAGATGGATTTTCAAACGAAAAATTGATAGTTCAGAAAATACACAAAAATATAAAGCACGTTTTGTTGCCAAAGGTTTCAGTCAAAATTATGGGGAAGATTATCAAGAAACATTTTCACCAGTAGCACAACATTGTACCATCAAAACACTTCTTTTAGCAGCAGCTTATAATAATTTGAATGTGCGACATGTAGATATTGACACCGCTTTTCTTCATGGGAACTTAAATGAAGAGATATATATAAATCAACCTGAAGGCTATGTAAACGAACAATTTCCTGAAAAAGTTTGCAAGCTCAAAAAGGCAATCTATGGCCTCAAACAGGCCGCCAGAGCTTGGCATATTAAAATCGCTGAAACACTAGACAACTTGAACTTTATCCAAAGTACAGCAGACACATGTCTTTTCACTAGAAAAGAAAAAGATCATACATCGTACATAATAATATATGTTGATGATATACTCATCGCCAGCAAAGATGAAATAATAGAAGAAATCGTAAATTCTCTAAAACAAGAATACGAATTAAAGGATCTAGGCAATATTAGTAACTATTTAGGTACTCAAATTCAGAAATTACCTAACGGTTATTCTCTTGATCAAAAAATTAAGATTGAAAATTTAGCGAAAAAGTTCAATCTTGAAAACTCCAAACCGTGCAAAACTCCAATGGAACCAGGATATAACAAATTAAATGATGATGATAATTTAATGCCAAATAATATTAAATATCGCCAGGCACTTGGTTCATTGCTTTATATAACAACAATAACTAGACCTGACATTTCAGCAGCAGTAAACATTTTAAGCAGAAGAAATGAGAATCCTCGCGAAAAAGACTGGCAAGCCGTAAAAAGAATAATAAGATATCTATATCATACTAAAGAACTAAAATTAATAATTAACACTAATGAAGAACCAATATTAAAGGTATTCGCTGATGCCGATTGGGCAGGTGATACCAAAACCCGTAGATCAACATCGGGAATATTATATATGTTGGGCAACAACCCAATTCAGTGGACGACGAAAAGGCAAAGTTGCATTGCCTTATCTTCAGCAGAGGCTGAATATGTGTCCGCAGCACATGCTAGCAAAGAAATAATTTGGTTATTGAAGCTACTTGACGATCTAGGCTTTCCACAGCAAAAACCAATCACTTTATATGAAGACAATCAAAGTACCATAAAAATGGTTGAATCAGAAAAATTCACGAAAAGATCAAAGCACATCGACGTCAAATTTAATGCCATTAAACAATATAGCGAAGAAGGCATAATTGAGTTAAGATATCTTCCAACAGAAAAAATGATAGCTGATGCACTTACCAAACCTTTACCCAAGCCTCGATTCATCGAACACAGAAATTCAATGAAAATATTTGTTAATCCCCATGAACGGATTAAGGGTGAAATTGTAGAAAACTAATCCATTCATTTCAATCACTGAATATTTTCCACTCAAAGTAAAATAAATAAATAAAGAAAATGATGAAGCACGCAGATAAAAACCCAACGATAATTTTTCTCTCATCTCTTAAAACAAGTGACCTAATTTATGACTCTTAAGTTTCAAGTTTATCAAGCAATAGAGATTTATTACCTCGTTATAATCGTTCTCTTCTAATAATGTGAAATATGTTTATAATTTGTTATTTGTGATTATGCCATTATAAACTTATTACAGAACTAAAACATTTAAAAGGACAATTATTCAACGTCAATTTGTTTCAAAGAAATGATGCAACTTTACTCGTAACTTTCCAAACTTTGTGAAAATGAGTCAGTGTATTACTATCCTTCATTCTGTAAAGTCACAGGAAAAAATGTTTCCTGATGTTAAAATTAATCTAAATGTAAACCTTTTAAAATTTTAAGTAATGTAAAATATAATTTTTAAAATCAATCCAAACGTGAACTTATTTATTCAATGTGAATTGTGCATTAATATAATTTTTTTACAAGTCTTATTTCAGCAGTGGTACATCTACACGATTATTCAAGAAGTGTTTATAATAAATTCTCAAATAGTTGAAATATATAAACCAGTGGATATTTCATAAATTGGATAGACCTTAGAAAAGGTAAGCAATTCCTTTTCTTTCTGCATGTTGAAGACCAGAGTTAATTTTAATTTGAAGAATTTAATATTCTGATGTTACGCGCTTACCTCGTTGGCCTCGCCCCTTCAATAGTGATCATGAGCCTGATGAATATATGAACTCAGAATTTATTCTTAAGGATTAATAATTGACTCTAATTAATAAAAATAATACTCAGCTCTTATGCTAGATTAAAAATTCAAGAAAACATAATTGAATTTAATAAACTATTTAAACTAATAAAACTTTAAAAACTGTATAAACAAGTTCTCCGAGATGGCGACAATAAAGGAAATGCAAATAGTAGATAAATTAAACAATAATAATTATTCTATATGGAAGTTTAAAATTAATATGTTGTTAATTAAGGAAGATTTGTACGAACTCGTAACTCAGGAACCCCCTACACCAATTAACGAAGATTGGAGAAAAAAGGATGCAAAAGCTCGCGCTTTAATAAACCTGAGTATAGACGATACGCAAATAGTTCATGTAAAACATTTAGAAACAGCAAAACAGACATGGGATAGTTTAAAAAATATTCATGAGAGAGCCAATTTGTCCAGTAAATTGTATTTGTTACGAAAATTGTATAGTGCAAAACTTCCCGAAAATGGGAACATGCACAAACACATTACTAATATACTGGAAATAAAAGATAAGCTCTCCGCAATAGGAGAGAACATAACCGACTCGCATTTATCTGCACTTCTATTGTGCTCGTTACCTGCGAGTTATAATACTCTAATAACAGCTCTCGAAGCCCGAAATGAAATTGAATTAACTCCCGAATTCATCAAGAGCAAACTTACTGATGAATTTAATAAACGGGTAGAAAATAGTGAGCAAGTTGAAAACTCACAAAAGGTGTTTAAAACACAAAAGAAATACACTCAAGATTATAAAGGGCAAAACAAATATTGTACCTACTGTAAACAATCAAATCACACTTACAAACAATGCTGGCATCTCAAGAACAGAAACACACAGACCACTACACCTAAAACACAATACAAATACAAAAAGTACACATCGTTGTGTTTTGAAAATACAAAAGGTGATAGTAAAAATAAAATGAATGAATCAAAAACAGATGAACAGGTACAAATAAATAAAAGTGAACATAAAGATGCAGCATTCATAATTGTCAATCCCGCTAATAAAACCTGGTTAATTGACTCAGGAGCGTCTTCGCATATAGCGAACGATAGGGATATATTTACAAAATTCAACGATACTGAAAAAACTACAGTAACAATTACTAATGGGAATACATTAAATTCTTACGGAACCGGCGAAACACAAATAATGACAAAAACATCTGATGGATGTATAAATAGAATTACACTTAAAAATGTGTTATTTGTTCCACAATTGGAATCAAATTTAATTTCCGTAAGTAAAGCCACAGAACATGGCTACAAAGTATTTTTCGAAAATGAAAAATGCATACTATCGTGCAATGGAAAAATATACTTAGAAGCATTAAAGAAACACAACTTATATCAAGTTGAAACACTAGAAGAAAGTTCTCAAAATAAAATAAACATTGCACATGATTGCAGAAATAAAGATTGCCTCGAAATTTGGCATAAACGCCTTGGCCACAGAAATAATGAAAGTATAAAAGAATTAGTCAAAAATGACTTGGCCAGTGGGATAAAAATAAATAACTGTAATCATAAAACAAACTGTGAAACCTGTATAAAAACAAAGTCAACAAATGCACCGTACTCTAAATCTATCGAAAATAAAACGACAAAAGTATTAGATTTAGTACATACTGATTTATGTGGGCCCTTTAAAACACCCACAATAGGAGGAAAAAATTACTTCCTTACATTCATAGATGACAATTCTAGATTCACAGTTATTTACTTATTAAAAAGTAAAGATGAAGTTTATGAAAAAATAAAAGACTATGTACAAATGGTCAAAACCAGACAAGGAAAATATCCGACGGCGATTAGATCGGATAACGGTGGGGAATACATAGGAAATAAAACAGAAGCCTTTCTAAGGGAACATGGTATAAAACATGAATACACAGTTCCATTTTGTCCCAGCCAGAATGGCATTGCTGAGAGAAAAAACAGAAGTTTAATTGAAATGACACGAAGCCTATTATCCGAAGCAAATTTACCTCATAGGTTCTGGGGTGAAGCGATAAATACTGCTAATCACCTCCAAAATAGGCTCCCCACTAAATTGACAAATAAAACGCCATATGAAATTTGGTTCAAAAGAAAACCAAATCTCTATTATTTACGTGTATTTGGCTGTAAAGTATACACTTACATAAACAAACACAAAAGATCTAAACTAGATGACACAGCAGAAGAGGGTATCTTCATGGGCTATGATAATAATACAAAGGGATACCGCGTTTTCACTAAAAATGGTGAAATAATAATCTCCAGATCTGTAAAATTTCTGGAAGAAAAACTGAACAATTTAAACGAGAAAATTAATGATCACGAACAATTAATTGAAGATAAAAAATACATTGAAATAGAAATAGGTGACACACCCTGTACACCTGACGCGCCCAAACAATCAGAAACACATCAACCTCGTAGATCTGAAAGACAAAACAGAGGAGTACCACCTCAAAGATATACTTCCGACAATTTTATTGCTTTAGCAAATGATTGCGATACAACAGAACCTGAAAACTGGAAACAGCTTATCAAAATAAACAATCCACTAGAAAAGAAAAACTGGCTTAAAGCCACTGAAAACGAAATACAATCGTTAATGAAAAATAATACATGGGATCTAGTCGATCCTCCTCTTAATAAAAGAATCATAGGAAGTAGATGGATTTTCAAACGAAAAATTGATAGTTCAGAAAATACACAAAAATATAAAGCACGTTTTGTTGCCAAAGGTTTCAGTCAAAATTATGGGGAAGATTATCAAGAAACATTTTCACCAGTAGCACAACATTGTACCATCAAAACACTTCTTTTAGCAGCAGCTTATAATAATTTGAATGTGCGACATGTAGATATTGACACCGCTTTTCTTCATGGGAACTTAAATGAAGAGATATATATAAATCAACCTGAAGGCTATGTAAACGAACAATTTCCTGAAAAAGTTTGCAAGCTCAAAAAGGCAATCTATGGCCTCAAACAGGCCGCCAGAGCTTGGCATATTAAAATCGCTGAAACACTAGACAACTTGAACTTTATCCAAAGTACAGCAGACACATGTCTTTTCACTAGAAAAGAAAAAGATCATACATCGTACATAATAATATATGTTGATGATATACTCATCGCCAGCAAAGATGAAATAATAGAAGAAATCGTAAATTCTCTAAAACAAGAATACGAATTAAAGGATCTAGGCAATATTAGTAACTATTTAGGTACTCAAATTCAGAAATTACCTAACGGTTATTCTCTTGATCAAAAAATTAAGATTGAAAATTTAGCGAAAAAGTTCAATCTTGAAAACTCCAAACCGTGCAAAACTCCAATGGAACCAGGATATAACAAATTAAATGATGATGATAATTTAATGCCAAATAATATTAAATATCGCCAGGCACTTGGTTCATTGCTTTATATAACAACAATAACTAGACCTGACATTTCAGCAGCAGTAAACATTTTAAGCAGAAGAAATGAGAATCCTCGCGAAAAAGACTGGCAAGCCGTAAAAAGAATAATAAGATATCTATATCATACTAAAGAACTAAAATTAATAATTAACACTAATGAAGAACCAATATTAAAGGTATTCGCTGATGCCGATTGGGCAGGTGATACCAAAACCCGTAGATCAACATCGGGAATATTATATATGTTGGGCAACAACCCAATTCAGTGGACGACGAAAAGGCAAAGTTGCATTGCCTTATCTTCAGCAGAGGCTGAATATGTGTCCGCAGCACATGCTAGCAAAGAAATAATTTGGTTATTGAAGCTACTTGACGATCTAGGCTTTCCACAGCAAAAACCAATCACTTTATATGAAGACAATCAAAGTACCATAAAAATGGTTGAATCAGAAAAATTCACGAAAAGATCAAAGCACATCGACGTCAAATTTAATGCCATTAAACAATATAGCGAAGAAGGCATAATTGAGTTAAGATATCTTCCAACAGAAAAAATGATAGCTGATGCACTTACCAAACCTTTACCCAAGCCTCGATTCATCGAACACAGAAATTCAATGAAAATATTTGTTAATCCCCATGAACGGATTAAGGGTGAAATTGTAGAAAACTAATCCATTCATTTCAATCACTGAATATTTTCCACTCAAAGTAAAATAAATAAATAAAGAAAATGATGAAGCACGCAGATAAAAACCCAACGATAATTTTTCTCTCATCTCTTAAAACAAGTGACCTAATTTATGACTCTTAAGTTTCAAGTTTATCAAGCAATAGAGATTTATTACCTCGTTATAATCGTTCTCTTCTAATAATGTGAAATATGTTTATAATTTGTTATTTGTGATTATGCCATTATAAACTTATTACAGAACTAAAACATTTAAAAGGACAATTATTCAACGTCAATTTGTTTCAAAGAAATGATGCAACTTTACTCGTAACTTTCCAAACTTTGTGAAAATGAGTCAGTGTATTACTATCCTTCATTCTGTAAAGTCACAGGAAAAAATGTTTCCTGATGTTAAAATTAATCTAAATGTAAACCTTTTAAAATTTTAAGTAATGTAAAATATAATTTTTAAAATCAATCCAAACGTGAACTTATTTATTCAATGTGAATTGTGCATTAATATAATTTTTTTACAAGTCTTATTTCAGCAGTGGTACATCTACACGATTATTCAAGAAGTGTTTATAATAAATTCTCAAATAGTTGAAATATATAAACCAGTGGATATTTCATAAATTGGATAGACCTTAGAAAAGGTAAGCAATTCCTTTTCTTTCTGCATGTTGAAGACCAGAGTTAATTTTAATTTGAAGAATTTAATATTCTGATGTTACGCGCTTACCTCGTTGGCCTCGCCCCTTCAATAGTGATCATGAGCCTGATGAATATATGAACTCAGAATTTATTCTTAAGGATTAATAATTGACTCTAATTAATAAAAATAATACTCAGCTCTTATGCTAGATTAAAAATTCAAGAAAACATAATTGAATTTAATAAACTATTTAAACTAATAAAACTTTAAAAACTGTATAAACAAGTTCTCCGAGATGGCGACAATAAAGGAAATGCAAATAGTAGATAAATTAAACAATAATAATTATTCTATATGGAAGTTTAAAATTAATATGTTGTTAATTAAGGAAGATTTGTACGAACTCGTAACTCAGGAACCCCCTACACCAATTAACGAAGATTGGAGAAAAAAGGATGCAAAAGCTCGCGCTTTAATAAACCTGAGTATAGACGATACGCAAATAGTTCATGTAAAACATTTAGAAACAGCAAAACAGACATGGGATAGTTTAAAAAATATTCATGAGAGAGCCAATTTGTCCAGTAAATTGTATTTGTTACGAAAATTGTATAGTGCAAAACTTCCCGAAAATGGGAACATGCACAAACACATTACTAATATACTGGAAATAAAAGATAAGCTCTCCGCAATAGGAGAGAACATAACCGACTCGCATTTATCTGCACTTCTATTGTGCTCGTTACCTGCGAGTTATAATACTCTAATAACAGCTCTCGAAGCCCGAAATGAAATTGAATTAACTCCCGAATTCATCAAGAGCAAACTTACTGATGAATTTAATAAACGGGTAGAAAATAGTGAGCAAGTTGAAAACTCACAAAAGGTGTTTAAAACACAAAAGAAATACACTCAAGATTATAAAGGGCAAAACAAATATTGTACCTACTGTAAACAATCAAATCACACTTACAAACAATGCTGGCATCTCAAGAACAGAAACACACAGACCACTACACCTAAAACACAATACAAATACAAAAAGTACACATCGTTGTGTTTTGAAAATACAAAAGGTGATAGTAAAAATAAAATGAATGAATCAAAAACAGATGAACAGGTACAAATAAATAAAAGTGAACATAAAGATGCAGCATTCATAATTGTCAATCCCGCTAATAAAACCTGGTTAATTGACTCAGGAGCGTCTTCGCATATAGCGAACGATAGGGATATATTTACAAAATTCAACGATACTGAAAAAACTACAGTAACAATTACTAATGGGAATACATTAAATTCTTACGGAACCGGCGAAACACAAATAATGACAAAAACATCTGATGGATGTATAAATAGAATTACACTTAAAAATGTGTTATTTGTTCCACAATTGGAATCAAATTTAATTTCCGTAAGTAAAGCCACAGAACATGGCTACAAAGTATTTTTCGAAAATGAAAAATGCATACTATCGTGCAATGGAAAAATATACTTAGAAGCATTAAAGAAACACAACTTATATCAAGTTGAAACACTAGAAGAAAGTTCTCAAAATAAAATAAACATTGCACATGATTGCAGAAATAAAGATTGCCTCGAAATTTGGCATAAACGCCTTGGCCACAGAAATAATGAAAGTATAAAAGAATTAGTCAAAAATGACTTGGCCAGTGGGATAAAAATAAATAACTGTAATCATAAAACAAACTGTGAAACCTGTATAAAAACAAAGTCAACAAATGCACCGTACTCTAAATCTATCGAAAATAAAACGACAAAAGTATTAGATTTAGTACATACTGATTTATGTGGGCCCTTTAAAACACCCACAATAGGAGGAAAAAATTACTTCCTTACATTCATAGATGACAATTCTAGATTCACAGTTATTTACTTATTAAAAAGTAAAGATGAAGTTTATGAAAAAATAAAAGACTATGTACAAATGGTCAAAACCAGACAAGGAAAATATCCGACGGCGATTAGATCGGATAACGGTGGGGAATACATAGGAAATAAAACAGAAGCCTTTCTAAGGGAACATGGTATAAAACATGAATACACAGTTCCATTTTGTCCCAGCCAGAATGGCATTGCTGAGAGAAAAAACAGAAGTTTAATTGAAATGACACGAAGCCTATTATCCGAAGCAAATTTACCTCATAGGTTCTGGGGTGAAGCGATAAATACTGCTAATCACCTCCAAAATAGGCTCCCCACTAAATTGACAAATAAAACGCCATATGAAATTTGGTTCAAAAGAAAACCAAATCTCTATTATTTACGTGTATTTGGCTGTAAAGTATACACTTACATAAACAAACACAAAAGATCTAAACTAGATGACACAGCAGAAGAGGGTATCTTCATGGGCTATGATAATAATACAAAGGGATACCGCGTTTTCACTAAAAATGGTGAAATAATAATCTCCAGATCTGTAAAATTTCTGGAAGAAAAACTGAACAATTTAAACGAGAAAATTAATGATCACGAACAATTAATTGAAGATAAAAAATACATTGAAATAGAAATAGGTGACACACCCTGTACACCTGACGCGCCCAAACAATCAGAAACACATCAACCTCGTAGATCTGAAAGACAAAACAGAGGAGTACCACCTCAAAGATATACTTCCGACAATTTTATTGCTTTAGCAAATGATTGCGATACAACAGAACCTGAAAACTGGAAACAGCTTATCAAAATAAACAATCCACTAGAAAAGAAAAACTGGCTTAAAGCCACTGAAAACGAAATACAATCGTTAATGAAAAATAATACATGGGATCTAGTCGATCCTCCTCTTAATAAAAGAATCATAGGAAGTAGATGGATTTTCAAACGAAAAATTGATAGTTCAGAAAATACACAAAAATATAAAGCACGTTTTGTTGCCAAAGGTTTCAGTCAAAATTATGGGGAAGATTATCAAGAAACATTTTCACCAGTAGCACAACATTGTACCATCAAAACACTTCTTTTAGCAGCAGCTTATAATAATTTGAATGTGCGACATGTAGATATTGACACCGCTTTTCTTCATGGGAACTTAAATGAAGAGATATATATAAATCAACCTGAAGGCTATGTAAACGAACAATTTCCTGAAAAAGTTTGCAAGCTCAAAAAGGCAATCTATGGCCTCAAACAGGCCGCCAGAGCTTGGCATATTAAAATCGCTGAAACACTAGACAACTTGAACTTTATCCAAAGTACAGCAGACACATGTCTTTTCACTAGAAAAGAAAAAGATCATACATCGTACATAATAATATATGTTGATGATATACTCATCGCCAGCAAAGATGAAATAATAGAAGAAATCGTGAATTCTCTAAAACAAGAATACGAATTAAAGGATCTAGGCAATATTAGTAACTATTTAGGTACTCAAATTCAGAAATTACCTAACGGTTATTCTCTTGATCAAAAAATTAAGATTGAAAATTTAGCGAAAAAGTTCAATCTTGAAAACTCCAAACCGTGCAAAACTCCAATGGAACCAGGATATAACAAATTAAATGATGATGATAATTTAATGCCAAATAATATTAAATATCGCCAGGCACTTGGTTCATTGCTTTATATAACAACAATAACTAGACCTGACATTTCAGCAGCAGTAAACATTTTAAGCAGAAGAAATGAGAATCCTCGCGAAAAAGACTGGCAAGCCGTAAAAAGAATAATAAGATATCTATATCATACTAAAGAACTAAAATTAATAATTAACACTAATGAAGAACCAATATTAAAGGTATTCGCTGATGCCGATTGGGCAGGTGATACCAAAACCCGTAGATCAACATCGGGAATATTATATATGTTGGGCAACAACCCAATTCAGTGGACGACGAAAAGGCAAAGTTGCATTGCCTTATCTTCAGCAGAGGCTGAATATGTGTCCGCAGCACATGCTAGCAAAGAAATAATTTGGTTATTGAAGCTACTTGACGATCTAGGCTTTCCACAGCAAAAACCAATCACTTTATATGAAGACAATCAAAGTACCATAAAAATGGTTGAATCAGAAAAATTCACGAAAAGATCAAAGCACATCGACGTCAAATTTAATGCCATTAAACAATATAGCGAAGAAGGCATAATTGAGTTAAGATATCTTCCAACAGAAAAAATGATAGCTGATGCACTTACCAAACCTTTACCCAAGCCTCGATTCATCGAACACAGAAATTCAATGAAAATATTTGTTAATCCCCATGAACGGATTAAGGGTGAAATTGTAGAAAACTAATCCATTCATTTCAATCACTGAATATTTTCCACTCAAAGTAAAATAAATAAATAAAGAAAATGATGAAGCACGCAGATAAAAACCCAACGATAATTTTTCTCTCATCTCTTAAAACAAGTGACCTAATTTATGACTCTTAAGTTTCAAGTTTATCAAGCAATAGAGATTTATTACCTCGTTATAATCGTTCTCTTCTAATAATGTGAAATATGTTTATAATTTGTTATTTGTGATTATGCCATTATAAACTTATTACAGAACTAAAACATTTAAAAGGACAATTATTCAACGTCAATTTGTTTCAAAGAAATGATGCAACTTTACTCGTAACTTTCCAAACTTTGTGAAAATGAGTCAGTGTATTACTATCCTTCATTCTGTAAAGTCACAGGAAAAAATGTTTCCTGATGTTAAAATTAATCTAAATGTAAACCTTTTAAAATTTTAAGTAATGTAAAATATAATTTTTAAAATCAATCCAAACGTGAACTTATTTATTCAATGTGAATTGTGCATTAATATAATTTTTTTACAAGTCTTATTTCAGCAGTGGTACATCTACACGATTATTCAAGAAGTGTTTATAATAAATTCTCAAATAGTTGAAATATATAAACCAGTGGATATTTCATAAATTGGATAGACCTTAGAAAAGGTAAGCAATTCCTTTTCTTTCTGCATGTTGAAGACCAGAGTTAATTTTAATTTGAAGAATTTAATATTCTGATGTTACGCGCTTACCTCGTTGGCCTCGCCCCTTCAATAGTGATCATGAGCCTGATGAATATATGAACTCAGAATTTATTCTTAAGGATTAATAATTGACTCTAATTAATAAAAATAATACTCAGCTCTTATGCTAGATTAAAAATTCAAGAAAACATAATTGAATTTAATAAACTATTTAAACTAATAAAACTTTAAAAACTGTATAAACAAGTTCTCCGAGATGGCGACAATAAAGGAAATGCAAATAGTAGATAAATTAAACAATAATAATTATTCTATATGGAAGTTTAAAATTAATATGTTGTTAATTAAGGAAGATTTGTACGAACTCGTAACTCAGGAACCCCCTACACCAATTAACGAAGATTGGAGAAAAAAGGATGCAAAAGCTCGCGCTTTAATAAACCTGAGTATAGACGATACGCAAATAGTTCATGTAAAACATTTAGAAACAGCAAAACAGACATGGGATAGTTTAAAAAATATTCATGAGAGAGCCAATTTGTCCAGTAAATTGTATTTGTTACGAAAATTGTATAGTGCAAAACTTCCCGAAAATGGGAACATGCACAAACACATTACTAATATACTGGAAATAAAAGATAAGCTCTCCGCAATAGGAGAGAACATAACCGACTCGCATTTATCTGCACTTCTATTGTGCTCGTTACCTGCGAGTTATAATACTCTAATAACAGCTCTCGAAGCCCGAAATGAAATTGAATTAACTCCCGAATTCATCAAGAGCAAACTTACTGATGAATTTAATAAACGGGTAGAAAATAGTGAGCAAGTTGAAAACTCACAAAAGGTGTTTAAAACACAAAAGAAATACACTCAAGATTATAAAGGGCAAAACAAATATTGTACCTACTGTAAACAATCAAATCACACTTACAAACAATGCTGGCATCTCAAGAACAGAAACACACAGACCACTACACCTAAAACACAATACAAATACAAAAAGTACACATCGTTGTGTTTTGAAAATACAAAAGGTGATAGTAAAAATAAAATGAATGAATCAAAAACAGATGAACAGGTACAAATAAATAAAAGTGAACATAAAGATGCAGCATTCATAATTGTCAATCCCGCTAATAAAACCTGGTTAATTGACTCAGGAGCGTCTTCGCATATAGCGAACGATAGGGATATATTTACAAAATTCAACGATACTGAAAAAACTACAGTAACAATTACTAATGGGAATACATTAAATTCTTACGGAACCGGCGAAACACAAATAATGACAAAAACATCTGATGGATGTATAAATAGAATTACACTTAAAAATGTGTTATTTGTTCCACAATTGGAATCAAATTTAATTTCCGTAAGTAAAGCCACAGAACATGGCTACAAAGTATTTTTCGAAAATGAAAAATGCATACTATCGTGCAATGGAAAAATATACTTAGAAGCATTAAAGAAACACAACTTATATCAAGTTGAAACACTAGAAGAAAGTTCTCAAAATAAAATAAACATTGCACATGATTGCAGAAATAAAGATTGCCTCGAAATTTGGCATAAACGCCTTGGCCACAGAAATAATGAAAGTATAAAAGAATTAGTCAAAAATGACTTGGCCAGTGGGATAAAAATAAATAACTGTAATCATAAAACAAACTGTGAAACCTGTATAAAAACAAAGTCAACAAATGCACCGTACTCTAAATCTATCGAAAATAAAACGACAAAAGTATTAGATTTAGTACATACTGATTTATGTGGGCCCTTTAAAACACCCACAATAGGAGGAAAAAATTACTTCCTTACATTCATAGATGACAATTCTAGATTCACAGTTATTTACTTATTAAAAAGTAAAGATGAAGTTTATGAAAAAATAAAAGACTATGTACAAATGGTCAAAACCAGACAAGGAAAATATCCGACGGCGATTAGATCGGATAACGGTGGGGAATACATAGGAAATAAAACAGAAGCCTTTCTAAGGGAACATGGTATAAAACATGAATACACAGTTCCATTTTGTCCCAGCCAGAATGGCATTGCTGAGAGAAAAAACAGAAGTTTAATTGAAATGACACGAAGCCTATTATCCGAAGCAAATTTACCTCATAGGTTCTGGGGTGAAGCGATAAATACTGCTAATCACCTCCAAAATAGGCTCCCCACTAAATTGACAAATAAAACGCCATATGAAATTTGGTTCAAAAGAAAACCAAATCTCTATTATTTACGTGTATTTGGCTGTAAAGTATACACTTACATAAACAAACACAAAAGATCTAAACTAGATGACACAGCAGAAGAGGGTATCTTCATGGGCTATGATAATAATACAAAGGGATACCGCGTTTTCACTAAAAATGGTGAAATAATAATCTCCAGATCTGTAAAATTTCTGGAAGAAAAACTGAACAATTTAAACGAGAAAATTAATGATCACGAACAATTAATTGAAGATAAAAAATACATTGAAATAGAAATAGGTGACACACCCTGTACACCTGACGCGCCCAAACAATCAGAAACACATCAACCTCGTAGATCTGAAAGACAAAACAGAGGAGTACCACCTCAAAGATATACTTCCGACAATTTTATTGCTTTAGCAAATGATTGCGATACAACAGAACCTGAAAACTGGAAACAGCTTATCAAAATAAACAATCCACTAGAAAAGAAAAACTGGCTTAAAGCCACTGAAAACGAAATACAATCGTTAATGAAAAATAATACATGGGATCTAGTCGATCCTCCTCTTAATAAAAGAATCATAGGAAGTAGATGGATTTTCAAACGAAAAATTGATAGTTCAGAAAATACACAAAAATATAAAGCACGTTTTGTTGCCAAAGGTTTCAGTCAAAATTATGGGGAAGATTATCAAGAAACATTTTCACCAGTAGCACAACATTGTACCATCAAAACACTTCTTTTAGCAGCAGCTTATAATAATTTGAATGTGCGACATGTAGATATTGACACCGCTTTTCTTCATGGGAACTTAAATGAAGAGATATATATAAATCAACCTGAAGGCTATGTAAACGAACAATTTCCTGAAAAAGTTTGCAAGCTCAAAAAGGCAATCTATGGCCTCAAACAGGCCGCCAGAGCTTGGCATATTAAAATCGCTGAAACACTAGACAACTTGAACTTTATCCAAAGTACAGCAGACACATGTCTTTTCACTAGAAAAGAAAAAGATCATACATCGTACATAATAATATATGTTGATGATATACTCATCGCCAGCAAAGATGAAATAATAGAAGAAATCGTAAATTCTCTAAAACAAGAATACGAATTAAAGGATCTAGGCAATATTAGTAACTATTTAGGTACTCAAATTCAGAAATTACCTAACGGTTATTCTCTTGATCAAAAAATTAAGATTGAAAATTTAGCGAAAAAGTTCAATCTTGAAAACTCCAAACCGTGCAAAACTCCAATGGAACCAGGATATAACAAATTAAATGATGATGATAATTTAATGCCAAATAATATTAAATATCGCCAGGCACTTGGTTCATTGCTTTATATAACAACAATAACTAGACCTGACATTTCAGCAGCAGTAAACATTTTAAGCAGAAGAAATGAGAATCCTCGCGAAAAAGACTGGCAAGCCGTAAAAAGAATAATAAGATATCTATATCATACTAAAGAACTAAAATTAATAATTAACACTAATGAAGAACCAATATTAAAGGTATTCGCTGATGCCGATTGGGCAGGTGATACCAAAACCCGTAGATCAACATCGGGAATATTATATATGTTGGGCAACAACCCAATTCAGTGGACGACGAAAAGGCAAAGTTGCATTGCCTTATCTTCAGCAGAGGCTGAATATGTGTCCGCAGCACATGCTAGCAAAGAAATAATTTGGTTATTGAAGCTACTTGACGATCTAGGCTTTCCACAGCAAAAACCAATCACTTTATATGAAGACAATCAAAGTACCATAAAAATGGTTGAATCAGAAAAATTCACGAAAAGATCAAAGCACATCGACGTCAAATTTAATGCCATTAAACAATATAGCGAAGAAGGCATAATTGAGTTAAGATATCTTCCAACAGAAAAAATGATAGCTGATGCACTTACCAAACCTTTACCCAAGCCTCGATTCATCGAACACAGAAATTCAATGAAAATATTTGTTAATCCCCATGAACGGATTAAGGGTGAAATTGTAGAAAACTAATCCATTCATTTCAATCACTGAATATTTTCCACTCAAAGTAAAATAAATAAATAAAGAAAATGATGAAGCACGCAGATAAAAACCCAACGATAATTTTTCTCTCATCTCTTAAAACAAGTGACCTAATTTATGACTCTTAAGTTTCAAGTTTATCAAGCAATAGAGATTTATTACCTCGTTATAATCGTTCTCTTCTAATAATGTGAAATATGTTTATAATTTGTTATTTGTGATTATGCCATTATAAACTTATTACAGAACTAAAACATTTAAAAGGACAATTATTCAACGTCAATTTGTTTCAAAGAAATGATGCAACTTTACTCGTAACTTTCCAAACTTTGTGAAAATGAGTCAGTGTATTACTATCCTTCATTCTGTAAAGTCACAGGAAAAAATGTTTCCTGATGTTAAAATTAATCTAAATGTAAACCTTTTAAAATTTTAAGTAATGTAAAATATAATTTTTAAAATCAATCCAAACGTGAACTTATTTATTCAATGTGAATTGTGCATTAATATAATTTTTTTACAAGTCTTATTTCAGCAGTGGTACATCTACACGATTATTCAAGAAGTGTTTATAATAAATTCTCAAATAGTTGAAATATATAAACCAGTGGATATTTCATAAATTGGATAGACCTTAGAAAAGGTAAGCAATTCCTTTTCTTTCTGCATGTTGAAGACCAGAGTTAATTTTAATTTGAAGAATTTAATATTCTGATGTTACGCGCTTACCTCGTTGGCCTCGCCCCTTCAATAGTGATCATGAGCCTGATGAATATATGAACTCAGAATTTATTCTTAAGGATTAATAATTGACTCTAATTAATAAAAATAATACTCAGCTCTTATGCTAGATTAAAAATTCAAGAAAACATAATTGAATTTAATAAACTATTTAAACTAATAAAACTTTAAAAACTGTATAAACAAGTTCTCCGAGATGGCGACAATAAAGGAAATGCAAATAGTAGATAAATTAAACAATAATAATTATTCTATATGGAAGTTTAAAATTAATATGTTGTTAATTAAGGAAGATTTGTACGAACTCGTAACTCAGGAACCCCCTACACCAATTAACGAAGATTGGAGAAAAAAGGATGCAAAAGCTCGCGCTTTAATAAACCTGAGTATAGACGATACGCAAATAGTTCATGTAAAACATTTAGAAACAGCAAAACAGACATGGGATAGTTTAAAAAATATTCATGAGAGAGCCAATTTGTCCAGTAAATTGTATTTGTTACGAAAATTGTATAGTGCAAAACTTCCCGAAAATGGGAACATGCACAAACACATTACTAATATACTGGAAATAAAAGATAAGCTCTCCGCAATAGGAGAGAACATAACCGACTCGCATTTATCTGCACTTCTATTGTGCTCGTTACCTGCGAGTTATAATACTCTAATAACAGCTCTCGAAGCCCGAAATGAAATTGAATTAACTCCCGAATTCATCAAGAGCAAACTTACTGATGAATTTAATAAACGGGTAGAAAATAGTGAGCAAGTTGAAAACTCACAAAAGGTGTTTAAAACACAAAAGAAATACACTCAAGATTATAAAGGGCAAAACAAATATTGTACCTACTGTAAACAATCAAATCACACTTACAAACAATGCTGGCATCTCAAGAACAGAAACACACAGACCACTACACCTAAAACACAATACAAATACAAAAAGTACACATCGTTGTGTTTTGAAAATACAAAAGGTGATAGTAAAAATAAAATGAATGAATCAAAAACAGATGAACAGGTACAAATAAATAAAAGTGAACATAAAGATGCAGCATTCATAATTGTCAATCCCGCTAATAAAACCTGGTTAATTGACTCAGGAGCGTCTTCGCATATAGCGAACGATAGGGATATATTTACAAAATTCAACGATACTGAAAAAACTACAGTAACAATTACTAATGGGAATACATTAAATTCTTACGGAACCGGCGAAACACAAATAATGACAAAAACATCTGATGGATGTATAAATAGAATTACACTTAAAAATGTGTTATTTGTTCCACAATTGGAATCAAATTTAATTTCCGTAAGTAAAGCCACAGAACATGGCTACAAAGTATTTTTCGAAAATGAAAAATGCATACTATCGTGCAATGGAAAAATATACTTAGAAGCATTAAAGAAACACAACTTATATCAAGTTGAAACACTAGAAGAAAGTTCTCAAAATAAAATAAACATTGCACATGATTGCAGAAATAAAGATTGCCTCGAAATTTGGCATAAACGCCTTGGCCACAGAAATAATGAAAGTATAAAAGAATTAGTCAAAAATGACTTGGCCAGTGGGATAAAAATAAATAACTGTAATCATAAAACAAACTGTGAAACCTGTATAAAAACAAAGTCAACAAATGCACCGTACTCTAAATCTATCGAAAATAAAACGACAAAAGTATTAGATTTAGTACATACTGATTTATGTGGGCCCTTTAAAACACCCACAATAGGAGGAAAAAATTACTTCCTTACATTCATAGATGACAATTCTAGATTCACAGTTATTTACTTATTAAAAAGTAAAGATGAAGTTTATGAAAAAATAAAAGACTATGTACAAATGGTCAAAACCAGACAAGGAAAATATCCGACGGCGATTAGATCGGATAACGGTGGGGAATACATAGGAAATAAAACAGAAGCCTTTCTAAGGGAACATGGTATAAAACATGAATACACAGTTCCATTTTGTCCCAGCCAGAATGGCATTGCTGAGAGAAAAAACAGAAGTTTAATTGAAATGACACGAAGCCTATTATCCGAAGCAAATTTACCTCATAGGTTCTGGGGTGAAGCGATAAATACTGCTAATCACCTCCAAAATAGGCTCCCCACTAAATTGACAAATAAAACGCCATATGAAATTTGGTTCAAAAGAAAACCAAATCTCTATTATTTACGTGTATTTGGCTGTAAAGTATACACTTACATAAACAAACACAAAAGATCTAAACTAGATGACACAGCAGAAGAGGGTATCTTCATGGGCTATGATAATAATACAAAGGGATACCGCGTTTTCACTAAAAATGGTGAAATAATAATCTCCAGATCTGTAAAATTTCTGGAAGAAAAACTGAACAATTTAAACGAGAAAATTAATGATCACGAACAATTAATTGAAGATAAAAAATACATTGAAATAGAAATAGGTGACACACCCTGTACACCTGACGCGCCCAAACAATCAGAAACACATCAACCTCGTAGATCTGAAAGACAAAACAGAGGAGTACCACCTCAAAGATATACTTCCGACAATTTTATTGCTTTAGCAAATGATTGCGATACAACAGAACCTGAAAACTGGAAACAGCTTATCAAAATAAACAATCCACTAGAAAAGAAAAACTGGCTTAAAGCCACTGAAAACGAAATACAATCGTTAATGAAAAATAATACATGGGATCTAGTCGATCCTCCTCTTAATAAAAGAATCATAGGAAGTAGATGGATTTTCAAACGAAAAATTGATAGTTCAGAAAATACACAAAAATATAAAGCACGTTTTGTTGCCAAAGGTTTCAGTCAAAATTATGGGGAAGATTATCAAGAAACATTTTCACCAGTAGCACAACATTGTACCATCAAAACACTTCTTTTAGCAGCAGCTTATAATAATTTGAATGTGCGACATGTAGATATTGACACCGCTTTTCTTCATGGGAACTTAAATGAAGAGATATATATAAATCAACCTGAAGGCTATGTAAACGAACAATTTCCTGAAAAAGTTTGCAAGCTCAAAAAGGCAATCTATGGCCTCAAACAGGCCGCCAGAGCTTGGCATATTAAAATCGCTGAAACACTAGACAACTTGAACTTTATCCAAAGTACAGCAGACACATGTCTTTTCACTAGAAAAGAAAAAGATACATCGTACATAATACACATCGTACATAATAATATATGTTGATGATATACTCATCGCCAGCAAAGATGAAATAATAGAAGAAATCGTAAATTCTCTAAAACAAGAATACGAATTAAAGGATCTAGGCAATATTAGTAACTATTTAGGTACTCAAATTCAGAAATTACCTAACGGTTATTCTCTTGATCAAAAAATTAAGATTGAAAATTTAGCGAAAAAGTTCAATCTTGAAAACTCCAAACCGTGCAAAACTCCAATGGAACCAGGATATAACAAATTAAATGATGATGATAATTTAATGCCAAATAATATTAAATATCGCCAGGCACTTGGTTCATTGCTTTATATAACAACAATAACTAGACCTGACATTTCAGCAGCAGTAAACATTTTAAGCAGAAGAAATGAGAATCCTCGCGAAAAAGACTGGCAAGCCGTAAAAAGAATAATAAGATATCTATATCATACTAAAGAACTAAAATTAATAATTAACACTAATGAAGAACCAATATTAAAGGTATTCGCTGATGCCGATTGGGCAGGTGATACCAAAACCCGTAGATCAACATCGGGAATATTATATATGTTGGGCAACAACCCAATTCAGTGGACGACGAAAAGGCAAAGTTGCATTGCCTTATCTTCAGCAGAGGCTGAATATGTGTCCGCAGCACATGCTAGCAAAGAAATAATTTGGTTATTGAAGCTACTTGACGATCTAGGCTTTCCACAGCAAAAACCAATCACTTTATATGAAGACAATCAAAGTACCATAAAAATGGTTGAATCAGAAAAATTCACGAAAAGATCAAAGCACATCGACGTCAAATTTAATGCCATTAAACAATATAGCGAAGAAGGCATAATTGAGTTAAGATATCTTCCAACAGAAAAAATGATAGCTGATGCACTTACCAAACCTTTACCCAAGCCTCGATTCATCGAACACAGAAATTCAATGAAAATATTTGTTAATCCCCATGAACGGATTAAGGGTGAAATTGTAGAAAACTAATCCATTCATTTCAATCACTGAATATTTTCCACTCAAAGTAAAATAAATAAATAAAGAAAATGATGAAGCACGCAGATAAAAACCCAACGATAATTTTTCTCTCATCTCTTAAAACAAGTGACCTAATTTATGACTCTTAAGTTTCAAGTTTATCAAGCAATAGAGATTTATTACCTCGTTATAATCGTTCTCTTCTAATAATGTGAAATATGTTTATAATTTGTTATTTGTGATTATGCCATTATAAACTTATTACAGAACTAAAACATTTAAAAGGACAATTATTCAACGTCAATTTGTTTCAAAGAAATGATGCAACTTTACTCGTAACTTTCCAAACTTTGTGAAAATGAGTCAGTGTATTACTATCCTTCATTCTGTAAAGTCACAGGAAAAAATGTTTCCTGATGTTAAAATTAATCTAAATGTAAACCTTTTAAAATTTTAAGTAATGTAAAATATAATTTTTAAAATCAATCCAAACGTGAACTTATTTATTCAATGTGAATTGTGCATTAATATAATTTTTTTACAAGTCTTATTTCAGCAGTGGTACATCTACACGATTATTCAAGAAGTGTTTATAATAAATTCTCAAATAGTTGAAATATATAAACCAGTGGATATTTCATAAATTGGATAGACCTTAGAAAAGGTAAGCAATTCCTTTTCTTTCTGCATGTTGAAGACCAGAGTTAATTTTAATTTGAAGAATTTAATATTCTGATGTTACGCGCTTACCTCGTTGGCCTCGCCCCTTCAATAGAATGTCCCCCCCCCCGCGCCACCCCCTGAATTTAAACACTGAAGCAAGTGTCAAGATGTCTATTGTAGCTGACGGAAAGATGATTGGACACCGATAATAAATGTATCCAGAGACAACTAGTTCTAACACATTTCGTTACAGTATTAGAAACTGCGAACAACCAAATGAACATTTTACACGTTTTATTTTTACCATTTAAGTGCGCCAGGTTTCTTTTCGTACTACATCGATGACGCTTTACAACTTTGTAATTGACATTTTCCTGTATCTCGTATAGTTTTTGAGATTTCACGCTAATACATATTTTACCACTACGGAGCACTGTAAGCATAGTCTCATCAAAGAATGCATATAGTCACTTTACTATACTTATAGACCATCATCACTATGTATCATCATTTACGTACATCATTACATCATTATCATTTACGTACTACATCGATGACGCTTTATAACTTTGTAATTTACATTTTCTCGTATCTCGTATAGTTTTCGAGATTTCACGCTAATACATACTTTACGACTACGGAGCGCTGTAAACATAGTCTCATCAAAGAATGCATATAGTCACTTTATTATACTTAGAGACCATCATCACTTTGTATCATCATTTACGTACATCATTACATCATCAACATTTAAGTACTACATCGTTGACGCTTTACAACTTTGTAATTGACTTTTTCCTGTATCTCGTATAGTTTTCGAGATTTCACACTAATACATATTTTACCACTACGGAGCGCTATAAGCATAGGTTCATCAAAGAATGCATATAGTCACTTTACTATACTTAGAGACCATCATCACTATGTAGTCCGTACTCAAATGTTGGGGACACGAGAATGATAATAGTTCCCTGAAATAGGACATGTCATTTCATAATATGTATATATTTTTCATATAAACAATTTAACTAACTGACCCCCGCCCGCAGTTGCCCGGGCTCGGGATAATAAAATTGAAAAAAAAAATACATCAAGTTTTTATTATTTTATATCTTTAACCCGATTTTGTATAAAATTATATTTTAAGATAAAAAATGCGCGAAAAAAATATTGATATTTAGTGATAAAAGCACTCATTTTCTTGTTTTTTTACGTAAGGTCGTTTCATAGTTTTAAAATAAAAAGTTCTTTTTGTCCGAACTCTTTGAAATCTTTATTGGTGATAAATAAAACGGTTTTACAGTGCGTGTAAAAATTTCGTGAAAAAATATTGTTACCCAGTTCTCGTTTTTTTGTTTGTTTGTTTGTTTTCACGTCGGTACCTTTAACATAGCAATAAAAAAATAGGTCCGTATCTCTGTTCCGAAATCTCTGACATTTCAGTCGGTTATAAATATAACGGTATCCATGCTCTCTTAAAAATTTTGCGGAAAAATATGCATATTATCGAAAAGAAATAGGAGAAAGCTTCGGAGTTGAATCAAGAATGGTTCGGAGTATGGGATAGACGAAGAATTTGTAGTAGCATCTGAAATATAGGAAAATTGTTTTCGGTGGGACATAAGCATTTAGGTCCCGAGTGACGTATAGTGAATTGCATATGTTGTTTCCCGTAATAACTCAAGTTGACGACATCCTGCTGAGAACTGGAAAAAGTTTTTGTTTCGACGAGGAAGAATCAAGAAGTATTTGACAAACATCTTTTCTTTATTTTAAAACGATGAAAAGAAGACATATTCATGAAGTTATTCCACAGTTAATAATCCACGGGTATAAGGAATCACATCTTGTATGATGGGGTGACAATCCAAATTTTTGACAGAGGAGCGAAGAAAGAATATCGAGAACTTAGGCTGCATATCCGAATTTTAAAAAGTGGGAAAGTGCTTTAGGAGGGTACCATAAGGGTGGCCAAGGGGCCAGAATATTTTTAGAGATGTTACATCGCGGAGATCAGAGAGGAAAGTGTATTTTTGATAATGACAGCGTGCGTTGGAAAGTATGCCAAACCATTTACATTTTTAGAGCCAAGAGCATTGTATTTTGCGTGGGAATTGTAACCGTTACATATACATCATATCAACTTCATAATTGACGTCATTGGTAGGGAAATCTTTATTGGCGAAGATTGCACTTTGGCAAAAAAAGAGAGTGAAATAGAATTTTAGTGGTTAGTTGTTTTGAGAAAATGCAGGAAAGATATTTCAGAAATATGTTATAAGGCGTCACTCAGACGGAATTAACATCTGGATTCAGTATGAAGTCAAAACTGACCATGAGAAAGGAAACATTTTATGCCTTGGATAATTTCATTTACATTGATGTGTGGAAGACCGAATAAAGTACGTTAATGATAATTTACAAACAATATGTATGATTTTGACTAAAAGTTATCGTTGAAAGAGAATGATAAAAAGGTGCGCGTTTTAACAGCCGGGAATGTATATAAGTTACGATAATGCAGAAAGGGGAAAGTATATTTAATAAAATACTTAAAATATAGATTTCTTAATTTTTGAAAAAGATATATATGGTATCTTTACCATACATATTTAGTAATGAAAATATGAGTTCTTTGAAAAAAAAAAAAGCTTTAGCTTTCAACCTCAGATAAAAAAAATATATTAGAAGTTCTATGCTTTCAATGCAATGGTACACATCCATCCGTTTTCAATCAACCCTTTTCAATCCCCCTAGGCTAAATAGGCTAATCCATCAGGTTTCCCGTTTATGAGGGGAGAAGCCTTCAATAAAAACGTTTACGCATGCGGAAAGAAACGATACTCGTGTAGAAAATTTGACAGAATGCGCTTTTCGTTTTAAATATATAGATTATCAATACAGGGTGACTGTTTTTTTGCAAATTTATAGAATTGATTTCTTGGAAGATATTGCATAAAGAATCATTCAAATCAGTAACCTCTAATTTTTGTCCCATATCTTATACTGTTTTATGTCTTATTGCACAAAATTTTTTGTCATCATTTAGACTGAATAATTAATTGTAGAAAAAAAATATTAAAATTAGTAACATCTAGAATTGAAAATGGAATCAATTATCGTATACGCTCATTAAAAACATATATGGTAGAACGGATAATAATTATAGAACTATATCAATTGCAAATATTATTTAAAAGAGATAGGTATTTTTTTAATTAATATAATAATTAATATATTATTTTAAAGATACACATAATATAACTTTCGAGTAAATAGAAAAAAATTAAACAAAAAAAAAATTGTTTATATATTTCTCATAAAGGTTAAAAAACATACAGCTTAAAATAAGACAGTTAATAATAATAAAAAAAGGTACATCAAATAACAAATATAATTAACAATTCACATACAATATAAGTAGAATGGAAAAATATATTTTTGCATCAATTTCCCATTTACCTGTCTCTATGTAAGATTTTAATAGAAATTGTCTTCATACTTGTACTGTTGGAAATCGTGTCATAATGTATGCACAACACGCGTATTTTTTCTTTCTTGTTATTAATATAAGTTATTTTTTATTTCGAAAGATATTTTTATGGAAACATTAACTTTCCTTAAAAGTAAAATGTTATATTTGTATAAAAAAAAATTATTTAGTTATAAGCGTAAATTTTAAGAACTGGAGAATTCTACATAAATATATATTAAAACACAGTAAGAAAAATTAGAATGAGTTTCTAATTTTATTTTATTTTTAATTTTAAGATCTGAAAAAAAAAAAATATTTTATTATAATCAGCAGTCTCCTGTAGAGATTATAATAACTTTTTTACTTTTAACAGCACAAAAAAGTACATTTTATTGAGTAAAATATTATTATTATAAAATGTTTTATTAATTTAATGTACTTTCGAGAACTAAAGCTATAAAAACAGAAATGATATTGTTTAAAAAACACATTACAAAGCATAAAAGATTATTCTTCTATGAAAACATACAAATTTAATTACACATTTCTAGAGGACATAATTCACTGATTTACAACTTACTATTAAGATTTTATCCGAAAAAATATTAAATTGAAGCAATGGGAGAAAAGTGAGCTAATTCACATTTAAAAAATTTCAGTTTTTGCCACACAATTATGTTTTTGATGAATAATTGAAGAGAAAAAAAGTGCTATCCGACATACTCCTTTGATTATTATCGGTAGTGCTCTTTTTTGCTATGTAAATATGCGTCAAATACATTAATTATGTGGCAAAAACAGAATCATGTAAAATTGTGAGTTAGTCCACTTTTGATCTCATTGCCTCGATTTTAACCCAGGCGTAAACATTAATTTTACTTGTAACGAAAAGTCGTAAAACCACATAATAGGATAAAAGGAAAAAATAGCTTTAAAAAATTACTGCCATTACGTCGTGTAAAATAATAATAAAAAAAAGAATCTGGGGGTTGTTTTATTACTGCTTACATACATAAATAGAAAAAAAACTGCATCTGTTTCACATGCCTTCTAATGTAATTATTTTACTTAATTTTTTAAGAAAAGTAATAAAAAACATAGGATAGTCAGAAGAGTATTTTATTATGTCTTTATTTCGGTGCTTAATAACCATTGTAAAGTATAATTTATACGGTAATAAAAATAAATTAATTTACAAGCCAATGAATTTCACATGTGTCGCGTTTGTTATGAAATAGTAGCAAAAACATGGTGATTTATCTTGAATACTATGGATAATTAGTTCCACGAAAATAGAATATTTACAGAATTTCTATAAATAACCAAAATTTAGAAAAAAAAATATTATGGTTTCTAAAGAAGCATTTTTATGTAAAATAAGGTAAGTAATAAAATGAAAAAGAATAAAATAAAAATCACTATACTTTACAAATTGTTCGGCAGATTTTTTTTAAAATTTGACATCAATGTAATTGTTATAATTGAAATAAATTAAAGTAAATTCACAAAATAAAATAAAATAATTAGAAATATATTATTTTTTTATTTCTTTTTATTTATAAATTATTTAAAAAAATGATTTATATAGTGTTGTAAATATAAGTTAATTTGTAAGTCAATATACCTTTGGCGCGTTGTATTTGTTTTGAAATATTGTTATATTTATTATTTTGGTTAATGAAAATAATTAGTGAAAACCGTTAGTTAAACCGCCATTGTAGAAAGTTAGTTCTCATAAACCAAAGTATAGGAAATAAGGAGCTTAATGATAACGACTTGTAAACTTACTGACAAAATATGTTATTAATGCAAATTTATTTATATGTTTAAAGAAGAAGAAAGCTTGTTTATATATATATATATATATATATAAATAAGATTTCAAGATAAATTATATAAAGTAATTTATATGTTTGTCATGTTGAAAATTGTGACATAATGTATGCGCACCAAGTAATTTTCTTTCTTGATATTATTGGATGATAAATATACTTTTCTTTTTATCCCAAAGAAAATTTTCATGGGAACATTAGTTATTCTAAAAAATGAAATGTTATGTTAACGTACTAACACTCATTGTAGTAATCAAACACTGAACAAAATGACACTTTCAGATCTGAATAAATCGAGGTTTTCGTTTTCGTTATGAAACTTTTTGTTTCGAATAGGACGACCCACTGCTTTCAATTCTGAAATACCAGAAATACTCAGGATATTGAAACATGGACATACATAAAACTGAGCACACACAGGTCAGTTCATACTCATTTTTTAAACATGGAAATACTCAAAAATGTGCACAGTTCATACTCATGTTTGAAACGTGGGCATACTCAAATAGGAGCACATGATGTTTTATTCTTGAGTGTGTGCATGTTTTCAGAAATGAGTTACATGTTTCAAACTTGAGTAATTTTTATTCGGAGCCATTTGACTATGCAACATACTCAGATTTGAGTATTTTTTGCTCAGTTTTGAAAATGTCGTTCTTAGAGGGAATGTTTACTCCAATGCAAAAAATAATTAACAATTAACAACGCTTTAAAAACTGGTGTTTTATTTAGATTTAGGTGCACGGGAAAATGAAATAATGAAAGTAAAAAACGATGTTACATCAGATATTGTAATAATCGAAATGTATGGATAGTGTATGTGACACTGATTAGTTTTTTCTTTTTATAAAAGTTTATATTAATGTTTTGAAAAGATCTGTCCTGCATACTTAAAAAAATGCACATGGTGAGTTTATGAAATGAAAAGATAACATTTTTCTTATTTTGTTTTTTAATTGTAACATCTACGCTGTTTTATTTTCTGTTAGATAGTGTTACTGCGTGTAGTTTAATTGTTAAACGGGTAAATTGAGAAAATAGACTATTAACTGTTACAAATTTGAAATTTCAACCATGGTCAAATAAGATAGACATTTATAACATTGAAACAAAACAGATAGTTAGAATTTTTTTTCTTAATTATAAGAACAGTATTTAATCAATAATTAAAAATACAAGAAGGTCCATTTACTTTAGATAACCAGATAAATAATAAAATGCAACACACTGCACCTTTAAATTAAATTATATTTTCATATGCTTCCGAAAGATGTTTTCTTAAAAGTATTATTTTTTGAGTCAATTTAGTTTATAGAATACTATATTATATAATATTCGAGAAAATACTTTTACAACAACGTGAACTAAGCCACGCGAATTGTTGCAGATGAAAGGAATAGCTTAATTTCCTTTCAAAATATTTTATTAATTTTCGTTTAGATAATATACTGCATTTAAACATATGAAATTTTAAAATCTATCATGTCTAAGTTGGAATACTATATTTTTTTATCCCATCATGATAATTTTAAGCAGAAATTATTTCATTTTCGTTGGTCCGTGAGTTTCAAACTTAATATAACATTGTTAAGTTATATAACTTATTTTAAATATATCAAATAACGTTTCTCATTAAAAAAAAATCTTTAAATACAAAATTATGTATTTCTTTTAAATGCTAAAAGGTGCAAATTAACAACATAATACAAATTAAAATAACTTTTATTAGGTTGTTTCACATGTTTCGACTCACTTCGAGTCATTTTCAAAAACAAATGAGAATATTCCACATAATTGCACGGGCTTTGAAATTACTATTTAAAATGCTATCATTTAATTTTCATGTACTTTTTTAAAAATTACGCACGTTATCTTTTATTTTTACTTGGTTGTTTATTTTCATATCTGTAACCATGGAGCACCTCGAGCCACACATATGAAAATAAACAACCAAGTAAAAACTAGTCGTTGGGGGCCACCGTAATACTTACCCATCATGGATATGCATAATGTAAAATATTAAAATAAAAATGTGTAAACTACTTATAAAATGCATTGCAATTCAAATAAAATCGTGGCTGGATGACGTCATAAACTTTAAAGGCTCGATTACTGAATTGCTTGAAAGAGGTTTTTCTTTATAACTCCAAAATTAATAATCCTATTAACTAGCGGTTTATTGCATCTGATTAAGCGTCAAATTTCCAATTAAAATATATCTTTGAAGTGAAATTTGGATGAAATACAGGGTCATGAAAAATCAAAGAGTGTGGCAAATAGGATTCCAAATATCTCGGCAACTCAGTATCCGATCGACTTCCTGCTTTATGCAAAATTTATGTTTTTTTATTGTCTTTTATGTTCATTTCTTAAAATAAACAATTTCGAAAATTTTTATATACCTTTTATCAGAACGAATATTTCGAGAGTCCGAAAAAAAATTGTTCCGGTTAATCGAGGTTATTGAAATGAAATAAGCTTCTTTCCATTATTACATACTAAGTACATACCAAATTGCAAGTCTCTATCTCAATTTTTTCGGGAGATAGAGCGTTTACAGACACACAGACACACAGACATCAAGACACACAGACACACAGACACACAGACGGACGGCAATTTTTTTTTTCTAAAAATATGTTTTTCGGAATCTCCAGTATCTGAAACGTGTAAATCCGTCAAAATTTTTTTTTCGATTTTCAATTTTTTTACGATTACAAGACTTACCCTATACTACGTATGATGGGTAAGTAATAAAAGATAACGTGCGTAATTTTTAAAAAAAGTACATGAAAATAATAACTTCAAAGCCCGTGCAATTATGGAATATTCTCATTTGTTTTTGAAAATAGTCGAAACATGTCAAACAACCTAATAAAAGTTATTTTAATTTGTATTATGTTGTTAATTTACATCTTTTAGCATTTAAAAAATATAATATTATTATACAAGGTGTTATAATTTATTATATTGTTACAAAATTATGGTTAAAAAATATAGCTTAACAAACTTAATAAATGATAACTTTGGATTCCCTCTAATTATGACTGAAGACAAAATATTTTCAAAAGTTATACATAAGATTTTAATCACTTTATAGAACAACGTGAATTAAGCCGCACGAATTGTTGCAGATGAAAGGAACAGCTTAATTTCCTTTCAAAATACTTCATTAATTTTCGTTTAGATAAGATACTGCTTTTAAACATGAAATTTTAAAATCTATCATGTCTAAGTTGCAATGCTTTTTTTTAGCCTATCATGATAATTTTAAGCATAAATGAATTCATTCTCGTTGGTCCGTGAGTTTCAAACTTAATATAACATTGTTAAGTTAAATAACACATTTTAAATTTATAAAATAACGCTTCTCATAAAAATATAAAAAAAATCTTTAAATAAAAAATTATGAAAATATAATAAATTATAACACTGTAATATTATATTTCTTTTAAATGCTAAAAGGTGCAAATTAACAACATAGTATACAGTAAAATGACTTTTATTAGATTGTTGACATGTTTCGGCTCACTTCGAGCCATTTTCAAAAACAAATGAGAATATTCTATAATTGCATGGTCTTTGAAGTTATTATTTAAAATTCTATAATTTAATTTTCATGTACTGTTTTAAATATACGCACGTTATCTTTTATTTTTACTGTGAAATATAAAATGCAATATGTAACGATGCGGAATCTTTTAACTTACCGAAATTGTGGCTCGAGTAACTTCATGGTTACAAACATGAAAATAAACAACCAAGTAAAAATAAAAGATAACGTGCGTAATCTTTAAAAAGTGCATGAAAATTAAATGATAGCATTTCAAATAATAACTTCAAAGACCGTGCAATTATAGAATATTCTCATTTGTTTTTGAAAAGGGCTCGGAGTGAGCCGAAACATGTCAACAATCTAATAAAAGTTATTTTACTGTATATTATGTTGTTAATTTACACCTTTTAGCATTTAAAAGAAATACAATTAGGGTTAAAAAATATAGCTTAACAAACTTAATAAATGATTACTTTTGATTCCCTCTTACTAAGACAGAAAACGAAATATTTTCAAAAGTTATACGCAAAAATTCAATCACTTTAGAACACTTATTTAGGGCATGCTTCAAAACAATGTAACACCTTCGCACCACGATTTTCTTTTTCAAAATCTTGAAGTATTTGAGTATTTTATTATTCTTATTAGTTTCAAAATTTAATAAATTTTATTTTAACAGTGCTGCATGTAAGATGGAAATTGTAGAAGGCAAATTAACACCAAATATCATGAATTTTTTTCATGGTCTTCTTTTCAATGATTACAGAACGTAACACATGGGCTGATAAATTCCCGGTTTAATAAAGAAAACAGAACTTTTTAACAAAGCTTTATAACTTTATGACTTTATAACTTTATAACTTTAATAAATAACATAACTTTAATAATAAATAATAATAATTTAATAATAATAATAATAATTTGAAAATAATAATTTTATAATAATAATTTAATAATAATAATAATAATTTGAAAATAATAATTTTATAATAATAATTTAATAATAATAATTTAAAAAATAATTTTATAATA
Organism: Maratus michaelseni; assembly: GCA_963931845.1. Classification (NCBI taxonomy): domain Eukaryota; kingdom Metazoa; phylum Arthropoda; class Arachnida; order Araneae; family Salticidae; genus Maratus; species Maratus michaelseni. The sequence goes on along the minus strand of OZ007589.1, from coordinate 450,953,674 downwards.
ATAATTTTATAATAATAATTTAATAAATGATTATTAATAATAATTTAATAATAAATAACATAATTTTATAACGTAAAAGCTCCAAACAGTGCTCAGAACTCGTTGTTGTTTTTGGTCAAAAGTCAACACGCGCGACAGTCACTTTGACAACAGCTTTTTCATAGACAAATGTTCATTCAAAATAAAACCTACACGTTCCTTGAATATCTTCAGAGTATGAGCTATCTCCTGCAACTTCACTTTACGGTTCCCCAAAACAATTTTGTGGACTTTTTTTTGTTTTCCGGAGTAACCACCTCTTTTGCGTGGTGCATCACTGGTGTCCGTACGACCACGTTTAAATTCAGCAAACCAGTTAATAATGGTTGATTTATCTGGTGCAGTGTCCGGATAACGCTTATCTAGCCAAGCTTTTGTTTGAACGGTATTTTTTCCCCATCAAATAACAATTCTTGAAATTCTTGTTATCCATTTTTTTGTTTATCAACAAAGTCGTTCAACTAAAACCACTCTAACGTTTTATCCACACGGCGAATCGACATGGCATTTTTTTTACTACCTTTTAAAGGTTAGTATTTACTAAAAAAACATAGGTTCGGCGATTGCAACGCCATCTGTGTGCCAGACCGGGAACTTATCAGCCCATGTGTTAACTATAGTTTGCAACAGAATGCCTATCTACTCTTTTATAAAGATGCTCTTAGTGGACAAGTGAGTTTTGAGATTTTGTGTGCTCTGAACCCTAACATTTGTATGTAAATGAGACCTATTTTGTCATTTCTTTAAGTTTCGCAACTTAGTGAACATATATATCAGACTCTCCGAGAATCTGATTGGGCTATTTTTGTAATGATATGTTAATGAGGTAACTGTGGTTGTGTAGTAGCTATAAGGAGGAGTTGGAATCAGTGGGTTTTGATTTGAACGCATCCTTTCCTCGGAGAATTCGTTCGTAAATTCGAGCCACGTGTTGACTTTCAGCGGATTTTACAATTAGGAGTTGGATAATCGGCTGTGATGTTTCGTAAGAAGTTGAGCTTTCTATTACAAATAAAGAGTAATCCGAATTCACGGGAATCCATTTTATAGTGACATAGTGTCGGATAAAGCGACTTTCTTAGGTTCTTGCAGAACGAACGGCGGGATAATTTAGAGCCGAATTAAGTGAGTTGAATTTCAAAGGTCTTGGTATAATGAATTTTCTTCTTTTCAGTATTTCATAAAATTGACCTTGTATTTTTGATCACCTGAAATAAATCTACCAGCTTCACTGCTCATGTTCTGCTAATTGTTATAAATAAATTGTTGTCATTTTAATTAAATCTGTGTCATTGCCTCCTTTCAAGTGAACAGCCCGGAAGGATATGTAAAAATGTTAAGAGCATGTATATCCTTTCCAGGATAAATAATGTCTACTCTTATCACCTGATGATGAGAGCTGATAATTAATTGCTTTCGAAACTATAGCTGTATTCTTTAATAATTATATATAGAGAAAAATGATATTTACTTCCCCATATTTTCCATCTCCGGTGAATATACTATCACTTGAAATTAATGATTTAAAAAATATATATTTACAAATGAACTTAAAATTTATGTATCTCTCTGTAGGAATTATGAAAAAGTGAGTCGAAATATGTAATTGCATGAGTTTAGAATTTCTTTATTGATACTTAATAGACTTTTAAAATAAATTGCAACTGTGAATCTAGAAACAGCCTGCAGATGATTGTATAAAAAATCTATGATTATATTAAAAAAAAAAAAAATCGAACAGAGAAGCTTTTTTTTAAAGAAGTATTAATAGCTAGTGAATAAAAGCAGATAATGATGCAGAATGATCTTCCATCACTCACTTTGTTAACAACCCTTAAAATGATGTGAACGAAGTTTTTAATTGACATATTTCAAGAACTAGACTAAGTTTTTTAATCTTTTATTTCATTAAATTTTTTTAACTGTTTTAAAGAATAACGTATAGAACCGTTTTCACAAGCAGGAGAACATTTCATCTTTTTTCAATAATTTTTATAACAATTTTCAGGAGTTATTTACTAACGGTGTAGAAAAAAAATGCAACGTAATTAAATTGAATTTATTATGCTTCCATTTGTTTTTTATGAGCTTTGAAATATTTGGTATCAACTTAATATTTATTAGATTGTCAATTAATTTAGTTTGTTTAAAGCAGTTTTTACTTCCATCTAATTAAATTATTTATTGCAAAATGGCCTAATTCTAAATGTACCGGATTGTTATAATAAAATTATTTCTATTTGGAACTGTCTGTAGCCTGAAGGAATAATCCAAGAGAAATGAGAACAAGTATACTCACTATTTAAAAAATAGGAAATGGAATAAAACAAGTTAAGATGGTTAAAAACAATGTCGATAGAGGGCGCTTAAGACTTAGAATGATATAAAAGTAAGCTGCGCCGCCAGGCGCCATGAGTAGCGCCCGGCGCGTAGACGACCACCGATCCCAAGTCCTGAGGGACTTTTATCACGCCAGCAGGTTTGTCTCCCCGCGGCGCTTCGGCCAGTCAGAGGACCGCCACCTGCGGACCCTCTAACCTTAAACCCTCATGTCGACGACGTAAGTCGTTGCGATACGCGGTGAAACCCAGTAGGAGAGTCACCACGAGACACGAGACACTGGGGGCCAGCGTCTCCCAACAGCTTCGGAGCTGGACACCTAGAAGGGAACCAGGCCCTAGGCCTTAAGTCGGGTTGTTCCAACCCGTACTTCCTTTACCAGAGCTCGAGGGGTGTAAAAACCTACAGAGGTGACTTGGAATGGTATGTATAATGCGAAAAGGTAAAAGAAATAATTATATAAGGAACATAAAAAAAACTTTTAACATATTTATTGAAAAATTTCACATTAAATGCACTTACGCTGTCTTATGAATTTGACGTATACTAGCGACTGAAATTTGCACTAATGTTTTTTCCATTAATGGAGATGGATGATGCATTTCTATGAATATTTTATAGATGTATTTAAATGTGTGAATGAGACAGTAACTACGCAGAATTATCGAATATGTTTTCAGAGTCGCCAAGTGTTATTCGTACATACCTCTGCATTCTCCAAAAATCACTGTGTGTTGTAGTTTTACATCCAGTTTCATTTTTATTTTTATTTTGTTTTCCAAGAGTTCCGCAAAAAAAGCCGTAACATTTTCCGTTACGGCACAAAGATATCTTCACTTGTTGCAAATTTTCGTAATTTCTGAATCGTAGCGAACACAGTCCTTCCGCAAAAATATTTGGGCAATGAAGCTCCGACCTGCAATGCGCGAACAGTACAAGAACGTATAGGAATGCATTTTGGAGCAGATTCAGCAACCATGAGGTGGTTTCCCTTGATGTAATTTCCGAAACGTCTTGATACGACACCATGTAATTTTTGGCTATGGGGGTATTTAGAATCCAATGTGTACCATGAAAGTGTTTCAAACTTAACTGATTTAAACGATGATATGCCACAATACATGCGGAACGCTGTTCGTTAAACATTTGAAACCATCGTGCATGGCATGGAATGTGTAGTTTAATTTTAATTTTAATTTTGTTTTTCAAGAGTTACGCAAAAAAGGCCGTAGCACAATGGAATAATTGTGAAACCTGAACTTGTAACGCAACGCTATAAGATAGAGCAAATACATTTACTATGATATTTTCCAGTAAATACGCTATAATTTTTTTTTTTTTTTTGCGCCGTTATTGTTTGTTTTACCTTTTTGTATTGCGCACTACATTTCGAACCTTATTGCACCTTCTACCTGAAATTTTCAAACTAGTTTTTTTGTTTTATTTATTCTGTTCCCCTTTCGTAAATAGTAAGTATACAATTTATGGTTTCGTTTGGGTGATTCCTTCAGGCAACGGACAACTTCAAATAGCGATACTTTTTTTAATAACTACCAGATATATCTTTCATTTTTATGCAATAAATTGTATTATGGCAATACCAAGTAAAAATAATCTATAAAATTTAGTTGTCTATTGAAATAGAATAAAAATAAGAATTTAACGTGTTTGAACTGGCATTTTTTTGAGGACATAGAATTTAAAAATCAGGTCACTTTTAAAAAGTTTAATATTCAATAATTCTCTTTCTTTTTTCTGTGCGTGGAGTAAACTTATTAAAGCTTAATAATCTAATTTTAGTAATCTTAAAGTTTTACCTCACAAAATTTAATGTAACGTCTTTCAAGGAGGATTTTTCAGTTTAGACAAAATAAATTTTCAAGAAAATATTCTTAGTTTAATTTTTTCTTTTTAATTTTTTATTAAAATTTTTACTCATGAAATACATTTCAAAATTTAATTGCCTATTATAATAGAATAGAGAAAATTTCAACATCTTTGAATTTGCTTTTTTCCACAGGAGTAAAATTCTAAATTTGATGTTTCTTAAAATGTTTGCTGTTAGATAATTATACTTTTTTATTTGCTTTCACTGTATTTTTTATATTAAATTATCCTGTGGATATGATGATTTAACTACAAAAATTAATGAAAAATCTTTAAAAAGGAATCTTTGGCACTGACAAAGTAAATTTTCAAGAAATTCAAAGAAAATATTTTTTTTTTGTCGTTATTTTTTACCTACTTTTTTATTTGTTTATTTAATTTTAGAATTTTGCTTTTAGAAAATTTATCTAGGGGATAACTATTTAACCAACCAGCGATCATTGTCACTTCCAGATGACACGTGTCTGAATGGACCTTTAGGGCAATATTACGTGAATATGTATCGTGGTGTCGTTATTGGGAACTAGAAGAGCTTACCTAATCATAAAAAAAGGACTCACATCTATTGGATTTTCTGATATAGGAGGGTCACACTGAAATTTTTGAGATACGGCTAAATGGTACAAGCTAAACTTACCAACTCTTAGGAAAGTTCAAAGTAGTTCTATCCAGAATCAATGCACTTTTGTAGTCGAATTTTCCAAAAATTAAATGTTTCGAACCATCCATTTCTTTGGATAGATGAAAAATATTCTTTCATAGCCTCATTAATCTCATCTTCGGAATGAAAACGACTTTTTAGATTAAAAAAATAGCCAAAAGTCACACACAGCAAGATCAGGAGAATAGAATGGATGTTCTGTAACTTTGATGTTTTTTTGTTCAAGAAATTCGCTTGTAATCCTCTCTGAATGAGAAGATGTATTGTCATGGTGAAGCATGAGTCCCCTAACATTCACCTCTTGAAGAATTTTTGGAAGAAACTTTGTGGCCTACCAGTTAGCTGCAACTGTCTTCTGTCCCTCTCTATCTTTATGGCTTTGACCAGACCTGTACTTCTGAAAAACACGACATACACCACTTTTTACATTACTCATTGTCTTTTCACCATTGTTTGTTTGGGATCATCTCCCCTTTCTTGACGTGATGGAACATCAAAAAAAGGTATGTACGTCTCATCACCAGTTATGATTTTAGAAATAATGCGGTGGCCTCCATCATTAAGTGATTTTAGGATTTCTTTACTAATTATCACATGCTCCGCTTTTGGTAGGTACAGCGATTATCATGGATTAACACTTCGTACGGCCGATACATTTTCTGGGACTACAGCTGACAATGTGATCTTCCTGTGAGTTCTTCATACAAAAGAGAATTTCGACCTCTTCTAAATTCTGTAAACCATCTGAATACAGTGGCACGAGATGGAGACGTTGTTGTAGAGACGTTGTGTAGACGTTGTACGTAATTGTAGACGTTAAAGGCATTCTTCTTGATTTAGCCCCACTTTAAAATCATAGAAATTCATAGCTCGATAATGATCTCGCATGAACTCCATTTTCCCTTCTTTCTAAATTTACTCTACGATAATTGAATTGCAATTGATGCCACAATTTTTTGGACATAAAAGTGTTCAAATTTACATATCCGACCAATATATATATTGGCGCATATCGTCTGCCACTGTTTCAAAATTTTCAGAGTGACCCTCGTATGATACTGCAACCTTCCAAAGTTTTGTACCTCCTCAAAACAAACAAGGACTTGAATTGGTCTTCTTTTTTTGTGATAAAAATGTCAACAAAGCAGTAAGTCTTATATTTTTTTCTCTACTGAATGTTAAAGTAAAGAATTTTTTTAATTGATATAGGCAGTACATACTATTTCCGTATTTTAAGGGGAAAAATCCTATAAATCTAGATCCTATACATTTTTTAGAAAAAAGTTTCTCCATGTTCCAACAAGTAAAACAGAAAAAAATAATTCTTCTGTGCTCAAAAGTTACCTAGTTATACGTAAAATTTTATCATTTTTTGGTGTTTTATGTCACTAAAAACGGAAAAACGTGTTTTCAATACCAGTAAACATTGAAAATTAATGAAATTCAAAGTTTTATAACTAGTTAAGTTTTTGTCATGCAAAAGTTCAATTCTTACCATGCAAACAGATTTTAATGGCATGACGTTGTCAGAAAACGACGTCTATACTTACCAAAATTATTTTAAAGATTCTGCTTCAAATGTCTCTTAATTAAAACATCCCTTGACAGCATATATAGCGATCGGTTATAAGTTACAAAAATAACAAGTTATTGGAACCATTACCAATGCTACTGTAAACCAAATGTAACTGTATTTCCCCTCTCTAGTAATTATTTATTTTTTTTTTTTGTATTATTATTTTTGTATTTGGACTAGCATTTATAACGATTCAGATTTGAATAGGTTTTTTGGTAGCCCAAAATGAGACATTACAGAGTCCAAAATATTATTTTTCGCACAAACTTTAGATTTTTAATGAATGTGAAAGAAGAAACTTATTCTCCATCGACTATTTTGAAATGTAAGTAAACTATATATATATATATATATATATATATATAACTTTAGTACGAAAAAAAATATTTAAAATTTTAACTACAATATGCATATTGCCTTATGCAAATAAGAATACAAATTGAAAGAATTTAAGAAGACACGAGATAAATTTTAACAAAATTATGCAAATTGGTAAAGAAATCATATGAGTTGTGATTTCCCAACTGGACGAAAAATCCGGGCCCGGATATATTTCGCCCGGTTTGGAAATTACAACTTATTTAAGAAGTGCTAGCTAGTCGACAAGTAACAACATTCTAAGTATTTTCAGATTTTCTTTCTTTTAATTTTGCGTATGAGTGGGGAGAGAAAGCTATTTCTACGTGATCTTATTTTTAAATGCCTAAAAAATAACAGACGGCATCTTTCTTTTTTATTAAGATGTAGGCTTTTCTATTTTCTTTACCATTTGGTATTTTTACAGTGCATAAGGTCAGAGTTTAAATGAAGGTGTGTCTACCGCTATTACTTCATATTTTTGTTCTGTGCAAAATGTCATTTTAGTATTTATTTTTGGCACTTCTCAGCATGTTGCACACGGTTTACTTTTTACAAAAGTAATAGGCACATATCTGAAATGTAATTGTTCTTATCTTTGTACACACTGTAAAAAAATTTCCGGTTGGTTCCGGAAAAAAGTGGTGGCATTAAGGTGCCACGGCTTTTTGCTGTTACGTTTCACAACAAAGTAGTGAAACATTCCAATTTTCAATAATGAATATACTTTTTTTATTCAGTGTTTTACTTATGCAATTAAATTTTAAAGTTTCGTATTACAGATAAAATGAAAATTCAAATAATGAAGCAGAGAAAGATTTAAATTAGCCACTTACTTTATCGGTTGATATCCAAACAAAGAATGGCATTTGTTCAGATTGCATTTGTCTCTAAGTACCTAGGCACCTGTTTTTTATTCTTCTTTAGTTATCAAAATGGCTAATGAAACATAAAAAATGAAGCACGCATGCGCAGAATGTAGTTTACGGAAAAGTTGAAACCTCTCAAAAATATTGCACGAATTATTACCGTAATTGACGTGGGACATAAAAAAATTCGAAATTCCGGTAAAATATGCGAAATGTTTCAGGATAATTTCTTGAAACGTTCCGAAATTTTTTTACAGTGATATAAAAGTAACTGTTTACATCAATGTAGGTTTGCTATAAATTTGCCCTTGTAATAATAATGGAAGACTTCAATCCGATTTGATAGAAATATTCCATAAAATTGTCCTTAAATAACTTTGAGTATATAACCAGTTCATATTTTCCTCTTTTGCAGATTGAGAGATCTTTGAACTTAATTTCCATACCGAATAAAATTTCTTATTTAAATACTTTTACTGCTTACTTTTATGTTACAATGAACGTAAAACCTCTTTCATGCTCCTAATAGAACATAATTTATTTTAAGTATATATGTAGTTCCACAAATTATTTTAATTTCTTAATCTCCTTATTTTTATCTACGTTTCATTAAAATTTACTATCAACTATACTGATTACAAATCATTATTTTATTCACTTACACATTATTTCGTATAATTCCATTTAATCTGTATTATAAATTTCCTGGAAAAAATGAAATATAAGATTAACTTGTTGCAAGAAGAATATATATATATATATATATATATATATATATATATATATAGAAATTAATCAAAGTGATTTATGTGCCAACTAGGCTAAATTATGGTATCATAAAAATCAATACTTTCAACCAGCTATAATTGAAAAGAATATTGAAAAGAATATGTAAAAACCATTCCATAATGTTGTATTCTGTTTACACAATATCATTATTTATCTCTTTGTAGATTAAAGTAGAATGATATTAGAACTTGATATGTATTTTGAAATTCATAGATATTATAATTATATATATATATATATATATATATATATATATATATATATATATATATATATATATATATATTCAGGAAGAATAAAGAAATAATTCAGAAAATAAAGGCGTAAAACTAAATTTATTAAAATTTCATCTAAATTCTAAGACATACTTTTGCATCCCTACAGTGTGAAAAATAACACTTTCAAATCTGAGTCAATCGATGTTTTCATTTTGTTATGAAACTTTTTGTTTCAAATATGACGACCGAATGCTTTCAATTCTGAAATACCAGAAATACTCAGAAGATTGAAACATGGACATACTCAATACTGAGCACATAGAGGTCAGTTCATACTCATTTTTGAAACATGGACAAACTCAAAAATGATTAGAATCAGTTCAAACTCATTTTTGAAACTTTGAAATACTCAAAAATGAGCACATAGAAGTCAATTCATACTCATTTTTTAATATCTTGTTATAACTTGACTGAAAATATTCGCTCCACACCAGAGGTTCCCGCTCGGAAAACAGGTTGAGAACCACGGCGTTAGTGCATCAGTCAAATCACATTTTAAAATCTGTATTATGTACCACTAAAAATCCTTTTCCCTGGACCTTTAAAATTAAGCCCTATCTAAACTAGTCGTTGAGGCCTACCGTAATACTTCTCCATAATGGATATGCATAATATAAAATATGAAAATGAAACATGTGTAAACTATTTATAAAATGCATTGCAATTCGAATAAAATCCTGGCTTGATGACGTCCTAACTTTAAATGCTCTCTTACTGAATTCCCTAAAACATCCTTATAATTCCAAAAATGATATAATCATATTAACTAACAGTTTACTGCGTCGGATTAAGCGTCTCATTTCCAATTAAAATATATCTTTGAATTGAAATTTGAATGAAATACAGGGTCACGAAAAATCGAAGAGTAAGGAAAATAGGATTCCAAATATCTCGACATCACTCTTTATGCAAAATTTATGTTTTTTTTTATTGCCTTTGATATTCACTCCCTAAAATAAACAATTTCGAAAATTTTTATATACCTTTTATCAGAACGAATGTTTCTAGAGTCCGACAAAAATAGTTCCGTGTAATCGAGGTTACTGAAATTCAATAGGCTTCTTCTCATTATTACATACTAAGTACATACCAAATGTCAAAACTCTATCTCAATTTGTTCGGGAGATAGAGCGACACACGAACACACAGACAGACGGACGGCAATTTTTTTTTCTTCTAAAAATATGTTTTTCGGAATATCCAGTGTCTGAAACGTGTAAATGTGTCATTTTTTTTTTTTTTTTGATTTTTGAAACAATCACGAGATTTACCCTACGTATGATGGGTAAGTAAAATGACCTATACTCATTAAAATTAAGCAGTAATATTTCAATAATTAATTGCCTTTCCCATTTTGAATTATTTTCTCCTGTAAAAATAATTTGCCCTACAGAAAAAATTAACACACATCCACCTTTAAGACCTTAATGAGCACCTTTGAACTCATTTCATTAATCTCCACACCATTTTCATTAAGCAATACTTTATTAAATGCAATAGTTAGTGAGATGCAAACGTTACTTATCACGAATGTTTGAAAGTAATGGCTGGCTCTCATTAAACGCGTAAATTTCGCGAGAAACTGAAAGGGGAGGCTCTTCATTACTTCCTGACTTTAGTAATATCTCATCTTTAGGGCGTAATTCTTCTTTCCCACCCTCAGTAAAATAAGAAAGTGTGCAAGAGGTCCTCCCTCTTAACCACGGGGAGGGATCCCTCCTTTTTCTTTAGATTAATCCCAGCCGCCCCTGCAAAATACCATGTTATAGTCTCTCCACCTCTTCTTGATTCTATGGATCTATCCATCAGTACCCCCACAAAGAGGGAGGACAGAATGTTATGCCATACGCCATCTTCTCTATCTTCAATGTACATTTATATAGGTTACAATAAAAGAGAAAGCACGAGAAAGAGAAATATCTAACAAAAATATCAGTTGTCTTACATTGTCCTGAAACTATATTCCCAATTTGAAAAAAATCATATTTGTATGTTAGTAACAGTGAGCCAGTTGCAAAAAAATGTATCGATTGTTCAATGGTCTGTCTTATCTTTTCTAATTGGGCAACAAACATTACAATAAATATCAGACGTACAAGTCATGCACAATAAATTGCAAATGTAATTTTAAGGAAACATAGAGGATAGTTTTGCGTGCAAATATATATATATAAATATATATAAACTTAATGTAAAATTTAACCATTGAAACATAAGAAATTGACCATACACATTGAAATCACAATACCATATAGCAGAGTCAAATTACAGATTAAATTATGTAGTCCTAATAAATGAAATATTATTAAATCAAATAGAAGAAAAAAAACCAAGAGTATAAACACAAATGAAAGCTTATAATGTAATTAACTTTTTCAAGGGCAGGAAATCTACAATTATAAGCAAAGAACGATTGTTTTCTGTAGATAACACCAGCTTAATGCCAAAAATCATGTTATCTCGCTGCCCGAACAATCGTTGAAACAAGATTGAAAAACAAGGAAACCTTTTAAAATAGAATATTATAAATCATACAAACAATTTGAATAAGAGGGAAAAAAAAGAAAAGTTTTATACTACTTACATTAAATACATATATTTCATTTAAACATTTTTAACATAAGGTTCTTCTAGGTCTTTTTTCAAGTTTCGACTTTCAATTATTAGTTGCCTTAGATATTGTTCTTAAATCAAGTTTGTTATCACCCCTCCCCCCCCCCCAAATAAACAAATAAACAAATAAATGAAATATAAATAAAATAAATAAATAAAATAAAAATAAAAATAAAATAATTCTTATTGGTACACAATAAAAGTGCTTCATTTTATTAAAAAAAACTATCAATTGTTCAATGGTCTTTCTTATCTTTTCTAATTGAACGAAACATTACAATAAATATCAGACATACAAGTGATGCACAATAAATTGCAAATATAATTTTGAGGAAGCATGGAGGATAGTTGTGCGGGCAAATATATAATATATATACATATGATATCTCATTTAAACATTTTTTAATGTAAAGTTCTTCAAGATCTTTTTTCAAGTTTCGACTTTCAAAGATATTAGTTGCCTCACATTGTCCTGAAATAAAGTTTGTTATTACCCCCCCTCCCCCCCCCCCAAAAAAAGAAAAAATACATATCGGTACACAATAAAAGTGCTTCCTTTTATTACAAAAAATTCTACCGATTGTGCAATTGTCTCTCTTATCATTTCTAATTGATCAAACGATAGAATAAATATCAGACATACAACTGATATGCACAATAAATTGCAGATGTAATTTTAATTAAAAATGGAGGATACTTGTGCGTATATATATACTTGTGTGCATATATACATATGATATTTTATTTAAACATTTTTAACGTAAGGTTCTTCTAGGTTTTTTTCAGGTTTCGACTTTCAAAAATATTAGTTGCCATACAATGTCCAGAAATAAAGTTTGTTACCCCCCCCCCCCCCCCATAAAAAATGTCATTTTGGTACACAGTAAAAGTGCTTCTTTTTATTACAAAAAATCTATCCATTGTTCAATGGTCTCTCTTATATTTTCTAATTGAACAAACAATACAATAAATATCAGACATACAACTGATGCATATGCACAATAAATTGCAGATGTAATTTTGATGAAACAAGGAGGATAGTTGTGCGTGTATATATATATATATAATTATAATATCTATGAATTTCAAAAACATATCAAGTTCTAATATCATTCTACTAAAATCTACTAAGAGATAATTAATGATATTGTGTAATCAGAATACCACATAGCTAATAATTAACTTGTGCAATCATAAAATTACCATAGCATGTGCTTCAATGGTAATAAGCCAAATTTACTCATACCTGAAGAACATTTAAAAAGAAAGAGAGAGAAAGGGGAAAAAATTATAAATTGGAGTTGCTATTATGTAAACACAAATGGATTAATAAATTAATTATGAACATTATTCAGTGGAAAAACTAGACCACAAGAGAACCAATCAAGAATTGGATATGAAAAAACATATGTGGATGTACTCGTCAGCTTGGCTGCACCCACATGTGTTTTAAAAATAATTCAGTATTTCATAATTCTACTGGCATGATGCTAAGTACAGTAGAATCAGCCAAGTATACTGAATTATTACCAGACAACAATTGGAAAATTTTTAAATTGGAAATATGGAAAATGTAAATAAAAAACCATTAAGAAATATATAATATATCACTTACAACGATTATCCTAAAATCTTTATAAATCACCACACTGTATAACCACCAGATATCATTTTTGAAATAATATTGGAATTTTGAACCCTTAAATTGTAGAAAAAATGTTTTACTCACAAGAATGATACAGTATCCTCAAAATATAGCAACTTCTTCATAATGATCAATTTTACATGGCACGTTTCAAACAGGTTGACATTCGAGTCGAGTTGAGAGAAATGATTTGAAAGACAAGTTGAGAGCTCATTTTTTTAAAAACACAACTCGATCAATGACACCCCAACACAATATAATTCAAAAACACACTAAACTATTCTGTTGATAATACTCTTATAACAAAATTATATCCGTGAATATATAATTACTCCATCTAATTTTAATTCCTGAAAGTAAAATTAATATACAAGCAATAGCTCCCTCTATAGTTAAATTCAAAATAATATCTATAATATCATCAACTAACTAAAACGTAAAGTGTCGCCATCTATTGGTATTATAATTATTCATAATTAATATTTAGTTACATATCCATATTATTATTAACATAATCACTTCATTAAATTTAATCAATATATAAATTTTAATAAACAATACTTCCTTGTAGTTTTAATATTAAATTCGAATAAAATCCTACAATATGAATAAATATACACATAATTTATTCATCCTGCACAGCATTTCAGATATTCTTAACAAAAGTATATTTTGTAAAAGAGATATTATTTTAAAACAAAGTGCTTTGCTGCCAGCTGTGTTAAACCACTGATATATATTATAAACTTATAATTAAATTATTAATTTTTTATTGTTACTTCTACTTAAATATATTTTAGACTTGTTATTAAATAATTAATGTATTGTTTATACTTATACTTAATTATATTTTAGATTTCAGAGATTAATTTAATATCAAATTAAATAATTATTATTATCACTACTGTGCTTCAATCAAATTTATGCTATGCAGTAATTAAAATTACTTATTAAATTTAATTTCATAGATAAAAAAAAAAACTATATATATATTTATACACTTTGCAAATAGATATGTTTGTGAGTTATTATAACCAATGTTATCCATGTATAATTTTAAATGTATGAAAACTGCTCATCAATGACACCCTAAACATATGTGATCGGCAACGCACAATCACATACTATACAGAGTGTATATAATGTTCAATCAAATTTTAAATTTCCTAATATGTTATAATTGTATTAATGTATGTTATAATTGTAATATTATATCTAGTGTTATATGTTATCGCACATTCAAACAAAAATTTATTACATACAGTGTTAATAATTTAATGATATAATAAATGTTATTTAAAAGAGTTGATAATTGAATTTATCATAAAAATTGGATAACCATATATTTTTGCTTGATCTCGAATAAATCTAATATTTTTGTTTTTATTTATATCTGAGCATAAGTATTTTATACGATGTAGATAATTGATAATTATATTTTTATATACAGATTTATGTAAACATGAAGCATAATTGGTAAAAATATTTACTTTAAATGGAAAATCAAATCTCTTATCATAAATATCAAAAATTAATTTATAATTATTATTAATATGGATTTTTAAGTCAAGAAAGTTAATATTATTATTAATTAAATCATTTTCGCTTAATTTAAGTTGAGTAGGATAAAAATTGAGTGGTGATGTGCAATTTTTTTCATTGAAATAAAATATGATAATGTCATCAATATAGCGATAAAATACAAAATCATTGTTCGTACTAATATTTCTTTCATAATAATATAAGTAAAAGTCAGAGAGAATACTAGATGCTGTTCCGCCCTGCGGAATTCCCTGGCATTGTTTATAAATAATATTGTCATATATGATGTAATTATTATGCAATGTAAAATTTAGTAAAGTTTTAAAAAAATTTACTGAAATATGTTCTTTTAATTTTAATTGAGATTTAAATTCTTTAAATAATATACACATTGTATTATGTAAGTCTTTTATATCAATGTTATTAAATAAATCATTAAAATCCAATGTTTTTATGAATTTTACCGGATTGATATTATGTATTTTATTAATGAGTTGAAAACTGTTTTTTAGGCAATGTTGGTTATTATGTTTTAACGTTATATCATATATCTGCTTTAAAATATTAAGTAGTAAATTACTTGCATTATTATTATATGTGTTACACCCGATGGTAACAGTGCGAAATTTAATAGGATTTTTATGAAATTTTGGAATTATAACAAGATAAGGATAATTTAAATTATTACATTTGATTTTTAGTAATTTGTGATAATTTAATAATTTTCTATTATTTATTTCAATATTTAATTTAGTTTTATTAAAAATATTACTTGTGTTGAATGCATTGTGAATTAACACTTTATAGTATTCTTTACAAATGATAGCATAATTATTTGGAGATTTATCTACATAAGTAATTATAAATTTGTTTTGTAATTCTGATATATGTTTATTTATATTATTAAAAGCTGCATGTGTAATATGATGATAATTTTTTATAATTTCATTTTTCATTTTATCTATAACAGAAAATCTCCATTCACTAAAATACTCGATTGGTTTATTGTAATCAATAGCAATTTTATATATAAATAAATCAATATCTTGAATAAACTGCAATATTATGGATTTGATATTACACTTATATGGAAGGCGAAATTTTGTTCCATTATGCATTAAGTTTTGTAAAATAGGTTGTTCTACAATATTAAGATCACCAGTAATGATATGACCATGTGTTGTATTTATGTACTTTTGATATTTTGGGTCATTACAATAACATGGGTAATTATTTGAAGAGACCATTTGTTTTGCAAAAGAGTTGTAATTAAAAATTTTACGTCCAAGTGTGCGATTATATTTGTATGTCTTGTGAATGGTAAATTTTTTTTTGGAAAATTGTTAGTAATGTTGTTTATTATATTGTGTAAATTGATATTATTAAATACATGATTGGAAAAATTTATAATTAATTGTGTATTATTAGTTTTATATTTAGGTTTATTAGAAAGACATGTATTTAATAGGTTTGCTCTATAATGTAGAATATCATAAAAGATATCACAAAAATGTGTAGAATATTGATTCTTTTTAAATACCTTGAAATATTGGTTCAAATATTTCTTTTTTATACTAAAAACATGTTTTCTTATATCAAGCCAACAATAATCATTACAAAATTTTGCCTCAAGATCATCAAGCTCCTTTTGAATCACAATATCATCAGTGTATTTTTTGTTATTATGTTTACCTCTACCATATCTTGAAGTTTTTTTTATGTTTGAAAAATTTAATCCTGAATAAAGATTTTTATAATTTTCATATTTAGTTAAATCTGAAAATACAGGATGTGATTTTTTGTATACTAATTGATTTAATCCATAAGGATATGTAGTATTAAAATGTCTTATATATTTAGATTCTAGAAAAAGTCGTTCAGTAAAATTTTTTTGTATTTTAAGTATTTTAATAGTAATATTTTTAAAATCATGATTTTTGAAATGAGTATATTCAATATTATGAGTTGTTTGAAATTTAGATTTTTTATATTTATCAATATGAGAACGATGTAAATTTAGCCGCTTATGTAATTTTTGTCTAGACTGTCCTATATATTCCATATTACACGAATTGCATTTCAATGAATAGATTACATTGTATGTTTTGCAAAATTTTACCAAATTAAGATTGTTATTATTTGAAATCTGTGACTTATCAGCTAATGGACATGTAAGGCAACGCTTTGATTCACACTCACGAAAACATAGTACAGGCTTGGGACAATAGAATAGGTTATCTGATAACGATCCAGGAAGATCCCTAATAATCTTCCTGTACCGAGCATTAGTCCTGGATCCACCAAGGCCTAAATTGCCAGTATCTAACATTTTACTAATAACTGCCATAATTGTTTGAAAGCAATAGAAATTGCAAGAGATACATATAAAAATATATTTAAAGATAAAAATATTTTGAATCAACCTTATTGTTATAAAGTACTTGAATATCCATAAAAAATAAAAAATAAAATAAAATAAATTAAAAATAAAAATAATAAGATTGACTTTTTAATACTTGATTAAATATAATAAGGCTATATTATAAAACTATATACATATATACATAAAGTCCCATTAAGCAAGCTAACATCAAAAGACAACAATATAGAATCCCCTAGCAATCATAAGTCAATACAAAATTAATGTTGGTAAAAAAAAAAAAAAAAAAAAAAAAGAACCTGAATAAGATTTTTAAAAAATGCAATTGAAATTTCAATAGATAAACAAATGATACCAAGAAATAATAATAATATTCTAAAATTATTATTATTAAATTATTAAATACACCATTAAAAGCGCAATGCAGCTATACTAACTATGTATTTTAAACAGAAGTTAATCAAAGTGATTTATGTGCCAACTCGGCTAAATTATGGTGTCATAAAACTCAATACTTTCAACCAGCTATAATTGAAAAGAATATTGAAAAGAATATGTAAATATACACTATAATGCCATAAATGATGGGAACTTTCAGTTTTAGACATTTTTCAAATATTTAAAAATATACATATCAGATTATTTTGGAATTTTAGGATTAAAAAGAACAGGTCATATTTTTCAACGTCGATTTGATAAGGAGGACAATTAGGGGACCAACCAAAAATTAAAGAAAAAAATAATACTTGGGATCACCCTGTAAAATAAAATGCACGAAATGATCTGTCGCTGCAGAATATACATAGGCAGACATTGTATAATATGTGCATTCATTTGTGTAAGAATAGCATGCATATTAATAGAGATATAGCGATTTTTTTTTTAATTAAAAAAATTCTTGCATGTTTTTTGCTTATAACACACAGGGATTTTAACCAAATTTAACGCCAATTTCAGAAAAATTGACAAAATGTAGTAGCAATAACATAGTGCTAGTGGAATATAAATATATTAAATATTTAAGCAAATATGAGCAGTTGTATGAAATAACTTTTATCTGCGCATGCGCGAACGATATCAAGGAACTTTTTGCATAATTTAGTAGTCAACTCTCTGGAGCAACTTAATAAAAAAAATCAGTCAAATATCGCAAAAATTCAGAGAGATATCGGCATTAGAGTGAGCTGTTTTTTAGTTTCTGACTAAAACTCGCTGAATGATAAGGGATTGTCCACAAAATGTTATTTTTAAGTTATCAGAAAGCGTTCGGGAAAAGTTTTTTGAAAAAGCTATTTAATTATAGTTTACAGTTATGTTTAGGAAGATTTTGACTCTAAACTACGATGAAAAGGAAAATATAGTCCATACATTGATTACATTTAGGTAAATTGAGGTGTTCCTAATAAAATTTTGTGAAATTTAGCCCAATACGCAAAACACTCTACAGTAAATTCTATGGCATATATATGTATTTTCTGTATATACGTAATTTGCATACCAGTAGTGAAGATTATAAACTAAAATCTAAGATATATTATACATTTTTCATAAGTTATGAGTCAATAACTTGTAATTTGATTTTTACAGTCATATTTCAATAGCTTTTTGGGAAATTACGTAATAGATCGGAACCGTCTATGCCTAAAACGTGTTGTGAAATCAAACCGAAAGGCTTCCTTTAGAGGCGATTTCAGGGGAATTTTGATCGTCTACGACTAATGATGCAAGTGATCGTACAGTCCGGCGGAAGATCGTGGCACTTGGTTTTCATGGCCGAGCTGCAATTCACAAGCCAAATATCACGCATCTGAATAAGACCCGTCGATTACAGTGGTTCAAAGAACGACGGCACTGGTCAGTAGAAAAATGGAAAAACATCCTATGGAGCGAAAAATCACGCTAGCAATTTTGGCAGTCCAATGGACGTGTTTGTGTGCGGCGAGTGCCTGGCGAACGATATTTACAGGACTCTTTCGTACCCAGAGTGAAATTTGGCGGAGGTGGGATCCTGTTGTTTTAATTTCTGGGAGTATGAATGCCGAAGCCTAAAACAATTCTGGATAATTCAGCGCTACCAATATTATGGCAACACTTTGGTCTTGTTCCCTACCTGTTTTAGCATGACAATGCTCCATGTCATGCATCAGGTGTTGTTAAGACGTAGTTTGAAGAAATTGGTGTGAAAAACTTTCTCTGGCGAGCTCAAAGCCCAGACCTCAACACTTTGGAACACCTTTGGGATGAGTTAGAGCGCCGATTTAGAGCCAGTCCAACTCGGCCAAAAACACCACAGAACTGTTTGCTACTCTACAGGATGAATGGAGCAAGATTCCTCCAGAAACGTATCGAAAACTGGTAGAGAGTTTTACCTCAAAGAGTTTCAGCAGTTATTGCGGCGAAGGGTGGCCCTACACGATACTAAAGTTATGCTGAGTCCCCTTTAAATTCATAGTATGAGGGGCAATAACATCGCAGTTTAAAAATTAAGAGGGGGAGGGGGGGCTAAATAAGTTTCTAACTCAGTTTTTTTTTTTTCAAAATAACTGCGAAACTAAGAAAATCAATTAATAATAGATCTTATCATTAATAAGCAAATATGTAGATTAATTAATAATTAATTTTATTGAAAATTCAAAATGTGTTTGCGCATTATTTCAAAGCATTATTTCATTTTTATTTTCTTTTAATTAAGAATTAAATTCAGTTTTAAGATGTTTTGAAATATTACATCAGGGTACAAAATATATTTCATTAATAATACTGAAAAAATAAGAAAAAACTAATAACAAATGAAAATACACTTACAAATTTTGGCATCATAACATAAAGTAAGTGCGCTTCGCTAAAGTTGCGTTGAAAATGGATTCAGCATCTACTCCCTCCCTCCCTCCTCTTACCCTTGAGCAGCACAAATGTCTAACAAATACAATGCTATGGATTTTCGAAGAATATCCATCCCCCCTCCCCCGATTTCCTACGGTCCTAATGACAGGACTACCAATAGCGATTATTTTTATATTCTATTTTCACTATTCTTTTCAAAAAATAAATTTTGTATTATGTTTCTCTTACACATGTTGTTAAAGCGCATGTGAAAAATTTTTATTTTGAAAAAGTGGTACGAGAAAAAATTAAAAAGTAGTCGCCAGTGTCAGCTCTGTAATAAGGTGTCTTGTGACAAATCAAGAGACAGTACATGCTGGTTTTCCAAGAACAACTAAAGTGTCAATAAACAATGAAAAATAGCATACTACATTTAAAATGCGATTTTTGTCTAAAATTTTCGTTTTCATTGTATTACATTTTATTAAAGCCCGCATTTTTACCTTTCCAAATCTGCGCTTACATTTATTGTACTATAAATAAAACCTAAGTTATCAGAATTTAAAAACTACTTGATAGTGAATGAAACCGGAAGTGCCAAACGTTTCAACGTTAATTTTTTTTTCCTTCGTGCAAAAACTGCCAAAACTGTCTTTTAGATATAAACAGAAAAAAAAAAAGAAAGACCTTGATAGGTAACTACAGTAAAATTCCAATTCACATAACTGTTAAGTAAATGTTAAATAAAGTTTAAAATAGTTAAGTAAATATTTCTGTTAATTTATGTATTTAATGTATTTTATGGAAAATGCACTTTTCTGTGAAAATTCCATACGCAAAACATAACTTCTCAAAAAGCTATTGAAATATCACTATAAAAATCAAATTGCAAGTCATTGACTCATAACTTATGAAAAATGTATAATATATCTGTATAATATAAATATATCTGTATAATAAAATGTATAATATAAATGTATAAATATACGTTATACACAAAATACATACGTATATATGCGATAGAATTTACTGTAGAGTGTTTTGCGTATTCGGCTAAATTTCACAAAATTGTATTATAAACACCTTAATTTATCTAAATATAATCAATGTATGGACTATATATATTTTCCTTGTCATCGTAGTTTAGAATCAAAATCTTCCTAAACATAACCGTAAACTATAATTAAATAGCTTTTTAAAAAAACTTTTTTCGCATTCTTTCAGATAACTTAAAAATAACAATTTGTGGACAATTCCTTATCATTCAGCGAGTTTTAGTCAGAAACTAAAAAATAGCTCACTCTAATGCCGATATCTCTCTGAATTTTTGCGATATTTGACTGATTTTTTTTAATAAGTTGCTCCCTATAAGTTGTCTGCCTATGTATATTCTGCAGCGACAGATCATTTTGTGCATTTTATTCTACAGGGCGATCCCAAGTACTATTTTTTTTCTTTAAGTTTTGGTTGGTCCCCTAATTGTCCTCCTTATCAAATCGACGTTGAAAAATATGAAGTCAAACCTGTTCTTTTTAATCCTAAAATTCCAAAATAATCTGATATGTATATTTTGAAATATTTGAAAAAATGTCTAAAACTGAAAGTTCCCATCATTTATGGCATTATAGTATGTATATATATATACATATGATATCTAATTTAAACATTTTTAACACAAGGTTCTTCTAGATCTTTTTTCAAGTTTCGACTTGCAAAGATATTAATTGCCTTACATTGTACTGAAATAAAGTTTGTTACTTGCTAATTTCATATTTTTATGGATAAAATTATTCCATGAATACAACAAAAAGTTTTACATTATTAAGCAGGGAAAAATATTTTGTAGATTACCGCATTAATAAAATGAACTCTTCGGTAGTATTGTTTAATTATTACACGCGTTTAATTAACTTGCTTTGTGTGTCCGTTCGGCTCAAATCTTGCAGTTCAATTTTAATGCATTTTTTGTGCTACAATTGACCTAATTTTTAGTAGTCTGACGTATTTCCGGTGACAATACACTATTCTGCAAAACAATATTTGAAATTTGCCTCCGCTACTCGTTAGAAGGCAAAAACGTATGTCCAATAAGGTTACGTAAATTTCATGACGTATGTGATAAAGTAAATGTCATCGATTGCTTCAGAAATTAGCTGATGTTCCGTGACATGACTGAACCGTGACATGATTGGTAAATACACAATCTTTCAGTTCTGCGCAGTTGTGAATATGGGTTCGATCCTGAAGCTGACGTTCATAGATTTTTTTTCTTGCGAGGAATCTAGATTTAAAATTGTATATCCATTTTATTTAAAAAAAAAAAACTGATAAAAAATCACTCGCAATTTAATTTATTTATTTTAAAAAAGATATTTATTTCAATCAAATTGTCCATCAACATTTATTTTCCTTTTTAGTGCATGATAATAAAAGCTTGTCTTTAAAACATTTTTTTACTTAAAATTTATTTCAGTGTGCTTTTGAATATAAGAGAAAAATATTATATTAAATCTATATCTTCCAAAAAAGTTGTTTTAATCCCTATGAATTTTTTTTCAATTCCTTTTTTTTCCCCCTAGGCAGTATTAGAGTACTCTAATTTAATCTTCAATCAGAACACCAGTCGCTCGCATATTAGCTTTTTTTATCCTTGATGAGGTAGGGATTTTGCAGACAACGACAAAAAAAAAAAAAGTAAGAAAGAAAGTTAACAGCAGAAAAAAAATATATAGTTTTTAAATACCCATTAATCTCTTTTATATTAAATCAATCTTAAACTGCTATAGAGTCGCTATCCCTGAGCTCAAGTTATACAAAGCTTTTGTAAAAATTAATATAAAGAAAAACTCAAATACTCCCACGGAAAAAAATAAAAATAATAATGATTTATTAAAAAAGATGTATTAATTTATGACGTATCAATCATCAGAAAATTAAGTATGAGCTCTAAATTAGCTTGGACAGCTGCTATCATATAAGGCATCTTTGCAATCTAAGCATTAACCCCCCACCCCTTCAATATCATATAAAAAAATAGAACACTACCCACTCTCTTTTGGAAATGGTAAAGATTCCCCTATGCTTAGATCGATAATCTGTTGGGGGGAAATTCTGAAATAAAGGTATCATCTCAGAAAAAAAAAAAAAAAAAAAAAAAAAAACTAAAGCGATATTGTGCCCCCTCAGTTCACTAAAAATAAAAGTCAGCAACAGAAGCGACATCTGGTGGTCAACAGCTTGGACATGGAAGGAACCTGAAGTTGATATTTCAGGACATTTTTTATTGAAAAATTACACGAGGGTCGGGACTTTCAAAATGAATTTTTCTTGTCACAGGGAAAAGTCGGGAAAAATGAAAGCAGGAGGCTTTATTATTATTATATATTTTTTTCATTTTCATATAGATATATTATTTTAGAATGAATATTTGGATGACTAATTCCATGAAATGAAACACATGACCTGTTTTTTGATTTATATAAGAAGAGAGAGCATCAAAAATTTCATTTTCAGATTACAACATTAATCCTAAAAAAAAAAAAAAAAAATCCTGGACTTCAATATATCACTTCTTTGAGAGTTATATTTTTGGAGGGGGGGGGGGGGGAACTCTCAGTGACTTAAAAAAAACTTGTTTGTCAATCTTTCTAAGTCAAAAATATTGTTACAGATATTAGATATGTTACAGATAATGCTAATTATGCATAATAAGAATTAAACATTGAAGGCTCTCTTTGCATTTCGTCAATCATATTAAATAATTACACGTTATTTAAAAAATGCCATTTAATTAATATGAATATTTTAGTTTTCACTGTAATTGAATAACAATTTTACAATTTTTGATCAAATTTAACACTTTTCTTTATTTCTTAATCTCCATTTTTAAAACATAATCGTGAACAGTACAGAGATTATTATTTTTTTTGTAGCATTAAAATATCTAAACACAGAAGAATTTTTCCATATCTACAAGAATTATTTCTCCAATTTCTCTCGGCAGGATATCTTCAAACAAAGTTTTATTTGACCCATACCATTGGTGCTCATATTTATATTCTTCTCTTATTTGGTTGACAAATCAAAGATTCGGTTATTTTTATTTACGATAGTATATATATATATAAAGTTCTGCATTTTGTAGAAATAGTAGTTCAAATGATAATGTAAAACGCAATTTATAGTATTTTTATTTAGATAATATTTTTTTTCTTCCCCAATATTTTATTAACGAAAAATAAGTAAAAAGAACTGAAACAAAGTCGAAACATTGATGCTTTTTTTCTTCCGTATTAGATAATAAAAATTCTGTTTTCGACAGAAAAATATAGAAGAACAATATTTTCAGCAAATGATAGTTAAACATTGACTATATGATTAAACAGCATTGGTGAAAATTCTTTCGACCAAAAAATTGTAGAAGAGCGACATAAAAGAGCAAATAAAAGTTAAACATTGACTATATGAGTAAACACCATTAGTGAAAATGCTATACAAATGAATAATATCTAATGAAATTAAATGCTGAAGTATAATAGATTGTTATATGTTCAGAATATTATCAGCTCACGGTAAAAATAAAGTAATATTTCCTCCAACAGGTATCACTAATACTAACAAATGTGCAGCAGAATAGCCTGGATTTCATTTCGGGAGGAGTGGATGATGAGCTTGGATGACATTACATGGTATCAATGCTCAATTGCATAATCCATGCTCTATCCATGCTCAATCCATGCTCTATCCATGCTCAAACCATGCTCTATCCATTGCGTAAGGCAATGGAATTGCACAGAATTTGTCCGTGATTTGATAAAAATTGCTGATTTCGTCCGGTGTGTGAATATGTGTGTATGTGAGTGGTGGGTGGGGGTGAGGGTACAGCCCCTGAACTCCCCTCCCTTGGTTGTACCACTGCCAGTGAGATAAATTCATTGAAACTTTTCAACATCAAATAATAATGTCACCATCATCACCTTGATTGTCATTATTGTACTCTCTTGAAATATCCAGGAACGTTCCTGGGAAAAAAATCTCTGACGGCTCGGCCAACAGGCACAGGTAGATTTCGAAGACGCAGATCTTGGGGCGCCTGTTTGTTGGGAATTGTGGAAGAAATGACCTTTTTGTCATGATTCGACAGTTGAAACTGCCCACTTCGAAACCTAACTTGTTTGCAGGAGGAGCCGGCAGGGATTTTGTTTTGTTTTTAATTTTTTTGTGCTATAAGGGTTGGTTCTATAAAAAAATTGTCAGTATAAAAGTCTTAGATAATATTAAGAGGTTTTATAATAAATTTAAGCGGATTTGATATCTTTTGAATTGACGAATTTATGAATTTTTTTCTTCTAATCCCCCCTTCTCCCCCCCCCCTTGGGGCTATTTTTAATGATATCAAAAATCTGTCATACATAAATTTTCGGTCTTTTTCTTAGAAGTAATAATAACTTTAAACGGATTCGATACGTATCATAATTAAGAAATTATGGTTTTTTTCTGTTTTCACATAAAGTCCCCCCATTCCCCCCCCCCTGGTTCGATTTTGCTCATTAACGAACTTGACCGAGATTTTATGCCCCTTGATTTTATGTATGAATTTGGAAGAGATTTGTGCAGAATTATTGCAGTTATCGTGTCCATAAAAAAGTGACATAGATAGATAGATAGATAAAGTTTTGAACTGGGGGTGGTTTTGGGTTCTGGGAGTCATGATCGGCGTAGATCTGCAAAAAATTTTCAAAAATTCCAACTTAGGGGAAAATGTAATAGGTAGTATTTCTTACGAAATCTACCTAAAAAGGGCAGTTGTTTTCCAAAACAATTTTCTAGAAAATTCAGTTCTGTGTTCTGAAATATTCCAGATCGAAGTTAATAGCAAAAATATGTGACTAAAACTTTATTGAAGTTTCTAATATTTTCTAAAAGCCTACCTTGGAAAATTTCTGGCAACTAGCTACTCATTATTTACCAGGAAGGTACCTAGATTTTTTTCAATGTATTTTTTTTTCTCTAGTTCTCAATTTGTTTAATTTTCAATCAATAATTTTTTTACTAGATATTTTTTAACAAAAGAACATTTTTCTTAATTTATGAAACATTTTACTGGTGATCAACTGCAAAAGACATCATATAGGAAATACAGGCAAATGTTCAACTATATATCCTTACATCGTTTTCATTCTATCTTTTTAATTGGTTTACTGGACTCTTATTCGGATTAACTGTTTAAGCTGTGATTTAAATTGTTTGCTAATGAATTTTAAAATAGGTATAAATAGGCATGCAAAATGTACTAATAAAATGCTAGCGAAATATCAGCGGTATAAATTTAAGTAACAGATGGAAGAAAAAAATCCCTGACGGCTCGGCCTACAGGCACAGGTAGATTTCGAAGACACAGACCGTGGGACGCCTGTTTGCTAGGAATTCGTGAAGAAATGATTTTTTTGCCATGATGCCGCAGTTGGGAACACCCACTTCAAAATCTAACTTTTTTGCAGACGGAGCCGGCAGGGATTTTTTATTTATTTATTTATTATTATTATTATTATTATTTTACTATAAGGGTTGGTCCTATAAAAAACTTGTCAATATAAAAGTTTTACATAACATTAAGAGGATTTATAATAAATTTAAGCGAATTTGATATCTTTTGAATTGACGAAGTTATGATTTTTTTCTTCTAACCCCCCCCCCTTTCCCCCCCCCTTGTGGTCATTTTTAATGATATCAAAAATCTGTCATACATAAATTTTTGGCCCTTTTCCTAGAAGTAATAATAACTTTAAACGGATTCGATAAGTTATGGTTTTTTTTCTGTTTTCACAAAAAGCTCCCCCCTCCCCTTTGTTTGTTTTTGCCCATTAACGAACTTGACCGAGATTTTATGCCCCTTGATTTTATGTATCAGTATGTAGTTTGGAAGAGATTTGTGCAGAATTATTGAAGTTATCGTGTCCATAAAAATAGTGACATAGATAGATAGATAGATAGATATAAAGTTTTGAACTGGGAGTGGTTTTGGATTCTGGGAATCGTGATCGGCGTAGATCTGAAATTTTTTTCAAAAATTCCAACTTAGGAGATAATGTAATAGGTAGTATTTCTTACGAAATCTACCTAAAAGATGTTCTGGAATTTAAAGAGAAAAAATCGAAATTTTGAAGAGAAAGTTTTATTATTATTATTATTATATTTTGCCTATTTACTTCCTGGTAGCATATGGTTAAAATGTTAACAAATGGTACTAAACTCTTTCAGAAAAAGTATTAACGCTTAACGTTTAAATATTAAACAATATTATTATTATTGAAATTATTGAATACCAATACATTAAATATTTAAAAATAATGATTATTATTATATTTTGCCTATTTACTTCCTGGTAGCATATGGTTAAAATGTTAACAAATGGTACAAAACTCTTTCAGAAAAAGTATTAACGCTTAACATTTAAATATTAAACAATATTATTATTATTGAAATTATTGAATACCAATACATTAAATATTTAAAAATAATGTCTCATATCTTAAAGAATAATCATAACATTAGTGTTTTAGCATTACCATATGATAAATTATCTCTTAATAACTTCATCTGTAAAATAGAAGAACTTTTGAGAAAAATGTGATGTAACATCTTGATAACATCATACATAAAATACCTGAAATATAAAAAAGACACGGTCGTTACTTAAATACAAGATGTTTATTTATCTCAATTCAATATAAGGAGAATTTTGTAATTCAAATATTTCATGTTAGAACTATACACAGCTAATGTCAATTAAGTATAACAAGAATTAAACATTAAAGATTCTGTTTGCATTTCGTTAATCATGTTAAATAATCACACTTTCTTTCAAAAATGCTATTCATTTCTTATGAAAATTTTAGTTTCTACTATAATTCTATTAAAATGTCACATTTTTTTAAAATCAAATTTAACAAACTTTTCTTTATTTCTTGATCTCTATATTAAAAACAAAATCGTGAACAGTTCAAACATTATGTAGAAATAAAATATCTATCTAAACACAGTTGAGAATCTTTTTCAGGTCTACAAGAATGATTTCTGTAATTTTTCGTGTCAGGCTACCTTCAAATACAGTTTTATTTGACCTACAACCATTGATGGTCATATTCATTCTCTTTTCATATGACCTCACATAAACAATCCACCAATCATTCTGCTACATCGAAATTGCTCAACCCATGTTTAATACATTTCCTCAAAATACTTATAGACTTTGAACTCAAAGAGCAACTTTTAAAAAGTTAACAAATTGTTCGTTATTTATTTGTTTCTATATTGAGATAAAATTGCAAACAATTAAAAAAAAGTATATATTATTAAATAAGTAATATGTAAAAACTTTGTTAAGGTAATTCTCTGGATCTACAAGATTGATTTCCATGTTTCAAGACAGCCTGTCAAGTTTCATTCTGCACCATACCGATTGTGGTCAAATTCATATTCTTTTTATATGACCTTATATAAGCAGTCACCAATCACTCTGAATTGCACGTCGAAATTGCTCAAGTCATGTACATTTCATCAAAATTCCAATATATTTGAACATGAGGAACAAACTTTTCTAAATTAAAAAAATTCTTCCTTATATATTATTCTCCAAATTCAGACCAAATTGTTAACAATTAAAAAATGTATAGATTATTAAAGAAGTAAAATATATAAATGTCGTTAAGATATTTCACTAGATCCTCAAGATTGATGATTTCTTTAATTTATTTTCTGTGACAGGCTAACTTCAAACAAGGTTTCATTCTTATCCATTCCGTTGTTGGTCACATTCATATTCTTTTCATATGACCCCGCATAATCAATCCACCAATCACCCTGGTAGTTAGAAATTGCTCAAGCCACGTACATTTCATCAAAATACCCATATAGATTGAACTCGAGGAACAACTTTCCCTGACTCCCCTAATGATTTCGCCTAAAATTCTATTCTTATGTTCCCCCTATAGGCCTCGATGAACCTTGTTAGGGACAAAGTGATTCGTTGCGTGTTGTTTGATTAATAGGGGTATTGGTAAGAGGGATGTCAATTTTAATCAATTCCCTCACATCCCCCTACAAAATGACATTTGCACTAGATATTGGGAATATGTACATGCAGATAAGATCCAGGAAAATAACGCAGGAGCATAAAAGTTTTAAAAATAGTATTACGCATTTAAACTTTACTTACAGCTGCTCTCCTGGCATTAATGATTATATCATAAGCTTCAGAAAACCAACTTTTGTGGATAATCAACAAGAGGAAATTGGTTTTGGCAGATTTACTGCGGAATAAATTCTATTTCTTATTATAGTACCCCTACAAAGAGGGAGACCATAATTTTATCCCATATGCTGTCTTCTCGATCTTCAATGCACATTTATAGAAGTTATAGAAAAATAAAAAGGCATATGAAAAAGAAATAGCTAAAACTTACGAAAATATTATGTGCCTTAAACGTACCGCCTTGAAACCAGATTTAAAATCACAAAAAATCATATTAGTATATCTGTAATAGTACTTCCTTTTAAAAAAAAATCCCATTGATATTCAGATGATTTCTCAGGTTTTTATATTTTTGATTAAATATACGATACAATAAATAGATGCTAAACAATTATTGTACAATAAATTACAGTAATTTTGAATTAAAACAGCATAACCTTCTTTATTATCATTTCAAGACAGCTAGAACAATAATAATGTAAGTAAATAAAAATACGTGAAATGTTTTTTAGGGAGATTTAACAATTCGTTTATGTATGGTCTCATTTCAAATTGCTATAATAAGAAAAACACGAGAGAAAGAATTTGAAGTAAAATGATCCGAAAAAATATGCATATGTCATAATTATTCATTCTGAAAAATAATATTTCTACTAATAATATTTGATACAATAATAGTTTTCATAATAAGATGTTTCTATTTACATATATGCAGTAAAAGTTTTGTTGCGAGTATCTTGTATCCTATACAAAATGACATTCTCACTAGATATATGGACTATGCCCACATGCAGATAAGATACAGGAAAATAATGCAGGAGCATAGAAATTTCAAAAATGGTATTACACTTTTAAATTTTACTTACCAGCTGCTCTTCTGACATTGATGATTCTATCATAAGTTTCAGAAAAATAAATTTTGTGGACAGTCAAAAAGAGAAAATTGGTTTTGGCATATTTACGGCAGAATACATTCTATTACTTATTCTGATCTTATTATAATCCTTTAGAAGACTGCACTAACCCTGTAAATTATGGTAGTTCAGCACGGCAGCAGCTCTAATCTCTTTCAAATTATATTTATTGAGCATAAACTATCCTTGCTCTTTCGAAAACAGCTGTACGCTAATTTACTTTGAGTGCATATAAATTATTCATGTTCGTGTACTGCCTCGTAAGATTATTTGAGAATTCATCTTTCAGACTCTAGTATGAGAAAATAGAAGTTTTAAAGAAAACTTGACTAGATAATGATCAAATTTATAAACTGATTGGATAATCAAACTGTTTACGGATGCAGTCGGGAAAGCAGTGTGTATAAAATGGCTCATTGAAAAGCAAAAATAGATGTAGTTATTTTCGAAGACAAATTATCTTTCATCATGCCCCTTAGAAAATATTGCAAATTTGACCGTAATATAAAACTAACTTTTAAACATTAACATAAGAGCATTTCAAGTGTGATGCATAAGTAGTTAATTTGATTATATAATAAAATTGACTATAGAAATTTGACAATATCATAATATTAAAATTTATGAACTGGTTGGATAATTCAGATGTTTGAAATTGCGTTCTAGAAAGCAGTTTATATAAAATTGTTCAAAAAAAATATATATATAGTTATTTTTAAAGACAAATGATCTTTTTACGTGTACTTTAGAGAATATTGCACATTTAACCATACTATAATTTCTTTATATAAACATGACGGCGTAACATCAGTTCATACGGAAAATCATATCGTTTAGTATTACCATAGTAAAAACATTGTACGGTACAAATTTAATGATTGATAACTTGCTATTTTAATTTGATTTTCTCAATGATGTAAACATTAGTAAACCCAAGGAAAGCAATATTAGCGCCGTATGGAAGCAAATATTGCAGCGATAATATCTTGCAAAATGTCAATATTCACTTAAAATTGATTGTATGTTGGACTAAAATTGGAAATATATCCAAGGAAATGCAAATATTTTGAATAAATGTCAATTAAATCGAAAATATATTATCCAGAAAACATAACTAACTAGTTTGATGGAGCGATCACAAATCTTTCTCTATATTATTCTAATATATAAATTTAAATAGAACTATTACACACCAACAATTAAGAAGTAGAGTGCATTTCTTTGAATTTAACTTGAAGTTACAGTGATTAGTATATAAAAAAGGCACAGTTCAAGAGCACTCCATGTTAAGTATTGCGCATTTTCCGAAATTTTAAAAGTACGTCAGCCTAGTTTATTGCATAACTAGCTGATCCGCCCTGCGTTGCCCGGTCGCGTCAAAAAATAATACGAAACGCGACATTACTCTAAAAATCGCTGCACGAAACCGTTCCTCTGGTAACTCTTTGTCTTTCGGAAATTAAATAGAGAGATGGGCCCCGAAGCGGAAGTAAATTCAAAACCGCCTCCTCAAATGTCTGGATCATTTGATTCAAAGCGGGTCAGTTTTTGGTCAAAATTAAAATAAAAGGTTACCGTCGGATTTTTACAAAATTTGCATTTTCGGAATAAGAAAAATAAACTACGTACAGACTGTGAGTTTCAATCCAATACCTCCAATACTTTTCTTAATACTCGAGAATGAGTAAAAATAAAACTACTTCATTGTCTGGGGTTATAAAATCGGTAACTTTCTTTTGCGGTTTCAATAAAAATAGCCGTTTTCGGTGCACGGGCCGGAAAATTTTTTAGTTCCACCACCAGGGCATGCATTCTGTTCTAAACAAATTTTCCGACACGTGATCCTCTGCCTACGATACAGTGTATAGCAGACGTGCTATGCACGCGTTGAAAAACCTTTTAGTTCCTGTTTCCAGTACCAGGTGGAGCATTCTGTTTTAAATAAACCTCTTAACAAACGAAACTCCGTCACTCATTCTCGCTGTTTACGATACAGTGTATAGCAGACGTGCTACGCACGCGTTGATATACCTTTTAGTTCCTGTTTCCAGTACCAGGTGGAGCATTCTGTTTTAAATAAACCTCTTAACAAACGAAACTCCGGCACTCATTCTCGCTGTTTACGGCACCATCTAGAAGGCATGTCGTGCACGCTCCAAAAATCTGTTAGTTCTACTGTCCACCGCCAGGGGGTACCAAATCTATGTCTTAATTAATTAGCTATATCTTAATTAGTTCATGTTAAGTTGAATGAACCGATTTCCGTTGAAATCGAGCTTATAGAACCAGAGAAAATAAATCACTCCCAGTGATATTAATATACATAAATGGTGGTAACCAAGGGCTGAAAAAAATTATACCGAAATTTATTTAGTACCTGGGAGACCTCGGAAGAATGTCAGAAAAGATTTCGTATGAATCGGAACAAGATTAAATGCAAAATCTTTTGGAGACATTTTCCACGGCCAGGGGGTGCACTCTGTTCTAAACAAACCTCTTTCCGAACGAAACTCCGGCACGTGTCCCCACTTCTTATGGCAACGTATAGAAGGCGTGCTGTGCACGCGCGGAAAATCTTTTACTTCCATTTTCCACCGCTAAGGGCCACTGAATCTATGTCTTAATTAGTTAACTATATCTTAATAAGTTCGTGTTAAGTTGAATGAACTAATTCTCCTTGAAATTGAGCCGATAAAACACGAGAAAATACCCCTCCCTGGTGATTAATATTCAGAAATAGTGGTAATCAAATGCTGAAAAAATGATACCGAAGTTTATCTAGCACCTGCGGAACCTGAGAAAAGGTTTCGTTTGAATCGGACTAAAAATAAAAAAGTTCAGATTTTGGAGGCAGGAGGGAAGAAGGGAGTTTCGATCAGAGCGTTAAAGCGATATTTAAATTGCAACCGAACACTCATCCCCCCCCCCACACACACACAGTATTAAATCTACGACGTTAAACAATTAGGAATTATAATTAACTTTTAAAACAGAGACAAAATGACTATTTTTTTCATACTAAAACAATAAGTTATCGTTGTTCATTTCTGAAAACAAATACATAAATGACGTCATGTAGATGAAAAAACTCTAAAAATCAGATAAAACAAATCGCGAAAAGTTCACAACACGCTGTTCGAATTGCAATCAGCTGACAACCTTTTCATCTTCTAATCACAATTGTCCGTATGACTTCCATCTGTACCTACAATCCTGTGAGCTACCAATCACAACTGCCATCCAACGATGTTTGACTTCTATAGGGTGATTTGTGACGTCATTTGAAATAAAAAACGCTGCAAAACATGAAAAAAAAGGTTAAAAAACGCATAATTTTTTTTTTTTTTTTTTTTTTAATCTGGATAATAAATAATCCGTCCTTTACTTTTAAAATCATTTTTTTATCTGTAAAGAATTATCAACTTTCTCCAAGCTGAAAAGAGAAAAAAATGACGATTCTGAGCGTAGCTGAGACTGAAATGGAAGCAACCACCGAACCAGTCAAGCATTCGGGGCAAAATTTTTAGCTTCAGAGAAAAAAATTCACCAAAAATTTAAAAATCGCTGTACGAATTTCGCATAAACTTTAATGAAAAGAAGACAAAATTTACTATATTGGGCTAAAAGATTGGAATCGGATTTCGGTTACTAATGTGGAAAAATCGCAGAAAAATGTGAAAAAACACTAAAAATCGCATAAAAAATTGTTCGAATTGTTCATAAAAAATAAAATAAATAAATACTTGAACTTCAATTAGAAAGTATTTGGTTAAATTTAGACGTGAGACAGATATTAAAGCTGAATATTAAATTGTTTCTCTCTGTTGAAACACTCTCCTTGTGCATATCATAAGATCTGAAAAAAAAAATGAATAAAAGAAAAGATTAACCCATAGGAATATAATAAAAAATAGTATGGCTCTGTCGAACAAGTCTTATCTGGAAATAAGTATAAACACAGTAAAATTAGGTGCAAGCGGCCGAGCACAAATTAAAATAGAAAAGAATACGCTTTGCTAAATAAAAGTTTCATCATTAATCTCCGAGGATCAAGCATAAATTAAATAAACTGGAAACATTTTTTAATCTGTCATCAGCTGTAATAACTATAACTTTTGTCATATGTAAATATTGACTGGTTCTTTTCTGAAGATCGCACCGCTTCTCCTCTGCTAATTGGAACGAGCCGACGAAAAGCGGCGTTTCAAAGGAACAACCAGTTTCCTTTCTATTTTTTCGCCCTTTTATTTTTTGGTTCGATAAATTGTCTGCTTTAATGAAATCCCCCCCATAACCAAATAACTTGATGATTAAAACCTGTGCGTAGAGCATTTTACGCAAGAATTGTATATTACAGTCGGATAGTTCAACTTACGAATAATTCTGTGGTATGGATAATGAATGTAAAAGGTTAAAAAAAGAAAAAAAAAACTAATTTAATTTTGAGATTATTTTTATTATTAGGTTTTAATGATTAAAAAAAAATTATAATATAACATTAAAAAAATGAAAACAAAAATCATAAACAAACGCTTTTTAAAAGTTTTTTTTAATAGAATAGACCAAATTTCTAATTAAAGTCAAGTTCACTAATTGTAATACCGATTAAAGAATACCCTGAGTATAACTTGAGAGTCTGAAGCCGCTCTAATTGGATTCCATGTTAAAATATCAAATCACTGGGATTTTGCGACAGTCAAATTTGTTTCTGACACTCGATTTCAATAAATTTAACGCTCATTTTTAAAGTTTTTTATAATTTCATAATAAAATTGTAGTCGTAGAATCACAATAGTGTAACTACAGTATAGACTGTAACTACAGTACAGAAATATGGCACTGAATATTGTAGTGATAGATTAAGAAAATAGAATGAGCCGACGAAAAGGGTCCTTTTCAAAGAAACAGTTTCCTTTCTATCCCCCCCCCTCCCTTTTATTTTTTGGTTCGATAAATTGCCTATGTTACGGTTGGTTTCAACCAAATCTTTTTTTTTAATCTACATTAATTACCTTAAATCACTCTCTCAACATTTATTTAGAAGTTTTCTTTTTGTTTCTGTTTTAAATAAATACATAAATAAATGTAATTGTAATATTAATAATAAAAGCAGTTTTTTTTTTTCCTCTTCTTTCCATTTCTTTTAAGCAAAGCAATTTCAACTTTCATAGTCTAACGTAGCTTCCTGTTTTTCAAATACGAAAAGCAGACAGCAAGGGAGGGATGTTTTGTCAGTTAAAGACCGCACAGGTGGAAAATTTGGAGTCATCTAGTCTGACTTTGATATAAGAATGACCGACCGCCCTGTATAAGAATTACGTTATCTTATGAGTGTACTATATACGCAATTAGGCTTTGTAAGTTTACGACAGGCTTCAATTGGCTCTGCTATCAGGCGGATAGCTGGCGCCCATGTAAACAGAGGCTAACAGGACCCCCCTTCAGCACACGCCATGGGGGTGATGCATGGCTTCCTTCCCCCATGAAGCGGCCGGCAGAGTGGAGCGGCAAGCTGTAGTCTTCACGAAGAGTCCATTTTTCCTTTTGTTTCCATTCCCGTACCCCTGGCAGAGTGGATCGGTCCCGTTTTTCAAGCAGCGCCGGAGAATGAATGTTTACGACACTTGTGGCTTGGCCAAGAGACCTGTCGTTTGACTCGTAAAAAAAAAAAATCGACTTATTACGGGGCTCGAAGATTGGCCTGTGGGCTGGATCGCGAAGTTGTTGAAGGCGGACAGGTTTCTGGAAGATTTTTTTTTGAGAGTGGGGCATTGATGGCCCTACATTAACTATCCTAAATCATGATGTTATGATGAAAAGAGGCTATAAGGGCATTTTCGAATTGCGGATCTATAACTGTTAACGAGAAATTAAGAAGAAGATATGTGTAGCCCGTTTTTTTTTGGGCGTAGTGGCGCTCCAAGATTATGACTTCTTAACCATCAGAAGTGATCATAGATATTGAACTAAACCGTCGTTAGAAGTCGTAGTGTTCTGAGTTACGGTGATGGCTATCTTCGAATAAAACACATGCTTCAGGAAGGTGAAATTACTGACTCCGACGGTGAAGTTCTGGACCGTAGAACGATTTTCCCCTCCGGACTAGATGATGGACCTAGTAGTTGATGGCAAGTGATGCAGTGAGATGAGAGGATTGATGAATGTTAGCTTGAAACCACATGGGTATTGTCTGAATTTTCCCCCAGCCTGAACACTCCAGCTTAAGTGCTTCATCAGATTTTGAAAAAGGACGAAATGCTCCTAAGTGCCCATTGACTAAAATTGTAGAACTCTCTACCTGTTGTAAGTACTATTTG
The DNA here is from genome assembly GCA_963931845.1 of Maratus michaelseni. Lineage (NCBI taxonomy): Eukaryota > Metazoa > Arthropoda > Arachnida > Araneae > Salticidae > Maratus > Maratus michaelseni. The sequence goes on along the minus strand of OZ007589.1, from coordinate 450,917,391 downwards.
CCTAGTTTTTCTTTTTATTTATTTGTACCTCTTAAAAAAAAAAAAAAAAAAAAAAAAAAAAATATGTTTGCTATACCAGAGTTTAAAAGTGAAATGAATATCTTTGGATAATTTCAATAAGAATTAACATTATGAACAGAAATAGTCTGTAGGTTAATATATAATGTTTGTATGTTTGAACGACCATTAAATGGTAATGTGATGATAATTTTAAAAATATGATGTGTAATTTAAAAGTAACCAGTGAGTGGTTTCAACTTAAAAGATCAGCTGTTATATTGTTTTATTAAGATTATTTTTGATAACTTAGTTGCTTCATTATTTTAAATGTTCAAATAAATTGTGTTTTTTTTTGTTTATTATCAAAGATGGTATGTTTTTCTTTGTATAAATCTCTAAATAATTAATTTTTTATATTCACAGTAGACCTATAAGAATGGCCTAACCTTTCTGTGAGTAATAAAAAAAAAAAAAGGGAGAGAAAATTCAACTTTATTAAATTAGGACTTTAAAATTTCTTAAGTTTAAATTCATAACTGACTGTTTTAATGAACATAAATTGAAGTTCACTCAATGTTATACAATCGTATTTTTGATCTTGATTTAAGGATGGATAGATTAATAAGTGAAACAGTAATATTAAATTTAATTTCATAAAATGTTAAATTAAGCTTTAACTCTCCTCTTTCAGAAACATTGTTTTTCTAAAATATACACCAAAATTGTTTTATTTTAAAAAGTAAAAAAAAAATATCCAATTATTTTTCACCACTATACGATTCTTGGTTAACCGATCGGATCTTGTTCAGAATCTCTATGGTTGTTCTAAAATTTTAGTACATCATCATATCCCTATTCTATTAACGGATTTAACTCTTTCCCCTTTTGGTCCTCATATTGGAGGAATTTCAGGTTGTCTGCATTTTTCCAAATTATATGATGATTACACTTTTGTTAATTTAATGTGTATGGAGATTTGAGCTTGATCGGGTTGGAGTGGAGTTGGGTGTTCTTTATGCAATCCAGTATGCTACTTGATTTAGAAATCTGTTGCCCCTTACTACATTTAATATTGTCTTAAAATGATGAGTTCAAAATTATCATTGTTGTATTAACCTATTCGGATTCTTAAGTTTTGATATTTTGATTAGTTTAATATAATTTGCTACCTTTTCCATGGCAACAGATTTCAGTGGAGCTAATCAGGGTATACTTATTTTTTTCTAAATATTTAATTGTCAAGTGAACATTGAGTAATAAATGAGCTTTTTAAGTTTAAGTAAGTTGTGTTTTATGTAAGTTGTGTGTGTTTCCCAACTGTGTATAGTATGTTTCAGCCCCAATCATATACATTACCAACTGCAAGAATTTACATAAATAAAGTTTGCCTGAATGCATTATGTGACACTGGTTCTGCAATTAATCTCCTGAGTGGTACTGATTGTAACTATTTAGAGAATTTTGAAACGAAGAATTGCAATATCCCCATTATGACTGTCACCGGTGAGAAAGTTCACCTAAATAAGAAAGTATTTTTAAAATTTGTTTTTGATAATGTTCAGTGTCAAGCTGAATTCTATGTAGTGGAAGGTAAATTAGCAGAGGAATTTAATATGATTTTGGGAATGCCATTTTTGAAAGAGTACCGGGCAAGTATAAATTGTGATACAAATGCTGTCGCTCTTAAAGTGCCAGTTTCAGGCCAATGTAAACAAAGCGTAGAAACCCCAAGTAATACTTCAGGGTCTAATACTTGTCTTGCTACTAATTCTGTAAATATTTCTAATTCTGTATATAATGTAAATTCTAATAATAATTGTGTGAATAATGATATTGTTAAAAATAATTCTGTAAATATAAAATGTGTCAACAAAGTAGGGGAGAATTCAAAAAGTAGTAATGCCAATAGCCCCTCTGAAAGTTTTTCATGTATTAATGTTCATGACTCAGTCAGTGTTGAAAATGGGAATCATAGTAGTGAAAATATGGTAGTTCAGGACCCGCAATTGAGTAATATGGGAAAAGATGTTGAGATAGTCATTCAAACTGAGTCAGATAAGGAAGTTAAAAGTGTTGCGCAGAACTTTTGCATGCAAACAATATCAGGTGGTAGCTCTGAAGGTAATAATACTGAAAATTCTTCAAGTATTCAAAGTGTCGACAACAATCTTTCAGCAGCGAATCAGGTAACCCACGGTAATTTAGCTGAAGATAACTGAAATTTGTAATATTGATGAAAGTAAAGATTTGGTAAGTATAGAGGATAAGGTACCTGAAGTCGAGGAGGAGAGCAATGAAGATAGCAGTAGTGATAAAACCAATAAAAATAAAAATTTAAGTTTCGCTGTGTTATGTAGCAAAATTTCAATCCCCCCGCAGTCAAAAATGTTAGCCCAGGTTAAAAGCTATAAGGAAAATTTTATTAAGGAGAATGATATTGTTATGTTAGAACCTTTGGCGAAAAATTTAAATCAAGGTCTCCTTACCTCCAGAGCCATTTGCACTAAAGAACATGGCCTATATATCTCATTTGCAAATTTTTCAGACAATAGTATTCATTTAAATAAAGGAACCTTTGTTGCCAAAATTCAAAAATGTGCAGACAAGTCAAATGTACCCGTAACTAAAAATAACCTTACTTGTAATGTAAATTTGGCCCCTCCAATTGGTGACTTTGATCACGCTGATCTCACTTGGAGCTCTGAAATTAATTTAGATCATTTAGAACCCCCATTAAAAATTAAAATGCAAAATTTTCTAGACAAAAACAAAGATGTATTTGCAGCATCGGTCTTAGATTTACCCGGCTGTGATACAATCCCGCATGAGATTAACTTAACTTCAAATAAACCAGTAAAAGGCAAAGCTTATAGTGTTCCCCTACAAACTACGTCAAGAAATGGAAGACCAACGTAATACTTTGTTACAGGCGGACATAATTTCACCTTCCATGTCTGAATTTGCTTCTCCGGTTATTCTGGTTCGGAAATCAGACGGTTCCTATCGACTTGCTGTTGACTACAGAAGACTAAATAAAAATCTTGTTAAAGATGCTTATCCAATACCTAACATTACCGACTCTGTTGATGCTTTAAGCGGGGCTAAATTTTTTTCAACGCTAGATTTAACTAGTGGTTTTTTTCAGCAGGTTATTCGCCCAGAGGATAGGCATAAAACTGCAATAATCACCCACAAGGGACTTTTTGAGTGGACCCGTAACTGTTTTGGGCTCTCAAATTCAGGTAACAGTTTCCAAAGACTTATGAATGCTATTTTCGGTGATTTAGGCAATCTTGGAATTCTTGTTTATATCGACGACATTGTAATTGCCTCCAGTGATGTTAATTCTCATTTTGAGAAGCTTAGCATGGTCTTTGAAAGGTTAAGACTGCATAAATTGAAACTTAAGCCCAGTAAATGCACTTTCCTTTTGAATAAAATACAATATCTAGGTTTTGAGATTTGTAGTGGCCAAGTATCACCTATCAATAAAAATATTGCCGTAATAGAAAATTTTAAACCTCCAACTACCCGAAAGGCTGTTAGGTCATTCATTGGAACTCTATCCTTTTATAGGAGATTTATACCAGATTTTACTAAGAGAGCTAAAAATCTAATCAACTTAACGAAAGAGACAGGAAAATTTTCGTGGAATGAAGATGCACAGAAAGAATTTGAAGACCTTAAAATGGCTCTTATTTCAAAACCATGTCTTGCACTCCCTGATTTTGAGAAAGAATTCCATTTATATACTGATGCCAGTGGCGAAGCATTAGGGGCAGTGTTATCACAATTAGATGAAAATAACATGCTCCATCCTGTTGCCTTTGCCAGCAGAAAATTGAAAGATGCTGAGACCCGCTACTCCACCACTGAAAGGGAATTACTAGCTTTAGTTTGGGCTACTGCCCACTTCAAATGTTACATTGCTAATACCCATTTTTTCATCTATACAGACCATGCGCCTCTAACATTTATGTTAAAAATTCACGACCCTACATCTCGCATGGCTAAATGGATCTGCACTCTCTCAGACTTTAATTTTACAATCAAGTTTGTTAAAGGTAAGTGTAACAGTGTCGCAGATTTCCTTTCGAGGTATGTCAACAATGATAACTCCAATGATACTGTTAATTGTAATTTTTGTATACAAGTCGAAAAGGAAGTTACTTTTATGCCTCATTCCAATCTACTTGAAAAAATTGGTGAATTACAAAAATCAGACAAGAAATGCTGCGAGATTGCAAGAAAACTAGACCAAGGTGTAGAAATTGCTCCTAAATACATGAAATTTTTTTTTAGAGATGACATTTTAGTTTGTGAGGATACAAGGGAGTCAGCTATTTTGAATAAACCTGTAAAGTTAGTCGTGCCAAAAGAATTGGTTACTCAAGTTTTTGCACTAACACATGAGTCCCTAGCGGCTTGTCATCAAGCCTTTCAAAAGACCATTGATCGCATTCGTGAGCACTTCTATTGGCCAGGAATGTCGTCAGATGTCAAGCATCTAGTGGAGTCATGTATTAGTTGCCAGCAGAAGAGAGCTTATAGAGCGAACCAGCTCGCCCCTCTGCAACGTATGCCGACACCCCAGTTTCCCATGAACAAGGTTCATTTGGATCTCATTGGACCCTTACCGCAAACTTTTTCGGGAAATAAGTATATTGTCGCATATATAGATTCATTTACTAAGTGGCCAGAAGCATATGCGGTTAGTTCAACCACTTCAGATGTCATTGCGGACACTTTAGCTGACTTCATCTCACGCTACGGAGCACCCTGTTTTATTACGACGGACAATGCGAAGAATCTAATTTCAGATGCGATAGAGCACGTATATAAAATGTTTGGTATTAATCATATTAAGACCTCATCTTATCACCCGGCTGGCAACTCGCAAGTGGAGAGACAGAATCGTACTCTTAAAAATGCACTTTGTCACATAGTCAACCAAAACCAATCTGACTGGGACACTAAACTCAAATTTGCACTACTAGCTATGCGTTCAGCTGTCCACTCTTCAACTAAACTTAGCCCAGCTGCAGTTATGTATGGCAGAAATATGAATCTACCATATAATCTCTTTTCTCAACCACCTTCTTTTAATTATAATGATGCACCCTCTTTTTGCGAACTCTTAATCCCAGCTCTTCAAAAAGTATACACTGAAGTACATAGTAATTTAATTAAAGTTTCTGAGCAGCAGGAAAAATACCGTGAAAAGACAGCTGTTGATAAAAATTTTAAAATAGGAGATCTTGTGTGGTTATTTACACCCACAGTCGCCCCTGGTAATACAAAAAAATTAAGCAAGCAAAATAATGGTCCTTTTACTATAATTGAGAAGCTAAATGAAGTTAATTTTAAAATAGCGCTAGTTGCTAATCCCAAAAATTGTCAGGTTGTCCATGTTGACAGGTTGTCTTCTTTCAAAGACAGACTTCCCATCTGGTCCAGTGAACCAAAACAAACAATTGGCCTGGGATCGACTGAAAACGTGACCATCGATTCACCACACCAACCGTGCGATTCTCCTCCTGTACGCAGGTGTAAACGCAACAGATTCATTCCCTGGGCACCATATGATAATAACCGCGCACCAGCAGTAGTGAATGTCAACAATAACGAAACTCCGGTAGCGCCAGAAGTGGAAGAAACAGACAGCGACGCGACTGAAATCATAACTCCCTGTTCCCCACCTCCCTTGTCTCCGGAGGTAGCGACGACGGAAAGCAACGAAAGGTATACTTTAGCAGCGCCAGAAAATAACGAGATGTGCGTAAATAAAAATTTAGCAACGGCAGAAGGCAGCGAAATGCGTGTAGGTAAAAATTCAGCCACGGCAGAAAGCAGTTCAACTGCTGAGCACAGCGATTCGCGCAGGTCTCGTTCATCGATTCGTCCAGCTGCTAAATCGAATAGAAGTAGTCGTTCAATATCGATTTCTAGAACAGACTATTCGCTACGGGATAGAAGAGACCGTCCGAGTTATAAATACTAACTACCCTTTTTTCGTTATTCAGGCATTTTTATTCAATTTTACCCTGTTTATTTGTATTTATTTATAGTTTAGTTAATGTGTATGTATATTTAATTATTTTTTTTTTTGACATTTTAAAAACGGAACTTAGTTTTTCTAGCGTATTAAAGGTTTGTTTTGATTGTGTGTTGATACTTTCATGTAGGCATTTTTAACCCTTTTTATGCCTATACTTAAGGTTTTTGTCTGTTTTATGGTAGATTATGTGGTATATACCCGTCCGCACCCCGTTTTCGTAGATTTTGGGTGTATTTTTGCAAAAAAAAAACGAATGTAATTTTTGTTACTTTAAATTTTTTTTAGGATGTTGTGTTTTGTATGCCCTTTTGCCGAGGTAGATCTGTTTAGTTCAGTTTTTTTTTAATGCATCAGTGTTTTGTATATAACTTTTTATGTATGTGTTTACTTTAATTTCTACATTTTAACTAGATAGATTTATTATTTACTATACAGTTTGTGGTTTTATTTGAGCTTAAACTTTAAGGAGTGTGGGCCCTTTTTCTTTTTCTAGTACATACTGTCTCATGTACATGCCTGTATGTTGTTGTGTGTGGCTAAAAGTGCTAAAATTAACTATTTTATTTATTCTACTTCCTATTTTTGTGGAATGTGTGTTTTCCTTCCTGGTGATATATGTCACCACCCCTGTTTTTTATTTTATTTTGTGGAATGTTTTCCCTGTTGTGCCCAAAGGCCCGAAACTGCTTTTTGCTATAAGTAGCACAGAGGCAGAGATACTCTTTCCCATGCACATTACTTGTACGTGCATTTGTAAAATCTACATAATATCCCGAATCATTAGACTGTGTTCGAAAACAAACATGTGTTCTCATATAAAATTGTTACAATTGTGTGCGTAATTCTCTAACATGGTCTGTGATACCATAATTTGTGTCTTACAGATGTATATGTATATATTTTTTTTTGTGTGTCACCAGTTGCTCTTGTGTATTTTTGTATAATAGAATTAATATGTGTTTTACAAATTTCATTGACATTTACAGTGTTGTAACTATGATATTACTAGTACTTATTTACATTAATAGATAGTGTTGTAATATACTGTGATGCCAATTATTGAAGTTATGTATATAAGAAGTATAATGACAATTAATCAGTGGGCACTTCTCTTCTTTTTCGGCTAATTTTTTTTTCTCAAAATTCAATTTATGTATTGTTTACAGTTCTGTTGCCAGAAGTCTCAGGAAGGATGCAGTTATGCGTAGGAATGACAGTAGTAGGGAAGTGAGGTTTCACAGTCAGGTGGAACATGTGTTCTTTTACAGGTGCAGAAAATATCTTGGTCATTTTAGTGGTAAAATCAGCCTTGTGGTCCCTCCTCTGGTAGTACTCTTTTATGGTCATGTTTCAGGTAATATTTTAGGTAATGGTTTCTACGGATGTGCGAGCTCTGGTTGTATATATCCGGAATATATTGTCAGGGTGGTATTTCAGCGGTGAACTCTCTGGATCCCGTCCCGGATCGATGTATGATCTGTGTTTGTGGGTCAGTTTTTTCAGTGTTGAGGTCCCAGCATGCCATGTGGTACCCAGTTACCTTTCAAAAAAATAATTTGTTTTCTCAAAAAAAAATTTTTTTTAATTAGCCGGGGGGAGCAATCTTGTTACGGTTGGTTTCAACCAAATCTTTTTTTTTTAATCTACATTAATTACCTTAAATCACTCTCTCAACATTTATTTAGAAGTTTTCTTTTTGTTTCTGTTTTAAATAAATACATAAATAAATGTAATTGTAATATTAATAATAAAAGCAGTTTTTTTTTCCTCTTCTTTCCATTTCTTTTAAGCAAAGCAATTTCAACTTTCATAGTCTAACGTAGCTTCCTGTTTTTCAAATACGAAAAGCAGACAGCAAGGGAGGGATGATTTGTCAGTTAAAGACCGCACAGGTGGAAAATTTGGAGTCATCTAGTCTGACTTTGATATAAGAATGACCGACCGCCCTGTATAAGAATTACGTTATCTTATGAGTGTACTATATACGCAATTAGGCTTTGTAAGTTTACGACAGGCTTCAATTGGCTCTGCTATCAGGCGGATAGCTGGCGCCCATGTAAACAGAGGCTAACAGGACCCCCCTTCAGCACACGCCATGGGGGTGATGCATGGCTTCCTTCCCCCATGAAGCGGCCGGCAGAGTGGAGCGGCAAGCTGTAGTCTTCACGAAGAGTCCATTTTTCCTTTTGTTTCCATTCCCGTACCCCTGGCAGAGTGGATCGGTCCCGTTTTTCAAGCAGCGCGGGAGAATGAATGTTTACGACACTTGTGGCTTGGCCAAGAGACCTGTCGTTTGACTCGTAAAAAAAAAAATTCGACTTATTACGGGGCTCGAAGATTGGCCTGTGGGCTGGATCGCGAAGTTGTTGAAGGCGGACAGGTTTCTGGAAGATTTTTTTTTTGAGAGTGGGGCATTGATGGCCCTACATTAACTATCCTAAATCATGATGTTATGATGAAAAGAGGCTATAAGGGCATTTTCGAATTGCGGATCTATAACTGTTAACGAGAAATTAAGAAGAAGATATGTGTAGCTCGTTTTTTTTTGGGCGTAGTGGCGCTCCAAGATTATGACTTCTTAACCATCAGAAGTGATCATAGATATTGAACTAAACGGTCGTTAGAAGTCGTAGTGTTCTGAGTTACGGTGATGGCTATCTTCGAATAAAACACATGCTTCAGGAAGGTGAAATTACTGACTCCGACGGTGAAGTTCTGGACCGTAGAACGATTTTCCCCTCCGGACTAGATGATGGACCTAGTAGTTGATGGCAAGTGATGCAGTGAGATGAGAGGATTGATGAATGTTAGCTTGAAACCACATGGGTATTGTCTGAATTTTTCCCCAGCCTGAACACTCCAGCTTAAGTGCTTCATCAGATTTTGAAAAAGGACGAAATGCTCCTAAGTGCCCATTAACTAAAATTGTAGAACTCTCTACCTGTTGTAAGTACTATTTGCATAGTTTTTCTTTTTATTTATTTGTACCTCTTTAATAAAAAAAAAAAAAAAAAAAAAAAAAATATGTTTGCTATACCAGAGTTTAAAAGTGAAATGAATATCTTTGGATAATTTCAATAAGAATTAACATTATGAACAGAAATAGTCTGTAGGTTAATATATAATGTTTGTATGTTTGAACGACCATTAAATGGTAATGTGATGATAATTTTAAAAATATGATGTGTAATTTAAAAGTAACCAGTGAGTGGTTTCAACTTAAAAGATCAGCTGTTGTATTGTTTTATTAAGATTATTTTTGATAACTTAGTTGCTTCATTATTTTAAATGTTCAAATAAATTGTGTTTTTTTTTGTTTATTATCAAAGATGGTATGTTTTTCTTTGTATAAATCTCTAAATAATTAATTTTTTATATTCACAGTAGACCTATAAGAATGGCCTAACCTTTCTGTGAGTAATAAAAAAAAAGGGAGAGAAAATTCAACTTTATTAAATTAGGACTTTAAAATTTCTTAAGTTTAAATTCATAACTGACTGTTTTAATGAACATAAATTGAAGTTCACTCAATGTTATACAATCGTATTTTTGATCTTGATTTAAGGATGGATAGATTAATAAGTGAAACAGTAATATTAAATTTAATTTCATAAAATGTTAAATTAAGCTTTAACTCTCCTCTTTCAGAAACATTGTTTTTCTAAAATATACACCAAAATTCTTTTATTTTAAAAAGTAAAAAAAAAATATCCAATTATTTTTCACCACTATACGATTCTTGGTTAACCGATCGGATCTTGTTCAGAATCTCTATGGTTGTTCTAAAATTTTAGTACATCATCATATTCCTATTCTATTAACGGATTTAACTCTTTCCCCTTTTGGTCCTCATATTGGAGGAATTTCAGGTTGTCTGCATTTTTCCAAATTATATGATGATTACACTTTTGTTAATTTAATGTGTATGGAGATTTGAGCTTGATCGGGTTGGAGTGGAGTTGGGTGTTCTTTATGCAATCCAGTATGCTACTTGATTTAGAAATCTGTTGCCCCTTACTACATTTAATATTGTCTTAAAATGATGAGTTCAAAATTATCATTGTTGTATTAACCTATTCGGATTCTTAAGTTTTGATATTTTGATTAGTTTAATATAATTTGCTACCTTTTCCATGGCAACAGATTTCAGTGGAGCTAATCAGGGTATACTTATTTTTTTCTAAATATTTAATTGTCAAGTGAAGATTGAGTAATAAATGAGCTTTTTAAGTTTAAGTAAGTTGTGTTTTATGTAAGTTGTGTGTGTTTCCCAACTGTGTATAGTATGTTTCAGCCCCAATCATATACATTACCAACTGCAAGAATTTACATAAATAAAGTTTGCCTGAATGCATTATGTGACACTGGTTCTGCAATTAATCTCCTGAGTGGTACTGATTGTAACTATTTAGAGAATTTTGAAACGAAGAATTGCAATATCCCCATTATGACTGTCACCGGTGAGAAAGTTCACCTAAATAAGAAAGTATTTTTAAAATTTGTTTTTGATAATGTTCAATGTCAAGCTGAATTCTATGTAGTGGAAGGTAAATTAGCAGAGGAATTTAATATGATTTTGGGAATGCCATTTTTGAAAGAGTACCGGGCAAGTATAAATTGTGATACAAATGCTGTCGCTCTTAAAGTGCCAGTTTCAGGCCAATGTAAACAAAGCGTAGAAACCCCAAGTAATACTTCAGGGTCTAATACTTGTCTTGCTACTAATTCTGTAAATATTTCTAATTCTGTATATAATGTAAATTCTAATAATAATTGTGTGAATAATGATATTGTTAAAAATAATTCTGTAAATATAAAATGTGTCAACAAAGTAGGGGAGAATTCAAAAAGTAGTAATGCCAATAGCCCCTCTGAAAGTTTTTCATGTATTAATGTTCATGACTCAGTCAGTGTTGAAAATGGGAATCATAGTAGTGAAAATATGGTAGTTCAGGACCCGTAATTGAGTAATATGGGAAAAGATGTTGAGATAGTCATTCAAACTGAGTCAGATAAGGAAGTTAAAAGTGTTGCGCAGAACTTTTGCATGCAAACAATATCAGGTGGTAGCTCTGAAGGTAATAATACTGAAAATTCTTCAAGTATTCAAAGTGTCGACAACAATCTTTCAGCAGCGAATCAGGTAACCCACGGTAATTTAGCTGAAGATACTACTGAAATTTGTAATATTGATGAAAGTAAAGATTTGGTAAGTATAGAGGATAAGGTACCTGAAGTCGAGGAGGAGAGCAATGAAGATAGCAGTAGTGATAAAACCAATAAAAATAAAAATTTAAGTTTCGCTGTGTTATGTAGCAAAATTTCAATCCCCCCGCAGTCAAAAATGTTAGCCCAGGTTAAAAGCTATAAGGAAAATTTTATTAAGGAGAATGATATTGTTATGTTAGAACCTTTGGCGAAAAATTTAAATCAAGGTCTCCTTACCTCCAGAGCCATTTGCACTAAAGAACATGGCCTATATATCTCATTTGCAAATTTTTCAGACAATAGTATTCATTTAAATAAAGGAACCTTTGTTGCCAAAATTCAAAAATGTGTAGACAAGTCAAATGTACCCGTAACTAAAAATAACCTTACTTGTAATGTAAATTTGGCCCCTCCAATTGGTGACTTTGATCACGCTGATCTCACTTGGAGCTCTGAAATTAATTTAGATCATTTAGAACCCCCATTAAAAATTAAAATGCAAAATTTTCTAGACAAAAACAAAGATGTATTTGCAGCATCGGTCTTAGATTTACCCGGCTGTGATACAATCCCGCATGAAATTAACTTAACTTCAAATAAACCAGTAAAAGGCAAAGCTTATAGAGTTCCCCTACAAACTACGTCAAGAAATGGAAGAACAACGTAATACAATGTTACAGGCGGACATAATTTCACCTTCCATGTCTGAATTTGCTTCTCCGGTTATTCTGGTTCGGAAATCAGACGGTTCCTATCGACTTGCTGTTGACTACAGAAGACTAAATAAAAATCTTGTTAAAGATGCTTATCCAATACCTAACATTACCGACTCTGTTGATGCTTTAAGCGGGGCTAAATTTTTTTCAACGCTAGATTTAACTAGTGGTTTTTTTCAGCAGGTTATTCGCCCAGAGGATAGGCATAAAACTGCAATAATCACCCACAAGGGACTTTTTGAGTGGACCCGTAACTGTTTTGGGCTCTCAAATTCAGGTAACAGTTTCCAAAGACTTATGAATGCTATTTTCGGTGATTTAGGCAATCTTGGAATTCTTGTTTATATCGACGACATTGTAATTGCCTCCAGTGATGTTAATTCTCATTTTGAGAAGCTTAGCATGGTCTTTGAAAGGTTAAGACTGCATAAATTGAAACTTAAGCCCAGTAAATGCACTTTCCTTTTGAATAAAATACAATATCTAGGTTTTGAGATTTGTAGTGGCCAAGTATCACCTATCAATAAAAATATTGCCGTAATAGAAAATTTTAAACCTCCAACTACCCGAAAGGCTGTTAGGTCATTCATTGGAACTCTATCCTTTTATAGGAGATTTATACCAGATTTTACTAAGAGAGCTAAAAATCTAATCAACTTAACGAAAGAGACAGGAAAATTTTCGTGGAATGAAGATGCACAGAAAGAATTTGAAGACCTTAAAATGGCTCTTATTTCAAAACCATGTCTTGCACTCCCTGATTTTGAGAAAGAATTCCATTTATATACTGATGCCAGTGGCGAAGCATTAGGGGCAGTGTTATCACAATTAGATGAAAATAACATGCTCCATCCTGTTGCCTTTGCCAGCAGAAAATTGAAAGATGCTGAGACCCGCTACTCCACCACTGAAAGGGAATTACTAGCTTTAGTTTGGGCTACTGCCCACTTCAAATGTTACATTGCTAATACCCATTTTTTCATCTATACAGACCATGCGCCTCTAACATTTATGTTAAAAATTCACGACCCTACATCTCGCATGGCTAAATGGATCTGCACTCTCTCAGACTTTAATTTTACAATCAAGTTTGTTAAAGGTAAGTGTAACAGTGTCGCAGATTTCCTTTCGAGGTATGTCAACAATGATAACTCCAATGATACTGTTAATTGTAATTTTTGTATACAAGTCGAAAAGGAAGTTACTTTTATGCCTCATTCCAATCTACTTGAAAAAATTGGTGAATTACAAAAATCAGACAAGAAATGCTGCGAGATTGCAAGAAAACTAGACCAAGGTGTAGAAATTGCTCCTAAATACATGAAATTTTTTTTTAGAGATGACATTTTAGTTTGTGAGGATACAAGGGAGTCAGCTATTTTGAATAAACCTGTAAAGTTAGTCGTGCCAAAAGAATTGGTTACTCAAGTTTTTGCACTAACACATGAGTCCCTAGCGGCTTGTCATCAAGCCTTTCAAAAGACCATTGATCGCATTCGTGAGCACTTCTATTGGCCAGGAATGTCGTCAGATGTCAAGCATCTAGTGGAGTCATGTATTAGTTGCCAGCAGAAGAGAGCTTATAGAGCGAACCAGCTCGCCCCTCTGCAACGTATGCCGACACCCCAGTTTCCCATGAACAAGGTTCATTTGGATCTCATTGGACCCTTACCGCAAACTTTTTCGGGAAATAAGTATATTGTCGCATATATAGATTCATTTACTAAGTGGCCAGAAGCATATGCGGTTAGTTCAACCACTTCAGATGTCATTGCGGACACTTTAGCTGACTTCATCTCACGCTACGGAGCACCCTGTTTTATTACGACGGACAATGCGAAGAATCTAATTTCAGATGCGATAGAGCACGTATATAAAATGTTTGGTATTAATCATATTAAGACCTCATCTTATCACCCGGCTGGCAACTCGCAAGTGGAGAGACAGAATCGTACTCTTAAAAATGCACTTTGTCACATAGTCAACCAAAACCAATCTGACTGGGACACTAAACTCAAATTTGCACTACTAGCTATGCGTTCAGCTGTCCACTCTTCAACTAAACTTAGCCCAGCTGCAGTTATATATGGCAGAAATATGAATCTACCATATAATCTCTTTTCTCAACCACCTTCTTTTAATTATAATGATGCACCCTCTTTTTGCGAACTCTTAATCCCAGCTCTTCAAAAAGTATACACTGAAGTACATAGTAATTTAATTAAAGTTTCTGAGCAGCAGGAAAAATACCGTGAAAAGACAGCTGTTGATAAAAATTTTAAAATAGGAGATCTTGTGTGGTTATTTACACCCACAGTCGCCCCTGGTAATACAAAAAAATTAAGCAAGCAAAATAATGGTCCTTTTACTATAATTGAGAAGCTAAATGAAGTTAATTTTAAAATAGCGCTAGTTGCTAATCCCAAAAATTGTCAGGTTGTCCATGTTGACAGGTTGTCTTCTTTCAAAGACAGACTTCCCATCTGGTCCAGTGAACCAAAACAAACAATTGGCCTGGGATCGACTGAAAACGTGACCATCGATTCACCACACCAACCGTGCGATTCTCCTCCTGTACGCAGGTGTAAACGCAACAGATTCATTCCCTGGGCACCATATGATAATAACCGCGCACCAGCAGTAGTGAATGTCAACAATAACGAAACTCCGGTAGCGCCAGAAGTGGAAGAAACAGACAGCGACGCGACTGAAATCATAACTCCCTGTTCCCCACCTCCCTTGTCTCCGGAGGTAGCGACGACAGAAAGCAACGAAAGGTATACTTTAGCAGCGCCAGAAAATAACGAGATGTGCGTAAATAAAAATTTAGCAACGGCAGAAGGCAGCGAAATGCGTGTAGGTAAAAATTCAGCCACGGCAGAAAGCAGTTCAACTGCTGAGCACAGCGATTCGCGCAGGTCTCGTTCATCGATTCGTCCAGCTGCTAAATCGAATAGAAGTAGTCGTTCAATATCGATTTCTAGAACAGACTATTCGCTACGGGATAGAAGAGACCGTCCGAGTTATAAATACTAACTACCCTTTTTTCGTTATTCAGGCATTTTTATTCAATTTTACCCTGTTTATTTGTATTTATTTATAGTTTAGTTAATGTGTATGTATATTTAATTATTTTTTTTGACATTTTTAAAACGGAACTTAGTTTTTCTAGCGTATTAAAGGTTTGTTTTGATTGTGTGTTGATACTTTCATGTAGGCATTTTTAACCCTTTTTATGCCTATACTTAAGGTTTTTGTCTGTTTTATGGTAGATTATGTGGTATATACCCGTCCGCACCCCGTTTTCGTAGATTTTGGGTGTATTTTTGCAAAAAAAAAAAAACGAATGTAATTTTTGTTACTTTAAATTTTTTTTAGGATGTTGTGTTTTGTATGCCCTTTTGCCGAGGTAGATCTGTTTAGTTCAGTTTTTTTTAATGCATCAGTGTTTTGTATATAACTTTTTATGTATGTGTTTACTTTAATTTCTACATTTTAACTAGATAGATTTATTATTTACTATACGGTTTGTGGTTTTATTTGAGCTTAAACTTTAAGGAGTGTGGGCCCTTTTTCTTTTTCTAGTACATACTGTCTCATGTACATGCCTGTATGTTGTTGTGTGTGGCTAAAAGTGCTAAAATTAACTATTTTATTTATTCTACTTCCTATTTTTGTGGAATGTGTGTTTTCCTTCCTGGTGATATATGTCACCACCCCTGTTTTTTATTTTATTTTGTGGAATGTTTTCCCTGTTGTGCCCAAAGGCCCGAAACTGCTTTTTGCTATAAGTAGCACAGAGGCAGAGATACTCTTTCCCATGCACATTACTTGTACGTGCATTTGTAAAATCTACATAATATCCCGAATCATTAGACTGTGTTCGAAAACAAACATGTGTTCTCATATAAAATTGTTACAATTGTGTGCGTAATTCTCTAACATGGTCTGTGATACCATAATTTGTGTCTTACAGATGTATATGTATATATTTTTTTTTGTGTGTCACCAGTTGCTCTTGTGTATTTTTGTATAATAGAATTAATATGTGTTTTACAAATTTCATTGACATTTACAGTGTTGTAACTATGATATTACTAGTACTTATTTACATTAATAGATAGTGTTGTAATATACTGTGATGCCAATTATTGAAGTTATGTATATAAGCAGTATAATGACAATTAATCAGTGGGCACTTCTCTTCTTTTTCGGCTAATTTTTTTTTCTCAAAATTCAATTTATGTATTGTTTACAGTTCTGTTGCCAGAAGTCTCAGGAAGGATGCAGTTATGCGTAGGAATGACAGTAGTAGGGAAGTGAGGTTTCACAGTCAGGTGGAACATGTGTTCTTTCACAGGTGCAGAAAATATCTTGGTCATTTTAGTGGTAAAATCAGCCTTGTGGTCCCTCCTCTGGTAGTACTCTTTTATGGTCATGTTTCAGGTAATATTTTAGGTAATGGTTTCTACGGATGTGCGAGCTCTGGTTGCATATATCCGGAATATATTGTCAGGGTGGTATTTCAGCGGTGAACTCTCTGGATCCCGTCCCGGATCGATGTATGATCTGTGTTTGTGGGTCAGTTTTTTCAGTGTTGAGGTCCCAGCATGCCATGTGGTACCCAGTTACCTTTCAAAAAAATAATTTGTTTTCTCAAAAAATTTTTTTTTTAATTAGCCGGGGGGAGCAATCTTGTTACGGTTGGTTTCAACCAAATCTTTTTTTTTTAATCTACATTAATTACCTTAAATCACTCTCTCAACATTTATTTAGAAGTTTTCTTTTTGTTTCTGTTTTAAATAAATACATAAATAAATGTAATTGTAATATTAATAATAAAAGCAGTTTTTTTTTCCTCTTCTTTCCATTTCTTTTAAGCAAAGCAATTTCAACTTTCATAGTCTAACGTAGCTTCCTGTTTTTCAAATACGAAAAGCAGACAGCAAGGGAGGGATGTTTTGTCAGTTAAAGACCGCACAGGTGGAAAATTTGGAGTCATCTATTCTGACTTTGATATAGGAATGACCGACCGCCCTGTATAAGAATTACGTTATCTTATGAGTGTACTATATACGCAATTAGGCTTTGTAAGTTTACGACAGGCTTCAATTGGCTCTGCTATCAGGCGGATAGCTGGCGCCCATGTAAACAGAGGCTAACAGGACCCCCCTTCAGCACACGCCATGGGGGTGATGCATGGCTTCCTTCCCCCATGAAGCGACCGGCAGAGTGGAGCGGCAAGCTGTAGTCTTCACGAAGAGTCCATTTTTCCTTTTGTTTCCATTCCCGTACCCCTGGCAGAGTGGATCGGTCCCGTTTTTCAAGCAGCGCGGGAGAATGAATGTTTACGACACTTGTGGCTTGGCCAAGAGACCTGTCGTTTGACTCGTAAAAAAAAAAAATTCGACTTATTACGGGGCTCGAAGATTGGCCTGTGGGCTGGATCGCGAAGTTGTTGAAGGCGGACAGGTTTCTGGAAGATTTTTTTTTGAGAGTGGGGCATTGATGGCCCTACATTAACTATCCTAAATCATGATGTTATGATGAAAAGAGGCTATAAGGGCATTTTCGAATTGCGGATCTATAACTGTTAACGAGAAATTAAGAAGAAGATATGTGTAGCCCGTTTTTTTTTTGGGCGTAGTGGCGCTCCAAGATTATGACTTCTTAACCATCAGAAGTGATCATAGATATTGAACTAAACGGTCGTTAGAAGTCGTAGTGTTCTGAGTTACGGTGATGGCTATCTTCGAATAAAACACATGCTTCAGGAAGGTGAAATTACTGGCTCCGACGGTGAAGTTCTGGACCGTAGAACGATTTTCCCCTCCGGACTAGATGATGGACCTAGTAGTTGATGGCAAGTGATGCAGTGAGATGAGAGGATTGATGAATGTTAGCTTGAAACTACATGGGTATTGTCTGAATTTTTCCCCAGCCTGAACACTCCAGCTTAAGTGCTTCATCAGATTTTGAAAAAGGACGAAATGCTCCTAAGTGCCCATTGACTAAAATTGTAGAACTCTCTACCTGTTGTAAGTACTATTTGCATAGTTTTTCTTTTTATTTATTTGTACCTCTTTAAAAAAAAAAAAAAAAAATATGTTTGCTATACCAGAGTTTAAAAGTGAAATGAATATCTTTGGATAATTTCAATAAGAATTAACATTATGAACAGAAATAGTCTGTAGGTTAATATATAATGTTTGTATGTTTGAACGACCATTAAATGGTAATGTGATGATAATTTTAAAAATATGATGTGTAATTTAAAAGTAATCAGTGAGTGGTTTCAACTTAAAAGATCAGCTGTTATATTGTTTTATTAAGATTATTTTTGATAACTTAGTTGCTTCATTATTTTAAATGTTCAAATAAATTGTGTTTTTTTTTTGTTTATTATCAAAGATGGTATGTTTTTCTTTGTATAAATCTCTAAATAATTAATTTTTTATATTCACAGTAGACCTATAAGAATGGCCTAACCTTTCTGTGAGTAATAAAAAAAAAAAGGGAGAGAAAATTCAACTTTATTAAATTAGGACTTTAAAATTTCTTAAGTTTAAATTCATAACTGACTGTTTTAATGAACATAAATTGAAGTTCACTCAATGTTATACAATCGTATTTTTGATCTTGATTTAAGGATGGATAGATTAATAAGTGAAACAGTAATATTAAATTTAATTTCATAAAATGTTAAATTAAGCTTTAACTCTCCTCTTTCAGAAACATTGTTTTTCTAAAATATACACCAAAATTGTTTTATTTTAAAAAGTAAAAAAAAAAATATCCAATTATTTTTCACCACTATACGATTCTTGGTTAACCGATCGGATCTTGTTCAGAATCTCTATGGTTGTTCTAAAATTTTAGTACATCATCATATCCCTATTCTATTAACGGATTTAACTCTTTCCCCTTTTGGTCCTCATATTGGAGGAATTTCAGGTTGTCTGCATTTTTCCAAATTATATGATGATTACACTTTTGTTAATTTAATGTGTATGGAGATTTGAGCTTGATCGGGTTGGAGTGGAGTTGGGTGTTCTTTATGCAATCCAGTATGCTACTTGATTTAGAAATCTGTTGCCCCTTACTACATTTAATATTGTCTTAAAATGATGAGTTCAAAATTATCATTGTTGTATTAACCTATTCGGATTCTTAAGTTTTGATATTTTGATTAGTTTAATATAATTTGCTACCTTTTCCATGGCAACAGATTTCAGTGGAGCTAATCAGGGTATACTTATTTTTTTCTAAATATTTAATTGTCAAGTGAAGATTGAGTAATAAATGAGCTTTTTAAGTTTAAGTAAGTTGTGTTTTAGAAGGAACCCCAAACACCACAACACCTACTTTAATAAAATCCCCCATAACCAAATAATTTGATGATTAAAACATGTGCGTAGAGCATTTTACGCAAGAATTGTATATTACAGTCGGATAGTTTAACTTGCGAATAATTCTGTGGGTATAGCTAATGAATGTAAAAGGTAAAAGAAAAACTAGTCGTTGGGGGCCACCGTAATACTCACCCTTCATGGATAGGCATAATATAAAATATGAAAATAAAACATGTGTAAACTACTTATAAAATGCGTTGCGATTCGATTAAAATCGTGGCTTGATGACGTCATAAACTTTAAATGTTCTATTACTGAATTGTGTAAAAGAAACATCCTTATAACTCCAAAACTGTTAATCATATTAACTAACGATCTATTGTGTCGGATGAAGCGTCTCATTTCCAATTAAAATATATCTTTGAATTGAAATTTGTATGAAATACAGGGTCAGGAAAAATCGAAGAGTGTTGAAAATAGGATTACAAATATCTCGGCTACTCATTATCCGATTGACTTCTTTAAGCAAACTTTATGTTTTTTTTATTGTCTTTTATACTCACTCCTTAAAATAAACAATTTCGAAAATTTTATATACCTTTTATCTGAACGAATATTTCGAGAGTCCGAAAACAATAGTTCCGGATAATCGAGGTTACTGAAATTCAATAAGCTTATTTACATTATTACATACTAAGTACATTCCAAATTTCAAGTATCTATCTCAATTTATTCGGGAGATGGAGCGTTTACAGACACACACATAGACACACAGACAGACAGACAGACGGACGGTAAATTTTTTTCTCCAAAAACATATTTTTTGGAATGTCCGTTGTCTAAAACGTGTAAATCCGTCAAAAAACTTTTTTCGATTTTCAAAACGATTACAAGACTTACTCTATACTACGTACGATGGGTAAGTAATAATAATAATTTAATTTCGAGATTTTTAAAATTGTTTTTTAATGATTTGAAGAAAAAAATATGATGGAATTAAAAACAAAACAAAAACATAAACAAACGCGTTCCAAAGGTTTTTTCTATCCATTTTTTTAATATAATAGACCGAAATTCTAGTTAAAGTCAAGTCCACTAATTGCAATATACCAATTATAGAATACCCTGCGTATATCCCGAGCGTCCGAAGTTGCTCTAATTGGATGCCATATTAAAATATCTAGTTACTGGGATTTTAAGACAAATTTGTTTATTTTTTGACACTCGATTTCAATAAATTTAACGCTCACTTTCAAACTTTTTTATCATTTCAAAATAAAATTGTAGTCGTAGAATTACAATAGTGCCTCATAACTACAGTACAGAAGTTATTGGCACTGAATATTGTAGTGATAGATTAAAAAAAAATAGAATGAGCTGACGAAAAAGGGCCTTTTCAAATGAACAGTTTCCTTTCTAATCCCCTCCCCCATTTTTTAAATTTTTTGGTTCGATAAATTGTTTACTTTATTGAAATCCACCATAACCAAATAACTTGCTGATTAAAAACTGTGCGTAGAGCATTTTACGCAAGAATTGTAAATTACAGTGAAGCTTAATCTGACCCTCACTAGTGACCTAATAAAGAGGCTAGTTAAATTTTAAATACTCATATATCAAGCTCGTTTCGATTTTCAAAGTAAATTTTGAGGAAAACAATGGCTTGTCGTAACGAGAAAATACGGTAGTTACTTGCTTAATTCATAATTCTTAAGCTGTACGGAGAAAGGTCTTCTTTTCTGTTGTTTTAATTTTTTTCCCTCATTTAGAAAAAACAACGTGTTTCATTTCGAGGGCACTGATGCCAAATAAGTCAGAGATAACGAGATAAAAAGGCGCCATTTTTATTTGGTTGTCATAATAAAATAGCCTCAGCCTCGTTTTAGCTAATGCACGATGATTCACCCCTTCAGAGTTAGGAACTTAATAAGTAAAGTAAAGTTGAGAAATGGCTCTCTTATGTATTGGAATCAAATCTACAGATAAAAATATCCAACTCTTCATAAAGCCTCTTTATAAACTATATATTCTTTCCCAACACGTACTGAGAAAAGAAATGTTCCACTGGTATAAAAAATATTTTTACTAATGTTAGTACACTTTAATATCATTTTAAAATATGCGAAACAGTACCGGCATTTTCGTTGATACAGTGGTACCTAAGGTTCTCGAACACAATTCATTCGAAAAAGATGTTCGAGAAGTGATTTGTTTGAGAACCTAATCAAATTATGTGATTAGATAAGTCAATAATTACTGATCGAAAATCGTGGGGGTCAAATTAAAAGATTCTGCGGAAGTTATACGGTAAGATTGCGAAATGGTTGATTGTTTCCCACTGTATTTACATGTTTCATACAATACAGTGAACCGCGCAGTAAGGTAAAATGCAAATACACATCGCATATGTGACAAAGCCAATTTTACAAATTTTAATAAAAATTCAACAACTATTTTACTTTATTAATGGTCACCTTTATTTGTAAAGCTTTGGATGACTTGAGATTGAGAAGAATCAAGGAGGGATCCATTCTTAATTTATAGACCACTAGGATCACTAGGTTTTAAACACCGCCTCTATGTTTATGAATCTCAAAATGAATGGAATTCATTAACACTTGAATCACTTTATTACTTGTATGTACCTTTCACACCCATACTAATAATAATTATTATAATATTCAGTGGATTCAGTAACCTCGCTGTACAAGAATCTCAATATGTACGAATTTCATTAACGGTACAATTACTATACCTTATGCGCTTCGTTCCTCTAAAAACATGCAATAATAATAATAATAAACAATCCGGTCGTTTCTGGGATGACATATTTATGGTTCCAGAAATGAATTTTTGTTTGAAAACCGAATTGTTTGACAACAGAAGTTTTATCGCACTTTAAGAAAATTGAATTTTTTGTAGATATTAGCCATTTTTACCATTTAAAGTTCTCTATGGTTTAAAGTTGTTCTCAAATTCACACTGCCTACATTTTTACACATTTTTTTAAAATCACTTTTGTTCTCAAACACATGAAATTGACAGGTTCTTTTATTCAAAAACTATATAATCGAACAAATTTCCCCATTTTTTGGTAAAGGCACAAGGTCTTTGAGAAAATGCTGTCAAAGTTGACGTTTTGAACTCAATTTCCAAACTGGACTGCACAGGAAAGGAAAAAACTGACACCCTGAGACAACAATCGTTTATAACTCAAGTTAAATAACTCGGGTTTCGATCCGTGAGTGCGCCCTTAGATATCACCACGTGTATTAACGTGAAAAGACTTAATGGTATATAATTTAAATAATAATAATAATAAATAATGATATTTGAAGAATATACTTTACTTCATTCATATCGCGTGTGTACTTCATATTTTGAGTGAAACTTTCTTCATAAGGCCAACAACTACTTTTTTCTTCTTTGAGCCATTAAATTTGTAGCAACGATGAATGTAATATTTCAATATCATTTTCTCAAATAAAACAGGTTGAAATCTACTGTCTAGCGAAATTGTCTGGATAGTTTACTGTCGTTGTTTTGTTTTGAAAATAAACTAGCAATGGAACTTTACTTAACTGTTAGCAACAACGAATCTTTCTAAACTAATATTTTCGACAATCCTAAAATTAAAAAATGTTATATAAGGGTGTTAAAAATTGATGCAAAATTTATCTTCTAACACCTTGTTTTTCTTGAAAGAGTGATATTTTCAAGTCATTAAAATATTAATATTAATAGTAAACAAAAATAAAGGATTTTATATTTTGAAAAATTCCTTTACATGATTTTAAACAACATTAAAACCTTTATATAACACTTATTATTATTGTTAATTATTTCGATTTATTTTATTTCCTTTTTTATTTATTTATTTATTTATAATTTTCAAAACTTTATAACGAAAACAAACTTTTAGGTAAATGACATTAAAAGTAAATAAATTTGTAAATAAATAAATAAATAAAAAAAAAGATGATTTACTTTTTTAACTTAATTATAATGTTAAGAAACAACACAATATATCTAAACTTTTGAGTGCATTTTTCGAAAACAGAAGATATAACAATAGAGTAGTACAGTTTTATAGAAGCATATATATATATATATATATATATATATATATTTATTTATTTATTTATTTATTTATATATTTATTTATTTATTTATATTGAAGTGGGAGAGGTCCCATCTTTATATGGGCAATTTTTATTCCTCACAACTTCAAATTGCCTGTTTTAAGACATATTCACGAAGTCACTTTCATTCGTAAATGCATAAAAGTTTTAAGTATATTCGTAAAAATATAAAACTTGCAAGTTCTTTTCAGATACCAAAATATCGAACAGTTTCCAATTAGTTATAAAGACTTTTTCAGAAAACGTTGCGAAAGTTGGTGTTTTAAGCCAATTTTTGGGATTCGACTGTCACGGAACATTTATCATGAGCGAGCAGTTAGTTATAAATGAAGATGTTTCCCATATATCAGAAAATGAAAAACATTATATGATTTTTTGGAACTTAGAGAGTATATTTCATACATTTATGTTTTAAATGATTTTTTGAGTATCAAAAATATTTGCGTTGTTAGCGGTACATTTTTTTAAAATTATTATTTTTAAAACACTCTTAATATGTATTTAACTTTAAAAATGTATTATTGCATAGGAACTCTCTTTGTTCAGAGGGGGTGGGTGGAGGGTTATGATCACAATGACCACCCCGTTGGATTTGGCATTGACTTTCAGCAACCAGTCTCTTTCTCTGCATGATACATGTTCAGCCTGAACATACTATGTTCATGATGTTCAGATACATTTTCATTCCTATATATCTGGAAATTTCTTATATTCTCATTCACATCTCGAACAATTGAACAACGTTATTAATAGTCAAAATATTTTCAATATAGTATATACATTTTTTTCTTTTTAACATTTTCCAACCTATTTGAAAAGTGTTTATGACTTCGGTATGTCTGACGTTTGTCCGCGCTCTAATTCGCGTAAACATACTCGAATTGCCCTGAAATTATTGTATGATTGCTGTTTAATATAGCATGTTCCCTATTTCAACTGAAGTGTGTAGCACTTATAGTTTTTTACAGGGACAGTCAAAGGGAAATAATCCTTTCAAGTGCATTTTGATGATGCTACCCCATTTGAAACATGATGATATTGATATATAATTATGAAGCACATTAAAATGTGCTTTTTGTAGAATATGGGGTGTAAAGCATTTATTATTGATTTACAGCAGGCATGTCAAACACGTGGCCTGCCGACAACTTATCTGTGGCCCGCGAAGCCTTCTGCATTTAATTTAGTTGTTAGAACACTGAACACAGTATGCTGAACGCATACGGAAAAACGCTTTGCACGAACAGTATTTTAGTTATTTTTATCTGTTTTATGTCTAAACTAATATTTTATTTTACTAATCTTCGATTTTACACAAATTTACAAGATAATATACTGTATTTATTAAATTCTAAGAAACGTAAAATTAATAAAATTCAGAGCTAATTAAGAACAAATGAATTTTACTTTAATTAAAACATACAATTAAATAGCTTTAAAAGAGTCGCTTTGAAAGTTACACAAATTATCATTTTTGTGCTTGAAACAAAAATATGTCATCCATGTTCTCCACTTAGGCTTTATAACAATCTAATCCAAATAATTTAAAATAAATTATGTATAATAATAACTTTGTAACTTTTCGTGAATATTTCTTTAACCCCTTGGGGACGAGCGACACGAATACTTGTCACATAAGATGCTCAGAATCCTCGATTATTCCTACCAGTTATTTTTTATTGTAAGCTTTGCCTTATTTAACAATAGCATTTGTGCGATTCAATTCGGCGAAAATTTCTGTTTTGAAAAACCGGTGGTAAAATATTAAAAATTCTGTAAAGGACGCTCATCGCGAAGGGTTAACATACCTGTGTTTTGTATGTACAAATTATATTTCGTACAATGGTAATAATATTAATCTACTTTTTTATGTGGCCCGCGGCTGTGTATACAATACTTAATTTGGCCGGTGGCGGTAAACGAGTTTGACGTGCCTGATTTACAGGGTCAAACAAAAGAATTCTGTTACACATTGTTCTATGTGGAAAATGGTTTGCAGTGTAATTTAGTGATATTCATTATTTCAAACATAATGAAAATTATATGCATTACTGAGGTGCACTGTAAATTACTCTCTTGAAAGTGTCGCATGCATTGCGTTATTTACTTTGGTTTGCGTTTCTAAGTTTAACTAAATTTTTTCACAGTACGTGTGTGTTTATAAACTCAGTTGTTCATATACAGGGCTACACAAGGGAATCCGTAAGTATTACAGACTATGGGAGTGAATTGCTTAAGGGTAGTTTTTAATTGTGTTACGCATTTTCCTGCTGAACTATATTTAGTAGACTAATAGAAGTTAGTGGAATATAAATAAATTCATATACAGGGCTACGCAAAGAAAAATATACATTGTCATTTACGATTGGTAATAGATGCGAGGGAGTTTTAAGTTAACTTTTAGCTTATGTGGTGTGTACAAAACTCTTCAGATAATATACAGGACTGTACAAAAAATTTCGAGTGCATTTCCATCGATTGGCGGAAATTGCTAAATGGAAATATTCTAACTGAACTAAATTTTATCATGCTATATATCTACATCTATTGATAATATACAGGGCTGCACAAAATAATTCGACTATTTTATTTACACTGGAAGGTAATTTCGGAAACCGTATTGTTCAATGTGTTATATGTTTTCTAAACTGTTTACTTACATATCTTCTATCACCTTATTTAACGGTGAAGTTTCGTTACAGTTTTCTGGCTGTGTTGGAAAGTGAAAGCATAATCTATGCTTGACGCATGATTTTTCTTTCTTGTTAATTTATAAAAGCGATAAAACTGTAATTGTAATTGATTCATATGTGATGATAATTTCTATGTGAAGTTATTTCTAGAAAATAGGTTTTAAACTCCAAATTTGTCACTGTTAATTAGTTAGTTAATTAATTATATATATACGTACATAACTTTTTTTTTTTTTTTTTTTACAGAAAACTGTTAACTGTTGTTCGATTACTTTGAATGTTTGAATCTGAATAAAATCATCAACAAGTTTTAAGCATTTACATTCTATCCATTACCCTGCAAGCAAAAAAATCAAGTGTGTATTTCTTAGTAGCTTTATTAAAATACGATTTCAAATTTTTTGATATACCGCCGACGTCATCAATGCCATCTCAGTAAGAGAAGTAATTTTAAACCAAAAACATGTGATCCAGCTTTCAAATGTACATCACATTGTTATAAGCCTGCAAACACTTATTTATTTATTCATTTTTGACGAATGGAAAGGTCTTAATAAAAGATATATTATCAATAAATTCATTTATATAACTATGAATTTTTCATACCTATTTTAGAATAAGATGATACAGGAATCTAACTATCACTGTAAAGATCAATTAATATATAAACAAAAATATGACCAACTCCATTAAATATTCGCAGTTAAAAGCTTTAAATGTGATACCTTTTTAAATAATGAATACAAAAATCGCTACCGTATTATTCGTATAAATTATTACCGTATAAAGATTTTCGATGGAAAATATTTCACTACGATAAGTATGCATAGATGGCAGCACCACAGAAAACTTAATTTCAGGTAAGGTTAAAAGCTGAATTTGAGCTTTTTTTTTTTTTTTTTTTTGCTCTCGAGCCGGAACGGCATTTTATGTAACCAGAGCCTCATACTAAAAGTACGCAGTAGAAAATTGTTAATAACATTTTTTAATTGTTTCAAGATTATTTTTTTTTCATTTAATAATCTCTTCTTACATAGGAATTCATCCTAAATATTCCCTCATGACAGCGTATCGTGATCAGTGTTGAATTCAGATACTTTTCTCCGGGAGGGATTTTTGTGGCTCCGGGCGGATCATCGTAGAGTTCTGGGGGGGGGGGGGGGGGGAATTGCACTTTTTAACCATTAAAATCTTAAAATCTTAAATCTTTCGGGGGGAATGTTCCCCCCCCCCCCGGGCCACCCCCTGAATTCAACATTGATCGTGATATTCATGCCTTTGAAAATCTGTCTTTTAAAATGCATTATACAACTATTAAAAACTGGAGTTCTGTTTGCCCGCAATTCTGAAAAAAAAAAGAAGGCTTAAATAGAAAGATAGCATAGACAAGGGACATCCCACAGCTCCTTTATGTTACTAACATTGACCAGCCAAGCTTTCAGAATCATATAGAATATTTCTCTTTATATTCGCTATGAATTACAATTCAATTCTCTTTCAGAGGATTCTAAAACATTTTAAGCCTGTTCTCAAATCCAAACTGGCTATTTTATGACTTAACGTTTTCCAGTTTTTGGTAAGCGGCAGAAGATCTTTCAGTTGAGTTGAGTTGAGTTGATTATTGACGGCCAATTATCTACACTTGAGATATAGGCCCGGGAGGATGTGGGGGTCTTTCTAAGGCAACCTAACCCGTATTTACGCATGGATACATCCACGGCTCGAAGAAAACCACGAAACCTCCGAACGATTAGGCTGACGGGCGCGACTGGGATCGAACCCAGCACCTCCCGCTTCGAGAGCAGAACCTCTCAGCCACTGGTGGGGCGAAGATCTTTCAGAAGAATACTGTTGAAGTATAGGCGTTTTGATCCGAATTCCCGACGCAAAAGCCCGAGAACGGAGAAAAACGTGTCGTCACGTGAAACGAATCGCTTATAACTTGCTAAGTCAATTATTTATGAAAAAACGGAAAACTCATTTCTATTCCAAATTGCTTCACTAGTCAAGATTGCCACTTTTAGGGCTATGTGTTTAAAAATGCGTCAGAATAAGCTTCGCCTTATTGAGCAGGTCAAAAGCAGGTCTTGTACCTTTCAAACTCGCCGAAAATCAACAAAATCATTGAAAGTTTGAATTAGTGTATCTTTAAAATATTTTTATGTATAAACATAAAATTTCGACTATTAATTAAACAAATTGTGCTTTTAGGTAGATTTCGTAAGAAATAGTACCTAGTACATTCTACTCTATGTTGGAATTTCTGATATTGGTTTGCAGATCTACGCCGATCATGACCCCCAGAACCCAAAACCACACCCAGTTCAAAACTTTATGTCTATCTATCTATCTATCTATCTATATCACTTTTTTATGGATACGATAACTTCAATAATTCTGTACAAATCTCTTCATAAAATCAAGGGGCATAAAATCTCGGCCAAGTTCGTTAATGGGCAAAATTGAACCAAGGGGGGAGGGGGTTGTGAAAACAGAAAAAAACCCATAACTTATTAATTATGATACGTATCGGATTCGTTTAAAGTTATTATTACTTCTAGGAAAAGGGCCGAAAATTTATGTATGACAGATTTTTGATATCATTAAAAATGGCCTCAAGGAAGGGGGGATAGGGGTTTAAGAAGAAAAAAAATCCTAACTTTGTCCATTCACAAGATATCAAATCCGCTTAAATTTATTATAAATCCTCTTAATATTATCTATAACTTTTATATTGTTATAAAAGTTATAGATAATAAGATAATAGGTCCTATAAAAGTTTTTTATAGGACCAACCCTTACAGCAAGAAAAAAAATATCCCTGTCGGCTCCGCCTACAGACACAGGTAGATTTCGAACTGGGCGGTCTAAACTGCCGCATCATGGCAAAAACGTCATTTTTTCTGCAATTCCCAATAAACAGGCGCCCCATATTCTGCGTCTTCGAAATCTACCTCTGCCTGTAGGCCGAGCCGTCAGAGATTTTTTTTTTTGTACTCCGTAAGTCATTGCTCGCATGATACTTAAGAACGTATGCATGGATTGTTATGAAATTTTATGTAGATAATAAGCACAGTATCAACATTATTCCATTAACCATGTAATTATATATATATATATATATATATATTTCTGTAAAATGAATCAAAATTTTAGATTTTTTAATGAATAAAAATTGTCTTAACTAAAAATATTGTCACTGTAAATACTTAAAAGTAGATCTTTTTAAACACACCTATGTGCTTATTATCTATTTTTCATAACAATCCATACATAAGTTCTGAAGATATCATGCGCGCAACGACTTACGGAGTAAAAATAGAAGATATTTTATTTTCAATAATGAACAAATTCTGGAAAAGGATAGCCAGTTTCTGATGGTAGTTATATTAAAAATACCAATATGATTAATTAACAGCCAAATTTTCGTGTTTATCAATAAAAAGGTTTTGATGATACACTAATTAAAACTAATTTTTTTTTTGTTGTTGTTGTTGATTTTAAAGGTACAAGACCTCTTAAGAAACAGCTTAAGAAACTTAACAACATTTTCGTTTCTCAAATAGCATCTGGTAAGTGTTTTTTTTCTACTTTCAATTTGTGAATTAATATAATTTATGAATAAATATAATTATTCATTTCGGGCCGAAGGCTAGTATAACAAGTTGGAAATTATACGTACAAATGAAGTGCGTTCGTACTGCTATTATTTCAGTGAAATGAATTATATCGTCTGTTATTATGATATGAATCATTTCCGTAATAAAATAAGTACATTTTAAGGTGGCAACATTTTATCTTTTGTTGACATTTACTGAAAATTCCAGCTTTGAAAATTTCAGAACTTGAAAACCATATTTAGACTCTTTTTCCATTTAATATATATTTCTCCGGAAACATCTATCCAAAAAACTGTTGGCAGATTATAGGGTTGCTATAACTAAACAATTTTAGTATACAAATTCATTTTTAAATTCAGTAATACGGAAATAATAGGACTCCATTTGAAATAGGACGTAATCACCATGGCAACCTCGAATCATTACCTGTCGTGGGATATCATTACGTATGATAGGATTTAATGGAATGAAGAATGTGACTAATAACTTGGTCATAAAGATTATAAAATGTCATATACGACTCTAACTTCATACATGTCAGATAACTTGGCGATA
The DNA here is from genome assembly GCA_963931845.1 of Maratus michaelseni. Taxonomy (NCBI): domain Eukaryota; kingdom Metazoa; phylum Arthropoda; class Arachnida; order Araneae; family Salticidae; genus Maratus; species Maratus michaelseni. The sequence goes on along the minus strand of OZ007589.1, from coordinate 450,887,047 downwards.
CATCTCGGTCGCTTGACGATTAATCCTCGGAAGTTGGTATAACAAAGAAGTACCGATTTAAAAAAAAAAAAAAAAATCAAATTACTTAATAAATATTTTTATTAATATCTTTATTTAAAGTTTTGATTGGATTTTCGTTGATTCGACAAAACTCCACAACAATTATATATATATTAAATTTCAAATCATTCGGTTGGGTAGTTTTTGCGCTGTTATATGAGGACGGACGGACAGACAGACGGACAAACCAGACGACGACTATAGGTGCTACGTAATTTATGTAATTACGAACGCAACTAAAAACCGATCCCGAGCAGGTTTCGGGCTCGGGCTGAGACTGTCTCATCTGTAGTACGGATATGAAATATTTTAAAATCAAACAAAAACAGTGTTGTCAACTTGGGGCCTCCTAGAGTTAGGTTTCTTTGGGGTGGGAGGGGGGATTCTTTTAGGGTTTTTATTAGGCGAGGGATGGGGAATGGAAATTTCTCTCTTAGACAGAAATCCAGTAGATTGTTCTTACTTTTATTAAATTTTCTCATAACCCTTTCAGGGGCAAAGTAGTCCCTTTGCTAAAATGTTGAAATAATTGACTGCCGCCAAAATTTATAAAAATTTAATTGCAAATAAATAAATGCTTTTCTTCACATACAATATAAAAAGATTTTTTTTTAAATTTTCCGGAGCAATTTCGGCAGTTGCGAATTAAAATTAAGTGGTATAAATAGTATATCACCACCCTTCAAAGGGTAAAAGGAAAAAGAAAGTTTTATTCGCATTCTCGGCATTGTATATAAACCAAACTGTCTGCTAGGGAAAAGGAGATACTCATTTCACGTAGATGGATATATACGCAATATCTCTGATTCTTTATTTACTATATAGCCACGGCAGTGCCTCCTATATTATGTCATTAATATGGATGACTCTATTGATTTTGGAGGGTTTTCAGGTAAATCTAGGGGGAAATCTTTAATGGATAAATGCAACACTACACAGAAATACCCTTTAGGCTTTCAAATTGCATATAATATTGCACTTCATAATAAATTTAGAAAATCATCAAATGTATAAATACAAATCATATGATATTAGAGAAATAGGTTTAATTTTATGTTTCTTTATATTTTGTTTGTCCTTGCAAGTGAAATCCAATTTTTATAACTAAAATGACTTACAAAATACTTGATAACTTGTTTTCATCTTCATTTACATTTTTTTAAAGAAAATAATCTGATAGTTTTAATGGTTATAGATTTTATTGTTATTATTTAATATTGGTCATGGCGATTTTGTGTATTGTATATCATCTATACAAATTATATATATTTTTAGTCGAAACAACGCAGATACAGTGGCATTGCTATGCCTTATTATTGGGGAGGAATCTTAAAATAGCCAAGTACATTAACGGTGTTTCTAACTGTGTCCATTTAATCAGAATGCGCATTATATATTTTCCAAAAACAAATAAAAAATGTTTGCCATACGAGTTTGCCAATTAAGATTTTGTTTTGACAAATCTAAAGGAATTTTACCAACTTTGGGGAGAGAGTCTTCCTCTACTTTTGCAAACATACAAACAGGGGCACCAGAAATTTTAATATATGATCATTTACTGCGCGCCAAAACGAGCGATCATTTCGATGATAAAGGTTCTGACACCTGCCAATTTCATCCGTTTTCTAACAAAAATGAATTAGAAATGTGTCATAAAGCAGCCAATTTGGATTTGAGAACAGCTTTAACTCCTTCAGGGGCAAAGTACACTTGTAGCTAAAATATTGAAATGATTGATTGACACCAGGATTCACGAACGAATTTATTTTAAAATAAGCAAAAGCTTCTCCCTCATGTACCTTATAAAATCAAAATTTTGATTATAAAATTCTGGTGTCATTGTCGCATTTTGGGATTAAAATTAAGTGGTATATATAATATACCGGTGCCCTTCAAGGGGTTAAGCCATATGGTAGGTCTCCCTGCTTGATTGAATTTGAATTTGCTTTCAGCGCCATCTATCGCTGCTATTGGAAGTTAAAACCGGGAATCGCAGTTTAAAAAAAACTGCTGTCATCATTCATTACTCACCTGCAAGATTTTTTTTTTTAATATCTGTCACCATTTGCAAGTTATTGAATTTTAAAATCAGTTAGTCCATTTTAAGAGACCCGGTACATATACAGTAAAATCTTGAAACACCACCAGACACCTTATGAACGCGGAATTTGCTCTATATTCAGAGATACAAATAAATAGGTATTGTGGATTAAAAAAGTTCTCGCTATTTGTCTGTTATAGTGGTTTTATTACATTAACCCCTTTCCTGTGACGCCCGAAACAAATGCGCTAATTTTGCAATGCCAACAATTTACATTCTTCCGACCTGAGTTCGGGTAAGAGAAAAATCGGTGTTTCAATTAACGTTTTTCAATTAACGTGTTGAATTAACGTTTTTCAATTAACGTGTTTCAATTAACGTTTTAACGTTTTTCTCAAATAGATTCCATTGGTAAGGGGTTAAATAATTGAAAAATTCTGTGTACGGTCAGAACGTATAGGAATAAAGAAATTGTTATTTATCATTTTTTTTCATAAACCGCTATTCTTTCTACTAACATCCTTCTAGAAAAATTAGTCTTTAATGACCAGAATCTTATCAGTTCATAAACTTTTTACTTTCCTGAAAAAAAAGTATAAGAAATTTGATCATTCTATGATGCAACTGTTACATTCTTCCGTTTCTTTTTTGACAATAAACAATGTCTACTCAGTCTGTAACAGCGTCAAAGATGTTCGTCATCATTTATTTCCGAAAACCGAACACTTGTTTTGACAAAGCACATTAATCTCTTACATTTCTTTTATCTTTAATAAATGTGGTACCAAAGAGATACAATCTATCGAGAAAACAGTTCACGTACACTGGGAAAAAAGTTATCTTTTAGGGAGTAAACGGAGAAATGTGAATAGAATATAATATTTTTTGATAGAGTAAGACAAATCACTTCAAGAGCAAAAGTTTTTTTTTATTTAGTCAAACATATATTCATGCCTTACATAACACACGAATTCTTAGACCCGTAAAATGACCTTCCGTTTAAGTAGTAGAAAAAAAGAAAAAAAACTCGTGAGACAAATAGTTCTTACGTGTGTGACATTCGTTTTCACATGCTTAACTAATTTTTTGGCAAATCATACTTTTAACAACGTGCATCAATTATGAAGATTTTTCCCGATGCCTTAGCATTAATGTTTTTACTGTGTTTTATTTTTATAATGTGATAATAGTTATCCCCAAACTGAAAGCGAAAAAGATTTTCTTCTAAAACAATACACATTTTGTCATAACGATAGATTTTTTGAAGTACATTTTCTTTATCCTGTGTAAATTTTCAGGTAATCTTACTGTGTAAATATTTTTCATGCTTCATTAACAATGTACCTTTTGCCTATATGTACTTTTATATTGCAAACTTACTCACATTATTCTAAAATTAAACTGTGTTGTTGGATTGATATATACTAAATTAAAAATGGTCTAACGATTTTTTAATGGATTATAGTCTATGATTGGTCATTGCCCGTGACAGTTCAAGGATTATATGACATCAACACCGATTCTTCCATTTCCATTCTTTGTAATATTTTACATTAGGATTCTTGCGTTGCACCCCTACATAAAGACAACTTTGGAATTGCACTAGATTAATTTTAATACAATTATTCAAATTGGTAAAGAAATAACGTGAGTTGTAATTTTCCAACTAGACGAAAAATGTCCGGGTCAGGATTCGAACCTGAGATCTCTTGGCTGAAGCTGCCATGCTCTACCAACTGAGCTATCCCGGTCGAACCTGGAGGGCATAATTAGAAAATTACAACTCATTGGAAAATTACACTCAACAAGTTGGAAAATTACAACTCATATGATTTCTTTAGCAATTTGAATAATTGTGTTAAAATTAATCTAGTGCAATTCCAAAGTTGTCTTTATGTAGGGGTGCAATACGTTTACTGGAGTTCCATTACCTGCGATCTATTCTGTTGAGCTGATTCAAGTATCAGACCAGATGCTATGATAAATAAGGTTAACTGGATGAATTATGCCCTCCAGATTCAACCGGGATCTTCAGCCAAGAGATCACAGGTTCGAATCCTGGCCCGGACATTTTTCGTCCAGTTGGAAAAATACAACTCGTAACCTAGGAATTGGTCTAGTATGCTGTAACCTAGAGTTTGTCCTAATTATTTTTATTTAACACATGCGTATATAAAGTACAATTAATCTAGCATTGCGTACTTATTGCAAAAAAAGCTGCAGGCATTTTTGAATGTAAGAATTATAAAAGACTAGTTAAAGTTATTTCCATTATGCTTTTTTAAATACTAGTTCTATATCCCCTTTTCATAACAATTTCTGCCACTTCCCCACATACAAAAAATATATCTTTTATAACCTGAGCAATTTTTAATCCGAATTAAAAAAAAAAAAATCAAACCAAGGAACTGAATTTCGAAACTCATTCAAAAGTATTTTTTATTTATAATTTCATGATAACATTATATTTATTTCAGCTGGAATATGTTAAACATAAGGTTATTTAACTTATGGCAAACATACATACAAATACAGAAATTTTTGTTGAGTAACAGTTAAACATGTTTAAGATATAAGCAAAACATTTAAACATAACATTGGTTTGAACATCACAATTTAAATATTTTACGACTGTTGTACATGGGCAAGCACCATAATCGAAGTATACTACAACTGTGGATGCATTAGCACCATAATCTGATTGTGCACACACAAGTACCAATAATATCTAAATGCACCATAATCTCATTACGTCATGATTGTAAATGCAGAAACATCTGCCAATCTATTTTATGATTGCATCTGTATAAACACCAAACTCTAAATATTGGGTTGCCCGAAAGTTCGTGCTGGTTGGGAAAATCAATACGTACCGGAAAATTCTATCATTTCATTATTAGACTCAGATTCCGATAGCTAATATCTAATAATTAACGAGTAGAATTTTCCGGCACGAATTGATTTTCCCAACCGGCTCGAACTTTCCGGGCAACCCAATATATTATGATAAAACCTAATTATGTTATAAGAATGCATGCGGAAACACCATAATTTAAATATGTATGAGAATGCATGCACAAACAATATAGTCTAAATATGTTATGATAGAGCATCGACTTAAATAATGGAATTCATTTAATTCTAATCTTAGCTATTTACTTATTTTAGGTGGCATTATTATTTATATTTCACTGAAATTTTAATTGTTAGAAATGGGAATTTTCTTTAAAATACATAAACATTGGTATACTTTTGAAAACTTTGTTTTAAAAGGGCAGTTTCTGTTACAAAATGGGCTTCAATTAACGTAGGAAATTGATTTCGTTTATTTTTGAAGTCATACATGATAATATCTAATAAATATATTTTATCGAAATTATTTTACGTTATGACTTTGGGTCATGATACGACATCTATACTTTCTCTGTTTGCCTCTACATACATATTATTTTTTAAATAACAGAAGCAAGATTAAATTCCACATATGTTTTTAATTAAAATAATCTTGAGGTCTTAATTTGAATTATTTTGTTTGAGTACACCATTTTGTATGTTCGATTTCAAAAGTGGAAATCAAATAATCGATTGACTGAACATATCGTTCATTTTGATTAAACGAATTACAATAAACATGGAACATAAATAGCTTCTTAAAACAAGAGTCACTATGAAACAATTATAGGTAGAATAATAAAGTGCACTAATTAGACACTGTGTCATGATTAGCGAGTCACTGTCATTCAGTCTTCTTCATTTATTTTCATCTAATGTTTTCTTCTAAGTAAAAGAAAAATATTAAAGTCTATAAATATTTTTAATTGAAATTATTTTGAGTTAAATCATTTGTTTTACACTTTAAAGTTTTTTTGTTTTGATCAAATGAAAACAAGAATATCTTGAATAATGAAACTTATTATGAAAACTATACACTGTGTCATGATCAGCATTTCGATATCCGTAAATCATCAATTTACACCAAAAATTTTTATATACAAAAATATATGCTAAAAATATTTTTATTAAAACTATTTTGAATGACCTTATTTGAGTTATACTATTTAAATATCTTCAATTAAATAAGAATATGAATAGATAGAATAATGAAACTCACTAAGAAAACTAGACACTGTGACATAGATCAATTTGACATCAATACTTATTCATATATTTACATCATAAATTCCATAAATAGCTTTAATTGAAATAATTTGAATGATCTTGTTCGGGTTACACTATTATATATATTCTTATTAAAAGAAATGGGACGGAAATAGTAGAGTAAGTAAACACGTTGCGCAGTTCGATAAAATTAATTATAATAAACTTGGAACATAAATACACTGGTGGACAATTGTTAAGAACGAATGACACTATCAATGATAACACCCACAAAATTGATGGAAGCAGCATGCGTAAATTAACATAACTGCGAGATGCAGTAACAAGTTTTGTACAAATGTGAATTTTTTGTTTCCACGCAAGTTGGTTATGTTGTAGCATTGATAAAGGGTTTGAAGGATTTGGCGCGCTTTGGCCGTTGTTGAAAATGAAATTTGAATGCAGAAAAATTAATGGACGACGTTAAAATTTAGGATATGCCTTATCAACATTACTTAGATAATGTTACATGTGGTCGTGTTATAGGAAAGCTCGAATAATGGCGACAAATAATAAATGCTACCGAATTCAACATCGCATACGGTGTTATTGTCAGACTTTGGAGAGTATTTCAAAGAACGGGTATTTGTAGCAGAGTCATGGGGGAAAGGTGCTTTTCAGTACGATACCCACAGAATACAGTTATATTGGTCTATCGGCAAGTCACTACAGCTTGTTAAGAGACAAATCCTTTTCTTATTGTCACAGACAATTAGATATCTCGAAAAAATGTATCCAGACGTTAGCAACAAGGGTGATTATACGCCGGAAAACATTGCGTGTGTCCCATCGTCGAGAGTTCATCGTAGTGTCCGTTTGCAATGTTGTCATTAGCATCGTAATTGGACTGAAACTACATATAGCATATCGATCCTTTTCATGGATATTTTCTGGATGATAAGCACTAACACTCTCACGCCAAATAAATTGTCGTCTACGAATAGACAACAGACTGAGCCCACTCTCATCTGGGAAGAGTACAGAGGTCCAGTCGTCCTCAGTCATTTTGTGATGCTGACGACACCATTGCAAACGGGCGCTACGGTAAAATATCTATAATGGGACACAAGCAACAGGTCTTCGGGCGTATCGTCTTTCTTGTTGCAAACGCCTTGCTACAGGTTTTAAGGCTATCCTCTTCTTTGTGGAAGCAAGTAACTGAATTGCTACTTGACTAGCTGTGGTGAGCTGGAATTCTTTGACTGATAGATCAATATATATGTTTTTGCAGTCATCATACTGCGAATATGAATTTCACCGTGACGCATACTGTACATTCCAGTCCTTTGAAATTCTCTCCATAGCCATTAACCAACATAGTCGAATTTTCTGGCAACATTGGTTATTTTTGTTACCTTTTTTCAAGCTTTTCAATAATACTGCCACGTGCAAAATAATTTAAGTGATGTCGGAAAGACATACCGAAATTTCCAAAGTTGTTGACTGATTTTTTCGCTTTCAAATTTAACTTTCAGCACAACTGCTTACGTGAAAAAATCCTTTAAGTGATGTCGGCAAGACATACCGAAATTTTCAAAGTTGTTGTCTGATTTTTTCGCGTTCAAATTTAACTTTCAGCACAACTACCTACGTGGGAAAAACCCTTTAAATCCTTTATCATGTTTTAAATCCCTTATCATGAGCACTATCAGGTAATCAACACGTGTGGAAATAAAAAATTTGCATACGCACAATACTTGTTACTGCATCCCGCACTTACGGTAATTTCTACATGCTGCTGCCCTCGATATTATGGCTGTTATCATTGATAGTGGCATCCGTCGTTAACATTGTAGCTTCCCTTGCCATCCGTCCACCATTGTAGTTTCTTACCACAAATGTCATAAAGAAACAAGAATACGTAAAATAAGGAAACGTACCAAGATGATGCTGTGTCATGATCAGTGAATCATAGTCCTCCATACCCCTTTATTTATTTTCACTCCTTTATTCATTTTATTTATTTGTAAATAAAATCAGAGGATTAAATTCCATAAATTTTACTTGATATGATTTTGAGTTAAAATATTCTTATACATTTCGATCAAGTAAAATCTAGAATTCGTCAAAAAAAAAAAACTTGGTAAAGACAGTACGACATCCATATTTTATTTATTTACACCTAATCTATTGAATAAAAGCAGGAGGTCTAAATTCTCAAATGAAAGAAAATCTTTTATTATTATAAAAAGAAGAACTAGGAAAACCAGGAAAAAAATCGACCACGAAATTTAAAGCTTCACAGACATAAGAGAAGAAAATAAATAAGGCTTTATTTAAAACATGGAACACAAATTGCTTCTTACCACAAAAGTCACGTCACCAGAAACGACGTGTGCTATAAAATTGTGACTCGAATCAAATATAAGGAGAAAAAAAATAAAAGAGAAAAATCTCTAGGGTTAAATTCAAATTCAGTTTGCGAAATGCCAACAAATTCAATTGCGGGTTTTAACATTTCTCATGAAGGAGAAAGAGTAGGCTTGAAATATTTGGGGAAAATGACGTCGTTAAAACTAAAAAAAATTAATTTTAATGGTGTGAGTTTAATGGGGTCAATTAACTATTCTTTGCATCAAAGACGAGTTGACAAAGTTTTAATAATATAAATAATTCAAAAATATTTTTTGCATATTTATTGGGTTAATAAATGAAGTTTTAGATACGCTAAGGCTAACCAGTGATCCCTTTTTTACTTACCCATCATAGTAGTATAGGGTAACTCTTGTACATCGTTTTGAAAATCGAAAAATAAAATGACGGATTTACACGTTTCAGACACTGGAGATTCCAAAAAAAATATATTTTTAGAAAAAAAAATTGCCGTCCGTCTGTCTGTGTGTCTGTAAACGCTCTATCTCTCGAAGAAAATTGAGATAGAGACTTGAAATATGATATGTACTTAGTATAAAATAATAAGAAGAAGCCTACTGAATTTCAGAAACCTCGATTGTCCAGAACTATTTTTTTCGGTCTATAAAAAAAATTGAAATTGCTTATTTTAAGGGGTATATATAAAAGACAATAAAAACATAAATTTTGCATAAAGAATGAAGACGATCGGGTAATAAGTTGCCGCGTATATTTGTAATCCTATTTTTCACAATATTCGATTTTTCATGACCCTGTAATTCATTCAAATTTCTGTTTAAAGATATATTTTAAATGGAAATGAAACGCTTAATCCGACGCAGTAAACATTTAGTTAATATGATTAACATTTTTGGAGTTATAAAGATGTTTCTTTTACGCATTTCAGAAATAGAGCATTTAAAATTTATGACGTTATCAAGCCAGGATTTTATTCGAATTGCAATTCATTTTATAAATAGTTTACGCATGTTTCAATTTCATATTTTATATTATGCATATCCATGATGGGTAAGTTTTACGGTGGCCCCCAACGACTAGTTTTTTTTAAAGACCTTTTTTGCTTTATTAAAGTCGATACTCGATTTTTATGTTAATGTCCTTAAATATTTTTGCAATAAAGCATGGATTAATGCTCTAGCTATTCTTCGGATAAATAAAAACTACAATTAATAGATTTAAGATAGATTTCAAGTAGATTTATTAAATTTTTAGATGAGGGACAAAAATACGTGCAAAAAATAATTTGTTGATCCAGTTACCTTACATATTGTAAGCTTTAGAACTTAATATTTAATTAATTTAGTAACTAAAATATCGTAATGATGGTTTACAGATATGTATGTAGGGAAAGCACTAGCCCGATAAATAATTTTTAGAAAACGTTAACTTTATTTTTTTTTACAATAAATAAAGTTTAATAAATAATGCAAAAACTTCGTGCGCTATAAAAATGTGATCTCTAATCAAATATTGGGATTAAAAAGAGAATAAAAAAATCTCTAGGATTACATTCTAATTCAATTTGCACAATACGAACAAATTCAATTCGGGATTTTAACGTTTTCATGAAATAAAGAATAGACTTAAAATATTTTAAGAAAATGAAATCAATAAAAGAAAAAAATTCATAAAATGAATTATATAATTTCATTACTAGGTAATATAAGCTTTTGAACTTAATACTTAACCCTTAATTGCAAGAGTTTTTCTTTTACAATTGTGTTTTTTATACATATATTAAATATTAGACACCAGAAATTTTAATATAGATTTTTAACTTTGTTCAGCAACATAGTTCACGGGAAATTTACTGGATTAATATTTCTATATAAATATAGTGGTGGCGAAGAAGTTGATTTATTTATTAAAAGTTAAATAAAAAGTGATGGAAATTTACATCACTATGCAATTAAGGGTTAATATTTAATTAATTTAGTAAATAAAATATCGTAAGGATGGTTTACAGATATGTTTCTACAATTTTTTTTAAATTTAATATGGTAAATAGGGAAAGCACTATCTCGATAAATTATTTTTAGAAAACGTGGATTTTATTTAATTTTTTACAATAAGTAAAGTTCAATAAATAATGCAAAAACGACATGTGCTATAAAAATCTGATCTCGAATCAAATATCGGGATAAAAAGGAGAATAAAAAAAAATCTAGGATTACGTTCAAATTCAGTTTGCAAAATGCGAACATATTCAATTGGGCATTTTTAACGTTTTCATGAAATGTAAAGAATAGGCTTAAAATATTTTAAGAAAATGAAGTCAATAAAAGAAAAAAGAATACATAAAATGAATTATATGAATTTCATTACTAGATAATATAAGCTTTTGAACTTGATTTTTATTAATATTGAATAAATTTTGTAATTACAAATACAGTAAACTGAGATTACTTGGATCTGGGTGGTGTTATTTGCTTACTTGAACACATAATAAAAGATGTTTCAGATGTCCTGGTTTTATTATAATGAGAGTATTGGCATAATTCAACAAAACTTTGTGAATTACATCAATACCCTCAACATAGTTGTCCCAAGATTGATTAAAAGCTTTTTTATCGTTGTGGGTTCAAGTAACCCCCAAAGATCAAGTAACCGCAATTTATGGAATTATCTGATTAAATGTTTATAGATGAATTAATCCTATTAAAAGAAGATTAGCTAAATGCTGGCGCATGTTTGCAGAAATTTTTACAATTGAATATATTAACTTTTGTTATATAGAGAAATGCAATATGGGAGTTAGAGAGACAACAAGCACTGCTCCGCTACAGAAATTTTAGAAAACGTTGATATATAATTTTTTACAAAAAATAAACATTCATTAGAAATCGGGAAGAATAGGCAATTGCATCTAAAATACAGTTACTGGCCGCATTGTGAAAAAAAAAAAAATGAATCTCTTCAAACATTTTCTAAACTTCCCTAAAATATTAAATAATCACTAAACAATTTAATTTTTTTAAAATTAACGTTATTGTTAACGATTTGTTTTTACACAAACGGCAAATTATATTTTGAATTTTAAAATAAAGGTCGAAATCGTTTATTCATAAATAAAAACACGCGAAAATATTTTTTAATTTTTTGTGGTATTTGAAATATTGTTCACTAATTTATTTACTAAAATAAAAGTTCAAAACGGATGTATATTTTATTTTTACATATAGCTTTAGTAATATCAAGTTATGATGTTACTATCAAACATTTGGCAGTGACAAAGTCTCAGTATATTGTAAATTTTATTCTCGACTACAGCATATATATAGAAAACATCATGTTGAATCATATTTTGCGGCTGGAAGATCTATGAAGATCTATTCCAAATGATAATTAAAATATAAATAAAGATGCGGCATCTCTAAAGTAACATTAGGGTAAAGGTACCAGTAGTCGACAGTGCATCAATGTTCGATAGTTCCAGAATGCAAAGTAAATAATACAATTTTCTGCGCATTTTCAAGTTTAGAGAATATCTTCCATTCCTTATGCATGAAACTTAATGGTTTCTTAAATTGGTTTTGCAAAAAAATCTGGTACGAGGGAAAGACAAGTCAGCAAATCATGTCAGCCAATTGGAAACCTTTGCTAATTACTCGTTGAAGCTAATCAAGCAGAGTGTTTTATTGATTTTCTCAGTCATAAAATTAGCATTAATCATATAACCATTTACAATTTGCCATTGGGAATATTTAGCCTTTAGAATTATTTTACGAAGCGTGGATTTGTGTAATATTTGAGATATGAGAGGATGTCGACTAACAAAATATATTTATCATAATATTTTTCAATATTCGACATGAGGATTTAACGCCACCATCCATAGATTTTTAAATATAATAGAATTTCATCAGGTATTGGTCATAGTATCCTGACTACGTGGGGTAGAGGAATATTGGAAACGGGGTGGATGAATTCCATCCCATTTTCTGAATATCTAACAAATGTATTTCGTTTTTAATTGGTGAAGAAGACAATTCTCCCAATTTTGAAAAAATAAATGGTAAATTTTTTTATAAATTGCTTGTTTTATAGTTGCCTATTAGTTTTAAGATTTTATTTGTCATTTTAATATTATAGACTCATTATACCAGTTTGGTTTCTAAACTGTCAGCTAGTGACTCTCTCACTTTTTGACAGTGTCAATTATTGATGAAAAAAAGAAAGAAAGAAAGAAAGAAAACAGACTTTTGAAAAATTTCTTTTAATTCCGAATAAATATTTTCGAAATTATTTCAAACGAAATATTAACCCCTTCAAGAGCTGTGGGATATTGTATATCCGCTTAATTTTAATCCCCAAATCCCACAGTGGCACCACAATTTTCAAATACAATTTTGCTTTTATGATGTACGTGAAGAAACGCTTTCATTTATTTTCAAATAAATTAGTTCGTTAATTATTTCAACCAATTCAATCATTTCAACCAATTCAACCATTTCAACACTTTAGCAACATACGTACTTTGCCCCTGAAAGGGTTGAAAGAAATTCTGTTTGATAATTAAAAAGTAAATTGGAGCTTTAACTTCATACATCCTAAGAAATGTGTTTTAGTACTGAACCAACCAAACACTGATGCTTTTACTATTCTGTAGCGGAGTTGGTTAAATTAATTTTATATGAAAGAACTTATACAAACAACCAATAATTTTGAATTACATAAAAAATAAAAAATAATAAAAAAAAAATTAAAAAAAGAAAACCCTGACTCATTTCCTAATAATTTCTATTAATGAAGTTCATGAATTCCAGTGGCTGTATAATGTTGTTAAAATCTTTGAAAGTCATTCCTCTTGAATATTTTAATTATATTAGGAAAATGTCTCGCAACATGGCAACGAAAGTCGAATGTGATTGTCTTTTCATCTTTTCTTATGCATTAGATAAGAAAGATTAGAATGAATCTCGGGGATTCATTAGGGATTCTAATCACTAGACGAGCAAGTGCAAATCGTATAAATCGAGAAAAATCTACTTTGTCGAAAGATGAACTGTCAAAAGGAACAGAATAGCGAGTTGGTTAAAGTAATCAACTTTACGTAAAACAAGTTCAGTAATTTTGAATAACATAAAACATTGTATACTCTTTTCCTGGTGATATGTATTGACGAAATTTATTGCATATATACAACAACTGTTTATTGCTGTTATTGAAATACTTTTTTATACAGTCGAACCTCGTTAACGCGAACACTCATGGGGAAACTTTTTTTGTTCGTGTTAAAAGTAGTTCGTGTTATCCGAACTTAAATACATTACATACAACTGGATGGGGAAATCAGAAACAGTTCGTGCTATAAGTAATTCGCGTTAAGCGTGTTCGTATTAACGAGATTTGACTGTATTACCTTTTCAATCTCCTTAAATATTTAGAAAAATGTTTTATGTCTTGACAACGCAAGTTAAAAGGCGATTAGTCTTTCATATTTCTTCGCCCATTGACATAATAAATTAGAGCTAAATTTGGGTATTCATAATCCAATTAGATTGGAATTATAATCTATTTTCGAAAACACTTACTCCAAATACACATTCAGTCATCTTTAAACTGAAACAAATTTACCAATACTTAAGAAGTTCATTAAATAAGACGCGAAGAAAAATACAAAGCAAGTTTCAAATTTCGGACTTTAGACAACATTGTCAAAAAATCTTTTTAAGTAGTTTAATAATACAATTAAATTTAAACAAATGAGCATATGTTATAAAATAAAGAAGTTAAATGGATTAGAGCACATTCATTTTTTTGTACAAAAGAGATAAACAGTCCGAAACCCCAATTTAAAGTAGCCTCTGATCTCCAACAAACATCCATGCCTTATTCGTGATTTAAATCCAACATCTCTTAACTATAGTAGCCAACGTCCTCCTAATCACTGGACAAGCAGGCGAGTAATATCAACAAACATTTGCTTTGATGATCGTTATAGAGATGCATTATCGAAAGTAGTACTATAGCAAGTTGATTGCAATAATAAATTTTATATAAAATAAATTCAATAATTTCGTATAAGTTAAAATACCGCAGACTAGCTTCATCTATTGACGAAATTCGTTACATCCAGCGCCTGTTTAATCCTGTCTTTTTCATATTTCCTCTTCTATCACCTTCATTAGATTAGGGAAATGTCTCGTGTCTTGACAACGTAAAGTGAATGTGATTGGTCTTTCAGCTTTCCTTATGTATTAGAATAATAAGATTAGAGTCAAGTACGAGGTATTCATAATGCAAGTCAACTGCAATTGTAATCTATTTTCGGCCAGACTGGCTCCAAGCACAGGCTTTCAGTCATCGTTAAACTGAAACGAGTTTACTAATACTCAAGCAGCTCATTAAATGAGATTGAAAGAAAAGACACAACAAAGACTTAAACTCTGAAGTTTCAAATTTCGGACTTTAGCCAAAACTGTCACAAAAGTTTTGTAAGTAGTTTAACAGAAGAGCTTAATAAATTGAAACAAGTGTGCATATGTCGAAAAAAAGAAAAAGTTAAATAGATTCTTGGCGGATGCAAACTTTTAAAGCCACAAAATACCTTGGCAAAACTCCGAGATGCTTCAGAGAAAGGGCGTTGACAAGCCTGGATGTAACAACGTGACAGTTAACTACTTCAAAAACAACACCAATAGTGTTTCCCAATGCTGAAAATAAATCAAGAGAAATGCTCTTTGGTATGTATCATGGGGTCGGTCCATAAAGTCTATTTAGGTGCTATGAAAACAGGTTTGTTTTTATTAAAGTAAAAACTCACGTCTTGTGGCTTATTATGCGTTTTGCGATGTCACAAAGGTTAAAATATCAAAATTTGACCCTCAATTTTTAAGAAAAGGAGTTAAGAGATGTTCTTAATTTCTTCCCGTAAAAAAAAAAAAAATGTTTCAGTGAGGTAGGTAAAAAGAGGAAATCTATTTTACATTCCGTTGAATGGTAGAAAATTGCAGGCTTTGTGAATGATGTCGTGATGCTGTGAATGAAATTAAACTAATCAGGATGAAAGTTCACAGGAGACACAGGAACTAGGAAAGTTACTTAATAATTACTTAATGCGAATGAACTCTGGTCCTTCAGTTTGTACATTTCGCGGAAATTATTAAGTTATGTTTTCTTGAGGCTTAATCTGGCAGAAATTTTCAAGGATAAATCACACAAAAGAATATATTAATTGTTTTCTATATTACACCAGAAAAATAGTTAATAATTTTAACTATTTATGGAAGCATTACAAAAATCATTCTAATAAAGCAATAAACTACTTTAAAGATAAATATATAATTCTTAAATGCGTAAAAAAAAAAAAAAAAAAAAAAAAAAAAAAAAAAAACTTTTTTATTTTTAAAGGGATTTTTAACCAAGTTCCAACAAAGCAGGGTATACAATTCGTTTGTATATTTTTATTTTTTGCTATCTTTACAAGAAAAATGTATTGGATTCCTGAAAATTTTCGACTTCTGGTTTTCGACGAATTTATACATTTTAGAATGTCCCGAAACCGATTTGACTGTTTTTTGAAAATGTCTGTCTATGAGTCTGTCTGTATGTAACAAACAATTTTTAGGCGCTCTATCTCAAGAACTAATGGACGGAGTTTAATAAAACTTTATATTCAGTTAGTCCCTGATATCCAATTCTCCATTCTTCTGGTGTTTCTTCTCCGTTTAAGCATTTTTCGAATAATTGTGTAATTAATCTGAGCAATTTATCGGTTCCATTTTTCATCAGCTCGGCTGATATAAGAACCACTTGTTATTTGATTTTTTTAATTTCTTAATTACTCTTTTAACTCTCTCAAGTTCCAGTAACAAAGTTCTCTCTTCTTTTTTTTTTTTCAATATCTATATGATTTAGTTGAAATTCATTTCTAGTTTCCGTAAGCAAAGTCTTATAATATTCTTCCCATTTCTTAACAGATATTCCCTGCCATGAATTACTGCCTTCTTTTCTAATATTCTTCAAAAACTTCCATGCCTCTGTACATCGTCTTCCTCCTATATACGTCTCAATTTCTCTGCATTTTTTATCCCAAGATGTTCTTTTTTTCTCTAGTACTAATTTCTTAGGATTTTTTTTTCTAAAATTTCTATAAAGCTGTGTATCCTCTTCCTTTTTTGAACTTATCCATCTAATATAAGCTTCTTTTTTCTGTTGTACAGTCTTTTCAATGTCTTCGTCCCACCAAAAATTTTTTGGGGTAGTTTTTTTCTTTATTTTTTGTCCCAGTGCTTCATTTGCAGCCTAGTGTAAAGATGATTTAATATGTTGATGTAGTTCAGTTGCATTAGTATAATTCCTTTCTTCTAATGTTTTATCTAATCTTACTTGAAAAAGTCTTTTTTGTACTTTCTTCCATTAATCCTTCCAACACATATTCTGGGACATCAATATCCTCCATCTCTGTGAAATTTCCCTCGTCTCTAAATAAATTAGTCGAGTAAGGAAATGCAAGTCTTGCTTGCACCGTACAATAATCTGAACCACATTCCGCTCCTCTCTGGACTCTAACATCTAATAATTTTAATTGGGCTTTTTGCTTAATAATTATATAGTCAATAATCGATTTTAGCTGTCTAGTATGCTGATACCACGTATATTCGTGAATATCCTTGTGTTCATAAAAGCCGTTTGCAATCTATAAGTTGTTAGTGTCGTTGTTTCTTGATTGAAAATATTTTGAATAAACCTTTCTTTTATTTTTACAACAAACAAGAGTCTTTTCTCTACTGGAAAAAGGATGGAGGCCTGTTTCTACGACTAATAGTTGTTAAAAATAAAACCTTTAAAATATATTATTCTTATATAAAACAAGTTTGGAATGCTTAAATTCATCTTTGTTAAATTAAAAGGTACATCTCTATTATCCCGTCGACCACTTTTCATATCAAAAAACTATCGCCAAACTGCAACGCCAAATAGATGGGAGAACGTTGCCATTGGAATATGAAAATAAACAAATAAATGAAATATAAGAATTTAAGGACACAATTGTTATTTTAATTAATGAAATAACTAATAAATCGGTAAAACATAATGAAAAATACACGCAAGTGTCGAATTAAAAACCACTTGATAACATAACAAACACGTATAATGCTTCTGACATCAAATAAATGGGACTGCATTTTTGGCGTTTAATCTTACAGTTTGGCGATAGTTTTATAGTGTTATATAGTGGTGGCGATAGTGTTACGAAAAGTGGTCGACGGGATAATAGAGAAGTACCAATTAAAATAAACGTACACACAAAAACATGTTATTTCATTACCTAAAAAATGATTAAAATTTTATTTTATTTAGATTATAAAACATTAAAATAAATCGAGCGCGTTTGTTTTAACAACTGTTCTAATTATAAATCCTGATGAAGGCTGGGTTCACAGCCGAAAGTGCTCGATTTATTTTAATGTTTTAAAATCTAAATAAAGTTTTAGTCATCTTTTAGGTAATGGAACCATATGTTTTTGGGTGTACTTTTATTCTATTCTTCTTATTTACAAAGACTTTTCAAATTCGTTGTATTTTCTGTATTTCCGAGCATTTGTTTTTCTTTTAGGTTATTGTTGTTGCTAAGATGTTGAAAACAAAATGAGATGTTGAAAAGTATTCACGTGTTCTCGAGATGAATTTTAGGTTTCTCTTTATTAAATGAAACAACTACAACAAAATTTGACCAAATGTGGCACAGATTGAAATTTTTAAATACTTTTGAATTGTACATTAATAGAATCATACTTTTTCAGTGTTAAAAAAAAAAATAAAAAAAAAATCGTTATCTTTCAACAAGAAATGTTTTTTCCTTATATTCTTTCTAATATTTACCAAGGAAATCTATATCAGTTTTGATCTACGACGGCATGCTGTAACGTAAAATTAACCCAAGTCTAGCGTGATAAAATTATCAAGTAAACATTTTTTATCTTTTTCTTTTAGTAGCATAATGCATAATTTATAGGATTACATGCGTATAACAGGAGAGCCCTTTAATTACTAACGAGATAAGATGCACACACACAAAAAAAAAGAAAAAAAAAAGATCCATCTTCTTTTTATTTTTTCTTAATGAGCCTGAGTATATACTGGAATACTTTTAACCTATTTATTCAAGCACAGAAATAAAAAAGCTCTCTATTTTTAAAAATTAAACATATTACTAGAGACAACATTCGTACGCAAAGTCTCTTCACGCCTGGAATGTTCATCGTTTGTCCCTTGCTTTTGTATGAGGGAGGTCGGGGTTATATTTAGGTAGAAGCAGGAGCTTTTTGAAATGCTTTGACGAACAAGATGTCACTAAGTGGCGTGAAGCAGCTGCTGCACTTTAATTCTAAAGCCCGGGGCCGATAACCGCCATATTTAGAGGACTCAAAATGGGCTGACACGGTTTTGTTAGAAATAAGCCCAGATTTTGATCTGAACATCTCTGTCAGCAGTCTCTGGTAATGAAAATAATAATTTCTTACAGAAAATATTATCTCGAAATCACATATTTTAGTTCAATCATTGTTTTCAAATAAGAAACTTTTTACGGTGTTTAATTGATCAATAAAAAAAAAAAAAAAAAAAAAAAAAAAAAAATATGTACATTGTCTTCATCTTAGCATTCATCCTGTGGGAATGTTCTCCACTAGAAAAATGATTTTTAATGGAAATTTCAGATTGAAAAAAAAAAAAAAAAACTTTCATATAAGTTCAATGAATTACTAAAAGGCCTTGATGTAATTTGAATATGTTTATTATTAAGTCACAAACAACATCTGATGAGATTTTCTGGCGCGGTGTTACTTTTTGTTCTTGTAGGCAAAATTTGGTATATCAATCAGTTTTATGTGCCATAAAAATATACGATAATTTCTTTACTTTTAGTATTAAATACTAAATTAAATATGATTAAATATTTTTCAGATTTTTTATAGTTTGTTTTTAAATATATATATATTCCCAATATCCCCCCACCCCCTAAAATTGAATTTCTTTCAATCTTCCTTTTCCCATTTTATTAATACAATTAAGATAACCTATATAATGTATAAACTATCATTATAATGTAAACTGTGGATGTAGAATGCATGAAAAGGAAATTAGGGTAAATCCGTATATTTGGATGCAACTGGATATATCACTTTTATAAGACTTTCGCAGCCACCTAGCGGGTACTGTTTGAAATACTTAGCTCTTCTGAGAAAAGGAAGTGGCTATTACGGTATCGCCATTCTGGCATTTGTATGTTGGGAAGTTTATTTTATAATTTTTTGTTTTAATGTTTATTATTTTCTATATTCTTGAATATGAACACATTTAAAGTTATTAAAACTTTTTATATTTTTTCGTGTAGCATATTAAATAAAGATTTATTTCCAATAATGAAACTATTGCTAGCATTGCTTTCCATTTCTATTGCTAGCACTTATGTAATAATTAATTCAACTTTTCCAATCTTCATTCTCTTAGCGGTAAGATCGATTAACTTATAAAGTAAAACCGGGCATTGGACATAAATAATGAAGAGCCGGAAAAAAAAAAGTTTGATGAAAAGATAATCAAAACTGCAAAGACAAGATTGATTATGATTTTTCTAAAGCTTTTAAAAAGGTCAACTCTTTTTCTGCAATTTCTCAAACCGTAATGAATATATTACCATTTGTCTTTAAATATAAAATAATTAGATTTATAATTGATACATTACTTGTTAAAGTATTTAGTTAAATTTGAAAACATAAAATATTTTGTACTTTTTCAGAAAAAAAAAAATCTTAACTTTTTAATTTCTTGTAGGATTAACATAACTAGCGGCATTACCCCACCGATAGGATAAGACTGGATGATTTGACATTTTCTAAAAAACTTACTAGCTGACACGCCAGTCGTTATCCAGTTCCATGTAACCTTAAATACCTTAAAAACGAAACTCTGTCGCGGATCCCCGCTACCTTTGCACCGCATACCGGGCGTGTTGCGTCGAAAATTTTTTAATTCCTCATTCCACTGCCAGCTGACGCATTATGTTCCAAACAAATCTCTTTTCGAACGAGCCTCCGGTCATAGCTGCCTACGGCACCGTATAGTCATAAGGGATGAAGATTATTAAATTTTTAGGCTTGTAAAGGACCCCAGCACACGAAAATAAAACCGGAAAGCTGTATGACAAATTGGAAAATTTGGATTTTATTCGTAAATGGTGGTGATAAAACTTAAGTGTAGGCGACCAAAATGGCTGGAATGGAATGGAAATATTGTGATGGAGATATGCACCAATTCTTAGAAAAATCCGAGAATTATTACTGTGAAAAAAAAGAAGATTATTATTCGAAGAAGGTGGTAGCTGGGGGGGGGGGGATAACAGCTAATACTAGGGGCTAAGTAAATATTTTGTCGTGCAAATAGTAGCTGCAGTACCTAAGAAATTGTTAAAAAAAAACGCTACTAAATCGAGCCCAAAAATGTAATAAGAGGAGCATGCTGCGCACGCGCTGCAAAATCTTTTAGTTTCACCTTCCACCACCATCGGGGCTATTTATGTTCTAAACAAACTATTTGACAAATGACTAAGTGAGACTATTGGAGTACTTGGTCAAAAATTTGGACTCGTAGCTGAGACAGGAACTTAATTTAAGAATTTGCTGAAATTACTTTTCAGAAATAATGGTATCTACTACTAATAAATAAACTTTATCAATGTGGGAGATGATAATTAAGATATTTATGTAATTTGGAATCAGTTTCGATCATATCGGAATATTAGAAGTCGGGGGAGAGAGGGGCTGGGGAGATGCAAGTGCTTTTTGACAAATGACTAATTAAGAGTACTGGAGTCCTTTGTAAAAAATTTGGACTGATAGCTGAGCCCGGAATTTAGTTTAAGAATTTGCTGAAATTTCTATTCGGAAATATTGGTAACCGTTACGCATAAACTAACTTTAAGACTGTGAGATGTTATAATTAAGATATTAAAGTATTTTGGAATCACTTTCGAAGAGATATGGCCAATAGAAGCCAAGTTATTAAGATGGGGCTCAGTGAAGCTAAAAACGATGAAGGTGAGAGGGGGAGGAGAGAGGAAAGTGCTGTTTGACAAATGATTAATTAAGATTATTGGAGTCCTTGGTAAAAAATTTGGACTGGTAGCTGAGCCCGGAATTTAATTTGAGAATTTGCTGAAATATCTACTCGGAAATGCTGGTAATCCCTACTCATACTCAACTTTAAGACTGTCAGAAGTGATAACTAAGATATTAAAATAATTTGGAATCAGTTTCGAAGAGATGTGACTTTTAGAAGCCGAGGATTAAATGCACAATAAATTTCAATTTCCATAAAAAAATCAGTTTTGTGATAAAATAAAAAGTTATCTATGGATGTTTTCGATTTTTCGAATTTCTCAAATAGAAGACGGTTTTGCGTATATCTACTAATTTTCAAATCCCTACCCATAGTTTTAAAAATTTCAATTTACCTTAAAATTTGTGAGTAGGGTTTTTAATTATCAAAGGCATTGCTAATTTTTTTTTTTTTTTTTTTTTTTTTTTTAAATCTTTCCTATTCGAAAAAAAATTTAATAAATAATTTTTTTGATAAAAAAAAGTTTTTTAGATTTTTAGAATTTTTTATTCAGCATACTATTTTGCATATATATACCAATTTGAAAACCGTATCTTATACAGTTTTAAAAATTTGTATAATGCATTAAAATAGCTGGAGTACATTTTAAATCTGGCCGCGCTTTTATTTATGGCAACCTTCCCTTTCGATGTCTGAAATTATCAAAACATGTACAACTTTCATGCAGGTGGTCTGATGAAATTAAAAAAAATCATTTTCCATTTTCATTAATGAATTTTTAATTAATATCTTAGCGAATTATGAACCGACTTTTACAAAAATTCGAAATTCAGAATCAGGATTTTTTTTTATGTCTATACGCTTAATATCAAATCGATAAACTTAATAGTTTTATTTATTTGAATAGGTCCACAAAACTTTGAGTTGTTTTTTAATCTGACACCCCCCCCCCTTACAGTAACCTCTTTTCCGTCTGGGTCAAATTGATTTGCGTCTGGTCAGTTTTTGGCCGAAATAAAGAAAAGTTACATCCCGATTTTCACAGAATTTGCATTTTTGGAATCAGAAAAATTAATTTCGTCTATACTGTGAGTTTCCAATCGATACTCCCAATACTTTTCTTAATATTCGAGGATAAGTGAAAATGAGAATATTTCGTTGTCTGGAATTATCAAAACGGCAATTTCTTTTGCGGTTACGATAAAAATAGTCATTTTCGAAGCGCAAATGTGTTTTTTAATGCGATGTTTAATAGGTTTTTAATTAATATCTAGATTATTTTCCAAAATATTAAAATTCTGATTCTCAGGTGCACCAGGAGAGGTTTTGGACCATCCCCACCTAAATGTTTAGATTTCTAAGTGCGCTAGATTTTCCTAACCATCGCCGACAGGCACAGACATACAGAGCGAAACTATTTTTTATTAGTATAGAAAATGAGACAAAATAATCATATATTTAATATGATACGTTAAAAAGATAAGTGCAGAGTATGTACGCAAAGTTACATTAAATTCTGTTAAAAATCATATCTTCAAGAAGCAATCACAATAGTAATGTGCGTGGTTTCACTCTACTTTTCACTGCATAGAATTTGAGAGTTTTCATAAATTAAAATTTAAGCAATGAGAAATCAGTTTTCATTATTGAATATTAATTTTTTAATAGTCGTATTCTCAGTAAATAATCTAGCTAGTGAAAAAAGATGTAATGCCAATATACATGGTGGTTATAATATAAGTACGTATCTCTATTTGGAGCTGTCTGTAGCTTGAAGGAATAGCCCGAACCCAAATCGATACACTTGCTATTCGAGAAGGGGGAAGAAGAATGGAATAATAAAAAAAATAGTTGCAATAATCGCCGACAGATGGCGCTAAAAGGTCTATCGGTGCAAATGCCACTGTGTACCGTGGAGGTGTCGCAAACCTCAATAACTTAAATGATCGCGTATCAAAACATGTGAGAAACATCACTCCTGAGGCGTTACATTCCACAGTTGAGGATATCGTGCACCGCCTGGATTGTGTCCTCCTGCACAATGGCGATGTGGAACCTTAGCTTGGCACCGCCATGCGAAATCTTAACTACATTGACTGGGACACTTTCCAATAAATTATGTTTTACGCCTTAATTATTTGTTCTTGTATTACACATTATATTTCACACTCAAAAGCGCCATCTGTCGGCGATTATTGCAATTATTTTTTTATTGCTGAATTCTTCTTCCCCCTTCTCGACCAGTATGTATACCGATTTTGCTTTCATTCGGGTTATTCCTTCAAGCTACAGACAGTTCCAAATACAGATACTTATATTATAACAACCCAGTATATTGTGTTTTACGTATTCTCAAAAAATATTTCGTCAGAAAATGTAAAAAGTACGGGCAGCAGGTTGTCGGAACACCCTTGCGATTGGACGAAATTTTTCTTTTATTTGAAAAAAATTCCGCCTTTTGATGGAGAATTTCAGGATTTTTTTAGGTTGGGTTCGCGAATTTTTCTTGTTTTAAGGGGAAAAGAACGTACATAAAAATTCGGTTTCTAATACGAAAAAGTACAACACAACACAGTTGCCACATCCCTGTAATTTGACGAAAATGCAGCTTTAGATTAGAGAATTTCAGGTAATCTTTACATTAGTTTAGCGAATTTTCGGTATTTTGGGGGTAATTGTCAAATCAAAGCGGGAATTTTCCTATTTTAACGAAATATAATCACCAAAAATATTTCTCCAACTCACTGATTCTTTTTTTTTTAGAGTATATGAAGAGATTTTTAAAAATAACATAAAAATAATATTTAAATTCAATTCAAAATGAAAAAAACCCTTAAATGACGATGATTACAAAGGCGTTGATTGCCCTCTTCAACTTAAGCCATAAATCATGTGCTTAAGGGACACCGCAAATGCGAAATTACATGTAAAACTGCTGTAAATGATGCATATTTTTCTTAGAAACTAAATCGATTTCAATATGTTTTAAAAATTAGTTTTGACAATAGCAAAAAAATTGCAATAGCTACGTTTTATATAAAAAAAACTAGATTTATTTTGTTTGCGAAATTCCATAACGATTGTATTTTGTATTTTTATTTTTTGCGGAAAGATTAATTTATAGTTTAGCTGCTGCTAAAACTATTTAAAAATAGTTTAAAATCACTTCAGTATTTCCCAATGAAAAGTTACACCAATGTCAGCTCTTTTTCGCGTGATTTCGCAATTGTCGTCTCTCTTAAAAATTTAAAGTTACATTTTTGAAAATGTCGCACTGCTTTACTTATTGTTTAATATTACATTTTTGAATCCAGTGTAATAGATGGAAGCAGCCAATGTCCCCAATTGAGGACACTATAAAAATAATACATTAAATTATTCTCTCTCCCCTTTAACTAAAGCTTTAGAAGTTAAATAAATAAAGTAAATAATTTAAAATATATCTGGAACTTATTTCCGTCTATAGAAAGTTAACGTAAAATTTCGTGATATGTAAAAGGTAAAACAGGTTTCGCTTGAGCATCTCGCTAATTAAGTATTTAAAGACATTAGAGATTTCGTCATTGCTTGAATGTAATAATTATCTAAATTTACAATCAATCTATACTTTTGAATTCATAAAATTCGAAATAAATTCTCGTTGCTGTTTCATAATATAAAAGTTCTCTAAATCGTCAGACTGAATTATTTTGTTTTAGATAAAATAAATAAATAAATAAATAAACATGTATGAAGTTTATTTTTTTTGTTAAATTTTCTCTTATTTATTTATTTTGTTTCATCTCACAAAATCATAACGTTTTACAACATGTTTAAATTTTAATACTCAGCTGATCTCATTTTCTGCATCTTAAGTCTGGCACAACAACACATTTCATCTCAGAAAAAAAAATCCCCTGTCTTGAGTTTAGTATGAAATATATTGCTCGACGTTTGAAAACCCCTTTCTGCTTTTTTATAGAAGCCTGTCAACCTATGACATCATTTTTTTCAAGTTAGCTGTCAGGGATTTCAGTTCTTCAGTGTTTAGAAAAATAGAAATTTTGAAGTGGGGGGAAAAAAAGGAAGGAAAAAAGATTGATATGTTGAATGTGAAGTTATTTTTCGTGCAAGTGAGCTGCACAAATATTGGTAAGAGTGTAATATATTTTAACATTACTTCTGAGCTACGAATAACACATTTTACTAAATATATTGTGTGTGTTTTTACAAATGTTCACACAAATCAACTGAACTGTAGGTGCCATAATAATTTACGTATGTAAAGCTGTTCATGAAGTTAGATTTTTGTCTTTCATTTTTTGTTATTTAAAAAATATGTTGCTTTGAGATTTAAGTTCCTTTTAACACTGTGACTAAAATGCAACTTTTATTGTCGTTGCAGGTTTGTGACGTGAAATATGAGTCAGTACGTATCCAAGTCACTTTGACGTCGATACAACCCATTTTGTGACGAGTTTTAATTGAATCTAAAATATATCACATTGGCTGCATGTTGAAGTCACGGAATCACAGTCATGTCAGAGTCGTAATGTGAAAAATTAAAGAAGTAGCACAGTGTCATGGTTGTGCCTGTAATTTTTGTGACCATTTGTGACGTCATAGTGACCTCATATTGACTAACTGTGCTATTAATGTTATGACAGGAGTGGACAAATTATTAAGTAATTTTAAAATTTAGTAATTTTTGACTTAGACATTCTTTTTTTCCTTGGATTTAGAATCTGAGAGCCTCTTTTATAATCAGTTTTGTCACGCACAGATATACTGTTGAACAGAAAGTTGCAATAAAATGCTACATTTTAAATAAATTTTCCATTATTGCTGTCGAAAATTTTGTAGTGTACAGTTTTAACGGTATATCTGTGTCAATGCAAGGTAATTCAGCTTCATAAATGTGTTTTCAAAAACACGTAATTAAATTGCACATTGTCATCTGTGGAAGAGATGAATTCAAGGAGTGGCACTAAGATTTGATAATATTAATAACATTTTAGTATTTCCTTGTGTCCCAAAATTTTGTAGTGCACAGTTTGAACGGTATATATGCGTGAGGTAAGTCAGCTTCATAACTGTGTTTTCAAAAACACGTAATTAAACTGCATATTGTCATCTATGGAAGAGGTGAATTCAAGGAGTGGCACTAAGTTTTGATAATATTAATAACATTTTAGTATTTCCCTGTGTCCCAAAATTTTGTAGTGTACAGTTTAAACGGTATATCTGTGCGAGTGTGAGGTAAGTCAGCTTCATAACTGTTTTAGTATTTACCTGTGTCCCAAAATTTTGTAGTGAACAGTTTGAACGGTATATCTGTGTGAGGTATAAGTCAGCTTTATAACTGTGTTTTCAAAAAAACGTAATTAAACTGCATATTGTCATCTATGGAAGAGAGGAATTCAAGGAGTGGCGCTAAGTTTTGATAATATTAATAATATTTTAGTATTTCCTTGTGTCCCAAAATTTTGTAGTGTACACTTTGAACGGTATATCTGTGTGAGGTAAGTCAGCTTCATAACTGTGTTTTCAAAAGCACGTAGTTAAATTGCATATTGTTATCTATGGAAGAGATGAATTCAAGGAGTGGCACTAAGTTTTGATAATATTGATAACATTTTAGTATTTCCGTGTGTCCATATGCCAGATATATTTATTCAATAAAGTGTTATTTAAAAAGCTTTTGTATGTGCAGGTGGATGTTTATCAGACGATATGCCGAAAATTACCATGGTTTTGAACTACAGTCCACATTGAAACTAAATGTCTCAGTTTTAAAAATATATGCTTATTAATGACCATACTGCTTGAAACTGTAATTTTTCCAAATAATAAAATAAAATCACTTGTTAACATTAATTAAAAATGTAAATACTGCTTAAACTGATAAAAACATTACACAAAATGCTTAAAAATACCTTTTAATATAAAAATGATATGTTTCATGCGCTCTAATGGCAACTACTTCAAGATTAAAATGATAAATAAACTATTTTCTAGAAGTTTTGGATTTATGACAAACACAAATCATGAAATCACATGTATAAGCAAAGCAGGTGCTTAAATGGGTCAAGCTGGAAACGAGAAAATTATTATCTTATTTTATTTTATTGCTGTTTTAATTTGTAAATCATCGCGTGTCAAATTTTAGGTAATTCAAAAGAGACTTATTCATTGCAAATGTTCACGTTTTGCAAATATATTTTTATTGATTCATGGATAATGGATGGGAAATAAACTCTTGATGAAAAAATTATTTTACTCTTCTTGAAATTGCAGATTAATTTCAAGAATAGTAAAATAATTTTTCCATCAGGAGTTTATTTCTCATTCATTATCTATGAATCAATAAAAATATATTTGTGAAACGAGAACATATGCAATGAATCAGCCTCTTTCGAATTTCCTAAAATTTGGCACGCGATGATTTACAAATTAAAACAGCAACAAAATAAAATAATATAATAATTTTCACGTTTCCAACTTGACCCATTTAAGCATCTGCTTTCTTATTCATATAATTTCGCTATTTGTGTTTGTCATTTTAAAAAACTTTGCGAAAATAGTTTATTTATCATTTTGATCTTGAAGAAGTCGCTGTTAGAGCGCATGAAACATGTCATTTTTATATTAAAAGGTATTTTTAAGCCTTTTGTGTAATGTTTTAATCAGTTTAAGCAGTAATTACATATTTAATTTAGCTGTAATTTTTCGTATAATACTCTTTTGAATGGTCTATTCAAAGAAAAAAAATCTAATAATTCTTAAAACCAAAAACAAAACTTTTATCATTTGGTTACGTTTAATTTTAAAGAAATGAGATGATCCTTTTCATTTTATAAAATAGTTATTTCTAAGTCCTTATATAAATAAAAAAAAATAAGTTTTCTGTTAGAGTCCTAAGATAAATCTTATCGAATAAGAATATTGACATTCTAATATCATAATACACTGCTCAAAACAATTAAAGGATATTGCAGTTTTAGGTGGATTTTGTATCTGGGAAACTTTTTAGCTGATTGATACATGGTTGACAGACATAGTAGGTTATATGAGAATAAATTACGTTTGGGAAAAAATTATGTTTGGCAGAAAAAAATGCATTTTATTGCGCATTTGTGTACAAAAGGAAAAAAACACAATTTGTGCATATGAGAAAAAAAGAATAAGAAAAGGTGTTTTCTTCAAAGAAAATCATTTTCAGTAGGGGGTATGGTTTCCACGGGCGGCCAGCAACGTTGAACACCTTTGAGGCATGGACTCAATGAGGCTATTAATGACGAGTTGGGGTATTCTGCCCCACTCTTTCAGAAGAGCTCTTTCCAGTTCTTGGAGAGTTTGTGGGGGTTGTTGGCGGCCAGAAACTTGTCTTCCTAGAGCGTCCCAAACGTGCTCGATTGGATTCATGTCTGGAGAACACGCTGGCCATTCCATTCGAACGATTCCTTCCTCGAAAAGGAAATCCTCCACCAGGTTTGCACGATGTGGCCTGCAGTTATCGTCCATTAAAATGAAGTTATCTCCGATTGCTGCAGCGTAAGGGACTACAATAGGTCTGAGGATCTCATCCCTATATCGGCGACCAGTCAGAGCTCCATCTCGAATGATGTAGAGGTCAGTGCGCCCGTCAATGGAGATGCCACCATACACCAACACTCCTCCACCGCCAAATCTGACACTTTCGTGCAGGAACGCAGGATTATTCCTACTGCCACGGTCCCTCCAGATGAAAATACGCCTATTATCCGGATGCACAGAAAAACGGGGCTCGTCAGAAAACAGAATATTGCTCCATTCATTTCTTCTCCAGTTGACATGCTCGGTTGCCCACTCCCTGCGGTCGCGACGATGCCTTGATGTTAATCTAACACATACCATCGGTCGGCGAGCATACAGACCTACAGCATGGAGCCGGTTTCGGACAGTCTGAGTTGAAATCGTGGTGCCTGTAGCCGAGCGAAGGTGTTGTTGGAGAAGAGTAGCGTTCATGTTTCGGTGTCTCCGAGCTGTTAACGCTAAATACCGATCTTCATTGGGCGTTGTTGCCCGTCTACGACCTTGCCCTGGTCTTCGGCCTGCACATCCACTCTCCAAAAAACGGTTCCAGATCCTGGAAATGACACTTTGTGACACTCCAATGGCTTGCGCTACTTCGGCTTGAGTTTGGCCCCCTTCTAACCTACCAACAATTCTCCAAGCTTCTGAATCTGTCAAATGACTTCGCTGAGAAATCGTACTCATCGAAACAAAGCAATCACTGAATGCCGATCATCCTTGTCTTCATTCTCTTTTATCCAGTTGAAAGTCAAATTTCATTCGCTGCCGCTGAAGCGACGTTTTTGACGTCGAACTCAAAATTTGCATACTCCACAGTTTGAAAACCAGAAAAATTTGCATTTGTGATTCTCTTCTTCTATTTTCGGCAAAAAAAATTTCGTTTATATCTTTATTTTATATAAAACTTCAAATATCCTTTAATTGTTTTGAGCAGTGTATTATACATAGTAAATTTGTCATTAAGGTGAATTTCTTATTTTTATTTATTAAAAATCGCAATACAATTTTAGGATATTTAAGTGGATACAATAAGTCTAACTATTGCTGTAAATGTCATTTTGCTGTTTGCATCTCTACAAATTCATTTTAACGCTTAAAATCTGCCTCCAAATGAAATAAAGCTACAAATGTGGGAATGAAATTTTACCTTTTAAAATTTAGTCTTCTATTAAATCTGGTATTTGAAAGGTACTGGGTTAGTACCATGTCGTGCTCGTCAGTCTAATCGTTCGGAATTTTCTGGGGGTTTTCTTCGAACCTTTATTAAATACGGACTAGGTTTCATTTTAATACTTGGAAATTTTTCCATAGAAAATTTCTCACGCCTTGCACTAATAATATTTCAAATTTTAATTGCTTAAAAGGCGTATAGCCAACATAGTGAAGAAGTATCCAA
Organism: Maratus michaelseni; assembly: GCA_963931845.1. Classification (NCBI taxonomy): domain Eukaryota; kingdom Metazoa; phylum Arthropoda; class Arachnida; order Araneae; family Salticidae; genus Maratus; species Maratus michaelseni. Next base: position 450,856,400 of record OZ007589.1, on the reverse strand, counting down.
GCCGGGACTCGAACCCGGGTCATAGGTATAGCGCACTGGGACTACAAACGGGTGCGCTATACTGATGACCCGGGTTCGAATCCAGGCTTGGATACTTTTTCACTATGTTGGCCTTTTGCCTTTTAAGCAATTAAAATTTGAAATATTACGGACTAGGTTCCTTTAGAACGACTCCCCACGGAGCATATTTTTAACATCTGCAATATATCCCTTGTGCAGATAATCGGCCGTAAAAAACCCAGCCAACCAACCAATCCATGCAAATTTAAGTTGTTAAAGATTTGCAGATAATGATCGATGATTATTTTATTAATTAAGTTTGACATGACAAACATAGTTGACAAAGTTGATACGACTGATAACATACTAATATTTCATTGCGTCCACATATACGATAAATTTATTCAATAGAGTGCTACTTAAAAGGCTTTTTTGTATGCAGGTGAATATTGATCAGACGTTAAGCCAAACAACATGAGCAGTTTCGAAAGGCGGACCACCATGAAAGTAAAGTCTTAAGAATACTCGTTGATCCATGATCATAGTGGAGCTATAATTTCTATCATGTATAATTCTATTAATTGGCTTATCTAAAAGAAAGCCTTCTTCTAATGACTTTTACCCAGGCTCGAAAGTAGGATTTCGGTCATTTGACTACACAAGTTTTCATCTAATAGGAAAGGCAGGTGCCGGGTTTTTTTCTTCGGGCCCATTTTGTGAAAAATAAAGGTTATTTTTGTGAAATTTATTATATTTTTGGGAAAAATAACATTTTGTAATGAAAGTTGAAATCCAGTTAATCAAATTCAAACCAAGCATTTATAAACAAAACTTTTGTAAATCCTTTTGCTGAAGTTTTCCTCTCTGGTGAACTTGTTTATAAATTACACATTTTAAAACAGCACAAAATAATAAATAAATAATAAATAGTAAATTTTTATGGAATAGAATTTTGTGAAGGGCCCATTTTATCAAATTGATTTTTGTGAAGGACGTAAATAGGCACCAAATTTTTACTGGATCGACCCTTCAAAGGTGACTTTTTTTTAATTTTGAAAACCTTTAAAGTTATCAAAAAACAAAAATTTAATGTAGAATACGGTTAAAAACTTCGAACAATATATAAAATAGCTTCATATTTTGAAATGTTTTGTCGTTTTGCTCAAAATATTAAAAAAGTATAGCATCAATGTTAACATCAAAACTCAAATTTAAATGTAGCTATTTTTATTCTGTAATTTTTATTATGATGACCCAAACCTCCTTAAAAAAAAAAAAAAGAAAGAAAAACTTCTTACAGAACTGTAATCCTGCTATTAAAAATGTCAAATAATTTAACGTCGTAACACATAAAATTTCTTCAAAATTTATAACAATTCATAACTTATATTACTACAAAAATGAAAAATAGTGCAGTTATAATCATAGGAGAGGTTCATTTACTAAATAGATATTTTTAGAGTATATTAAAAAATGTTCATAACATTACCCGTGTAACTTTTTGTATTATTATGTTGTTTTGCATTAAAGCAAAATGCTATAAATCTGATTTTGAAATATATATATATATATATATATATATATATTACGGTCAGTATAATTAATCCGGTCATTATTAATAATAACCGGTTATTATTAATAATGACCCTGGTTATTATTAATAATGACCATGGTTATTTTTAATAATGACTGGATTAATCATATTGACCGTAATATATATTTATAATTCAACATCGTATTCTACATTTTAATTACTAATATTCAAATGTCTGTCGCTCACATTCTAATCAATTAAAAAAAAATTCAAATTTATACAGAAATCTAAGAAATCAGTCATTAAAAATAGGTCGAATATAGAAAATCGATATTTGACATAGATTTGTTTTTAAAGATATATGGCTATCTTAAAAATCTATTGCATCAGTCTTCATAGAAAAACAGACTTGAACAGAAACCGAATTTCATTTTGGATTCTATAAAGGCTACCATTCATCGAATATATAAACTGTCAGTTTTTTGTAAAGCGTAAATTTTTATTATTATTATTTCCTTCTTGGGTTTGGACCTTGTTTTTGATTATATATTATTATTATTATTATTATTATTATTATTATTATTATTAGACGTTTTCATTTAAGATATTTTAGATGTGCATCATAAGTGTTGATACTAAATTGAAAGTTAATTATTTTTCGCTATATGTTTAATTATGAAAAAATAAATGAACTGGAGTTTTAAAAATTTCGACAAATTTAATATCTTTGTGTTTAGTTTTTTTGTTTTAGTTGTAAGAAATTATTTCTATTGATCTCTCCAGTAATACAGAAAAAAAAAAATATTTTTTAAATTTTTAGCTTGGATATTTCTTATCTATCCTTAATTATATTTTAATTAGTTAAATGTGTTGAATTCAAATATGCAAAATGGGAACAAACGGGAATGATCATCTATCTTAAGAGATATTTCCTACGATAGATACTCGTTTTGAACGAGATAAGAGCATAAGGAAAACGAAAATGATAAACAGCATATAAAAACTTGTTTCAATTTCATTTTTTTAAAACTCAAAATGAAGTTTTTAAAATTCAAATTTTAGAAAATAGTTGAGGTAAATGATATTACACACTATATTTAGAAACATATATTAAATTTGTTTGCTTACTATATTAAATTATTCTTTGATTCAAAGTTAAAAGTGCTGAACTGATATATGCAAAAAGGTCCTACGATAGATGACTCGTTTTAAACCAGATAAGAGCGTAAGGAAAACGAAAATGATAAATAGCTTAAAAAAAAAAAAAAAAAAAAAAAACTTGTTTCAATTTCATTATTTTTGTACTCAAAATGAAGTTTTCAAAATTAAAATTTTAGAAACTAGTTGAGGTAAATGATATTACACACTATATTTAGAAAGCGATATTATTATTATTATTATTATTATTATTTTGCGTACTATATTAAATTATATTTTAATTTAAATTATTCTTTGATTCAAAGTTAAAAGTGTTGAATTGAGATATGCAAAAAGGGGCAAAACGGGACCGATAATCTATCTTAAGAGCCGTATCTCCTACGATAGATGACTCGTTTTGAACCAGATAAGAGCATAAGGAAAACGAAAATGATAATCATCTTAAAAGAAAAACATATTTCAATTTCATTATTTTTGTACTCAAAATGAAGTTTTCAAAATTTAAATTTTAGAAACTGGTTGAGGTGAATGGTAATACACTATTTAGAAAGATATATTAAAATTTTTTGCGTATTATATTAAATTCCGAGTAAATATAAAAACTAATTTTTTCTATTGCTATTTTTTTTTTTGCCATTTTTTTCTGATTAGTTAAGAACCCAAAATTTTCTCCAATTTCATACATGTTAAATTACTTCAAAATTCGCTATCACAGCGCCAATGAAATTAATGGTTTTCGTTAATCTGTTGCACGTCAGCTGCTTGCGAAGCACACTTCGATGCACGACACAACTACGTTTTTGACTGTGAAATGACTGTTTGTAAAAGGATACAAGTAAATATTACAAGTTACTTAAAATAACCGAAAAAAAGTGTAGTAAATAGTTCAAAAGTTTAGAGAAATGGTATGAATTTATAATAATTTCATTTTTAATGACTAGTATTTTAAAGTACCAATTTACTATTTTAAGTCAATAAATATGTTTACTAAACTCATATAAACTGTGTTTACTTGTTCTTAAAAGTATTGAATTCGTAAAAATTAGACTGATTTGAGATGAAATTGTACGTGATGGATTATTTTCCTTATTAATACTAGTAATCAACATCTAAAATACTATAAAAACACCCTTTATTAACAGACTTATTAACTTTATTAACATACAAATTTTTCATCACACACCTGTGTTATGAATGCCTGATTTTGAAACAATTAATAAAGTAAGAAGAAAGAAAACAATAAACATCTTTAAAAAATTCCTTAGCTCAAATTTTCTGAACTTAAAATAAAGTTTTTTTAAGTTCAAAATTTAGAAAATTATTGAGATAGATGACACATTATTCTATATTTGGGATGGATGCCATAATTTGTAACAACCCTACAAAACTAAGAAAATACTTCAGCTAACATAAAATACACATTTTTTTCTACAGTTATCACATGTTAAAAACATTGCAACATTCTTCAGCTGTAAAATGTTCATTTTCCCGATTAAAAAATAAATATGACTTCTACCATTAGAAACAAAACAACTTAAATCTTTTTAAGAGGGTTTCTAAAGTCAGAAATAACTTCTTTTCACGTTTGCACTCCCAGTACTTACCTACACACAAAAAAATGTACTTACGTCAAGCTAAAAATGAATGAATTAAGGTTTTCTGAAATAGTTGCCAATTGTCGCTAACAACCTAGCCATTCATCTTCCATAAAAGCACCATCTATCATGCGCAGAGACCACCCCTAAATATTTGCTACCAACTTATAACATTAAAGGGGGAAAAAAAGGCATATTTATTATTTCGATTTTTTTTCTCAGGTAGAGTAGTTTTTATGAAACTTCTTTTTATAAAAGATAAAAATAAGAGTACGGCTGTTCACCTCTCATCTGTCGACTGAAACAGATTTCCTACGTTATATGAGGTTCGAAGAATTGATTTTTTTTAGACAGCGAATTATAATAAAAAAAATATATATATGTATATAACCAGAGCTTTACAAATTTGATAAAATATTATAGCCAGGAAAAATTTATAGTCGCCAGTAAAAAGAATGTATCCGCCCTATGAATTAATTGAGAAAAAATAGCGACAATAACAGTTTAGAATTATTAGTTATATAGTTTTCTAACGAGTTTTCTTTCTAATAAGTTATCTTTTTCTTTCTATAGTTTCTAATTTAGTTTTTTAATGAAACTTATCAAAATTATATATCTCTAAAAAAATAATAATACTGTAAAGGCTGAATTAACTGTCCTGTTCTGGAAATGCTGATTGCCGAATGCTTCAAATATCCGGATAGTTGTGTGCTACAAAATCTATATCTGATGAGGGGGGGGGGGCATTGATGAAATAGGGAAGCAGGAAAACAATTTTTTGCCTATTTTACTGTCGAAGTCAGAATTTTTTAGTATTGTATTCATTTTTAGATGCCACTGAGCTATATTGACACTATTTTTTAATGCTTTACTGAAACCCCACCCTCCTTCCAACATTGTAATCACATGACTTCTTAGTTGGGTAGGGTGGAAATGAATGGTGGTTTCTGTGCATGAGATGGAAAGTGCCTTTTAAACTTTTTTTTTTTTACCATTAAAAGTACGAGAGAAGAGGAAGATCAGTGCTTGCCGCGCACGAGTAGGTGTAGAGAAGAAAAAAATGTCGTTTGTGATAATTTCTTAGTTGATTTTTTGTACAAAAAACAAAACAAAATAAAAATGCCAGAATAAATAACTTGGATGCCAGATAAAACAACGTGGTCGCCAGCGGCGACTTGGTGACTGCATTTGTCAACCCTTGTATATAATCAACTTCAAATAGTTTTTAAACATTCGCATTAAACCTACAATTCTACTAGCATAGCTGAAACTTTTACGCCTTTTTGTTTTAACTAAAATTTAATATAAATTTTTTACTTATTTAATCGCAGATTTCAAGAATTAATAAGGAAGAAATTACTATTAAATTTTAGTGGTAAGAGAAACTGTAAAAGTTGGTAGCCATGCAATAGATTAGTATTTCTCAACCGATGTGCCATGGTACGCTGGTACGTTGTGAGATGTGCCACGAAAATTTTCATTGAAGTTCTATGAAGATTTTATAGATTAACAAAATGATACAAATTGTATTGAACAAATTTTTTACAAACATGTAAAATTTTGCAGAACACATTTACGCAGCAATACTTGACACAATCCTGTCTAGTTTAAAAGAGAAATTCTTTGTAGTGCCTTTTACATGTGTTTCATCAAATTTAAATATTACAAAAGAGGAAAAGTTATTAGAAATAAGAAAGGGCAGATAATTACAATGAAAATAATTAACAAAAATAATAATAAATTATAACACCTTGTAAAAATATATTTCTTTTAAATGCTAAAAGATGTAAATTAACAACATAATATATAGTAAAATAACTTTTATTATGTTGTTGACATGTTTCGTCTCCCTCCGAGCCATTTTCAGAAACAACTGAGAATATTCTCTAACTGCAGGGTCTTTGAAGTTATTATTTGAAACGCTATCATTTAATTTTCATGTACTTTTTAAAAAATTATGCAAGTTATCTTTTATTTTTACTTGGGTGTTTATTTTGATATTTGTAACCATGGGGTCACTCGAGCCACAATTTCGGTAAGTTAAAAGATGCTGCATCGTTACATATTGTATTTTTACCTGTTAGTATCTCTATGGTTTCTATTATTATGAATGTATAGTATAGACTGGAGGGAAAAATTATTTTACTTTCATTGAAATTTATTTGGATGGTTTCTTCTTAATATAATCTTGTCAGGGTTGTGGTTTTTCTATTATACGTAATATCAGCTACATGCTCGTTTTTTATGTAACTAAATTTCCTGCTTGTCATGCCAATATAGTAATTCTTATATCCGTCTTCTTTAATGAAAGGTATTTCATATACTCCTGAATAAATTAATTTTGAGAAATTTTCTAAAATGATCACGGAAGATCGAATTATAATTAAGTGACCAATGGCGATCTGCTGTAATCGGGTTTCCATTCATTTTGCTTTCACTGTGGTATTTTAAGGCCGAATAAACTGCTGTCGAAAGAGCTAACAACCGTTTTCGTGATTGATTAAATAACATCAATTAAACATTTGAAAATCAACTTGTGTAAAATGGCTAAGTAAACAATGTCGCTGCGGGACAGTAGCTATTCAGCTGTAAGTACACAAAATTTCAAGTCTCTAACTTATACAGTTTCTGAGAACCGACTCTGTGAGTGACAGGCAGAAAAGCGAAACGAATAGGGTTTCGTAAGATGAACAAATCCCTAAAAAAGGCGAAAAAATGACTTTTTTTTTGTTCAAATGACAGCCATTTTGTCAGAAATTTTCTTTTAAAACTAAATGTTGATATTAGGTCAAGAGTAATTAATGCCCTTTCATAATTTTCCAACGAAATTTGTTTCAAATGCTCGTGACCGGAAAAAATAGTCACCCGATTGGAAGTTCATGGTGCGCAGTTGCAAGTACTCCCCGTCACACAAGGAATGTTATTCTTTTTTTTTTTTTTCCACGCAAATTTTAAATATATAAGTGAAATGTCAATAAATATAATGCATAAATTCCGGGTATTTTTTTTTTCGAAAAATAATCGTAAAAATTTTAGCCAAAAAGTAGCATCACTCTTTAAAGTCAAAATCCCAATTCTACGATTATCTTTCCTTTATTATTGTTTCATTTTTATATACCCGGCATACACATGTCTAAATTTTGATGCATGTCTTGTATCAGTGCATGCTAAAACAAAAAAAACTTGCGAAAACATCTTTAATTAATAATAATAATAAAAAAAAACTTAAATTCTCCATTACTATTTTTGCACAAATCAACATAAATGCTGTACCTAACAGACATAGTCATGTGCTACAGCTACAGATGATTTCGAGCTTTTTTTGCAACAAGTTTAACGCACACATTATTTTCTACAATTTGTAGTCGATCCTCTAACTCACGTGACTAAATCTATTGCTCACGTGACTAAATCTTCAATATAATATAAAGTCAAACAAATATCAATATAAGGTCAAACACGTTATTTACATCCTCGAACTTGAAAAACAATTCGTCAAGTATTTCTTTAGATTTTTGTCAAAAGGTCTAAAATCGAAAGTGTCCGGATACACTTGATCCGATAGTGCATGCCCAAAATATCCATATTAGGGTTTTTATCATCATTACAACACTCTCCTTGAACTATTTGTGTACGGAAAATAATAAATCACACTGAATAATCTCATAGAAATAAACGTTTTGAAAATTACAAATGCTTGCTTAAATTCGTCCCGATTTTATTTACCCATCATACGTAGTATAGGGTAAGTCTTGTAATCGTTTTGAAAATCGATTTTTTTTTTTTTTTTTCGCAGGATTTACACGTTTTAGGCACTGAAGAAAAAATTTTTGCCGTCCGTCTGTGTGTCTGTAAACGCTCTATCTCTCGAAAAAATTGAGATAGAGACTTGAAATTGGGTATGTATGTAGTATGTAATAATGGGAAGAAGCTTATCGAATTTCAGTAACCTCGATTATCCGGAACTATTTTTTTCGGACTCTCGAAATATTCGTTCTGATAAAAGGTAAATAAAAGTTTTCGAAATTGTTTATTTTAAGGAGTGAATATAAAAGACAATTAAAAAAAAAACATAAATTTTGCATAAAGCACGAAGTCGATCGGATAATGAGTTGCCGAGATATTTGTAATCCAATTTTCCACACTCTTCGTTTTTTCATGACACGGTGTTTCATCCAAATTTCAATTCAAAGATATATTTTAATTGGCAATGAGACGCTTAATCAGATGCAATAAACCGCTAGTTAATAGGATTATTGTTTTTGGAGTTATAAGGATGTTTCTTTTAAGCAATTCTGTAATCGAGCCTTTAAAGTTTATGACGTCATCAAGCCACGATTTTATTCGAATTGCAATGCATTTTATAAGTAGTTTACACATTTTTTATTTTAATATTTTACATTATTCATATCCATGATTACGGTGGCCCCCCACGACTAGTTTACTATTTCACTTGTTAACGTTATCGATTTGGCAAAATAAAAATCTGGCAATCATGATCAAGCCCGTCTCGTAAAGATAAACTTCTAAAAATCATTTATATTTAGATGAAAAAGATTGTTACTAATTAAAAGGATAATAAATAATAAGGATGCATGCATATATTAAAAATTTTATATTCAATAGAGCTTTTTTTTAAGGCAAAATAAAATAAAATAAAAACATTATAGTAAAAAAAAAATTAAATAATTTTCCTATCAGTTAGCAATGTCATATTATACCGAGCTGATAATAATAGAGTGTAAATAATACAACTTCTATAAAAAGATTGAGATATTTGCTGTTTATTCAAAAGGACAATATCGAAAGAAAAAAGTATGCTTTCACATCAAATACCCCTTATTTTTTTACCTTTTGATATGTATTTTTAATCCAAAAGTACCTAATTTTATCACTTAAATCAATCAATAAATAGAAATAAAGTAAAATTTTCTATTATACTGGAAAAAAAAAAAAAAAAAAAAACCCTTGGTCTAAAAGTTATATCAAAAGTTGATAATAGATGGCAGCACCAAATGTTGTCGAAATTCAATCAAATTGTATCATCAAGATTTTAAATAGAATATAATGATGAATAAGTCTATTATAAAAATATTAATTAACGCAACGCACTACATTATATTAAAGCACAGAAAATGTATATAATTTTATATTCGATTCTATTCATTTATTACCCTATATCTAAAAGTGAGCTGTATAGAAAAATATAAAGCGTTCGTAATTTTATAATTTATCATACGAAAACAAAATATCAAATTCTGATTATACGTGTTACAAAAAGGAAAAAATACAATCAGGTGCGCAAAAAAAAAAAAAAAAAAAAAAAAAAAAAGTATAATTGATTTTAAATAATTACTGAAATTGCATAAAATAACGAGTAAATTTACATATGCAGCACAATCTACGCCAGAAGCTGACATGCATATTTTTTTCAATAAAGTACCTACTATAATGTAAATTTCCAAAAATTAAATACCTAAAATTTCACAAACATAAAATGTTTTAGAATACCTTTTTTGCGGACGATTTTTTTTTTTTCTAGCGGACCACTAATGGTCCAGGACCAAATCAGTTGACGACCGACGGTTTATAGTACATTAATTTATCTGTGTAGCAACTTTAGCGATCAGTGTTAATATGACTGATCGGGAGGATGTTAAACAAAAACATTGTAAATTAATTTCGAAAATATATATTTTTACATCAGTAACATAATATATATATATACATATAGATCACTTCAGTTTTTCGAAATTTAATTTTCTTAACATACATCTTACACTAAGCTCTTAATATGTAACTTCCTCCAATTCTTTCAAATTTATTACTAAAGCGACATTATTATTTATGCGAAAGGACATTTTGTAATATGATTTTATGATATGTTTTAGTAGAGTCTACAATTTTATGCGAAATTTGTGAGCATCTGCATCGTCTAGATGGAAAATAATGGAATAAAATGTCATGCAAAATAGATAAGCAATATCAAAATGCTGCCTTCATATGACAGTGTTGTATATTTTTCTAGAATATTATGAATTTCATGTTTAGCGTTTATGTTTGATTCCATGCATTCATAAAGTACATCTCAGTACCTATCCAAAAAATATTCATGTAATATAATACGTACATTTTTACATTCGTATATACAGGGATCTACAAATTGGAAAAAATCTGGTTGTCATCAAAAAGTTTTAGACGCCAGTAAAAATAATTAACCCCTCTACTAACCCACCGTTAAAATATATAAAAACATGTAAATTTAAATATACATATAGCTTATAGCTAATTAATACTTTGTAATATATACCGCAAAAAAATAAAAATAAAAATAAGGATCATATCGACTCGAAAAACCCATGGTTTTGTCACGTAACAAAAAACACACTCTCTGTTTTGTCCATCGAGTTTTTGCCTTTTAATAATACAATTTTGATATTTATAATTTTATAGTGTTTTACTACAAAGTTTTTACTTATTATTTTATTTTGAATCAATAAGTATTTACAATTTTATGCACTGGTAAATCATATCATTAATAACGTTTGCATTTTTACTGGAAATAATATCTCTGAAGAATCAGCCTTATTGATTTTGAAGCCCTTGAACACACAGGCTATCCTCTGTTATATCTATCTAATGGCTAATTCCAAAACTATTAGTTTAGAAGTATGATACCAATTGCAAAAATGTTTGAAAAATTTTCATCATCTTATGTTTTATTTATTAAAAACGCTGCAATTTCATAAAACCGAAAGTATCATAACTCGGCAAGTTCTGATCGTAGAAAAATGAATTTGTTTTGTTTACTTATTAGAGTACGGAGTTTTTTTTCTTAATATAACTTATAAGAATCAGGGACCGTATACAATATTTAATTCCGCAACTTTCTAAGAGGGTGCACCCTAATTTATACGTGGTATTAGTGTAGTATTGTTTTTTATAAAACTATAATTGGACATATAAAACAAGTTCGAAATGCTTAAATTCATATATGTCAAATTAAAATAAAAAGTGCACACTAAAACATGTGATCCCATTACCTAAAAGATGATTAAAACTTTAATTAGATTTTAATTAGATTTTAAATTTTAAACATTAAAATCTTAATCTTTAATGTTTAAAATTAAAAATCTAATTAAAGTTTTAATCATCTTTTAGGTAATGGAATCACATGTTTTTGTGCAAACTTTTTATTTTATTGTAATTAGATGTTATAAAAGAGTAGCTAACGATTATCAGAGAAAGAAAATACTGATAGTTACCTATGTTAAACATAACAAACTAACTTAAGTTGTTTATCACAAGTCCTAAGTTCTATAAACAGTGCTGTAGTAAATAAACCAGAGGGTATAAGCTGTAGGCAGAGGGTTTAGTTTGAGAGTACACGCTATAGCTTTATTTGTGAAAAGAGATTATACGGAGTTTCTTTAAAAAATCCAGAAGCTACACATTTACCCTGCAACGATTGAATTTAAATTTACGTGCATATGATTTTTAATGCTATACTTTGAATTTCATTATATGTATTCAACTATCTGTTTCTACCGCAACCGATTCAGAAAATCATTAGGAAGAAAATACATTAACCTATGTTAAACATATAACAAACTAACTAATTTTAAGTTGTTGATCACAAGTCCTAAGTGCTATAGTTTGAATTTCTTTATTATGTATTCAAATAGAAACTATCTATTTCTAACGCAACCGATTAAGAAAATCATTAGGAAGAAAATTCATTAACCTATGTTAAACATATAACAAACTAACTAATCTTAAATGGTTGATCACAAGTCCTAAGTAGTATATACAGTGCTGTAGTAAATAAAACAGAGGGTCTAAGTTGTAGACGTAGGGTTTACCCTGAGAGTGTACGCTATAGCTTTATTTGTAAAACAGAGAGTATACGGTGCTTTTTTAAAATATCCAGAAGGTACACAATTAAACCTTCAACGATTGAATTAATATTTAGGTGTATAATATTTGTAATGCGAAATTTTGAATTTCTTTATATGTATTCAATTAGAAACTATCTGTTTCTAACGCAAACGATTCAGAAATCCATGCAGAAATAAACAAATCCAGAAAGTAAACATCTCTTTCATAATCATCCTATTCTGGTTTTTACTGTAGTGCTGCCATCTATTGTTAATGATTTAATCCATTTCTTCAATCGATTTTTTTTCTTATCGGTAATTGAAAAATCGAAGATGTAAAAACACACACACACACACAAAAATAATGTAGAGTGAAGTAAATTTTTACGCAATTTCTGAACTTATGTTAGGTTTACCGTTAAGAAGTGATGGATATTATGTGTTTTATTATGTTGTGACGATAAGTGCAACTATATTACAGAGTTGGGCAAAATATTTCGAAAAACAATTCTCGTTACAAAATACATTAGTTTAGAAGCTAAAATAAAAAATACTTTTAAAAATTAAAAAGCTCCAAATACAAAATACATGTATTTTCAAAATACATTTAAAATACAAAATATATTTCGAAATTTAGAAAAAAATAATGAGCACATAATTCAAGTTGTGGAGAGTTTTACCACCATTTTTTAATTAATTATTCATCTTGTTTAACCACTGGAAACTATTACAAAAAATTTGATGAAAATTTGAAGATTAAAAATTCTGTGATTAAAAAATTAAATAGAAAGTTTCTATTTTAAAACATTTTGTCAGACTGCTTGAATATTCTAAAAGAGTGTTCGATCCTTGGAAGTTATAAATTTCGAAAGTAAAGAAGCAAAACGGATAAAAAAAAAAAATCAGTTTACAGGAAAGCACAAATTATCTAGTAACGATTTTTTTTTTAAAACAAATAATATATATATACATTTTTTTAGACCGCTAACCAGGAGCCTACCTGCCAGGTTTTTGCCTAGCTTAACGAGTTGATACCTGGCAACGGGGCGAGGATTCGCCTGCTCTCTGCTTAACGAAGTAGCGTTTTTTAAATATATAGGCCGACGTTGCTTCAGTGCGACTTGTTGCTTTAATTGCTTTTTCTTAGTTGGCCGGTTGCTAATTCATTTTGGATGAGGCGGTCCAGCACTGCGCAGTGTAGCGAAGTCATGCCGGACGGATGTGAGATGCGGGGATATTTACTATTTCCTCGCTGCATCGCTCGTGTAAAAATATACTCGGAAAAATAAAAATTTTCAAGTATGAATTTTTTTCAGGTTCATTTAAAGTATACAAACAAAATTTCTCTCTATTCTAAATATCAAATAAAATAAAAGAAAATAAAGAAAAAATAAAAGAAAAAGAAATGCTGCCACCACGTGCTGCCGTTATTGAAGTTATTGAGACATTTTTATTTCCTTGTCTCATAATAAACAAGATAGAAAAATCATGCGTCAAGCACGTATTATGAAACACTGTCCAACACTTCCAGAATGAATAGACAAAACTTCCCTGTTTAATACGGTGAAATATTTTACTATGAAATATCTAATTGAACAATTTGAAAAACTTATAACACATTTGAAAACCCAATGCCAGCAATTACCGTCAGTAGAGGGAAAAGTATCCGAATTCTTTTGTGCACCCCTGTATATGATATATAGATTTGTATATATACTACAGAGTATGCTATAAGTTAGTTCATTTAGGAAACGTATAGCGCAGTTATAAATTACCCTTCCGCAGTTTCCGTTAATAAATGCAAATATATTCGAGATTTTTTAGATTGCTCTGCATATTACACCGAGAAAAAAATTCTGCCACTGGCATCTAGAAACTAAATCGCGGGTCCAGAAAAAATAGTTCCATGTCATCCATATAAATTCTAGCTCCCTTTGCTGGAGAGTTCTAGTCTCCGCTATTAAAATTCAAGAGCGTTTTCCTATATTATCGTGGTCAAACTTATTTAAAAATCTCTACAAATAAATGTGAACACAAGAGGTTAGTTTTAGTAACTAAAATTCTAGTATATATAAAATATATATATATATATTTTTTCAGAAATCAAATTATAATTTCTTGCAATTCAAACGATTCATAATATAATGTATCGTTTCATCACCTAGAAGACTAGAAATTATCGATCATTTCGTCTATTCAGTTTATTTGTGTTCCTTATTCGCATAGCTCGAAAATCTATATTTCTAGTTTAGGGATTTAGAAAATGACTACCTATTCGTTCTAGATGAAGGTGGTAGTATAAGTTTTCTTTCAGTGTATCTACGAATTGGTGCACACCAAGTAATAGGTAACAACTTAGTATTAATTAAAAAGCAAGTAATAAAAATTTAACTCTATCTAGCAATTTCTAGCACTTCCAGTAATCATTCTTCTAAAAACGTACTGTAACCAAATTCTTTTGTGTATCCCTGTAAATGAACAATGGATGCTATGCATACCACATTCTATAGTATGCCTCTTTTAGTAAACCTGAGTGATATACATTAATTTAAATTTGTTTGAAATAGTATAACATCATTAAAATACACCGCAAACGATTTTTCCTCATAGACCGTAATGTAACGAAATTCTTTTGAGTGTCTTTGTAAATGAAGTATATGCGCTACATGCTTCATTTTCAATACTGAACATGCCATAGTAAACATCATTAACATATATGAATTGCATGGCAATCCGACTATATTTACGCTAGTTAGAGCACGGACAGACGAAAGACAGACAAACTGAATTCATAAGCACTTTACAACTATGTTGGAAAGTGTTAATAAACATGTAAAAATATAAAAACTTTTAGTTTTATAGAGAAATGTATGATGTGCGCGTTGAATCTGACAGTGTTTAAATCGAAGAAATTTTTTAAAGAGTTTTTTAATCTTAAAATCGGTCAAAATAGTTAAGTTAAAAAAATTACAGATAAAAAACTATGTATAGAAATTTAACCATCTTTTGCAGGCACATACTTCACTAGATTCTGGTCTGCAATGTGCGATCATTTTTTTAATTTGGCAATTTTTTAAGTTTTTTTTATTTAAAATTTCATTATCTGAATAGATATTTAATTTAATTTATAGTTCGAAATAGCCAGTTTTTATCTACTGTCGCTAGATTAAAAAAAAGTCCAAATGACAATATCTACAAACACTTTTCAATTGAAAAAAATATTTACACGTGAATTTTAAAAAAAGAAATAAATCTTTAAAACAATTAAGCTATTACGTGCGAAAGGCATTAAAAGGTGAAAATTACGTCATATTTAAAATGACATATTTAAAACGTCATATTTACAACTATTTTCTTATAGCGTTTTCAAACACTGTATTTTTAATTGAAATATATATTTACACGTGAATATTGAAAAAGGAAGAAAACTAAAATAATCAAATCATTACTTGCGAAATCTTTGAGCTGTAAAGTTGCTTCACATCGAGCGATATAAGTTGATTCACAACTCGAAAATTTTTGTTTGGACATTATTTTGAAGTTTGATTCTTAGTCCTTGCTTTTAGTCTTGACTAGCTGACCTGCCCGGCGTTGCCCGGCCCCGTGATAATAAATAAAAAAAGAAGTTTTTATTATTTTATATCTTTAACCCGTAGTAGATTTTGTATGAAATTATATTTTAAAATGAAAAATTCACAAAACAATATTGATATTTAGGGATAAAAGCGCTCATTTTCTCGTTCTTTTTGCCCGAACTCTTTGAAATCCTTATTGGTTATAAATAAAACGGTTTTACGGCCCGTAAAAAATTTCGTGAAAAATATTGTTATCGAGTTGTAAAATAAATGTTTTCTTCTCGCTTTTTTGTTTGTTTGTTTGTTTTCGCGTCAGCTCCTTTAACATAGCAATAAAAAAAATAGTTCTCATTTTCCGAACTCTCTGACATTTCAACTCTCTGACATTTTTCAACTCTCTGACATTTTTTCCTTCTGCCTTATATATATTTAACTGTACCCACGCTCTCTTTAAAATTTTAAGAAAAATATGCATATTTAGTAGTGAAAACATGAGTTCTTAAAAAAAATGCTTTCAACGCAATGGCCATATTACGCCATCCGTTTTCAATCAATCCTTTTCAATCCTCGTAGGCTAAACAGCTTTAGGCTGAACAGGTGAGGCTCAACACGTTTCCCGTTTCTGAGGGTTCAAAAAATTTTTGAAGCATGCGCAAAGAGATGATTTTCGTGTGGAAAAGAGAGTGTGAATTTGAGAGAATGCGCTTTTCGCTTTAAATATATAGATGTATATCAAGTTGCAGTATGTATTTATTATAATTCAAAAATGTACATCAAGTTTTTATGTTTTGAATGGAATGTAAGATTAGCACGCCTTTGAAATTTGCAGGTAGTTATTTTTTATAGTAGTGTGTGTTGGGGAGGGGGAAGAGAGGGGGTTCTCATCCTTTCCACCTACTGAAGTGAATGATGCTGTCTGTTCACCTGGCTAGGGTATTGTTATAGCTTTAAAATTAAAATGTATAGTTTTGAGGTTTATAGTTAATTTAATTAAATATTGTTGTTTTAGTTATTTATATACATCAACTTTCAAATCTTAATATTTTGAAATCCATGCATTTAATTAAGTATCTATATATATATATTTCTCTTACGTGGCGCGGAAATAAGGCTGCATTTATAGCTTATCGTTTGGCAACAACCGTAGTTTCCACAGCTCAGACCAATGAACAGAGTAGATTGGGTAAGATCAGTTCTGCCTTCAATATGGCGACCAGTGTGAGAACAGTCAAACTCAAACTAGCAATTATTAAAAATAAAATAACATGTACGTAATCCAAAGCGTTTGAGATGATTCCTCATTTTACTTATGAGTAATATCGTTAATTTCAAATGAATTCTCAACTCTTATTTAGAATTTATTTACGAATTTCACTCGCACGAAAATCGGAGAGAATAAAAGTATCAACTGTCTAGATTGCACCTGCTGCCATCTGTTAATATCTTGATGAAGCAAAAAATAATTTCATTTGCAAAAATCTATAATCAATTAGAACAGTAAAATGTGGATATATAAACTATCTTCTTATCACGTAGTGTTTTTTTAATGAATTTAAGCCGTACTGTACCGTTAGAAATTTATTCGTCTCACCTTTCAGCGGTTTAGATGTCTTGTCAAATCGAATATGCTCTGTGTTATGAATACATCAGTTTTATTCATGAAATTCATAAGTGTTTATTTAGCCTAAAATTATTCTTCGTTTTATTCAATTGTTTTTTGTGATTAATAAAAATGTGTTTCTATTATTAAAACCTAATTAATTTACTACCCGTGTCATGATAGAAGCTGGTCTAAGTAATAGTTCTTAAATTGCTTAATAGTTTTTTACTGGTAATATATTATTCAATCCAATTTTTTAATCCTGATTATTTGGGTAAATTCAATGCTCGTTGTAATTCTAAATTAGTTCGATATGTTCTTAATTATTCTCTTACATTTTAAATTCTTTCTATGCAGCATTGAAGATGACACTTCAGCTTGATGGTGTCGGATTTGTCGGAAGAAATAAGAACGAGAAGATGGTCTTACAAGTCTGATGGTGTCGGCTTTAGAAGATGGTCTTCCAAACCTGATGGTGTCGGCTTTAGAAGATGGAGATTAAGTATTTAAATAATTTTCTTCCTCAGCTCTTGGTCAATAGAAAATTGCTTTAGGATGCCATTCTGCGGAAACGAAGCCTCTCAGCCGTTGCCCCTCGTCTAACGAGCAACGTTTCCAGGGAGAACCACGTGGAGGTGGGCTATCATATCTCCCCTTCGCAGGACCATTCCTCTGCTCATACGTTCTTGCCTGAACGTTGTCTTCCCAGAAGGAAACAGAGCAGAGTGTGTCCCGCTTTTAATGATTCAGTCACTGACTATCAGTGACTTTACAGCATCTACAACAAAAGCAACAGCAGAAGATGTTTTTAAGCCTTTTTCGAAATTTCCCTTCCTTCTTTTGAGGCTGTTCTGCCTCGTTTTCGGGTGTTTCCTCAGCCAGTGGACCAGAGAACCATTGTATGTCATCGAACTTAATGAAGCCAGATTCTTCTAAGCAATCATCGAGAAATCTTTCCATGAGATCTTTGTCACAATATTTTTTTGGTTTCTCGAAAGGACGATCCGAAACGATGAGTCGAGCATCTTCGTAGATAGCATCTGGGTCCGAATCCTCAGTAGCAGTTTCGTAATCACTGAGATCCGAACTCGCTTCAGAGACATCGTAATACATAACTGAACTTGTTTCAGAAGCAACATCGTAATATACATCTTCATCATCTGCTGGAAGTTTTACCCTATTTTTAGTTACGTGATCAACAATGATAACGATGCCGAGCAAGATGACAATGGCGGCAGCCAAAAGATAGCTTCCTTCATAAACAGTGAGGAGCCATAAAACGCAAAACAATGCGAAAAACATGGTGACTTTAGAAATTCCAAGTTTACAACACTTGAATTAAACGATAAAAGTAATAAATTACTCGCAGAAAGTTTTTACACAGTTTGAAATCAGAGCATTAGCAATACAAGCTAGAATATCAAAAGTTTCCGTAAGGAATGAATGAGAAATTTATTGATTGTTTTAATGTATTTTGCAACAATTAACACTATGTTGTGTTTTGGTCTCAACAATAAAAATTTATTTCAAGAATGAAATTTATTAATGCAACAATGGACGCATGTGAACAATTCATGGAACACTTTTCAGAAGGCATTGTTACTGAATGACGTAGTTGAAGTATTGTTGACATGAAATATATTTCTTTTTCGTTTAGTGTTGCCATAATGCCGAAAAAAACGAATAAAAATTGATCGATAACAATAGCGTTGAATTGTGAAAATATGGGGCTCTTATTCAGATTAATATACTTTCCAACAATTATTTCATTAAAATAAAATATAAACCAATAGATCAAAAACTTATTTTAGAAAGCATCTATGCGATAAGCGCTACAGCCGCTAACAACCACACAGATTATATATAGACCATAATATGCAGGTATATTTAGCAGAACCAGAATTCCACAGCACATTTAAATATTAATTGACAAGTGAAAAATAACAAAACATCAAAGAGAAAAAAGAAAGAACATGATATGAAACTAAAAAGGTCGTGGCCTCATAAAATGTGCAAATGATTTTTTAAAGAAGTTTTACTTGCCATGTTCTCCAATTTAAGGTGATGACGGAGTCTGAAATGGACAAAATTAAAAAAAATTCCATTTAAATCAGACTGATTGTAATTTAAATCCGTTCAAGTTTTTAACAACATTTACGAATATTTAAAATATCAACTGCAATCTCATGAGAATTACTTGTTCTCCAATCATTTTCGAACTGTTCGAGTGTGATAATGGTTTTATTATTTAAATAAATGTATATACGTATAAAAAACAAAGAACAATTACCAAATATCTAATTATTATAAAAGCAATAATGTTTTTTCGTTAGAGAAAAAAATTGAGAAAGTTTGTCCACTTCGCGAAAAATATTTCTATAATTCTAGTAAAATAGATATAGTCGATCTTCAATACCATCACTCTTCACGAAGATACAGAACACCAACAATAACAAAGCAAATAAACAAACAAACAAATAAACAAACAAACAAATAAATAAATAAATAAAAACATATCGATTTAAGGCATTTTGCGTTAGCAAGGTTCTACATAATTTCATGCATAAAATGTACTATTTCATTAATCAATTATGTTTTACGATTTTAAAATCAGAAAATTTATAAGATAAGTAAGGTTGTTAAATATGTGTTAAATATTATAATTATTAAAGAGTTGAATGACTAATAAGCCATTTAATAATCTGATTTCCAATTATTATACGATCAGATAATAACAAAATTTTAATTACTTTATGGAAAATAATTATGAATTTTTATCTGCTTCCCTTTCTGTTGATATAGCAACAGCTCTTCAACACTGCTTAATTTACTCATTAAAAGTTATGTTTCCAATGATAAAACGAGCGTATCTATATTATAAAGGACAAACGTGTTCGTGCATAACACTGGCGTCATTTTGCAATTTGCATCACTTTTGACGATGAAATTTCGGTTTTGCGATTTTTGCTACTGCAATTTTTTTAATTTCTAAACATAGCACATTTTTAAGTTTTACACCGTTATATAGGTAAAAATATCTACTTTAAATGAAATTTGTTTGAAAACTGCATATTAATTGACTGATGTATTATGGCGTTTAAAAAAATTTTCAAGCATGAATTTTTAATTTTTTTTTCAATTTCTAATGCAATTATTCTTTTTTTTGCCCCACCCTAAAAAACAACGCAATAATTAAAATAAAAAGATGTGTACTTTGTTTTTATAAGCCAATAAAAATTCAGACTCAATAGCTATATTTTCCCTCTTTCGAAATTGACGTCATTGTATGGAGAAAATGCGCATTTTTGATATATAAATAGAAAATGATAACTATAAGTGCGTTAAAATGATGTACTATTCTAATTTCAATTTATTTGAAGTTAAAAATCTGCTTTAATACAGATATTTCAATTTCAGGTTACCAATTTAGGAAAAAAAAAGCGAAAGAAAACATGATTGTTATATGTTTTGGCACATTCCATTTTAAATATTTTCAATTTTACGTCAAACTGACTCTAAATAAACGGTAGCTATGTTTTATTTCATACTTCGATTGTATACTACAGCCGTATCTTATAGTTATACGTTATATAGCTAAGTATTTTATATGTTTAGATGCAGTAGAAACATTTTCTATGATTTATATTAAACAGTTATTAATAGTTAAATCCCTTTTCAAACAAACCTTCATGACTGATGTCACGACTAAAAGTTTAAAGAAAATGACATTACTATCATCTAATCATTGAAGATTTAATTTTTATGAATGGAAATTTAAGTTTCAATTTAAATGATTTAAATGTTTTATAATGTGGGGAAACAATCTTGCACTTCTCAAATTAATGCTTATTACGCACATAAAGTGAAGGCTATATTTTTATACAACACAAAATAAAATTTCCGTAAATGCTACTCTATTTAGATGTATTTATTGCATTTTTTCCCGTTTTGTCAGGAAAATCGAATACTTATGTTACACGCACAAAAGAATTCATTCTAATTTTAACATGTTAGAAATTGTGCTTCAAACATGACAAATGAGGTGCGTTTGTACTATAACTAGTTTCAGTGAAATTAATTATATAGTCTGTTATTATGATATGATTAATTTCCGTAATAAAATAAGTGCATTTTAAGTTTGCAACATTTTATCTTTTGTTGACATTTACTGAAAATTCCACTGAGAAACTTGCATAGCTTTGAAAATTTCACAACTTTCATATTTAAACTCTTTTTCCATTTATTATCTATTTCTCCGGAAACATCTATCCAAAAAACTGTCGGTAGATTATAGGATTGCCATAATTAAACAGTTTTAGTATACAAATTCATTTTTTAAATTCAGTAATACGGAAATATAGGACTCCATCTTAAGTAGGACGTAATCACCATGGTAACCTAGAATCACTATCACGATATTTCATTGAATTAATTACACATGATAGGATTTAATAGAATGAAGGATGGGACTATAAATTGGTCACAGAGATTATAAAATGTCACATACGTCATATATGACTATAACACAATACTTGTCAGATAACTTGACGATACATCTCGGTCGCTTGACGATTAATCCTCGGAAATTGCTATAACAAAGAAGTACCGATTTTTTAAAAATTCAAATTAATTAAATATTTTATTAATATATTTTTAAATTTTGATTCGATTTTCATAAAATTTGAAATGACTCAACAAAATTCTGCAACGATTATATATATTAAATTTCCAACCATTGGGATGGGTAGTTTTTGCGCTGTTAAATGCGGACAAACGGACAGACGGACGGAACAGACGACGTCTATATATGCTACGTATTTATATAACTACAAACGCACATAAAAACTGAAACATATTAGTACAATTGCATGAAAATAACGTAATTGTTTTTAAATTCAATTTCGCAAGTTCTAAAATTGCGACTAAAAAACGTAAAGTTTTTCATAAACGTCAGGTTAAACATTATCAGGGTAAGATATTGTAATCGAGTTACATGAGACTAATACAAAAGTATCGTATTATTAAATTTCAAACTTTACTTGAATATATTATTTATATTTGTCTTATAAAAGTCCTTTTTAGCGTTGTTAATGAATCAGTTAAAAAAAATATGTATATTAAATATGAAAAATCTATTAGAATTAGAAAAAAAAATTATTTTCGCCTAAGTTTTCTAACCTGGCGTCCAATTGACTCTAGGGTTTGATCGTAGGGTTTGATTCCATAGCAACTATAACAGTATAGATAAATACTTATTAAAATTTATAAAAAGGTGCATAAAATTTATTTAAAAACTCACATGCGAAAGATCTTATATACAATCTTAACCCCGAGAACTTTCGATTGTGAACGTGATCATTTTCAAGGGGGATACATTAAACTGAAGTGCTGCTACTGCTGTGCTGTTTTATATCAGTTTTGAACAAGTACCTGTCTATTAATCTGTAGGAGTGTATATTAAGTTCGTACGTTCAGATGCTGCAGTTCTTGACAATTTCAAAATATAGAACCATATCTCAGGTTCGTTGTAAGATATAACATCGTTACATACGTTATTCCCTTTACTCAAAATTTCTAATGATTCTCTGATTTTTAAAGTACAGCGTGATTACAAATGAATATCCCAACTTTGAAGGGCTATATCTTGTGAACAATAAAATATAGTATTCGATTTCACACATCGAAGTGAGTGAGAAGTTATAAAGTTTTATAAATATAAAGGTTCGTTTTTTTTGGCGAAAGATGGCTCAGCGAGCAGCGGGTTGGAAGTGAACCGGCATATTCCGTTGCGAGTTCATTCAGTCAGTTGCCGCCAAGATACATAAAAGATAAAGTGTTTTTTCCACGTCTACAGCTGGTAGACGAGGAAAAAACACTTTATCTTTTATGTATCTCGGCATTTTATGTATTGTAAAATATGTATCTCGACGGCAATTGGCTGAATGAACTCGCAACTGAACATACCGGTTCAATTTCAACCCACTGCTCGTTGCCTCATCTCTGGTAGAAAAAACGAACCTTTACATTTATGAAACTTCATAACTTCTCACTCACTTCGATGTGTGAAACGGAACACTACCTTTTATTGTTCAGAAAATATAGCCCTTCAAAGTTGGGATATTCATTTGTAATCACCCTGCATAATAGTTTGTTGTAGGTATTATAATTTTTTGCGTTTTCGAAATCTAATTTTATATTTTGCCGTTGATGTAGTCTTGATAATGCTGTAGACGGTCGGTTGAATTTGATGTCTGTAATATGTTCCCTCAATATGTCTATAAACTTTTGAGTAGTCATGTTTATGTAGAATAAATCTTTTTACTTTTCTGTACTATAAACATGGTAGAATAGACTCCTGCGATTTCATTGTTGGGTATTTGATGTATTTTCCTGTGAATTAAATCTTTTAACTTTGTTGGTGGTTGAAAAATTAAATTTTTCTCAGTTGAAGGATAAAATTTCACATCAAAACTTTAGGGACATTTACAATATCCAATGTCAATGTTTTTTGTCCTATATAGGACAGACTAAACGACAACTCCTTTTCAGGCTCAATGAACACAGAAATTATATTAATTAAAAAGAATTACAAAAATCCTCTATTGCTTGTCACTGTTGGAGTGACGGACATAATTTTAACTTTGATTCAGCCACTATTATTAAGAAATGTAACACTCCATTAGATTTAGACTTCTTTGAGGCAGTTTATATTCATAAATTTGGTAACTCCCTGGTCAATGATTTTTCAAGCGTACCTTACATCTCACCTTTCTGGGTTGAGTTACTGTGTCGTAGTGAATCACTTTCGGCTTAATCTGATTGGTGGCTCATGCGTGATGAGTTCCTCGGTGTGTTGTTGTTTTCATTTGGGTTTCTCGATTCAATTTCATGTCTTTGAGGGGATACAATAATGTTTAATTTTATTTTATTGACACTGAGGATGTGAGTCCAAGTTACTCACGAAACGTACGTCTGTCCATTGTACTATGATATTGTGTGTTAAACGTTGGTGTTTTTAGTGTATATTTATCCACACAAGATTTTATTCATAATACATAAGCTTAGCTTTACATTAATAAAATAAAGATGGATATTTATAAAAAGACACTTTAATATAACTCAGAAATAAAATGGAGCAAATAATTTAAATAAGAAAATACATAACTTTAAAAAATAACATTATGTGAGACCCGGGCAAAATTATCAACTCAAAGTTATGAATTTCTATATTTTGGTATTTTTGATTTCAATAAATGCATTTTATGATAATAAACTAATAAATGGAGTCATTAGCTATCAATGCATTTCAATACATCAATGCATTGTTATTATTTTTCTCAAAAATATGTGTAATTTTAATATGCACTTGACTAAACCGAAAACAGAAATTAATTAGTTTAAGAAATGAATATAATTTGAATCCTGATGCTAAGTATTAATGCATACATTCAAAAATGAGTTGGACCGCCGTTTTTCTGAATTACTACGAATATGTGGCTCGGCATAGATTGAACAAGTTTTCCCAACTGCTCCTGGCCACTGGTTCCATGCTGAAAGTATAGCCATTTTAAAATCATTTGTGTTTTGATATTGACATCCATCATGATAGACTATTCGAACCATTGTACCTCAACAATTTTCAGTGGAGTTTAAATCAGGTCTGCAGACTGGCCATTTCATGACATTCACATGCGAGCGTTCAAGCCACTCTTTTCTAACGACATTGTACATGATTTTTAGGTAAATGTGAGCTCTCGAACTGTTAGACGAATTCTTTAACGAGCATCAAAGATGAAATGGAAGAAAATGAAAGTTAAGCCAAAACTTGAGCCTCATCACATTAAAGCCAAACTTCACTTTGCACAGCAGCACATGTCATGGACAAAGGAGTGGAGCGCAGTCATCCGGACAGAAGAAAATAAGTTTATTTTAGACGGCCCAGATGGCTTAAGGTACTACTGACACGATATTAGGCATGAAGAACGGCATACCTTTGGTGGAAGATCCGTGATAGTGTGGACTGGTTTTTCTAAGAATGGTAAAATTTCTCTGGCTTTCCTTAATGGAAAACAAAAAGCAGAAGATTACCAGTTAATGCTGGAAGATAATCTATTGCCTTATGCACCGTTGATTGCTGGGAGTAACCTGGGCATGTCAGCCAGATAATGCAGCAATACACTCTGAAAAAAGTACAAAAGAGTGGCTTGAGCGCTGGCATGTGAATGTCATGAAATGGTCAGCTCGCAGCCCTGATCTAAAAACATTGAAATTTTTTGGGGTACAAGGGTTCGAATAGTCTATCATGATGGACGTCAATATCAAAACACAAATGATTTAAAAATGACTATACTTTCAGAAGGGAACCAGTTGTCAATGAAGCAGTTGGAAAAACTTGTTCAATCTATGCCGAGCCGCATATTCGAAGTAATTCAGAAAAATGGCGGTCCAACTCATTTCTGAATGTGTGCATAA
Source organism: Maratus michaelseni (assembly GCA_963931845.1). NCBI lineage: Eukaryota > Metazoa > Arthropoda > Arachnida > Araneae > Salticidae > Maratus > Maratus michaelseni. The sequence goes on along the minus strand of OZ007589.1, from coordinate 450,830,589 downwards.
TTACCTAGCACCAGGATTCAAAATTATGTTCATTTCTTCAAGTCAGTAATGTACTGTTTTTGGCTTAGTCATGTGCTATATTAAAATTACACATCTATTTGAGAAAATTTTAAAAAATGCATTGATGTATTGAAATGTATTGATCCCTAATGACTCTATTTATTAATTTCTTAAAATGCATTTATTCAGATATAAAAATACCAGAATATAGAGACTCATAATTTTGAGTTTATAATTTTGTCCAGGTCTCACATAATGTTACTTTTTTTCAGTTATGTATTTTCTGAGTTATATTAAATTTAGATGTCTTTTTATAAATATGTATCTTTATTTTATTAATGTAAAGCTAAACTTATTTATACTATGATTTAAATAAGTTGAACATTTTCTAAGTTTATAATTTTGTCCAGGGCTGTAGATAATAAGCACATATATGTGTTTAAATTGATCTACTTTTAAGTATTCACAGTGATAAGATTTTCAATCATGACTATTTGTATTCATTAAAAAACGTAAAATTTTGATATATTTTTTTCACACAAATATATTATATTAAAAAGTACGATCTGTGTAAATAATAGTCAAAATTTCATGTTTATACAAAAAAGTTTTTGAAGATACACTAATAAAAACTTTGAATGTTTTTGTTGATTTTCAAAAAGTTTAAAAAGGTAGAAGATCCCTTAAAATAGGATTTCCTTATGAGTTTTTTTGTTTAAAGAAACCTTTTGTAGTTCAGAAAACTTTTATACTTTAGTTCAAACCATGCTCTACTGCACGTAGAAAAAACGCATTTTTAATGCTAGTCATTGTTTAGAGAGCTTTTAAATTAAAAGAGAAAGTTCCTTATTTAAAGGCCCACTGTCCTTTTAATAACATAGGGCATATATGGCAAACATTTAAATATATTATATAATTTTAACACAATAAGCCAATTTAAAAAAAAATGAACTCATTTCTTAAAACGGAACTCTACAATTTAAAAAAGTTTTTCTCTGTATGTAATTCTGATTTATTGCATATGACAAAATCTTTAGGCACAGACTTTCTTTCCAAAAGATGGTATACTAGCCCTTAGAATAAAGGAACATATATCTCATCCTTGAAAAAAAATTGGAAAAAAAACGGGATATTTTAGGTAAAATAAAAATGGCACAGCACGTAGAGTTATGACAGCGTTCTGAAATTTCTTATTTCAAAGAAAGAAAATAAACTGAAAATGTGCTCGGTGAAAATGGAACACTAAACTTTTCAAGATTTATTTATGAACCCTTTTATCATATGCCTTTTCATGTTTCAGTATTCTAAGTGATGAAAAAGATGTTGAAAATTTATTTTTTTGCTTTTTAAAAACAATGTATAATTAAGATCTATTTTTTAAAACGCTACGCAAAACTTCTCAGCTGAAAAATGTATACCTATACAAAAAATTTTGTTAAAATATAATGCCAGTTTGTTTAAAAGATTTTAAATAGTCTATTTTTTGGGCATGAATTTATATAATTGTTACTATGATTCACAAAATTATGTTAAAGTACCGAAAAAAGACTTGAGAATTGATTTTGATCTATAGCTTTTTGCTCTACCGATGCTTTTTTCTTCGTAAAACACTTTTAAATCTAATAGGAACAAGTTGGAAATTGTACGTCAAACGTGACAAATGAGGTACGTTCGTACTATAGCTAGTTACATAAATATTCAGATCTTTTCGGATTTTTAATTCTGTGAAATGAATTATATCGTCTGCAGATTAATTTCTGTAATAAAATAAGTATCTCGGTCGCTTGACGATTAAACTTCAGAAGCTCCTATAACAAAAAAGCACCGATTTAAAAAAAAAAATCATATTTCTTAATAAATATTTTTATTAATATCTCCTAAAGTTTTGATTCGATTTTAATAAAATTTGAAATGTCTCGACAAAATTCTGCAAAGATAATCTATACTATTAAAAACCGTTCGCGTATCTATCTATGTAACCTCAAAAACTCGAAAACCGCAGGGCGCAGGGCTACGAAATTTTGCACACGGGTAGCTGGTAGGGCAGTCATGAACGATCGGGACAAAAAATTCGAAATTTTTAAATAGATTTTTGATAGATTAAATATTAATTAAAATCCATCCACAAAGAGATCTCATCAAAAATCCGCTTTTTTACATTGGTTGGTTGGTTTTATAATATCTCCACAGAAGTCATTAAATAAATCAAGGTAGCATTTGCAACTGCGATTCGAGTGTTTAAATTCAATTGATCAGAGATTATATGATATGTAGACAATCAACTTGTAAGGTATTGACTACTCCGTGAGTAGGCAATGTGTGAATGAGATCATTTTGTCCATTAACCGACTATGTGCGTACAAGTTATAAAGGCTCTCTATCTTTCTTTAACTTTCGATGGACAGCTGAATCCCTGAAATTGTGAGTCGCCGTGTAATTTCAATTATGCAAATTTTCTGGAGCTGGTCGATCGACACTGAAGTATATAAGCAGCGAATTTTGACTTGAGTTCAGAGCTCAGGGGAGCTAGAGTATACTTGGCCTGGGAAGTTGAATATTGCGACTTAGATTTAGATTTAGCCTTGAGACCTCGCATCGAGTCTCAGGATGGATAATCGGCCTTAGTATTTTATACTGGAGTTTTATGCAGTTGTAAAGCTGATTTGAACCTGCGTCAGCGCTTATTTAATTTGAAGGATAAGAGTGTTGGATCGTGCTTATATATTTTAAAGGTTAAGGTTAAATTATATTGTTTCAGTTTTGTTAAAGCTACAAATTGTTAGCAAGAACTCTTTTGTTAATTTAAACTTTTAGGAAAATTTCGTGGAGCTCGCTCAAACACCCTGCTAATTGTGTTAATAAACCAGTTTTTGGTTTTAAAACAGATGTACTTCTTTCCTCGTGCTCTACCACACCAGCGGACATTTTAATACGGCCGCTACAAACTTAATTATTAACCGTTGCCAAATGCTAAAAACTTAACTTTAAAGGATTTTATAGACTTAATGAAGGATAATTAGCTGGGTTAAGGGTTTTTTTTTGCATGACTTATATTAGTATGATAGAGATTATTAATACAGAAAACTTTATTTAACAGATTATTTGTTAAATTTACGGGGATGGGAAGGGGTAAGCGGGGGTAAGCGACTTTTATTAAATATAAAATTTATTTTACTTGACCGCGCGCCACCTGGCGGCGGCTTTTTCATTAATTGACACTCCTTATTAATAAATCCAAATCTACTGCTCTGATTTCAACAGAACTAATTACATTTAACAAATTTAACTTTTTTAGCTGAACTCGTAACGTTTAATCGCTGTTTTATATAGATAATACCACTATTTTAGAATAACAGTTTTTATAAAAATTAAATTTATGTTCCTAATAAAAGTACAGAGCCCGTATTCAGTTGATGCGTACCAACACTGAAAATTATTGATTTGTTGTTGAGCACTTGACCGCGCGCCTCCTCGCAGACCCTCCCTCAAGTTTTTTTCTCTAACTGTGCTTTATTTCCAGAACTCAGATAATTATGTTCCTAACTTCTCCAAACCAGTTCCATTTTGCTAAATTATCATAAAAATCAGCATTCATAGCTTCAGCGTGTATTTCTAGAAAACAGCTACCAGTATTTCCGAATAATAGTCTGAGCAAAATTTCAAATTTACTTCCTAGCTTAACCAAATGAATCAATCTTTAAAAATGCATATAGAGGTTCTCCTAATTTATCATTTGCTGAAAGGCACTTAAATATCCGTTCCCGCTCCGGCCCCTCCCTCAAGGTTTTTTGTCTATCTTTACACTGTTTCCAAATCTCAGCAACTAATTTTTCGATTTCAGTCAACTGATTCCAAACATCATATTTAACTTAATAATCAACGTCTGTATCATTAAAATAAATTTATGAGCAGTGGGTACCCCTATTTCCGAATAACAGTCTAAGACAAATTTCTAATAAAGTTCCTAGCTTAACCAAAAGAACGAATCTTTAAAGTTGCATAGCGGTCCTCCTAATTGGTTATTTACTGAAGTGAACTAGAACATCCGTTCCTCCCCGGCACATCCTTCAAGGTTTTTCTCTAACTATGCCCCGTTTCCATAACTCACCAACAATCATTCCGATTTCAACGCAAGTGATTCCAAACATTGTAATTAACCTAATCGTCACCCTCTATAACATTAAAGTAAATTTATGAGTAGCAGTTACCACTTTTTCCGAATAATAGTTTAAGCCAAATGCGCAATTAAGTTCCTAGCTTAACCAAACGAACGAATTTTTTAAGATGTATAGTGGTCCTCTTAATTAGTCATTTTCTGAAATACACTTGAACATCCCCTTCTCCCTGACCACCTTTTTCAAGGTTCTTTTCTCTAACTATGCACCGTTTCCACAACTCAGCAACTATCTTTCCGATTTCAACGCAACTTATTACAAACATTATAATTAACTTAATAGTTACCCTATATAACATCATTTCAATCTATAGCATTATAGTAAATATATGAGTAGAGTTACCACTATTTCAGAATAATAGTTTAAGCCAAATTTGTAATTAAGTTCCCAGCTTAACCAAACGAACGAATTTTTAAGGATGCACAGTGGTCCTCCTAATTAGTCATTTTCTGAAAAGGACACTTCAACATCCCTTCCCCCCGACACCCCAGCAAGGTTATTTTCTCTAACTGTGCTTATTTCATTAACTCGGCTAATAATGTTCCCATCTTCTCCAAACCAGCTCACTTTTGTAGCACGTCTACTATACGGTGTCGTAGGTAGCGGAAACCTGTGTCAGAATTTCGTTCGGAAAGAGGTTTGTTTAGAAAAGAATGCTCCCCTGGCGGTGGAAGGTGGAAATAAAAGATTTTCCTGAGCGTCCGTTATACGGTGCCGAAGACATCGGAGACCCGAGCCAGAGTTTCGTTTTTTAAGAGATTTACGTTTATTACACGGACCCGGGCAACGCCGGGCGGATTAGCTAGAATAATCTACTCTATTAAAATCCATGCGCGTATATAAATCTATGTAACCTCAAAAACTCGAGGGCTCAGGGCTACGAAATTTGGCACACGGGTTGCTGGTACAGGGCCCAATGAACGATTGGGTAAAAAAAATTCGAAAATTTTAAATAGATTCTTTTTTTAATTTTATGTGTTTGACGAATTTTTGTCATTTTTTATGTTTAACCCGTAATCACACGAGTTCTAACCAGTTCTAAATGTTTACTGCAATGTGAGATATGCATATTATGGGCGCCAAATGCAGTACTAAGAAACTGTAGCGGGTATTATTACGATAATTCTTTTAGCTCGCATGGAAATAATTAGAGATTATTTAATTGCGCTTAACTATTACCTTTTTTAAAAAATAAAGAAAAACATTTCATCACAAACATCAACAAAACTTTTTATTATATTTATTCCCTTATTTCAAAGATATCGTTTTATCGTCTGCTGCCATAGCAACATGATAAATTAAGTTTCATTTAAAAAAATGCACAGTAGTAGAACAATATTTTTCTAAATCGTATATTTATTGAACAACTCAACACTTTAACAGGGGGATTAAATTCATTTTATTCACATGTTAGAATTAAGTTCATGAACTCCCGTGCGTAGAACGGGTTAAACAGCTAGTATATTTTAAATTGCAAACTATTCGGTTGGGTAGTTTTTGCGTTGTTATATGCGGACGGACGGACAGACGGACAGACAGACAGACGGACAGACAGACAGACGGACGGACAGACGGACGGACCAAGCGACGACTATAGGTGCTACGTATTTATATAATTACGAAAGCACCTAAAAAAGAAAAGTAAATGAACATTAAGTTTTAAAACATTTAATATCTTTTAGGTAAATCTACTGTATAACACATTTTAAGATAATAAAAGCAAATTGTATGTCCAAGCGTCTATTTAGTTATTTAGCTTTCATAACTTCACATTCATTGTAATTCTTCTTATTCATTGTAATGACGGTAACAAACGACCAAGCATTTTAAATGATAAAATGAAGATAAATATACATCATTAAAGTTGGATTTAGACATGTTGTGGCTTTAAGCAGTACTCACTACTCAATATATACCCGATGACTACTATTTTATAAGCTGGGGAATTTTGAATATCATTAAAAAAGAATTTCAAAACTTTTCCAATCGCTCACATTTTTATGGCTTTGTTATGTGAATTGATATGAATTTATATTTCTATGTTTCGTGGTATCAGAAACACGAATATGCAATAAAATTATGGTGTTACTGCCGTACTTTTAAAAATTAGGTTCAATTTGAACATTCAGATGACAACTTATAAATCAAAATTAATCCTAATTAATGATTCAAGTTATGTTGCCATATATCCATTTCATAAATAAGTGAAAATAAAGAAATATATCTTTGTATGAAAGTTAATTGTCGCTCTGTCGCATCACTATGTTTACAAAAAATAAAAAATTGTGGTTCTTAAAGTTGCAAATGTTAAATTATTTCTATATTAGGATTATTTTGCAAAATCGAAATCTAAACTTTAGACAAGTTTTCTTTGCATAAAGTTTTGATTTATTCTAAATAACAGAACTTTTAAGCATGGAAAATTTAAAGAAAAAAATAATGTGCTACTCGTTAGACTAAAGATTTATAAATCTTGTTCTGAAAGGGAATAAAAAAAAAGGAAATATTTTTAGTAAAATAAAAATGGTGCAGCCCATAGAGTTGTATCTTAAGCCTTGACAGCTTTCTGGAATTTCTCATTTCAAAGAAAGAAAATGGAGTAAAAATATATTCGGCGAAAAGGGAGCATTAAATTTTAAAGATTTATTTATAGACTCATTTATCATTTGTCTTTTCCTATTTCAAGGTAAAATGAAAAATTGTTGAAACATTACTTGTTATTTAGAAACCATTATATAATTTAGGCATAATTTTGTAAAATTTAGAGCTCTTTAGGTGTCGAAATTTATGTCATTTTAAAGTTTTTCTTTGGTCTACTATTAGTAGCGTATTTAAAAGGTTTTCCTTCATGCGAAAAGCAATAATTAAGATTTAACGGGTAGGATTCTTAAAAACAATATTAAGTGTAATAAAAAAAAAATAGTTATACTTCAAAAGTTTTAAGAAAAGTCCTGCAAATCAAAAGAGTTTTCTTTACATATCGTTTTTTCAAGAAATTTTTATTTTAATTTTAATTTTCAGTATTAATTTCATAATGCTAAAATGTAGATAAGAAAAATACCGATAATTGAATCTTTTTCACGACTATTAAACTATTAGTAAAGAAAAAAAAATAGAATTAAAAGAACTGAATTCAAATTTAAGGTGTTATTTAGAAACCATCATTATAGGCATAATGTTTTTAAATGTATAGGTTTAATTGCTAAAATTTAGGCCTTTTGAAGATTAAGTATGTGTTTTATTGATAGTACATTCTATAACAAAAAAAATGACCCACCAAGAAATAGTTCGATTGTAATGAAATTTCGTTTGCAAAGACGTTTCGACAGAATATGCAAATGATTAAAATTTGGCATCCAAAGAAATAATTCAGGAGCTCCAGCGCATAGAAACTGTGCATCCAGAAAGTGTATATAAGGAGCGATTTTCGATCTGATGTTCAAAATTTCTGTTTAATTTTTACTGCGCATATCTTACGTCGACTGTAATAATGACTCGTCGAAGGATTCGTGCACATTCCGAGCATATTTCACAGTTTGAAAGAACTAGTGTCATCAGATTGAAAGGGGCTGGATGGTCAAATCGAAGAATCGTTCGATATCTGAGTCGAAGCGATGCGGAAATTAGACGATGTTGGCAAGAGGGAGCCAACACCGGCAGATTTAAGCGTCAGGACGGCAGCGGTAGACATAGAACCCCAACTGAACGGAAAGAAGAGCGATTGTCAGATCAACTGCCAGTGCACCAGATTCGTCGTTATCAACCAACCCACGTGTGGCTCGCACACATGTATCCTACATGATCATTGATAGGTGACAGAGAGAGGGAAATCTACGCTCGCACCGACCGTTATGCCACTTAAGCCTCACGCCTATACACCGTCAAGCCCGATTACAGTGGTGTTTAGCTCGATCAATTTGGCAGTGCGCTGACTAGAGACGTACAGTCTTTAGCGACGAGTCCCGTTTGTTACTGTGTCCTGACAACCACCCAAGATGTGTCTGGAGACGTCAAGGGCAGCGCGAGGATTCTGTCTTTAATACTATTGCACGCCACAGACTCCTGTAACAGGGCTTTATGGTCTGAAGTTCCATTGCCTTTGATAGCCAGTTGCATTTGGTAGTCATTAGTGGTACACTTACATCACAGCGGTACATAGACGACATTCTGCGACCCGTTTTGTTGTTATTCTTTCTGCGACATTCTGAACTTACTTTTCAACAAGATAATGCTCAGACGCATACGGCACGTGCTGTTATGAGTATTTTTCAAGTTTGCCAAACACTTCTTTGGCCAGCTAGCTTACCTGACTTCTCCTTATAGAGCACATTTGGAACGTGATGGGAAGTCGATTGAAACTATTCCGGAATGTTGCAATTTAGCCCAACAGTTAAAAAGAATTTGGCAAGAAATTTCTCAGGCTGTCATCCGGGAACTTTATCAGTCTATTGCACGCTGGGTGATCACTTGCATCCCGGTCAGAAGTGGACCAACGCCTGGTTGATTTTCCCACTTTACAACGAACAAAATTTGTAATAAATCATTTAATTGTTCTGAAATTTTAATCGTTTTGTTTCTATGTATGTTCTTCAAATCCACCAATTTTTGTTGCAATAGGACAACTCCTTCTTGGTGTTTTTGTTTGGTTTAAAACCCTGCAGGCTATAAACGAAAAACATGTGAAAATTTCTTGATTTTTTTTTAAAACTTTATATTTTTGAATAGATATATACGTTATTTTTACACAAATGAACACAAAATTTATACAATATCCACATAGTCATGTCCTGCAACTACATATCATTTCGAGCATTTTATTGTTCAGGGTGATCCTATTTTTACTTTCTTGTATCTTTACAAGAAAAAATATTGGATTCATGAAAATTTTCGACTTCTTGTTTTCGACGGATTTTAGAAGGTTCTGAACAGGATTTGACTGTTTTTAGGAAATGTCTGTGTGTGAGTCTCTTTGTGTCTCGGTCTGTCTGTATGTCTGTATGTATGTGACAAACATTTTGTGGGCGTTTTATTGTGGTTGATTAGTTTTTGATGTAAATCACCAATAGAGGACACTGCTATGCTACGATTTTCACAATAGCTATATCTTAAGAAATAATTCACAGAATTTCACCAATCTTCAGATTCAGTTAGACGTTGACATAAGTTGTTGTTGATTAGGTTTTGGTGTAAATTTCTCAACAAGTGACGCCTGCTATGCTGCATTTTTCAGGATTTACACGATTTTAGCGATAATCATACCTCAAGAACCAATGCACGGAATTTAATAAAACTTTAGATTCAGTTAGACCTTGATATAAATTGGCGCTGATTCCTTTTTGGCGTATGTGAAACCTGTATGAGATAGAAGAAAGTTTTGGGATTCGTACATCCGACTAGTTTTGTTATAGAGGGCATATTTAAAATATTTTATTTTAAGGTAAGAAAAATGATTATGAGGCAATAAGTAATTAAAAAAATGTGTCGAATTTATTTTTCCTTTGAAAAAAGTTGTTTTGAGAACAGGAGATTGATTACTATGTATATTTCTTATTTCCTTGCAGAATATAAGAATTGAAAGTCCATGATAAATGCACCCTTCTTACCCTGAATGGGTTGAATCGACCCGTTTCTATAATTTATTTCATTCGAATCGAGCCAGAAAATTTTTCACAAAGCAAGTTAGGTAAAAGACACAGATAACTAAGCTATATAAATATATAAATAGAAATTCTGGTGTGAAATGTTTTTATCAAGATTAAGCAAAATTTCAACAGGGTAGGAAGGTTAATGAAAGCGTAAAACAACAATATAAATAATTTCGTGGGAAAAAAATAAACATATATGGTGCTGGGGTTTGTGGTATTTGCAATGAACATTCTGGGATACTGACTCCTGTGGATAAAAAAAATATCCCACATGTATTGCTTAGTGTTGATTCTAATTCATTGGGACATGGAAAAATTGGATTAATTTCAAATATCTCATATAATATTACCCAGTAAAACCCGCTAAGACTGATTCGAAAAGGACGAAAGAAAAATTTCGTTTCTGACATGTTTCCGTCTTACAAGTAAAATTGTATGGTATTCCTTCCGTCGGGACGATGAAAATTTTCCGTTTTAGACAGGCTTAGTTTTTACAAATTTTACTATTTTACTATTTATATTTCAAATATTTTTTAACAATAAATTCTTCTTTAACAATTAAAGCAAATTTTTAAATTAGAAAATTTTTATTATTAAGATCATTATAAAATATTAAATCATCATTGTATTTATATAACAATGATGTACACATAAGCAAACTGGTCTTGTTTTAATGAAACCAGTTCATAACAATATTTTTTTTTCTCCGAAACGTTATTAAGTTAGTTTCATTGTGTTTACTTCTTAAAACTAAAAACGTAAATTTTGGACAAGATCTTCATTGCATGTCATTTTGATTTATTGACTCGGCTCTCACAACTAGACTCGGCTGGCGTTACCCGGGGGTAACCCGGCTAAAATAACCTTAACGCTGCCCGGGATTAATTTATCTCCATAATATAATTTTATAAAAATTTCAATTAAAAATATCTTTATACAAAGGATAAAAAAATAAATAAAACTAACCTGAAAATGTTGGCTGTCGTAAAGTCACGTGACGTAATCGCTTATCTCTCACTTATGAATGAACACAGTCGCTCATATCAACAGGTTTTTTAGAGATAAAGATAACCTTAGACACCCCTCTCTCGAAACATATAACTTGGTCGTCAAAGATTTCTTGCTCTCGCTTTTAGGTAGATTTCGTAAGAAATACTACCTATTACATTCTCACCTAAGTTGGAAATTTTGAAAAATTTTTGCAGATCTACGCCGATCATGACTCCCAGAACCCAAAACCACCCCCAGTTCAAAAGTTTATCTATCTATCTATCTATCTATCTATCTATCTATCTATCTATCTATCTATGTCACTTTTTTCTGACCACGATAAATGGAAAAATTCTGCATAAATCTCTTCCAAACTGATACATAAAATCAAGGGTCATAAAATCTCGGTCAAGTTCGTTAATGGGCAAAATCGAACCAAGGGGGGGGGGGAATGGGGGGGCTTTTTGTGAAAACAGAAAAATCCTCATAATTTCTTTATTATTATACGTATCGAATCCGTTTAAAGTTATTATTACTTCTAGGAAAAGGGCCGAAAATGTATGTATGACAGATTTTTGATATAATCAAAAATGGCCCCAAGGGGGGAAAAAAGGGGGGTTTTAGAAGAAAAAAAATCATAGCTTCGTCAATTCACAAGATATCAAATCCGCGTAAATTTATTATTAATCCTCTTAGTATTATCTAAAACTTTTATATTGACAAGTTTTTTATAGGACCAACCGTTATAGCAAAAAAAAAAAAAAAAAAAATTAAAAACAAAACAAATCCCTGCCGGCTCCGCCTGCAAACAAGTTATTTTTCGAAGTAGGCGGTTCCAACTCCCGCATCTTTTCGAAACTGATACATAAAATCAAGGGTCATAAAATCTCGGTCAAGTTCGTTAATGGGCAAAATCGAACCAAGGGGGGGGGGGAAATGGGGGGGCTTTTTGTGAAAACAGAAAAATCCTCATAATTTCTTTATTATTATACGTATCGAATCCGTTTAAAGTTATTATTACTTCTAGGAAAAGGGCCGAAAATGTATGTATGACAGATTTTTGATATAATCAAAAATGGCCCCAAGGGGGGAAAAAAGGGGGGTTTTAGAAGAAAAAAAATCATAGCTTCGTCAATTCACAAGATATCAAATCCGCGTAAATTTATTATTAATCCTCTTAGTATTATCTAAAACTTTTATATTGACAAGTTTTTTATAGGACCAACCGTTATAGCAAAAAAAAAAAAAAAAAAATTAAAAACAAAACAAATCCCTGCCGGCTCCGCCTGCAAACAAGTTATTTTTCGAAGTAGGCGGTTCCAACTCCCGCATCTTTTCGAAACTGATACATAAAATCAAGGGTCATAAAATCTCGGTCAAGTTCGTTAATGGGCAAAATCGAACCAAGGGGGGGGGGGGAAATGGGGGGGATTTTTGTGAAAACAGAAAAATCCTCATAATTTCTTTATTATTATACGTATCGAATCCGTTTAAAGTTATTATTACTTCTATGAAAAGGGCCGAAAATGTATATATGACAGATTTTTGATATAATTAAAAATGGCCCCAAGGGGGGGGGGAAAGGGGGTTTTAGGAGACAAAAAATCATAGCTTCGTCCATTCACAAGATATCAAATCCGCGTAAATTTATTATTAATCTTCTTAGTATTATCTAAAACTTTTATATTGACAAGTTTTTTATAGGACCAACCGTTATAGCAAAAAAAAAATAAAAACAAAACAAATCCCTGCCGGCTCCGCCTGCAAACAAGTTATTTTTCGAAGTAGGCGGTTCCAACTCCCGCATCTTTTCGAAACTGATACATAAAATCCAGCGTCATAAAATCTCGGTCAAGTTCGTTAATGGGCAAAATCGAACCAAGGGGGGGAAATGGGGGGGCTTTTTGTGAAAACAGAAAAATCCTCATAATTTCTTTATTATTATACGTATCGAATCCGTTTGAAGTTATTATTACTTCTAGGAACAGGGCCAAAAACTTATGTATGACAGATTTTTGATATAATTAAAAATTGCCTTAAGAGGGGGAGGGAAGGGGGGTTTTAGAAGAAAAAAATTCATAACTTCGTCAATTCCCAATATTTCAAATCCGCTTAAATATATTATAAATCCTCTTAATATTATCTAAAACTTTTATATTGACATGTTTTTTATAGGACCAACTCTTATAGCAAAAAAAAAAAAAAAAAAAAAAAAAAAAATCCTTGCTGGCTCTGCCTGCAAGCAAGTTTCGTTTTGAAGTAGGCGGTTCCAACTGCAGCATCATCGCAAAAAGGTCATTTCTTCTGCAATTCCCGACAAACAGGCACCCCACGTTCTGCGTCTTCGAAATCTACCTGTGCCTGTAGGCCGAGCCGTCAGGGATTTTTTTTTTTTTTGAAAAATTATATAAAATTTGTTTTATTAATTATTTTTGATTTTTTAAAATCGATTCCCAAAAGTTTGCTCCACACAGGGGTATAAAATATAAAATTGGATGGATAAAAGTATCAAACATTTTGGTTTTAAAAAAATCATATAAATTCGAATTATTAATATTTTTTTGATTAAAAAAAAAAAAATTACTCTCGAAACTTTTTTCCATACAGGGATATAAAGTGTAAGATTGGATGGATTAGATATAAAATAAATATTGATAAAAAACAAACTTCTCATTTTCGGTGAGATGGGGACTTTATTTAAAAAAATAATCACGAAAAATTAAAAATAAAAAATACAAATTACGAATAAACTTTATTGAAAAAAGCATAAAATATACTATATCGGGCAAAAAGATTGAATTTGTATTGTTTTTGTGAGTGGGTTCAAATCGCTGGCGAACTTGGAAAATCGGGGTAATACGCGAATCGCACTGTTCAATAAAAAATAACAAAACAAAACAAACAAACAAACAATAAAAATAAAAAAAATGTAAAAACTGAGCCTCAGGGACATTCGGATATTTTTCGTCTATTCGTTACCAAATTCGCAGACCTCTACGTGCAAGAGATTTTTCCAGCCATCACGCACACATAAACACATACACAAACAGACACACAAACATATTTCTTTTATTAGTATAGATAACAGAACTTTTAAGCATGGACATTTCTTTTCAAAAAATGGTATGTTATCCCTCAGAATAAAGAAACCCAAATCTTGTTCTGAAAGGAAATTTGTGAAAAAGAGCAATATTTCAGTAAAATAAAAATGGCGCTGCACGCAGAGTTATATGTTAAGCTATGGCAGCTTTCTGGAATTCCTCATTTCAAAGAAAGAAAATCCAGTGTTGAAATTTTGAAGATTTATTTATAGACTCTTTTATCTGTCTTCTTTTCATATTTTAACACTGAAGGAAAAATGTAAAGATGTGGAGAGATTATTTAGAAACCATTGTACCATTTAGGCAAACATTTTTTAAATGTATAATTTTTAAGTGACGAGTGACATTTCTTTAATATATATATATATATATATATATATATATATATATTAACCCTATCTTAAAAGTATTCTATAAATTTTTCCCAGCTAATATAATTTTTTAGGCCTAGATTATTTAATTCTCGTACGATAACATTTATTTTCAGCTGCCGTTAAAATATTCCAATAATACTTCCATTTTACCCTACTTTCCAATCATCTAAATGCGCACGATATCATTTATTTTTCTTTTCAAATCCTAATTAAAGATTAAATTATTATTTTATTTTCATGTTTTTCGGAGTCAATCTGTCTGACTTTCAAGGTATTTTCATTTTTATTTCAATCTTAAGTGCCGATATGATTTCCTTTCCCCTAATAAATTATCTGTTCTGTGAACCTTAATTTATTTTACCATTTCTTTTTTTTACTATTATTATTCTAAAAGTTACTTCCCGCATTTTTGGAGAGACCACAGTACCGCCTCTAATCCGCTTTTTTACCTTTGTCATTCGCTGAGAGTGTCTGCCGCATTGCAGGTATTGTAGGCATGCTGGTCCAGTATTTTACGGCTTGAATGAGTGTCAGAAACATAATTTTGTGTTGTTTTTAGTTGATAACATCAACGTACGTCATCAGGAAGTAACGTCTCGATTAATAAAATGGAACATCTCTTTTACTATCGTTTGATGACGTAGATTCTGATTGATTGTTACCGTGGAGTTATATATCGGTAAAATGCCGTAGCTAATATTATTTCAACATGATGGGCTCTTAGCTTGTGGAGAATGCTCTGCTTCTGTGAACTGTCGATCAGAACTAACATTTTTCCTTTACGGATTATTGTCTATGAGTTATTTGCCTGCGAAACACCATACATTTCTCGATCTTTGCTATTTAATATCGGCGACTGCAAATTACTCGATGTCATGCTAGTAAAGAATTTCACTAGTGATGCCTTTTATTTTTATGAAATATCTACTGGCTTGCTGATTGGAGTATGGACGTTAGACTGCTAAATGCTTAGCATCGAATGATGAATTGGGCTTAAATAGAGTCTTTATTACAGATAACAAGCGTGGAATGTATTCGTGACAAATAGAGAACCATAAAATCATGTCAACGACCTATTGCACAAAGAATTTATTACACACACACACATATACACACACATATATATATATTAATAATATACAAAAATTTTAAAGTCTCGCAAATCTAAACTGTTTTATTTACATATCGTTTTTCCGAGAAACTTTTATATTTATTTTAGTTTTCAATAATAATTTCATATGGTACAATGATATAATGAATTTTTTCTAATTGGTTTTATGTAAAGCAGATTCACTATATTTCTTATTTCCAGGAAAATGGACAATCGATGTAAAATGCACCTAAGTAAAAGTGCTAAACAATAATATAAAAAAATGTAAAAAAAAATAAGAAAGAACCATTGACAATGTTTTAATTTATGCATTTTTCAAATGATCATTCTGAGATTTTGATTCCTATGGAGTGCTCAATATCCCATATATATTGCTCAAATTGGATTCTCATTCATTTGAACACGGTCAAATTAAATTAATTTCAGATCCTTCTGTTCAAAAATATTATGTTACTAGTTACTTTTTATATCATTAAGAATTAAAAATTTTATTGATTAGTAATTTAAATAATTTTCATTATAATTATAAATCATTTAACCATCATTCCAGGTACATACTATTTTTAGTTTAAATTGTGCAGATCTTTATCTTGTTAAAACGAAAAAAGTATATTTTTTCTGTATCCCACCAGTATAGTTATGGGCAGGTTTTACTCTGTTAAGTTTATTTCTTAAAACTGAAAAAGAATATTTAGACAAGTTTTTCTTTGCATGTAGTTTTGATTTATTATATATAACAGAACTTTTAGGCATAGACATTTCTTTTCAAAAGATGGTATACTAGCCCTCAGGATAAAGAAAAATAATTCTCGTTTTGAAAGGAAATTTGCAAAAAAAAAAAAAAGAAATATCTTTGGTTAAAAAAATGGCCCAGAATGTAAAGTTCGATCTTAAACTATGACAGCTTTATGGAATTTCTCATTTCAAAGAAAGAAAAGGGAGTGAAAATGTGTTCGGCTAAAATGCAACGTTAAATTTTTAAAGATTTATTTGCAGACTCTGTTATCATTTATCTATTCATATTTTAACATTCAAAATAAAATAATGTGTTGAGACATTATTATTTATACAATTTAGGCATACATTTGTAAAATTGTTAAAATTTATGATTTTCTTAAAATGTTCCTTTGCATAATATTGATCACATATTTTAAAGTTTTTTTTTTTACCTTCAATGTAAAAGTATTGATTATGAGATAATGAGTAAAGAATAAATAAAAATATCGAATGTATCGAAGAGTGAATAACAAAAATAAATTATTAAAAAAAAAAGGTTGGCTATATTAGTTATTTTCATGGAAAATGTAATAAATGAAAGTAGGCTAGAAATGCATTTAAATGAAAGAGCCAAACAACAAAATATATAATTTGGCGATAAATCTTTGTCGCTTGGCGATTCATCCTTGAGGGCCGCTATAACACGAAAGTACCAAATTTACAATATAGTAATGAAAACAGAAACAAAAATATTTCATCCTTGAGAGGCCGCTATAACACGAAAGTACCAAATTTCTACTTTATTTTTCATATCTGATAGTTTGCATCTATCCTTTTTGTAACTTTAACATTTTTGTAACGATTTTATGCATTTCTATTGCTTATTCAAAGATAAATTCTTCTAAAGTTACAGAATTTCGTTAAAAACGCTTAAAAATTTCTTCTAAAGTCACAGAATTTCGTTAAAAACTGTTAAAATAGTAAAATGCGAATATCATTTGGTCGATTCTCAACGGAGAGCAACAACCATTTTCCCAATGGTTAATAATTCTGGGAAAAAAAAGAAAAAAAAAGAAGGAAAAATCATACATCCGGCATAGATTATGAAACACTTTCCAACAGTAACAGAATATTTTTAATAAATTTAATTCTTTCCAACAATGAAATGAATCTAAAAAATCAATTAAAAAAAACATAACTCAGTGTAAAAATTAATTTTCAGCAATAACCGCCGATATTCGAAGTCTTTCGTGCAGCCCTGTATAGGATCTACAGAATTTGTAAACAACACGTAATACACTAAAAATTACATAAAATTGCATACCAAGCGGAAAGAGAACTTAATCGATCATAGTCCATCTTTTAACCGAATTTTCTTGTGCATCTCTGTACATGAACGATAAATCCTACGCACTCCATATTCTATAGAAAATAAGTTGCATTAAAACTTAGTGATTCTTTAAAATTTCATTATGTTTCAAATGTCACAACATGTTCAAAATGCACCGCAAACGATTTTTCTCCAAAGATCATAATGTAAAGGAATTCATTTGTACGTCCCTGTAATGGAACTATAAAATCTACTAATTGTATACTCCGGTGAAAGCATTCTGTAGTCCACCTCAGTAATGCATATTAATTTCATTATGTTTGAAATATCGTAACATGAACAAAATGCGCCGCAAACGATTTTTCCCCGGAAACCATAACGTAATGGAATACTTTTGCGTGTCTCTGTAAATGAACTATTAATGCTACACACTTCATTTTCAATACTGAACATTCTATTATAAAATTCAATAATGTATAAAAATTTCATGGCAATCTGAGTATATTTACGAGAATTAGAGCACGGACAGACAGACAAACCGAATTCATAAACACTTTTCAACTATGTTGGAAAGTGTTAAAAAGACTCACTGACAGTGCTGCTATTTATGCTCTTTAAAATGAGCATTCTGGGAAACGGATTCCTAAGGTATAAAAAATATTTCACACATAATACTTAGTGTTGATTCTAACTTATTTGGACATGGGAATTTACTTTAATTTCAGATTTCTCAGTTCAATATTACAGGGTGATTCATAAGTAAGTATACAACTTCCAGATGCTGTAAAACAAAAAAAGTTTAAGACACGTTCCTCAAAAGCAAGCCGTAAGGTAGGTGTACTCATAATTTTTTCCCCGCTGCCGTGCGTAGTGACATAGGCGATAGTTAGCGTGTTACGCAAATATCAGTAGAAATGGCTGCGTCTGCAGTGGAGAAGGCATTTTGTGTTCTTGTATTGAGCAAAATGGAGTCTGTCACTATTGTGCAACGGTATTTTCGAAGACGATTTGGAAAAAAACCTCTAATCAGAAAATCCATTTATGGTTGGCTTAAAATTTTTGAAACTCACAT
Organism: Maratus michaelseni; assembly: GCA_963931845.1. Classification (NCBI taxonomy): domain Eukaryota; kingdom Metazoa; phylum Arthropoda; class Arachnida; order Araneae; family Salticidae; genus Maratus; species Maratus michaelseni. The sequence goes on along the minus strand of OZ007589.1, from coordinate 450,812,074 downwards.
GACACATCAAACCGGCAATCCATTTCTGTACACTTTGCACAAACAGCCCGTAGTCTCAAAGAATCAGGGTCCATAGGCCGTTTTTTTGGCCCATGAAATAAGACTAAAATTCGATTTTGTTATACTGACTTAATTATTTAACTTTATAATATTAGAAGCTTTATCCTGTAGGATTTCAACAATATTTTTTGCATTTTGTTCGGATTTATATAGCTTACACAAGCTCAAAGTTCGTATTATTCGTAGTTTTTGATGAAAATACGCAATTTCTCCTAATTTTACCTCAATTTTTAATATATTTTTTAACATTTTACTATGAGCGCAGCTTTGCAACACTTTTATTGCATATATGGTGCATTTTGATGTATTTTATAATATATGTAAAGAAGAATGTGTTGCACGATTGTGCTGTTATAAATAATTGATGTAAAATTTGGAGAAATTGCGTATTTTTCATCAAAAACTTCGAATAATACGAACTTTGAGCTTGTGTAAGTCATATAAATCCGAACAAAATGCAAAAACTATTGTTGAAATCGTACAAGATAAACCTTCTAATATTAAAAAGTAAAATAATTAAGTCAGTATAACAAAATCGAAATTTAGTCTTATTTCATGGGCCAAAAACACGGCTTATGGCCCCTGATCCTTTTTAAACCAATCATAAATGGATTTTCTGGTTAGAGGTTCTTTTCCAAATCGTGTTCGAAAATGCCGTTGCACAATGGTGACAGATTCAGTTTTGTTCAATTCAAGAACACAAAATGCGTTCTCCACTGCAGACGCAGTCATTTCTACTGATATTCATGTGACACGCTAGCTATCGCTTATGTCACTTCACACAACAGCGGGAAGAAAACTTTATGAGTACACCTACCCTACAGCTTGCATTTAGGGGAGCATGCCTTAAACTATTCGTGTTTTACAGCATCTGGAAGTTGTATACTTACTTATGAATCACTGTGTATTACTGTAGAATAAAACAAGCCACGACGGAATAGGAACGGACAGAAAAAAGAATTCCGTTTAAGAAAGGATTCCATTTTAGCAGTCACAACTGCATAGAATTAATTCCGTCACATTGAGAGAAAGAAAAGTTTCCGTTTAAATTAGGATTTCGTTTTAGTCAGGTTGAATTTTTCTCCGGTTTTAATGTATTACTACTTATTTTTTAACAATTCTTTAAAAAATAATATTAAAAAAATATTTTTATAATTATTTTATTATAAAACATTAAATCATCATTGCATCTACATACTACTAATAAGTTAACCAACACGAATTGATTTTGTTCTAACGAAACCTGTCCATAACGATATTTTTTTACAGAAATTTTACATGCAGGTTTCATTGTCTGATGTTTATCTCGTAAAAATGAAAACTGAACTTGGGACAATTTTTTCATAGCATGTAGTTTTAAGGTATGTTAAAAAAAAAATTCTGAAAAAAAATCGATTTTTTTTGCATATTTTCACTTTTTAAACCCTCAAAAATTTTGTGGAAAAGCAGTTTTTTCGAATGAAAAAACTGGTTTTAAAAAATCAAATCGAGTTAACGGTTTGAGTTAGGTGGGGTCGGTTAATTTAGAAGAAATCAGTAGCTCAACCAATTTTATCCACATCAGTTTCAGTTTATTTTTTTCAACAGTAGGTAGTGCTGCATGTCATTGACCTTGAAGTAACGTAGCAGACGCTTATTCCACCACTCCATTAAGTTAATGCAGTGCGATGGCAACACCACAAATAAAGGCTCAGTGTGTTATCTGGGTTACAGAAACTGGATCTGTTACAATTGTACAGCGAAACTTTCGGCGCGAGTATGGTGCTAATGCACCTACGAACAAAACCTTTCATCATTGGCTACGTGCGTTTAACCCCTTTGCGACGAGCGTCTTTTACAGAATTTTTAATCTTTTACCACCGGTTTTTCAAAACAGAAATTTTCGCCAACTTGAATCGCAGAAATGCTAGGATTACATAAGGCAAAGCTTACAGTAAAAAATAACTGGTAGGAATAACCGAGGATTCTGAGCATCTTATGCGTCACGTATACGTGTCGCTCGTCCCCAAGGGGTTAAAGAAACGGGAAGTGTGTTAAAACAAACGTCGCCTGGTAGGCCACGAATGTCAGAAGAGAACGTCGATAGAATCGATACTTCATGTGAATGAAGTCCGAAAAAAATCGTTGAGACGACGCAGTCTTCAGTTGGGCATACCTAGTGCTCCTATACTACAGGCTGAATCATACCGCCATTTAATAACCCAACGGACCAAAAACCAAGCTAAAACCGGTTAGCTTACTGTAGTCTGTAGTGGTGGATGGCGAGTGACAGTGACACGGACGGCAAACACCTGCTCGGGCGGTTTCCTAATGCAGAGCTGGATTACAATATGGCGGTTATTTTGGGCAACAAGATGGATATGAGTCAGCTCCTTTTATAGGAGTCTTAGGCATACCCAAATCAACTCTTCATAAGGTGGTTTATAAAAGGTTTCGCCTAACTGCGTACAAGATATTCACACATTGAAATCTACTAAATCGTAAAAATCTTTAAAAAATTACCTTTAAGTACATTTATATAGCATTAACGTAATTTTATGATTGAATGAAAAAATTTTGCTTCAAAACCCCTGAGTACTTTTATGGGAACCCTGTATTATACATAACAAAGCGATTAGACTTGGACATTTCTTTTCCAAAATAAGTAGGCTGCCCTTCTGAATATAGAAATATAAATTTCGTACTGAAATTTTTGAAAAAGGTAAATATTTTTGGTTAAATAAAAATGGTGCAGCACCTAAAGTATATCTTAAGGCTTGACAGCTTTCTGGAATTTCTCATTTTAAAGAAAGAGTAGGGAGCAAAAATATATTCGACGAAAAGGGAGCATTACATTTTTGAAGATTTATTTATAGACTCTTTTATCATTTGTCTTTTCATATTTTAACATTCAAGGTAAAATAAGTTCTTGCGATATTATTTATTAATTAGAAAACCTTGATATACAATTTAGGCATATATTTGTAAAATTTATAGTTTGTTAACTGTTAAAATTTATGCTTTTTAACACTTTACAACCTAGTTGAAAGTGCACGGAATGCCCTGAAATTTTTGTATGTTATTTTCGTTTACTATAGCATGTTCCCAATTGAAACTGAAGTGTGTAGCATTTAAGTTTTTTTTACAGGGGCAGTCAAAAGTGTTCCGTTACATTACAGTCAATGGGAAATAATCGTTTCAAGTGCATTTTGATGATGCTACGTTACTTGAAACATTATGAAATTGATATATAATTATGAAGCGCATTAAAACATGCTTTTTGTAGGATGTGAGGGTGGGCTGCAAAGCGTTTATTATTCACTTACAGTGTCAAACAAAATAATTCTTTTATACATTATTCTATGGGGAAAAATCGTTTGCAGTGTAATTTAGAGTTATTTCACTATTTCAAAGATAATGAAAATTATATGCATTACTGAGGTGCACTATAAATTGCTCTCTTGTTAGTGTGGTGTGCATTACGTTTATTTACAGGGACACACAAAATATATCGGTTACAGTACATGTGCGATATTTACAGAGTATGTGTGATAAGTGCGTTTTTACCTTTGGTTTGCGTTTTTAAGTTTAACAAAATTTTTTCTTAGTACGTATGTGTTTATAAACTCGCTTGATTATATAAAGGGCTACACAAGAGAATCCGTAAGTATAATCTAAGTTAATATAAATATAAGAAAGTTAATATAAGTATAATATAAGTTAAGTATAATTTACTAAATGGTAAAAATCTTGATACATTTGCCTTTAAGTACATATATATATAACATTAACCTAATTTTACGATTGAATTAAAATTTTTATTTCAAAACCCCGGAGTTATTTTATGAATACCTTGTATTATATATAATAGTGCGTTTAAGCTTGGACATTTCTTTTCCAAAATAAGTATGCTGCCCTTCAGAATGAAATATAAATCTCGTAATGAAATTTTTGAAAAAGGTAAATATTTTTGGTTAAATAAAAATGGTGTAGCATGTAGAGTATATCTTAAGCCTTGACAACTTTCTGGAATTTCTCATTTTAAAGATAGAGTAGGTTAGGGAGCAAAAATATTTTCGGCGAAAAAGAAGCATTACATTTTTGAAGATTTAGTTACAGACTCTTTTATCATTTGTCTTTTCATATTTTAACATTCAAGGTAAAATAAAGAGTTCTAGAGATATTATTTATTATTTAGAAAACCTTAATATAAAATTTGGGCACATATTTGTAAAATTCATAGTTTGTTAATTGTTAAAATTCTTGCTTTTTTTTTTAAAGTGTTTGTTTGAGTATTATTGATAATATATTTTATAGGTTTTCTTACAATTTGAAAGTAATGATTATGAGGTAATGAGAAATTATTTTTTTTTTAATTGACAAAAGTATAAAAAAATGAAGTAAAATTGTTTTATTTTTTGTTTTGAGAGAAGGTGTTGACTATTTATCCCCCCCCCCCCCCAACCATCCTAAACAAGTTGGAAATTGCACGTTAAACGTGATATAGGAGGTGCGTTCGTTTTATAACTAGTTTCACAATGTAAAAAAAAAAAAAAAAAAATCAACCTCATTATTTCAGTGAAATGAATTATGTCGTCTGCTAGGAGCGAAATGAACATGCCCATTTATAGGGTTTCGTTTATCTCACGAAACCATATTACTCCCGCTTCGTTGTCTGTCTGTCACAGAGCTATTCTCAGAAACTATGTAACTTACAGAGTTGAAACTTTGTGTATATAGCTGAATACCAGCTATAAAGATATCAAAATATTAAAATTTGAAAAATTCGTACTCTTTTAATAAATAGAGATAAAAAACCAAAATTCTAACTGCCTTTACCTATTAAATTTAAACATTTTTCGTTATAGCAGATGCCAAAAATTAAAAATCCACGATGAAATTCTTTCTACAATAATTAATTTTCTATCAGACAATTTCCACGTGAAAAATGAAAATGAAATAGAAAATCTCATCAATTGAAAAAAATATTAATATGAAATAAAAATGATTGACGTTATAGTGGTAATAAAACGAAATTTTCAAAGATTTCTCAATAATACAAGAGGAGTATGAGTATGTGTATGTACACAAAGCAGACTAATATCACGTCATTAGCGAATTAAAAAGAAAATCTGACGTCCTATTGGAAGTTTAACGGATTTTTCAAATGTTTGAGAATAATATAAAGCGCGTATCAATATGAGTAATAGAGAATAGTAAATATATGAGTTTGAGAAACACAATGAATCATGATAAAAATCCGATTATGGAAATATTCGCATATTTTAACATTTTAAAGGTGTACAACATGTTTAATTTTGAAATTATTCTTTTTAAATATCGCATTTAGTCCGCATGACAGATATTATTATGACAGAATATAATAGCCGACCTAGCCCGCTATCGGGCTGGTTTAGATTCGAAAAAAAGAAAAAATAGACCGGTAATTTTTTACTTTATAAAAAACATGCCTTTTTTTTATTGCTTAATGAAATTTATTTGGATTTATTAAAGAAAGAAACAAGTGTTTTGAAAGGAATATTAAACGAAACCCTTTGAGCGATTTTCGATCACACCTACCGACTTTTTAAAAATTACGCACGTTATCTTTTATTTTTTATTATTACGTATGCCACGTTTACAAATGCGATTTTTTTTTCACAATGGAGATCTTGCTTTGCGAATGATTACCTCCATGGTTTAATATTTTTATGACTCATAATGAACGAATCTCCTGTGTTTATTTACTCTCATGGATTGAGATATTCGATTAACCTAATTTCCACTGAAGTTATCTCAGAGTCTATACATTGTTGAACGTAACTCATCTCTCAAGCAAACCATTTTTTGAACGATCTTTCTAAAAATGTAACTTTTATGCAATTTTATTCGAAAAATAATTTTGAATAAAAATGGCATATGAAAATAGATGTAGTTAGCCCGTATTTGTTTTCCTTAGTCACACGACTTGTGCTTTTATTATATAGATTACGTATAATAGGATTTAACGGAATAAAGAAAACTTTCATTAATAACTTTTTAAGTTTTGATTCGATTTCCATAAAATTTGAACTGAATCGAGAAAATTCTGCAACGATTCTATATATTAAATTTCAAATTATTCGGTTGGGTAGTTTTTGTGCTGTTATATGCGGACAGACGGCCGGATGAACCAGAAGACGACTATAAGTGCTACGTATTTATATAATTACGAACCCAACTAAAAATGACAGAAATGAATGTCCATGAGAAATTTATGGACATTTAAATAAAAGCTTAAAATGACAATCTAAATATTTTCGTTATAAGAACAAGAAAGTCAAATCAAGCATAGATTATGACATACTTTCTAACATTTCCAGAATACTATAATAAAATTTCACCGTTTAATAAGGTGAAATATGATATCGAACAAGGGAACCACTTTTGGGGCAGCTCACACCTATAGCACTGGGACCTGGTGCATTTTAAAGTCCTATATTACAAAATTTGAGAATCGATAAAATTTTCCTGTTAAAATCATATTTTGTGATTTTACAACAGCATAACTGTCTGAAAATTCAATTTCCGAGACCACTTATTGGACTATTAACTTAGAATTTTTTTTTTTTTTTAAGCAGTTAAAAATACAAATTAGTCAATCATAAAAGTTTTAAAAAAGTTTTAAAAAAGCCAATAAAAAAAGTTTAAAAATTTCTTCAAGAACTTACGAATTTGATTTTGAAAAATTAAAACATTATTCTTACATTTTTGGCGGGGAAAAATTTGGCGTTTTTAAAAATTTAATTCTGATTTAATTCTAATGCGTACCCATACGTATCCATATGTACACGTATTCCAGGGACTGTAAACGTGAAAATTAATCCTTATACTATATTATTTCTCCTGTCAACATCCCTTTTACTCAGAAAATATGAAACGCAGAACAACGAATGAGATACCATATGAAAGGTTTTAGAACAGGCTTCTGACATAGCCCAATTAACAATTCGTTAAAACATGTTTTTGATTAAAATTTGCTGAAATTAAAAAAATAAATCGGCATTGTTTTCATGAAAGAAATGAAAGGTTTTCCTGAAATTATTGTTGCCAAAAAAATAAAATACCACATTATATAATGCTCATAGCAATTATTATAAAAAACACCGCACGGGTTTATTTTATACTTATGATTAAAAAGCGAAATTTAAATTGAAATGTTTAGATTTATATTTCTAAGTCCCATGGTTTTCCCGAAGCGGATGACGTCATCCTCTAATGCAGTCAAAATACGATTGTTAATTTTTTTTCTCGCGCGTGCCTTTAGCAATCTTGGATCAGTTTTTAGTCTAACTTTGATGGAATAAATTAGATGATATTCTGGCTTGACTAACAACTAAATGTTGTTTGCAGATATTTTTATCCTTGCTTTTTCTTTAGAAGTTTAAACCTGCATCTAATAAATATTACATATTGATAAAAAATGATACTTCTCTATTATCCCGTCGACCACTTTTCATAACAAAAAACTATCGCCAAATAAACGGGAGAACGTTGCCATTGGAATATCAAAAAATAAATAAAATGTAAGAATTTAAGGACACAATTGTTATTTTAATTAATAAAATAACTACTAAATCAGTAAAACATAATGAAAAATACACGCAAATGTCGAATGTAATACCACCAGATGACGTAACAAACACTCATAATGATTCTGACATCAAGTAAATGGGACTGCATTTTTGGCGTTTAATCTTACAGTTTGGCGGTAGTTTTTTGTTATGAAAAGCGGTCGACGGGTTAATAGAGAAGTACCTAAAAAATATTAGATTTTAGTGCGAAATCTTCGCATGGGCCCTCTGGTATTTAATTATTGTTTTTGTAAAATTGAACAAGACTTCGTGCCAGATTTTAAGCAATTTAAAAGAGGCCGATTCATTGCATATGTTCTCGTTATGCATACAGATTTCTATTGATTCACGGATAATAGATGGGAAATAAAGAGTTGATGAATAAATTATTTTACTATTTTTAAAATCAATTTTTAAATGTTTGTTTATAGTGTAGATCTTGATAATGGCCGTTTGTGCGTTCGAAACATGTCGATCATTATATTAAAAGTTTTTTTTGTGTTCTACTTTTAATCACTTAAGCATTTAAATCTGTATTTTAATGATAAATTAGTGATTTAATTATAAGATTATGCATTTTTAATCAGTGAATAAATCTTGTTTTAACGATAATCTAACTGTAACGATATATTTTTTTTCAGTATCGTTATAGGTAAGTTAGCTGCTGTTTTAGATTTATTTCGTAAAGCTGAAAACTCTAGAAAAATTTATCATAACATGCAGTTTTGATTTTTATATATAACAGAACGGCATGGATATGTATTTAGAAAAATGGTATCCTCCCCCCCCCTTCCTCTCCCCCCCCCCCCCCAAAAAAAAAGTCGTTTTGAAAGAAAATTTTAGAAAAAAGGGAATATTTTTGGTAAAATAAAAATAACGATGTACATAAAGTTAACCTAATAACAACTTTCAGAAATTTCACATTTCGAAAAAAAAAAGGAAAAAAAAATGTGAAAATATGTTCTGCGATAATGGAACATTAATTTTTAAAAACTTATTCATCGGCTCTTTTATCATTTGTCTTTTCGTATTTTAAAATTCATGCTGAAATAAATTGTTTTTGAGAAATTATTATCTAGAAAGCATATTATACAATTTAAGCATAAACTCTTATAATGTAGAGCTTTTTAAGCGTTAAAATTTATGCTTTTTATTTTTATATTGATAGCACACAATGACGTGTAATGTCAATGAGATAATGGATTAATGATTCTTAAAAATATTAATAGCAGAAAAACTATATATATATGATTCTTATTTCCCTGCAAAATAATTAAAAAATATATATATATTTAAATGAAAATGCAAAACAGTAATGCCAGTAGATCCTTAAAAAAAAGCCCTCTACAAGTCTTTTTAACACTTTCCAACATAGTTCAAAAGTGCTTATGAATTCGGTTTGTCTGTCTGTCTGTCCATGCTGTAACTCGCGTAAATATATTCGGATTGTCATACAATTAAAATATGTTATTGATGTTTACTATGGCATGCTGGGTATTGAAAATGAAGTGTGCAGCACTTATAGTTTTTTTACGGGGAAAAATAATTTCCGTTTATTTTAATGAAGTTACATAATTTTAAACATATTGAAATTTATATATATAACTGAGGTGCACTACGCGAGGCTTACTGTAGAATAGGGTGTGCATAGTACTTATAGTTCCTTTACAAGGCCACTCAAAAGTACTCCGTTACATTACGATCTACGGAGAAAAATCGTTTGCGGTTTATTTTAATAATGTTTCACTATTTCAAACATATTGAAGTTGATATATATTACTAAGGTGCATTATAAGAGGCTTACTAGAGAATAGTGTGTCTACAGCATTCATCGTTCATTTACAGGGACGCACAAAGGAATTCGGCACTGTCTGTTAACAATAATAACTGGAATTACTTTTTCAGTTGTTGAACGCGTAATTAAATTTAACTCATTTTTTGTCTATGACTTGTTTTGTTTAAATTCTATATATCATATACAGGGCAGCACAAAAGTTCCTCTCGAGTATATTTCCGCTTATTAACGGGAATTCTGGAAATGGAATTTAAAAATGTACTGCGCCTTTTCTAACTGAACTAAAATTTAGCATTCTATGTAGTATATATATAAATCTATAAATCATATACAGGGCGGCAATAAAGAGTTCGGATATTTTTCCGCATATTGTTTTTAATTTCTGAAATATGGAGTTTTTAAATATGTTTTGCGTTTTCCAAATTGTTTACTTAGATATAATCTTTCACCTTATTAAACTGTAAAGGTTTTTAAAATTATTTTGGAAGTGTTAGAAAGTGTTACATAATCTATGCTTGACGCATGATTTTTCGACCTTGTTTGATTTATGACTTTTTCCGTTGATCATTCTGATATTTTGATACCTATGGAGTATGCAATATCCCACATATATTACTGAATGTACCTCATTCATTTGGTCAATGGCAATTTCAATTATTTTTAGATCCTCCTACTTAATAATATTGTATTATTATCCTTTTTCTTCTGATATTAATATTCAAGGTAAAATAAATATTGTTATTATTTAGGAACCATTACCCGACTTAAGCATAAATATTCCAAAAGTTAAAATATATCTCTTTTAATGTATAGTACTGATATTATATTTAAAGTGTTTTCTTCAAGTTAAAGATAATGATTTTGAAGTAATGAGTAATAATTCTAAATAATGTCAAATGTATTAAAAAATGTAAATTAATTTAAATTAAAGTAAATTAATTTTTGTTTGGAAATACTTGTTTTGGGAAAAGAAGGTTGACTATGGTATAAAAATGCACTTAAATTAAAACGTAAAGCTACATTAGAAGTAATTTTGTAACATATATGTATATATAAAGAAAAAATAAAACTATTGGCAGTTATATAATCATCCCATTTCTAATTATCATTTTGGAATATTGTTCTTTATGGACCAAACCATATCCTAAATTGTGCTGTTCACCGTTGATATTCATTCATTTAAAGTCGGGAAGTTGAGATTAATTTCAGATCCTCCCTTCAAAATGTTATTCTACTTTTTATTTTAAATAAAATTAGTTGGATGAGCCAATCGCAAAACTTTCTCATTCATGTAAATATTTCAAAAAGGGTAATTTTTTTAACCTCACAGTTTAGAAAAAAAAATGCAGTATACCAACTCCACCTGTTATATGATTTACATGAAAACCTAACCAGCACCAAGTTATGCCAATCGGCATGACCTTGGTGCTGGAATGAAATATCAAAGCTAAAAATCATGAAAATGCAGCATAGCAGTGGCAATTTACACCAAAAACTAATCAGCACCAAATTTTATCAATGTCTAACTCAATCTAAAGTTTTAATCAATTCCGTGCTTTAGTTCTTGAGATAGAGCGCACACAAAAGTTTTGTCACATACAGACACACACATACAGACACACAATGATACACACAGATTTAGACTCACAGACAGACATAAAAAACTGGAAGTCGAAAATGTTTATGAATCCAGTGCTTTCTTCTTGTAAAAATAGAAGAAAGTAAAAATGGAGTAAAAATATTTTCGACGAAAACGAAGTATTTCTTTTTTAATGATTTATTTATAGATTTGTTTTTATCCTTTGTCTTTTCACATTTTAATATTCCAGGTAAAATAAAGAGTTGATGAGACACTGCTTGCTATTAAGAAAGCATTTATATAATTTAAGCATACTTTTTAAAAGCCTTTTAAGTGTTAAAGTTTCTGTTTGTATAATACTGATAGTATATTTAAAAGGTTTTTTTCAAGGTATGAATAATGATGACGACGTAACGAATATGATTCTTAAAAATATTAACTGTATAAAAAAAATAAAGTCACTATGAAAGTTATTCGGGAAATTTTTTCAAAATATTTTATTTATATGTAGTTTTTTCCAGTAAATTTCATTTTTACTATAATTTTCAGTCAACTGTACAGATAAAATTTATTTTTAGCAAATGATTAGCAAATTCTAGAAACTGAAAACTTTTTGGTGGCCCATTATTTTTGCATACTATTTTTAGAATTAAAAGGACTGAATGAAATTTTACATTTACATAATGCAAAACAGAGAAGAAAAATTTAAACCTTTTTGAATGAGAATTAGTGCAACTTTATTAATTTACGTGAAATTGAAATTATCAAAATCTGATACATGGTTAACTTTTACAAATCTGTTATGTTCCTCTTAATTTTAATGAAATTCAAGGACATTTGTATGAAATAATTATTTGCATTCCAGAAAATAAGGTAGTAGTTATAAAATTACATGTCTTCCCCTCTGTCATCCTGTTAACTGTCATACACTTTTTCTTTTCTGGCACAGTGAAACATACGAAGTTGGCCTCCCTTGAATTGCCCACTTGGTGGAACCACGCAAGTTCTGAAACGAGAAAATCATGCATTTTGATCACGATGAATTGCAGATGCACTTTGATGAATCATGATGAATTGCAGATGCACTTTGATGAATCATGATGAATTGCAGATGCACTTTTATAAAGAAATTTTATTGCAACAAAATGAAGCCAACAATGCTTTTATTGCATACGTCTTTTGTACATCTGAATCATATATTAGATGGTGGGGGTGTGTCAACGAGTACCTTTGACTGCATAAATTCCCCTTTCTTTTTCCCCGATATTTCCATCCCCTCCCGTAAAGCTGACATCAAGTCATGACATCAGCCATGTGGGTTCATAATCCAATCCTTATGGTATCCGTCTGCAGAGACATCCGTTGTTTTTTAAATGTGTAGGCTTACATATTAGACAATCGAAATACTGTATCATCAGACTTTTGTTACTTGATATTTACTGGTGATGTATTAAGTGATTTTTTTAGATTACATAACCTTATCTGGAATATATGGCTTGTGAAGCAACATCATTAAATCACTTCAACTGTAGACGGCAGGGTGGAAAGCGAATATCCATGACATTGGATTGGAAGTAAAGGTGTGATTACTTCATAAAAGTTAGCCACATTGAGAAAAAATTCTGCCACTGGCATCTAGAAACTAAATTGTGGCTCTAGAAAAAAAATAGTTCCATGTCATCCTTATAAATTCTAGTTTCTTTTGCTGGAGAGTTCTAGTCTCCCCTACTCCAATTCAAGAGCGTTTTCCTATATTATCGTGGTCAAACTTATTTAAAAATATGTGCAAATTAATGTGAACACAAGAGGTTAGTTTTAGTAACTCTAATTCAAGTTTATGAATTTTTTCCAGAAATCAAGACATAATTTCTCGCAATTGAAACGATTCATAATATAATGTATCGTTTCATCACCTAGAAAACTATAGACTAGAAATTCTCGATCATTTCGTCTATTCAGTTTATTTGTTTACCTTATTCGCATAACTCGGAAATCTATATTTGATAGTTTAGGGCTTTAGAAAATGACTTCTTATTCGTTCTATATAAAGGAGGTATAAGTTTTCTTTCAGTGCACCCTCTAATTTATATGAGATTGTCTGGATGGGTACTTACGACGATCATCTTATATCACACCATTAAATTTCATTCTATTGTGTCAGTTAAAGGAATTGTTATATAGAGCTTATTATAATAAAAAGAAACATAATAATTATCCTACATCTTGCGTTCTCTTCAACCATTTCATCTTGCATTCGGGCATATCCCGATATGCGGCATAGTTTGCTTAAGGTGGTTCTCAAATGATCTGTTATTGTATATTTTCGTTTGTGGTAACATATTATATTTTCGTAGATTAGGAAACACTTTTTTTTACCACGTGTACTGTATATGTTGTATAGTGTTTATGGATGGTTGGTGTTCGTTACGGCCGATTATCGGCAAGAGGGATGTAGGCCGAAAGGGGGAATTGCTCTCCGTCGGGGGGGGGGGGACTTTCTCAGGAACCTAATATATATTTATGTAAAGTTCGAATAAAACCACAAAAAACTTCCAACGGTTAGCCCGACGAGTCTGACATGGATTCGAGCCAAGCACTTCCTGTCTACCAATTTTGAGAGCAGAACGTCTCAATCGCTGACGGACCCGGTTTATGGAAGTTGGAGTCAAAATTTGAGGTTGATAATATTAAACCCCTATGACAAACTTTAAGGTGATTCCCAAATGACTTGTTCAACAACGCGAAACTTTCTGATACATATTTAAACGCAAAGCCATAAATTTACGAGGCCTGACTATGGAAGCGATTTGGAATCGTAATAAATTTTTCATTTTCTGATAGATAAATTACTTATTGATTTATAAGTAATTCGTGTCACATGACGACATTTTTTTTGGCTTCTTGGGCTGCCGCGTTGAGAATTCGGATCAAAATGCCAATTTTGACAGTATTTACTGAAAGATCTTCTGTCTTTATAATAAAATGGAATACGTCTTCTGATTACAAATTTTCTCAATAAGAACACCTGCTCATTTCATGCGTTTCTGAACAAAAATGAATTAAAAAAAAATGCCATAAAGCCAGTGTGGATTTGAGAACAGCCTTACGTAAACGTCGTATGAACTATGCATATAAGTAAACTTAAAATTGTGATTCTAATAAAAATAAGTTAAATACTATCAAAATCGTCATAAAAACAGTAACATTTTATGAAAACATTTTAATGAAAAATATAACCAATAATTGTGTTATATACGTTTTTAAGCGTTCATTGTTTCTATATTTAAAAGAGTAAATTTAGAAAAAATCATGTAGAAAAGAATGTTAATGTTTAAAAATTGATCTTTTGGTACAAAAACAGAGTACAGTTTTATAATCATTTAAAAATCAAGACTTAATATTATAATAGGTTATCTGTTAAATTATGTTTCATTCAATATTATATTTTTTCTTATATTAAACATAATTCATTGATGATGTATCCATCAAAAATTAAAATAAAAATGAAAAACGCAGACAACATACTCTGAGTTTTTTTTTATATTTTTTTTTTAAATTTCTAATACTTTCTTCTTTAGTTGAAAAGTTTTATACGATATTTCTTCTTCGTAATTAAGGAACTAAGAGTAGATAATAAATCATGCATTGAGCAGAAAAAAGTACTTACTAAGAAATTTTTAAAACGGATCACATGTAAGGAATAAAATGTGAAACAGAAAAAGAAGATTTTGTAAAGAAAAGTTGTAAGACTTATCTTAGATGACTTTTTTCCTTATCAAATAGCCATAATAATAATAAAAAAATACTTTTATCCAACTTCTTTTAGACACACACATACATATATTATGTGAGAATTAAATAATAATAACTTAATTAGGAATAAATTAGTTAATACTTATCTATCTGTCTTTCTAAAAAAAAACAATTTCTTATCGATCACTCTATATATACTCGTATGTCAAGGTTTTATAATGCTAAATAAATAATGCAAATATATTTAAATTCATTTCTTATCTGAGTTACCCTACAAAAAAAGAATAAAATAACTAAAATACGCTGAAAAGTATATTATTACTTTTTTCTTTGTTTAAAAAAAATATGTATTTTTTTTTTTTTTTCAATAATGGATGAATAACAAGAACGAAAAATCATGCGTCAAGCATAGATTATGTAACACTTTCCAACACTTCCCAACACTTCCAAAATAATTTGACTAATCTTTACCGTTTAATAAGCTGAAAGATAATATCTAATTAAACAATTTGGAAAACGCATCACATATTTAAAAACATAATTTCAGGAATTACCAACAAGATTCGGAAAATATCCGAATACTTTTATGCAGCTCTGTATATATAATTTTAAATAAGTTTCGAGTTTCTTCAAGATTTTTTTCAATCTGAAATATTTGTAATTATGCTTCATATGACGCAAATTCTGTGCCGTACTCCTTCAATTGGGCGGTCATTTTTCTCAAATCTTGATCATCAGAAACCAATTTTTGAGTTAGATTCTGAAAGATTATGATGTTTTCTGGAGCTTATACCAAAAATGTGTATCACTTTTAATAACTATTTTTTATAAAGTGCTAAACTTATAATAATAATAAAAAATAATGACTGCTATTTTGCCAGTTATGAACTTTTTAAACCTAATGTTGGTATAAGCTCTAGAAGATACAATATCTTTCAGAATTTAATTCAAAAATTGATTTCAGGTGACTGAGTCGTGAGAAAAATGACAACTTGATCGGAAGTGCACAGACTTTACTCTCCGTCATACGAAGCAAAGTTAAAAAAAATTCCAATTGAAGTAAGTATATCTATATCTATATCTATATATATATATATATATGTAGGATTTGTAGGATTTCAGATTGAACACTTCATCTCCTTTATGACGTAAATGCAATTTAACTGACACTCTTGTGTATTATTATCATCCATGATTTAAATGCACGAGGTATAAATATTTTGGATCATGAGATCAAGATTTTAATATCTTCCAAATTGGAAAAGAGCCAGTCTTCTAATTTTGGTTGCGAAGCAAGCATATAAAATGAATAATAGCCGGTAAAGGCGCTGTTAGGCCCAGTTGAATTATTGTAAGGTAAATATGTTGTATAGGTTTGACCAAAAGTGTATTAGCTGAAAAGAAATTGCACGTAAAGTATTGTAGAATTATATTTCTAGAACTGTATTAAAGTTCATATTTTGTTGTTCATCGGTTATTTGTTCATATAATTCCAGTAAAGCAACTATTTACACATCATTAACTTACACACACACACACACACACACACACACACACACACATATATATATATATATATATATAGATAGATAGATAGATAGATAGATAGATAAATTTTAAATAAATTCTTTTACGAGCATTCAATCTCTATCTTGAAAATCACGCCTAATTTCATAACTGCAATTCCCGATTTTTTTTTTAAATTTCAAATTACAATATGTTATTTTGGCGTGGACACCAAACTCGATTGTGAAAATTTCCCCGCGTTTTTTTTACACTTGAGAGAAAGCGCGAGCTAGTAAATTTATTCAAAAAAGTATGATTTTTACTCTGTTTCTTTTGTTAAGATATGGCAACAGGAAAGAAAAAAACTTAAATTATCTCTTTAGGATGTCTAAATTGATTTCTCAATGTATAATCATAATTTAAATTATATGAAACTATCAAATGATTAAAGCGTATTTAAAAAAAATATATATTACGTTCTTTATTTTATATTTTCTACTTTTTTGTGTTCAAAATGTTTCGTTATTACAGTTTCACTATCAGTTGCCTGTTTTTGAGGGGCGTGGTTTGGAGCATAATTAAATCCATTTTTATTATGTCATATTGAATATTGTAACCATAAAGAATATTCGGCGTTTCATCACCTGGCGCAGGTTAACGGAAAAATACCTTAAAATTAAATTATTAATTTATAATAGAGCTCTAAAAATATTAAAATGTTGTATTGCCATCGGAAACGCAAGTTCTTTTGTCATGATTTGACAGTCAGTACTATAGGGTAACTTATATAAAAAGACCAGTGAAATATCGTGAAAACTAAAAAAGAGACAGCAATAATTGATACATTGAGGAGGAAATCCCATATAATCCTATGACGTCACTGCCCCTTAATTTCTGGACATCAGTGTATTTGTGTTTATTTAGAAAGTTGGATTTTTGAATCTTAAAGAGAGTTTATCAAGGTTTAATTTGGATATGTTACAAATGAATACAACCAATTCTTCTGTGATATATGTTTTTAGAATATTTAGTTTAGCAAACTTTAATCTCTTTACCTCACCTCTTTAACACTATTGAACTTCAATAAACAATTTTTATTCAGTTTAATCTGTTTTCGTGATCATTTTTAAGATTCGTGAGTCGTAGAGAAGAGTTGGTAGCACTGTTTTATACAAATTTTAATTTCTGGCAAATGGATAAAATTTAATGAACTATGAAAAGGATCATGCGATACATAAAATAATATAAAATTACCCTATGTCATCCCATTATTAAAAATAATTTAAACACTCATATTTAAGTCTTGTTTCGTTTAATGTTTAGAGCATTTTAGCAGCGATTAAGAAAATTTTGCTTAATTCGTTGTAGTTTTTAAGAGATCAGAAGAAAATGGTAAACTTTTATAAATAATTCTGTTAAAAAATAACGCAAGACAAAAAAAAAAAAAAAAGTAGATAGCGGTAGGAAGAGATTAAAAATAAGAAGCAAAAGAAATGCAAGAACTTTTATCCGTCTCCTTGTATAGCGTCTTCAATTATGGCCTTCCTTTTGTGTTCTTTCACTCAGGCAAATATAATCGGGCTTTATATTTTAAAACGCTTCCGATGAAAAGACGAATGGATTTTTTTCTTTCTATTTTTCTTTGACAGATGCATAATCACGCCTGGGTTGTAACTGTATCTGTTGAAAGAAGTTTTCATCTATGCGTAATTTAATTAAAAAAAATATCTGATGAAGGATTTTGATAAATGACCATATCATGGTATAATTTAAAGGAATTTGAAATTTAGTTGTTGCATTTCTGAATTTAAAATTATTCGATATTTGCTTTATTATTGCTATACTAATGATGTTAAATGAATAAATTTTGGCTGTTTCCAGACATGTATTTTATAAAGCAAACATGTCCATGAGTAACGCTGGCGTCATATCGACGGTGGCCACAATTCGGGGAAATCAATTTCGTTTCATCGGATATGTATTAATTTCTAAACACAGCACTATTTCAAATGTTACATCCTCAAATAGGATAAACAATCTACTTTCTGATGCAATTAATTTGAAAACTGTGTCTAAATTTATTGAGTTTTTAGAGTTTAAAATATAATTTTCAAGCATGGATTAAAAAAAAAAAATCTTTCTTAATCGCGTGCAGCCCGATTGTAGAAAGTTAACCGTTTGCACTTGACAAAGTGAAAATAGTACAACATTTGTTTCTGGATAATATGCCATAACAAAATTAAAACATCACTAAAAAATAAATAACTTCAACACACATTTAATAGATGTGTGATCGAACTACGTGCTTATACACTGAAATAGTAAAAAAAATGTAAAAAGTTGCTATAAATAGTGGAATCTTTTGCGATTGTTTTGAATATTAACCACTGACATCGACTAACACGAAAATAATACCGTTCAGTAAATTTAAAATCTTCATTTGCAACCCGATTGCAGAAAGTTTATCGTTTGCACTTGAAACAATGAAAATAGTTCCGCATTTGTTTCCAGCTAATATACCATAACAAAATTAAAACATCAATAAAAAATAAATAACTTCAACACACATTTAACAGATGTGTGATGGAGCTACGCGTTTAAACACTGAAATAAAAAGAATGTAAAAAGTTACTATAAATATTGGAATATTTTGCGATTTCTTTGGCTGTTAACCACTGACATCTACTAACACGAAAATAATACCGTTCAGTAAATTTAAAATCGGTACTTCTCTATTATCCCGTCGACCACTTTTCATAACAAAAAATATCGCCAAACTATAAGATTAAACGCCAAAAAATGCAGTCCCATTTACTTGATGTCAGAAGCATTACCCGTGTTTGTTATGCATCAAGTGGTTTTTAATTCGACATTTGCGTGTATTTTTCATTATGTTTTACTGATTTATTAACTATTTCATTAATTAAAATAACAACTGTGTCCTTATATTCTTATATTTTATTTATTTATTTATTTTGATATTCCAATGGCAATGTTCTCCCGTTTAATTAGCGTTACAGTTTGGCGATGGTTTTTTGTTATGAAAAGTGATCGACGGGATAATAGAGAAATACCTTTATGAAATATATATTAAATGTAAAAAAATTATTAGAGTCTACAATTAAAAAAATATTTTACTTATATCCCCCGGGAAGCCCTCATTGGGTCCCTTGGTTCAGTTAAAAAATACAAGATCTTATCCAAGCTGAATCTGGATTATCTTTCACACTCTTAAAAACGAAGATATTGTAACGATATTTTCAACAGATTCATTTTGCTTTTTGTTAAAGTTCATGACATCATGTCCTTTAGTAGGATAGAAGGGAGAATTGAAGGGTTAGAAGTGACCACCATTCGTGCCTAAACAATACTGACTTAGACAGTTCATAGTTCGAAATGTAGCTGATAATACATACGGTGTGTCACTGAAGAAATTACACGGCACTTCCTGCACTTTTCATCATACCATCATTTTCACCCAAAGGAAAGTTTTGTTGTAATTTTCGATAATATACGTTTATTATATTTAAAGTTATAATCAATACACTGTATTGGAGTGAGACAACCTGCATTTTTGACCAGAAAAAATGAATTGCGACCCAGGGTTTCTTAAACAAAAGATGCATGCTGCAGTGGATCTATCACCACCACTATTAATTTTGTACTGTGAGTTCAGAATCACCCAGTTTACACGGATTGGCGTGAAGATTGAAACAATTTAGTCACAATATTAAAAAACGAAAACCATAAACTCTGACGTCATAACGATGGTGGCAACGACTTGTCCCATCGCTTTCACTTTTATCGAACATATGTTAGCTTCTAAATATCGCATAAATTAAATTTTTACACCATTGAATAGAACAAAAAATGTACTTTGAAATAAAAATTGTCTGAAAACCATAACTCAATTTACGCATTTTTCTATCATTAATTAAAATTATATGTTTATAATTGTTTTATATAATAAATCAATTTTCAAGCATGATTTAAAAAAAAACTATTTCAACAGTAAACAGGCGTTTGCTACCATATTGTAAAGTAACATTTGTAGTAACATTAATATACCAAACTTAGGAGAAAATACCATCGTTAACACGCTCAACAATGGGTCGCTGAAGCTGAGCAATGGGTCGCTCAAGCTTGGCGAGAACTACTTCTTACACTTAACCAAAAAAGTATTTTCTTTCGTAAAATGAGACAAATTCCTTTGTAACTTTCTCTTTAGCTAGATTACAAACGAGATAACGATTCTTAAACATGTAGTTTTAAATAAATTTCAATTTACTTTAATTTCTAATTTTATTATTTGAATACACAATTAATGTTTTTCATATAAATTTGCTTTTAGTGTAGTTGGTGGACAATATAAAAAATATATATTAAGTGTAGAAAAAAAAAATCCATTAGTGTTTTCAAGAAAAAAAACGATTTTCACTTACATTCTGTAGACCGAGCAGTATGTTCTGTAACCCGTATAGTTTGATCCTTTGACGTTACTAATGATTAAAAAATCAAAAGTACAAAATTAATACAAAACTAGTCGCTGCGGACCCCCGTAATACTTACCCATCATGGTTATGCATAACATAAAATATGAAAATAAAACATGTGTAAACTATTTATAAAATGCTTTGCAATTTGAAGAAAATCCTGGCTTGATGACGTCAAAAACTTTAAATGCTCTATTACTGAATGGCGTAAAAGAAACATCCTTATAACTCCAAAAATGATAATCCTATTAACTAACAGTTTACTGCGTCGGATGAAGCGTCTCATTTCCAATTAAAACATATCTTTGAATTGAAATTTGAATGAAATATAGTGTCAGGAAAAATCGAAGAGTGGGAAATAGGATTACAAATATCTCGGCAACTCATTATCCAATTGACTTAATGCTTTATGCAAAATTTATGTTTTTGTGTTGTCTTTTATATTCACTCCATAAAATAAGCAATTTCGAAAATTTTTATCTACCTTTTATCAAAACGAATATTTCGAAAGTCCGAAAAAATTGTTTTGTGTAATCCAGGTTACTGAAATTCCATAAGAATCTTCTCATTAGTACATTAGAACATACCAAATTTAAAGTCTCTATCTCAATTTGATAGGGAGATAGAGCGTTTACAAACACACAGACAGACGGACGGATCACAATACTTACCTTTTACTACGTATGATGGGTAAGTAAAAGGCAAGATGAGAAAACTAACACTGGTGCTAATGACCTAAAATGTAAAATAGTTAATTACAGAAAACTCTTTGAATAGACTTGAGAAATAAAAATAAAGTTTTCTTTATTCATCAACAGATACAGAACTTTTAACCATACACATCCAACAGTATTTTTTCGAATATAGGAAATGATATTGATAATTCATTATTTTAAACAAGTGGACCTGTGCAAATATTTTGCACTACAAATATATATGATTATATGATTATCTATCAGATTATTTTCTGATACTTTTTTATTAACTTTTAATGAAACAACGTATTCTAACGAACTGTAAGTGTATTAAGTTGAAAGCCTTTCGTATGATGCTTCATTCATCGTTGTGCATTTTGCATGTGTAAAGAAAAAGGGATGTTGACACCAGAAAATAATGTAACTATGTTCCTAAAGCATCAAACCAAATTTCGCAATATGGTACAATTCGAGTAATCATAAGCAATGAAAAACATCAGGAATTCCATAATGTTTCTAGTAGAATGCCTAAATCGAGAATTTTAATAACAGTCATCCAGGAGAGTGTGAGGCACATTGGGACACTGTTCGGTTAATAATATTAAAATAATAAAAATGATAAAAATATTCAGAACTTAGTTTTAAAAAATTGGGTTTACCCGAACGCGATTAAAAATTGTCAAAACCTAACCCGAAACCGATACATTTAAAGTCTACCCGAAATGATGATAAAAAAAAAAAATTCAACCTGACGAAAAACGTGTGTGGATAAAATCGGGTTACCCAATCCTATGACCCTAATCCTCTAATCCAGAAACAGAAAATATTACAGCTCGTTTTTTGTAGTTTTGGATAAAAATGAAGAAATACACACTCATTAATATTTAAATGTATAGTTTTTCATTTGAAAAATATTCAGGTCAATCTGAACGTGATTCCAAAATTATCGAAACCTAATCCGAAACCTATACATTTAAAGTCTACCCAAAACGATGATAAAAAAAAAATCAACCTGAGGAAAAACGCGGGTGGATAAAATCGGGTTACACCCAATCCTATGACCCTAATTCCCTAATCCAGAGACTCATTGGGTCAACCCGAACGTGATCCCAAAATTGTCAAAACCTGATCCAAAACCGATATATTTAAAGTCTACCCAAAACGATGATGAAAAAAAAATCAACCTGACGAAAAACGCGGGTGGGTAAAATCGGGTTACCCAATCCTATGATCCTAATCCTCTAATCCAGAGACAGAAAATATTACAACTCGTCTTTTGTAGTTTTGGGTGAAAATTAAGAAATACATATTCATTAATACTTAAATGTATAGTTTTTCATTAGAAAAATATATAGGACTTAGTTATTAAAAATTGGGTCAACCCGAACGTGATCCCAAAATTGGCAAAACCTAATCCGAAACCGATACATTTAAAGTCTATTCAAAACGATGATGAAAAAAAAAAAATCAACCTGATAAAAGACGTGGGTGGGTAAAATCGGGTTACCCAATCCTATGACCCTAATCCTCTAATCCAGACACAGAAAATATTACAACTCGCCTTTTGTAGTTTTAGATAAAATTAACGAATTTGTATTTATATCTTTTGCACGTGAATTAAATTTTTATATTATTCAATAAAAAATAATTTTGAAATATATTATGTTACCATAAGTACTTTTATCTTTAAAGAAGAATTTATATCAAAGTATTATTTTTCTGAAACAAAGAAAAACTAAAACTAAATGTATTATTTGAAAAAAATGAATGTGAAAAACAAAAGTATTTTTGCTTAATAAATATTTATTCTTAAATTAGAATCTAATATCCAGTTCAGTTTTTATATGCAGTTTTTTGATTTATAACATGTGACAGAACTTTTGTGCAAAGAAATTTCCTATCAAAAAACGATATATCAGCACTCAATATAAAGAAAATTGTTCCGAAAAGAAGATTGGAAGAAATGGAGCACTTTCGGAAGAATAAAAATGATACTATACGTTGAGATAATTCTTAAGTTGTGACAGCTTTTTGGACTTTCTAAATTTAAAAGAAGGGAAATACAGGGAAAAAAATGTTCGGTGAAAATTGAACGCTAAATTTTTCAAAACTTCGTTATGGAAGCTTTTATCATCTGTCCTCTCATATTTTTTGATTCAAGGTGAAGAAAGAGCTTGTGAAAATTTATTAAATTTAAAAAAGAAAACTAGTATATAGTGTAGATCATAGTTTTAAAATGCAATTGTAGGTTTTCTAGATGAAAAAATTATCCGATTTTAAAATCTAGAGCTTCTGAAAAAAGAATATAAAATTGAAGATATTACTAAAAATGTGGAAGTCGTATTTCACGATTTCAAGTTAAATAAATATACTTAAAGCTGATTTTTTTTCTCAATTGTGTCTTTTTTTTTTTTACTTTGACCAGTATTTTAAAATAATGATCCCATGGTTTCAAAATTGTGGAATGTTTTATTTTCTATTTATTCAATAGAAATTTTTGACTCAACATATTTTTTTAAAGTAATGTTATAATTTTTATGCCTAACTGTTATGATTTTACATGTAAAAGTTTTAAATTATACATTTGTCCCGCAGTGGCGCAGACGATTACAGTTATAAGCTCGGTTCCCGTCAAGATCACCAAAAATGAAGCAGCACCTTCCACGGTCACTGCTTGGGAGGAGGACAACCTCTCTCGACTGCCTCTGCTGTGGGACTGCGTACGTTAATGGGAGCTGGTGCACGTAAAATCTGTTCGTGGCTCCAGTGTCCTCTAAGTTAAAAAACAATACCTCTGGGGGGTGCCAATTCAGGTGCAGGTCTCTCATATGGAATTGGTTCATAATTAGGAGACCAACTCTAGAAGTCCAACCTCTCATGAGGCTCTGGCACCCCTTCCTTCAGAGAAAAGTGTCTTGGCACGTTCTCGGACACGCCAACAACAACAACAACAACAAATTATACATTTGAAATAGATTTCACTGTAAAACTATATAGAAATAAACACTTATTTAATATTAAATTATTAAGTTTTGATATGTCATAGAATTTTTAGAATCTTAAACAGAAGATTAATGAAACAAAGCTATTAATAAATTATTTTTAAAATAAGTATTGCTTTAAACAGTAAATTTTGTTTTTTTATCTTAATTCACCGTATCTTACCATTTATCTGGATTATTAATGTAGATGCCAGAAATAAGATTATTTCTAAGATTCAATAGACTTAGGAAAATACGAAGTAATATTTAAACAAAAAAGCGTTTTCAAGCTTTTTCATCCACGAATTTCTTTTAATTTATGCAAAAACATTTATATTATTAACATTACCTGTTTTAAATTAAAGTGCAATTATTGCTTAAAGTGATAAAAACATAACACGGAATGTTTAAAAATACTTTTTAATATAGATTACATATGTTTCCTTTGCTCTGACGGCGACATTTTCAGACCAAAATGATAAATAAAATATTCTCGCAAAGTTTTGAAAATGGTAAACATAAACCAAGAGATCACATATCCAATGCAAGCAGGTGCTTAAATTGGTCAAATTGGAAAACGTGAAAATTATTATTATTTTAAATTTTTATTGTTTTTTCAATCTGTAAAGCATCGCGTGCCAAATGTTAGGTAATTCAAAAGAAGCCGATTCGTTGTAAATATTATTGTTTCGCAAATATATTTCTATTGATTCACGGATAACGGATGGGAAATGAATTCTTTATTGAAAAATTATTTTAATATTCTTGAAATTAATCTGCAAGGGTTCTATACTATGTTGTCTAGCTAAGGCAGTAGTTCTTCTGTCATATTTTATATCTGCCATACGTTCTTTTATTCTTGTTTTAAATTTTCTGTTTGTCATTCTATATAGTATTGTACAGTTCCATCTGCCTTGGTGAATGGGATTTCATAAACATCGGAAAGTTGGTCAGGTTCTATTGGATCTGTTTTTCTGCATACTATGTTATTTTAATTTTTATATAGGATTATATAGGAATGACAAACAGAAAATTTAAAACAAGTAATCTATATTAAAAGGTATTTTTAAACATTTCGTGTTATGTTTTTATCAGTTTAAGCAATAATTGTACTTTAATTTAAAGTTAACAAGTGATTTTATTACATTATTACATGTTTTGTTTTTAATTTACTTATTGCGCACCAGTTGGCGTACTTTAGCGAGAGTTGTTTACCAGAAAACGGTGTATTTTAGCAACCAGTATCGTTATTCACATTCAATTTAATCTACATTGTTGCCCGTAGAATGTCTTTATAAATATGAGACTGCTTCTTATTACATTATTTTATTCAAAGATTTGCCCCAAATATGGGAACATTGCAGAATTTGGAAATATTAGTATGTTCAAGATCTATTAGACAAATGAAACGAGTCAACAAATATTAGTTTCGTGATAATGAGAGGCTCGACTCGAGCATAAGATAATGGCATGTTTGCCAAATTTGTGACCAAATTCCTGTCAACCA
Source organism: Maratus michaelseni (assembly GCA_963931845.1). NCBI lineage: Eukaryota > Metazoa > Arthropoda > Arachnida > Araneae > Salticidae > Maratus > Maratus michaelseni. Next base: position 450,786,113 of record OZ007589.1, on the reverse strand, counting down.
ACCAAATTTTATTGCTTGTAAATCGCAACTTTTTTATTTATAAACACACTCTTGTTGCTCATGTTTCACACGTGGTAGATAATCATGCATTAAAAAAAATATACACGCTCTTAAAAAAATATACACTATATGATGACGATAATTAATTTACAATCTTCCCTGTTTTCTAGAATTGAAGAGTGAGACGTTACATTCAAATTCATTTAGTGTTTTTTGAGGAGATTGCACATATACATATATATATGCACATTAACAGCCGAAAACATATACTTTTAGACACTTTGCAACATAGTTGAAAAGAGTGTATGAATTCGGTTTATCTAATCGTATGCTAGTTCTCGTAAAAATACTCGGATTATCCTATAATTTTTATACTCTACTAACGTTTACGATAGTTATTAAAAATAACTAGTATATAACCACCGTCAAAAATGACGGAATGTTACGTTTCATTTTCATAAGACTTGATACAAACAAACAGCATTAAGATGTTATGAAATAATATTCAATCCTTTGATATATAAACAACGACATTCCCGAAGGAAATAAACTGTTTTGATTGAACTTCAATAGTTTAAAGATTTCACTATAAAAAGATTCTGTAAAGATTAAGAACGATAAAATCTTCAAAACATTGTTTATATTAACAAAGTTGTTTAAACATCCATTGCTGGGTTAACATATCTCCGGGCCCGCTAGAGGACGCCTAATTACATCGGGGCGGGGACTTGCGTATAAACATCGTAAAAAACTGTTCTAATACTTCACCAGGCAGCGCTGCAAAGCATATTTTTAAGCGACATTAAAAAGTTCGAGTAATTTGGGCAATCTGCGCCATTTCGATCTTTTAAACTGCCCTGCTATATCAGAGTAAACATTTCATTATTTAAATTCCGATTTCACAAATGTATACAACTGTAATAAATTTCGATCATTAAAATAATTTATTTTATTTTATTTCTTAATTAAATCACATCTATTAATTGTATTAATATGACGGATCATTTTTTTTTTCACTACAAAGTTACTATGTTAAAATTCAAAATTTTATCTGCATTGATTTAACTAATACTTGTTGTACCACAGTATTACATTATATTCCTTATATTTTAATTACATTTGATATAAAATATTCATTTTATTTACAATGCAAGCAAAATTGATATAATACAGAACGAAATGCAATTTCAACAGAAAGTTTATTTGCCAAAATGATAATTAAATTACTTAAATTTTAGAAAGTTTATCTCAAATTAAATTCTGATTTTTTATAAACATGCCTAAAAAACCTGTGGATAAATTTTGATCATTAAAGATCATCATTTATTAAATAATTATTTTTTCTTTTAATTCTCTTATTAAATTACAAATGTATTTTCACTACAAAGTTTCTACTCTGCTAAAATACAATATTTTATTTGCATTGATATAATTAATATATGTAGTATACGGCATTACAATTACATGTTCCTTATATTCTAATTACATTTTATAAGAAATAATATAGTGACCTCATACGCGATGTTCAGTAATTACTTTTTGTACCACTATTTTATAACAGTAAAATTCCATTTATAAATTCTGCGATTAAATAAGGAGAAAATTACTTTGAAAATGAACTGGTGTAGAAAAATAATTACAGTGTATCACGTATAAGAGAGAGGTATTCATTGAGAATTAAAACTACAATTTAGAAGAAATTTTGTTTATATTAATCTCCGATAGATGGCGTTAAAGGCTCACAACGAATGAACGACGGATTTTAGCGAGTATCAATCACCGAGGGTGGTAACTTCTTACCGTTTGCGATCGCTTTCCGAACGGTTAGCTTCATGGTTTAATATTTTAAACGTTCACAACGAATGAATCATTTGTTTGTTTACTTTCATGGAGCAATAAACCTAATTTCATTACCTAATTAATCTCAGAATATAAACATAATTTAATGTAAGTCTTCTCACAAACATTAATTTATTTTGAAAAACATGATTTCAAGTAGGGAAAATTATCGTTTAGTTGTTATATGTTAGAATAGGTTTTCATTAAGCGTAACATGGCGTTTAACTACGATCAATTCGCAGAACAGAGTGGTTAAACCTGGAATGGTTACAGACACTTTCTTGCCTTCGGATTTTATTATAAGTAAGATGGCTGTGGTATTTATATATCGCTTACAGGGAAAGCGAAAAATATTTCGTTACATTACGGTCAATGGGAGCAATCGTTTCAAATGCATCTTGGTGATGGCACACCGTTTCAAACATAATCTTCTAAAATAAAAGCGTAAGTCATGTGACTGTCATCAACAGTTCCGGGATGGCCGTTTCACTTTTTCATATGCCAGGCAGCCATTTTTATTCAAAATTATTTTTTCGAATAAAACTGCATAAAAGTTACATTTTAAGAAAGATCGTTCAAAATAAATTAATATTTGAGAGATGACTTACGTTCAATTATGTATATATTCTGCAATAACTTCAGTCGAAATTGGGTTCGCAGTTCAAATTCTCTATTCATGAAAGTAAACAAAAAAAAAAGATTGATTCGTCGTGAACATTTAAAATATTAAATCATAGAGATAATCATTCGCAAAGCAAGTTCTCCGCGAATGAATTTTTGGACCGCTGCCTCGCGTCAAAAAAATAATTCTCACCAGTGAGACAATCAAAGTTTACCATAATTATGTGCTATACAACTCAACTTCACCTTTTCTTGACGTAAATTGAACTCATGTAATAATGTTTAATGAATCAGATTTTTAGCATTTTTAAAATCGCTAAAACAGCTTTTATTTATCGCGTGTATAAATTAGTAACGATACTTTGATTTTGAAATCAAATGTTTTGATTTATGATATTATTTCTTATTTATTTATTTATTTATTTATTTTCTATTTAAATGAAAAGTGTGAAGTATTTTAAATTAATGTAATATAAGCATTTTAGATTAAAGTTAAGTATTTTAAATGAAATGAGTGACAGGCTTATAATTTAAAATTAAATTAATGTAGTATGAAGGATGGTGATGGGAACAATATTTGGCGATTTATCATCTGCTCCCGGCTAACAAAAATACTCATAATTAAAAAAGGAAATAAAAATAAATAAATGATAGTTTGATGTAAATAAATATTGATATACATATCAAAAATAATTTATAGAACTAAAAAAAAAAATAAAAGTAAATAAACAACAATTTCCATAAATTCGCCAAATTGGCGGGGGGAAAAATCGCGCCAACGTGCGTATGTGACACCTGTGCCCAAAAAATATGCAAAATGCTACCATGATCGCAAAAGTTCATGATTTGTCTATTAGAATCATCCGATTTGGCGAAGGATTAAGGAAAAATTAAATTATGAATAAATGTAACATGTTGCAATGTTTAACATACATTTAAGGGAGACCAAACTGGTCGCCAGTGGCGGCTAGTGTAATTAATATTTGTTTATGAAGAGCACTAAATTATATTTCCTGTAAAATATGGGATGCAAAGCCTTTATTATTCATTTACAGAGTCACACAAAATAATTATGCTACATAACTGTCTGGGGAAAAATCATTTGCAGTATTTTAATGATGTTACACTATTTCAAATATAATGAAATTTATATTCATTACTGAGGTGCACTATAAGTGGCTTACTGAAAAGTGTGGTGTGCTTTTGATTGAATTTACCTTCATTTACAGGGACACTCAACAGAATTCGGTTACCGTACTGTCTCTGAGCGATAATTGATAAAAGTGCATTTTCAACTTTGGGTTTAATTTTTAAGTTTCACTATACTTAGATGTGTTCTATCACACCTAAAATTTATACCAAGAATTTTCGATTATCCTATATATACTGCGAAAGTATTTTAAAGAGTAGACTAGCACTTACTAGATATTTTAAAAATGTATAAAATATGAAAGAGAAATAGTACGAGAATGTGATTGCACTGAAATTAATGTCGAGAATTAGTCTTTTTTTCACGTAGAAGGGGATAGCTGACGCTAATTCCTTAGTTTGCTCAAGGAATAATCTTTAACGAAAAAAAAAAAAAAAAAAAAAAAAAGAAAAGAAAAGAAAAAGAAAGATGACGTTAAATGAATGTTAAATCTATCTTCCTATCAGATGATATTTAACAATTGAAAATTAATTATATGTGAATTACCACCATTGTAGTATGTTTACTAGCAAAAGAAATCATACCTTTCGAGGATATGAGGCATAGCTTCCAACCCTCCGATTTTTGAGAACCCCTATTTCCGAATTTTGTGACTATCTGATCATATCTATCTCCATCTATTTCTGATCATATTTAATTACAAAACTTCTGCTATTACATAAAGTAAATATTTCTATTCGGAAATAGTGGTACTCAAGAAAATTAAGGGTTACAGGTATTATTTTTGAGTACTTTACAGAGAAACTTCACGAGAGATTTTTTCTATTAATTTCAAAAGCGGTAAACGGATAATTGTATACACTTGGGACTTGAAATTGCTCTGAAGTAAAAAAAAAAAAATCCATAGTTGCCAAATACGATATTCGACGAAATAGTGTAACAATTAATGCAATGCAATCTTGCATTTTCGATGACGTAACTAACACGCGTAACGCATCTGATCTCAATTGAATGCGATGCCACAAATATGCACTTTTGGCTTTAAATCCTATATTTTGGCGACATTTCTTTTCTTTTATAGAAAGTAGTAGACGGGATAATGGAGAAGTACCCAATTTTCTATAGCATCGTTATAAAATTTCCCGATGCAGTGACATTGCTTACTTAACCATTTTGCACAAGTTGATTTTCAAATGTTTAATTAATCTTATTTTATCAATCACGAAAACAGTTGTTAGCTGTTTCGACAGCAGTTGATTCAGCCTTGAAATCCCTCAGTCAAAGGAAAATGAATGGAAACCCGATTACAGCAGACAGTCACTGGTAGTTTAATTATAATTCAATGTTCTGTAATCGTTTTAGAGTTGATCAAATCAGAGTGTTTTTAAAGTTTGCGGTGTCAGAACGGGGGTTAGCGAGCGTACACTGTAAAAAATGACCAATGTTTCTTATTTTATGAAAATATGCTATAACCACGAACGAAAATATAATATAATCTTCTGAGTTATCCGAAATTTCAAATAGCATGTTACATTGTCTTTTGAATCCCCAGAAACGATTACATCTTCAAAATTTAAAGAATAATTTATAAAAACAAATTATTTTTAGCTGCCCGAATTTTTCAGGAACGTTTCCGAAGGGATTTTATAGTCTATTAATTAGTGTCCTCAGCCTAGAATACCTGTTTTTCGAATGCTATCAATTCTGAAGTAAACATTTTCATGTTAAAAAAATGTTTAACAGACAAACATGCAAAATTAACAGCGTTAACAATAACATTAAAATTAAGATTATTTCTTTACTCTTTCATGTATAAATTAACTTATGAGGCTGAAAACGTGTACTTGAGAATAGATAACATTCGAAAAACAGGTATTCCAGCCTGAGGACACTCATTAATACACTATAAAAACCCTTCGGAAACGTTTCTGAAAAATTCGGGCAGCTAAAAATAATTTGTTTTTATAAATTATTCTGTAAATTTTGAAAATATATTCGTTTCTGGGGATTCAACACACAATGTAACACGCTATTTGAAATTTCGGATAACTCAGAAGATTATATTATATTTTCGTTCGTGGTTATAGCATATTTTCATAAAATAAGAAACATTGGTCATTTTTTACAGTGTACACTGTAAAAACAATCTGCAATTTTGACAGAAAAATATTGTAGTTTTTACAGAAGAAAACTGTTTTAAAGAAAAACAGTTTATTCTTGTAAAAAAAGGGGGATTTTGTAGTTTTTACAGAAAAAAATCTGTATTTTTTACAGAAAAATACTGTTTTAATGAAAATATACAGATATTTTCTGTAAATTAAGCTGTTTTCCACTGGCGCCAAAATTGACAGTTTTTTTTCTGTCAATTTCAGAGATTTTTTTTTACAGTGTAGCTCGTAAGGGGCAGAGCCCCCTAATTATTCTAAAAATAACTTTTCGAATTTTAAGTTAGCTTGTTCGCTCTTAGTGGAGGTAAAACTGCAGCAATTGCATTTTGGTGAATTAAATTTTACACTAGTTTCGAACAATACTGGGACGAAATACAGAATAAACTTAATTAAAAAAAAGTTTTTTTCTGAAATTTTCACTTCACGTTACATTTATGAAATATTTATTTCAAAGTACGTTCTTCTGGAATCTCCAATAACTTGTGACAGTAATATTTAAATAGCGAATTTTGTAAACGCCTTTTTTTAATTGCAGATTTTGTAATGTATTTTTGCAATGAAATAAGGCGAAAACTTTTATAAACAATTGCGAAAAACGGATCACAACCTGATACTTATATGTTATCAGATTTCATTAAAACTGACATTAAGCAGTATATGCATAATAATCATTATCAGTTTTTTTACTCTGGTTATTCTTATGTCAATATTATGAAAAGTAACATAGAATATATTAATCTATTTTTGTGATAAATGAATAATTCTGCAGTTGAAACATCATTGGATTTCGTTGTTAAGTCAAAATGTGGTATTTTAATTATTCCGTTACTTGTTTAATTTCTGATATAAGTAATATATCAAGATCACTTATCATGCTCATTATGAAAACAGAAAATCATGGGCATTGCAGCATTTACGGCTTTTAGGAAGCAATAATTAATCTTACAGTAATTAACATCACAATGGGAACTCGATTTAACGATAATAATGGCATAATCTTATTTATTGTTTTCTTAAAATGCTTTCATTGTTTTACAACGAGGAGCTTAGCGAGTATAATAAAGCTTCACACTTTCAAAGTAATTCACTAAACTTTTCAATAACGTCTTGTTATCAGTGTTTATAGAAACAATACTTTATTAAAATAATAAATTAAAAGAGTCTAAAGCAGGAATGGAAATGAATTATGGAACAATAACTTTTAAATGTACTGAGCCTGTAATCTTTATATGAATAATGAAGAGAAACCCCCCTAAATTTCGTTCTTGTTTAAAATTAAATTAAAATTTATAATTAAATGTCAATCATTGTCGCAACATATGGTCCTCATAAAAAGGTTAGTTTGCGATAAAAATTTAATTTGATAAGCAGTGCTAAGGATAATAAGATATGTAAAACATTGCGTAAAATTAATTTAATGAATTCGTCATGATGATATTCATACATTATACCAAATATGCTATCACGTTTATAGAAATAGCTTTAAAAGATCATGTAATTAAATTTAATTGTCTTTAATTTTTTAGAAGGTTTTAAAAAATAAAACGAAAATATTAAACTTTTAAAAATAATCTTGTTTGAAAAAAAAAAGCAAAATTTAAAGCGATAGTAGTAGAAAAAGATTAAAAAAAAAAAGAATAAAAGGTGTGAAAATTGCAGGAACTTTTATCCAATTGTTTGTATGGCATCTGCAATTAGAGTCCTCCTTTTGTGTGTTTCCTCTCATGCAAATGTAACCAGGTTTTACACTGCTTTAAAATCCTTTCGACAGAAAGATGGTATGACAAAGACGTTTGTCATATATTTTGCTTTCAGTTCAAACCCCCCCCCCCCCCCCCTCAAAATTGTAACAAGTTAACATAAGCTTTTCCATTCCTCTTCCAACATCTAGCATACATGTATTGATTGCATGCTTCTCCTCCCCCCCCCCCCCCAAAATGAGTTTATGACATGGAACAGTTGATGTTTATTTACCATGGCGTCAGTGCTTATTAGTATAACGGAGCATAGTAAACAGGGTCAAGTAGAGATGAAAAATACGTAGTAAATCCAGGAAAAAGAAGAATCACATAGTTAGATGCAATATATATTTATTTTACGATGAGGCAATATCGATAGTTAAAGAAGCAAAGGGGAGGTACCTACACAAACAACGACAAGTTTTGTACGACTTCTCTGGTCAAGACAAACGGCCGAAGTGCTTATGTTCTAAAAGTTACATGTACGGGTGTTGGCGCGGAAGGCATGATAAAATCGCCAGTACTTGGCGAGGGAGTTTTTTGGAGACTGCGGTCGGAAGCGTATGGGAAAAAACGATAAATGCTAGATTCTGTCTATGATAATGCATTCATTTGAGGATGGGGGGAAGGGTTGTAAAGATTCTTTCATGGAGACAGAAAAGGAAAAAGAAAAGAAAGTAATTTTGGGATTGGCGTTTGATTTTGCTAAAAGACAGCTGCAATTAACGGTTACATATGACTCGAATCTAATAACAGGGTGTGAAAGATATGAGTTTGCATATTACAGTTTACATGTGGGCGAGAGATATTTTAATTAATTCTTTTGAGAGCGGATGAGAAGTGCTAATGCTTGCATAAAGAATATCGGTTATACGTTACATTATTTTAATAAGTAGAGCACAGCTGCATATATATTTTGTCTAATTTTTAAGGCAGATGCACTTTTGATTTCATGAGAAGGAAACGGTTGAATTAGAAATATGTGAACATTAGTAACTTATTTTTAGCATAACCGCAAAGTTAAGGACAGAGAGGTTTCTGATATATGCGAGTGACTTGCATTTTAGAATGAAGAAAGTAGATTTGTTATCTAAATTAAATCAGAAATAGATTTTAGTTAGCATATTGAATTTTTTTTTTTTTTGGGGGGGGGGGGGTTACAGACATTTAAAATCTATAAACTATAATTGTTTATTTTAAATATTTATAATTATTTATTTATTTGGGGGGGAATGAGAGAATCTTTATGAATTTATTTTTTTTAAAATTTTTTTTTTATCTCTATTTTGGGGGGGGGGGGGGAGGAGAAGCATGCAATCAATACATGTATGCTAGATGTTGGAAGAGGAATGGAAAAGCTTATGTTAACTTGTTACAATTTTGAGGGGGGGGTGGGGGGTTTGAACTGAAAGCAAAATATATGACAAACGTCTTTGTCATAGATGGATAATAGTTTTCTTCCATATTTTCACTAACAGATTCGCCATCACGCCTCGGTTGTAATTGTATCTGTTGAAAAGAAGTTTTCATCCATGCGTAACTTAATTTTTCAAACATATCTGTTGAAGGATTTTGATAAATGACCATAACGTGGGGGTAATTTAATGGAGTGATAAATTTAAGAACAGCAATCTTAATTTAAAGTTATAACAATATTTGTTATTTATTTTTTCATTTCCATACAAATGCTGTTAAATGCACAACTGTAAGTTGTTTCTAGATTTTATATTCATTTTACACGTTTTCTAAAATAGGTTTCTTTTTATACAAATGAATGTGTAGTACACACACGACAGTTTAATAGCATTGTATAATTAATAATTACAAATTAACTGCGCAAAAATATTTTACGTAATAAAGGAAAATACAATTACAGTTTACATTATTACTAATATATTTTAACTCAAATGTAATTGGATAAATACGGAAAACCCCTTTTAACCGACTTAAAAAATAAAAAACAATAAAAAAAAATTACAGAATTTGTTGACACACACACAAACACATATATATTTATTCATTGATTTTAAAGATTTATTATTTTGTTATGATTTTATAGAATCTAAACATATTTCGCAATTTTGTATTCATTGATTTGTTTTAAAAACCCAACTACCAACTAATCCAAATCTTATTTAATATTTTCATAAGATGCTCTTATTGCTTTACACGCAGGAGCATAGCATGCATAAAAAAAGCTTCACACATTCAAAACAGGTCTTTAAACTTTTCAATAACATCTTGTTACAAACAATACTTCTTTATCAAAATAATAAATTACAAGAATTTAAAGCAAGGTTCAATATTTTATGTAAATATATATACACATATATATACAGGGTGTTTCAAAAATGACCAGTATATTTGAAAAATCAATAAAAACTAAACGGGCAGCGATAGAAATACACCGTTTGTTGCAATATGCTTGGGACAACAGTAAAATTTCAGTCAGACAAACTTTCGAAATTAGTTAAATTTTCAACAACAGATGGCGCTGCAATCTAGAAAAATCTAAACCACGATATTTTCCACATATCCACCATGCGCAGCAATAATATGGCGTAGTCTCTGAACGAAATTACCAGAAACCTTTGTAAACCTGTGACTTCTTTCTGTGGAGACACTTGAAAGACCAGGTGTACCGCCACAATCCAGAAATAATTGAACAACTGAAGCAGTACATCTCTTCTGCATGTGAAGCCATCCCACCTGACACGTTTACAAAGGTTTCTGGTAATTTCGTTCAGAGACTAATTTCGAAAGTTTGTCTGCCTGAAAATTTACTGTTGTCCCAAGCATATTGCAACAAACGGTGTATTTCTATCGCTGCCCGTTTAGTTTTTATTGATTTTTCAAATATTCCGGTCATTTTTGAAACACCTTGTATATATATATATGTATGTAAGAAAATGATATGTAAACAGTTGATTTACTAGAGTTATATGAACAACTACGTTAAATAACAAAATATAAACTTTAATACAGTCTTAGACAGATAACTCTACAATACTTTACTAATAACTTCTTCACAGCTAATACACTTCTGGTCCTATACAATATATTTATTTTCCAATAGTCCAACTAGGCCTAACAGCGCGTTTACTGGCTATTATTCATTTCGAGATGCTTGCTTCACAACAAAAATTAGAAGACTGGCTCTTTTTCCAATTTTGAAGATATTCTGATCTCGCGATCTAAACTTTTTATAACTCGTGCATTTAATTCATGGATAATAGTAGTACTAGAGCGTCAGTTAATTTGATGATCATGTACGTCATAAAGGAAATGAAGTGTTTAAACTGAAATCCTACACACACACACACACATATATATATACATATACACATTTTAAATTAATACTAGTATATTTTAACTCAAACGTTAAAAAGATAAATACAAAAATTTCTTTTAACCGATTTCGAAAAATAAATAGAGAAATTTGCTGAATTCGTCTGCACACACACACACACACATATATATATATATAATATATATATAATATTTTACAATAGGAAATATCATCCGTGTGAAAAAATTCCTACATGTCTTAACTTAATCACTTTATACTACGTATTTAAAGCTAAAATATACCTAGCATCATAATATATGGTCTTTGTGTATGTATAGTTCAAAACTTTTACATTTTGTATTTACTTATAAATGTAGTGGTCACTCTTTATTCTTTATTAATTTAAATCTGATACAGTATAATTAGTCGAATTCTGTTGTCTCTATATGTAAACTATTCATGATTTGATAGGTTAAAAATATCACATTTATTTTCTATTCCTTATTTTTTTTTTCACTGACATGGACATGGGTGGGTCGAAAATAATATATATTTTTTTATCGGAACGATTTAGTGCTAAAAGTTGCCTATTGTAATAAGAAGAAAAATGGCATAAAAAATTTAAATCTCTTAACATCTTCCTTTCACTCAGCGTACTTAAAGTTAATTAAATATTGCAAAAATCGTGTCTTTTTGTAAAATTTTTAATTTCATCAAAGCTTTAAAAAAAAACACGCTTTAGTTTTTTATGCTTGTTTTATGATTTAAGTATCCTAATTAACTAAAATTCTAGTCAATAATCTAAGTTTTTCCCATTTGCACAACGTCTTAGAAGAAACAGAAATTTACCAATATTTCGCAATTTTCACTGTGCAACAAACTCTGCTTTTGTATTTCTAGAACAAAACGAGACAGAACTCACTAGAACTAGACTCAACTGGTTTGAACTAGATTGAAGTGGCGTGGTGTCTCCCTACTTACCGCACCGCTGCAACCCCCCCCCCCCCCCACCAACTCCGGGTTCTATTCTTGACAATGCCCTTCACTTCACACAGTTTTTCGCTGTCTGTTACAACTGGTGCATTATTTTTCTCTGTCTGTTACAAGTGGTTGCATTTTTTTGTGATATGATTGTTTAATGTTTATTTTAACAAGATTATCAAATGATGAATGAGTCACAAACTATGCTCACTAGGTGTGTGATTGGCGACGCTACATAGGAGTTTTATTTCCCTATATTTGGTGAACCATGAGGTTTCCTCGAAAATAAATTGCCAACATATAAATGTGTTCTAAAATACTGTTTCGAAGAGAGATACAATTTGTCACGCGTGACAAACAACGAAGAAGTAAGTTTATATAAGTAGCCACTACGGTAGGGGAACAAATAAAATGTTTGTATGATAAAAGCATCTATTCCTTCGTTCTCTGACTGACGAATTGTAAAGCTTATTAATGTGTAGCACAAGTCCTATATAAATATAAAGAAGTCATATAAACGTGATAAAGATAAGCCTTAATTAAAAGATAGGTTAGAAGACATTAAACTTAAAGCCAGATCACTTTTAGACGTAGCTGCTTGTAAATGCACGATGACGGTAAACTGTACATGCCCCCCCCCCCAAAAAAAAAAAAGAAAAGAAAAGAAAACAGATGCATGTCAATCTGAAATTTTAATTAAATATTTATGTGAAAAAACAAAGAAAATTTCTGTCTTCGACTTTAGTTACATATTTATTCAAAGTAATTACAATTTGGGGAAAATCGGATAGATTGACAAAACAGTTCCAAAAAAGTTAAATATGAAGACCGAGCGGAAAGCTCACGATCTTTAGTGAGCGTTGAGTGGCAAAGAAGTTCCTATAATAGGAGAGTACTCGAAAATTGATGGACACAAACACAGTTCTATTGAAGACTCGGAGTATGAGGAAAGGGAATATAAACCAAATACATTGACTCAAAAGTCCAAATAAAAGATGAGAAATCAACTTAGCGCAACAGAGTTAATCAGTGATTGGTTCAGTGCTTCTGATCGGGATACATATGTCATAGCGTCAAGTTTTCTGCGAGACGTTGGGATGGTAACCGACACAGATTCTTCTCACGTGGTTGATAAGTGTAAAATAAAAAGTGACAAGAGTCGTGTTAAGATGGATTTGAAAAGTCAATTCACACCTCATGAGGAAAGTTGGGGTCTTTTCTTTGACGGACAAAAATATACTTTTTTTCGTCAAAGAATTGAATGCCGAGCAATGAATATGAATGAAAAACACTATTATCTTATTCAGGAACCTGGATCAACTTATATTGGTCATTTATCTCCTTCCTCGAATTCATCAAAAGATATAACTCAAAGCATTATTTTTCGTTTGTTTGAACTATCAATATCAATAGAAAAACTAGACGTAGAAGGGTGTGATGGAACAGTAACCCAACAACGGATGGAAGAACGGCGGCATCCACCGACTAGAAAATCATGTAAGAAGACTTCCACAGGGGAGCATATGCCTCCTGCATTTTATGAGCTTTCTTTTCGCCGCATTGACTAGGCGAAAAATTGAATGCCAAGCAATTTTGCAGGCATGTGAAAGAGACACACTATTATCTTAAATGGATAAACTTATATTGGCCATTATCTCCTTTCTCGAGTTCATGAAAATGTATAACGTCAAGCATTATTTCTCGTTTGTCTGAACTATAAATATGAATGGAAAAGCTAGACGTAATATGGTGTGATGACACTGTAACCAACACTGGATAGAAGAACGGTGACATCCACCGACTAGAAAAATCATGTAGGACGACCTCTACAGTAGAGCATATGGCTCCTGCATTTTACGTTTTCAATTTTTTTTTCGAATTTTCCGATTTTTTTTAACCGTATTTTGTATCCTAAACACTGCATTCATTCCAAATTTGAAGTTTCTAGGGCTACGGGTTGTACGTTATTTTTTAAATGATGGGTGAGTCAGTGAGTGTCAAAAAATGGAAACTTTCAGTTCATATATCTTCTGAACTAGAAAAGATAGCGATGTGAAATTTGAAAATTTGGCCCCATTTACAACGTACTCTAGACAAACTAAGTTTCAGGTGTTTGGGGAAACTCCAGTGCACAAAGATATTGAGGAGTCAAAAGTGCCCTGAGTTGCTTCCAAAAAAAGAATTCTTAGGTTGTACTTTCTCGACTTGTCGGAGGCACTGCCCTGCCACCAGACTTATTTTTATTATAATAATTTGGAGAAAAAATAATTTTAGAAAATCAAGATTAAAAATTCTATATAATATTAATTGTATGTAATATAAAGACTAATTTTTAATTACAGAATTACAATAAAATTGCTATTAGAAATTTCCATACACTAATAATTCTAGATGCTCATTTTACATACGTTATGAGTATTTATCGAGGCTAACGAAAAAGAAAGGCTACCGCGGTGCTTTGCGCGTATCATTTTTTACAACCGCCGGAGTCACGTGATGCTCGAATGCACCAATGCAGGTGTACGAAAAGAGCATCACGTCACTCCAGCGGTCTGTAAAAAAAGATAAGTGGAATGCACGGCGGTAGCCTGTCTTTTTCGTTAGCCTCGGTATTTATGAAATGACGTAGAAATGAAATAAACAATTGTAGAAATGAAACATTAAAGTGACAAGAATAAAATAACATTTTGTGATTGTTTGTTAATATATTTTCGAACGGCTGAAGTTTTATATTATATGTTTAAGTTTTTGCATTTCAAATGAATGCATCCACTAATATATCTGGTTTTGTACTGTTTTACACAAGATTAATATAGATCAAGTGCATCTCATTTTACATCAAAAATAAACTGCAATAAAATAAATTTGGAAAAGTTTTATCGAAAGAAAAAGTGAGAAACTTTTAAATTTTCAGAAATTAAATTTAGTCACGTATAGAGATAATGAAGTACAAGTCAGAAAATGTTTTCCTCTTTTCGGAATGTTATGTTTCTTTACGATTTTGGAATATTTTTTCTTCTTTAGAAACTTCAAGATTTATCTTTTTTAAGGCTGCAAAATTGACGTAAGATTTTAAAATTAATTCCTGTTATGTATTTTAAATAAATATTTTTTTTTCTCGTTGAAGATTTAGCTCTGCCTTATCTCTCGTAATATTTATTTTTTCGTAGCAAATTAGTTTACATAATTATGAGGGGGAAAACTTCTAATTATTTATATAATACTAACAAACGAGCATAATTATTGTATTCTTACTTACACAATTTCTTTTAATCCAATTATTTTTAAAAAATACCAAAAATATCTTTAAAGACTTTCTAAGGTTTTGTTTTGTAATTTGTTATCAGAATTAATTATTAATTATAAATGTATAATTTAATAGGATGCTATCCTGCACTGTAGTTTCTCTGACTAATTATCAGCATTTTCAAAAAACATTGTTATTCATTCAATATCAAGTAGCAGCTATTTTTTTTAACTATGATCTATAAAAAATTCCAAACTCTTATTGATCAAATGTAATTTCAAATAGATATCTTAAAGTATATACGTTGTTCCTCTTTGTAATTTACGGTTGTATTTATAATATAATTATAAACTAGCTTTTTTTCACCGATTATGGTTCCATTGGAATGTAACTTTTTACAAAAAATTAAGCCGCAAACCCCACAGAACAGTGAACTCTCACGGACCAATATTTCAATTTTCAGGGTTTTTTATTATTTTTTTAAAGCATGCTTTCAATATTTCGTATTTTTCATTATTATACGTTGTGACTCTCTTTAATTTATGGTTGTATTTATAAGATAATTATGAAATAGCTTGTTATCACTGATTATGTTTCCATTTAAATGTAACTTCTTACAAAAAATTAATCCGCGAACCCCACATAAGTGCGAACTCTCACGGACCAAAATTTCCAATGTCAGCGTCTTTTTTTCGTTTTTTTTTCTTTCTTAAAGCATGCTTTGAAATATTTTGATTTTTCATTATTATACTTTGTGCCTCTCTTTAATTTATGGTTATATTGATAAGGTAATTATAAAAAAAAATCTTTTCACGGATTATGGTTCTATTGAAATGTAACTTCTTACGAAAAACTAAGCTTCGAACCCCACAAAAGTTCGGATTCTTACGGACCAAAATTTCAAATGTCACCGTTTTTTATGCAGGCTTTCAATATTTTGCATTTTTTATTAATAAAAAAAGGTTTTGATAATATTAAATATCATAGATCGATTCCTCATTGAATTTCATACAGGAATCATGTGTTGTGTTTTATTATAACTATATTTCCAACAAAGTCATACACAGTTGAAATTAAGTAATCCCAAATCGCAGTAGTGAGTGTGGAATCCCCGGGTTTCAAACGTTCATAGTACAAGGTACAAAATTATCAGTATGTTTTCTCTTCTTAAAACAGCTAAATGTTTTATTAAATAAAATTGCCACCACTCTCTAAAAACGACATTTTCAAGTCGTATAGTCAAAATAGCTCCGAAGCAAAATTACTCAAGTTTGAAACATGTATATACTCATATCTGAAAACATACACACACATCATATGCTCATATCTGAGTATGTCCGTGTTTCAAAAATGAGTATAAAATGACATCTATGTGCTCATTTTTGTGTATTTCCATGTTTTCAAAAAAGAGTTTTAACTGATTGTGATCATTTTTGAGTATGTCCATGTTTCAAAAATGACTATGAACTGACCTCTTTGTGCTCAATTTTGAGTATGTCCATGTTTCAATATTCTAAGTATTTATGGTATTTCAGAATTTAAAGTATTGGATTGTCCTATTTGAAACAAAAAGTTTCATAACAAAATGAAAACATCGATTTACTCAGATTTGAAAGTGTCATTTTTCACAGTGCACTCGGCAATATTCTTCTATTATCTTCTATGGAAAAAGTAATGGATCCTTCGACTAGCGGGAAAAAAAGTTTATTATTTTTAATTAGTGAAATTTCAAGCGATTTTGTTTGAATCAGATTTTAATTTAAACAGTTCAAAAGCATGAGTGTATACCTCGTATTTTATTTCTTTAACTTCCCATTATGAATACATACTTCTGGGCGCACACCTTATGTTAACGCAACAGTTGCTCGACACTTTCTGTAGAAACGAACTAAAGCTCCCGATAAGCAGTCATTAAAGTTTATGTTTAATATATCCAAAATTTTCAAAATTGGTATAAAAAAAAAAAAATCCAGCTTACACGTTCGGATTTCAACTGAATTTATAATCTTATTCCTCCGAATTAATTAATTCCTCATTAAAAGGATTAAATTGATCTATAGATCGTTTTCATTTCTGCCCGCACTCACTTATTACGATAATTCTAATATTGAAGCAAATCTGAAAAAAGTGCAACTTTATTGAACTAAATCTTATGTGTTAGTTTAATTATGTGCTAAATTATATGATTTAGCTAAGTGTAATTAAACAAGAACGAAAAATCATGCATCAAGCATAAATTATGTAACATTGTCCAACGCTTCCAAAATAATTTTACAAATCATACCGTTTAATAAGCTGAAAGATAACATCTAAATAAACAATTTGGAAAACGCATAACATATTTAAAAACATAATTTTAGGAATTTACAACGTATACAATATTCGGAAAAATATTCGAATACTTTTATTCAGCCCTGTATATGATCTATAGATTTGTATATATACTACATATGATGCTAAATTTTAATTCAGTTCGGAAACGCGTAGCACAGTTTAAAATTCTCCTTCTGGAGTTTCTGTCAATAAACCGAAATGTGTTCGCGAACTTTTGTGTTTCCCTCTATATGATCTACAGAATTTATACACACCACGTAATAGACAAAAAGTGAGTTCAATTTAAAATCGCGTTCAGTAACTTAAAACGCACTTTCAGGAATTATTGTTAACAGACAGTAGAGAATTCTTTTGTGTGTCCCTGTAAATGAACGATGACTGCTATACACACAATATTCTGTAGTAAGCCTCTTTTAATACACCTTAGTGATATATATAAATTTCAGTGCGTTTAAAATAGGGAAACATTATGTAATTAAACCGCAAACGATTTTTCTCCATAGACATAATGTAAGGGAATTCTTTTGACTGTCCCTGTAAAGTAACTATAAGTGCTATGCACACACTATTCCATATTAAGCTTCTTGTAATGCACCTTAGTGATATATATCAATTACAATATGTTTGAAATTGTGCAACATTATTAAAATAAACCGCAAATGATTTTTCCCCATAGACCGTAATGTAACGGAATTCTTTTAAGTGTTCCTGTAAAAAAAAAACTATAAGTCCTACACACTTCATTTGAAATAGGGAACATGCTATAGCTAACGACAATAACATATAAACATTACAGGGCAATCTGAGCATATTTACGGGAGTTAGAGCACGGACAGATGGCAGAATTTGATTGTTGTATCACACCTGCTAAAGATCATATATATTGGCAACACACTTCCTTTTTAAATATCATATTTGATGCTTTAAGTTTCAATTTAGCGCAGTTGGTCTTTAAAAAAAATTGTTTCGGCATGTTTTTCGTTTCTTTAAATTTAATATCGTTAGTTCTTGAAATATCATGTATATTTTTAGCATTGGAACTATATATGGGAACTTCTAACTATGTTCCCAATTTTAAGTTGATATCTTGCTTTCAATCATTACTTCCAGGAGTATATCTGTTATTGAAGAAAAGTAAAAATTTTCATGTTATATAATCTATACAAAAATAAATGAAAGGTGTAAACAATAACGATAGTTTAAACTAATATTTATTTTAAAATATATACATACTTCATTCGAAACAGAAGTCAACGTATTCCCTAAGATATCTATTCAAACACCACATGTCGTACTTTATTATTTAGAACGTATTGCTTTCGATATTAATTTTCATAAAATGAATGTTGCAAATTAATTGGTGTTATGTTATGTCTTATTTCAGTTTCACTCTCTTACCACGTTATGATATATATATATATATATATATATATATATATATAACTTTAAGTAAAATTTAACCATTGAAACATAAGAAACTGACCATATACATTGAAATCACGATACCAAAGAGCCGTGTCAAATTACAAATTAAAAATGTAGCCCTAATAAATGTAACATTATTAATTCAAATGAAGAAGAAAAAAAAAGGAATGAAATAAAAACCACACAAGTATAAACACAAATAAAAGCTTATAATGTAATTCACTTTTTCAAGGGCAAGGAAATCACATTTATAAGCAAAGAACGATTATTTTCTGCTTATGACACCAGCTTTTGCCAAACATCATGTGACTTCTTGCCCGAACAATCGTTGAAACAATATTGAAAAACAAGACCTTTTAAAATGGAATATTATAAATCATACATACAATTTGAATAAGAGTGGGAAAAAGAAGAAAAAAAAAGTCATATAATATTTACAATATATATATATATATATATATATATATATATATATATATATATTAGAGATGAGTTGAAATAAAAGAAAAACGAATAATACTCTTTGAGTACAAGAAAAAGAAATAATATTCATCACAGGTACTATAAAATTACTGATACCTTATATTTTAAAATGATTTACTGAAAATATAATCATATGTAGTAGATAAATTAAAATTATTCTGCGATCTTCTGCTACTTATACCTGTAATATTACTATTAACAATATATGCCTGCTTTCCGGTAGATTGCCTTTAGTATGCAAAATTTATTTCAGCATAATAATATGAAATCAGACACATTTTTATAGCCCATTAACTTTTTTTAATGAAATTTTATGAAAAAATATGTTGCCAGAAAAAAATAGTCATGAAGAAATTCTTATGTTATGTAAAACAGACCACATAAATTTGTGTGCTAATGAAATGTGTGTTCTAATGTTTCAATCTACTTGATCGATTAAAAATATATGGTTTATAACATTAATTTTATATTTTTTAACTACGTAATATTTTTTAACTACGTAAATATAATTTTGTGAGAAAACTTGGACTTGATTCTGGTGAGTTTTATTTTTGTTGACAGATTTGACAACATACCACCAAATTTTTCCAAGCCTGGATATTTTTAGAAAAGTTTGGCATTACCTGAAGGGCCACCACAGGGGAAGAATGACAAATAGATAGCACCTATGTATGCATGATTCATGTACAATCGCAACAAAATGAACTTCTCAAAATAAATTCCGAAAGTCATTTAAATTCCATGGTATTGTTCTGTAAATAACCATAAATGCTGCCTACAAGATTTTCTTGAGAGAGCATGTTACCATTTATCGCCTTAACATATATCAGTTTCTCGGATTATGGAATAGTATCGTGACTTTAAAGTTAATTTTGAACAATTATCGCAAGTAGTGGTAGCATCCAAGTTAATTTGGACACCAACGTAAAATACCTAGAAACGCTGTTTACACATTTTATCATTAAAAAATAAATAAAAAATAAATAAAAATAAATAAATAATAAATTTCACTGTCGTCCATGTTTCACAAACCCATATTTAAAGCATTCGTTACATGCACATATTTATTATTATTATTATATGAATATAAATAAAATAAAACTTTTGTTGTTAATAATAACTATTAGACCACGTAAATAATCGACAGTAGATAAACCGATACCTATAATACAATACATATATATATATCCAAACATTTAAGATTCTCAAAATGAAAATAAGTGGGAAAAATGATTAAAGATATATGGAGAGATAATCAAATGTGCAGAAGGTAAAAATTATTAGAAGAAACAATTGGAAACCTATATAGTGGAACACTTTATCAAGGGTAATAATCCACTAATATAAGTAAAATATGATTGATTACTAATTGAGTAAATAGCCGTGATCCAAATTTATTAATTCAAATTTCCCTATAAATTACAAAGTCAAATTTAAAGAAAATTGAATAAACATGGACACAAATATTGAATAACTGAACATGACATGTGCTAAAATCAACGAATAAGAAGCATTATTAAATACAAGAACGTATTTAATAAATAATTATTACATTTTTTTAAGTTCACTTTTCTTTGTAAAATCCACTTTATATATATATATATATATATATATATATATAATTTTATTTCGCAATATTTCATTAAATTAATCTAAATTCTGACATAGTCATTATTTCCTTAATTCTAAATAATTTTTATTCCTATTTAATGTCCTTTTAAAAGTAATAACACGTATATTAATAATTATCTTATTCCAAATCTTAATCTAAAACTTTAAGTTCATTCGTAACATTCGTAAACTCCCCAATCTATAATATTCTGAGAGACGTTTGTTGTCATTTCGAATGTTTTTAAAAGCCACTTTTTATTATTATTCCATGCTTCGCCTCGCGCGCTGGTTATTTTTCATGTCAAAATCAATGCGCAGATGGGATCGGGATTATTTCTTGTTAAATCTTCTCCATCGCACATCATTTGCTTAGCTTATTTTCGCCTCTCACTAATTGGCTCGTGCGCTCGGACGTAGCTTCTGTAACTTTACGCGGAGTTTAACAAAACTCGCTTGCAAGCATTTGGAGAGCAGATTTTTGTTGTGTTTGGAATTGCTGACCAAAGCGTTATCTAGTGTTCGGTGACATAGAATTTCTAACGGCACTTTAAGATCATTAAATAATGTAGTGAGTTAACGTCAAGCCTGAGGGCTGTATGATTACACCTTGATACTGTGGGAACTGTTATTGGCATCGCTCCTGTTCGTTAATAAACAAATTATCTGGAAATTGGCTGCACATTATTGAAGAAATTCTTATGGTGTTTCATCATTACCTAACCCCTCACCATGATTCTTGATAACGACTGCAATAATTCTTCATCCGTAACCAACTGCCATTTTCTCGTGAAATATTAAATCATCTTTGTAAAAAGCTAACATATATATATATATATATATATATATATATAGTAGTGTTAAAAAGTAGATTTTACAAAATAAAGTGAGACTAAATGATATAGTTATATTGTTTAGAATTAATTAGGAGGATATATGAAAAATTCACTTACTATAACCTGGACGATTTTATCAAATTCAACCCTATAAAAAGATTGTAATTATTCCCTTCAACTGATAAAGATTTCTGTATAGTTTTATAATGTATGCATAAAACCATTTATAAAACCGATTGATCTATCTATATTCGTATTTTTAATTAATGTCTATATTTGTAAATACCAACCTTATCCATTTTATAACCCAGCTTGCATAGATGCATATAACATTCTGTTATACAGATTTTTTTAGTTTTATATATTGCATTGCATATGGTACGTTTTCGCAGACTAAAACCTATATGTTTCTAATAAATTAAAAATTTATTTTACTTTCTCTATCATTTGTGCAGTACCAGATATTATATATGTTTAAAGTAACTGCAATCATTTTACTTTATATGATTGTTTTCTTTAGCTATGAGTCCACGATGTATGTATTCATTTTAATAATCAAACGTTCGTTACCAGTTAATAAATTTCCATATGTATGCAATCTTAATTTTTCATAAACTTTTTTCGATTGTTATGATTAGAACTAGATTATATAACGTAAATTTGCATTAATTTTTCATCTGCTAATAATTTTATTGAATAAATTCTTAAATAAAAAGAAAAGTGCCCAGTTAAACTGATGACATTGAACTCACAGGCTATTCAGACTAATTGTATATTATACTCTTATTTCAAAGAATACTGCCCCTCAAAAAATAAAGAAATAGGCAATAAGTTAAATGGGGGATAAGCCCCCGTTCCCCCCTTTACACTTAACCAATGAACCTCCCAAACTAATTAGGGTAGCGACTTAGCACAATGAACTTATATATAAAATTTGAAGCAAATCGGATAATTCTGCATGAAAAACTCATTTATGTAATTTAAAGAGAAGATTAGACCCCATTCCTCCCTTTATACTTAACCAATGAACTCCCAAAACTAATCAGGGAAGCGCTTTATCACAATTAACCTTTGTACAAAATTTGAAGCAAATCGGATAGTTCTGCATGAACAAACTATTTATCTAAATTAAGGGAGGAGATTAGCCCCCCCCCCGTTCTCCCCTTTATCCTTAAACAATGAACCCCAAAAACTGAACATAGAAGCGCCTTATCATAACAAACCTATAAAACAATTTGAAGCAAATCGGATTATTCTGAATGAAAATCCATTTATATAAACTATGTAAACTATTAAACTTATATAAACCCTTCGTTCCCCCCTTTATGCTTAGCCAAACTAATCAGGGAAGCGCCTTATCAAAATGAACCTAGAAACAAAATGTTAAGCAAAACGAATATTTCTATCAAGATTTATCGCGTTACATACATACATACATACGTACATACAAACAGAACTGGGGGGAACATTAGCTCTCCAGCTTTGATAGCCTGTGAGCTAAAAACATACAAGTAAAATGAAATATCAATCATCAAAGAAAAATAAAATGAAAAAACAATTTTAAGATCTCTTGCACAAAACTTCAAAAAATAAATGGTGCACTTGCGTTAAATACGGCATAGGTTGAATGTCATAGTCCGGTAAAATACAAACAAACTTTTATTTAAATATTTGATGGATTAATACCAAAGGAATTTTTACAGCTTTCTTTTTTAATGGCAATATGAACGTTGTATTATTCATTGTTTTAATGAACGAAAAGTCTCTTTTTTGATAAACGTCACATCCAAAGAATGTTTGTTTGCATGATATTAGTGTTCACTAATGCATATTTTAAAATAAAAACAATATATGTAAGAGAAACTAATTAAACATTATTTTATATATGCGCCCTTCCAGCAATTACCAATAAAAAATGGCAAATCAGAAATCTTCTGGGTGTGCCCGTAGATGAACAATAAATTCTATACACATCATGTTATTCAACAAGTAACTTGAAGTAAACCTCAGTAATGCATATCAATTTTGAAATGATTTGACATTATATTTGAAATATTGTAACATAATTAAGGTACACTGAAAACAGTTTTTCCCCGTAGACCATTCTGTAACCGAAATTATTTCTGTGGCCTTTTAAATGAATGATAAGCGCTTTGCACTTCATGTAACACAAAAACATGTTTTAATCCACCTCAATTATTCGTATCAATATTATTATATTTGTAATAGTGTAACCTGTTTAAAATGCACCGCAAACGATTTTTCTACATAGACCATAATATAGCGGAATTATTTGGAGTGTCCCTCTACACAAACTAACTATACGTGCTATACATAGTATGGTGTTTTACTTTTAATTTTAAATCTAGATGACAGCACCACAAGAAATTCTCTACAGTAGCTACTGACACCTATCGATCAGATGTTTTTGTTTCACTGCAGTAACCAAAGAATGTAGATGTAGTTCAGTGTTATGTGTAATTACTTGTTCTGTGATGTTAATTAAAATAATGTAAAGTAACGCATTTCGTCCACCTCAGTTTTGGTTCTGTTATATTTAATTAAGTCTTCATTAATACATTATACATAGCACATTCTATTGTTGGCATCTAGTACTGCACTCGAATGATGTGTATTTATTTCAATGAGTTTTAAATATTGTAACACCATTAAAATACATTGCAAATTATTTTCCCCCATGTACCATAATGTAACGGCTATCTTTTGAGTACCTCTGTAAAGGAACTGTAAATGTAACACTTCATATTCAATACCGAACATGTCACAGAAAACCTCCATATACAGTATTAATTACATGAGACTCCGTGTATATTTGCGCCGGCACAGGCAGATGGCCAGAGGAACCAAATGCATAAACACTTTTCAACGATATTAGAAACTGTTAAAAATGGTACTATTAAAAAAAAAGGCTAGTGCTGGCTTATCTACAAATGATCAGCTTTCAGTTAAAAAATACTTATTAAAATCATTTCAGCACAAATCTCTAAGCAGACGAAAAAAAAGCTTGTGTTTTAAATATATAGTTTATGTTTAATAGTGTAAAATATAATTTGTTAGAAGAAGTGGTCGTTCGATTAATAGAAAAAGAGTATAATGAAACTGAAAAATTGTTTACAACGTGAATTATCCTGGTTTATTTATTTTTACTGATCTTTAAACCTGTCTTTTCTTTCGTTATGAAAATATACATCACGATAAATGAAAACATTTATAAATATAAGTTTAAAATTTGATTGTGGGATCGTTAAGATATTTTATAAGTGACAATATTTAGATATTTTTTTATTTAATATTTATTTAATTTAATGTATTTGAAAGTTATATGATTTGGATAACATAAATAAGAAGGTTTTGAAATTATTTTCTTTAATTCTTGTAAAAATAAGAAAAAAATAATTATATATTTTGAAACAGATTAAACAGTGTAAAAAATTAAATTATACCTTATAATCCTGCATTTTATTCTATCAAAGAACGTAAATTAAACATTAAATGTATAGACTATTAAACAATTAATTTTTAATTCCACCAGATAAGGGAATAGATCAATTTACGTCGCAACAGAGAGAGCAAACATGCACTGATTTGATTAATGACCGACTTAAACATTCCCTGTATGCAAAAAAAAGATAACGGATGTGAAAAAGTTTGTCTAGTTTCTGTTTAAAAGATATAAAATTAATGTTATAGAAGAACAAACATTTGTGAACTATGGTAATGTTCAAAGTATTTTTTTAAATTTATTGTTACGATTATTATTTAGCATACCCATAGTTCAAATAAAATATTTTTTTCTCTAAACAGAGCTCAGATCGAATATTTATAAATATTTTTATACAATATAAG
This sequence comes from Maratus michaelseni, assembly GCA_963931845.1. Taxonomy (NCBI): domain Eukaryota; kingdom Metazoa; phylum Arthropoda; class Arachnida; order Araneae; family Salticidae; genus Maratus; species Maratus michaelseni. The sequence goes on along the minus strand of OZ007589.1, from coordinate 450,760,526 downwards.
TGAAAGAAGCTATAAAATGCATAAATATGTTTTCATATATATCCCCATGACGTATAATATAAATAAGACGTTTTGCAATTGTTTCTTAAATTGTTGTAAAAATAAGGTACATTTAATGATATATTTTTAAACAGATTAAACAGTGTAAAAAAATCAATTATATCTTGTAATCCTGCATTTTGTTCTATAAAAGAACGTAAATTAAACATTAAATATGTAGGCTCTTAAACAATTATTTTTTATTTCCGCCAGATAAGGGAATAGACCGATTTATGTCGAAACCTAGAGAGCAAACATGGACTGATCTGATTAATGACCGACTTAAAGTTTCTCTGTATGCAAATAAACGAAAATGGATGTCACAATGTTTGTCTAGTTTTTGTTTAAAATATATAACATTTAATGTTACAGAAGAACAAACATTTGTAAACTATGGTAATGTTCAAAGCATTTTTTTTTTAGAATTTATTTATTGTTATTGTTATTTAGCATTTACGCATCGTTCAAACAAAATATTTTTTCTCCAAACTCATATCGAATTTTTACACTCATTCACAACTCATTCGAGCTCATATCGAATTTTTATAAATATATTTATACAATCTAGGTGAAATAAGCTATAAAATGCATTAATATGTTTTTATATATATCCCCATGATGTATAATATAAAAAAGATATGAATATAAATAAGACGTTTTACAATTAATTTTTTTTTGTAAAAATAAGGTAAATTTAATTATATATTTTTAAACAGATTAAACTGTGAAAAAAAAATCAATTATTCTCTATAATCCTGCATTTTGTTCGACAAAAGAACTCAAATTAAACATTAAATGTGTTGGCTCTTAAACAATTAATTTTTAATTCCGCCAGATAAGGGAATAGATCGATTAACGACGTAACCTAAATAGCAAACATGGACTCATTTGATTAATGACCGACTTAAACTTTCTCTGTATGCAAATAAACTATAATGGATGTCCTAAAGTTTGTCTACTTTCTGTTTAAAAAATATAACATTTAATGTTATAGAAGAACAAACATTTGTGAACTATGGCAATGTTAAAAGGATTTTTTTTAATTTATTGTTACAATTATTATTTAGCATTTACCCATAGTTTAATTAAAATATTTTTTGTCCAAACAGAGCTCATATCTTATATTTTTAAATATTATATATAAATTATATATAAATTATATATAAATATTTTTTACAATCCATGTGGAATAAACTATAAAATGCATAACTATGTTTTAATATATATCCCCATGACGTATAATATAAATAAGACATGAATACAAATAAGACGTTTTGCAATTACTTTTTTAATTCTTGGGAAAATAAGGTACATTTAATTATATATTTTTAAACAGATTAAAAAGTGTAAAAAAATCAATTGTAGCATATAATCCTGCATTTTGTTCTATAAAAGTACTTAAATTAAACATTAAATGTGTAGGCTCTTAAACAATTATTTTTTTAATTCCGCCAGATAAAGGAATAGATCGATTTACATCGAAACCTAGAGAGCAAATATGGACTGATTTGATTAATGACCGACTTAAACTTTCTCTGTATGCAAAAAAAGATAATGGATGTCCCAAAGTTTGTATAATTTCAATTTAAAAAGTATAACATTTAATGTAATAGAAGAACAAACATTTGTGAACTATGGTAATGCTTAAAGAATTTTTTAATTTATTTTTTGTTATTATTATTATTTTATTTTTTCCCATCGTTCAAAAAAAATATTTTTTTCTCCAGACAGAACTCATATCGAGTATTTATAAATATTTTTGTACAATGTAGGTCAAATAAGGTATAAAATGCATAAATTGTATAAATATATTTTCTTATATACACTCTAAAAAAATCCGTGAATTGAACATAAGTTTCGGAACATTTTTTCGTTAAAACACGAAAATTTCCGCTTTTATTTACTTCGCTTCCCCCAAAATACGGAAAGCTCACCAATCTAACATAAAATATACCTGAAATTCTCCAGTCGAGGACTGCAATTTCTTAAAACCACAGGGGTGTACCGACAACTGTGTTGCGTGATACTTTTCCGTATTAGAAACAAAATTTTTACGTATGTTTTTTTTTCCTGTTAAACACGGAAAATTCAAGAAACGAAAGTCAAATTTTCCTGAAATTCTCCAGTCAAAAGATAGAAATTTCTTCAAATAACAGAAAAATCTCTTTCAATCACAGGGGTGTTCCGGAAACTTGCAGTATTTTTTTTACGGTTTTTGGCGAAATTCATTTTGAGAGTGTATCCGCATGACGTATAATATATATAAGACGTTTTGCAATTATTTTTTAATTCTTGTAAAAATAAGATAAATTTAATTATATATATTTCAACAGACTAAAGACTGTAAAAAAATTTAAATTAATCCTTATAATCCTGCATTTTGTTGTACAAAAGAACGTAAATTAAACATTAAATGTGTAGATTCTTAAGCAATTAATTTTTAATTCCGCCAGATAAGGGAACAGATCGATTTACGTCGAAATCTAAAGAGCAAACATGGACTCATTAATGACTGACTTAAACTTTCTCTTTATGCAAATAAACGATAATAGATGTCCCAAAGTTTGTCTAGTTTCTGTTTAAAATATATAACATTTAATGTTATAGAAGAACAAACATTTGTGAACAAACATTTGATAATGTTAAGAGGATTTTTATTTAATTTATTTATTGTTATTATTATTTATTATTTACTCATCGTTCAAATGAAATATTTTTTCTCCAAAAAAAAAAAAAAAAAAAAAAAAAAAGCTCATATCGAGTATTTATAAATATTTTTATACAATCGAGGTGAAAGAAACTATAAAATGCATAAATATGTTTTCATATATATCCGCATAACGTACAATATAAATAAAACATGAATATAAATTAGACGTTTTGCAATTATTTTTTTAATTCTTATAAAAATGAGGTAAATTTAATTATATATTTTAAAACAGATTAAATAGTGTAAAAATATTAATTATAACTTATAATCCTGCATTTTGTCCTTTTAAAAGAACGCAAATTAAACATTAAATGTGTAGACTCTTAAACAATTAATTTTTAACTCCGCCAGATAAGGGAACAGATCGATTTACGTCGACAACTAGAGAGCAAACATGGACTGATTTGATTAATGACAGACTTAAACTTTCTCTGTAGGCAAATATACGATAATGGATGTCCCAAGGTTTGTCTAGTTTATGTTAAAAAGATATAACATTTCATGCTATAGAAGAACAAACATTTGTGAACTATGGCAATGTTCAAAGAATTTTTTTAATTTATTTTTTTTACTATTATTATTTAATATTTACTCATCGTTCAAATATAATATTTTTGATGTATACAAAAATATTACGTCTGAACATATTTATAACTAAGGTAAAGCCAGGAGAGATAGCGCAGTCGGAGAGATTGCGCACATAGAGGTTCGGGGGGAAGGAGTAGAGTGAGAGCGCAGCGACTCCAGGTAGTTGTACAATAACAGTAGTGCAGTGTCTACTTGAAAGTGCACGTTGATTGCTTTGAGCGTCTAAGATAAAGTATTGCTATTTTGTTTTGTTTTCCCAAAGTAAGTGCTTGAATTTTCATAGCTATTCATCAGAATTTCTATACAATGTCAATAGTAGAAAATATTGTTAACTTAAACGACTTCTCATAAGCTACTAATCTAGACTAACATTGAGAACATCAACGGTTCGTTTCAGTAGCGGCCATGTTTAAATAAAAGGCCGCGCAATCTCTCCTACCGAAAATGGAGAGTTTGCGCGTCTGCTACTTAGGAGAGATGGCGCACTGTTCCCATTCGTTTATATGCTAGGAGAGATTACGCAGCTTATTGGTAAATTTGCATAAAAAATGAAAAATAAAAATGCACTAATTTTAAGTTAAACGTGTTATTAAGTTACAAAATTTTATTTTGTAATCTTATCTGGACTTGCTTTTCCTGATTCTTTAATTTTTTTCCTTTAATTAAAATTTTTTAATCGTTTTTCTTTTTTTTTCTTTTTCTGATTCTTTACGCATTAGGTTGAAATATTCGCTCCCAATACATTAAAATTTGTTCACAAAAACCTTACATCAATGTCATTTAAGTGTAATTATTATTGTTAACAATTTAATTGTAGTTATTATTAGTAACAATCTCTCCTACCCATGTGCGCAATCATACCAACCCTGTAAGGAGAGATTGCGCAAAATAACTTCCTTGGTTTTATTACAACTGTTCTATTAAATTGCAACATAACAACAAAATAACAATGGAAATGCATAAAAAACAAATGAAGCAAAAATTATTCATGGATAGTTTAGCAAAAAATTAATATTTAGATTTTTTATTGCTATTCTTTTGAATTGTGCGCAGACTATCTTAGCTTTACCTTATATTAAAATCATTAAAATTAGACATTACATTACAACGCAACAATTTAAAAATGCAATGCGGTCAATATAGGGGAGACAGGTCGAAAACTTGAGATAAGACTAAAGAAGCTCAGATATGCATTTCAAAATAAAAATTTAAATTCCAAGATAGTGGATCATGCATTAAAAACTGACCATTTTCCAGATTTCGCTAAATCTTTTGTAATCATATCGAGGTGCAGCAACTATAGAACTCGTACTTTCTTAGAAGCATGGTATACTAAAATTACAGATTTACCTCTTAACGAAGCAGGTTCCATCCCGAATGAATACTCAGTGTTAATATAACTGTAACGTTGGCCTCGACATTTTGATGCAGTATATTTGCTATGTGTTGATGTTTTAGAAGTTATTGTGACTTGCGTTAAAAAATTTTTGCTGATGAGGGATTTTTATGTAAATCCAAAACGCACAATTTAAATATGTTTTTAATGTTTTATGTAATTTTGTAATGTAACATATGTAAATTTAATGATCTTAATATAGTTTAAAATATTTGTTCTCCAAACAGAACTCAAACCGAGTATTTATAAATATTTTTATGCAATCTAGGTAAAAGAAGCTATAAAATGCATAAATATGTTTTCATATATATCTTCATGAAGTATAATATAAATCAGACATGAATATAAATAAGACGTTTTGTAATTATTTTTTTTCATTCTTGCAAAATTAAGGTAAATTTAATTATATATTTTTAAATAGATGAAACAATATAAAAATATCAATTATATGCCTTATAATCCTGCATTTTGTTCTATAAAAGAACGTAAATTAAACATTAAATCTGTAGGCTCTTAAACAATTATTTTTTAATTCCGCCAGATAAGGGAATAGATCGATTTACGTCGCAACCGGGAGTGCAAACATGGACTGATTTGATTAATGACCGACTTAAACTTTTGCTGTATGCAAATAAACGACAATGGATGTCCCAATGTTTGTCTAGTTTCTGTTTGAAAGATATAACGTTTGATGTTATAGAAGAACAAACATTTGTGAACTATGGATATGTTTAAAGGATTTTTTTAAATTTATTTATTGTTACTATTATTATTTAGCATTTATTCATCGTTCAAATAACATATTTTTTCTCCAGATGTCAAGAACAGAGCTCATATCGAGTATTTATAAATATTTTTATACAATCTAGGTGAAAAAAGGTATAAAATGTATAAATATGTTTTCGTATATATCCTCTAATATATATTGTATGCAAACACAAACAATCCTTTAAAAGCACGCTGTATTTGACAATATTATAATACCAATTATCATTTATTAATTATTCTCTTTTCCTTTAAATTTATTCTCAAAATTAATTATTTCCTCTAAAAATTCAAATGCCTATATTTTCATATGTAGAATATATGACAAAAAAATAAAAATTTTCTATAACAAATAATAAACTAAATAATTTTCCGTAACAAATAATAAAATAAATAATTTCTTATTACAAATAATAAATTAATAATTGCCTATAACAAAAAAAAAAGAACCTGTCTATATAAATCAGGGAATTAAACCGTTGAAATATGCATTGATTCATGTAAAATAAAGCTGATCGCATTCCTATCAAATAAATATTTCTACATGAAATCATTCACTATTTTCGAAATTACACCTTTGTTTTGGAAACCCATCAAATATCAGTCATAAACATGCCAAAATGCTTTATATATGAAAGGCATTTTCAAAGTTTCTTGATGCTCTTTTCAAAAGAATTCGCCAAAAAAATGTAACACTTTGGCGATTTGCTGAATTTTAGTATAAGAGTTCATGTGAAGTCCGACACACTCAGTTGCTGATAATTCTTTGTTCTATCAATATTTATTTCTATTCAATGTACCTCGGCATCAAACTTAATGTAAACGGTTATTTTTGATGTGCTGCTAAAAATGTAATGCCCGACATACGTTCGAGTACATTTGTAAGAAACTACTGCTGCTATAAAATATGCAATAAATAATCATTCCATTTTGCTGATTCCAGAGACATTTCCTGTATTATTGCGAACAATGAATTCATTTGCTTTCATGGCTATCCATTTATGTTAATTTTTTTCTTTTCCTAATCTTGAGTATAGATGCTATCATCTTTTCGTTGCTTTATTGTGCAAATGTCTTTTTACAATTATTTTCTTCACTGTATGTAGAGCATCTAGTACATAAAATAACTATATATTTATGTTTTTATTGCAATACTGGATACGAAAAGAAACCTATTTAAAATATAAAAATATGTATCAATCATGTGAGAAAACATGATGTTTTAAACAATATCCGCATAAATAATGTAATCCAATCACTTGTTAACTTTAAATTAATGTCCAATAATGCTTAAAGTGATAAAGAAAAAACATAACACGGAATATTTTAAAATACCTTTTTCTTTAATGTAGATAACATATGTTTCATGCACAACTATCGGTGACATCTTCAGATCGTAATAATAAATACAAAATTCTCGCATATTTGAAAATAGTAAAGATCTACCACGAGATCGCATGTCAAAAGTTAGTAGGTGCTTAATTTGGCCAAAAACTGGGAAACGTGAAAGAATTATTATTTATTTTAATTTTTATTGCTTTTCCATTTATCGATCATCGCGTGCCAAATTTTAGCAAATTCAAAGGAAACGGTTTCGTTACAAATGCAATCTTTTCGCAAATATATTTCTATAGATTCACGGATAATGGATGGGAAATAAGCTCTTGATTAAAAAATTATTTTACTATTATTGAAATCTATCTGCAACTGCTCCTTACTATATTGTCTAGCTAAAGCGGTGGTTCTTCTGTCATGTTTGATATCAGCCATGTGTTCTTTCATTCTTGTTTTAAATTTTCTGTTCGTCATTCCTATATAGTACTGAATTGTTCCATCTGCCTTGGTGAATGGGATTTCATAAACACCGGAAAGTTGGTTAGGTTGTAGTTGGTCTGTTTTTCTACATACTATGTTTTTTAATTTTGTGGAAGGTTTTGCAATAAGACAGCTATTAAATTTTCTAAGTTTAAATTTTAATCTTTCAAAAAATCCTGGAAAATATTGTAAAGTTGATATTTTTGAGTTTCGTTCATTAAAGGTTTTCTTCTTTTTATTATTCTCCATGCTTGTAATTAATTCATTGATGGTGCTGTCTTTGTATCCATTATTCCTTGCGATGTCACGTATTATATTTATTTCATCATTTAATTGATTAGGGGTACAGACATTAAAAGCTCTTCTAATAAAATGTCGAAAGGCAGAAACTTTATAGGAAAAAGGTGCTTGAGCGTTATTAGGAATAATGGATGGATTAGCTATTGGTTTTTTATATACCGTACGTTCAATTCCATGGTGGGTTTTGATTAGCAGCACATCCAAATAAGGGAGTGTGTTATTTTGTTCAATTTCCAAAGTGAATTTAATCATAGAATCAAGGCTATTGATCTGATCAAGAAAGCTATTTAGTGAGGTATCCATGTGTTGCCAAATTATGAAGATATCATCGACGTATCTGAGCCATGTATGAGGGGTATAATCTAATTTATTATAAATATCGGTTTCTAAAGGTCTTAATATGAATTCAGCTAAAAGTCCAGATATAGGGGAACCCATAGGAGCCCCATTATTTTGCTTATAGATTTCCTTGTCAAATATAAAATAGTTATTGTTAACTATAAGATTAAGAGCACTCTTTAATGTTGTTTTCATATTGTCATTAATGTTCCTTAGGTTGTCAATACAGTTATTTATTCTTATAGTGACTTGTTGGGTGTCCACTGATGGGTAAAGAGAGATGACGTCTAGACTTGCTATTAAATATTTCTTCGGATACTGGATGTATCCAGTATCTGGATACTGGTATTTGTACTGGACCATTTTAATACAGTTTTAAACCAGTTTAATACAGTTTTACAGTTTATATTTGATGTATGAATTAAAAATAATTTGCGCATATTAAAGTATAGAAATATAGTAAATAGATTGAAAGAAGCATATTTCAATTCATCATCCATTGAATGGTCTAGAGGCAGAATTTATTCAACAAAATGCTTGCTACAGTAGAAGCCTGATATAAAACGGTTATTCGGGTACATGGAATTATTAAATACTGTTCAAGAATTTAATAGTACAAAATATAAACAAAATTATTGGTAGAACTGTACGAAGTATACTTCACAACAGAATTATCGATTGAACAGGTTCAGCCGGGAGAAAAGGCCTACCATGATGCCTTAGCCTTTACTTATCGATTGAACAGAACTGCTCACTGTATTTGGGTGCAAAATTTGTTTACTGGTTGGAAATTCATTTAAACCACAATTTTAAAGTGCATGCCGTCAGCGCCGATACAAATGTGTGTTCAAAATATTTCATGAAACTCGTCATGGTGCGTGATGCGTTTGAACGCATCAGTTATTCTGACACACCAATCTGGACATTAAAAATACACTAATGCACGCATTTTCCACAGCAAGTAAAAACATAGTGGAGTCATCCGGTAACCAAAGTGAGCATTTCGAACTCTGTATTAATGAAATAACTCGATAGTTGTGTCCTAAGTGGTGAGGCGCCATCGTGTTTAAACCAAACACAACTGTAATCTTGTAATATGGCACTATATTTTCCATAAAATATTTGACACCAATGTTTACAATAAGGTCATGGTACTTATTGTCTGTCAGTGTTCATTGATAAAAAACATGGCCAGTTAATATGCTGCTCCAGATTCCATACCAGACAAATATAGAAAATCACTGTTCGTGATATATTTCACGAATGAAAACTCGATTCGTATTGTTCCAATAATGATCATTACGGCAGTTTATAGCTTCGTCGTCGTCAAACAACATTATTCTGTCCAGAGAATATCCCATACGAACCGTGGATTCACCGCATGTTATATGAGAAGCCGAATGCAAAAATCCACACAACTTGCGTAATTGGAAGTTAATTGCTTGTTGCCCATGTATGCAATACAAATAATACTTATTTTCAAGAAGTGTTTTCCAAATTGTACAGCGTGAAATAGTTATAACTGAACTTTCTTCTTGGACACTCGCAACCGGATTTCTAGCAAAATGGGCTGAATAATCAATTATTTCATTGTCACTAAATTTCTAAAACTTTGCATCAAACTGTCCTGTCATTTGACCGTTTTTTAAAAAAAAAACGGTTACATGATCGTAATTTAACTTTATTCTGACCATATTACTGCCTATATTATGATCAGAATAGAGTTAAATTACTGATATGTAACGGTTTTCTATAAAAACGGTCAAATGACTGGACAGTTAGCTGAAAATTTTTAGCGTTGTATACTGGTGATTGCACTCTGATTATGTACGAATGTGTAAGGGTCCCGTCGTTTTTGAACGTATAATTCACTTATGAATAAATCTGTAACACTATGTAACGTAATGTAACGTATGTAACGATTTGTAATGTAATGTTTATCTGCACGCATCATTGGATTAGGCTTCGGTGAATGAGGAAATCGACGTCAGAACGCTCTTGGCGTTTGAGATTTTTTTCTGTTGCACTCAGCGTATATCATAACAATTTTAGAAAGTTATTCATTGCTCCATGTCGTCACTATTTCAATTTAAGATGATAACAACGTAAAAAGTTTATGAAACATAAGTAGAATGCAATATTATACATTTGTTGTAGACGATAATCCGGTGAATACGAATTGAGAAATGAGAACTTTTAGTACTATCCAGATTCTGGAATAATTTAAACATCGTTTAGCTGCTCTCATCGCCTATGATTTTAATCATAATTTACTTCAGACAGATTTCTCATACTAGATACCATACTATAGAGTGTGGTAGCAAGAAGAATTAGAATTTTTAAATCTCATTAAACATTTAAAAACTATGTATTAGTAAATTCATTACATATCTTCCAAGAGGTTTTTTACATTAAAATTAGAGTATCCATGATTATCTAAAAAATGTATGGCGAAACGAGAAATAAACGAAGCCTCAAGTGAGATACAGCAAGAAAATTTATGAAAAGACAAGAGCATTTGTGGTTTCTTACTTTATTGGTTTCGTTTTTTAAAGGGAGAAAAAACTGCTATTGGAACTGTGAACTGTCAACAGATGTCTGTAAGCATCAAAAGTTCAGCAAAATGTAAAATAATAGTTCTTATAAAGTGAAATTTGCACTGATATATATATATATATATTTAAATTGATGAACATGTTTTCCCTCTCGTTATATCTGAATCTCGTTACATCGGATCTCGCTAAATCGTAGTTATAGTGTATTATGAAAACTTCTTTATATATTTACAAAATTCTTTGGCACTTAACGTCAATATCTGTCGTGTCGAAGTTATTTATAAATCTGTTTCATTACAAACTATAAATTGATTTCTTAAACGGTACCTTAAAACAACGTTTATTTTTGAAACCTTGATATCTCCACGAATATTAAAGATAACATTTTCTTTATTTTGTTTTGTATGTATGTTTTGTAAGTGAGTGCAAGGAATTGGGTGTTATTTTTATATATATATTAGGGGCCTTATAAAAAAGGAATTTTCTATTTCGCAGGAAAGACTCTCCCCCCATGGAGAAGAAAGTACCCTTTTTTGGATTCTCTAACTTCATATGAAAGTTTTTACAATCTTCATTATTTATCTCTCTCTTATATTTAAAGAAATAGACTATGTAACCAACTTTTTTGGTCGCAATGTATGTATACACACACACACACACATGCATATATATATAAGCTCAAAAAAGATTAAAAATAAACTAAAATAAAAATAAAAATAAAAATAAAAATAAAATCCATGCGATAAGCGCTATAGCTGCAAATGATCACACAGATTAAATATAGCACATTATGTATTAAATGTATTCGGCAGACCCAGAATTTCGCACCATAATTAAACTAGGAATAAATAACAAACATAAAAAAAAATTAAACAGATATAATCTGAACAAGAAAAAACCAAGAAAAATAACCAAAAAGCTGTGGCCTCATCAGCAGTGGGCATACTAAAAAGCACAGCGATGTTTCCGACTAATTACAAGCACAACAAACTATTATATAGTAGTGGCAGTGGGTTTCGGCCAGAATGTCGTAAAGCATAAATCAAATGTATAAATACAAATGAAAGCATATCACGCACATTCCCCCACAGGACCCAACGCCACAAGCAACAGCAAAACTGAATACAAAACGTATGTATAACATACACTGAACCAACAATAGAATTATCCTACCCCCTTCTGAGCAACACAGCCACAAAAACAATAAACAATAACCAAATCAGTGATCCAAAATCTGTCCATGTACGTTCCATGTCTGTTGCTACAAAACTGCAAACATCCTTGTAAAACCGTCCCCGAAAAGCTTTAAGTTATACAAATCATTAATTGTCAATTACGTAGCAACTACTCAAAAATGAAGACTTGTCTGTAAAACTAGTATATCTATTAATGAAACTCAAAGGAATGTTATTTTTATAATACAAGATACTGGTTAAATTAAAAAGTTCTTTAAGAAATAAATTTTTATTCGTACAGAGTTTATAGTAGCGAAAAATCTGATCTATGTTAATATTAATGTAAATACGTTTATGTACATTCGAACACCAGTTAACTAATTGGTTAACTTCAAAACTGAAGCCATCCCGTTTATTGTAAATTGTAATTTTATTCCATTAGAAATGTGTATTTTCAAATCAAGATAATCAGCTTCATTATTATTTTCATTTGTTTTTTTCAAAATTTACATATTAGGATAAATGTCACATGATATCCCCAAAAAATCGCGATCACAGTTCAAAATTATTAAATCGTCAATATATCTGAAAGCCAGAAAATTAACATCGTTATTAACCGTACAAAATTGAAATTCATAAAAAAATAAAAATAAATTAGCTGCCGTAGAGGAGTAACATGTACCCATTCCTATCCCATTTTTCTGTAAATAAATATTTGAACCTGTATAAACATAGTTGTTATATAAGCAAAATTTACACAATAACATAAATAAATAAAAATCTAAATCAATATCAGCAGTAATTAAATCAACAATTTTTAAAAGGACATCATTTAACCCTGCAATAGGAATTTAAATCATTTCAATTAAAATATATGAATGATTATTCTGCTTACACTTATCATAGTATAAATACAGTTTTAGAGAGGGAAATCTTGAACTTGAAGGATACCTTCGTTTTTTGTTCAGTCGACAAAGCGTCTAACAATTTCGCAATTATTTGAAAAAGCTATTATGCTAATATGATATTTGCTGAGCTTAACAATAATGTTACCTTCAGTTTATATAATTCTACTATTCAAATTCTGATTAAGAAACACCTGGCCTTTTCAAAAAAGGTTCAAATTCCTTTGCCTAAAGTAAAAAATTTGTCATTACCTTTTCTTTTCGTTACACCGAAATTTCTTAAATTCCAATTAAGTACAGATTTATTTCAGTAATGTAAACAGTATAGGAAATGGATTTAATCGCAGGTTTGAAGAAATGCTGAAAAGGATTTTGAATATCCTAAAATTTAAGTATAAAGATAGTAATATGTATTGGATTATATTGAACAGTTATGAAATCAGAGATAAATTATTAAAAAATGGCATACAGAGTACCCAAACATATGATTTTGAGAATCTATTCACAAATATTCCTATTGCAGGGTTAAATGATGTCCTTTTAAAAATTGTTGATTTAATTACTGCTAATATTGATTTAGATTTTAATTTATTTATGTTATTGTGTAAATTTTGCTTATATAACAACAATGTTTATACAGGTTCAAATATTTATTTACAGAAAAATGGCATAGGAATGGGTACATGTTACTCCTCTACGGCAGCTAATTTATTTTTATTTTTTTATGAATTTCAATTTTGTACGGTTAATAACAATGTTAATTTTCTGGCTTTCAGATATATTGACGATTTAATAATTTTGAACTGTGATCGCGATTTTTTGGGGATATCATGTGACATTTATCCTAATATGTTAATTTTGAAAAAAAAAAACAAATGAAAATAATAATGAAGCTGATTATCTTAATTTGAAAATACACATTTCTAATGGAATAAACATTACAATTTACAATAAACGGGATGGCTTCAGTTTTGAAGTTAACCAATTAGTTAACTGGTGTTCGAATGTACATAAACGTATTTACATTAATATTATCATAGGTCAGATTTTTCGCTACTATAAACTCTGTACGAATAAAAATTTATTTCTTAAAGAACTTTTTAAATTAACCAGTATCTTGTATTATAAAAATAACATTCCTTTGAGTTTCATTAATAGATATACTAGTTTTACAGACAGTCTTCATTTTTGAGTAGTTGCTACGTAATTGACAATTAATGATTTGTATAACTTAAAGCCTTTCGGGGACGGTTTTACAAGGATGTTTGCAGTTTTGTGGCAACAGACATGGAACGTACATGGACAGATTTTGGATCACTGGATTTGGTTATTGTTTATTGTTTTTGTGGCTGTGTTGCTCAGGAGGGGGTAGGATAATTCTATTGTTGGCTCAGTGTATGTTATACATACGTTTTGTATTCAGTTGTGCTGTTGCTTGTGGCGTTGGGTCCGGTGGGGGAATGTACGTGATATGCTTTCATTTGTATTTATACATTTGATTTATTGCTTCACGCCATTCTGGCCGAAACCCACTGCCACTACTATATAATAGTTTGTTGTGCTTGTAATTAGTCGGAAACATCGCTGTGCTTTTTAGTATGCCCATTGCTGATGAAGCCACAGCTTTTTGGTTATTTTTCTTAGTTTTTTCTTGTTCAGATTATATCTGTTTAATTTTTTTTTTATGTTTGTTATTTATTCCTAGTTTAATTATCGTGCGAAAATCTGGGTCTGCCGAATACATTTAATACATTATGTGCTATATATATATATATATATATATATATATATATAACATATATATATATATACATATATATATATATGGTATACACACATATATATATATATATATATATATATATATATATATATATATATATATATAGTTATATAGTTGTATAGTATATATATATAGTTATATAGTATATATATATATATATAACAACTAAATTACATCACAGAAACATCATACAAAAATTGAGGGGAAAAATATTAAATATGAAAAAGGACACGTACCTGTTTGGTCACTATCCATAAATATGTAGAGAAATATATATATATATATATATATATACAGAGAGATTTATATCCTATTGATTGCTTTTTGGTAGATTATGTTTTCGTCTCATAAACTTTTTTAAAAAGCCATTTATAATTCAAAGAGCAAAAATATTATAGTTTTGGAATATAAAATTGTAATTATCAATGTTCAATGCATTTCTTTAAATACTATATATAGATATATATTTATTTATATATTATTTAATTAAAATATAACATATAGTATTACATATATTACTAAAAATAATAAAACAGAACTTTGTAACAATTTATGTACTGATTGATCATCATTTGTTTCGGCTTTTTGCAAAATAGAAACAATTCCTCTAATTTATCGTTGAAATATAAATACGTAAGCAAACAAAATGTGTAGACTTCAGGCAAAAGATGCTCGATTTAACATTCAGAAATTATTCGCAACTTCGTCAGTCAGATTCGTAATCGAAATGTCGATTTTCTGTTATTATGAATTATTCAAGCATGGAAGGCATATGGTAAGAAACAAAGGAAGGATTTGTTCAAAGATAAGAGAGAGAGAGACGAGGTATTGATTACTATTCGAAGCCAAACAAGAAAAAGTTGCCATCCAAACAATTGGACGAGAAATTAACCGGCTGAATGGTTCGTGCTTGAGGAGCATTCAGATTTTCTCTAGTTCGATGCACAATTAAGATATTCGCGAAGTTGTAAGAGAAAATAGAAAACATATCAATACTTCTTCCATATTTAAGATTGTTATTAAACGTTAAGTGCAGCTGTATTACACATAATATGCGCAGAATTCAGTTTAAAAGAATATTTATTTGTATTTACCTATTTGAGAATTAATGATATTTAATATTTGATGAATGAAATCCATGCCTATTCTTTAGAAAATTGTGTGCAAATAGAATATATATGTATATACATATACATATACATATGAATATATTTATAATACATTTCAAAAAATTCATGCAGTTATTTAAAATTAAAATTGTAACATATACAATTTATATTTAAAATTTTAATGTACACTGGACTTGCAATAATGTGCATTGGACTGTACACTGGACTATACACTGGACTTGCGCTAATTCGAATTCGGTAATTCAAAGTATTCATGAAATCTCGAAAAAAAAATTTCATAACAAAGTTAAAGCTAATTCATTAATTCAAATTCAGTTTTACCTCAATGGTTAATTCAAACATGAAAATTCCATCTTTTTACTTTTTCCGTCAAAGAAAATATTGCAACGCAAATCGCTTTTTCTTTTTGTACTTGCAGGCATGAAAGTCATAACATTACATTGCTATCGTTCATTTATTATCTGTATCTGTATGGGAACAAGAAAAAAATAGTAAATTGCTCCCTTCATGAAAACTTAGAAACGTATTGCAAGAAACGTATTGCGCAGAAGATTATTAGCATATAATGCCAGATATTTTTCAACTTCACATAAATTTCCAGATCTGAATATACACTGCTCAAAACAATTAAAGAATATTGCAGTTTTAGGTGGATTTTGTATCTGGGAAACTTTTTAGCTGATTGATACATGGTCGACAGACATAGTAAGGTTATATGAGAATAAATTACACATGTTTGGCAGAAAAAAAATGCATTTTATTGCGCATTTGTGTACAAAAGGAAAAAAACACAATTTGTGCATATGAGAAAAAAAGAATAAGAAAAGGTGTTTTCTTCAAAGAAAATCATTTTCAGTAGGGGGTATGGTTTCCACGGGCGGCCAGCAACGTTGAACACCTTTGAGGCATGGACTCAATGAGGCTATTAATGACGAGTTGGGGTATTCTGCCCCACTCTTCCAGAAGAGCTCTTTCCAGTTCTTGGAGAGTTTGTGGGGGTTGTTGGCGGCCAGAAACTCGTCTTCCTAGAGCATCCCAAACGTGCTCGATTGGATTCATGTCTGGAGAACACGCTGGCCATTCCATTCGAACGATTCCTTCCTCGAAAAGGAAATCCTCCACCAGGTTTGCACGATGTGGCCTGCAGTTATCGTCCATTAAAATGAAGTTATCTCCGATTGCTGCAGCGTAAGGGACTACAATAGGTCTGAGGATCTCATCCCTATATCGGCGACCAGTCGATGTAGAGGTCATGATGTAGAGGTCAGTGCGCCCGTCAATGGAGATGCCACCATACACAAACACTCCTCCACCGCTAAATCTGACACTTTCGTGCACGAACGCAGGATTATTCCTACTGCCACGGTCCCTCCAGATGAAAATACGCCTATTATCCAGATGCACAGAAAAACGGGACTCGTCAGAAAACAGAATATTGTTCCATTCATTTCTCCTCCAGTTGACATGCTCAGTTGCCCACTCTCTGCGGTCGCGACGATGCCTTGATGTTAATCTTACACATGGAGCCGGTTTCGGACAGTCTGAGTTGAAATCGTGGTGCTGTAGCCGAGCGAAGGTGTTGTTGGAGAAGAGTAGCGTTCATGTTTCGGTGTCTCCGAGCTGTTAACGCTAAATACCGATCTTCATTGGGCGTTGTTGTCCGTCTACGACCTTGCCCTGGTCTTCGGCCTGCACATCCACTCTCCAAAAAACGGTTCCAGATCCTGGAAATGACACTTTGTGACACTCCAATGGCTTGCGCTACTTCGTCTTGAGTTTGGCCCCCTTCTAACCAACAACAATTCTCCAAGCTTCTGAATCTGTCAAATGACTTCGCGGAGACATCGTACTCATCGAAACAAAGCAATCACTGAATGCCGATCATCCTTGTCTTCATTCTCTTTTATCCAGTTGAAAGTCAAATTTCATTCACTGCCGCTGAAGCGACGTTTTTGACGTCGAACTCAAAATTTGCATACTCCACAGTTTGAAAACCAGAAAAATTTGCATTTGTGATTCTCTTCTTCTATTTTCGGCAAAAAAAATTTCGTTTATATCTTTATTTTATATAAAACTTCAAATATCCTTTAATTGTTTTGAGCAGTGTATAACATTTTCTGTATATGTAGCAGGGGATATTGATTTCGAAATTATAGGGAAAAAAGTAAAGGAGGAATATTACAGGCAAAGAGACATACAAGATAACTGATTTCAATTATGAATCTGAGTCGGAATCTGAGATGCCAGTATTACTTAAACATCCTAACGCTAAATCGTTAATGGTTGATATTAATACTTAAAATCTTACACTCATATGGAGCCTTAAGGTGAAAAAAAAATATATTATGTTTTCCAAAGAGCAAGATGCGCTAAAAATATAAAATAATTTTCGCAAATTTCCTAGATTGTTTTAAAAATATTTCTACACATCAGAATATTTAAAAAATTTTCTAGGTGATGTAAATTGAGTCTACCGAGATGCTCTAAAAATACTTTGTCGAAATATGGAAGTTTAGTTATTTTAGCGTAGAAAAAAAATTGTCTGTGAGGCGAAAAGTGACCTTCGTTCACCGGTCATTCTGAAACTGTTAAGATTCGTATTTTCTAAAACCAATTTCACGGTCGATTAGAAGAAGGTTGCATCTTTAAAAGAATATTTTTGGTCTGTCGGTACCTCTAAAATTGCGACCTAAATGGGCAAAATTGGCTTAAGGCAAAAATGTCCTCCTCGAAAACGACCTTTCTTGAAAAGTTTATTCAAAATGATAACAAAGATTTTTTTTTTCAAATTCATTACGGCATTTATAAGATATAAGTTAAGATATTTCTGAATATGTATTCAATTTTAACTGTACTGAACAATCTTTCCGTTTAGTCCGATTTAAGACAACGAAATAAGACAAAAAACTGGGGTTTCAGTTCTTCATTTTCCCCCAATGCGTAAGTTGGGTTAAGGGCATGCGCGTCTGATCGTGTTGTGTTCTGCTTTGGAAATGTCCTTGAGTTCTTGTACTGAAAAAACTAATTGAAAATTTAATTAATTTAAATTTAGCTGATTAATCAAATCTTATTGGAATCAACATTCCATTAATTGGAATGTCTACGAAAAGGCAAAATTTAAAATAATCAAAAGACGATATTTGTCACATGGTGTTTTCAAAAAGTAGGCCAAGTTTTAAACTTTAGTGTATAAAATTAAAAACACTGTACACGCAGAGTGAAAGATCTGACAATCTAGGTGATTATGAAAGATAACCTCCAAATATCAATCCAAATTGAGACTTCAGCGCAGAGGCAAGATGCATATTCGCAATTTCATTAGTATAATCGAAATATTATTTTACGAATTACTCAGTTACGAAATTGCCAACTTTTTTGTGTCCCTTAATAGCAGTAAATATTACTAATGGTTAAGAATTATAAATAATATTACAGTACAATTGTCATTTTACATCGCCTGTAAATCTGTTTTTAATGTTCCAAAACAACATTTTTCATATACAAAAAAAAAAAAAAAAAAAAAAAAAAAAACGAAATGGAAAAAAACGTTAGTACAAGGTATCACCTCGAAGCAGATTTTTCAAAAATTTAGAAAAGGATATTATTACATACTACATGCGAAAAAATTTAGTATGTAAATATAATATAAATTAGAATTGATGCAACTATGCCATTACACTATCTTATTTATAAATCTTTCTAAGATTTTTTTTTTTTAATCTCTTAAAGGAAACCGTATTTTTTAAATTCAAAATCTTACTTCAAAACACACATTTTTCTTAACGAAAAGGGAAATAAGTTGAATTCAATCAACGGATCTTTTTATTTGTACAATTTTATGAAAAATTGAGAATGTAAATATTTTTCGCTTTTAATTTGTCAATACATCATTTATCAAAATTTTATACACTTAAAGTTTTGAAACAATGATTTTGTATAAGATGGCATTTGTCCGATATTATTAAAATTCAAATTCTATTAACAAATAATATTTAAATAATATCTTCATTTACATTTCATCTATAACGTACAACGTAGTTATGAACACAAGCCTCTAGTTTTCATAAGTTTCTCATAGAATCTATAGTATTGTATACAGGAGTATTTTACAAAATTTCCTAGTTCTAAAACAATTTTAGCCCAACCCCTTTGTGTAATGCTTCCCTAGAACGCATTGCCGTGACTGAATTCGTCTTATTTGCACTCAAAAGCTTAAATCAATTTGAATTTTTTTAAACTAAAAATTCCTCTCTGTTCCACAAATATGGCATTTCAAAGAATTGTATTTAATACTAAGAAGCTGTTTCTATATACTCTAAAAAACTTATCTTAAAGAGGATTGTTTTAAATGCAAACTAAATTGATAATAAGCTTCTTCGAATTCGCATATTCATGAAAATGAGAGACAGTCTAATATTTTTGTAGGAAAATATTACTGTATACACGAAAACAAATTATAAAACACTTTTCGTTTCTAATCTACGCCACATTATTCAACATTTCATAGATATCATTAAATTTTCATATTTCATATAATCTACTGTTAGAAACATATTTACATATTAAATTATATATAACAGACACGTTTCAATATCATAGTATTTAACCATAGAAAAAGCATATCTATATAATTTAGATAAATTTCATTATAGAACATTTCATTAAATACGGTACAAACCTATTGAATTATCGTTGGAATTCGTTCTATTAAACAAAGTGAAATGACAAACTGGCGGTATTCTATACATTTAAATAATAAATACATTTGAACAGTATAGTCAAATGTTTTTCTTATCATTATGTTTTTTAAATTTTACTGACACTCTTTAATTTATTCTGCAAAAATTTCAAAATGTTTTGTGTTTTTAAAAACAGCTGCATATGCTGAATCACGGTATTGGAAAAGAAACATGCTAATTTATTTTGTTTTAAATATATTGAAATTTATTAGTAATTTAACGATTTTATGACCTCGAAAATGTAACTACAAATACTGAAGAGCTGGACATATAAAAGCCTTTGAAGTTGCATACATAATTTTAGTTGAATTTTAAAACTGAATAGTGCTAACGTCTACTAATTAATGCTAAACATAAATTTTGTTTAGGGGTCCGTCCATATATAAAAACTGTTACAAAGAATGAGTGTTCAAAATATGAGTAGTGGGGATGAAACACTAAATTAAATAGCAGTTTTTAGCTCGCAGGCTATCAAACCCTGACAGCTAATGTATCCTCAGGCTCTGCATGTACGTATGTATGTACGTATGTACGTGCGTAACGCGATAACTCTTGACAGAAATATTCGATTTGTTTCAAATTTTGTATATCGGTTCATTCTGACAAAGCACTTCCTTGATTAGTTTTGGAGGTTCATTGGTTAAGTAAAAATTTCTTGAACGGGAACTAATCCACCCCTTAATTTCCATAAATGGGTTTTTCATGCAGAATTACCCGATTTGCTTCAAATTTTGTATATAGGTTCATTTTGATAAGGTGCTTCCTTGATTAGTTTTGGGGGTTCGTCGGTTAAGTATAAAAGGGTGAGACGTGGGTTATTCCCCCTATTAATTTAGATAAATTGTTTTTTCATGCAGAATTCTACGTACACAACAATTATCAACACCGTATTCGAATATTTAAAGCATCTAGAATGCGATTTTTGTGAAAAGAATATTATAGGTTTCAATTAATATTTGTTTCGAAAGTTAATTTACAAATATCCAACTTTTTGAGTTTAGAAATATTCGTCATCAGTAATTTTTCTGCAGTTTGGGCAGCTCGTCAAACATGGAATTTTATACCACTGATGAAAATTCACATGAATAAATATAACATGTTGACCTTAAAATTATTTTATTATTTATTTTTTAGAATTTCTCAAAAGTAATTTTATTGTTTCATATTGATATCAATTGTTACACAAAAAAGCCTATTGCGTGTAACTGAAATGTGGCGAATAAAAATCAGTATTAGAATTTCTTGAAATTTGTTTTCAAAATATAACATAAATACAGCGTGACCGAACAATCAAAACATTGAAAAACTTGCATACAATACAATTCTATAAATCTACATAATATTTAGCATAAATACAAGGTGTTTTATACAGATACGAAATATAAGAATAAAATATTATTTATTTTAATACAGTGTGTTATTATAAATTGAAATGCGATATCGAATATAAAAGTCGTGAACACTATCTCTCGTTGAATTTGATCAAAGTCTTGAATTTCATGAATTGTTCCAAAAAAAAAACAAATTTGATGAAACGCAATTTGGTGATTTGATTATTGGCAGATTTTTTACTATGAATTTTTAAATGCATAAATCTGCATAAATCTTTGTTTATTTTGATCAATAAGATGACGTATAACACTATATTTAGGATATCATATAAAATGTCTTGTACAGAAAGAATAGCGTACAATGTGATTCGTTTCTTTGATGTATTTCATTCTAAAACGTCACACGATATAGGACAGCCACGGTTGCTACTGTTTCGAAAGTTAAGATTATATTAACGATTTTTGTTAGTGCTTCTGTGTTTCAACTAAAAGCATCGAGTGTCTGCTGGATTTAGTAGTAGACGATACTAACAGTGTTCTTTAAGTAAGTGGAACTTTCTTTAGTATAACTTTTTAGTTATTTCTGGTAATAAAGCTCGTGGTTCGAATTTTGTGGATAGCCGAGCCGTTAATTATAGGAAAAAAATTGCGAAGTGACTCTGTCACATCCCTGCTCACATACACTGCTCAAAAAAATTAAAGGATATTTGAAGTTTTATATAAAATAAAGATATAAACGAAATTATTTTTGCCGAAAATAGAAGAAGAGAATCACAAATGCAAATTTTTCTGGTTTTCAAACTGTGGAGTATGCAAATTTTGAGTTCGACGTCAAAAACGTCGCTTCAGCGGCAGCGAATGAAATTTGACTTTCAACTGGATAAAAGAGAATGAAGACAAGGATGATCGGCATTCAGTGATTGCTTTGTTTCGATGAGTACGATGTCTCAGCGAAGTCATTTGACAGATTCAGAAGCTTGGAGAATTGTTGGTAGGTTAGAAGGGGGCCAAACTCAAGCCGAAGTAGCGCAAGCCATTGGAGTGTCACAAAGTGTCATTTCCAGGTTCTGGAACCGTTTTTTGGAGAGTGGATGTGCAGGCCGAAGACCAGGACAAGGTCGTAGACGGGCAACAACGCCCAATGAAGATCGGTATTTAGCGTTAACAGCTCGGAGACACCGAAACATGAACGCTACTCTTCTCCAACAACACCTTCGCTCGGCTACAGGCACCACGATTTCAACTCAGACTGTCCGAAACCGGCTCCATGCTGTAGGTCTGTATGCTCGCCGACCGATGGTATGTGTTAGATTAACATCAAGACATCGTCGCGACCGCAGGGAGTGGGCAACCGAGCATGTCAACTGGAGGAGAAATGAATGGAGCAATATTCTGTTTTCTGACGAGTCCCGTTTTTCTGTGCATTCGGATAATAGGCGTATTTTCATCTGGAGGGACCGTGGCAGTAGGAATAATCCTGCGTTCGTGCACGAAAGTGTCAGATTTGGCGGTGGAGGAGTGTTGGTGTATGGTGATATCTCCATTGACGGGCGCACTGACCTCTACATCATTCGAGATGGAGCTCTGACTGGTCGCCTATATAGGGATGAGATCCTCAGACCTATTGTAGTCCCTTACGCTGCAGCAATCGGAAATAACTTCATTTTAATGGACGATAACTGCAGGCCGCATCGTGCAAACCTGGTGGAGGATTTCCTTTTCGAGGAAGGAATCGTTCGAATAGAATGGCCAGCGTGTTCTCCAGACATGAATCCAATCGAGCACGTTTGGGACGCTCTACGAAGACGAGTTTCTGGCCGCCAACAACCCCCACAAACTCTCCAAGAACTGGAAAGAGCTCTTCTGGAAGAGTGGGGCAGAATACCCCAACTCGTCATTAATAGCCTCATTGAGTCCATGCCTCAAAGGTGTTCAACGTTGCTGGCC
This sequence comes from Maratus michaelseni, assembly GCA_963931845.1. Taxonomy (NCBI): domain Eukaryota; kingdom Metazoa; phylum Arthropoda; class Arachnida; order Araneae; family Salticidae; genus Maratus; species Maratus michaelseni. The sequence continues at coordinate 450,737,009 of OZ007589.1, read as the reverse complement.
GCCCGTGGAAAACATACCCCCTACTGAAAATGATTTTCTTTGAAGAAAACACCTTTTCTTATTCTTTTTTTCTCATATGCACAAATTGTGTTTTTTTCCTTTTGTACACAAATGCGCAATAAAATGCATTTTTTTCTGCCAAACATGTGTAATTTATTCTCATATAACCTACTATGTCTGTCGACCATGTATCAATCAGCTAAAAAGTTTCCCAGATACAAAATCCACCTAAAACTGCAATATCCTTTAATTGTTTTGAGCAGTGTAGTTGAAATAAACGCCTTTTAAACATTAACTTAGCATCATGACTGAGTTCGCCGGAAGCGGCCTTAACACACACGTTACAAAATATTCAAGGACATTCAAAAATGCTAAATTATAAATGATAACAGAGACATTGGAAGTACGAGGATACGTTATTAACTAAGTCACAAAAGATAATTAAATAATAACTTACAATGATATTAACTTCAAAACTATTTTTATTTCTATCAACACATTCTCTTTCAATATTTATGCACTTATATCACCGTTTTATCAGTGCCTCAACACCAGCTGCATGCAATTCTTTGGGTGGCTGTCTCAGGGTTGCTGTGTCCCCATTAGGACTTCAAGTTGAGCCTTTTCATCATCTGTGAAAATCTTCTTGCAACTTCGTCAACATCCACCATACTTCTTCGACTTAGCCCCAAGCGATTTTCATCTGTTTAGTCCACTAAAAAACCATCTTGGAAAGAAGAGGATGTTCAGAGATGATGAAAAGGTTCAACTTGAAGTCCTAATGTGGCTGAGACAGCAACCCAAATAATTGTATGCAGCTGGTGTTGGGGTACTGATAAAACGGTGATATAAGTGCATAAATATTGGTGGAGAATATGTTGAGAAATAAAAATAGTTTTGAAGTGAATACCATTGTAAATTATTACTTAATTATGTTTTTGTGACATACTTAATGACTTACCCCCGTAATTTATGCTAATATTGTGTTTTTATAAAAATATGGATGTCTACCACATATATATATATTAATAAATTTTATTGAAATATATTTAACTATCAAAACTGAAAGAAATGTCATACAGAATGTTTTAGTAAAATGTGTACAAACTTTAACAGTTCATAAAGTACACTACAATGGAAAATATTTGTACAGAAAACAAGGGTCACAAACTACGCATTCAGTCCAAATTATAAACTGCTTCATTCCAGTCTGATCCAGGATTTTTAATCATGACTTTAACAATAATGAAGATATTTTCACGATATTTAATCTGAATTAGCTTGTTGTGTGCAAAATGAGAAGAAATAACGAAACTTGGTGGAAAGAGACACTAATTTGGTCGGTGCACTGTATGTAATGTCAATTGTATTCCGAAAAGTCGATCGTCTAATTTAGAACTGATTCGATGCGGATGGTTGCCGCTTCCACCACCTTAAATGAGACAATATCAAGAGATGCGGCGAAAGTGGCCACTTTATTATCCACATTTCATAGTGTAATTGACATTACAAATGGTGCAACGCCAGAATTAATATGGACATCTAGCACTTATCACGATTTTACCGCATTTTGCACACAACTAAAAAATTCTGTTGTAAATATAGACAAAATATCTTTAATACACTTATGATGAAAAATCTGGTGCAGATTGAAGTGAAACTTCTTGTAATTTTGACTGAATGAGAGATTGCAACTCTGGTTTTCTGCACTATTTTTTTCTGTAGCGTGCTCTCCGACCTTTTAATGTTTGTGAACGTTATACTGCAACATTCTGTATAAATTACGTTTTTTTTAAAAATATTGTTAATGAAAATTTCTTTAAATAACACTTGTAAGAGTTAAACTAATTTCTGATAAAGAGAACATTCTTGAAATTTGGATTTTCTAATTAAGAAAGCCAATACATGTTACTAATAAATTATTTTATGGATAATGACGTAAATAATTCATTATTTTTTCGATACTGTGATTACTGCAGCAGCAAATATAAGAAAATGTTTGAGAAAAGTAAAGTAAAACCTTTTTGTAAATAATTGGAATCTTAAATAATTTAAAGGGATATAAAAATGAAATTATTCGGTTTCTTGTTAAACAGTTTGACACAGTTTATTAATTTTAACGTTAAATCTTATAAATCATATTTCTGTAAATCAATTCCGAAACTAACACGACTTTTTAAAAATAATCAATAGATATTAACAGAGAGGTTTTCTTAATAAAATAAATAAAATATTCAAACTTTAATAAACTAATATGTTACTATAATAATTAAATTTTATTCAATTGCGCATTCTTAAGAAATATTTTAAAAATATTCACAATGGCAAAAGATAGATTTACGTGTATTTATAAAGAACATTATGAGCTATAGAGCGCAATTACGCTTTATGAAGAAAGTTTAATTTAAACTGAAAGGTATTTTAATGTTCTAATTTTTTTAGAGCAAACTATTAGATCTAAATCAATTTAATATGTTAACACAAATTTTATTTTGGCATATGCGTTAAAATGTATTCCAAATACATTTTTATCATTAATAATAATTTCTACAAATAATAAAAGAAGTCTACAATCTTAGTAATAATATTGATTGGTATTGCCTAATTTGTAAAAAAAAAAAATTAAACAGCAGAAAAGATTCAGTGTTTAATTTGCCAAATATGATTCCATGTTGTGTGCGCTGGAATAAAAAATGAACAAGATAAATTCCTGTGTAAGCCTTGCATTACTTCGTAGGTGATATTCAAGTAACTGGTAATTAATTCCATAATTTCTATTCTCAATTACTTATAACTTTGATTTATATTTTGAATACATTTTGATTTAAAACTCTTACTTTCAGCAATTGATTTCATTATATTTCATTACTGTTGTTTGATTGTTTCACTAATCACAAACATTGCTTTTAATAAAATTAGTCATATTCCCTACTCATGAAAACAGACTAATATTGTTTGGAGCGATTTAAGAGACTGTGGATCCAACTTAGGTGACCAGTTGTTGAATTTGGACCACTTTTGACATTTATTTCAAATTAAAATAAGACTTAAGATTTTCAAAAAGAAATTGTTCTAAAGATTTATTCAGTTATTAGATGAATAGATTCACCCGTGTAGTGATATTTTGCAGATATTCCAAAAATGAAGTGAGTTACACCTGAAAATATGTGAAGCGGTCCATATTCGGCTACTCTCCCCTATAGATCGTCATAAATGGTTGCCAATGACTCATCATCTTTGCGTTTGATCTTCTTTTTCTGATTCAAAATCACATTAAAACTACTCGATTATTATTAAGCCCGTTAAAATATGTAGTTAAATTTATGTGAAAGATTACTGCATAATATAAATATCGACAAAAATGAACACGCATTTTTTAATATGCTGTTTTCGTATGTTAAATTTTAGGAAGTATCTAAATTGTACGGCTTCATTATTCAAGATATTTTAAGCAAGAAGTATACTTAAATATGCTGAAACTAAAATGCATCTAAAGGAAAAACATCTGATCAACTTAAAAACTGACATCTCTATTATAAATATGTTTAATAAGTTAGCTGAGAATCTGAGCAAAGTACTCGAAATTCGCATTTGCCGTAACTGCTATCTTGGACTTAACCACTATGGAAATGAAAATTTATTCAAAGCCAGATTTTGGCTTAAGAAATACATATACTGCAATGCATTTGCGAATAAAATTCTATTTACTTCAATAAATTAAAAAAAATCACCTAATAAATTTCAGTATTTCCATACGCCGTATTTTAAAAAAATTATTTGAAACTACTTATAAGTTAAAATATTTGTGAGAAATTACACGCATATTTTAAGAAAGATTTATTTTGTTTTGTGCAATTAATGTGACCCCTTTATACAAAAGATTGTCTTTTTGGGAAATTTAATACAAATATATTGCATAAAAGGTATTGATACCTTGTGGTAGATAAGAATAATTAATAAAGAATCCTATTTAAAATTTTAAAATTTCAGATGCGGGATGCTTTAATGATTATATTACATTTTTACAATACTATCAAATACCGATATCTTAAAATATAATTGTTTTCTGCGTTTCATATACTATATAAACGTATTTATTATATGCCATAATTTTTTCGTTAATTATTATTATACATTAAAAAGTAGATTTATCCTAAATGCATAGTCGTCCATGTGGATGTAAAATTTAGCGATACTTGTTAAATAAAAACAAGTTTCCTCATATTACACTATATATACTTTAAAGAATCTCTCTTTTTTTTAAGAAACCATGTGTTGTCTGACATTTATTTGAAATGGATGGAAGAAAATATTCTTTCTTAAGAACCAATTTCTTCGAATTTTAAAGATTATTTTAAACTTAAACTGAACTTTTCGTTAAATGAAACCATCTAGAAAAGTACCACAAACTATCGTAGTTTCTTAAAAATACTAAGTTTTAAACGGAGGAGAAAGGACAAATTTTCTAAAGAATATTTCCAGAGTATTCTATTAAAGAGTCAGGACAAGGAAATCCGTTCTTGTCTGTTTCCAGTATTTTGCTTCCCTGAACAAGAATAAAACAGATAATGGAACAGATCTTTTGTTATTTTATTGCGTAGTGAAAAAATAAAGTAGAAATTCTACTTATATCATAAACACATGTAAATATTCACAACTATTAAAAATGAACAATTTTTATCTTATTAATGAAAAGTGCTTTTAAAATGCTTTTTTATTTCTTAACTTCTTCGTTAAACATCTAAACACAACATTTTCTGTGCAGAGGTGGGATAAATAAAATGCCCATTAAATATCATATATATTATTTCTGTTGTCAACATCCCTTTTTGTAAGAAAATACAAAACACAGAATGATGAATGAGATACTATATGAAATGATTTTGAACGGGCTTCTGACATATTACACGCGCATTTCGTTAAAACATGTTTTCCGATTAAAATTGCTGTTAATTAAAATTTAAATCTGCATTGTTTTCATAATTGAGATGAAAGGTTTTCTTCAAATTAGTCTTGCCACAAAAATAAAATACCGCATTATATGATCCTCAGCAATGATTATAAAAAAATAATAATAAATAGTACAAAAGAAATAAAATGTGACGTTTACTCACGGGTTTATTTTTTATTTATGATTAAAGATCAAATTACAAATCGAAACGTTTAGAAGAAAAATATATTATTGATCGAATGAAGCAGTGGTATTCACTTGTAGCATCAAAGGATTGATTTGTTATAACAGATTAAATTATAATTTAAGTGTATTTCAATTTATTTTTCTTTGTCCCGTGTTTTTCCCGAAGAAGATGACGTCATCCTCTAATGCAGTTTAAATACTTTTTTTTCTCTTGCGCGTGAATTTTTGTATTGAGATTTTAGAGCTACTAATAAATGAGATGATGTTCTGGCTTGACTAATATTGTTTGCAGATATTTTTGTACTTAATTTGCAAAAATCTAAATCTGCATCTAAAATATTAGATGTTACTAAAAAAATATTAAACTGCAGTGCGAAATCCTCGAACGGATCCACTGGTACAATAAATATATGGCTAAATTAAGTTTTAGTATAAAATATGTAATTTGACAATTACACTTTGACAATTTTGTACAATCAGAGTAAATGATTTAAAAACTATGCATATTTTAAATATAATAATCCATTAGAAACGTATACATTCATATGTGTCATTTCGTGGTATACATAAAAAAACTGTAGACTCGTACGTTGTCTTAACTGCATAATCCTCTTTGCTCCAAAACAATCGAATATACAATAAATGACTACAGTTATTGCCTTTATTAGTAAAATTGTATTAAATACTTATTTGAATAATGTAATATCGCGCATTATGTGTCTGAAGAATAAGTAATAAATACAAGATTGTACAATCAGGTTAACGTTATTTACATGAAATTCTGCTGTGAAAAGATTTTTATTAGTTTAAATTAGGCAGAATACATATGTATATAATGCAGGTTTATTTTTATAGAATATGTGGTGTTTTATTTCCGAAAGTAAATACTAGATGGCAGCACCACAGGAAATATACTCTCCAGTCGCTAGTGACATCTATGTTTTATAAGTTCCGTTTTCTACGGCGACTAGCCACTGTAGAGGTAGTTCTGTGTTGTGTTATGTGTAAGTACTTGCTCTGTGATGTTAATTAAAATATGTAAAGTAATTGATTTCGTCCACCTCAGTTTTGGTTCAGTTATATTTAATTAATTAAGTCTTCTTCAAAAATACATCATAGTATGTAAAATAATGTCGCTAATGATATGTACAGTGTTTACTATACCCTAACGTGTTCCCTACCATTATTAAATAAATGCAAAATCAAAGATTTTTTAAAAATATATAAAGAAGGACAACTTTCATTTCAAACTTTTTAATAATATATGGTAATCGTTGGTTTAGATGAACATAAAATTTATAACGAATTATTAGCACAAAAATTTTCACGATTTTATTTGTCTATTATATTTTAGAAACATTAACATTTTGAAGAACACAAAATAATGTACCCTGAATAAGTTCTCATATCTGTAAATATATTACCTTGATTCTTTTAAATTGATATCAAACAATTGCATGAAATGAAAAATATTATCAAGGCCTACTTTTAAATGATTTATTTTCACTAGTTTGGACTCTTTCTCTAAACAAATATTTTCGGTGATTAATTGGGGAACAAAGAGCCAAGTCGCTCAAGGAAAATGTTTTGACTTCAGGCAATCCATGCTCGATTAAACATTTAGAAACTATTTGCTACTTCGCCAGTTAGTTTTCTAATCGAAATGTCGATTTTATTTTATTACGGATTATTTAAGCTTGAATGGGGTATGAGAATAAACAGATGACAAGTTTGTTAAAAGATAGGAAGACTGAGACATGCTGGGGTAAATATTGATTACTTTTAGAGATACATCACAGAAATCACAGCCAACTCAACCAGAAATGTTTTTAACATAAAACTTCAAACGTTTTCTATTAACACAAAAAAATCATGATTTTATTTATCTATTATTTATCACAAACATTACCATTTTAAAGAACACAAAATAATGTACCCTGAATAAGTTCTCATATCTGTAAATATATTACCCTTATTCTTTTAAATTGATATCAAACAATTGTGAAACGAAAAATATTATCAAGGCCTACTTTAAAATGATTTAGTTTCACTAGTTTGGACTCTTTCCCTAAACAAATATTTTCGGTAATTAATTAGAGAACAAAGAGCCCAGTCGCTCAAGCAAAATGTTTTGACTTAAGGCAATCCATGCTCGGTTAAACATTCAGAAAATATTTGCTACTTCGACAGTTAGTTTTCTAATCGAAATGCCGATTTTATTTTATTACGGATTATTTAAGCTTGAATGGTGTATGAGAATAAATAGACTACAAGTTTGTTAAAAGATAGGAAGAATGAGACATGCTGGAGATAAATATTGATTACTTTTAGAAATACATCACAGAAATTGTAGCCATCTCAACCAGAATTTTTTTTTAATACTAGAACGGCGGAAAAATCTTACCTACTGGAACGGCGGGAAGGGGTCATTTTGATCCCTCGATGAAACTACTGAAATAACAACGATAAAACAATTTTAATTGCCATACATCGGAAAAATATGCAATTTACGTGTAATGCATCATTTATATTTAATTTATATTTATTATTATTTGATGATTTATTGAATTTTTAATGTACTGTAAATGTAACGCGTACAGGGCGATCCATTGGATCATACTACAACTACTCAAATAACTCATTAATTTGATATAAAAATTGATTGGTTTCAGAAATTAAAACTAATGCTAACTTAAATAAAGAACAATTTATAAATTAATATTTTTTCATCAATATTTCATATATATATATATATGATAATAGAACTTGATATGTTTTTTGAAATTCATAGATATTATAATTATATATATATATATATATATTCAATATATTGTCCAATATTTTAAAAACTAACAAATCTAGAATGCTGATTTTTATTAAATACTTGTTATTTATATAGGAACAGTCAAAAATTTCAAAAAATTACTTCCAACCAAACAAAAGTAATCAACGGACAAAAGTGCTCAAGGGTCAAAATGACACCTACCGGCGTTCTAGTGTTAAACTAAATAATGCACGAATGCACACCACTTAGATTAACTCTATTTCAACGTCGAATTACGTATTCTGGGATCTTTTATGACTAAGTTGATTGTTACTGAATAATTATCTAGTAATTAACTCACGCCCATTTTCTACAAATGTAACTATGTCTATCGTAAAAACTGTTCACTATTTTAACATAGTTCTCCGGCGCCGTGATGAGTAATTCATGCCACTATTTACGATATTCAATAATTAATATTTTTTTATAGAATAAGTCGAAAGTTACATTTAAGTACCCGTTTCTATTTATACTCTCGCCTTTAAAGTACAGATGGAAATTAAATTTATTTATATCTACAATTTCAGTAAAGTTTGGAATTAACAATGCTATTTTTTCGTATTAATTCCACCAGAGGTATTAATAATGTTTTGCTTGGTTATAATCTCTTTCAATACTTGTGACATATAAAATTTATGGTTGCTAGTTAGGGAATCTTCATACATTCGCTCAATGTGCGATTATTAAATTTAGCATCACATCACAAAGGTCGCAATGAACCACCGTGGATCACTTTTCATAGATATGTGTCAAATTTTGTTTTACCTTCTTTTCCTTTTGCACTTTCCAACATAGTTGAAAATTGTTTATGACTTCGATTTGTCTGCCGTCTGTCTGTCCGTGCTCAGACAGTCATAAATGTTGTTGGAGTGACATGTAATTTACATATGTTATTGAAGTTTACTACAGCTTGTTTTCTATTAAAAATGAGGTGTGTAGCATTTACAATTCGTTTACAGGGATACTGAAAAGAATTCCGGAACATTATGGTCTATGGATGAAATTCTTTTGCAAAGACAATTTAATGATGTTACACTATTTAGAATATAATTAAATATATATTCATTCATTACCGAGGTGCAATATAACATGCCTACTTTAGAATATGGTGCGCGTAGTATTTAGTGTTCATATGTAAGAACATACAAAATAATTCTGTTTCGGTATTCTCTATGACCATTAATAGCTAGAAATAAGGTTTCACTTGTGAAATGCGTTTATATATTTTTTTCCATATTACATAATGTGTTTATATTCTATAGTCATATATATGATCTCAGAAACAAATTTGCTAGTAATGCTATGTATAGGCGTGAATTGTTTAAGGTTGAATTTTAACACCGTGCATTATAGTTCAAAAGAGTTTATAAGATCAGTTTGTCTGGCCGTCTTTCTGTATGTCTTTCCACCTGTTTTTCTGATTTTGCGTGGTCTAACTCGCGTAAATACGCTGGAATTGCCATATATTTGGTACATGTTATTAATGTTTACTATGGCGCGCTGTACTGAAAACGAAATGTATCGGATTATGTAACGGTTTGTTTTATAGCAAAATTCTGACCATCTTTTTGTTCCGTTTTAGATCAGAATTATGTTATAGACAATTTAGATTTTCACAGGTTTTACATTCTCATCAATTTTTTGTGTAAAGTATTTAATTGGAAAAGAGAAAATTCTAACTGTGTATTACTAAAGCCTTGAATATTTACAAAATAAATAATCAAAATATGAGGAAAATTCTAATTCCTGGTTGTTTTATTCGAATGCCTTTAAAATTTTAAATAACTCTACAGCATGCAAAATTGTATACAATAAAGAAGCTTCTCATTCAATAGTCTAAGGGTAGATTAGCGACATCAATATATGTCTCAGTATTACGTAACTACATCCCCAATCGTTTTTAATTGAATAAAATAATACATTACTTTTACATCAAAATCAATACATTTTGATTGCATTAGAGTTACTCTAATTACATCACCTTTGGAAATATATTTTTTGATTTCATAATTTGATTGCTGCTGACATTTTTATTTCCTTCTCCTTCGGATACTCAGAAAACTTAAAAGTCATTTTAATGTACAGTATTTTGTAAAGAAATATACATTTTACAGTTATTTATGTATTTTAATTTCAAAAAATTAGTTACTAGGTCTAATACGCTTAACAGATGCAGATAAATATGTCTATAATTTAATTATCCAATCAATTATTTTTACTTTTATTACAAAATATTTGGATGTTAGTACTATAGATATATAAAAAATGTGCTTAAGGTGTATTCATATAAGGATTAACTCTTTAAATCCCAAGCTTTAAAAAACGGAATGATTTTAGAATCCCAACAAAATAGCCCAAAATAGTCACTTTTTTCATTCCCCCTTTTTTCATTTGGTAAGTAGTGGAAATGATCCGACCACCTTCTCCCTTTATTCTAATTTCGACAAGTGTTACACCCCTCTGTTTATCATTGTCCCAGTTACTGGAAAAAAATTTTGTTCTTTTTCTGTACTGTCCAGAAATGCTAACACATTACCCCATCCATCACTGAGACCACGCCCTTGACAGTACCCTGGCCCATTTAAGGGGAAGGAAAATCCTTTCAGCTATCCAGGATTGTTTTGTGTTTCAGAGCTTTGGGATGATTTCGGCTATTGCGGGATTCTAAAGGTTAATCACCAAATGTCTCAAATATGCATCATTATATATACAAAGTTAGTATGTAAACATGATAAAAAATATCGGCGTTCTCTAAAAAGAATATAATGCTTTAATTTTACAAAATAAATTTATAGGTTACATATGGGTCATATTATCAGTAGTTTTTTGTAATATTTGCATTTATATCCACGTTAAATTATTTTTATGTGGTTTTTTATGTTCTTTTTATGGTCTTGTCGTTTTATGTTCAAAGATTTAAAAGTTTTATTACATAATGTATAATAATGTACCTTTAAATAAACTTGCCATTTAGTATGTAAATACATACAATATAGTTATATATTATAGAAATAAATTTACCTGGATCATAGAAATAGATGATGAGCATATAGATGACTGAAAACGCATTATCAAGCGAAGTAAAAAAAAAACCTTTTAATGTATATTAGTAAAAACACAGGTTTACTATAACTGTAAAGTTACTCTTTACAGCTATAACTTAAAAAGTCACAATATTTCCATACATTTTCCTTTATATTAAATTTCCTGAAAATTTATTATTATATTTCACAGTGCAGTACTACAGATGATGTCAACTATAGTGTTGTTTTGCTGTAGTATTGTTTCCTGCAACATGCGTTTGAAAATATTAAAAAACGAAAGAGAACATTGCAGTATTAAAAATATTATATTTAAAATTAACTAAGGACTTTTTATAAAAATAAATGATATTATCATAGTAAAATTATTCTGCACAGTTATATAATGTACCTAAAGTTTCGCTGTAAAGAGTATTATCTTTGAAAGGAGGTTTAACATAAAAGTCACCAGCAGTAGAATTGTTCAAAGAAGACAAAGTCCAGTATGTCAAACATGATTTATTTTAAGATTATGAGAGAAATTAAAAATAAGTTGGGTGAACCAAATTTGGCCAGTGTTTTTAAGGTAGTCTATCCCTCAAAAGTACAATTAATTTATTTTTTAATCTCAAAATGGTACTACTGCATCGTCAATCATCTATCTGCAGTGTATGTGCTTGAATTTATATAAATCCCCTTGATCATAGGACATTTTATGCAGTGATTTCACTTTTGAAAAGTAGTCATTCTAATTTCCAGGTAAGAAGGTTTTTAGGTAGCTTTTAGGTAGCTTTCAATACAAAAAAGTATAAAGCTACCTATTGCAGCCGTTCGGAGGAAAGCAGTTCCGGAAAATTTCGATATATTTTCACCGATCATGACCCCCAGAACCCAAAACCACACTCCGTTCAAATGTTGATATATATATATCCATATATATATATATATATACATATATATATATATATCTGAGCTATGTCATACGATAACGCTCGTATTTATAAATCAATTTTGATGAAACTAATTGTGTATATTAAGCTCACCAATGTTTCTACTGAGTTCGTTGGCCAGCTTGGTCCGCCATTTTGTTTCAAGATGGCGGCCATTTAAAAATTTAAAACTAAACTAAAATAAATATACAAAAAAGTTAAAAATTCAAATTTATTTTTTAATTAAGTGTTAGGCCTTGATACGAGGATTTCAGAGCATTTTTTGGTTTACCTCTATCTTAAAAATTGGCTGAGATAGAGCAGTTTGAAATTCTAGGGTGGCTGACATTTTGAAACAAAACAGCACATTAACGCTATAACTCGCAAATTATTTTCTTTCATTGTTGTAATAATTTTCCCAATCATAAGCATAAAACTATATATTCATATCCGTTAGCGCCAAATTCTCGCCAAATTTGGCGACCAAAATAAGTCTACATAAATGAAGCCAATTTGGCTATTGCTCAATAATTTGGCGAATTTTTTATTCAAATTCAGTATTAACGAATCTTTTGTAACCGTTTCTTTGCATTTTAACTTGCTGTTTTCATGTAACATTAGCGAAAATTTTAAAACGAATATATAGGAAAGCTACCTTTTCCTCCCGGTACAGGCCGGAAGGACTTTTTAATTTACATGGGTTTAAAATCATGGGACATTGAGTTATGATATGCTTTTTGAAAGTTTATTTCTTTCTCTTTAACCACTATTACTTCAATTCTAAGAAATTTGTCAGATTAATACTTTTATGTCGCACAAATGGCGACCAAACGCATGTTCCCAAGGTGAGTACCTTAGAAAACAACTGTGGAAATTAGTATAGTAAGGGTGATTTTCAAAATGTTTACATAAAAAATCGGTAGAGATACTATGCTCTACAGACTTGGTTTCCTTATCTGAGCAGCCACTCTTAGGCAATCAAATCAAATTTTCCAAGGCCCTAGATATTATTTCTCTGTCTTTAAAGGAAGAGAAAAAGAACTTCCAGTATTAAAAATGCCATGGACATGTGTACATTCAGAAATGACTTCTGCCGCAGAAAAGATCTTTCTCTTATAAAAAGAGCGATAAACATCGAACTTATGATGCAAAGTAGTTTTGTTCGTTAATATTAAATACGCCAAAAAAATACAATGAATCTTGTTCAGACGGACGACATATTAAATTTTGTTAATTGGTGGCCACCCCTGCACAAAAGAGGTCGCATTTGAGAAGAATCAAGATGGTGAAATATCTCAAAAAATAGTAAATTAAGATTTCAGCAAGCATCTAATAACTATATACTTTAATACGCTTTAACCCTTTATCTACCGAATTATGAATCAACAAATTGTTCAATCTCAATAATTATCTTCCTTGATGTCTGAAGGTATATTAGACAATTTATATTATAATAATATAAAATTTAGATAAGGTTTTTCATTAAAACTGATTTAATAATGCGGTAGTAATAGTTCTTTTTGTGAAATATTTACAAGAATAATTAGATTAATTAACAGAAAATGCTGTTAAGGAAATATCACAATTCTTTATCGGAATAATGTAAATAAATGTACTGTGATCCTATCATTAAAATAGAAAGGTTTTTATAGTTGCAAAATTTTCATATAACAATTTTTAAAAAGAGAAGATCTACACTTATGTAAAAGGTTGAGAAAAATATCACTTTATAAAATATTTAGCTTTCACTGTTTTGCTGTGTTTTCCAAATGTGATACAGAAAAGTATTTTGTATAAAAACAAAACCTTAATCAGTATTAGACAGATTAAAGAAATTTTATACAAAGTTTTCTCTGATGGTACTTAAAAGTACCGTCAGTAGATAAAGGGTTAATTATACATTTGATAGTCTGGATATTGTCACTACAAGATACAAGCCATTGATGGGTTAAATAGCAACTTGTTCTCAATTAAGATTAAATATAAATTTGAGATACAAACTGAAAAAGCTTATGAAGTACTAGTCCCCATTAATGTAAAAATGATTTTGAATTTAAATTGCCTCAGAGCCTATATTACTGAAGAATTTAAAATATTTTATAAATAAATTACATTATGTTCAGTCTGTGAAGCTGGACAATCTGTTGATGAAATAAAAAAATAAATTCAGTATAATTATTGCATGTCTTGCTTCATGTATCAATCAATGTATCATTTATTCAGTGTATCTTCTTGTAAGTGTTGTAAGCCATATTCTATATATCTTAAATGAAACTACATTTTTTGTATATAATTTCACGTTATTTCATTAAAGAATGCGCACTTATCTCAAATTTTACTTTATTTTTATTACATCATTTATAGATCATGAAGACCTTTCAACAATGTCCACTAATATTAACTCATATTTAAGATAGTAAGTTAAGATAGATACTTCAAAAAAAGTTCCTTTATTTTATTCAGAAAAAAACGACGTTTTTTGTATCTCCTGAAATGTTCAATTTTAGCACAAGTGCCCCTTCTACAATGACTGATTCAATTAATGACAAATGTTACACAGAAACCATTAACAATGCATTAAAGAAAAAAAGAACATCCTGAAAACTCCCGAAAAATACGTCATTATTAATCAGGAAATGCTCGGCCACATATTGCAAAACAAGCCAGGAAACAATAGAAGCACTTCACTCTGTAGTATTGGGAAAGGGTACGTTTACAAACAAACACTCCCGTCAATCAATTTCCCCCTCTTCTAACCAATAAGACAAACTCGTCCCTGTTCATACACCAATCAAACCATCTTTTGTCCTGAGTGACGTCAAAATTTTGCCCTGAGTGACGTCAGCTGATCTTTCCTTATTGCCGTATCCGCTGTATTCACCAGATGTTGCTCCGTGAGCTTATCATTTGTTTTGTTTCAAGTAGAGCACGCTGTCAGTCATTTCTAGTAAGGATATATAAAATGGATTTGATGACAGGATTGGTCTGAGACAGTCAATCTTCTTCTTCCATTTTCGAATTGGTTTGTTAACTATAAATTTTATAATGCATTTTATTAAACAAAACACAATCGCAAAATATACAAATTAGGTTTAAAGATTTTTATTTTACTAATTTGTTTAGACAAAACTATTTGCATTTGAAATATAAAAAAAAAACATTTTAAATTATAAACAACATATATAATTTTTTTTATAATATTATTATTATATATAACATTCTAAATATGTAACATTTTTTGTACAGATGTAAAATCACATTTTAAATGCATGTAAGCATTAAAAAAAATTAATTATGCAAATACAATGCAATGTTTCAATTGACTTAACATATAGCCACTTAATATATTATTTTAGTTTATGTTATTAAATATTCATAATTTTACGCATACATAGTTACATATTCATAATTTCTGATGAAAGCTTAATCCTTTTGATAAGCTTCTTATATATTCATAAGCGTCTGATACAGTAGACCACCTTTAATACGAGTAGCAAGGGAATTATAAAAGCTTTGTATTAATCGCTACTCGCAATAAAAAAAATATAATAAGAATCTTAAATACACGCACATGCATAAATTAATATGTACTATTAATTGCTCTAATTATCTCAATACCAAAAATTTACTTAATATCGTAAAATTAAAATTACATATCCAGTCTTACTTTTGTGATAATGAAGAGGAAGAAAGCGCCTACATCTTTTTTTTTTCATACTGCTGGTTTTTTTCTCCCCACTACATATTCTTAAGAATGTCTACTTTATCCCTAATTGATTATGCTTTTATTTTTACACTTGGCATTACAAATTTTGAAACGTATAAAATTATACTTAAATTTTTCGAACGACATTTTTTTTCAGTTAGAGAAAAGTCCAGCCAAAATCAAAGTACTGATGTCAAAACTTCTAAAGAACTAATAACACCAAAGGACATGAACGAGGTACAGTACTGCAACTGATCATGTCCTATTTTACTGAAAAAACTCGGCTAACATTGCATTAGTTACTAGAATTTTCGAACGTTTGATTTTATTTTTACCCTAGCATTTTACCCTTTTCAATTTGGATTTTTTTTTAGAATCTGTTCTTAGAGAGAGTTTACATCTTATAAATAACTACCACATTTAATTTCAAGTTTCTAGCTCCCTCAGTATCACAATATGCGCAATTTTATAAATTATTTTGCTCCTGTACTACCCCAGTGGCAATGGCATGGACATAAAATATAGCTTATGTTAGAGGAGGGATTGTCACCATTAATTTGCCACCATCACTTTTGAAATCTGTCCGGTAGTTCCTGAGATTACCTCCTACAGACAAACAAAAAAACAAACAAACGTTACTTCTTTATAACATTAGTATATATAGATTTAATATATATAGAAGTACAATAAAACTGTTTTATCAGATTTTATTAAAAAATATGTATAATATTAATTAAAATCGAACGATTACAAGTAATGATAAAAAAAACAACAACTTTATAATGAACTATTTTTAAATTTTTCGTTTCCTATCGTTTGATATTTTCACAAAAGAAACACTGCTTCGAATTTATTGAAAAAGTGGGGATACATACTCAACTAAAATGTGGAGACATCAGGCAATTCATGCTCGATTAAAAATTCAGAAAATATTCAGAACTTCGTCAATAAGCTTTATAATCATAATGTCGATTTCCTCTTATTATGAATTATTCAAGCATGGAAGACATATGGTATGAAACAAAGAAAGAGTTTCTTCACAGATAACAAACAATGCGAGTAACCAAAGAACTATTGATTACTATTTGAAATCCGAAAGAAATACCTTTAATGCTAACAATTTCTCGAGAAATTAATCGCCTCAATAGTTCATGTTTGCAGAGCATTCACATTTCTTAAAGTTCGATGCTCAATTAAGATCTTTGGGAAGTGCAGAAGAAAATGGAGAATTTTGAATAATTCTCCCATATTTAAGATTGATGTTAACTATTAAGAGTAATATATATGCGCATAATATAAACACAACAGCAATTTAGCAGATAAGTTATTGGTAGGTTCTACATTTGATAAAATGTATTTTTTGTATGATGACTAGAGTTAATTTAAATTAGGTGGAATGAACTTTGTGCCGTTATATTAAAATAAATGATCAACGTAAAATAGCACAAATAAAAATATATAAAATGGCAAACCGCTGTTTCAGAGTCTCTAAAGATCCATCATCAGTGTCTAATTTAAAAGATTAAAAACTCAAGAATTCAGGCAACTTAGTCAATTTCCAGTTGTCATTAAATGTAATAAAAAACGTGGTAAATGTAGTAAAACATGTAACAGTCCAGTACACCAAATTTTTCAAATGTCTGACTACCTTTCATTTTATTCATTCTATTCAATTCCCCCCTTCCCTTTTCTCTCCTCTGTACTTAAACTCGTCCAGTCTGGCCGAGCGCTTCTATTGGTCTCCTACTGTATTTCTATTGGACTCCGCTGTTGTTTTAAAAATACTCGCCGCGATTTTATCTTGTTCGCGTGCGGAGACGCAAGCATGCCTACATGGCTTAAGCTTTTGGATAAGTTTTGAATCTTTTAAATTTGGCACTGATGATGGAGCTTTAGCGGCTCCGAAACAGCTGTTTGCCATTTTATATATTTTTATTTGTGCTATTTCACGTTTATCATTTATTTTAATACTAGAGTTTATGTATGTTACAGTTATTATATACCATTGGACACCGTTGAGAGTGGACAACTTGTAAAATAATTTAAATGGTAATACTAATAAATAATTTTTCATCTAAGTAAATTTTGCAATAACTGGGGTATCCAAATGCGACAAGGAATTTAAAAGAAGAAATAAAACAGACACACCACGTGTAATTGTTACTTCTAAAATTTAAGTTCAGCGAATCAATTTCAAATGTTCCTTATTGCTAATGTTGGAGTATGGAGTTTTTTTTTGTTTTTGTTTTTAACAGCGAATGAAATATAGCAAACATTAGAAATTTATTTGAAATATATTACCCTGTATTTTAAAAATTAAAATTAAACAACTATATAACGCATTGATGCGGGTTATTTTAAAATGATTTATTTTTGCTAGTTTAGAATCTTTCATTAAACAAATATTCCTAAAGTTTAAGTCAGACAATTAAAATGGGTAATTCAACCACAATTAAACATTGAAAAGCTATTCAATATTTTTTTCATTAGGTTTACTAACCGTTATGTCGAATTTATGTTATTATTGTCTGTGAATGATATACTTTTGTCATGAATAATGCACGAAGACGAACAAAATATATGATCTTTAACTGAGCAGGATGAATGAAAAAAAGTCCTTATGGAACGTACCGGTAGAAAAAGTTTTCTTTCATGTTCCCTGTTTTTACAAATTCAGCTAATTTTACTCAAACACACGAAGATAAACTGCTTGGAACCCAATTATAGCACATTCAATCCCAGTTTTCGTGAATACTGAATTTGAATGAGAATTTGGCTTAAAAATTGTCAGCTATATCCATGTTGTTGGCGTCATCTTCGGCAATTTATTTTTGTTCATGAAATTCGGCAGTATTTCGCCAATTGTTGCTATGTTTCGCAATAACTATCCACTGGCGGATATGACTATGTATTTTTCAACGTATGAGAGTAACATGAATGGTTAAAACAATTAAAGTATATTAGCGAGAAACCATATTTTCTAATGCTCATAAATGAAACCTCATTATGGAATAGCAGTCACCCTAGATTTTCAAACTACTATATTTCATCAACTTTCTAAGAAAGATGCAAAAAAAAAAAAAAAAAAAAAAAAAAAAAAAACCCCGATTTTTTGTATTAAGGCCGAGCACGTAAGTGAAAATTAGTATTTCAATATTTTTTTGTACACCTTTTTGAATTTGAAATATTGAAGTGGCCGCCGACCTTTTGGAACAAGATAGCGGATGAAGTTGGCAAATGAACTCGGTCGAGACAATAGTAATGTACACATGCTCAGTCACATAGTAATCGGTTCATAAATATGAGTGCCGTCGCGTAACAAAAATTAGATTGTTTTAAAATGTCATCGAACCCAGAATTTTAAACTGCTATTTTGATTTTTAAAAAATTAAGTGGCCGTCATTGTGAAACAAGGTGGCAGATGAAGTCAGCCAATGAACCCCGTCGAGACCTTGGTTTGTCCTATACACATGCTCGGTCACACACAAATGGGTTAATAAATACAGCACGTTCTGTCGTATGACAAAAATCAGACCGTTTCAAAATGTCATCAAGAATTTCAAACTGCTATATTTCAGTCATTTGTAGAAAAGAGGCGAGAACAAAATGCCGCAGTATCCTTCTATCAAGGTCGAACACTTAATAAAATAAAGCAATTTCTATTACTTTTTACACATTTAAGATTTTTTTTAAATTCTAAAAAAATTAACTGGTCGCCATTTTAAAACAAGGTGGCCAAAGAAATTGGCCAACGAACTTGGTTGACACCTTGGTATGCCCTGTTTCTATACACATGATCAGTCATATCCAAATCAGTTGATAAATACGAGCGCTATCGCATGGCAAAATTCAGAATGCTTCAAAATGTCACCCACTCTATAATTTTATAGTGCTATATCTCAGTCAATTTTTAAGATAAAGACAAAACAAAAAGTGCACTATGGTCGAACATTTAAAGGAACAAACTTTTTTAATTTCTTTTTCTTTTTTTTTGTACGCCATTTTGAATTTTTGAATTTAAAAAAAAAATTAAGTGGCCTCCATTTTGAAATTAGTCGGCGGATGAAGTTGTCCAACGTACTCTGTCGAGATCTTGGTATGTTCTAAACACATGCTCAATCACATTGAAATCAGTTAATCGAGTGCAACCCCATGATAAAATTGAGATTGTTTCATAAAGTCAGAGAACTTTCAGGAGCAGAATTTCAAACTGCTGTATCTCCGACAATTTTTAAGATAATGGCAAATCAAAAAAATGCTCCGGAATCCTTGTACCAAGGTCGCCATTTTGAAACAAGAAGCCATCTATCGGTAATTTTTTTGACCACAAATTTCGTTTGTTGCTAAAAGAATCCATTCTACCTCTAATCCCATTCGTGCAAAACACAATTTCTTAGCATCATATATATATATATATATATATATATATATATATATATGCTGTCCACAAAATCTCTTACCAAATTCAAAAATTTATAAAAAGTATGTTTGTTGAGATATGAAAATGAAATTTGTTATAGATACTCAGGTTACTATTAACGTTTTTATTAACTTTTTTTTTGTATTTTAGATAACATTTTAAAGAACCAAGGCCCAAGATATCAAAATGTCTACGTATCAAGAAAAAGTCATGAGGCAACGTTTCATGTTTCAGGAAAAATCAGTACACATAATGCGAGAGTCTGGGGATCAGAAAACCCACATGTGAGTAGGGAACTCGAGATAAATAGTACGAAAGTGAATGTTTGGTGTGGCCTGACATGCAGCGGAGTCATTGAACCATTTTTCTTCGTAGATAAATCAATAACTGCAGGTGTGTACATAGACCTTTTAACTGAATTTAGGCACCAGAGCTGGATAATCTTCAACCAGACGTCTTTTTCCAGCAGGATGGTGCACCACCTCTTTTTTGCAGAGTATATGGCTGGAAATTGAGTATCGCCTTGATGTGCTTCGCGCAACTAATTGCGCGCACATAGTTTGATTGATGTAAAAAAAATAATAATTGCATCTTAAAATAAAATAATTTTCAAGTTTGTATCGAAAAAAGATAAACCGATAATTACAATAGAATACAGAAATATATTCAAAAATTTAAGATACTCAAAATTAAAATGAGTGGGGAAAATACATAAAGATAGATATGTAGAGAAACTTATATAGTGGAACACGTTTTCAAAGGCAGTATTCCACTAATATAAGTAAAATGTAATTTATTTCTGTTTGAGTTAATAACTATGAGCTTAGTTTATTAACCCAAATTGCCCAATCAATCTATACTAATATTATAAAGGAGTAATTCTTGTTTGTTTGTTTGTAGGGGGTAATCTCTGGAACTACCGAACCGATTTCAAAAGTGATGGTGGCAAATTGATGGTGACAACCCCTGCTCCAACATAGGCTATATTTTATGTCGGTGCCACTAACCCCAGGGGGTGCAGGAGCAAAAACCGTTCTAAAATTGCGATTTTTCAGTTATCACACTGGCTGTCAAGCCCTGAGAGCTTGGCAGCCGGTTCTGTATGTATGTATGTACGTACGCAATGCGATAACTCTTCATGGAAATATCCGTTTTCCTTCAAATTTTGTTTATAGGTTCACTGTGTTAAGGCGCTTCCCTGATTAGTTTTCGGGATTGATTGGTTAAGTATCAAAGGGGGGGAACAAGGGGCTAATTCCCCCCCCCCCCTTAATTTTTATAAATGGGTTTTTCATGCAGAATTATTCCGTTTTCCTTCAAATTTTGTTTATAGGTTCACTGAGTTAAGGCGCTTCCCTGATTAGTTTTCGGGATTGATTGGTCAAGTATAAAGGGGGGGAACAAGGGTCTAATTCCCCCACCCCCTTAATTTATATAAATGGGTTTTTCATGCAGAATTATTCCGTTTCCCTTCAAATTTTGTTTATAGGTTCACTGAGTTAAGGCGCTTCCCTGATTAGTTTACGGGTTTGATTAGTTAAGTATAAAAGGGGGGGGATCGGGGGGGCTAATCCCCCCCCTTAATTTATATAAATGGGTTTTTCATGCAGAATTATTCCGTTTTCCTTCAAATTTTGTTTATAGGTTCATTGGGTTAAGACGCTTCCCTGATTACTTTTCGAGATTGATTGGTTAAGTATAAAGGGGGGGGGTACAAGGGGCTAATTCCCTCCCCCCCTTAATTTATATAAATGGGTTTTTCATGCAGAATTATTCCGTTTTCCTTCAAATTTTGTTTATAGGTTCACTGTGTTAAGGTGCTTCCCTGATTAGTTTTCGGGATTGATTAGTTAATATAAAAGGGGTGGGGGATCGGGGGCTAATTCACTCCCTTAATTTATATAAATGGGTTTTTCATGCAGAATTATTCCGTTTTCCTTCAAATTTTGTTTATAGGTTCATTGGGTTAAGACGCTTCCCTGATTACTTTTCGGGATTGATTGGTTAAGTATAAAGGGGGGAACGGGGGGCTAATCCCCCCTTAATTTATATAAATGGGTTTTTCATGCAGAATTATTCCGTTTTCCTTCAAATTTTGTTTATAGGTTCACTGTGTTAAAGCGCTTGCATGATAATTTTCGGGATTGATTGGCTGAGTATAAAGGGGGGAACGAGGGGGGGGGTAATCCCCCACTTAATTTATATTAATGGGTTTTTCATGCAGAATTATTCCGTTTTCCTTCAAATTTTGTTTATAGGTTCACTGAGTTAAGGCGCTTCCCTGATTAGTTTTCGGGATTGATTAGTTAAGTATAAAGGGGGATCGGGGGCTAATTCCCCCCCCCCCCTTAATTTATATAAATGGGTTTTTCATGCAGAATTATTCCGTTTTCCTTCAAATTTTGTTTATAGGTTCACTGAGTTAAGGCGTTTCCCTGATTAGTTTTCGGGATTGATTAGCTAGGTACAAAGGGGGGAACGGGGGACTAATCCCCCCCTTAATTTATATAAATGGGTTTTTCATGCAGAATTATTCCGTTTTCCTTCAAATTTTGTTTATAGGTTCACTGTGTTAAGGCGCTGCATGATAATTTTCGGGATTGATTGGCTGAGTATAAAGGGGGGGACGAGGGGGGGCTAATCCCCCCCTTAATTTATATTAATGGGTTTTTCATGCAGAATTATTCCGTTTTCCTTCAAATTTTGTTTATAGGTTCACTGAGTTAAGGCGCTTCCCTGATTAGTTTTCGGGATTGATTAGTTAAGTATAAAGGGGGATCGGGGGCTAATTCCCCCCCCCTTAATTTATCTAAATGGGTTTTTCATGCAGAATTATTCCGTTTTCCTTCAAATTTTGTTTATAGGTTCACTGAGTTAAGGCGCTTCCCTGATTAGCTTTCGGGATTGATTAGTTAGGTATAAAGGGGGGGGGGATCGGAGGGCTAACCCCCCCCCCCTTAATTTATATAAATGGGTTTTTCATGCAGAATTATTCCGTTTTCCTTCAAATTTTGTTTATAGGTTCATTGGGTTAAGACGCTTCCCTTATTACTACGGGGATTGATTGGTTAAGTACAAAGGGGGGGAACGGGGGGATAATCCCCCCCTTAATTTATTTAAATGGGTTTTTCATGCAGAAGTATTCCGTTTTCCTTCAAATTTTGTTTATAGGTTCACTGTGTTAAGGCGCTTCCCTGATTAGTTTTCGGGATTGATTGGTTAAGTATAAAGGGGGGGGGGAACGGGGGGATAATCTCCCCTTAATTTATATAAATGGGTTTTTCATGCAGAATTATTCTATTTGCTTCAAAATTTGTTTATAGGTTCATTATTTTAAGACGCTTCCCTGATTAGTTTTCGGGATTGATTGATTAAGTATAAAGGGGGGGAACGGGGGCTAATACCCCCCTTAATTTATGTAAATGGGTTTTTCATGCAGAATTATCCCATTTCCTTCAAATTTCATTTATAGGTTCACTGTGTTAAGGCGCATCCCTGATTAGTTTTCGGGATTGATTGGTTAAGTATAAAGGGGGGGAACAAGGGGCTAATTCCCCCTTATCTATACTAATATATAAAGTAGTAAAGATTGTTTGTTTGTTTGTAGGGGGTAATCTCTGGAACCACTGAAGCGATTTTAAAAGTGATGGTGGCAAATTAATGGTGACAATCCCTGCTCCAACATAGGCTATATTTTATGTCGGTTCCACCACCCCCAGGGGGGTGCAGGAGCGAAAAACGTTCTAAAATTTCGATTTTTTGTGTACTGAAGGAGATAGAAGTATCAAATTTGGTATGGTAGTTACTTATAAGATGTAAATGCTCTCTAAGAACAAATTATAAAAACATTCGCAATTTAAAAGGGTGAGAACAGGCAGAAGCGTTCTAAAAACATTCTAAATTACAATTTCTATGGAATCTCTGAAACTACAGAACCGATTTCAAAAGTGATGGTGGCAAATGAATGGTGACAGTCCCTGCTCCAACATATGCTAAATTTTATGTCAGTGCTACTACCCGCAGAGGGTGCAGGAGCGAAAAACGTTCCAAAATTATGATATTTTCAATAATGAAGGAGTTAGGAACTTGACATTTTGTATGGTCGTTACTTACAAGATTTAAATGCTCTATAAGAATAAAGTCTAAAAAAATTCGAAATTTAAAAGGCTGAAATAAGCAAAAAAATTTCTAAAAACATTCTAAATTACAATTTCTATGGAATCTCTGGAACTACTAAAGCGATTTCAAAAGTGATGGTGGCAAATGGATGGTGACAATCACTGCTCCAACATAGGTTATATTTTATGTCGGTGCCACTACCCCGAGGGGGGTGCAGAAGCGAAAAACGTTCTAAAATTGCGATTTTTGCGATGCTGAAGGAGCTAGAAACTTGAAGTTCGGCATGATTGTTATTTATAAGACCTAAATGCGCTCTAAGAACAAATTCTAAAGAAAAATGATCTAATGATTCTGCGATTTTTCAACTATTGAATTTCTAAAATTACCAAATTTCACCATAGAGTGCCATAGCGAAACCTTCACGCGTAAAAAGATAATGATAAGGGCGACGTGTCCTGACGTGTATATTGGCTATAGCACGAGTCACAAATTATAGTATCCTTATTATTCTGTTAAAATATAAAAGTGAATTATGAAATGTCAATATTTTGTTTGATTAAAGGCTCGTTAAGAGAAGTTGACCAGCGTAGCGGGCGTAGCTTGCTAGTTATCAAATAAAATTTAAAGAGAATTGAATAAAAATGGACAAATATTGAGTACCTGTACAATATGGTTGCAAAATGAATTAATATTGAGTATTATTAAAATTCAATAACATTTAAAAAGGAATATTTTCACAAAAAGAGAAATTGCAGTAAAACAAACAACAAAATCAATATTTTATCTTTTAGAATCAACGTTATCTGTAAGTTATCCGTAAGAAATTCACGTTGTACACGTAACAGTTACATTGACAGTTAACAATAATAATCTATTTTAAAAAATTGAAATATAATATATATAAGCCTATTAATAAATTGTATAATATTCAAAACAATATCCAATGTAAATAATAATAATATTAATAAAAGGGATTTTTGAAATTAAAATATTAGCAGCTTACAGCACAAAAAGATTAAATGAAACGATAGTGAACGTTATTCGAATATTGATTTCGATATAATTATGCATCTTCATAGCAGCGCCATCTATCAGAAAAAGAAAAAAAAAGAAAAAAAGGGAAAGGAATCTAGCATTACAATTTGTTAATTAGTTATAGGAATATACTAAAAAAAAATTAAATAAATATTAAAGAAGACAAAATTATATAAAAACAATTAAATTTATTTCCAGTTATTGAGAAATTATAAATTCCAATCAATGTTAGAACATACTACAAAGTAATTAACTACCGAAAACATTTAGAGTCAATTTTGAGTACTTTAAAGTCCTAATTTTGGTGCTGCCATCTATGGTGAAATAAATGAAACATTAATTTAATATAATTTAATTATGATTTTTTTTTTAAACTGATGCGGTTTGTATTATTTTTAAAAGAGTGGATCTTTTAAAGAAAAATTACAATTAATGAGCTAATATTAAAATTATATTGAAATATTAGTAAATATTAGTAAATGTAAAATAAGATATTTAAAGTACATAAAAATAATGAAAATAAAATAACTTAAGACCTTTTTATAAAATTGAGGGTATTTTTACCTAATACAATTAAATAAAACTAATTACAGATAAAATAACAACGTATGAAACTACAAATTAAATTCTTAATAGTAGTGTGAGTATTCAACATAAATAAAATAAGATTATGTATTATGCAAAATAAAATAAATTAAAAATATATACTGCTAAATAATCTTTTGTATAATTAAATTCCGGTAATAACACATAACTTATAATTAAACATGATTTAACAATGATAGAAAAAATATTGTAAATAACTTTAATTATTTAGTAAAAGTTTAGATAATTTACAGATTAAAATATATTGATATATATAAGATATCAACAGTAAGAACTAACAACTAATGGATATTCCATATCATAATCATCGTTACAATAAAATACACCAAATATTATCTACTAGAAACTAATGACAAGCAACTTAACCTTCTTATACGATTTTTTCTCTATATGATATATATAAATAATTAAATAAAGTAAGAATTAAAATTAACAAATACAACTCCACAACCCCATCATTATCATTCAAAATAATGTAGCTGTATTTGACTAAACTTACCTAAAGACGACCAGACAACACCACACCACCTCCATAATCATTCTACAGAATGTTCCTTCCAAACACTACTATTTCATTTTAAAGCATTATCCCTCCCTTTTTTTATATGTATAACTTTAATTTTAGATAATTAAATAAGGTAAGTATATAAATTAACTCATACTAAAGCACACCATCTACATAATCATTCATAACAATGCAGCCGTACTTAACTTATATACAAGTTTGTTTTCTTCAGTTTTAGTTTTTCAGTCTTCTAATATAGACATAATCTATAAATTCGTGAATATTGCATGTAAGTGGTTTATCATAAATCTTGCGAGCAATTTAGAAAACGCACGATTTTAACATTTTGAGATAAACCGAATTAGGATTGAAATTACCCTAGTAATCATTATATACATTGAGAATTCCTGGCACATTTTTAGGTTTCCCTATTCGTCTCAATCCTCTATTTATCTGTTGGTCATGAAGTTCGTTCTCGGAAACTGTATAAGTTAGAAACTTAAAATTTGGCATACTTATAGGTGAATACCTCCGATCACACGACAAATTATAAAATTTTCGAAAGTTCTTATATTATTTTAATTAAATGAAATAATTAAATGAAATCCGACCATTTCTGTGATTTAGATTTTAAACAGAACCTTAATTTCAGTTCTTTTCGCGTAGCTTATGTGACTCAGAGGTAGCGCATTTGCCTGCAGATTAAAAGATTCCTGGTTCGAAGTTGGGCGTCGGAGTTTGAAATATTTTCCCCGGAATAAATTTCATTATCTAATAGATTTAATTTTAAAGACTTTTTCCATTTTTTCCCTTTTTTTTGCCATTTTAAGGTGAAAAGTTGTTGAAAAATATTTTATCAATTCTTTTTTTAATTCAAAAATTCTTTTTTCAAGAAATTGCAAAATTAATTTTTTTTAAAAACTTCACTATTTTTTTTTAGATTTCGGAATTTTAAATCTCGTTTAAAGAATTTGTTTTGTTTTCAGAAAATTCGAAATATTTAATTTTGTTTGAACATCCACTAAATGTTTGAGAAATTCCAATATATGAAATTTCTTTAAAACATTCTTTTGTTTTTCGAAAATTTTATTTTTTATTTAAAATTTAGCTATATGTTTGAAATTAAGGGATTATAAAAATATCGGAATTTTGAATTTAATTTAAGTAATTTGATTTTTTAAAAGAAATTTAAACATGTCTTATTTTTAAATATTAAGTTTTCTCTTAAAACCTTTAATTTTCGTTAATGACTAGTCCTGCCATCTTACTTTTAATTTATTAAACTTCCTTCTATTAAAATATTTTTTTAGCTAAAATTAAATCACGTAATTAAATATGCTTTTCAGATATACGAACATATGCAGTTACAATTGTCTGAAAAGCAGTTCTTGTATATTTTTAATTTGGTTAAAAAATAGCTTCCTCTTGTAATCATTTTAAAATTAAACTTAATTGTGTCGTCATCTATATTCTTATTGATAAATTATAGGAATTTAATAATTATAAATTCATCATTTGGATTTATTAATTAAAACATAAAGTGTTTAGAAAGAATATTAAACGAAACCCTTTGTGCGATCTTCGATCACACTAACAACTTTTAAAATATTGTAAGTATTTATAAGAATACTTTAGTGCGGTTTCTTTTAATAAGCCCGGAAATTATTCATTTTCATATGTATGTATATTTCGAACACTGAAATTGTTTATGAATATAAAAGTATTATGGCCCTTTACGAAATATTGAAAGTTCAAAAATAAGAAACAACTTTTCGAACAATTATCTCATATGTAACTAATTTCTCATTTGTACTAATCTCAACTGGATCTTTTAATACAATTTACAATTATTTCGCTTACTTCTAGACTATACATACCTCTGCATCATTTATTGTATGGTTTTTGATATGCTTGAGTGAAATGCATAAAATGAATTATAAAGGATTTTTCTTTAATAAAAATCGCGTGAACGTACTTTAGTTACAACGTGACCAAATCTAAAAAAAAAGGATGAAAGCCAAGTGACCAAAATACAGATTTTATCATCATTGTGGTTATGTTACGGGAAAAATGAGTTGTATTCACGTCAGCACGGACTCGTTAATCCACATTTTTTGAGGAGTTTAAAATGATTGAAAATATAATCCCATTTTTTAATAATTCCGACATCTCTTTTAAGTTTTATTTTAAAAGTTTTTATATAGTGCTTTCTTAGATCACATTCTTTTTACAAAATTCGAATGCCTAAATACATTTTAATGTTTCCAAAAAAACATTACTATATTCCCTCTACAAAAAATGTCATTTTTAATATTTCTTTTGAATTGCAAATAATAGTTCCATATATTCTGAATAACTTGCTTTGAAAGTGGAAATGGAAATTATACTAAAAATCAGAACATCAGAGAAGTCAGAGAACATGTATTTCTAAAAAAAAAATTCTCAGAAAATGAAAACAAAACAGAAAAAAAATGTTATCTAATAGGTAGATACTGCATATCAAAATAAAATTAAACTTCTACAGTTTTAGTAATTAATGACTGCAAGCTTTATGTCTTAGATTCATTTCAACTGTATTTAAATTTGTTGCGTATAGTTTTATTTGAACTCAAAAGCATTGAAATCCCGTTTCTCTTAGAATTTACATGCAGTAAAAGTCGACTCATCATTATTCGACACAGTTAAAGCGGTTAGAATGACAGCAAAGTAAGTCAAAAATGTGAAAACAAATTAGATAACCATACTTTCAATGAATTTATATTAATTTCTATTCATTGTTACAGTAAAATAAGTCATTGTTTACTTAGGGAGTTGCTAGAGGGCAAAACAAGTTGCACCACTTAATGCAACGCAATACGACAAGTTTCACAAAACTCTTCATTTCTCAAATTACTACATATTGACTTACTCCACTCTCATTCTAACACCCTCAATTGCAGTTGTTCGACTGTAATACTATACATGTAATACTATACAAAAGAACAGTATTGTATTTCTTACAACATGTCTCTTATCTGTATACGGATATCTCATCGATTTGCTTTTTTTCTTTTTTTTTCTAAGCAGAGTTATTTTTTTTCTCTTTTGGAAAGATCACATTAAAAGCATATCTTCTCTTTACTAAACAATTGTTCTGTTCATGAAAATTTATCTAAAAATGAATTGTATTGAATTATAAGTAGGTTTTCCCTTTCTGTAAAAAAAAAAAAAAAAAAAAAAAAAAGTAAGTTTACTGAAAAAGAAGAAGAAAAAGAAGAGGTAAAACACATTGCTGTTGGTATATTTAACTAGATTGTTTGACATTTCAATGAAAAAATATACTTCCACATATTGTTTATTTAGAAAATATGCATACCAACTGTAGATTTATTTTTACAACAGTTAAATTTATTACATAGAAGAATCTTCAGAACTGTCTCATATCGATAAGTCATGTTTCTCTTAAAATTTACATATACAGTATTGTTTTTTTTTTTTTTTTTTTTTTTTTTTTTTAAATCTACTCATATTTGTCTGAGTTAAATCTTGTATCTATACGTATTTCATAAAATACTTTTCTGGATTAGAATTTACTCTCTAAATTCGATTTATTCACACTCCAAATAGTTATATCGATTTTTCATTTTCTTATGACACTGTTAGTATATCGTATCGTAATTGTAATCGTAGCATTACATCTTAAATTTTATTGGATGATACTTTTGTGTAAGCTTTCTCGCACGTCCGGGAACATGACTGGCAGAATCTTAGACGAATTTATAAATATAAGTGATGTTCAATTTTCAGTTTAGTTACTATGTTTTTGTCATTGTGTAATGTTCTTTCGTAACTCAATATATATTCGATCCAAGGCCTCGCCTGTTTATTTGCTTTGTTATTTCATCAGCAGAGCTTGGTTTAATTCGCAGACAGAGTGACGCTAGTCCCTTTTCATATTTATTGCTGTGGTTTTGAGAGAAAAAATTTATTTTTCTTTTGTTTCTGTTTTTTTACCCAGCGATGGAAAGTGAAAAAGAATTATACGTTGTTGCTCTTTTTGACGGGGACGGTACAAATTTTTCTGTTTGAAAAAGGCGTGTCAAAGCCATATTTGCGGCGAAAGATTTGGATAAATTTTTAGACAATGAAGCGACAACTGAAACTGCGGAAGTTGTAAAATCGAAAAAGGCTTATGCTTTATTATTATCGCTTTTAAGCGATGGGGTTCTTGCGTCATTGCAAGAAGAAAATACTGCGCATAAGATATGGAATAAATTAGAACGAACATATGATACCAAGCGTGCAGTTAATCAAATTTTAATTAGAAAGAGACTGTTCTCACATCAAAAGAAAGTGATTCTGAAATTTGGCATCGCAGAATGGGCCATCCAAGTGACAAAGTGTTGAAGGAAATGAAACTTCCAATACCACTTTCTTTTTGTGATATTTGTGTTCGAGCAAAACAGAGTGCAACACCAATCGGAAGAGGACCTAGGAAAAGAGAAAGTACCCCAATGACTGCTATTCATTCTGACATATGTGGCCCTATTGTTCCGAAAACTTTTTCTGGTGAATGCTATTTTATGACTATCATAGATGATTTTTCAGGATTTACTGAAGTTCGATTATTGAAGCATAAAAGTGAAGCTTCAGAGGAATTGAAAGTTTTCTTAAAAACTAATACTACAGTAAAGAAAATCAGATGCGATAACGGAAAGGAATATTTAAGTAATGATTTAGTGAATTTTACTCGAGATCTTGGTATAGTGATTGATCGTGCTCCTCCATACACTCCAGCTTTGAATGGAGTTGCTGAAAGATGCAATAGATCGCTCCTAGATATAGGAAGGGCTTTAATTACTGAATCACATTTACCTAAGACCTTTTTGGGGTCAAGCTATTCTTACAGCAGCTTACTTGAAAAATCGAATGCCAAGCAGCTCCAATGAGAACGTAACGCCGTATTTCTTAAAATTTGGAGAAGATCCCGATTTGAAGCACATACGTGTTTTTGGATGCAGTGCCTACATGTTAGTTCCTTCCGTTCATCGTAAGAAGCTTGATGATAGGTCTAAACATATGATCTTCATACGTTATTCTTCAATGGGATATCGATTGTTAGATCCTGAGACGAAACGCATAACTATTTCAAGAAATGTCAAATTTGATGAAGAGAAGAAGCATACCATAAACTCAAAACAACACATAGTGGAAAATTCAGAATTGACTGATTGTGAAATTAACCCAGATTCTCAAGAAAGAACTAGTGAAGAATCAGAGGATTCTGAAGAGAAAGAAGATAAAATGAGAAAAATCCGAGAGATCAAGAAAACAACCTATTCGGTATCCAGCTCCTGAGGTGTATGAAGCATTACTTTGCCAACAAGAAACTTTATCTTTTGATGAGATCAAATTTCTCCCTGTTGATGAACAACGTTTATGGAAGGAAGATATGGATGCAGAGATAGAAAGCATGAAAATCAACGACGTCTGGGATCTCGAAAAATTACCACCTGACAAACGAGCTATTTCCTGCAAATGGGTGTATACCATCAAAAGAGATGGACGTTATAAGGCTCGCCTTGTAGCCCGTGGATTTATGCAAAAAGAAGGACTAGACTATAGTGAAACTTTCGCCCCTGTAATAAGTATGCCTGCTTTACGTTTAGTGCTTTTTGTGATTTTAAATGAAGATTTACATGCATTTGTTTTGGATGTAAAAACAGCTTTCCTGAATGGTAAGTTAAATGAACTTGTTTTTATGGATCAGCCGCAAGGCTATGATGACGAAAGTGGGTTAAAATGTAAACTCAAACGGAGTTTAAATGGCCTGAAACAGGCCCCACGACAATGGTTTGAAAGGTTTCTTGAATTTGTTTCAAAATTAAAATTAAAATCTCTTGATAATGAACCTTGTATTTTTATTCGTTATAGTA
This sequence comes from Maratus michaelseni, assembly GCA_963931845.1. NCBI lineage: Eukaryota > Metazoa > Arthropoda > Arachnida > Araneae > Salticidae > Maratus > Maratus michaelseni. Next base: position 450,704,793 of record OZ007589.1, on the reverse strand, counting down.
ATGGTCATAAAATAATTATTGCTCTGTATGTTGATGATATGCTTATAGCAGGTTCAGATTTAAATGAAACTAATGTAGTTATTTTTTTACTCTCTAAAGAGTTTCATATGTCAAAATCAGAATGTGTTTCAGAATGTCTGGGTAATCAAATGAAATTTAAATCTGATAGTTTAATAATGGATCAAGAGTCTTATATAATTAAGTTGTTAAGTAAATTTAATATGCTAGAATGTAAACCTAGTGATATTCCTATTTCTCCTAAATCCACTCCATCTGATTTCAAAAATGGAAAACCATTTAATGGTCCATACCATAAACTTGTAGGTTGTTTATTGTATTTAGCATATATTTCACGACCTGATATTTTATATAGTGTTAATTGTTTGAGTCAAATGCAGGAAAATTCTACTGAAGTTGCATGGATTGCACTAAAGAAAATCTTAAGATATTTGAAAGGAACTTTGTCCTTAAAACTTGTGTATAAAAACAAAAATCTGATCCTAAATTATCTATGTATGTTGATTCTGATTGGGGTGCAAACACAAATGATAGAAAATCAGTATCAGGTTATATTTTAATGTTTTGTAACATGCTTGTTCTCTGATGTTGTAGTAAACAAAAATCAGTTGCATTATCTTCAACTGAAGCTGAAGTCATTGCCTTAACTAAAAGTTTGCAAGACCTGTTGTGGTTCAAAAATATTGCTTGTGAAATTGTAAGTATTAAGGATTTAGTTATTTTAGAGGATAATCAGTCTTGCATAAAATGTATCAGTAATGAAAGTAGTTATGGTAGAATGAAACATATAGATATAAAACTAAAAGTTGTTCGTAATGTTGTAAAAGAAAATAATATCAAAATTGAATATATTCCTACAAATATGCAAATTGCTGATATTGTTGCAGAAAGAGAGAAAATTATCCCTCTCCTGTCAAGGTCATTTTTCCAGCACGCGCTGTAACCCTTTCGTTGCGTGCGCATCTTTTGTATGCAATAGTCGACGCACCAGACAGTCGCCTAAGAACTCTTCTCAGATCAACATGTAAATAAAAGTTTTTGTTCTGTTTTTAACTATCGGCTGCTTTTCTTTCCCGGCCTTTGGAATTATTTCTTTTTGGTTTAAGTACGTACGTCACATTCTGGCATCCCACTACCGAGATGAATGTTAATTATGACATTCTTATTTTGCCGATAGTTAAATGTTAAGCTTAAGTAAGTTTAAATTAAGTATTTAAGTATTTTTTACGAAAAAAAAATATGACGGATCTAGAAAGTACAAAGCAGCAGAGAAAAGCCACTAGATCATCTTTTACGAAGACGTCTAACAAGCTACAAGAACTAATAAGTGCCGCTGCTCCGGATTTAGATGATGTGGAAATACTGCTAGATCAACTACAAGAAAAATATAAAATGCTCCGAACTATAGATGAAAAATTTTTAGAATTTTTTCAAAAACAAAGCTGCTCTCAAGAAGATTACGAAAAGGAATATGAGGCAGCTCAGGAATATTACGAGAAGATGTCTACGTTAAAGGTGAAATGTAACAGGTTAAAAACGAAGCTTAGTTACAATACAGTAAATGCTGTTTCCTCTTCTTCAATTATGGCGTCACCGGTTGCTAAACAGAAACTCCCTGAAATAGAACTCTTTAAATTTGACGGCAACCCAAGAAATTGGCTCACCTTTTGGACGCAGTTTAGCAAAATCGATGAAGACCCAAGAATAGATGTCCGCGACAAGTTTCAGTACCTACTACAGTCTACTAAGCCTGAATCAGTAGCTCGACAAATCGTGGAGAGTTTTCCTGCTACAGAAGCTAATTATGAAAAGGCATTGAACTATTTAAAAGAACGTTTTGGAAAAGAAAGTGTCGTTATACAGATTTACGTTAGAGAACTTTTAAAGCTGGTTATTACGGACAAAACTCAAGTGAATTTGTTGACTCTCTATGACAAGCTTCAAACACAACTGCGTGCCTTAGAATCTCTGGGAGTTACTCAAGATAAGTTTTCGCATATGTTACTCCCTTTAATAGAATCTGCACTCCCCACCGATTTAATTAAAATTTGGGAGCGACAGAAAAGTACATTAGCTGAAACAGGTAAGACCGATTTAGATCTCTTAATGGATTTTGTTAAAAATGAAGTAGAAACTGAATTTAGACTTAAAATCACTCGTGATTGCTTAAATTCTGAAAAATTAACTGTTAAGAAAAATAAGCCCTCTGAACCTAAAAGCAGTGTGTCAACTGCTTATGAATTACTTAATGCCAATAACGGCAACAATAGTAGTAATTTTCAAGAAAATTCTAAGTTTAAAAAATTTGATTGTATTTTTTGTAGTAAATTTCATAATTCAGAGAACTGTAACGATGCTTTTGCTATGAGTTTAGATTGTAAAAAAGACATAGTTAAGAAAAAGAATGCTTGTTTTGTATGCTTAAAACGAAATCATAAGGCTAATCAATGTAAGTCAAAACATCGATGCCCAATTTGCAAAAATCGGCACTTTGTAATTTTGTGTCCGGATTTAGTTTCTAACAAAGTTGATAATATCTCGGTTGGAGATAAAAGTGAAAACAAAACAAGCACTCTGAATAATTACATTAAAATTTCAGATGTACTCTTGCAAACTTTAATTGTAAAAATTCATAATGGTTCTAAAACAATGTTTATTCGTGCTATTTATTATAGTGGTTCAATGAAGTCTTATATTTGTGAAGATGTTGCACAAAGTATGAAATTTAAGTGTATTGGTGAAACGAAAATTAAGCAATCTCTATTTGGTGGTGTTGAAACACCAGAAAATGTATATAGAAATTATTTAATTGAATTAAGTGATGTAAATGATAAATATAAGTGTAAATTAGAAGTACTTAGTCAGAAACGTATTTGTTCTGAAATTAAGCAAATTCCTTCTGGTCCTTGGTTAAATGAACTTAAGTTACACGGAATTAAAATAAATGATTCAGAAAACAAACATTTTAAAGTTGATAAGGAAATAAAATTGTTAATTGGTGCAGACGTTGCAGGTAAGCTTTTAACAGGAAACATTGCAAGTCTTAAATGTGGCATAACAGCGATAAATACGAAATTAGGATGGACATTAATGGGTAAATTTAATCCTGGCACTGAGCCAAATTCTCAGAGTACAGCTTCTCTTATTATTTCTTCTCTTTTAGTTAAAAATCGGTGTATAAGTGATCTTTGGAAGTTAGATGTTTTGGGAATTAAGGAACCCCCAATAAGTAAAACGAAAGCTGAATTGCAGGAGGATACACAGAAATATTTTGAAGAGACTCTAAGTATAAATAGTGAGGGGCGATATGAAGTTGCGTTGCCTTGGGTTCTGGACAACACTCTTTTACCGGATAGTAAAATAAATGCGGAAAAATCTATTTTAAATACTAAAAGAAAATTGATGAATTCCGGAAAGTTTAATGATTATTGTGATATTTTTGAAAACTGGTTAGCTCTCGGCATAATCGAAAAGACATCGACTGAGAAACTAAAGGGTGTTCATTATTTACCTCATAGGGCGGTAATAAAGGAGAACAGCACCACGAATATAAGGCCAGTGTTCAACGCTTGTTTTCATTTACCTGGTTTTCCATCTTTAAATGATTGTCTGGCTACGGGTCCAAATTTAATAGAAATGATCCCCTCAATTTTGAATCGTTTTCGTATGAATTATGTAGGCGTCACCGCTGATATTGAAAAGGCGTTTTTGCAGATTGCGATAAAAGAAAGAGACCGAGATTTTTTGCGGTTTCTGTGGTTTGATAAAGAAAATCAAGAACAGGTGAATGTATATCGGCATCAAAGGGTAGTTTTCGGCGTTACATGCAGCCCTTATTTATTGGCCGCAACTTTACTGTATCATTTAAATACGGTTCCAGAAAATTTAAAGCACTCTGCAGATATTTTGAAAACAGCCTTCTACGTAGATAACTGCGTAACAAGTTTAAATTCCGAGACAGAAATGAGAAAGTTTTTCTTAGAATCAAAATTAATCATGTCTTTAGGTCATTTTAATCTAAGATGTTGGAAATCCAATTTAATTAATGAAATATTTGAGGAGGATTCCTCCACGAAAGAGGATGTTTCCCTATTAGGTCTCGTATGGAATACACATACGGATACACTATCGTGTAAAATAGAACAGGCTATAAATCCATTAGAATCAGTCACAAAAAGAATAGTTTTGGCAGTAGCACACCAAGTTTTTGATATTGTTGGTTATACAACTCCAGTGATGCTAATTCCGAAACTAATCTTACAGGAAACATGGAATTCAAAACTAAAATGGGATGACAACCTACCCGATGATTTGGCAAAGAAATTTAAATCGTGGAGAAAATACTTAAATTTACTCTCATTGATAAATATACCTAGATGGTTTGGGCTTAAACAAAGTGATCAAAAAATAAGCTTGCATTTATTCTGCGACGGCAGTAAAAAAGCATACGGTACCTGTGTTTTCTTAAGAGTAGAAGACGACGATGGGGTAAAAATTAATCTAGTACAAGCAAGATCTAGGGTAGCTCCTTTAAAACCCATTACAATTCCTCGCTTAGAGCTTTTGTCTTGCAATATTGGCTCTAGGTTGTTATCTAACATAATTAAAGATCTAAATTTATCAGGGGTTGATATTTATTGCTGGACCGATTCTACAACAGCCTTATGTTGGATTCAGCGAAAGCAAAATTGGGGAATATTCATTCAAAATCGGGTTACAGAAATTAACTCATTGACTTCGCCTCATTGGTGGCATCACATCTCAGGTTCTCTTAACCCTGCCGATTTGCTTTCAAGGGGGTGTTCTGCTGAACAGTTAGTTGAGAGTAAATGGTGGGAGGGACCTGATTGGTTGCACGAAAAAAAAAAGAAAATTGGCCTAAATCGAATGATGAGCCAAATGAGGATTTAGTCAATTCTGAGATTCGTAAAACAGTTATAACAACGTTAGTAAAAAATGATGAAGATGCTAAGTGGTATTATAAATATTTTTCTTCATTTAAGAAAATTGTAAGGATGTTAGCTTGGATTTTTAGGTTTTACGACAAGGTAAGTAAAGTTGACAAAAATCTTTCAGGGGACTTATCTGTACAAGAAATTGAAAAAGGGGAAAAGGCTTTAATGGTACTAATTCAGAAAGAATCCTTTAAGGGAGAAAATGATGAGAAATTAAGACAACTTAGACCAATAGTTGATTGCGACGGCCTTATAAGAGCTAAATCAAATGTTGTTTATCGGGATGATAAATACGATTTTAAATATCCTATTATATTACCATCTGATCATTCTGTTGTAAAATTGTTGATAATGAGTGTACATAATGATTTATTACATGCTGGTACTTCATTGTTAATGTCAAATTTAAGAGAAAAGTATTGGATTTTAAAATCTCGCAAGACAATAAGAAATTGTATTAGTAAGTGTCTAAAATGTCAAAAGTTTAAAGCGAAAAAATGTGAGGTCATCCCAGGAATTTTACCAAATGATAGGGTCCGCGATGCTTGTGTATTTGAAATTATAGGATGTGATCTGACTGGACCACTTTATTTGAAAGATGGTAGAAAAGCATATATTGTACTGTTTACTTGTGCAGTCTATCGTGCCGTCCACTTGGAATTAATCACTTCCTTAGCGACCGAATCCTTCTTTCAATCTTTAAGACGTTTTATCGCACGCCGTGAACGACCTTCTACCATATATTCAGATAATGGAAAAAATTTCATAGGCGCGGAGAAATTTTTGCAAACTGTAGACTGGGATGGTCTCCGTTTTAAAGCTGCTGAACAAAAAATTCAGTGGAAGTTTAATCCTCCATCCGCAGCCTGGTGGGGCGGATGGTGGGAGCGTTTGATTCAAATTGTAAAACAAATCTTAAGGAAAATATTGGGTCGTGCTTCTCTTGATTATGAAGAACTAATAACTGTATTGTGTGATTGTGAGAGAGTTGTTAATTCCAGACCACTTACTTATGTATCAGAGGACATTGATGAGGACTTTTCTATAACACCAGAGAAATTTTTACATGAAACTCCACAGTCAGGTGTACCTGATATTGATAATGTAGATAAAGTGAAATTGAGTAAAAGAACTAAGTATCTGCAGCGGATAAGAGAAACTTTAAGGCTTAGGTTTCGTACAGAGTATTTAGGGCAGTTACGACAGCAGTCTATAAAATGCTATAGAAACAAATCACTTAAAGTAGGAGAAATTGTCCTACTTGAAGATACTAATAAAAAACGTTCTTATTGGAACCTAGCTCGCGTATTAAAAGTTATACCAGGTCGAGATGGCCAAATAAGACTTGCGCTTATAAAAACAAACAATTCTGAGTTATTACGGCCAGTTCAGCGATTGTTCAGATTAGAATTGGAAAATCCAATACAAGAAACAAATGATGAAGCTATGCCTTTAACGACCAGTAGTGGCAGAATTGTCAAAACACCTGTAAGGTAAATTTTATATTCAGAATATTTAATTTCAGTAATTATTTTACTTAATTTCACTTCTCTTCTTTATAAGTATTCCAGTGTTTATTGTTATTTTGCATATATTATATACTGTATTTATGTTGTAATTTGTAAGGTTGTATTTTGATTGTATAAGTGATTTCTTATGTAAGTACTATGTAATGTGTATTTTGTGCATAATATAAGTAAAGATTTTGAGTGTTTAGCTGCCCACTCAAAAGGTGGGAGAATGTTGCAGAAAGAGAGAAAATTATCCCTCTCCTGTCAAGGTCATTTTTCCAGCACGCGCTGTAACCCTTTCGTTGCGTGCGCATCTTTTGTATGCAATAGTCGACGCACCAGACAGTCGCCTAAGAACTCTTCTCAGATCAACATGTAAATAAAAGTTTTTGTTCTGTTTTTAACTATCGGCTGCTTTTCTTTCCCGGCCTTTGGAATTATTTCTTTTTAATTTAAGTACGTACGTCACAGATATGTTTACAAAGGCATTGCCTAAAGTTAAATTTATGAATTGTTGGCTCTTTGCTGTTTGTATAAGTAATGTTTTAACTCTGTCATACTTTTAATGTTTGTTTATTATAATTTTTTATTCTGTGTTTTCTAATGTAATGCTAGATTATGGGCGGGTGTTAGTATATCGTATCGTAATTGTAATCGTAGCATTACATCTTAAATTTTATTGGATGATACTTTTGTGTAAGCTTTCTAGCACGTCCGGGAACATGACTGGCAGAATCGCAGACGAATTTATAAATATAAGTGATGTTCAATTTTCAGTTTAGTTACTATGTTTTTGTCATTGTGTAATGTTCTTCCGTAACTCAATATATATTCGATCCAAGGCCTCGCCTGTTTATTTGCTTTGTTATTTCATCAGCAGAGCTTGGTTTAATTCGCAGACAGAGTGACGCTAGTCCCTTTTCATATTTATTGCTGTGGTTTTGAGAGAAAAAATTTATTTTTCTTTTGTTTCGGTTTTTTTACCCAGCGATGGAAAGTGAAAAAGAATTATACGGAGTTGCTCTTTTTGACGGGGACGGTACAAATTTTTCTGTTTGAAAAAGGCGTGTCAAAGCCATATTTGCGGCGAAAGATTTGGATAAATTTTTAGACAATGAAGCGACAACTGAAACTGCGGAAGTTGTAAAATCGGAAAAGGCTTATGCTTTATTATTACCGCTTTTAAGCGATGGGGTTCTTGCGTCATTGCAAGAAGAAAATACTGCGCATAAGATATGGAATAAATTAGAACGAACATATGATACCAAGCGTGCAGTTAATCAAATTTTAATTAGAAAGAGGTTAGCAACTATTAAAAAGGATCGTTTTGTGTCGATGAGAAGTCACATTGATGAAATAAATAAATTAATTTCGGAACTTAAAATTTCCGGTGCTGAAGTAACTGAAACCGATACTATTGTTTATATTCTAATGTCGTTGCCTCAAGAATTTGAAAATATTAAGACTGCGTTAGAAAATCAACCGAATACTGTTTTGACTCTAGATTTTGTCACACAACGGCTGTTAGATGCTGAAGCACTTCTGCTCGAAGAAAGAAAAAGGGCAGTCCAAAACTGCTCATGATAATACCGCGTTTGTATCAACTCGCAAAGAATTTGTGTGCAAAAACTGTAATTCAAAGGAGCACATAGCTAAATACTGTAGAAAGAAACTTACTTGTTTCAAATGTGGACTTCCTGGCCATTTTAAACGAAACTGTAAAGCTGTTAAAAATTCAAATGAGGAAAAATTTGCTTCTTCAGCGGTATCTTTTGTTGCGGGGAACGTTAAAAAGATTGAATTTATAGTGGATTCTGGAGCGACTTCCCATATGTGCTCTAATGAGAAATATTTCACGTCTTTACAACCATCTTCAGGAACTATTAAGTGTGCGTCGAAAACAACGAATCTTGAAATTAAAGGTGTTGGAAATATTATTGGAAAATTATCAAACGGAATGGAAATTACACTAAATAATGTTCTTTACGTACCAGATTTAAGTGGACAGTTGATTTCCGTTAGAAAAATCGAAAATGCAAATTATGCAGTTATTTTCAAAAATGAAAAGGTGTTCATAGAAAAAGGAAGAAATCGTTTTTGTTTTGGTGAACGTGATTCAAATGGACAATATGTTAGTTATTTTGTCCCAAATTATAAAACTGTTCTCACATCAAAAGAAAGTGATTCTGAAATTTGGCATCGCAGAATGGGCCATCCAAGTGACAAAGTGTTGAAGGAAATGAAACTTCCAATACCACTTTCTTTTTGTGATATTTGTGTTCGAGCAAAACAGAGTGCAACACCAATGGGAAGAGGACCTAGGAAAAGAGAAAGTACCCCAATGACTGCTATTCATTCTGACATATGTGGCCCTATTGTTCCGAAAACTTTTTCTGGTGAATGCTATTTTATGACTATCATAGATGATTTTTCAGGATTTACTGAAGTTCGATTATTGAAGCATAAAAGTGAAGCTTCAGAGGAATTGAAAGTTTTCTTAAAAACTAATACTACAGTAAAGAAAATCAGATGCGATAACGGAAAGGAATATTTAAGTAATGATTTAGTGAATTTTACTCGAGATCTTGGTATAGTGATTGATCGTGCTCCTCCATACACTCCAGCTTTGAATGGAGTTGCTGAAAGATGCAATAGATCGCTCCTAGATATAGGAAGGGCTTTAATTACTGAATCACATTTACCTAAGACTTTTTGGGGTCAAGCTATTCTTACAGCAGCTTACTTGAAAAATCGAATGCCAAGCAGCTCCAATGAGAACGTAACGCCGTATTTCTTAAAATTTGGAGAAGATCCCGATTTGAAGCACATACGTGTTTTTGGATGCAGTGCCTACATGTTAGTTCCTTCCGTTCATCGTAAGAAGCTTGATGATAGGTCTAAACATATGATCTTCATACGTTATTCTTCAATGGGATATCGATTGTTAGATCCTGAGACGAAACGCATAACTATTTCAAGAAATGTCAAATTTGATGAAGAGAAGAAGCATACCATAAACTCAAAACAACACATAGTGGAAAATTCAGAATTGACTGATTGTGAAATTAACCCAGATTCTCAAGAAAGAACTAGTGAAGAATCAGAGGATTCTGAAGAGAAAGAAGATAAAATGAGAAAAATCCGAGAGATCAAGAAAACAACCTATTCGGTATCCAGCTCCTGAGGTGTATGAAGCATTACTTTGCCAACAAGAAACTTTATCTTTTGATGAGATCAAATTTCTCCCTGTTGATGAACAACGTTTATGGAAGGAAGATATGGATGCAGAGATAGAAAGCATGAAAATCAACGACGTCTGGGATCTCGAAAAATTACCACCTGACAAACGAGCTATTTCCTGCAAATGGGTGTATACCATCAAAAGAGATGGACGTTATAAGGCTCGCCTTGTAGCCCGTGGATTTATGCAAAAAGAAGGACTAGACTATAGTGAAACTTTCGCCCCTGTAATAAGTATGCCTGCTTTACGTTTAGTGCTTTTTGTGATTTTAAATGAAGACTTACATGCATTTGTTTTGGATGTAAAAACAGCTTTCCTGAATGGTAAGTTAAATGAACTTGTTTTTATGGATCAGCCGCAAGGCTATGATGACGAAAGTGGGTTAAAATGTAAACTCAAACGGAGTTTAAATGGCCTGAAACAGGCCCCACGACAATGGTTTGAAAGGTTTCTTGAATTTGTTTCAAAATTAAAATTAAAATCTTTTGATAATGAACCTTGTATTTTTATTCGTTATAGTAATGGTCATAAAATAATTATTGCTCTGTATGTTGATGATATGCTTATAGCAGGTTCAGATTTAAATGAAACTAATGTAGTTATTTTTTTACTCTCTAAAGAGTTTCATATGTCAAAATCAGAATGTGTTTCAGAATTTCTGGGTATTCAAATGAAATTTAAATCTGATAGTTTAATAATGGATCAAGAGTCTTAAATAATTAAGTTGTTAAGTAAATTTAATATGCTAGAATGTAAACCTAGTGATATTCCTATTTCTCCTAAATCCACTCCATCTGATTTCAAAAATGGAAAACCATTTAATGGTCCATACCATAAACTTGTAGGTTGTTTATTGTATTTAGCATATATTTCACGACCTGATATTTTATATAGTGTTAATTGTTTGAGTCAAATGCAGGAAAATTCTACTGAAGTTGCATGGATTGCACTAAAGAAAATTTTAAGATATTTGAAAGAAACTTTGTCCTTAAAACTTGTGTATAAAAAGCAAAAATCTGATCCTAAATTATCTATGTATGTTGATTCTGATTGGGGTGCAAACACAAATGATAGAAAATCAGTATCAGGTTACATTTTAATGTTTTGTAACATGCCCGTTCTCTGGTGTTGTAATAAACAAAAATCAGCTGCATTATCTTCAACTGAAGCTGAAGTCATTGCCTTAACTAAAAGTTTGTAAGACCTGTTGTGGTTCAAAAATATTGCTTGTGAAATTGTAAGTATTAAGGATTTAGTTATTTTAGAGGATAATCAGTCTTGCATAAAATGTATCAGTAATGAAAGTAGTTATGGTAGAATGAAACATATAGATATAAAACTAAAATTTGTTCGTAATGTTGTAAAAGAAAATAATATCAAAATTGAATATATTCCTACAAATATGCAAATTGCTGATATGTTTACAAAGGCATTGCCTAAAGTTAAATTTTATGAATTGTTGGTTCTTTGCTGTTTGTATAAGTAATGTTTTAACTCTGTCATACTTTTAATGTTTGTTTATTATAATTTTTTACTCTGTGTTTTCTAATGTAATGCTAGATTATGGGCGGGTGTTAGTATATCGTATCGTAATTGTAATCGTAGCATTACATCTTAAATTTTATTGGATGATACTTTCGTGTAAGCTTTCTAGCACGTCCGGGAACATGACTGGCAGAATCGCAGACGAATTTATAAATATAAGTGATGTTCAATTTTCAGTTTAGTTACTATGTTTTTGTCATTGTGTAATGTTCTTTTGTAACTCAATATATATTCGATCCAAGCCCTCGCCTGTTTATTTGCTTTGTTATTTCATCAGACACAGATGATTTTCTTATGATAAATGTTTTTCTTCCTTTTCACTTATACAATGATTTAATTAAAAAAAAATAATATTAAGTGTTATATCTGTATTATCTGATATGTTCCTCTCAAAAAACAATGTTATAAATGCAGATTAAAATGAAAATATTGAGTAAAATTAAAGATCGCCTTTTCTTTTTCTAAAATAGTTTTTTTTTTTTTTTAACACGAGAAAAGAAAAAACAACTCATTTATCATGATTCATTATACCACTTTATTCCCTATTTCAAGTATAAATTTTTTTTTTTCAATTCATATTAGCTTCTGCTAAAAGTATACATACAGTACTATTATTTTACAAATGACTACTTTTAAAATAACGAAATTTAAAGACGTAGAAAAGTGTTTACATGTCAGAGATATTTTTAATGCAGAACATGTACTTTCCAACAAGAAATACTATTTTTTTAAGTTTCTACTTATTTTAAGAAGCTAGAAATCGAACTGAACCACAGAAAGATAAGAAAAAATAAAGATTTTTCTGCAGATTTGAATTTTAGTAGAATCCAATTCTTTAGTAAAAAATCATTTATGTTATAAAAGTTCTTAGTGATAATGACATCATAATATTTTACATGTGAATGTGAAAAACTGCACATGTTGATTTTACCAAATTTCACATGAATATATTCTTAAAAAATAAATATATTTTAATGCAGTTTTTTAAAAACACAAAATTTAAAGTAATAATGTAACAATTGAAAGAATGACAGTATTCCACATAATATAACAACATATTTAATATGTTACCAATACTTCTTAATTTCCATTATAGGAATATTTTCTTTGATGTATAAAATTTACAGGTGTTGATTTATACGTTTTCGACAAGAAATATGCAATTATTATTTTACGAAAATCTATTCAAAATCTTGATGATTGGACAATTTTGTGATTTCTCTCTCTCTCTCTCTGTGTGTGTGTCTCTTCCCTTTCCCTTTCCCCCTCACTCCCCTCCCTCCCTCCCTCTCTCCCTCCCCCCCTCTCTCTCTCTCTCTCTCTCTCTCTCTCTCTCTCTATATATATATATATATATATATATATAGCACATTATGTATTAAATGTATTCGGCAGACCCAGAATTCCGCACCATAATTAAACTAGGAATAAATAACAAACATAAAAAATAAACAGATATAATCTGAACAAGAAAAAACCAAGAAAAACAACCAAAAAGCTCTGGCCTCATCAGCAGTGGGCATATTAAAAAGCACAGCGATGTTTCCGACTAATTACAAGCACAACAAACTATTATACAGTAGTGGCAGTGGGTTTCGGTCAGAATGTCGTGAAGCATAAATCAAATGCATGAAAACAAATGAAAGCATGTCACGAACATTCCCCCACCGGACCCAACGCCACAAGCAACAGCACAACTGAATACAAAACGTATGCTTAACATACACTGAACCAAGGATAGAATTATCTTACCCCCTCCTGATCAACACAGCTACAAAAACAATAAACAATAACCAAATCCAGTGATCCAAAATCTGTCCATGTACGTTCCATGTCTGTTGCCACAAAACTGCAAACATCCTTGTAAAACCGTCCTCGAAAGGCTTTAAGTTATACAAATCATTAATTGTCAATTACGTAGCAATTACTCAAAAATGAAGACTGTCAGTAAAACTAGTACATCTATTAATGAAACTCAAAGGAATGTTATTTTTATAATACAAGATACTGGTTAAATTAAAAAGTTCTTTAAGAAATAAATTTTTATTCGTGCAGAGTTTATAGTAGCGAAAAATCTGACCTATGATAATATTAATGTAAATAAGTTTTTGTACATTCGAACACCAGTTAACTAATTGGTTAACTTCAAAACTGAAGCCATCCCGTTTATTGTAGATTGCAATGTTTATTCCATTTTTTATTTTTATTTTTATTTTAGCTTATTTTTAATCTTTATTGAGCATATATATATACGATAAATACCTTATCTTGTCAATTACCACTTAATTACCTTCTAGGAGAACTTAAAAGAATTAGCTTAGCGATCTCAAATCGCTGCAATAATCAGGCCTGCCAATTTTATGCATTTACGTTTATAAATGATCCAGAAAATGTGTCAGTCATTTTCACGTTGTTGACCAGGGGATTTGGAAACATCTTAATTTAGTTATTTATGTATGATAGACATATTTTTTACTGGAGAAAATAATTGTATCTATTTAACTATGTCCACATATCTGAATTAAAACATGCATTATTAAACTGGTTAAAATCATAACTCGTGATTAAATTTCAGTTAGAAGAAAATACTTAATTTTAACAGTATTAAGCTATGTTTTGTACATTTAAAAGTAAACAGCTATTAAATTCCCATTATGTAGTTTTAAAATGATATATAAGAAAAGTACATATGCATTATTAATATAAGTTAAATAAAAAAAAAAAAATCAAAAGTTGGCCTAAGTAACAAGGAAATTTTTCAATATAAGGAACAATACAGGGAAATCTTTTAATATTTTATTATTATTAATATGTATTATTTACAAGAAAGATTATTTTACAAATATAACTACGTAAAAATAATTATCTTTATCTGTTTTTAATAAAAAATGCTTTATATATCTAGAAATAGTCTCAAATATGTCCATATATTTTCAATAAAATAGAATAATTTAATCTGCATTAATTACTAATTAACCTAATAAATATACAAAATCCACTTAATCTAGTTTAACTTGCATATTCAGTTAAAAGAAAACACATATTTTGAGTTAATTAAATATAGGAGGACTTTATTATTATTTCTAAGTGCGATAACAGTAACCCCCGAGTTTAAACCTATTTATACTCGTTGAGTACTGAGGTCCACACATATGCACCTCAACAAAATGACACTTTTAAAATCAAAAACATCACCAAATAAACAAAAGAAATTTATCTGATAAATATTCATAATATTTTTAACAATATAGAAAATTATGAAATTTTGAATAAAATTTTAATGTAGATAATCATTATTTACTTTTACGCAATCGCTGAGTTGACGGCATTTTCGAAAATTTCACTTTCAACCGACTGTTTAGCCATGAAAATAAGTCAGATGCTGACATGTGTTACATATTTTTTTAAAGCTTAAACTATCACAAATGCGAATTGAAAATCAAAATATACATACTATGCATGGTTTTATTACAAAGAGCTAAGATCTAAGGTCCACATATGTGGATCTCAATAGCGAAGAGGTTACAAGAAATTTGAAATTATTATTTTACGAAAATCTATCACAAAATCTTGAAGTTTGGACAATTTTGTGGCCTCTATCTCTTTCCCTCTCTCTCCTCTACTCCCTCTCTCCCCTCTTTCTCTCCGCTGTCTCTCCCCTCCCCCCTCTCTCTCTCTATATATATATACCAGGTGAACCAAAAGTTCGTTAAAACTTTAAAAATTAATAAAAAAGGAAGAAAGTATGATAAAGAAGTGCGGTTTGCAAGAAAGGGTTCACAAGGTATTCGGATTTTTTAAAGCAGCAAAAAAATTTTAGTTAAAAATGTCACTGGTAGAGATATTTTAAAAGAATAGTTTGGGGTTGGAAACTTAGGAGTAATCTGCTCAGATACGTAATGCATGGCGAATGAAGACAGAAGGGTTTCTCACAACCTGTTTAGCCAAGTGGAGGAATTTGGTCACCTCCTCTTTTATTTTACCTTGATATCACAACATTCAGAAGCGAAAGACGATTTTTCCAAAGGCGATGTTTTTATATGCGGAACGTAGTGGATAATTAGTCATAGCACAATATGTGGGTTCGTTCGTTTTCCTTAATTTAAAAAATACAGAGCAAGTCCCAATTGAATGGGGGACTACGACTATATATACCGTATTAAGAACATGCAACAAGCATGGAAATAATATTTTGTTTGTGAGAACTTTTTGATGTAATGGTTTAGCAATCTGTCTTTAATTATATTTTCCGCTTTAAAATACGACATAATTTTTATATTGGTTGGAAACAGACGACATTCTCATGTTATATTTGCCACAATACTTTTAAACCTGATGCAACATGTTACGATTTTCTCAAAGAAATGAGCGAATGAAGCAATTTTCTGCATGATCAATGATTCGAATTATTATTATTATTTTAATTTAAAATCAGCCATCGCATACATAGCAGTGTAACAGTTACACCATTCTGTGTCTGTTTTATGCTGGATATTGCTTTTGGAACGTTTGAAAATAATAAATATATATATTTTTTAATTTATCGAATCTTTTATATTGTAATATATTTAGTAATGCCTAATTTAAAAATGTGTATGTGTGTCAGCATGAATTTTCATTAACTATAAAATACATTTGATAAAATTTATATCATCCATAAATTCGCTATGCGTGATAATTTTAATAACATTTTATACTAAAAATATATAAAATAATGTTTCATTAAAATATAGATAGATACATACATATAGAGTATAATACAGGGTGTCCCAAAAGTCTCCGTATATTTTCGAAAATTTATTACAAAACACAATAGGCCTACAGCAAAAATAATTACAACAGTGTATAGAGTAACTTAAAAAGTATTTTTCTACTGCCTTAGTAAACTTCAACATGAGATCCTTTCGTAGCACGAAGAATATCAAGACGACATTCCAATTCAATCCACGAACATTTTTCATGCTAACATCAACAGTAGCTACTGCTGTTTGGATCTTTTGTTTCAATTCCGTGAGACTATTAACTTTTGTTCAGATTTCATCAAACAGTTGTAACTACTGTTGATGTTAGCATGCTGAAACACACGTGTATGGAATTGGAATATCGACTTGATATTCTTCGTGCAACGAAAGGATCTCATGTACAAGTATACTAAGGAAGTAAAAAAAAACTTTTTAAGTTACTCTATGTACTGTTGTAATTATTTTTGCTGTAGGCCTATTATTTTTTTTGTAATAAATTTTTGAAGTTGTACGGAGACTTTTGGGACACCCTATTTATTACAAATACCCTCATATTTTTAATTACCAGTTTATTACCTACGGGAAGAATTTAAAGGAATCGTCTGAGGTCAGAAAGTTAATGCCTATTTGCTCAGTGCATGGCGACTGAACGCAGATGGGGGTCTTCCCCCAACTTGTTTGACAAGCGTGGAGGAATTTGGGTACCTCCCCCTTTATTTTACCATGATATCAGAAATCAAATAATTTCCGTCATACTCCTATCCTCAATCAGTCAATTGGATTGTCACGACAGTTATCCGAAAGAAATGAAGGCAGAGATTGATAAGGATCACCGGATCCGGATTGATTGCTATACGATGATGACCTTGAATGCGTATCCCTATCCCCCCCTGACGATCCCTATTTCCGAAAATTCCCTTACAGGAACTAGAAGAAAATTTAGAAAGCATCAACTGGGACATACTAGAACTATGCGATGCAAAAATAAAAGGCGAAAATATGTTTAATCCTGCCAAATATATGTACTAAGAAAGACATATATAGATATATAACATCAACCGATTTCAATCCACTTCTGTATGCATATCTCCATCAAGATTTTTCATTGTTTCCTTTCCTGTCTAGTGCTTTCGTCATTCAATTAACTCATAGCACTTTTCTGACAACCCACGGTCTGCTTCTTTGTTGATTACATTCTTAAAATACTGCTGTAGATTGTCTACTACGCATTCAGGTGTCCTGTCTTCTTAAATTTGCTCATCCCATTTTTATTTTAAACGTTTAAATCACTTGATGATGTCAAAAACATTTATCTAACTTCTTATCTAGGATACTCTTTTCTTTTCTTCTCTTCTCTTCTAGGTTGTCTCTTCTAGTTATGCCTAGCATACATATTTTCATATGATATAGCATAGCATATATATTCATATTATATATATATATATATATATATGTGTGTGTGTGTGTGTGTGCGTGTGACATTTTGGAAGGTAATGGGGTAATCAAGGCAGTGTTCCGCGATTAATAGCACATATAATTGCAGTCGTTCACATTCGGAAAACATATTCGCAAACGTGAAATGAAAAATAGAGGAAATAAGCAGACAGTGGCTTCGCTTCTGTTATTTTATTCAAATCCAACATATCAAACATATGACAGAAATGCTCTTTAAATTTAGACGCTGTTTAGTTTCCATGATATTTAAGGTTACAAAATAGCTACAGGGGCTCCCATTCTTCTCACTGCGACTCCAGAATTATTTTTCAACAATATCGAAGGTGACAGAATCCGTAAAATATCTGTGTCTCCGAGCAGTGCAAGAGATTTTAAGGGAGCTAGGCGCTAGGATACAAACGCGACATGTGATCTGTTTTAGCCAATCATAATCGGAATTTGAAGGAATAACTCCAATTTCCGGCGTAGAGATAGCGTAGTGATTTGACTTCCTGACATTATTGGCGCCAAATTATTTTTCTGGTTAGAACAGGAATTTTTAAAGTGCTTTAAAAACTCGGTAAAATGAAATAATAATTTAGTTTCGAGAATACGTTATAACAAATATTCTTTGACTGCATACGATTTTTTAAAATACCAGGAAAGAACTTTAATAATTGCCTCAGATTAAAGTGAGAAATATTTAAATATTGAAACATAATATGAGCCATTTAATATTATAATATACGAAAGACTTTACGGAAATGGCGTTTTGTAAGATGGAATATTTTTGAAAGCATGAGAATTTATACCTTATTTAAAGAATTTAGAGTCATTTTAATTACGGAAAATGATAGGGATTATTTAATAAAGATTTTAATAAAAAAGGTTTTAAAATAAGAAATACAAACGCCATTTTCAGAATAAAGTAAAATAGAATAAATACTATTATGTGGATTAGGATAAAATGGCTTTACATATGGATAGAAGCCAATGTTATACACGGAACATTACTAAATGGAAATTTTTTATAGAATAATTGGGTACATTGCGGATAATTTTAAATTTTGTAATATATATATTTCATTGCATAAATAAAAAATATCTGATTTGAAATTTAATGCATACAATTTGAAATATAATAAATGGACATGCAATATTAAATAAGTAATCAATGAACATAAAAAATGAAATATATATTGAATATTTTGTCAGAGAAATTTAAATTGTTATGGGAAATATTATTCACATTTTATTGACATTAAAAAATATATTAAGTTACATTCCAATGAAATTTAATTTTATTTTGAACATAAGTGTGGCAAACTTTTTAAACCTTGCAAATTATATTTTTATTATGGGAGTGGACGTATTTATTATCCCCAGTTACTGAAGAGAATGAAGCTGGTGCATCAATTATCATAATTTAAATCTGGTTTTGGAGATCACAATTTGCTTAAAGTTTATAGTTCAGCTTTTAATCATTCATAGACACCTTCTTTTTGAATTTTTGATAGTTTGGATAGTTTTGAGTTCATTCATTGATTGAAGAACATCTATATCATCGATATTATCATCGAAGAATAACAATACTTCAGGATGTTTTTCATTTATGCATTTAGGTAACCAATAGCTTTTTTTTTTTTTTTTTTTTTTTTACGTTAAGAATCATGGATGTGTAAAAAGATGTAAAATTATCAATTTTTTACCAACATTTTTAAATAATTTAAAAACTTTCAATATTTGTAAATTTTCAATTTATAAGAAAGTACACCGAGTGATATTAATTTTAATATTATTTTAATATTTTACTAAATACAGAAAAATGTCAGATGCTTATGAAATTTCATTCAATATCTATTTCTAGTAAACTTGAAACAACCCAGCTAAAAATGAACTGCAGAAAATCTGCAAAAAAAATGCAGTTGAGAAACTGCGGTGATTTGGCCAATTCGACTACAGTTTTTTTGAAGTCGATACAACTGCAAAATTACTGCAGTAATTTTGCAGTTGAATCGACTTCAAAAATTCTGCAGTAATTTTGCAGTTGAATAGACTTAAAAAATTCTGCAGTAATTTTGTAGTTGTATCAACCTCAAAAATTCTGCAGTAATTTTGTAGTTGTATCAACCTCAAAAATTCTGCAGTAATTTTGTAGTTGTATCTACCTCAAAAATTCTGCAGTGGAATCGGCCAAATCACCGCAGTTTCCCAACTGCATTTTTTCTGCAGATTTTCTGTAGTTTCCCAACAGCATTTTTTCTGCAGATTCTCTGTAGTTTCCCACCTGCATTTTTTTTTTTGCAAATTTTCTGTAGTTCATTAAAATAGAGAACCTCGTTTCTTTTAAGTGACCTGAATAATTCTGTTGTTTTTACAGACACCCTTGGCGTAATCAATGTTTATTTATGTTTACCAATACTTTCTTTAAAACAAAACAATAAATATTACAAATAATATAGAGAAAATTCATTGGCTGTTTTTAGACTCTCAACTTGTATTTTTTAGGAGCAGAATAGAAGTGATTACCCCCCCCTCCTCTAGAATTCTGTAGTTAATTTAACTAGCTGGTAAACTCTCTCCATTTCTCCGGCTCCTCATTTGGCTAATTTTCAATTAAACATTCCCAGTTGTATACATACCTGTTACTTTCACAATTTATATAAAAATCTGATGTCCCCCCCCCCAAAAAAAAATTTTTTTCTTTGTAGCTTGTGAGAATATATATATATATATATATATATATATGCGAAAGGGATTGCAAATTTTTAATCTCATAAGCAATTCATAATGAAGTCTATTGTGGCAGATTTAGATGATAATTTTAAATATTAAATGTAGGGGAGACTGGTACGCAGTGGAACACTTTTTCAGTTAAAAATTTTGTTCTCTTTAATGGACAAACCGATCTGCATGAAAATATTTTTGAATATTCATTAAACCTTTATACATTTATCATAATTTTCTCATAACATAGTTTTCAATATATTTTTCAAAAAAAAAAATTATATGCATCTGTAAAGTGGACCACTGTGCCCCACGTCTGGGACACAGTGGACCGCTATTAGGTATTATCTGAAATACAATATAAGTCTGTAAAAAACCTGTACTTTACTTCACTTTTTTGTCCGAAATACCTTCAGTTTTCCTTTAGGCAAAAAACTTGTACTTTTCTTTCACTTTTTTGTCTGTAATGCCTTTACTTTTCCTTTAGACAAAAAAAATCTGCACTTTTTATATGCAGAATTTTTTTTTTTTTTTAAATAAGGCAAAAATACTCTTGCAATCATTTGCACGGTCAAGGTTAAAATAAATAGCACATTAGCATACAGTATTATGTTGTTGGTATTAGTGATTGACCGAATCAGGAATTTTGCCGAATACCGAATACCGAATATTCGGTCAAAGTGTACACCGAATATTCGGTATTCGGCAACCGAATACTGAAAAATTTTTAATAAATATTTTTGCATATATAGTGCGTGATAGGGGTTCAAACATTGTCAAAGGTGCAAAGAATATGAATATAGATAGTAAATCCTGCTTTTTTTAACTTACAGCTAGTTGTGAATGAAGGTTTAGGGCCTCAAAGGGCAATTAATGATAATTGCTAATGCAAGGAAAATTTTGACTCATTTTAGTCCCTCTCCATTGGCTTGTTCAAATTTTAAAATCATACAAGTAAATGAACTGAATGTAACATATAAACAACTCATTCAAGATGTTAAGACTAGATGGAATATTATATGTTGGAGCGCTTATTGGAACAGAAAAAGACGTTGTTTTTTAGCGAATTTGGTGGTATTATCAATTTAAAAGTTGATCAGTGGTCTATGGTAAAAGCATTCTTAGGCTTCAACCTTTCGAAGAAGTAACAAAAATTATAAGTAATAAAAAATCTTTAATTTAATAAGTAATTTTTACATTGAAACGTTACTTGGAAAAAAATGATAGTGAGGAAAAAGGACTCACAGAACGTTTTTCAGAAATTTATGATGATGAGTTATTTTTTAAGATCCAGCCTTTTTTAAAGATGAAGCAACCACCAATAAAGTAAAAAATGTATTTAAAAGTAAAATGCAACAAATAATAAATAAACCCTCTGAAATTACTGAGCTAAATCAACCACAAAGTTTTGATAAAAAGGATTCCCGCTCACAAACTGTGCATTCATCATTTTGGGGATGCTTTTTTGAAACTGCTGCAAGTGAAAAAATAGGAAGTGAAAATCTATCTACTGAAAATGATACCCTCACATCAGATGTTAAAACTTCAGAAAATTGTCTTCATACATTGTATTACCACTTATATCAAGGAAAGACAATCCATTAGTTTGGTGGGAGAAAAAAAAAAAAAAAAAAAAAACATAATAAGTATCCAACACTATCAAAGTTATTTAGAAAATACTTATCTGCATCTGCCAGCAGTGTTTATAGTGAACGTTTATTTTCTGAAGCTGGACAAATTTATAAACAGCAAAGAAACAGATTACAACAAGATAATGCTGAAGAAGTTATTTTTACACCATAATTTGCCCATATTAATTTCCAATTACAAATAATAATGTATCACTTTTATAAATTATCACTAATAACTGAAGCATATTAAAATAACATTAAATGAACATTGGTCATCATGTATTTTTACAACTAGTAATACCTATTATTTTTCGTAATTTATTTGAAAAATTCGGCCGAATACTTAAAAGTATTCGGCCGAAACCGAATATTCGGTTTACGTGCCGAATCACCGAATACCGAATCAACTATTCGGTATTCGGTCAATCCCTAGTTGGTATAGTTGGAAAGAACCTAATTTGTGAACATTTCTAAGTATTTTAAACATTTTAGAAATTTCCTTATATAAAAAATCTTCAAAGGGAGAAGTAGTAATTTTCAAACGTTTCTTTTTTAAAGTTTTAAAATTTAACATTTAACCTTAATTTTTGGGGTTTTTTTTTCCCATTTTGCAAAAGTATTTTAAAAAATGTATGAAAATGTGTTAGCAAAATTTTTGTTAAAATGCAAAAATAGAAAAACAAATTATAAAAGTTAAAACGTTCTAATTCTTATGCAAATGTTTGCAGGGCAATAATTATGCAGTGTTGAATTCAGGGGGTGACCTGGGGGAGGGGGGAATCCCCCCTGGAGCATTGAAATGTCCCCGTCGAAAGATTTGAGATTTTATACTTTCAATGGTTAAAAAGTGCAATCCCCCCCCCCCCTTGAAGCCCAGAAATCCTTCCCGGGGAAAGATGTCTGAATTCAACACTGATTATGTAACATCTATTGTAATTTAGATTTCAACTTTTCTCAAAGTACTCACCTCCCCCCCCCCCCACACACACACACTCTAAAAAAAAAACTTCAGCAGAGCTGATGGAAAAAATGATTGACTCCGGGATGGTGAAAGTACTAATATTGCCTGTTGGTTCCTACTATTATTCAGATTGCTTCATTGCTGACATTTGTTTTGAAATAGTAATAGTCGCTTTATTAAATTTGCTATTAAATAAAGGAAATTTTACTATTTTTAAAAAGTGGCAGCAATCAATTAATTGAAATTTAAAAAACCGTAACTAGAAACACTGGAACTACTGGTACATACCTGTTTGATCTTGAAGCATATGATATACATATCAACCAATTTTTTTTTCTTTCTTTTTTCCCCCGTTTCATTTCTTTGGATATGGGTGTAAGCTATGATGATAGGTAGTCAAGACCAGGACCCAGTTACTGCAGTGGCAAACTTCCAGCAATATTTTAGTATAAGTGTCACTTTTTTAAACGCAGGATTTTTAAAATTTTAAATAAGGCAAAAATACTCTTATAAAATGCTTGCGGAACTTTGTCCCTGCATTAATCAAGCCTGAAAATATTTTGAACATCCTCCCCCTCTTATCAGATAATCCATGCACACTCACACAAAAACACAACATGCATTAAATTTTTTAAATTTAATTACGTCAAAACTGTGCAACAACTGTACGTAAAATATTTTTGTATGTGTAAATTACAATCAAAAAGTTAAATTTGAAGGTATTAGATAGAAACAACAGTTGAAATCTCATAAATCTCCAAAATTTACTTTGAACAACACACACAAAAATCTATCAGTTGAATCCAAACATATTATGTTGATATGTCGACCAAAATATTTTATGCCAAATATGGGGTGCAATATCAAATATATATTATACCAAAATATGGGCAAAAGGAAATTTAATTTGGCTCCATATCTATTCCTGCAGACCCCAAAAATAGAAGGCAGAAATTTTACAGTTTAAGTATCATTTGGGGTCTCCAGACTGAAAAATTATGAGGGAACACAAGAAAAATAAAAGTGAAAATTCTACTATTTTGGCATTAATTCTGTTCTTACAGCTTCATAAAATAAGGCAAAAATTTTATATTTTCAACATCATTAATTGTACAATTTTGGGTTCTGCCAGGTGCATAAAGTTAAAAAAGGATGTTGGCACTGCACCGTACCCATCTGCTAGAGTCAATATTATTCTAGAGAAAGTCATACTTTTTGACAGGCGAGAATGTAAACAATACAGAAATTGACATGAAAATAAAATTTATCTACACTTCTACACATAACAAAACATATGAATCTGCTTAAAGCATAGAAGATTCTCACCCATATACAGAGCAATTCTTTTTAATAATAGCTTTGTATACATCAATTACATTTAAAAAAATAAAATAAATTACTTACCAATGAAATGGTATCCCAAGACTAATTATTTGTGCAACCATATGCAGCATAACAGCCCTACATTTAAATAATGAAATTACACACTCAAGGGGTTGATCCAGGAAAAATTTGGGGCCTGTTTAGCACGCTTTCACATAATTCTTAATAAAACAGGATCCCTTCACAAACTTTATTATAATAAAAATAGCAACTTCACAAAATTTCCCATAAAAACATACTCTTCATTTTTAAAATATGTAATTAGCAAACAAAACAAGTTCACCAAAAAGGAAAACTTTAGCAAAAGGACCACTTCAGTTGCTAGGGTGATGCTGTTATGTTTCCATGCACACGTGTGGACCCAAAGATGTGATGCATAAAAGACTTTCTGCTAAAGGTGAAAATAAGCACTCGCCCCAGTGGCAGAACTATCTTCAAGTGTCTGCAACGCTAATAATGTTTTCAAAAATAGTCTGCAATATGCAATATATCATATAAATCTATTCTTGCTGCTGTTGTATTGCTAATTAATTAAGGCATCAGCATTTATCAGCCTTTCCGATAAAAAAAAAATTCTGAAATTCACAGCAAATATTCTGAAAGGTTACAGCAGAGGGGTTAGGGGAGAAAATCCCCTCTCGGCAATAATTATTCCTGTTGCAGGTTGGATTAACTCTGCTTTTCATTAGAGTCGATTTCAGGCTGAGTGTAGATCCTTGCAAATTGGGTTCGGATTAACCGTTTTTCAAAAGTTAGTTCAGGATATTGTTTCAGATTAAAAACTATGCCTATATTAATAAGCATAGAACTTTGTACGTCTGCTGTTTTCTAAAGAAATGCTGCATTCTTTCCGGGACTATTTCACAAAATTCACGTTCTTTTTCGTGAACCTTTGACGAAAATAGCGTTTCTTTTTTCTCCTGTGATCCCTTTGACGAAATTCATGTTTTTTTTTTTTTGTTTGTTGTTTGTTTTTTGTGGTTCTTTGACAAAATTTGCACTTTTTCTGTGATTCTTTGACGAAATTAGCAGTTTTTCCCACGATTATTTGATGAAATTTTGATGAAATTGGCATTTTTTTCTGCGACCATTTGACAAAATTTGCATTTCTCTGTGGCCCTTTGATGAAATTCGCTTTTTTTTTCACGATCCTTCCACGAAACTTTTTTTTTAATATTCTTTTGATGAAATTGAAGTTTTTCCGCAGCCCTTTGACAAAATTTGCGTTTTTATCGCAATCTGTCAACGAAATTAGCCATTTTCCCAGATCCTTTGATAAATTTCGTCTTTTTTCTTTTGGCCTTTGGACAAAATTCGCATTTTTTCTGCGATCCTTCGACGAAATTTACCTTTTTTTTCGAGATCCTTGGATGAAATTTTCCATTTTTCCGAGATCCTTCGACAAAATTTTCCGTTTTTTCGAGATCCTTCGACAAAATTTTCTGTTTTTTCGAGATCCTAAGACAAAATTTCCCATTTTTTCGTAATCTTTCGACGAAATTAACAGATTTTTTCCACGATCCTTTGACGAAATTGGCGTTTTCTCCGTAGCCCTTCGGCAAAATTCATATTTTTCTGCGATCCTTCAACGAAACGCATGTATTTTTGACGGCCTTTTGGCGAAATTCACGTTTTTCCACAGCCTTTTGATTAAATTTGCATTTTTTTTCGCAACCTGTCAGCGAAATTAGCCATTTTTCGCGATCTTTAAATAAATTTCGCATTTTTCTCGCAATTCTTCGACGAAGTTTGCCGGTTTTAGTCTGCAGATGCCCTATAGTCTGTGGCGCCCGCCGCAGCGTCGCGTACATTCTGCATAAAAAGAACCGGCCAAATGCAGGATTTTCTGATATCCTTACTGTACTCTAAAATTCATGAATTTTTCGCCCCCGTTCGACAAAATTCATAATTTTTTCGTGCCCGATCGCAGAAATTTATGAATTTTTTCGCTCCCGTTCTTTGAAATTCATGATTTTTCAGTGTCCGATCGAAGAAATTTATGGTTTCTCTACGTCCGATCAACGAAATTCAGGATATTTTCACATCTGATCGAAGAAATTTATGGTTTCTCCGCGTCCGACCAACGAAATTCATGATTTTTTCGCGTCCAATCGACGAAATTCAGTATTTTTCTTCATCCGATCGTTGAAATTCATGATTTTGTTGCAGCCGATCGCTGAAATTCCTGATTTTTATGCTCCCGACTGACGGAAATTCATCATTTTTACGCTTCTAACCGACGGAAATTCAGGATTTTTACGCTTCTGACCGACGGAAATTCAGGATTTTTACGCTCCCGATTGACGAAGTTTGCAATTTTTTCCGGACTAATTGACGAAATGCACAATTTCTGAAGATGTTGGCCACTTTTGGTTCATGGGCCACTCAAAAAAATGACTAGCTTGTCGAGGTCCACAATCATACTTGTTAAACAAAATTCTCAATTTTTACGCACCCTATTGGTGAAATTCGCGATTTTTATATGCCGATCGGCGAAATTCACAATTTTTGCATGCCTGATTGGTAAAATTAACGATTTTTGCACGCCCGCTCGACAAAATTCACGATTTTTACGCACCTGGTAGGCTAAATTCACGATTTTTACTCGTTCTATCAGCTAAATTTACGATTTTTACACATCCCATCGACGAAATTTGTGATTTTTACCTGCTGATCGGCTAAATTCAAAATTTTTACATGCCTGATCAGCTAAATTCATGATTTTTTATGCGCCTTATCGGTTAAATTCGTGATTTTTATGCGCCTTATCAGCTAAATTCGCATCTATTATTTTCCGTAATTTGTTTTAACTTTGACAATATAATAATTAACACCTTAATTTATTTTTTAAATGTTTATACATTGCCAAAAGATGGCTGAAAATATGTACCGACAGACACTTCTTTAAAACTGGTCGCTCTTTTAAAAAATTAGATAGATTCAACGTATTTATAAAAAATACCGAGTCCTCAGTAAAAAAAATATTTCAGAGGATATTTGTATTTACAAAGTTTCGTTCATATTATCTTTTTTTAGACTTTTTTTTAATACTTTAATAGCGATGCAGTTAATTTAAAGTTTGTTATTGGGAATTCAAATAACTCATATTTATTATTTGCATTTTCAATTACTTTTAATCATAAATAATGTACCAGGAAGAAAATAATTTTATAAAAATTATGATTTAAAGTAAATACTATTTTAAATATTGTCCACTTGAATGATGGTATGTTACATGGAATGTTATTAAAAGCTTTTTCTTCCTCCAGTAGCACATTATATTGGTGTGAGTAGTGCCCTTTCTTTTTTTTTTTTCTAGATTGAACAGATAAGGTAAAGATAGGGTCAGATAGGGTAAAATAGGCAGGTTTCAAAACTAAATTTATAAAAAACACAAACTGTAATTATTTGCAAAAAGTACAAAAAAAAACAACAACTGTGGGGTAAAATAGTTACAAACCTTTCATTGTTTAAAACCCGCAATATCATTTGAAAAGTTATATATATATGTATATTTCTTTTAATACTATAATTTAATCAATAAAAAGTTTAAATTTATTCTTCAACCCTTTAACATACATTTGACATAAATAACATCTCATGTAACATACCATCGTTCAAGAGAGCAATATTTAAAATAGTATTACTTTAATTCATATTTTTTATAAAATTATTTTTATCTTGGTATATTATTCATAAACTTAGATTAAAAGCAATTGAAAATGCATGTAAAAACCTTGAGAAATCATTAATTGGGTTGACAATTAATATTAACACACGTGCGAAGTAGAATAAAGATCAACCAAAACAATACTTTAAATTCCACTGTAACGATACAAGGCTCAAATATTAAATTTAATTTTGTAATAAATATGAGTTATATGAATGTATAAAGTTATGAACTTTAAATTAACTCCATCGCTATTAAAGTATAAAAAAAAAGTCTATAATAAGATAATATGAACGATACTTTGAACTTACATATCTCCTCCGAAATAATTTTATTTTAGTAAGGCCTCGTGGTATTTTTTATAAATATTTTGAATCTGTCTATTTTTTTAAAAGAGAGTTTAGTTTTATCTGTCGGTACATATCTTTATCCATCTTATGGCTATGTATAAGCATTAAAAAAATTAATTAAGGTGTTAATTATTATATTAACAAAGCTAGCGAATCACAGAAAATATCAACAGACAAACGTTACCGCTTAACGCCGGGAGTCAAAACATAAACACGCTCGGCTCAGAGTTGAGTTGAGTTGTAGTGTTTCTTCTACCATTGGAAAATCACTGTGGAGTCGGAACTGCCGTGTCAGTTGCGAAAAAAAAAATCGAATGTTCTAAAGGAAATTTTAAATAAATTAATAAGAATAATACATTTTTCATTTGTTTTTTGAAGTAATTTTCATAAAAACTGGAAGTCACGTCTGTAGTTAATAACCCCAAACTTAAAATAAAATAACTAAGAATTTTTCGCATGGATGGGAGATTAATTACTATTTCCTGAATTCGGGAAGTGCAGAATTTCCCCCTAAATCCCCATAAAAGTTATTTATTTATTATTTTTTATATTTATGTGTTAAAAACTTATCTCAAAGGGGTGGTTCAAAGCAGTGTTGAATTAGGGTAGGGCTGGCCCGCGGGATTCTTGCTCTCCCCACGGAGGATTTGGAAATTTGCTAAACAAAATTTTCTTTTTTCTTTGAAAGAAATTGTAAAATTTATTGGTTTTTTTTTTTGAGTAACTTAAAATAATTAAACACTAAGAGAAAGAGGAACTAAAAATTTTTTGTTAAGGGAGGGCTCAACCCCCCCCCCCCCGTGTAAATCCCCCATGGAAGTAAATTTTTAACTCTATTTTCGTTTATATGTTTGTCTTTAAAAGTTATCTTAAGCGGAGGTTCGGGGGAGTGTTGAATTTAGTGCCAGATGGGAAGGGGAGCACCCCCCCCCGGATTTTAAAATTTAATTCATGTAATTTTCTTTTTCGCTGATTTTGAAAGAAATAGTGAAATTTATTCTTTTCGAGTATGTGTTTAAAAAGTACCTTAAGATTCATTGAAGTGATGAAGTCAAAAAGAAGCCCCCCCCTCCCCCGCAGATTTTATAATTTTATTGACATAATTTTCTTTTTCTCCAATTTTTAAAGACAGTAAAATTAGCTTTTTTGAGGAACTTAAAATAAATAATTAAGTATTACGAGAAAGATAAATTATGAATATTCATTTTGTAGTGTGCGTGGGGGGGGGAAGGGGGTGAATTCAGTGCCAGATGGGAAGGGGAGCACACCCCCCCCCCCCCCCCCCGGATTTTCAAATTTAATTAACGTAAGTTTATTTTTCGTTGATTTTGAAAGAGATAGTAAAATGTACTCTTTTCGAGTATGTGTTTAAAAAGTACCTTAAACGGAGATTCAGTGAAGTGACGAAGTCTGAAAAGAGCGGGACCCCCCCCCCCCCCCCAGGTTTTGTAATTTAATTGACATAATTTTCTTTTTCTCCAATTTTTAAAGGCAGTAAAATTTATTTTTGTGAGTAACTTAAAATAATTAAACATTAAAAGAAAGATAAATTATGAAATCTCGTAGTGTGTGTTGTGTAGGGGGGGGGGGGTGCTCCCCCTTAATCACTCATCGCAGTTAACTTTTGTCCTGTTTTTCTTTTAACTTTTATGTGCTAAAAAATTATCTTAAAATTGGGTATTTCAGGGCAGTGTTGATTTTAGGGAGGGGGGAGGGCACCCCTCGAATTTTGTACAATTAATTAAAATTTAACTAATTTTCTTTTTTAAATTTATTTTTTTGAATAACATAAAATAATTAAGCACTGAGCGAAAGAGGATATAAACAACATATTTTTTTTTTTTAATTTATATTATTTTTTTACCTGGGTAGGTTCAAGATTTTAATGATAAACATTCATTTATTTATATATATATATATTTGTTTTGGAATTTAAAGTTTAATTTCTTTGAATATTTGTTTTGTTTCATTTAAAAAAAGGAGGGAGGGGGGACTTTCCCAGGTGTTCAATTTAGTCCCATTAAACTAAAAGTCTTGAAAACAGTGTTAATTATTAATAACAAAGCAAATGCTCAATATTGTCAAAAACTGAAAAACTTTAATATTGTTTAGCTTTTAAAACTGCAGAAAATATCTCACAAACTTACTAAAATTAAGTTCTGTAAAATTACCTTACAGTAACTGCACTTATACTGCAGATACTTCAGAAAATATAATACTGAATTAATGACTGTAAAATTACTTCAAATTTACTACAGTTTTACTACAGATGTAAAGTCTCATTATTTTTTAAATTTATGATTATAACATAACTTCACGTAAACTACAGTATTTTTGCAGTTAAAAGCTCACAGTATTTTTGAAATAAATTACTGCAAAATTACTTCACATTAACTGCAAAATAACTGAAGTATTTTTACAGTCGAGATTGCACTACAGAAAATCTACAGTTGACTGTAGAAAAACTTTAAAAATACTTCACTTCTGTAGAAAAACTGCAGTTCATTTTTAGCTGGGAAATATTATATGAATAACGTTCTTCATCAATAAGGTTGATGAAAAGCGCTTTAAATAATACTTTTAAGAGTTAAACCCTTCCCTGATAAACAGAGCCTTATTGAGCTTAAGTGTTTTCTAAAGAAAAAAGCCAATAATTACAAACATGCTACTGATCATGCTATTTTATTGTGAATGGCGTATGGAAATCATCAGTTTATCGATACTATAATTACTGCAGCAATAAATAAAACAAAAAATATTCTACAGAAAAGGAAAATATGGGCCTTTTTTTTTTTTTTGTAATTGCATCAATAATATTTTAGATTATATAGTAAAAAAAAATCCCTTTTTTTAATTCCAAGTTGAAAAGTCTTGTCACTGATCATTTTAAATTAGATTTAAATCACATTTGTATAAATTGATTCTGGTCTGGTACTGGAAATAAATTAAGAAGAAATATCAACATGTTTTAAAGAATATGTTTTATTAATAAATTAAAATAATATATGAGAAAGTTTAAAGCGAAGAATAAATGAGAATTTTATAAATACCATAATAATATTATTTTATACGACTCTGCTTCAAAGACGGCAATTTATACACAATAAAATATTCTTTTTGTTTTCAGTATTTTGAATTAAACCAAAACCATTGGGGAACTAGCAATACAAAAGCTTTACAAAATGGTTTTATGAAAACGTTAAATGTTTTTAATGTATATGAACTTTTCAGATATTACTAATGAAATTAAACTATTTTTATTCTGTTAAGGCGCGTGTTGTTTTAAAATAGATTATTAAAGTAGAATGTTTAATAAAATATTATTTTTTATCATGAATTTTCAAATTGTTATATATATATATATATATATATATATATATATATATATATATATATATATATATATATATATATATATATATATATATATATATATATATATATATATATATATACACCTATATATATATATAAATTATTTAAATAAGTGTAAATTTTATACGGCTCTGCTTCAAAGACGGCAATTTATACACAATAAAATATTCTTTTTGTTTTCAGTATTTTGAATTAAACCAAAACCATTGGGTTGGGTTGGGTTGATTATTGACGGCCAATTATCTACACTAGGGATATAGGCCCGGGGGGAGTGCCCTTCGTGGGGGTCTTTCTAAGGGAACCTAATCCGTATTTACGCATGGAGAAATCCACGGCTCGAAGAAAACCACGAAAACTCCGAACGATTAGGCCGACTGGCGCGATTGGGATCGAACCCAGCACCTCCCGTCTACCAGCTTCGAGAGCACAACCTCTCAGCCACTGGTGGGGCCCAAAACCATTGGGGAACTAGCAATACAAAAGCTTTACAAAATGGTTTTATGAAAACG
Source organism: Maratus michaelseni (assembly GCA_963931845.1). Taxonomy (NCBI): domain Eukaryota; kingdom Metazoa; phylum Arthropoda; class Arachnida; order Araneae; family Salticidae; genus Maratus; species Maratus michaelseni. The sequence goes on along the minus strand of OZ007589.1, from coordinate 450,672,741 downwards.
TTAAATGTTTTTAATGTATATGTACTTTTCAGATATTACTAATGAAATTAAACTATTTTTATTCTGTTAAGGCGCGTGTTGTTTTAAAATAGATTATTAAAGTAGAATGTTTAATAAAATATTATTTTTTATCATGATTTTCAAATTGTTATATATACATATATATATATATATATATATATATATATATATATATATATATATAAATAAAATTATTTAAATAAGTGTAAGTCATCATAGTGTTATTTAAAATATTTCCGAAGATATTCATTTTGCACATATATTTATTTATTTGGTTTTTCGAATATTCTCACCGATAACATCTTAGATTTTTTTTTGTTTTGGTTTAAACATTATTGTGTTATAAATTATCTCGTCTTTTACTTACCCATCATACGTAGTATAGGGTAAATATTGTAATCGTTTTAAAAATCGAAAAAAAATGACGGATTTACACGTTTCAGACATTGATGATTCCGAAAAACTTATTTTTAGAAAAGGAAAAAATCTTTATCTTAACAATCACACAATTTCATGAATTAAATTTATGTAGTTCCAAAAAATTATGTTAATTTGGCGTGGACCCTGATTTTTGAAAAATCAACGCCTCTGTTTACGCTTGATAGAAAGCACGAGTTAGTGACTTTATTGTTACTAGATGAAACCCGTCAAAAGGTGACGGAAAAAAATACTATAACAATATCAGTAAAATAAGCTTCTTTATTTTTTAAGTAGGGCTTCGTATGAAACAGTCTTTCAAATATTTTATTTTAAAAAATCCCCCCCCCCCCACAGTGAAATGCTATTTCCGATGCAAACTCCAAATGAACACTCCGTAAACATATGTGTAATGCAAATCAGTTTGACATTACCACCTTATTCCCCACGACAAACAAAAAAAAAAAAAAAAAAAAAAAAGGTCATGGACCTATAAAGTATCATACAAATTTCCTACTTTCATCTCATATTCAGTAAATAAAAGAACATAGTATAAGCACCCCCCCCCCCTGTGATAATGCAATCGAATGAGCTCCTATGCGCATATGTATTGCATCTGCCCAAAGGCACCGTTGAAATTCGACGTTAAAAAGTTTTAAAATGTTTAAATTAAAAGTTTTAAAATGTCCTCTTTAATCATTGTTCGTTTCAAATCCATATCTTCTAAAACGCATCCATTGTTTTAAGCTAATCAATTTTTATGTAAAAATGAAGAATTTTTGTTAAAAATAATAAATTAATATGCAGATGAGGGAGATTTTCAATTGTAATTTATTTGTATGGTTTCTTCTATCCCTTTACATAATCAGGATGATTATTCCTTTTCCATCACAGTCGGTCTCTTATACAGTTAAATATCCAATGGATCTTTAAAAAAAATAATAAATAACAGTTCCTAGCATATTCTGATTCAACATATACATCAACGAATTCAACATATCAATTTTATGTTAATCATAAACTAAAAATAGTTTTTTTTTTCTTTTGACAGATTTTATATTAGCGCCAAAATACTCTATCTTATGGATAATCTGATTCTGATCTTATGATTTATCAGGTTTTTATTATTATTTTTTTTTTGTTACTTTTCATGAAGGTTAGGGATACCTATTTTCAATTGCTGCAACTTTCCAAGGGGCTATTTTACATTATTAAAACAAACGGATGGTGATTGTTGAGATAGAATTGAAAAATATTTCATGCTTGAAAATTATTTAAAAAGTCGTTAAATTTAGCGGCAGATTTCAAATAAATTTCAATCGAAAGCTAATTTTTTTTTCTAATTGAGGATGTAAGAATTGAAATTGTAAAATGTAGTAAAAAAAATAAATTTTTAGTATTTAGAAGTGATGTAAGCGCGATGAAAGCTAAAGCGATAGTGCCGTTTGTTGTCACAACCGTTATACATTTCTAAATATTGCCACTGTGTTTTGGTTGGCGTCCAAAAGTAGACTACCATTTTTTGACATCGAAAGAAAAATTCACAGTGAAAGAAATAAGACTTTGCCGCTAATAAGGAACTGTTAAATGAACTTATAACAAACCTACCAAAATAATTCCTATAAAATATTAGCCTTACATTGTTTATTCTAGCTAAAAATACAATCATTATTTCAAGTTTTTTTTTCCTGAAATTCTTTACTTTTGTGAATTTTTTTTATTAAAAAAGGAAATCTTAATAATTTAAATCCTATAATTCCTATAACTTAATCCTATAATTTAAAAAAAGTAATTTGTAACATGTAATCAAGGTATGCAATCAAGATGAAGCAACCAATAAAGGCTCCAGTTCTAATTTTTAAAATTAAAAATTGAAATATCAGTTAATATTACGCCGTTATATTATGTTGACACAATCATATAAATTTTTCTTTTTAGTTTTATCAATGTTAAAATGCATTTCAAGCTAAGCATAACGTCATTTTCACCGGTACAAACTTTTCACACGTACATTTATGCTTAAGCACCATGCATACAAATAAAAATATATTTTGCATTTAATTGTAATGAAAAAAATGGCATCAACAAAGTTATAATGCTTAATGATAAAATGAACCCAATGGACAATATTTCCGTGACGTCACAGTAAATATGAATTTTTATTTGCTTATAAAACACACGGATAACATTTTTACCGAAATACTTAAACATTTTAACTATATTTTAACTTACAAATTAAAAAATTCGGCCTAAAAGTCACGTGCTTTTAATATTTAATATTTATTTTTTATGTTCGCAATCATTGAGTTCAGAAAATAAACTCTGTACGTCGCAACAGTGGGCGTTAATCCGATTGCCGACTTTATGACGTCATAAGCAGAAGTAAAATTTTAATTTAAGATTACGGCTAATTAATTAAATTTTCGAACAAACGAATGTACGATAACAAATCTGTGACCAAATATCTTTCATTTAAAAAAAGAATGATGTAATTTGATGTTGTAGTTTGTTCTCACGGATTGTCGAAACAAAACGCTTAGCGTTTTAAATATATAGATTATTATTATTATTATTATTTCTGCTCTGTTTCTTTTTAATGGTATGATAGAAGGAAACACAATAAAAACTATCTTTTTAGGATTTCTAAATTGTTTTATTCATATCAAAGTATTATTTTAACTGTTAAACGATAAAATAATACACATATTTAATTTACACTCGTTTATTATATTTATATTTTCTAATTTTTAGTGTTTCAAATATTGTGTTGTCGAAGTTTCAATGTCCGTTTGTGGTCCTTGGTGGTCCGTTAGTCTTTGCAACTCTTAAACAGTTTTAACCATAAAGCATATTTGGCGATTAATTACCTAACTATTATTAATACATATTATAATACAGTTATAATAATACAGCTTTGGATAGACTACACAGAATAGAGCCTTTGCAGATTGATTTTAAGAAAATTATTGATTTCAAGTAAAATAATTTTTCCATCAAGAGTTTATTTCCCATCCATTACCCGTGAATCAATATAAATATATTCGCGAAAAGAGAACATATGCAACGAATAAGATTCTTTTGAATTACCTAAAATTTGGAACGCAATGATTTACAAGTTTAAAAAACAATAAAATAATATTTTTCATGTTTTCCAGTTTGACTAATTTAAACACATGCTTACATTACACATGTGATTTCATGATTTGTGTCTATCATTTTCAAAACTTTGCAAAAATAGTTTATTTATCATTTTTATCTGGATAAAGTGGCCATTAGAGTGCATGAAACATATATTATCTACATATTAAACGTATTTTTAAACCTTTTGTGTTAGGTTTTTATGACTTTAAGCAATAATTGCACTTTAACTTAAAGTTAACAAGTGATTTTATTATATTATTTGAAAATATATATAATTAAATCTAATGCAAAATGAAATATATATATATATATATACAGGGCTTAATTTCTAAGAAAAAAAGTACCGTAGCCACATAATAATCTGCAGTACTAACACTCGTAACGTACCCTCCCTTCCCCCCTTCGTTGTCACTCCAATCTGCATATTTATATTTCATACATTATGTTCAACATTTAAAGCATTTTTTTTTTTTTAGAATTATTGAAATGTTTTGAAATAGAAATAAAATAAAATTTTGAATTTAAGATTTATTGGGCTCGACATTGCCCAAACCCGAAGACTAATGCCAAAATTGAGTCTGTTTCATCTCCATCTCTTACGTGAGCGACACGTTACGTCACTTATAAGTGTTTTGATACAAAAGAAGGCAAAACTCTCCGTTTTCACTCCAATCTGCATATTTATATTTCATACATTATGTTCAACATTTAAAGCATTGTTTTTAGGTGCGTTCGTAATTATATAAATACGTAGCACCTATTGTCGTCGCTTGGTCCGTCCGTCTGTCTGTCCGTCCGTCCGCATCTAACAACGCAAAAACTGCCCAACCGAATGGTTTGGAATTTAAGATATATTATCTTTGCAGAATTTTGTCGAGACATTTCAAATTTTTTAAAAATCGAATCAAAATTTTAGGAGATATTAATAAAAATATTTATTAAGAAATTTGAATTTTTTTTTTCAAAACCGGTGCTTTTTTGTTAGAGGAGCTTCCGAGGTTTAATCGTCAAGCGACCGAGATACTTACTTTATGACAGAAATGAATCTGCAGACGATAGAATTCATTTCACAGAATTAAAAATCATCAAGATCTGAATATTTATATAACTAGCTGTAGTACGAACGCACCTCATTTGTCACGTTTGACGTACAATTTCCAACTTGTTTTATTTAGCAAAATGAAAATTTTAAATACATCTATCTGCGTATACTTAGCAGTCAACTAATCCACTTTTTATCTATTACTACTTCCAAATAGAAAACTTTGCCTAATCGTAATGTTAATTAATCGAAGTTTTCGTTTATTCTGATTAAATTAGCATTAAAATGATTTGAAATGGAAATAAAATAAAACTTTTTATTTGACTTATTGAGCTCGAGATTGCCCAAACCCGAAAACTGATATAAAAATCGAGTCTGTTTCATCTCCATCTCTTAAGTGAGCGACACATTACATCACTTATAAGTGTTTTGATACAAAATAAGGCAAAAGATTGGAGATGGGATTGAAAGGAAAGGGTCATTTAGGATTCGATTTTCGGAGGCGTTGTTGCACTGAACTCCGGAGCGCAGTGTTTATGAGCTGCGGTGATTTCTGGTAAATATAATTATTTACTAATATTCTGTCCAATATTTAAATATTTATTAAAAACAGAGAAGCTCCGGAGCAAATTAAGCCCTGTATATATAACCAGTGCGAAATATACAACCGTGAGGAAATTTCGCACTGCAGTCTAATATTTTTTAACAGTATCTAATATTTTTTAGATGCAGGTTTAATTTTCTAAAGGAAAATTAAGGATTAGAAATATCTGCAAACAACATTAGCCTGAATATCATCTCATTTATTCCGTCAAAGTTACACTAAAAACTCATCTAGGATATCAAAGGTAAAAAAAAATAAAAATATTAATATATCAATCGTATTTTTACTAGATTGGAAGGTGATATAATCTGTTTTGAAAAAAATATATATATATAAGTATATTGAATAAAGGAAAATAAAAATGGAATAAGGGTAACTAAATTTAGAAGGGTAACTAAATTTAAAATTTCAATTTTGCTTATTTATCATAAATATAAAATAAACCCGTGCAGCAGCAATGTCCCACTTTATTTTTATTGTACGATTTTTTTAAATTATTATTATCATCGTTGAGCCCGATATAATGCGGTATTTTATTATTGTGGCAACACTGATTTGAGAAAAACCTTTCATTTCATTTATGAAAAGAATGCCGATTTCATTTTTATTTAACAGCATTAATCAAAATACATGTTTTAACGAAATGTAAGTGTACTATGTCAGACGTCTGCTCAAAATCCTTTCATATGGCATCCCATTTATCATTCTGCGTTTTGTATTTATTTAGAAAAAGGGATTTTGACAACAGAAATAATATATAGAATAAAAAAATTAAACAATTTCGCAAGTGTTGTTGCTTCCATAAAGGCAGTGTTATGTGTGCAGTTATTCCAATTCCATTCTACCCGCATAAAGAACAAAACTGTATGTTTGCTAGTTTAGTTAGAGTAAATGTGGCTTAAATAAAATTTATTCGAAAAAGTGAGGCATTTAAATTTATTTCAACCCGAGGTTTTTTTTTTCTCTGCCATATCATTATCCTTAACACATTTCTTTTTCATTCGAGTTTTGAATTTTTGCTTTAATTCTTCACAAATGTTTTGAATTTATGTTATAAATTTAACGTTAATTGGAAATTTTAATAATTAAATGTAATTAAAAAACATTATTTCATTAAAATTTACAAAATAGTCAACTTATATTATAAAGCACAAATGTGTGCGTCGCTCACATTGCATTGAATGCTGACGTCATAATGATGCGGACCATAATGTGGTGAACATGGATGAATGTTTCAAGAATGGAGCTATTTTTTCAATTAAATAATCGTACCGTTATTTCTATTGGGAAAATGCAAGTTGGTCCGACGACGTTGACAACGTCAAATTTATTTAAAAATAATATCCAATTATTTTTTGCCCTCAAGTATACATACGAGTATATATTCCAAATTTCAAATTTCTATGTCAACAGGAAATGGGTGAAAAATGAGTCACAAGATTTGATTGCCACATACATAAAGAAATGTAAATTAAAAGAAAGTATGTAAAAAAGGAAAAATTCTACATAAAAATATTATTTGTAAGTTTCGTAAACTTTATAAAATCTACGAAAGAGGCATTTTCATATGCACATTACACTGTCAGAAATGGATACTCAAATTCCAAGAAATTTTCTTCGTTTTTGACGAAACTGTTTCCTAAGAAATGCTCCGAGCGAATATTTCGTCAAATCGAGTAAATTTGTATCCTCAAAAAAGTGAGTAAGTGACAGAGTAAAAACTTACATTGCTTTTCTCAAGGTCAAGAGGATTCGAACGCGCAACCTTTGGCGTGGGAGAACAACGCGCTGCCTGCTTCGTCAGCGGGGCTTGCGTGAATTTGATTTTAAATGTATGTACGGTATGTTGATGTGTGTTTGTATTTTTAAAAGGTAAATTGTATTTTTATCGGTGCTGTTATAATTTCTGCATGTTTTAATTAATAAGGCTAGATTATTATTATGGTTTTTCTATGGTTAATAAATAATTAGAATATGGCTTGATTAATGTAATTTATTAGAAAAATTTCCTGTGTTCAATAAATGATTAGAATATGATCTAGTTAATATTTTGGTCAAAAATAATAAAATTTGAAGTGCAGGAGAGTTTATCAGTTTTAGATTATGGTTAAGATTTTAACACGTTACTGTTAATAGAGGGGAAAGGGATCAGTTATGCATATTTTAAATTTGATTGTTATATGAATATGGTATATATCTTTAAAAAAACAAAGTTCCATTTTTTTTTTTTTTTTTTTTTTTTTGGAACGATTTTGTAACAACAAAAATAATCTGGCCCTGAATGGGAAAATAGTTTCGTCAAATACTTGAATTTCCATTTCATTAAAAATCACTTCATTTTGCGACAAAATGACTGTCAAAAATGGTGAAATATAACTCAAGAATTGCTGAATCGCCAAAAGTGAGAGTTTTATTTTTGACAGTGAGGAAACAGTTTCGTCAGATATTTGAGGTTTCGCGTTTCGTCAAAAACCACGTGACTCTGTGACGAAATGATTGTCAAAAATAACGAAATGCAGTTTAAAGATTGCCGAATCGTCAAAATTGAGTGTTTTATTTCTGAGAGTGCATTAGAATCAGGTAACATGAACTTAAAACGACACAATAAATAGTGCGCAATTAACCTCTTGAGTAATTTAGAATAACATAAAAAAATAGAACTTTATCCCATTTTTTAAAAAAATATTTTTAATAGGATAAATGTGTAAATAACGAAATAAATAAAAGAAAAAACATTACATAGTTTTTCGTATAATGTTTGTTGCCTAGTTTATAAAAATAAATAATTAAAAAATACATAAGACAATTACTGTGAGTTACTAGAATTATGTTATTTAAAGCTTTTACAAATTAAATCACTCTCTTGCATGTAAAATTGTACAAGATAAAGGAGTTTATCACTTAAAAATCTAGTACACACATTAAAGGAGATCATTATATTTCTAAGTAACACATGAATGCATCCGCAATCACTTTTAATTGGCTAAGGAAATCCACTAGCTTTTACTTCATAATCAATACTTGTTAAGATTTGCGTCTTTCTGCAATTATCACATTTTAGAATATATTATTCGTATTTATTATTGAGAGCTAATCACGCTCTTATGGGTTAAATTTCATGTTTCTCTTATAAATAAAAATTTACATTAAGTTATTGTATTTTGCAATATAATGATATAATATACATTTAGAATTATATATAATATGTAATCCTATGAAAACGATCGCTATGTTTGAAGAATTCATATTTAGCATGCATGTATTTATTAGAAAATATTTCTTAATTAATTAAAAAAGAGAAAAAGAAAAGAAAAGAAAAAAGAAAAAAGAAAGAAAAGAGAGTTTTTAAAAAATCATTCAGATTTAATTAAAAAATAAATTTGCTTTTGAATAATCATCTAAGTATTAATAAATAAATCCTTAATTATGTTAATCCTTAATGAAATTAATGATTAATGAAATTAAGGATTCATGAAATTAATCCTGAATGTTCCATTAAACATATTAAAATAATTAAAATATATTAAAATGTATCGCTTTGTCATTTCCTGAAATCATAAGAGCTGTTGATTAAATGTCTAATAAAGAAAATTACTCATAATTGGAGTTTTTATACATGAACGAACGTTTTTATTAAAATATAAATTTACGGCATCGTATTCTGTAAATAACTAATTAGTCATTTTATATATTAAAATATTCTGTATTATAGCTATATTCTAAATACAATAGTGTATTGTCTTTACAACTGTTAGTTATCCACTGTTTAAATTAATAAAATATCCCTTATTTCATTCAAATACTTTATAGAATTTAACTAAAATGTTTCTGAAGTAACGGAGTGTATTGTGACATTTATACACCTCCCCCCTCCCACCTCCCAACCAGAAAGAACCTAACATGCTTTCCTAAGAGCCACTTTTCCCGTAGTTTAAAGAAAAAACATTTTAACTTAAACTAAACTTATCTTTAAATCAAACCGTCTAGGAAATGTACCACACACTATTAAAGTTCTTTAAAAGAACAAATTTTCTGAAGAACATTTGCACTGTACACTATCTACGAATCAAGACAAGGAAATCCGATCTTCTGTACTTCCAATATTCCGCTTTACTGAACACAAATAAGAAAGATAATGGAGTTACATTTCTTTCCCTTTATTACGAAATGAAAGAAAATTGCGGTAAAAGTGGTATATAAAATGTAGACATGGGTGGATTTCTCATAATTTAAAAATTCGTTGTATTTATTTTATCATTATCAAAAATAATTTTTAAAAATTTTATTTTATTTTTCAATATTAATTGCTTAACATCATTTATTTTGTACAATTTTATTGGATAATGTTATAAGTTTAATACGAAATTCTTTCATTAATAAAATTAGTAATTTTTTAGAAAATAAATTACAGAATTTTTTATGACCCATACTATATATTAGAAATTATATAAATTTTGCTTTATATACATATCATAAAATATGAAAAAAATATTTTTAATATTATTATACAAATTATGCATATTTAAAAAAACACAATAATCTGACATTGACTGATAGATGTATAAATGATCTTTAATGTTGTTCAAGGGGGAAAAAGTAGAAACTTTATTTTTTTTTTAAATATAAATTTCAATTATATCATTTCATAAAATTCTATGCTTTAGAAAATTTTATAAATATGGCTTGGCACGACATATGCATTTTTGATGAACAAAATTATTGTATAAAATGTTTAATTATGAAATCTTAATATAAATGTAACCCAAATTATATTTTATTTTAGATTGATGTTCAAAGTTTTTAACTAATAACATACAATTTATACATATATATATATATTATTTTTAAATATAAAATTTCTTAAATATTTTTTTAAAAAATTCTAAAATAAATCTGTTGAAAGATGATGCAATTTAAAAATAATCTTTCTTTATTATGAGTGGAAGATACATTAAAATAAATAGTGCTTATTAGTTTTACACAAGAATATAATTCTTAAATAGGTCAATATAGAGCTTGCGCTTGATATATTGGCAATGACAAAAAATTGAAAAAAAAATCCTCAAAAAATTAGTCAAATTATAGAAAAATTGCACTCTGAAATCCGCAAGTTTATAAAGTATATCCTTTCAAAATATTATTAAATTCCTAAGCATAGTTTTTGTTCCTATAAAATTTTTTAAAGATAACTATTTCGGCCGACTTTAATATTAAATACCTCTTAAGATAATTATTCGATTAAAAACTGTCTTCTTCAGCGTGTTTATTGAATATTTTTCTATAAAACTGTCAATTTTAATATTTTTATATGCAATAGTTTTCTTAATATTAGTCCGGAAAAATCGCAAGTCACAAAAATTTCATTGACAGCGGCGGCGACTGCGACAGCGGCTGATAACTTTTTTTTTTATATAGATATGTAATTGTTGTATCTGGTAAATTGCATTTAAATACGGCAAGTCATTAAATCAAGCAGTTTAAGAATTCAGGAGGTTTAAACTGTGAAATAACACTGCAATTACAGTCGTCGCAAAAAAGGTTGCAGTGCGGATAGTTTTCTAAGCTGAAAAAGTACTTAGCAAAACTAACTGTAATTATAGATTCACATAATTGAAGTGTCTAGATATCGATTTCTTTTAAAAACCTCATATGCTATATTCATTATTTTTCAATACTTTTTTTAATTATGTATTTTTTATTCTTTTACCTCTTTCCACCAAACCGTTTTTGAGTTATATTTATAAAACTAGAGAGGCTACGCCACACCACGTAATCGCTTCGCTATTCCGTTTGGTATCGCACAGCAATCCCTATTTTCTAGAAGAAAAGAAAAGAAAAAAAAAGCCGGCAAGACCTACGCAGATTTTCATTGGTCCATTTCCAAATCGTTTGGCACATTTCCAAACACCATGTATACAAATTATACAAATAAAAATATATTTTGTATTTAATTGTAACTAAAAAATGACATCAACAAGTGTATAGTCATAAAATAAACCAAATGGACAATATTCCCGTGACGTCACAATAAATATGAATTTTTATTCGCTTATAAATTAAAGTGCACCCGTATAAATATTTTTTCTGAAATTTAAGTTGGAAAAAATGTGGCCTAAAAGCCACGTGCCTTTAATATTTATTATTATTTCTATTTTTTCCTCGCAACACCTCGTGGAAAGAAAAAAAAAAAGCCTCGAAGATCTACGCAGATTTTCATTGATCCATTTTCAAATCGTTTGGGACCTTTCCAAATCATTATTTTTTTATTATAGAGAGATCTTATACGTTGTACTGCATGTATTAATGAAAATATTTGTTGATACGTGTGTATTACACTTTTGCAGCAAACTGTCCTGTAATTCGACCATATTTACAGAAAACGGTTACATAACCGCAATTTAACACTATTCTGACCATAATCTGGGAAATAATGTGGTCAGAACAGAGTTTAATTACGGTTGTGTAACCGTTTTCTATAAAAACAGTCGAATGACTAGATAGTTTGCTGCAAATTTTTAACTGTGAAATTCCGATTTAAGAAGTCTGTAAATAACAAATTCCATCTGAAAGTAATAATCTGCCTGTAAGTAATAATTATAATCATATCTTAATTATCGCATAATGAATTAAATAATCATACATCTGTATGTAATAATTAAGATGTAGTAAATCTTATTAAGTTGCCTGAAGTAAGAAAAATTGCATCGACTCATGAGTTGATACATTTTACCAAAATTTACTTATTTATGGTAAATAAATTTAAATAAATTATCTGAATTCCTTATACAGCAAATTTATTTAATGTTTAAAAAAATTCTATTGTGATTAACCGCTTTTCTTTGGTGATTAAATGCTGACATACGGCTAATATGTTGCATTATAGTTCATTAACTTTCACTTTTCTATACATATTTTTTTATTACGAAACATTCACTCAAATGTTTGTGTAGAAAAGTGATTTTCTGTGTTTAAATCTAGTTAGTTATTTTTTAACAAATATTTTAAAATAAAATCTGCCAGAATTCTACAACAATAATACAAAACTGGCAATATTTTACCGACATATCCAAAGGAATAAAAATTAACTTCAATTAGTCTTTTTTAATAAAATGCGTTAGGAAATATTTTTAAATTTTGTAACATTAAAGTAGATTTCCTTTTCTGATTTAAAGATTCTACCTAATCTGCAACTTTCTTAGTATCATTTGTAGAAACCTGTTTATAAGAAAAGTATCTAGAGAAAGATCAATGTGTGCAATGAATGAATCAATGAAAATTTTGAAATACTGTCTGTAAAGATTCTTCAACTCATCATATTTGTTTAGAAAATAATGAAATAAAATTATAATAAAGTAAATGCATTTTTCATGTGTAAACGCATTTATTATTAATTCAGTAGCCCGATAATTGTGTGCTACTCAAAAATCAAACTAATTGTTAATCAGTGCGTAATAATTCCGATTTATTAAGATGTTTGTAAGTAGAAAAATTCTATCGATGCAAGCATTGATACTTTTCACTAAAAAAATTTCTTAATTACTGTAAATAAATTTAAATAAATTATCTAAATTACTTATACAGGAAGTTTATTTAATGTTTAAGCCAATTTAACATTTGATAATTTAAAGAGCGATTTCTTTCTCCTATATGTAATACATGTTCCTTTTTTACTATCGCGTGACATTTGAAATTAATTTACTCTTCACAATTTTCCGTAGTTAATTGTATTTACCTGACTGTTTTTCCGTAACACCAAATTGTTTAATGCCACATGAATTTTTAACAATATAAATAATGTAATATTATCAAAATTTTCTGTTTGTTGAAAAAAGAATTATATAATAGGGGAGAGTAGCCAAATTTCGACCTCTTCACTTATTTTCAAGTGTAACTCACTTCATTTTTGGAATATGTGCAAATTTGCACTACACGTGGTCAATCTATTCATTTACTAACCAAATAAATCTTTAGAACAATTTTTTTTTTGAAAATCTTAAGTTGTATATTAATTTGAAAAATTTGACAAAAGTGGTACAAATTCAACAACAGGTCGTCTAAGTTGGACCACCAGTCTGCTAAATTGGACCAAACAATATCAGGCTGTTTTCATGAGTAGGGATTATAAATAATTTTAGTGAAAACAAAGTTTGCAATTAATGAAACAATAAAACAAAACGCCAGCAATAAAATATAATGAAATCAAATATCTGAAAGTAAGATAAATTGTTTTAAATCAAGATGCATTTAAAATATAAATCAAAGCTGTAAGTAAATAAGAACAGAAATTATGCAACTAAAGGCCAGTTACTTGAATATCAGGTGAAACTTGATGCAAGGCTTACACATGAATTTCTTTTGTTCAATTCTTATTCCAGTGCACACAACATGGAACCCTATTTGGCAATGTCAACACTGAATCATTTCTGCTATTTTATTTTCCTTACAAATTAGGCAAAACCAGTCATCACTGTCTTGATTTTTCTTTTTAGATTATGAATCATTAAACATTTTGTTTCGCAACTTAAGTTTTGTTTACCTTATGTGTTAGTTCTTCCCTTCCATCATTTTATTTCCAATTTAATTACGCCTATTTTTTTAACTTGATGTTCCAATTGCTTTTGTGCTTTAGGAACTTCCTTTTTGTCGTTTTGTTTTTCATTTAAAGTTTTACTTTATATGCCGAAGATGTAAACACAGCTGTTTTTTCGCTCCCTCTGTACTTTGACAGAACTGATTTTGGCAACGGAGTTAACGTTTCTAACGATTCTTTGGATTTTTTTTTTTTGGGGGGGGGTGGTTGTAGCTTATTGTAAGATATTTTTTATGTTTATATATGCCTAAAATGTATAAAAAAATTATCCAGATATACAAAAAAAAATATTAAATATTCAAAAACTGGTATGGAGAAAGTAATCCATTATAAAATTATAAAAAATAAGTAAGTAGCGTCCAAAGCGTACATCTCTTGAAATTTATTACTTACTTTTCAAATTTATGATAGTATATCTGGTCCAAATTAAGCAACTCAAATTGAGCCAATTAAGGCAACTGCGCCATTTTTTTAAAACAGATAATATCAAGATTAAGAACAAAAACATAAGCAGACAAATCCACATGATAAATATGCGCAATAAACACATGAATTTAGATATTTATATGAAATAATAACAACGTACCTTAGTTTTAAAGTATTCTTTTACGTTTAGTAGGAAATAATTAGATCAAAACAGCTAATTTTAGGTTGTTAAAATTGTCTGATAACAGAATGTGGAAGGCGGGTACTCCTTCGAATCATAAATGATGTCATTCAGATTAGTAGCATTTCAGCGGTTGATGGCGTATCTTTCTGTAATTAACGACAGAATTGCAGCAAACCATTTAAAGCGGCATTCCAAATATGGCTACTCTTCCCTATATTTATAACATTACCAATGCAAATCATGATTGGATGTTAAAATGAAGGTAATAAATGGTAAACGAATTCTCAAATAAAAGTACGTATAAAGTAATTCTAGCTGATTTTCTAACAAAAACAACTTTGCAGTGGGAAACATTTCAGATTTTCAAAAGATCCCTGTAGTATTTCTAACTTGTTTCCTTTTGGGGACTATTAATCTGAAAACAATAAATACCGAATATTAAGCTTTGTTTTAGCTGAAGAAGACTTAAACGGAATGCAACCGGTATCTTATTTTCCATTTATTCAACGATATATATGATCATCAGAAACGATCATCAGAAAGTATTTTCTTGATAAAAATATGTTCAAAGTACTTTATGCAAATAATGAAATATCAATGCAGATTAATTTTAGTAAAATGACTTATAAACAAAGAAACTTAAAATTTTTTCGCTTCTAAGCTTTTCTTACTTCTTACAAATTAGGAAACTAATTTAGGAGATACTTTAAAAAGCTGTATAAATTTATAAAAAAAAAATAATTATCGTCTAATCAATTTGAAATATCTTACTTTACTAATCAAGCTTTGAAACAAAACTGAAAGCAGTGTTACCAGTCTGCAACTTTTTTTTTATATACAGAATGCACAATTGCCACCACATTTATGAACTAGTGCAATTCACCTTATTTTTGCCTTATTAAATGTGTCATTAAATAAAGCGAATAATTCACATTCCTGGTATCACTCAGTGAATGAAAGACTCATTCCATATTTATCAAAATCTTGTTTACAACGTTTCACAACCATGCAACAGAAGACGCATACTTACTGGCGGCCAATTATATTCGCACACACGGACCTTCTATATATTTTGTACTCGTGTTAAAAAAG
The DNA here is from genome assembly GCA_963931845.1 of Maratus michaelseni. Taxonomy (NCBI): domain Eukaryota; kingdom Metazoa; phylum Arthropoda; class Arachnida; order Araneae; family Salticidae; genus Maratus; species Maratus michaelseni. Next base: position 450,657,224 of record OZ007589.1, on the reverse strand, counting down.
TTGGTTTAGTTTGAAGAAAGTACTTTGTCTCACATGATAAAAATATTTGTAATTAAAAAAATGAATTTATAGAGATATTTCTTCTGACCAGGAAACCACGCCTTTAGTGTAATAATGATAAAAATCTAAATAAGTAGCAATCGAAAGAGTACAGTGAAACGTGTTTTTGACGAATAAATCATTTGCCCTCGTCTCCCCGTTATCGAAATATAAATTTGCTGATTTATTCATTTAATGGGATGGAAGAAGGAGTCATTAAATTTTCGACGTAACAAAATCATCAAACTCCAGTCACTTGTCCATTTAAAGTTTACCAATACACTTCCAAAATTTAAAGAATTATTTATAAAAATAAAGTATTTTTAGCTGCTTCAGAAACGTTTCCGAAGGGTTTTTTTTAGTGTATTTTAATGTCCTCAACCTAGAATACCTGTTTTCCGAATGCTATCAATTCTCAAGTAAACATTTTCATGCTCAAAAAATGTGTTTAACAGACAAACATGCAAAATTAACAGAGTTAAAAATAACATTAAAATTAACATTATTTCTTTATTTTTTCATGTATAAATTAACTTATACGGCTGTAAACGTTTACTTGAGAATGGATGACATTCGAAAAACAGGTATTCCAGGCTGAGGACACTAATTTAATGCACTATAAAAATCCTTCGGAAACGTTTCTGAAAAATACTTTGTTTTTATAAATAATTCTTTAAATTTTGGAAGTGTATTGGTTTCTGGGGATTCAAAAGACAATGGAACACGCTATTCGGAATTTCGGATAACTCAGAAGATTATATTATATTTTAGTTCGTGGTTATAGTATATTTTCTTAAAATAAGAAACATTGGTCATTTTTTACAGTGTAGTTATTTTATTTTCTGTACGTGATCAAAATTACACTGTGACGGATTATTGAAGAAACAAAAATGGCGTAGTCAATAAAAACGCCCATGCAGACCAAATTCCTTTAAAAATTAAAAACCCAATGCGCTTTTTTTATGTATATATATATATATATATATATATATATATATGTGTGTGTGTGTGTGTGTGTGTGCTTTAAGTAATGCGTAATATATTTAAACTTAAAACGTTCAATACATTTTACATATTTTAGTCATGTGAAAATTCAATTTTCATCATTGACTACTTTAATCACGTCCATTATAACTATCACTAATAAAGTAAATACCGACTACAGTTACACAGAATTCGGAAAATTTGCTGTCAATAAAATCAGTTTAAAGAAACATCTACGAACTTAAAAACGTAAATGTTGGACAAAAGTTGAACCGAAACCTCCAAATGCATTGTATTCATTAGCGTCGTATGATGTACATATCTTATTCCTTCCTTCACATTCTTACAAGTTTTCAGATATGCTAATTAAAACGTGTTTAAAAATAATAAAACGAAAAATTTTCATGTGAAAAAATATGTAAGTGTCCTCGAATACGCAAATGAGTATTCCTTTGCAATTGAGCAATAGAGTAATTGCTTCGCAATTGAGTATTCCTTGAGCTAAGGCTTCACATTTCTTGTTGCATTCTTCTTGTGATAAACCTGCATTGCAATGCATTCTATTTTTGTATTCATATATTGTTACATGCTTGCGCATATGTTCATATTGCAATAAAAACATAAATATGTAATAAAATGCATTATTGCTATTACTAATGCTCCTTCACTCTTATGAGAAAAAATATCTTTGTTATTTATCGAAAATCAGGTGTAACATTTTATTCATGATTTTACACTGATTTAAATAAAAAATTCCTTGTTAGACAACTACTAAAAGCTTCACCTTCTAATCTGTGAATAGTTTTAAACTTCATGTATTTGTATTTGTAATAATAAAATAGTTTTACTACAAACATAATAATAACCATTCATATAAGTTTATAATAGTATGGTTAATAAAAGTTATAATAGTGATTATTAATATTATTTAGCAAAAATTTCAGGAGTAGCGAGATACACATTTTTGAATTAAATGCACAGATTTCAAAGAAAAAAAATGCCGATTTTTTTTTAATTTATTAGAATGCACATGAAAGAAGCATCATGCGTCGGGCATAGAATTGGAAATATTGAACAAAACTCCCAGAATATTTAATACAACTTCTTTTTTGGATACATTGAAAGAAGAAAATGCATAGCATAGATCAAAATATAATTCTATCAATTAACCCCTAATAGCCTGTAAGGTATACGAATTCATGACTTGTAAATTATTTGTATATTTCTATTTATATCCCACAATGTGCTGAAAGTTAATGCAACTAGGCATAGCACAGATGAAAACTTATTTTAAGCAATTTCCGGCGAAATGCTGTAATGTTTTCGAAATCTTTTTCACAACGATGTATATGATGTATACATTTTTTACACGCCATAGAGTATGCTAACATGTATTTCAACAATTAAATGAATAATTTTATAAAACACAAATGGCGTCAAACATATTAAGCGAAGTCATAAACACTTTTCTAATATGTTAGAATGTGTTCAAAATATGACATAATATACAAAAGTGATTTTCTAAACGCAATACCTTCATTCAAATTTCCTTTTAAATGGATATAGTAAATCAATTTAAAGTCATGTCATACAAATATAATATGTAGATGCACTGTAATATATTTGTATATAATGAATTTGAATTCAAGTTTTCTGAAGATTTTAGAAACTATTCGAAACTTTGTTGCAAAGATTTGGAATGTAATGTCGATTTTAACTTATTCATAATTATTTAATCATGAAAGAAGTATGTTAAGGTAATTTGAAAGCTTGTATTAGAAGATTGAGCATTATGCCAGAAGAAGAACTGCTGATAAAGTTTCACACATGAAAAATCTTTGCCATTTAAATATGAATTTCTACAGTTAAGAATTTTTGAATGTACAGTCTTGAGATTTAGTCTTGTTTGATGCAGAATTAATTCTTTTAAAAAGTTGTTGAACTATGATACTATTTCGAAATTAAGTATCACACGTTCTTCGATAATTTAGGCCGGAGATCGAACCAGGATACATTGGTATCCAAAGTATCCGAGTTCGATCCCCGGGCTGGACGTTTTTCGCTCTGTTGGTTGTACGCCGTATAGCAAAGTGAAAATTCACATCCTTTGTTAATGTCATTAATTTCCGGCGTAGTTTCAGCCCTACTGAAAATTTAATTAGATATAAATATATTCTCCTATGCTGGAAACGTGTTCGTCTCATGTATGCCACTAAAGTTGTGTGATCGTGTATACTTTCCATCTTGTGCTGCGAAGTTGTATTCTTGCCAACGTACAAGAGTAAAAAATGCTAGACTGGATGTATTCCTGGTAGCTTAAATCGTAAAGTACTTGGTGCGCTATACCAAGTTGACCATGTTCGATCCCCGACCTAGACATTTTTCGCTATATTGTTTGTACACTGTGTAGCAGAGTGAAAATTCACATCCTTTGTTATTGTCATTATTTTCCGTTTTACCAGGCAACCAAAAGAGTTCGTGCGGTTTTCATTACGCATACAAAACGACCCATAATTTTTCTTAAACAGCTTATTTTATTCCTTGAAATAATCACCATTGGCTTCAATTACATGTTCCCAACGAGACACTAGCTTATAAAAGCCCCTTTCGAAAAAATCATTTTTCTTTTAGAGACCAAAAATCGTTTTACAGCCTTTGTGACTCGCCTCAATTTCGGAACTGCTGTTCCCGCATATTGTTTGTTATCCATGACCAAAAGTAGGTAATCGTCCGATGAGCAGATGTCCGTGGATTAAGGTGGATGATTCAAAACTTTATAGCTCAGTGTTATTTTCACGTCCCTGGTCGCTTTCACCGTATGAGATCTGGCATTATCGTGGAGGACGACTACTCCTCTCCTGTTGATAGCGCTGAATACTTTTGGAGCGAAACAGCTGAAATCATTTGCAACTGTGACAAGTAGACGTTGGCTGTGATGGTTTTTCCGCTTTCTAAGAATTTGTAGTAAACTATGCCAGCGCCGGTCCACCAAACACATAGCATTATATTTTTTTAGCTCACAGGCTATCAAAGCCTGAGAGCTTATGTGCCTACCGGTTCTGTATGTCCGTATGCATGTACGTAACGCGATAACTCTTTTTAGAAATAACCGTTTTGCTTCAAATTTTGTTTATAGATTCATTGTGATAAGACGCTTCCCTGATTAGTTTTGGAGGGTAACTGGTTAAGTATAAAGGAGGTAACGGGGGGTCTAACCCCCATTAATTTAGATAAATGGGTTTTTAATGCAGAATTATCCGATTTTCTTCAAGTTTTGTATAGAGGTTCATTGTGATAAGGCGCTTCCCTGATTAGTTTTGGGGGTTTCATTGGTTAAATATAAAGAGGGGAACGAGGGGCTAATCCTCCTTAATTTAGATAAATGGGTTTTTCATGCAGAATTATCCGTTTTGCTTCAAATTTTGTGTATATGTTCATTGTAATAAAGCGCTTCCCTTATTAGTTTTGAGGTTACATTGGTTGATTATATGGAGGGAACGAGGGGATGATCCCCCTTAACATATTGTCAATTTCTTTATTTTTCGAGGGGTTTATTTCAAATTCTTTGAAATAAGAGTATAATATAGAATTAGTGTGAATAGCCTGTAAGCTCAATGCCCTCAGTTTAACTGGACAGTTTTCATTGTTATGAATATCCAATTTGGCGGCCATTAAAACAGAACCAGAAGTCGACCAATGAATTTTTCTCTCTGAGAAATCATATATGATCCATTTTTCGTCACTCGTCAATATTTTGTCCTATTTGAGTCTTTGTTGTGGAGCGACAGCAATGACAAGTAGATGTTTAATGGTTGGACCTTGTTTCATTTCGGACAGAATATGAAGAACCCCCTTTCTGAGTTTCCACGTCATCTCAATGTTCTGCAGTTGCGATCGGATGGTTTCGTCAGATACTCCGAACCTGTGTGCAAACTTTTGCCACGTTTGATGAGGATTTTGCTTGATTCCCTTCTCCAGGTGGACTTTGTCTAGAGTGCACGGACGACCAAAACGAGGATCTCGTCTAAAGATAAAAATCAGCCGAACCACTTTTGAACGGTGCGTTCACTCACCAAAAGTCCCTTCAAACGTGGAGCATATTCTTCCAGTGGCAGCTTTGTTCATAATTTGAACTCGTCGAGCAAAATTGACCTCAAAATCGCCTCTGTGAACGACATGTTCTTTCAAAGACTGCACTTTCTAGTAAACGGATAGCGAAACGTTCGATGCACTGAACAATTCTTTACTGAATGAGGTTTGAAGGAAATGCACAGACATGAAGTCTTCAGAATCAGTTTGACCACACCTACGCAACAAATATAACTGTTCTCAAAAACCGCACGAGCTTTTTTTGTTACCTGGTAGTTTCAACCCTGCTGAAAATTTAATTAGATATAAATATATTTTCCAATGTTGGGAACTAGTTCGTCTCATGTATGCCACTAAAGTCGTGAGCTCATGTATGCCACTAAAGTTGTGTGCTCATGTATGACTTTCCATATTGTGCTGCGAAGTTGTAGGCTTGCTAACGTATAAGAGTTGAAAATATCAGACTGGCCGTTGTATTGATGGTTTAAATGGTAAAGCACTTGGTGCGTTATACCAAGGTATGCGGGTTCGATCCCCGGCCTTCACATTTTTCGCCCTGTTAGTTGTACACTGTGTAGCAAAGTGAAAATCCTCATTCTTTGTTAGATGCATATTATTATTTTTTTTTTAATATTCATTTATAAATACGTGTTTTAATAGAAATGAAAGATTAATTTTTGCGCTATTTTAAAGTTTGGTAATAGTTAAAAAAATGATTTTTTCGAAATATGAAATGATACTCTGTTCGGATAATTAAATTTAAAATTTAAAAAAAATTAAGAAAAACCTTTAAAAATTAAAAAAGTTACCCCCCATACCGGAATCTCGCAAAATAAGTGCGTTAGTTACTTTTTTTGGAATAGAGAGAAATGCGGTAAAATGATTAAAAAAGTACAAATATAAAACTAACAATTCATTTGGGTATCTAAATCATGGACAGTTGCTTAACATTGGTTATCATATTCTGTTAAAGGTTAGCATGCAAATGTATATGTGTGCTTACAATAGTAATTTTAATCTTTCCAATAGAAAATATAATAAATTTAAATTGTATACTTTAGATCCAAAGTCATATTATGTATATAGAGATTTGATACAAAAATAAACATAAATTAATAGATGATACATTTTTATAAGGATATAGTATCTTTATAGTTATTAGTACTGTACTTATATAGAATCCAGAACTACATTTTCACCAATGTGTGAGGTGTATGTCGTGTCTGTTACCAATTCACAGCAACATCGCCGAATCGACATAGAAATTAAAAAAAATCCACGTCTGTCTCATGTTGTAACGAATTTTCCCGTTAATTAATACTGAAATCCAATCAAAAATCAGTAACGTTGAAACAAAAACGATAAACGTTAACATAACCTTTCCTTATGTTTTCTAATTTTAAATAAAGTTATAATGTGATTCTGAAAAGAATATAAATTCGATATTTCACGACGATCATCCGAAGCTGGAAATAGAAATGACTGGATACTTAACAATAGCATTTCGTTGAAAATAAGATTTTTAAAATTTTCTTGAAATATTTGCTGATTTCTTTTAATATAAAATTACATTGATATTTTTTGTGTCAATTTAAAGCAAACTTAATAAACAGAAGGCTGTGGTTATCTTTATTTTTTTACAATTTTTAAATGAACTCGATAAATAAGTACATAAACTGGATAAATAAGTATGTAGTTTCTAACAGCAAGTAAGAACCTAATATTCATTATATTTCTTAAGGCAATTGATGATTATAATATTCTTCAGCACTTTGGCTAAAAGGAAAGCACAAATATCTGCGTAATAATTCATTTTTCAAATAATTATTTCACTTTTTTACTTTCTTTTTTATTACAAGGGAGATATTTTTAAATTAAATTAATGCTGCTAATTATGATGCTGGTTTCCAAGAAATTCAGCGTAAATAAGTTTAATTTTACCTGATAGCTACTTGTATGTTCATTGTAGTTTTTTTATTTTAGTAATTTATTAGGTGAAACATATATTTTTTAAAAAGTAATTAATATTTTGTAACGGATATATCAATAATTTTAATATATTTCTTGTTCCTTTTATTTGGAAATTAAAATGATACAGTACTCATAAAATATAAAAATAGGGAGAAACGAGAGTTATCAATATTGGTCAGTAGTGAAATTCATTAAAAATAAATAAATGTATTTTTTGTTGACATAATATTTTTACAGAGTGCCGTATTACTTTATGGATAATCTACTAGTACTTATACGTAACATTTCTATAAAAATAGTGATGTCCTTAAAGTTTTTAAACAAGCAAAAATGGCGTTTCTTTGCATAATTGTTATTTGTTTGCAAAAAAATGATCACCGATACATTTTTTTGACTGTTATATAAGTATTTCAACTTTATAATCAACAAAAAATTGCAATTTTTAATATATCATTTTAAATTTATCAAATTTTTGACAATTTTTTAACTGTCTTTAATGTTTTATACGCTCTGTATTGCATCAAAAATAATTAAACGTTTAAATTATCTTTTCTTAATTTCTTGTTTTAAATAAAGTTGCAATGTGATTCTGAAAATGACATAAATTCGATTTTTCACGATATTTATTTGAAGCTTGAAATTGAAATGTATAAATATTTTAAAAAATTCTTTCTTTTAAAATAAGATTTTTAAATTCTTATTTAAATAATTTCTGATTTATTTTTTTTACATTAATTTGTTTTTTTTATTCTATCAAAACAAAGCAAATTTAATATAAAAAAGCTATAATTATCTTTATTTTTTTACAACTTTTAAATGAGCTAGTTAAATAATTGAGTAATTTGTAATCGCGTGTAAGAACTTAATGTTCATTATACAGCCCAAGGCATTTCATGACTATTCTAGATTATTCATCAGTTGTTTGAAAAAAGCCCAAATATCTGCGTAACAATTGGATTTTCAACTATCAATTCTCCCCTTTTTCCCTTTCTTTTTTTAGTGGAAGGAAGGGATTTTTAAATCAAATTAATAATGCTAATTAGGATGCTTGTTTCCAACAAATTCAGCGTAAATAAGGTTAATTGTATCTGAGTGCTACTTGTATGTTCATTGTATTTTTATTTTTATTTATTTTATTTTTTTATTTATTAGGTGAAACATATTTTTTTATTTTTTGTGTAGTTAATATCTACAAAAACAACTATTCAAAAGTAAAAAAAGGCCAAGCGTAAAAAAAAAAAAAAAAAAGTTGTGGCTAAAAAATGGTATGATATCAAATTTCCAAGCTATTATATTGCTTATTTAACTTTTTTCCATTAAATAAGTTATCATATATATAAGTCGAGTGCCTACGTATATGTTAATAGAAATCGTTTTCTCCTGTACTAAATACATCCTAATGAGTTTCTGAAAATTCAATTTTTTTCAAATTATGCATGATGGGCTTGGCGGCCATCTTTCCATATTTCTAAGCACCCAAATTTCTAAAGTAAAAGCGCAATATGTTTGCAATGTAATATGTTTATAAAAATTTCGAACTTCAGATTCTAACTACGGACAGATAAATTAGATAAGACTGATATTTTGATAAATTGATTTTTACTAGTTTGAAATTAATAATTACTCTAAAAAATAAATCATAAGATGAATCTTTAAGATAAGTCACCATTATCTTAAGACACAATTTTCAGAGCATACAAGTCTATAAATGAAACTCTTAAATATTTGCTTAAATAACAATTTTGAACTTCGGATTTTAACTAACGGATTGGGGTGGTTAGAATTTTGTGAATAATATGCAAAGATGGCCGCCAAGCCCATCATGCATAATTTGAAAAAAATTGAATTTTCAGAAACTCATTAGGATGTATTTAGTACAGGAGTAAACGATTTCTATTAACATATACGTAGGCACTCGACTTATATATATGATAACTTATTTAATGGAAAAAAGGTAAATAAGCAATATAATAGCTTGGAAATTTGATATCACACCATTTTTTAGCCACAACTTTTTTTTTTTTTACGCTTGGCCTTTTTTTACTTTTGAAAAGTTGTTTTTGTAGATATCATTTCTTTTTTTAAATATATTGAACATAATTTAAATAATCTAAACATGAGAAATAATTTAAAAATACATTTTACTTTCAGTCATTGTTTAAAGGGTTAACTAGAAATACCAGTAGATTTTTCAATTAAATTAATTACACTCTTAAAAACAACATACTAAATGTGGCTTGTTATAATACTTGTTATCCTCCGTTAAAAAATATCACTGACTAATCCATTAAATGAATAAAAATGGAATATGTACATAGCGTGTCAGCGCTGCATTTGAAATCAAACGTGATATCACGCTCTTTTATTATTAGCACTAGCTGGCTTCGCCCGCTAGCGGGCCCCTAATTTACACCGGGGCCTCAATCCTTTTAAAACCTCGAATAAGATAAACCACGAACCTCCGACCTGGTTCCACGCTGCCTTCGGCACCGGATAATCCCTTAATTTGCACATCGAATTGTATAAACCTGTAAACAAACGAACTTCCGACACGGGTCCCCGCTGCCTTCGGCACCATATAGCAGTCGTGCTGTGCACGCTCAAGTTCTATCTTCCACCACCAGGTAGCGCAATCTGTTTATTACGAACCTCGGGCACTGAAATCGTTAAGGCTATAGATGTCGAGTCGAATGAGCTATACCCCGTCGTGATCTAGCCCATAGAACCAGAGATAAGAAAGTGCCCCCTGGTGGTGAAAAAACGAACTAAAATCGGAAAGCTCTATAGATGTCGAGTCGAATGAGCCATACCCCGTCGTGATCCGACCCATAGAACCAGAGATAGGAAAGTGCCCACTGGTGGTGAAAGCTAATCGCGTTTGGGGGGCAAAGTGGGGGATGAACACCGGAGATGCATAATAAGATTAGGCGGTCACAGACTTTTCCAACGATGTATCACATGAGGGATATGTGCAAAATTCAGAAAATACCCCCCCCCCCCACACCTGCATAATTTGATTAAGCGTTCACAGACCTTTCCAACGATATATCACATGAGAGGTGTCGGCAAAATTTAGAAAAGTGCCTCCTTTGGGGGGGTGAAAGCGGGAAGATGGACCCCGAAGATACATAATATGAATAAGCGGCCACAGGCCTTTCGAACAATATATCACATGAGTAATGTCGGGGGGGGGGCGCAAAATGTGGGGGTTTCACCTGTGGTGCATAACATGAATAATTGGTCACAGCCCTTTGTAACGATATGTGACATGACGGATATCGTTAAAATTTAGAAAAGTGCCCCCCCCCCCTTGTGTAGGCAAAACGCGCTCCGCCCCTCCCTATAATTTTTGACGCAGCTTTATTTTTAAAATTTATGTTATGTGTTATAAAATATCGTAAAGTTTCAAACAGATAGCCTTATTATACTTCCTAATTTTGTTCACGCTATTCCCCATCCTCTCCCCGAACTGTGACGCGCCATTCTTTTTTATAATTTTTTTATCATGTGTTATAAACCATCTTAAAGTTTAAAACAGATCGCATTGGAATTTAATATATTTGCTGAAATTACTATTATATATAGAATAATATAGAAATAAACCCTCCTTTAGCTTGTAATTGAGATATATGAACAATTTTTAGAATTTATGAAAGCTGATTTTTATTTATTTATTTATTTATTTATCTATTTATTTTTTGTTTATTTATTTATTTATTTATTTATTTATTTATTTTTTGCACTGCCCTGTGCATGTTTGGAATTTCTTAGCAATTTCTTAGATTTACATTATTTTATTCAATTAAACATTGTACTGTTACAATAAATTTAAATGGAAACTTCACTTCTAAAACAAAAATAATTTAACAACTGGATTTCATTAATTTATAGAAAAATGGCGTGAAAGGTATTCCTGCGAACGAAATGCCTATCCTTTACCGTGTTTTTGTTTTTGTTTTTCTTTTAGAAATAAATGAATCACATTTAATTCATTTCAAAAATTTTGTTTACGTTTGGAAAAAAATTTTAAATGCCGATAACTCTTAATGTATACATTTTAGAAGGTACATCTTCCCTCAAAAACTAATTTATTTTTAAAGATCTTTCAAAAACGTATATTATATATTAAAATTATTTTTTAAAGCATAAACATTACGTCTGATTACTTTATTTTACAATATTTTAAGAACACGCATTTTATCAGACAATTAAATGCACTAAACAAACACGAATGAAAAATTGACCTGGGCCAGGACTCGAACCTGGGACCTTACGCATACCGTACCGCCGCTCTGCGACTGAGCCATCCAGATCGATGCGCTTGACGGGAATTTCTCATACTTATTCTTGTTGGAAACAGTCATCTGCCACAGTTTGCAGTCATATTTAATTGTTTGATAAAATGTGTGTTCTTATAATTATGAAGTTTTATTTTTTTTTAAATATCTTCAGAAGAAAATGGCTGACTTGCAGATGAAATTTGATGTTGTTATAACTTGTAACTGATTTGTGCTATTATAATACAGACTATCCGCCACTGGCGACCAGTTTGGTCTCCCTTAAATGTATGTTAAGCATTGTAACACGTTACTTTTATTCATAATTTAATTTTTTTCCTTAATCCTTCGCCAAACCGAAAGATTCTAATAGACAAATCAAGAACTTTTGTGATCATGGTAGCATTTTGCATATTTTTTGTTGTTATGTATTTCATCTTCCATGATAAAAACCGCTTAACCCACTTAAGCATTTGTCCTTCATGTCCGTTTGCTTATCAGTTGCAATATGTTCGCTAAGGCGGAGATTCTTAAACATATTAAGTAATTTTTCGTAATTGGGTCCATTGCCAATTGGCGTATTTTAGTTAATACGATTTGATGCAATGAAGTCTATTTTGTGAAAGTCTTTAATGATATCCACATTTACACTGAACCATATTGTTGCTAATATTTGTTTTTGTTTTTCGTTAACTTTGGCTGTAGACTCGATTGCGAAAGATTATAAAATCTATCATTATTCTCATCTAAAACGTCTTGAGTAATGTGCCATAATCGGGCTACATATTATTACACGTAATTTTCGAGTATAGTTTGGTGGAAAATTGAACTTTTGAAGGCCAGTTTTGATAATCGCATTCCCTTTAAACCATATTTTCTGTCAGGACTTTTTTCCCATGACGTACAATCTGATTAAAATTCACGAACTTCCTTTTAGATGCCTAGTACGACTTTGTTTTTCTCTGCTCCCCTTTCTTGATATAGTTCGGGAGTTTTTATAATAGCGTAATTATCTTATTTCGGCATGTCTGCTTAATGTCTACTGACTATTAAGATTCGTAACAGGTAAAATACGCCGCGCCAACATTGGCACCTATAATTCTAATTACAGCAACCCGTTTTTTCTCTCTATATTGTAACTCTATAGTTAATATTACGTAGTAGAAATATAAAAGACTATTGAAGACGGTTCTATTGATATAGTAGATATAGATATGTATAGTATATTCATGGGTATATAATATGTGATTAGAATATATATATCTCATATTCATTCCGTTGGATATAACATACCCCAAATAAAATTTCCATCGTAAATGTCTAATCTAAAAATCATCAATATGATTTTATGTGTTTAGTAAGTGTATACAAAAAGAATTTTCTGCATTATTTTACTTTAATTCTATATTATTAACCATTTTTAATGATGGGTCCTTTTGGGTACAGTTGTCGCAGACGCATCGGAGTATCATTTTGGTGCCAAAATGGCGATTTTATGCCTGGCCAACCTGGCGTTTTAGGCTGGATTTTGCTTCGTATGGCAACCTGGTAGAGCAGATTCCGCATGCTTTATAATAAATTGAATATTGTGTGTTTTATAACAAATTAATGATTGTGTGTGTTTTTAAATAAAATTGTGTGTTTTTTTAAAATATAAAATGACTTATTTCATAATAAAATAAAAGTAACATGCTGTTTTAGCAATCTCTAACAGGTGTCTGAAAATGGGATTTTCTCGCCAAGATGGCGCAAAACAAAAATCGCCCCAACCCCGGAGCGTCTGTGACAGCTTTTCCATTTTAAAATGCATACCGTTCACATTTTTCATTCAAAATAGAAAATAGATAAATAAAAAATAGGTACTTTTCCGTTATACGGACACCATGCCAAAATGTATGCTAATGCATAATGTATGTAGATGTATGTAAATGTATGCTTGGCGACAATGGTGTCCGTATAAAGGAAAAGTACCAAAAAATAATATCATAAATCAAAACATTTGATTTCAGAATCAAAGTATCGTTTCTAATTTGAACACGTGAAGAATAAAAGCTGGTATTGGCGATTTTAAAAATGATATTGGCGAGATTTGCAACCAAATAACATAAAAGTACTTAATGATGTTATGTATTTTATAAATGTATATTAAATTACTATTTGGAACGCGATTGGTCATTAACAATGGTAAATATGATTGGCAATTAACAATCATTTTAGGTGATCTCTCTTCCTGCCACGTATAATACATAAACATCAAATTAACTGACAATTCGTTTCGAAATTTGATTCATTAAATATTATTACATGACTTGTATTTGTTTACATTCAACTTTGTCAAGAAAAGATTCCGAAGGAAGTTGAATTGTAAAGCACTTCATCAAGCAGAATTATGGTAAACTTTGATGGTCTTACAGGTACTGGTGCAAATTACTTTTTTGACACCAGGCAGCGCTCCAAAAAATCATTCATGGAAAACATATTTTACGAACGATTATCTCCATGGTTTAATGGTTTAATATTTTAAAACTTCACGACGAATGAATCTTTTTTTTTTTTTTTTTTGTTTACTTTGATGGATAGAGAATTTGAACTGCGAAGCTAATTTCAACTGAAGTTATTGCAGAATATATACCTAATTGAACGTAAGTCATCTCTCAAATATTAATTTATTTTGAACGATCTTTCTAAAAATGTAACTTTTATGCAGTTTTATTCGAAAAAATAATTTTGAATAAAAATGGCCTCCTGGCATATGAAAAAGCGATACGGGCATCCCGGAACTGTTGATGACAGTCACATGACTTACTGTTTTATTATAGAGATGGTACATGGTCGTTGGCATGTTTTATCTCTGTTTTGGCATAATTTTTTAATCGCCAAGTTAATTAACAGTTTTTTGCTAATTAAGGATAGAAAATAATATTTTTTTACACTGAATTTTATAAAAGCACATAGATTACGTAATTACTTGTCCAAAAATGCAATCCTTTTTTTATTCTGCCGAATATTAAGGTCTGTAGGTTGTTTGAAAAAAAAAAAAAGATTGACGAAGAAAAAAGTGATCATTTTAAGTATCTCGACGTTTTAAAAAAAATCTATATCTCTGTTTATAAATCACTTATCAAGATGAGTTTGGTCTTAAATTGAAAAAATTCTTCATTAGATTCTTCTAGTTTTCGTTTTTTTTTCTGCGACGCTTGGTTTATTTGGTATCTGATATTTTAATCTGGCATGTTTTGTCGATTTAACATTGCGAAGTTGATTCCTGTAAATAAGCAGTAGCGGCCTAGTTCAGTTCTTGGCGTTGTTTGTGTGGCGTTTTTTTTTTTTTTAAGCTTGGCTTGGCAGAGCGACCGCCCTGTTTGATTTTGTAACGGTTAAATTAATATTTTTTTATATATTTATTGTTCCTTTTATCTGGAAATGAAAACGATACAGTACTCATAAAATATAAATATAGGGAGGAGCGAGAGTTATCAAAATTGGTCAGTGGTGATATTCCTTTAAATATAAATAAATAAATAAATGTATCTTTTTGTTGACAGACCTCCGCTGACACAGTGCCGTAATACTTTATGGTTAATCTAATAATAGTTATACGTAACATTTCTATAAAAATAGTGATGTCCTTAAAGTTTTTAAACAAGCGAAAAGAGCGTTTCTTTGCATAATTATCATTTGTTCACAACAAAATGACTTTTATATAGGTATTTCAGCTTTATAATGAGCAACAAATTTCAGTTTCAAATATCGCATTTTAAAATTTAAAAATTTTTGACAATTTTTGCTGTTTTTAAAGTTTTTACACGCAGTGTATTGCATCAAAAATAATTATGCATTTAAATTCTCTTTCCTTATTTTCTTCTTTTAAATAAAGTTGCAATGTAATTCTGAAAATAACATAAATTTGATTTTGCACGTTATTTATTTTAAGCTATAAATTGAAATGTATGAATATTTAAAAAAATTCCTTCTTTTAAAATAAGATTTTTGAACGCTTATTCAAATATTTTCTAATTTTTTTTATTATTTTTATTTTACATTGTTATTTTTTCTATCAAAATAAAGAAAACTTAACAGAAAAAAAGCTATAATTATCTTTATATTTTTACAACTTTTAAATGAGCTGGATAAATAATTGACTAATTTGTAACCGCGTGTAAGAACTTAATGTTCATTACATAGCTCAAGGCATTTGATGACTAGAAGATTATTCAGCAGTTGTTTGAAAAAAAAAAAACATATATCTGCGTAATAATTGGATTTTCATTAACAATTCCCCTTTTTTTTGTTTTAATTAAATTTTTTTTTAGTGGAAGAATGGGATTTTTAAATCAAATTAATGATGCCAATTATGATGCTTGTCTCCAACAAAATCAGCGCAAAGAAGGTTAATTTTACCTGACAGCTACTTGTATATTCATTGTATTTATAGGGTTTTTTTTTTTATCTATTAGGTGAACTACATTTTTTTAAAGTGTAATTAATATTTTAAAGTATAAATTAAAAACTTTAATATTTTTCTTGTTTCTTTTATCTGGCAGAGAAAACGATACTTTACTCATAAAATATAAAAATAGGGAGGAGAGAGAGTTATCAAAATTGGTCAGTGAATTAAAAATAAATAGATAAATAAATGTATATATCTGTGTTGAAAGAGTTCCATTGACAGACTGTCGTATTGCTTTATGGTTAATCTAATCTTATATTTAATCTTCCTGAATTGGATACAAGACCAAATGCCTTTTGAGAAAATGTAATTCAATACAAGAGTATTTTTCAGAATCTTGAGTGATATTCATATTCACTGTAAAATATATTGTAAAATATAAGTGGATCATTTATGGAAGTTTAATGTGAAATAATCGAAAATACCATTTTAATTTATTTTGAGTAATCAATTACCACTTGTTGTACCATTTTAACTACCTATTTTACATTCTTTTTTAAACAAATGTTCTAGAAAAATGATCTGAAATAAAAACTTTTCAATAACGAAATCTAATGAGAAATGACTCTTCATTAAAATATGAAATTTATACAGATTTTCCATACCTATGGTTTCTATATATTTACCCCACAATTTGAAAGAGCAGTTTATCAGTAAATTAATTCATGGATTGTGCAATTAGTACAGCATTGATTACATTCTCCACTAATGAAAATATCGAAGTTTCCAATGTTCTTGACATATATAGTTTATGTGAGATGTAATGAATTCAGAAATTCAGAAAAATAAAAGTATTTGATGTAGATTAAACAAAAGGATATACGAGAGAAAATCGGTGTTTTCGAAAATTTTAGAGGTGTGTTTCCTTTTTTTTTAATAATTAGTAACAAATTACACTTAAAACAATTAATCTCATATTTTTATCATTTAAGAATTCACTTTCGACTTTTGGTGAGTTTTAAAACTTGATTTTTTAAAATTTATACTATAATTTTAATTAATAAAAGATGAACATTTGAGATATACATTATTTCGTAATGAAAAGTAGAAATATTGTATTTAAATTTTCATTATAGATTTGAAAAAAAAAGTTTTTCTTTTTAATTTGTTTTTGAAAACTGTATGCTGAAACTTAATGTAACTGTATTATGAATCAAAATAATGAGTCACACGAACAAGATATTGTATCAGATGAATCAGCATTTTAATCATGCTAATTATGAAAATTGTATAAACGATAATCCATGCTTCAAACATAATTACAAAAATTAAATCTTAAGACGTGTCCAATCTCTATTTGAAATTTAAACCTCTAAGATAATAAATGATGTCCTACAAGGAGGCAGCTTCAGAAACTATTGGTTTTAGAAAAAGTACAAGAGGTTAAAGAAAAAAATTGTGTCATACGTATATGTTTAAGAAATTGTTTTTCCACAGACTATGCTGGAAATATCCTATCCGAACGTCCAAACACGACGTTTCATTATTCTCAAGATATCTACCACAATCTATTGTGTAACAACATAGATCCGGCACCGATTGTTCTCAAGTAATCATTATTCTCAAATTATCTACCACAATCTATTGTGTCACTGCATACATTCGACACCGAATGTTACAAGTAACTCCTCAAGTGTGTGTGGTTTATTCATTGGCACACATGTTCTAGGACACAATGTAGTCACCCATAGAAAAGGTCTCGTGAGGTAAAATCTGATGAATTAATACGATAATATAGTAATCATACTCGGTTAATAGTACAGGTGAAATAGTGGTTTTCAGAAACAACTGATGGTCAATCCCCAAATTTTGGGAATAACTTCGTTTTGGCACTAGCATTGAAGATCCAATGAATCTCCAAAAAATAAAGTTGTTTTACCTTGTTTATTGGGGGAAACTTGAACTCAGGAGGAAGGAGATTTTTTAAAAGTAGGTGAAGTGGGGGTATCGTTAGTTATACATTTTTTAAAATATATATATATATATATATATATATATATTTGAAAATGGATAAATCTTCCGATCGCGCATTAACAATATACAGGGTGTTTCTAAATTAATATCGGAGTTCTAAAGCTTTGTAGTATCTATTATAAAAAACTTAAAATTATACTTAATACATAAAATGAAAGAGCAACTCAAACAGTTTTACCTACAAGCTTACAAGTGTTCAATGTGAACATCTTTCGTCCCACGGCACACATGAAGTCGATAGCTCAGTTCTTCCCAAACGCCACTCTACGCTCACCGATCTGACGGCCAGAGAATCACATGATCTGACGCCATGTGATTTCTACCTGTTGGGGATCATAAAGGATTGAGTGTATGTGCCTCCGCTACCAGCTGACCTACCCAACCTAAGAAACAGGATTGAGGCAGCTGTTGCAACAATTACCCCACAAACACTAATTAACGTTTGTGAAGAACTGAACTATCGAATTCATGTGTGCTGTGTGACGAAGGGTGTTCATATTGAACACTTGTAAGTTTGTAGATAAAACTGTTTGAGTTGTTCTTTCATTTTATGTATTAATTATAATTTTAAGTTGTATGTAATAAATACTACCAAGCGTTAAAACCCCGATATTCATTTAGAAGCACCCTGTATTAAATTTAAAAAAAACGATTTGTTTACTATTTTTAATTAAAAAAATAAAATGGTCTACATTTTTGTATCGATATAGTTAGATTTATTTACCCATGAATCTAAACACAGCATAGGAAACGCGCGCAGCTCGTCGCGACTTATGGTATATTTAAAATGAAATTATTTTCGTTATCATCAAAAGAACACAGGATCACAACGGGGAGTAGGATGAAACATGCAACTGAAAAAAATTGTTCAGGAAGAAATCCTATATATCAAAACTGGAAAGGGCTTTCTCTAAGAACCACACAAAATTGACCTTATTGCGCATGCGTCAACTTTTATTACATTCCCCTTAGATCCCTTTCATATAATTACGAAGAAACGAGATAAACACCCTCCTGGCTTACTATGATCCCGAAGCGAAATCGAGGAGCGAAAAGGAAGTGACAAAGCAAGCGAGTACATGCCTTGATCTCTAGTGTTCCACGTGCTTTGAGAGCAGTCGAACGAAGCGAATTGCACGAAGAAAGAAAAAGGGAGAAGGCGTATTATGAGGATTACGTTGAATGCTAAGCTTTCAATTTGGCAGGAGATTTTGCTTTAGAGAATTGACAAAAGATTTTGCAGGAAGGTTTTCTTTTTTGTTCAAATTGTCTATGCGATTTCTAACGTTTTCCGAGACTGGGGCGGGCGTACGGTGCCGAAGACAGTGGATCTCCCAATCCTAAATTCACTTAATTCGAGGTCCGGTTGGAATAAACCGACCAGCGTGGCGGACGAAGCTCGAAAAATTTTAAATGAAAAATTTCGCAAATAAAGAAATCAAAGTTTATTCTTAAATTATCATTACTATAAAGGAATTGATTTCCAGAAAAAAAAAGTCGAATTCTAGTTAATTGTAGTGCAAAAGTAAATAATTAAAATGGATAAGATAATGGTACGTCAACATGAGATGTTTTTCGTAGAATTTCACAATGGCTGTTGCTATCTTAATGACACATTTGTGGATGTAGTTTTTTTTTTCATTTCGTTGTCCCCATAGACGTTACTAAACTGAATCTTTGATGGTTAATTTAGAGTAAATGAGGCTTCATGAGAAATTTGTAGCATTTTAAATTATTGGAAAATTTTTCAGCAATCAAATTTATCTCAATGGAGTTCTTTTTTTCCAATATCATATCATCAGCATATAATAGATTTCTCTTTCGTGCATTTTTGATTTTGATTTTACTTTTTCGCGTATGTTTTACATTTGCGTTTTAATTTCACTGTGAATTGTAAATTTAAAAAAATAAACGGAAATTGCAATATAAAAGTTTTTTTTTTCTAAGCTCTGTAAAACATTAAACATCTACGAAAGAGCCATTTTCATGTATGCACTATTAGAAATAGCTAAATACGAAAACAAAACAACGCATACAATGATGTGCAACTTGTTCAATGAAATCCATTATATAGAAAATATTGAAATTTAGTTTTATGACAGTGGAGTAAGTCAATATTTAGTAATTGAAGAAATGAAGGGTTTTGTGAAACTTGTCGTAATTCCGTTGCATTAAGTGGTCTAACCTTTTTTGCCCTTTAGCGACTCCCTGTGTGAACTATGACTTATTTGACAGTCGCACTGAACACAAATTAATATACGTTCAGTGAAAATATGGTTATCTAGATTTTTCAAATTTTTGACTTACTTCACTGTCATACTAACCCTCTCAAACATACCTAACATCAGGGTTAAAAAATTTTATATATTTAAACGAGATACTTTTCAAACGAATCTGATGTTAGGGCCTCCACTGCCTCTGGCAGCTGAGAAGTATTTTCTTCTCATTTTTTTATTCCACATCGAGGCATTTAATATTTAAAAAAAAGTACTTATTGACCAAACTCTGTGAAATTGTTATGAGTTATAAATATGATATTTCTATAGCCTGCGTAGAAAAAAAAATTATATTTAGTGGTAAAAGCGGTTGGAAGAGAATTTCGTTTTTGAACATTCGGTCATTTAGTACTTAAAAAAAGTACTTATTATAAAAATATAATGGTTTTGAAGACCATATAAAAATTCGTGATAATATATATATATATATATATATATTTATTTATTTAGCTAAAAATGGTTGTTTTTTTTTCTCTTTTTTTTGGATAGCGACATGTAACTTTAAAAATAAAAATGTTCTTAACACACAAACTCTTTGTTTTTCAGTTTTATCGGTTTTAATTTCTATCTAACGTCTATCCTATATTAAGTTTTATCGGTTATAAATACGAAATTGCGTCTGTCTTCGTGTAGTTTTCTTCGTGTAGTTAGCTAAAATAATGATATTTAATTGTAAAAACATTAGCTAAAAATAACCTGCACATTCACGCTCTGAGCGAAAATTTTGCAGATGTTGTTTATTTTTTTTAAAAATACTTCTAATTGTCCAAATATTTCAAGATTTTTATACTTGATGTAAATCGGGAGTCCAAAGACTGTGTAAAAATATTGCGCTGTAATACCGTCATTTAGTTACTTTTAAGCTAGACAAAATAATGTCTTTGGAAGGCAGGAAGGACATCCAGTCGCATTTTTATTTTTAATTCATAAATTAATATCCGTATTTTTAGAAACGGATCACCACCGTCACCATATAAAGAAGTTTTTTTTTCGTATTTTTAAAAGTAAAGCTGGTATTGTCTTCGAAAAACGGGAGAAAAACACGAAAACAGACGTTCTGAAAATAATTTTTGGAACGGTTTTTATTGATAACGAAATGCACCGCTAGAAAGATGGAAGTACGTAGATATGGTTTGGTGTATTTTGTGTTTCCGCAGTTCAACTAGTTAAAGAGTCGCGCTGTCGGAAATATGCAAAAGAAGAGCCATTCTCGGCTCTTCGGTATTTCTATTCGGTTCTTCAATGATGCAGAAAAGTCGATGCCTGCCATTTTGATATAATGTTTGTTGCCTTGTTTGTAAGAAAAAAATATATAAATGCATGTGGCAATAGTTTCATTGAATTACTACAGTACTGTAATTGCAAGCTTTTACAAATTTAGATAATCTGTTTCATGTAAAATTGTATAATATTAAGTAGCTTATCACTCACAAATCTAGCATATACATTAGAGTAGATTTTT
Source organism: Maratus michaelseni (assembly GCA_963931845.1). Classification (NCBI taxonomy): domain Eukaryota; kingdom Metazoa; phylum Arthropoda; class Arachnida; order Araneae; family Salticidae; genus Maratus; species Maratus michaelseni. The sequence continues at coordinate 450,635,702 of OZ007589.1, read as the reverse complement.
ATATCTCTAAGCAACGTATGAGTATATCTGCAATCACATTTAATTGATTAACGGAAATCATTGGTTTTTACATCATAATCAATACTTTCTTAAGATTTGCGTCTTCTTGTAATTATATCACATTTGAGATTATATTATTCGGTTATATTATTTGAGTGATTCCGACGCTCTCTTTTGTTTATTTTATTGATTCTCAGATAAATAAAAATTTACATTAAAATAGATTATTTTGTGATAATCATGTAATATATATTTTAGAATTATATATCAATTCTAATCTTACAAAAACGGCCACTACGTTTAGAAGAATTCAGGTACAGAATAGGTGAATTTTTTAAAAGTATCAGTTTTTAACAATTTCCAACCTAGTTGAAAAGTGTTTATGACTTCGGTTTGACTGCCATATGGCCTTCTGCCGTATAGCCGTCTGCCGTCTGCCGTATGGCCGTCTGGTCGTCTGGCCGTGCTCTAACTCCTGTAAATATGCTCGGATTGCTGTGCATTTTTTATATGTTATTGTCGTTATCTATAGCATGTTCCCTATTTCAACGGAAGTGTGTAGCACTTATAGTTTTTTTACAGGGACACTCAAAAGAATTCCGTGACATTGCGGTCTATGGGGAAAAATCATTTGCGGTTTATTTAAATAATGTTTCACTGTTTTAAACGCATTGAAATGTATATATATCACTAAGGTGCATTACAAGAAGCTTAATATGGAATAGGGTGTGCATATTAGTGCACTTATACTTACTTTACAGGGACAGTCAAAAGAATTCCGTTACATTACGTCTATGGAGAAAAATCGTCTGCAGTTTATTTAAATAATGTTTCACTATTTTAAACGCATTAAAATTTATATACCGGGTGATTATAATTAAAGTTACGATTTCAAAAATCGATAATTTTAAAACTACTGGTCAGAATGACTTGATATTTTAGCAGAACAATCGTGAGGCAATGGAATTTTGTTTGGCGAAGGAAAAAAAAATAGTTCCAAATTGTGCCGATAGATGGCGTTGTCAGGGTAATGTCAGGGGAAAGACCAAAAATGTATTCTTGAACCCTTTCCGGCGCGGTGTAAATTTGTTTGCAAAATGATGAAATAATAGACTGACACCGGAATTTACAAACGAATCCATTAGTAAAAACAAACTTGCTTATTTTCTGGTTCTTAATGAAAGGAAAATTTTAATTAAATATTCTTGGTGCTGTTTGTCAGTTTTAGAATTAAAATTGGGTGTCCTTTTTTGTGACCACCGCCCGTTAAAGGGTTAAACATAGGAATGATGTTGCCAAAAGGAAAAAAATAGAGTTCAGAGATTTACTAAAAATTTATTAGCGAAAAGACAAGACTACGTGTTTACAGCGACGACAGCGATAATGACAAAAAAAGAAAAAAAAAAGAGCTTCATGGAACAAACACCTTACTGATTATTAAGGCATAAGTTGCTCAATATGCCCTCCGCCTTGTTCCGCTACTAATTGGAAGCGCAAAACGGCATGCTCCACAACAGATCGGAGGGTATCTGTACTAATGCAATGGGTGTGTTGTGTGATGCTTGCCTTCAAGTCGGCTAGATTCTGAATCCGCCCGCTATAAACAACATTCTTCAGGTACACCCAAAGCCAGAAATCACACGGGTTTAAGTCGGGGGAACGTGGCGGCCATGTTGTTGGAAAATGGCGGCTTATGATCCTATCATCTCCGAAATTATCACTCAGTAGCTGCTTCACAGTAGTAGCAATGTGCGGAGGAGCGCCATCTTGCATGAATATTATGCGATCCACACACTGACGCTGTTGAAGTGCCGGAAGAACATGGTTACGCAAAAGTGCTTCATACCGCTTGCCAGTAACTGTGCAGGTAACGGGACCCGCAGGTGTGATCTCCTCGAAGAAAAATGGACCGACGATAAACGCTGCCGTTATTCCGCACCACACACTGACCTTTTCAGACTGAAGAGGTAATGGCTGTAGCTGGGACGGATTCTCGGTCGCCCATATCCTGCAATTTTGCGTATTTACAGAACCTTGCAAATGAAAGTGGGCTTCGTCAGACCACAGAATGTTCCATGGCCATCCGTTGTCCACATCCATCCGGGCAAGAAATTGTAGTGCAAAAGATTGACGTGCTTCCAGGACAGCAGGTAGCAACTCCTGCATATGAGTTATCTTGTACGGATAACGGCGTAAGACGTTCCGTAGGACTTTACGCACCGTGCTGTTCGGCATATCCAGCATTCGGCCAATCCCCCTTGCACTGCTGATTCCAGCATCACTGTCAGTATGTTCCTGTAATGCTGTAGCCACATCTTCCACTGCCGCAGCTGAAACTGGTTTCCTTCCTCTACCCCGTTTAACGTCAAATGAACCGGTCTCTTCGAATTTAGCAATTATTTTTTGCAGACCATTTGTTGTTATTGGACCTTTTTTAATGTATTTTAATGTCCGAAACTTCCTAATAGCTGTACGTGCACAGTCATCGTTCTTATAAAAAAGCTTCAAGAGCAGAGCGCGATCCTTCATAGTCAGAGTCATGATGAAGCATTCAGGCAAAGAGCTGCTGCTCTGCATTTTTATGGTTGCTATGTCTGCGGTGCGCATGTCACGTATTAGTAATTTGCATATCTTCAGACAATGTGAACCCAGACAGCGCCATCTATGGGCACATTTTGAAACTTTTTTTTCCTTCGCCAAACAACATTCGCCTCACGATTGTTCTGCTAAAATATCAAGTCAATCTGACCAGTAGTTTTAATTAAAATTATCGATTTTTGAAATCGTAACTTTAATTATAATCACCCGGTATTTAATTAAAATTTTCCTTTCATTAAGAACCAGAAAAATAAGCAAGTTTGTTTTTACTAATGGATTCGTTTGTAAATTCCGGTGTCAGTCTATTATTTCATCATTTTGCAAACAAATTTACTCCGCGCCGGAAAGGGTTCAAGAATACATTTTTGGTCTTTCCCCTGACATTACCCTGACAACGCCATCTATCGGCACAATTTGGAACTATTTTTTTCCTTCGCCAAACAAAATTCCATTGCCTCACGATTGTTCTGCTAAAATATCAAGTCATTCTGACCAGTAGTTTTATAATTATCGATTTTTGAAATCGTAACTTTAATTATAATCACCCGGTATATCACTAAGGTGCATTACAAGAGGCTTACTACAGAATATTGTGTGTATAGCAGTCATCGTTCATTTACAGAGACACACAAAAGAATTCTCTACTATCTGTTAACAATAATTCCTGGAAGTGCGTTTTAAGTTACTGAACGCGATTTTAAATTTAACTCGCTTTTTGTCTATTACGTGGTGTGTATAAATTCTGTAGATCCTATACAGGGAAGCACAAAAGTTCGCGAACACATTTCCGTTTATTGACAGAAACTCCAGAAGGACAATTTTAAACTGTGCTACGCGTTTCCTAACTGAACTAAAATTTAGCATCCTATGTAGTATGTATACAAATCTATAGATCATATACAGGGCTGATTAAAAGTATTCGGATATTTTTCCGATTATTGTATATGTTGGAAATTCCTGAAGTTATGCGTTTTTCAAATTGTTTACTTAGATGTTACCTTTCAGCTTATTAAACGGTAATGATTTGTAAAATTATTTTGGAAGCGTTGGAAAGTATTACATAGTCTATGCTTGACGTATGATTTTTCGTTCTTGTTTATATAATAAGATGGTTTTATCGACATTGTGTTGCGTAAAGTATTAATTATTAATTTTATATATTAAAATATATTACAATAGATATATTCTAAATACAAAAGCGTGTACTCTCTACAATTGCTAGCTATTCACTTAATGTTTAAATAAATAAGATATCCTTTATTTTGATTCATATTACTTTACAGAATTTATCTAACATGTTCTGAAGAAACAGAGCGTATTGTGACATTTATCCCCAACCAAACTGAAACTTACATGTTCTCAAAAGGGCTTGTTTTGAGCGTATTTTCGAGAAAAGAATTTTTAACTTAAACTAAACTTATCTTTAAATCAAACAATCTAAGAAATGTACCACACACTATTGTAGTTCTTTAAAAGTAGTAACTTTTGAGAGGGAGAGAATGAACAAACTGTCTGAAGAACATTTGCACTATGCACTGTCTAAGAATCAAGACAAGGTAGTTTCTGACTAAACATGCACAATTTTATACATGCACAATTTTCTTTAATAATAAAATAGGCGACATTGTGTTGTGTATAACGACACTGTGTTGTGTAACGTACTAATTATTAATTTTATATATTAAAATACATTGCTATACATCTATTCTAAGTACAAAAGCGTGTATTGTCTACAATTGTTAGCTATTCACTTAATGTTTAAATAAATAAGATATCCTTTATTTTGATTCACATTACTTTACAGAATTTATCTAACATGTTTCTGAAGAAACAGAGCGTATTGCGACATTTATCCCCAACCAGACTGAAACTTACATGTTCTCCTAAGAGCTTGTTTTGAGCGTATTTTCGAGAAAAGAATTTTTAACTTAAACTAAACTTATCTTTAAATCAAATCGTCTAGGAAATGTACCACACACTATTAAAGTTCTTTAAAAGTACTAACTTTTGAGAGGGAGAGAATGAACAAATTTACTGAAGAACATTTGCGAGAAATGAATTAAACGGTATTATTACACTGTCTAAGAATCAAGACAAGGAAATCCGATCTTGTGCATTTGCAGTATTCTGCATCAGGGAACAAGAATAGAATTGTAATGGGGCTATATTTCTTTCCATTTATTGCGAAATTAGAGGAAAGTTAATTAAAAATTACATATCTAATGTGCACACGTACTTTCTAACGTGATTTCTCTAACTATTTTTTGTTGTTGTTCTATTACTATTAAAAGTAACTTTAAAATATTTTATTTCATCTTTTAATTTCAAATACTTAAGATCAAAATTTTCATAATTTTTTATTGGAAATCAATTGGATCAATTTCAAAAGTTATTATTAAACAGTCTCATAAACAAAATTTTGGATGCTTGTTTATTTTATATACATGCGCAATTTTTTTCATAATAATATGGGTTAGAGACATTGTTTTGTGTAAAGTACTAATTATTTATTTTATATATTAAAATATATTACTATAGATCTATTCTAAATACAAAAGCGTGTATTCTCTACAATTGTTAGCTATTCACTAAATGTTTAAATAAATGAATTTTCCTTTATTTTCATTCACATTACTTTACAGAATTTATCTAACATGTTTCTGAAGAAACAGAGTGTATTGTGACATTTAGCCCCCAACCAAATTGAAACTATCATGTTTTCCTAAGTGCCACTTTATGCTTATTTTAAAGAAAAGAATTTTTAACTTAAATTAAATTGTCTTTTAAATCGAACAGTCTAAGAAATGTACCAAACACTATTGTAGTTCTTTAAAAGTACTAACTTTTGAGAGGGAGAAAATGAACAAAATTTACTGAAGAACATTTGCACTATACACTATCTACGAATCAAGACAAGGAAATCCGATCTGGTGCATTTGCAGTATTCTGCATCTGTGAACAAGAATAGAATTATAATGGGACTATATTTCTTTCCATTTATTGCGAAATGAGAGGAAAGTGAATTAAAAATTATACTAGCTGACCCCGCCCGGCGTTGCCCGGGTCCGTGATAATAAATAAATAAAAAAAGTTAAAGTTATTATTATTTTATATCTTTAACCCGATTTTGTATTAAATTATATTTTTAAATTAAAAAATCGCGAAAAATATTGATATTGAGTGATAAAAGCGCTCATTTTATTGTTTTTAGGTGCGTTCGTAATTATATAAATACGTAGCACCTATTGTCGTCGTCTGGTCCGTCCGTCTGTCCGTCCGCCCGCATATAATTGTCAAGCAACCAAGATACTTATTTTATGACAGAAATTAATCTGCCGATGATATAATTCATTTCACAGAATTAAAAATCATTAAGATCTGAAAATTTATATAACTAGCTATAGTACGAACGCACCTCATTTTTCACATTTGACGTACAATTTCCAACTTGTTTTTACCTAGGGCCGTTTCATAGTTTTAAAATAATAAGTTCTTTTTGTCCTAACTCTTTGAAATCTTTATTGGTGATAAATAAAACGGTTTTAGAGCCCATGTAAAAATTTCGTGAAACAATGTTGTTATCTAGTTGTAAAAGAAATGTTTTCTTCTCCCTTTTTTTTTTCGTCAGCTCCTTTAACATGGCAATAAAAAATATTTTTCATCTTTCGAATTCCTTGATATTTCAATCGGTTATAAATATAACTGCATCCAAACTCTCTTTAAATTTTTGCGAAAAAATAACCATATTTAGTAGTGAAAACATGAGTTTTATATAAAAAAGCTTTAGCTTTCAACCTCAGAGCAAAAATATATTAGAAGGTCTATGCTTTCAATGCACGGCTTCATCTGTTTTCAATCAATCCTTTTCAATTCCCCTAGGCTAAACAGGTGAGGGTTGGATTAATCAATCAGGTTTCCCAATTCTGAGGGTAAAAGCTGTCAAAGAAACGTTGAGGCATGCGCAAAGAGACGATTTTCATGTGCATTTGCCAGAATGTGCTTTTTGTTTTAAATATATAGATATATAATGTGCACACGTCTTCCCTAACGTCCACACGTCTTCTTTTTCATTTAAAAATACAATTTCATACAAAATCGGGTTAAAGATATAAAATAATAAAAACTTGATTTTTTTAAAATTTATTGTCAAGGGTCCGAGCGGGGTGAGTAAGTACTTTTAAAAACTATTCATATTTGAAAAACAAAATCCTTTGTATGCCACAGATGCACAAATACTCTTTAAAGTTTTCAAAAAATTATAGCAGAATCTTTATTTTTTTTAATTTGAAATATGTAAATTCAGTCTATATCTAAATACAATAAAATACAGTGTGTTGATTCCGGTACGAACCCATCTTAATAATAATGATTGGAAACGGTGGATTACTTTCATTGTTTCAAATAAGAGAAATAATGAAAAATATTCAGACACGCGGCTTTCTGTACGTATATGTTTCTTACTTACTGCTGAGATTTCGGTAAAAATGTTTCTGCACGTGTATTTCACTTTTATAAGTGAATAAAAATTCATATTCACTGTGACGTCACGAGAATAGCGTCTATTGGTATATTTTTATTTTTATGCATCATAACTTTATTGATGCAATTTTTTTTCATTACAATTAAATGGAAAATATATTTGTATTTCAATTCATGGTGGTTAAGCATAAAAGTACGTGTGAAATGTTTGCGCCGGTGAAAATGACGTTATGTTTAGCTTGAAATGTATTTTTCCATACATAAAGCTAAATATATATATATATATATATATATATATATGATTGTGCCATCATGACGTAATTTTCACTGATTTTTCAATTGTTAATTATAAAAAAATTAGAATTTTAACCTTTATTGATTACTTTATCTTGATTGTATATCTTGATTACATGTTAGCGATTGCTTTTTTAAAAATAATAATAAATTATATCTAAGATATTAATTTTTTAATAAAGAATTCAGAAAAGTAGAAGATTTAAGGAAAAATAAAATTATTAAGAGCAGTGTAATGGTAAAAAGAAACTTGAAACGATTACGGAGCAACACATTTTCTCTTAAAACAACATAATAACTCAGCGTATGTTTCCGGCTAATATACCATAACAAAATTAAGACTTCATAATAAAACACAATTTAAAAGTATATCTATATATGTTTCCTTTTAATAAATAAAAAAGATTTGCAAGTTCTTCTTTGTTCTGTCATCTTATTTATATAAGATTAAATTTGTTTTTGTTAAAAATCCAGAAGCTCTGAACTTAACATTTCACTTAAGTATTTCTTATTGTCGATGAATAATATATAAACATTTTTATGTTTCTTAGAGTACAAGTCAGTAAAAACAATTTGAATTGATTTGAATTTAATATATATCTATTTTCTTTTACTAATTAAGATAGCCCTGCAATTTCTCCTCTGCTTTGTTAAAATTTTACATATACATGATTTTACATACATAATGTTAAGTACCTGTTAATGTTACGTATACATTGTTAATTTATCATATTTGTCTTGACAAACATGTTTGTTGAACATGAAAATGTGTACTTGAGTAATGATTTCATCCAAAAAATCTATATTCCATGTTGACAAAACTGATTAATAGACTATAAAAATAACTCGAAAAAATTTCCGAAAATCAGTGGCAGTAAACAAAATTTTGTTTTTATAAATGATTATTTATATCTTCAGAATATATTCGTTTCCGAGGATTATAAATATAAAGAACTCTTTTAGAAAATGTGCGTAGCTCGAAATAGACTATTTTTTTATATAAATACGAGTATATATGCATTTTTAGTAATTTATACAAAACAACACCGTATTTATGACGGCGTAGTGTACGTATTTTATGTAAACCCCATACTTACTCTGTCGCAAAGCATCGTATAAAAAATACGGTACCAAGTGAGTGTTACTTCAGTTGTAGTAATAACGTCTACTAATAAATATTGTACTTTTCTTTGTTTAAAGAGTTGCCTAAATATTGCAATTGTAGCAAAGGTTTCACTACTAACACCTAATTTGGATATCATAATCGATTTCAGCGGTATATTTTAAGGGTATACAATGGCAAGTCATTAGGCAAGGTACTGAACGTTTAAAACATGAAAATCATAATGTTAAATTCAGTTTAACCATAAATATATCAACAACCAGTCGTTTGATCGTTACCAAATGAAAATATTTCTATTCGAACCAGCAGTGTTTTCACAAAATAAATTAAATATAAATCACATATACATATTTAAAAAAAAGTTAAATACAGATTTAAATAAAAATTCTGGTGTGGAATATTTTTTATAAATTTACATCAAATTTATGTGTGTGTGTATTGCAATTCTTAAATCTCACGCCTTTACTTAAGTTAAAGCTAAGAGACTCTGCACAAAATTAAACAGAATAATAATATATATATATATTTTTTTTTTGCTAAACTATACATGAATAATTTTGACTTTATTCGTTTTTTATGTATTTCCTTTGCTATTTTGTTGTTATGCTGTAATTTAATAGAACAGCTGTAATAAAACAAAAAAAAAAAACTATTTTGTGCAATTCAACCTTACAGGTTTGATGTAATTGCACACATAGGTAGGAGAAATTTTTATTAATAATAACTACAATTAAATTGTTAATAATAATAATTACACTTAAATGACATAGTTGTAAGGTATTTGTGAATAACTATTATTGTATTAGGAGTGAATATTTTAACCTAATGATTAAAGAAAGAGATAAAGAAAAATAAAATTGAACGCAATTAAAAAAGTTTAGTTTAAAAAAATTAAAAAAAGCAGAAAAAGCATTCACAGGTAAGATTATGAAATAGCATTAAGTTACTTGATAACACGTTTAACTTAAAATTAGTCCATTTTCATTTCCAGAGTTTCAAAGTTTTCCTATCTTGAAGTTGCCGTCGTCCACAATCGATGTACTTTTTGTTGTAAATGTGTGCAGCAATCGTGCAACCACCTGCCACAAGTAATACATTGAATCCAGTCAGTCAGTGCTCGAAGTGGTCTCCTGGTACAGTTCCAGACATTTAGTACACTCATCCTCATTGCACAGTATCTGGAGGCACGGCAGTGCCTCCGCCAAGTCGAGAGAGCACAGCTGTAAGCATACTTTTCTGGAAGCAACTCAGGGCACTTTTGACCCCCACATATCTCTGCGCTGGATTTTCCCAAAAGTCTGGAACTTCGTTTTTCTAGAGAATGTGGCAAATAAGACAAAAATTTAAAATTACAACTTTCTGTCTTTTCTAGTTCAGATGATATATGAACTCAAACATTCGATTTTTTGTCACTCACTCACTCACTCATTCACGCGTCATCAAAAAGATTAGGTAGATCCCGTAGCCTTAGAAACTTGACATTTAGAAAAAAAGGTAGTGTTTAGGATACAAAGAAAGGAAAAAATTATAAAATCCGGAATATTCGAAAGAAAAACATTCGAAAATTCAACGAATTCCATCAAAATTGAAAATTGAAAATAGTACGATCTTGTAGTCTTAGAAACTTAAAATTTGGTGTGAAGGTAGTGTTGAGCATCCAGAAAAAGAAAACATCAAAAACACCAAAAAAATCCAAAGCAAAATTGAAAAAATCGAAAAAATTGAAAAAAAGAAACCGAACATTTGAAGACAATCCGATTTTGTTGCGATAGAAACTTCAAATTTGGAATAAAGGTAGTATTTAGGATACAAAAAAAGAAGAAATTTAAAAAGTCCAGAAAATGCGAAAAAAAAATCAAAAATTCGAAAAATTCGAAAAAAATTGAAAAAATTAAAATAATTTGAACTTTTAACCTTAGAAACTTAAAATTCGGCGTAAAGGTAGTGTTTGGAATTCTGAATAAGAAAAAATTAAAAACACAATAAAAACCGAAAATAAAATTAAAAAATCGGAAAAATCGAAAAACATCGAAAATTTGAAAATAATTCGATTTTGTAGAACTAGAAACTTGAAATTTGGAATATAGGTAGTATTTAGGATCGAAAAAAATCGAAAAAAATCAAAAATTTGAAAATATACCGATTTTGTTGCGCTAGAAACTTGGAATTCGGAATGAAGGTAGTATTTAGGATACAAAATAAGGAAAAATTTAAAAAATCCAGAAAATTCGAAAACAAACTTCGAAAATTCTAAAAAGTCGATAAAATTGAAAAATTGAAAATAATTTGATCTTTTAGCCTTAGAAACTTAAAATTCGGCGTAAAGATAGTGTTTAGGATTCAAAATAAGGTAAAATGAAAAATACAGTAAAATTCGAAAATAAAATCGAAAAAATTGAAAAATAAGGAAAAATTGAAAATAATTCGATTTTATAACGCTAGAACCTTGAAATTTGGAATAAAGGTAATATTTAGGATGCTATTTAAGGAAAAATTTAAAAACACGGAAAATTCGAAAAAAAAATCCGCAAAATTCAAAAAAAAAAAAAAATGAGAAATTGAAAATAATTCGATCTGGTAGTCTTTGAAACAGAAAATTTGTGTAAAGGGATTCAGAAAAAGAAAAAAAAGAAAAACACAACAAAAAGCAAAATAAAATTAAAAAATCGAAAAAAAACGAAAAATTGACAAAAAAAAAAATCTATTTTTTGGAGCTAAAAACTGGAAATTTGGGATAAAGGTAGTATTTAGGATAGAAAAAAAAAGGAAAAATTAAAAAAAAATCTGGTAAATTCGAAAAATTGAAAAAAAATTAATCTTGTAGCTTTAAAAACTAAAAATTCAGCGTAAAGGTAGTGTTATACGGAAAAAGGAAAAATTAAAACACAATAAATTCGAAAAAAATAAAATAAAAAAAATCGAAAAAGATCGAAAATTTGAAAATAATTCGATTTTGTAGCGCTAGAAACTTGAAATATGGAAAAAAGAATACAAAAAATAAAAAAATAAAAAATCTGGAAAATTCGAAAAAAAATCGAAAATTTGAAAAAAATTCGATCTTGTAGCTTTAGAAACTGAAAATTCAGCGTAAAGGTACTATAATCATTTAGGATACAGAAAAAGGAAAAATTAGAACACAATAAATTCGAAAATAAAATAAAAAAATAAAAAAAGGTCGACAATTTGAAAATAATTCGATTTTTTAGCGCTAAAAACTTGAAAATTGTAATAAAAGTAGTGTTTAGGATATAAAATAAGAGAAAATGAAAAAATCCAGAAAATTCGAAAGAAAAATTCGAAAAAAATAAAAAATTGAAAATAATTCAATCTTGTAGTCGCAGAGACTTAAATGTAGTGTAAAGGTAGTATTTACGATTCAAAAAAGAAACTTTTAAAAATTTGTAAAATTCGAAAATAAAATCGAAATATCGAAATATCTGTAAAAAATCGAAAATTCGAAAACAATTCGATTTTGTAGTTCTAGAAACACGAGTTTTAAGATAATTGTCCTATTAGCTAGAACACCGCCCCTAATTGTTTTATGTTTTTTTCCCCGGATTCTTCTTTTTACTTTCTTCTATCTATAATAGAAGAAAGTATTGTAATCGAAATTTTTTTCGACTTCCGGTTTTCGACGGATTTACACGTTTTAGGGGTCAGAGATTCCGAAAAACACGTTTTTACAAAATGTCTGTCTGTCCGTCTTCATTGTATCATCAAAAAGTGTATGAAGTTATGCTTCAAATTGAACCGAATTTTTTTCCTATGTTTTTGGCTATGGCAAGCAGGTTCTATTAGAATTTGAGGATATTTCGACGAAAGGGGGCGCTGTGATCGATACTTTTGTTTCATTTTCATTATTGTACCATCTAAAAGTGTATGAAGTAAGGCTTCAAATTGAACCAATTTTTTTTCTATGTTTTTGGCTATGCCAAGCAGGTTCTATCAGAATTTGGGATATTTCGACGAAAGGGGGCGCTGTGATCGATATTTTTGTTCCATTTTCACTATTGTACCATCTAAAAGTGTATGAAGTTATGCTTCAAATTGAACCTATTTTTTTTTTCTAAGTTTTTGGCTATGGCAAGCAGGTTCTATTAGAATTTGGGGATATTTCCACGAAAGGGGGCGCTGTGATCGATATTTTTGTTCCATTTTCACTATTGTATCATCGAAAAGTGTATGAAGTTATGCAGATAATTGAACAATTTTTTTTCTGTGTTTTTGACCATAGCCTGCAGGTCCAGGTTGAATTCGGGGATATTTCGACGAAAGGGGGCGCTGCCATCGCGAATTTTGTTCGATTTTCACTATTGTATCATCAAAAAGTGTATGATGTTATGCAGATAATTAAACCAAAATTTTTTAATATGCTTTTGGCTGTAGCCAGCAGGTTCTATTAGAATGTGGGGATATTCCGCCGGAAGGGGGCGCTGTGATAGCCATTTAAAGATTTCAAATTCAAAAAGATGTATAAAAAAATTAGAAATCCTAAAAGTTTTTTCCGTTAAATGTTTGTCCTTGATCCGGAGAATCCGGAGCAGTTTTTGTTTTGTCTCTATATTAAAAAATGGCGGAGATATAGCGGTTTGAAATTTTAGGGTGGTTGACATTTTCAAATAAGACAGCAGAATTCATCCATAAACGGGTTTAATTTATGAGTTTTAGTTAACAGGGTTTCAGCAAATTTTCTTTCATTGTTGTAACCATTGTTCCTATTTTTAAAAGCTTAACACTATATATTTATATTCGCCAACATCAAATTCTCGCCAAGCTTAGCGGCAATTGACGAAATATCGCCAAATTTGGCGACAAAAATAAGTTACCACAAATGAAGCCAACTTGGCTGTAGAAGACTAATTTGGCGATATTCTCATTCAAATTCAATGTTGACGAGAACTGGGAATGAATCTTCTTTAATTGGGTTCCACGCATTTTAGCTTCGTGTTTTCCAGTAAAATTAGCTAAAATCGTAAAACCAAGGCATAGGGAGGCTCTCTGTTCCGATCGGTACAGGCCAAAAGAACTTTTCGTAGTTTAGTATACATCAGTTGATCGCATCCCGGTAACCCGATGATTCCCAAGCAGCTGACGTACAACAGAATGACGAAAAATATTGATTTTATTGGCGATGTAAGGACGAAATTAGAAGTATTAACATGATTGAGATAGAAGAAAGTTTTGGGATTGGCACATCCGACTAGTTTTTTTTGTTTACGAATTTCGGTATAGAAAAGTTCCGCTATAGACCGGCTGCGTTATGGGCGGTTTCTTTATAGACATGTTTGTTTTCTTTTACAGGTTATACTCTATTTAATTTGCATATGAAATATGGATTGTTAAATGATGTTAGCACCAAAAAAAATTTCACAACTCCCTCTCTCCTCCCGACATTACCGGCTGGTTATGGATTGATAGTCCTTTCTAAATAAAATCATGGTGACTCTAAGATTACCTTGATTTATCTTTAAATTGAATCTAAATGATCCTAAGAAGACGGATCAAAGAATTACTATATTGGCATTACAATCAGGAAACTTAGAAGTAAAATCGAAAAATCAATAAATTTATAAAAAGTCGAAGGTTTGAAAATAATTCGATTTTGTAGTCCTACCAGCTTGACATTTGGCAGAAAGGTAGGGTTTAGGATACAAAGTAAGGAAAAATTTATTAATTCGGAAAAAAAGACAAAAAAACGAAAAAAAAAAAACTTCGAAAAATCGAATATAGTTTGATTTATTGAAAATTTCCGGAAATTTTAATTTTAGCTTTCTTTTTATCCTAAACAGTACTTTTGTGATAAATATCAAGTATCTAGGCTGCGAGTAATATCTCAGATGGATAGCACCTTTCCTGGAAGCAATTGAGAGTACTTTTGACTCCCCCCTCCCATAACTTAGTGCTTGTCTAGTTACCTGAAATTTCATTAAGGTAACTTCTTCGAAAATCAGTGGATGATCTCCAAAAAGAGTCCAAAATCAAGAAAAGGAGGATTACTTACAAAAAGAAGTGAAATCTCATCAGAAATTCACCTGTAAAAAATGCAGCCAAGTCTCGTAACTCATTTACCGTAAAAAGTACTGAGATCGTATAAAGCCAAGTTTAACTATCTTATTAACTCTGAAATTTTCATTCACAAATCACTCCTAGTCTCTATATCTTTAGTTAATTATTATTTTGTAACTTGGCAATTACGTAGCACGAGAATGTGATGTATATAGTTAGTTTTAATCAAATAATACTATAACATATTAAGGTGTAATAACTTCCCTGTGCGTATATAATTTGCTTTATTGTCCCATCCCATCCCATGGTATAGTAAGATGTAATAACTTTCCTGAGCTGCGTAATTGCCAAGTCACAAAATAATAATTAACTAAAGATGTAGAGACTAGGAGTGATTTGTGAAAGCAAATTTCAGAGTTAATAAGATAGTTAAACTTGGCTTTATACGATCTCAATACTTTTTACGGTAAATGAGTTACGAGACTTGGCTGCATGTTTTACAGGTGATTTTTTGATGAGATTTTTACTTTCTTCTATCTATAATAGAAGAAAGTATTGTAATCGAAATTTTTTTCGACGGATTTACACGTTTTAGAGGTCAGAGATTCCGAAAAACATGTTTTTACAAAATGTCTGTCTGACCGTCTGTCCGTCCGTGTGTCTTCATTGTACCATCTAAAAGTGTATGATGTTATGCTTCAAATTGAACCAAATTTTTTTTCTATGTTTTTGTCTATGGCAAGCAGGTTCTATCAGAATTTGGGGATATTTCGACGAAAGGGGACGCTGTGATCGATATTTTTGTTCCATTTTCACTATTGTACCATCTAAAAGTGTTTGATGTTATGCTTCAAATTGGACCAAATTTTTTTCTATGTTTTTGGCTATGGCAAGCAGGTTCTATCAGAATTTGGGGATATTTTGACGAAAGGGGGCGCTGTGATCGATATTTTTGTTCCATTTTCACTATTGTACCATCTAAAAGTGTATGATGTTATGCTTCAAATTGGACCAAATTTTTTTTCTATCTTTCTGGCTATGGCAAGCAGATTCTATCAGAATTTGGGGATATTTCGACGAAAGGGGGCGCTGTGATCGATATTTTTGTTCCATTTTCACTATTGTACCATCTAAAAGTGTATGATGTTATGCTTCAAATTGGACCAAATTTTTTTCTATGTTTTTGGCTATGGCAAGCAGGTTCTATCAGAATTTGGGGATATTTTGACGAAAGGGGGCGCTGTGATCGATATTTTTGTTTCATTTTCACTATTGTACCATCTAAAAGTGTATGATGTTATGCTTCAAATTGGACCAAATTTTTTTTCTATGTTTTTGGATATGGCAAGCAGGTTCTATCAGAATTTGGGGATATTTCGACGAAAGGGGGCGCTGTGATCGATATTTTTGTTCCATTTTAACTATTGTATCATCGAAAAGTGTATGAAGTTATGCTTCAAATTGAACCACATTTTTACTTTCTTCTATCTATAATAGAAGAAAGTATTGTAATCGAAATTTTTTTCGACTTCCGGTTTTCGACGGATTTACACGTTTTAGAGGTCAGAGACTCCGTAAAACATGTTTTTACAAAATGTCTGTCTGTCCGTCTGTCCGTCTGTGTGTCTTCATTGTACCATCTAAATGTGTATGATGTTATGCTTCAAATTTAACCAAATTTTTATTCTTTTTTTTTGGCTATGGCAAGCAGGTTCTATCAGAATTTGGGGATATTTCGACGAAAGGGGGCGCTGTGATCGATATTTTTGTTCCATTTTCACTATTGTATCATCGAAAAGTGTATGAAGTTATGCTTCAAATTGAACCACATTTTTTTTCTATGTTTTTGGCTTTAGCAAGCAGGTTCTATCAGAATTTGGGGATATTTCGATGAAAGAGGGCGCTGTGATCGATATTTTTGTTCTATTTTCACTATTGTATCATCGAAAAGAGTATGAAGCTTTGCTTCAAATTGAATAACATTTTCTTCTACGTTTTTGGCTATGGCAAGCAGGTTCTATCAGAATTAGGGGATATTTCGACGAAAGGGGGCACTGTGATCGATATTTTTGTTCCATTTTAACTATTGTATCATCGAAAAGTGTATGAAGTTATGCTTCAAATTAAACCACATTTTTTTTCTCTGTTTTTGGCTATGGCAAGCAGGTTCTATTACAATTTGGGGATATTTTGACGAAAGGGGGCGCTGTGATAGCCATTTAAAGATTTAAAATTCAAAAAGATGTGCAAATTAAAAAAAAATAGAAATCCTAAAACTTTTTTTCGTTAAATGTTCGGCCTTGATCCGGAGAATCCGGAGCAATTTTTGTTTTGCTTCTATCTTAAAAAATGGCTGAGATAGAGCGGTTTGAAATTTTAGGTTGGCTGACATTTTCAAACAAGACAGCAGACTTCATCCATAAACGGGTTTAATTTATGAGTTTTAGTTAACATGGTTTCGGCAAATTTTCTTTCATTGTTGTAACCATTAATCCTATTATATGCTTATCACTTTATATTTATATTCGTCAACGTCAAATTCTCGCCAACTTGGCTGTAGAAGACTAATTTGGCGATATTATCATTTAAATTCAATGTTGACGAGAACTGGGATTGGATCTTTTTTATTTAGGTTCCACGCATTTTATCTTCGTGTTTTCCAGTAAAATTAGCTAAAATCGTAAAAGCAAAGAATAGGGAGGCTATCTGTTCCTGTCGGTTCAGGCCAGAAGGACTTTTCGTAGTTTAGTATACATCGATTGTTCGCATCCCTGTAACCCGACGATTCGCAAGCAGCTGACGTACAACAGAATGACGAAAAATATTGATTTTATTGGCGATGTGATAGCGAATGTTGAAGTATTAACATGACTGAGATAGAAGAAAGTTTTGGGATTGGCACATCCGACTAGTTTAGCAAATTTATTTATTGCCAAATTTTGTTTCGATGAATATGTGTTTTGCAAAAATTATTTCAAAATTGAATTTTTCATATGTTTTACATGTAATTTGCAATTTATGCAAATTTACCAATAAGCTGCGTAATGTGGTCTAGCATGAAAACTAATGGGGACAATGCGCTATCTCTCCTAAGTAGCAGATGCGCAAACTCCACAATTTTGGTAGGATAGATTGCGCGGCCTTTTATTTAATCACGATCGCTTCGATAACGAACCGGTGGTGTTCGCACAGTTAGTCTAGGTTAGTAGTTTATGAGACATCCTTTAAGTTTAAAATATTTTGTAATACTGAAAATCTATAAAAATTCTGTCGAAAACAAAACAAAATAACAATAAGATTGTGTTAAAATTAATCTAAAATAACAATACTTTATGCTAGATGCTCGAAATAATCAACATGCTTATTGAAGTAGACCCTCTACTACTGCTGTTGTATAACTAACTGGAGTCGCTGCGCGTTCACTCTACTCCTTCCGCCCCCCACCCGGTTTGTGCACAATCTCTCTGACTACGCCATCTCTCCCGGCATCACCTTATACTATATTTGTTATATATTAAATTTGAATACTAGAAATCAAATTTTCATTATTTCAAAACATTATGTCATGCGAAGAGAAATGGATTCTAATAAAACATTTTAACTGAATTTATCATATTATTTGTAATTTTACATAACTATTTGCATCCATTATGTGTCTTCTAAAGTACCTTGGGTGATTTGAAAGGTAACTGTGTTTAAAATTAAATTTAAAAATAATCATTTAAATTTCATTTCTTTATATTTCGTTTTGTTTTAAAATAAAACTTTTAATCAATTTTCATAAAAAACAATAACCGAAATCGCAACACGTTAATTTAAGACTACATGTTGTATTTCATTTACTACACCTTCCACATCATTAACATGTTTTTCTAAACATTTTCCTTGCAATTATGCAATTACTTCTTTCTCATTTCTTATATTTCATCATCCTGATTATTTTTAATCCCTTGTTGAGCAAATATAGCATAACTAATGTAAAATCAGCGATTTTTTTTTCTGTCTGTTTTTTTTACTCTCTTAAATGAGGCGAATAAACAACTGAGTAATTTGTAACCACGAGTAAATAGTTAATGGTCATTAAATGGCTCAAGGCAACTGACGATTAGAAAAATTTTCAGTAAAATAGATGATGTCCAACACTATGTGCAAAGAATTTAATTTTCGAAAAAAAAAATGTTTTGGTTTCTGAAATTCAATTTTTGGTATTTAAAAAAAACAAAAACGAAACATGTTGATTAAATTTATTTATAAGTGATTCATGCAAAAATTAAGTTGTTTTCCTGAAAACAAATTATAGTTTCATCTCGTTTTTTTTTATGTTATTGTATTTTTCCTACTTTATTAATTTTGTTTCTATTTTTCTATTGTGATGATTTTTAAAGTAAGTGAAACATATAATAAATTATAACACATTGTAATAATATATTTATTTTAAATGCTAAAAGATGTAAATTAACAACATAATATATACACAGTAAAATAGCTTTTATTAGGTTGTTTGGCATGTTTCGGCACACTACGAGCCATTTTCAAAAACAAATGAAAATGATTTGTTTTTGAATATGGTTCGGAGTGACCCAAAAAATGTCAAACAACATAATATAAGCTATTTTACGGTGTATTTATTATGTTGTTAATTTACGCCTTTTAGCATTTAAAAGAAATATAAGTGAGACATTTTAAATTAAAATATGAGTCATGTTTGTTGCAAAATTTAATTTGCTTTGATATGTTTTAGTAATAAATATAATGCATTTTATATTTTCTAGCACTTTAGTAATATATATTATAAATCCTGTGTATAAAATAATAATATTATCTGCTATTGTTTAAATGTCATACGATTAAATGCTTTATGCTTCTTTCAGAGTTTTAAATCACTCGATTTAATGCTGCAATATTTACGTATTTAGCGTGTTTTGTAAAATGAAAGTATCTTTTTTAGAACTGAAATTTCTACATATATTCATTTTACATGTTCTCTGAACATAATATATATATAAAAAATGAACTTTTTGAACTAAAATTTTTTTAATGCTCAATATCATCTATTCGATTTTGTTTTTAAGAATCGCTGTTTAAGCGTCACTGTTTTTATAATTATAATTCTAACAAAAACATATTTATATACTAATTAATATTTCAGCAGAGCTGTAATTACTCTGTAAATTAATGAAATACAAATGATGTGAATAATCACTTTACTAAACAGCATACAGCTGATAGAGTGAAAAAATGTCCAGGTGGGGATCGGTCCCGGATCCTTTTATTGCAGCATTGCAGCCCCCTTATCGGCTGTACGCTGTTTAGTATAGTGATTGTTCACATCCTTTGTATTTCTTTAATTTACAGCGTAATTGCAACTCTTCTGAATAATTAATTAGTATATAAATATTCACCGATACTGGGTTTAATTTGTCTCATGTATGCCAACGCTGTTGTGGTCATTATTGACGTCCCATCTTGTGCTACAAGGTTGTAGCCTTGCCATATAAGAGTGAGAAAATGCGAGACTGGATGTCGTCCGGATGGCTGAAATGGTAAAGCACTTGGTGCGCCATACCATTGGTGCGCCATAACACCTTGGTGCGCCATATAAGAGATCCAGGATTGATCCACGGCCTGGACATTTTTCACTCTATCGGCTGTACGCTGTTTAGTAAAGTGATTTTTCACATCCTTTGTATTTCAAAAACATCTTTGCTAGATAATACTGATTGAAACGATAAGCATATTTTAATAGATTGTAAAAGTGTACAGGTGAGATGTCAAAACAGGAAATGAACACTTTTTCACTCGGTTTTGAAAATAATAACTCGTATGATTTATTTAACATTCATTTTGATAATTCTTAAAATTATTGATTTAATATTGATTGTTAGTATTATTGATTTACTCTCTCTGACACGTTTATTGCACCGCTCAAAATATTTCTTTGGAAAATTTATCATATTTCATCTGTATTTCTAAGAAGTTCCTCTGTCTTTAATACTATACAATGTCTACAAACTGATAGAGTAATGCAGGTCATTTAATGAAGAAGGAAGAACTCTGAATTATAAAACGTTTCGATCAAACGTTTTAATCAAACGTTTCAATCAAACAGGCATTTTGATTTAAATAATAAAGTGTTATTGATTTACTCTGACACGGTTATTGCACTGTTTAAAATACTTTTTTGAAAAACTTATCATATTTCATCTGCATTTCTAAGAAGTTCGTCTGCTTTTAATACTCTACAATGTTTTACAAACGGATAGAATAAAGCTGACCATTTAATGAAAAAGGAAGAACTCTGAATTATAAAACGCATCAAAAATATAAAAAAAAGTTGATCAATTGACGCCCATTGGCTGAAATTGTTTTAAAAAGGCACAGCTTTTAATATCAAGAACGTCAACATAACGAAACATCCTCTTTTGTACGTTTTACTGATACGTCCTGTAAGCATAGACATTAAAAGCGTTTTTAACGATTAAAAAAAATATATTCACACATGTGGTATTAGCAGGTAGAAATTTTTTTAATTTAGTATTTTCCTGAAAAAATATAAATTATCTATCTTATCTATCAAGTGTACATTTCCAAGCAGTGTACAATATAACTGACAAAGGTAATTTTCTCACAGGAGAATAACATGAGAATATACAGTACGATACCATATGTACTATAAAATATTGTATGCAGTTTACAATTCGCTCAAGTTTTTATATTCTTATAGAGTTTTTACAGTACACCATCCCAGACTTTCGGTTGTTTGGTGCATACAACGATTTATTCGATTATTATTAAGCTCAGTTTCTTCTTTATTTCAAAATATTGCCAATGTCTATGCTTTAATAGGAGGGTGGTTCACAGGGGGTAGCTGATTATAATCTTGAAAGTTCTCTTCGATATTATTTACTCTCAATTTGTCATTTGGCATGATCTTTGTATTTGTATCGTCTACACTGTACGTCAAGGTACGTTACAATTTTTTTAGTTGTGAATTTTAGATGCATCCCGATATTCACCTTCAGAAACTAGAAAAGAATTACTAAAAAAAGAATTTTTTTGCAGACAACGATTTATCCGATTATTATTAAGCTCAGTTTCTTCTTTATTTTAAAATATTGCCAATGTTTATGCTTTAATATGAGGATGGTTCACAGGGGTAGCTGATTATAATCTTGAAAGTTCTCTTCGATATTATTTACTCTCAGTTTGTCATTTGACATGTGAATTTTAGCTGTATCCCGATATTCACCTTCAGAAACTAGAAAAGAATTACTAAAAAAAGAATTTTTTTGCAGACAACGATTTATCCGATTATTATTAAGCTCAGTTTCTTCTTTATTTTAAAATATTGCCAATGTCTATGCTTTAATATGGTTCACAGGGGGTAGCTGATTATAATCTTGAAAGTTCTCTTCGATATTATTTACTCTCAATTTGTCATTTGACATGATCTTTGCACTTGTATCGTCTACACTGTACGTCAAGGTACCTTACAATTTCTTTAGTTGTGAGTTTTATCTGCATCTCGATATTCACCTTCAGAAACTAGAAAAGAATTACTAAAAAAAGAATTTTTATATTTAGTCTGGGGATGGCCACATGCATGTCTAAGTGGTCCCTAATCAACCTGGCTTCGGCACAGGAGGAGTTCATCAGAAAACGCCGTAGCTGTACCAACCATTTTTGGAAGGTTACTTAAGCGATGTTCCACAAGTATGGGCATGTCGAAGGAGCTGCACTTTCGGTCTGTGTAGTTGACTGACTGCCTTGTAAGTTGACTTGGCGTAGTCACTGAGGGAAAGTGGGGTCGGGGATTTCGCCTCCATGTGAACATAGTGCGAACAAAATTTTAATTAACAGCAATTTTTAATAAAAAAACATAACAATATAAGAAATTATAACACCTTGTAATAATATATTTCTCTTAAATGCTAAAAGTTGTAAATTAACAACATAATACAAATTAAAATAACTCTTATTAGGATGTTTTACATGTTTCGACTCACTCCGAGTCATTTTCAAAAACAAATGAGAATATTCCATAATGGCACGGCCTTTGAAGTTATTATTTTCATGTACTTTTTTATTGATAACGAATTATATGAAAGATGACGTGCATAATTTTTAAAAAAGTACATGAAAATAATAACTTCAAAGCCCGTGCAATTATGGAATATTCTCATTTGTTTTTGAAAATGACTCGGAGTGAGTCGAAACATGTAAAACAAGATAATAAAAGTTATTTTAATTTGTATTATGTTGTTACTTTACACCTTTTAGCATTTAAAATAAATTAAAAAAAAACATATTTTAACAAAATGTGAGTGTATTATGAGCAGAAGCCGGTTCAAAATCCTTTCATATAGTATCTCATTTATCGTTCTGCGTTTTGTGTTTTCTCATAAAATGGGATGTTGACAACAAAAATAATATATATGATGAGATTAATAACCAGAAGAAGCGAAATAACTGTAGATGAACTATTTTTCTAAATGTACGGACTTCAAAGAAGAAAATAAAACATAACCTAATAAAATAGAAAAGGAAAAAGAATAAACAAGAAAATAAAAAGAAAACTGTCCAGTTAAACTGAGGGCATTGAGCTCACAGGCTATTCACACTAATTGTATATTATACTCTTATTTCAAAGAATTTGAAATAAGCCGGTCGAAAAATAAAGAAATTGACAATATATTAAGGGGGAGGTCATCCCCCGTTACCCCCTCATAGTTAACTAATGAACCCCTTAAACTACTGAGGGAAGCCTCTAATTACAATGAATATATATACAAAATTTGAAGAAAATCGGATAATTCTCCATGCAAAACCCTTTTATCTAAATTAAGGGGGATTAGCTCCCCCTTTCCCCCTTTATACTTAACCAATGACCCCCCCCCCAAAACTATTCAGAGAAGCGCATTATCACAATGAACCTATATACAAAATTTGAAGAAAATCGAATAATTCTGCACGAAAAACTCATTTATCTAAATTAACGGGGGATTATCCCCCCTTCCCCCTTTATATTTAACCAATGAACCCCCAACACTATTCACAGAAGCGCATTATCAAAATGAACCTATATACAAAACTTGAAGAAAATGGGATAATTCTGCATGAAAAACCCATTTATCCAAATTAAGGGAGGTTAGCCCCCCCCCCGTTCCCCCATTTTATACTTAAGATACATACAGAACGGGCAGGCACATTAGCTCTCAGGCTTTGATAGCCTGTGAGCTAAAAACCACATGCAAAGGACACATGGGTGCGAAGAACCGCATAGATTAAGAAATATGTCCAAAAATTCCAGAATATTTAAAGCGATATCCTCTTTCCACACAGTGAACGCATAACATAGTTGAAATATTATTTCTTCAATTAACACTTATAGACAATTGTATTGTTTCGTGCGTACTTGTATATTATTTTAATATTTTCCATACATACCATACAATATGCGAAAATTTAATTATGTTAGAAAATGCATAGCATAGATATATATTCACTTAAAGTGATTTCCGTTGATAGATCATAATATATTCTTAATGTTTAGTACAGATCTACATACGATGTATAGATTGTTAAAAACCATAGAGTATGCTAACATTTAGTTCGGCAATAACACGAATAAAATTAGAAAAACAAATTGCGTACAGATAACAGGCGACAAACCAACCAACAGAAGTCAAAAACACTTTTTAAGTATGTTGGTATATGATCAAAATATTAAATAATATACAATAGTGCTTTTTGAAATGCACCATATTCATTGGAAGTTTCTTTTGAAAGAATATACTGAGTCAAATTAATCAGTGAACTATAACTAAGTAAGTCAAATATAATATGTAGTTGGAAAGCAATCCAAAGTTTCTAAAGAACTTAGAAACTATTCGAAACTTTGTTACTAAGATTTAGAATGTAATATCAATTTTAGTTGTTCTAAATTATTTACCCATGACGGATATATAGTAAGGTATATTGAAAGAGAGTATTAGAAGATATAGAAGCATGCACGAATCTGAAGAACTATTGATAAGTTTTCACAGCTGAAGAGTCTCAGCCAATTTAACGCTTAAATATGAATATGAATAGTTCAATAGGTTTTGAATGTACAGGTTTGTGATTTATCCATTTTTGATGCACTTTATTTTGAAATTAAGTATGGTATATCCTTTGCCTACATAATTTCAATATTAAAAAAATAAATATATAATGTTTAAATGACTTCTTAAGAACCCATTTCTGATTCAAATAATAGTTTAAGAATATTTTAAATTGCTATGAATTAACATTATAAATCATATGACTCATATTACAGTAACTTATGAAAACGTATTCATACATTTTGATTTAAATGTGCCTTGGAATCACAAAAGTCTAATAAGGTTTTTGTTTATCAAATACTAGGAATGTCACAATATTTTTACACTCCTACAGCCATATGGGCTCTACCATGAGATGCCTTTTATTTTCAGCTAGCATAAAACACGCATGCTCTGTCTATTACACTCTAAAAACGACCTTTTTCGAAATTGAGCAAAAAATACTCAAATTTGAGTATGTTTCATAGTCAAAATGGCTCCGAATCAAAATTACTCAAATTTGAAACATGTATAAATGGATTTCTGAAAACATGCACACACTCAAAAATAAAACATCATGTGCTCATTTTTGAGTATTTCCATGTTTCAAAAATAAGTTTGAAATTATTCTAATTATTTTTTAGTATGCCCACGTTTCAAAAATGAGTTTGAACAGATTCTAATCATTTTTGAGTATGTCCATGTTTCAAAAATGAGATTGAACTGGTCGTAATTATTTTTGAGTATGTCCATGTTTCAAAAATGTGTTTTAACTGATCCTAATCATATTTGAGTATGTCCATGTGTCAAACATGAGTACAAACGGACCTCTATTGGCTCAGTTTTGAGTATATTCATGTTTCAATATTCCGAGTATTTCTGGTATTTCAGAATTGAAAGCAGTGGGTCGTCATATTTGAAACAAAAAGTTTCATAAGAAAATGAAAACATCGATTTACTCATATTTGAAAGTGTCATTTTTCTCAGTGTATTCCAAAATTCGCTGAGTAAACAGATACTATTAAAAGAATCCTTCACGTAGAGTAGGTTTATATATTATAGCTGCTGGAACAAGTTGGATGGAACTTCTTTATTAAAAGCGAATTTGATTGTTTGATATTTTTAGATACATTTAATGTTGTTTATAATAGTAAAGAAAACACGCGGAAACTGTGTTTTAATTAGTAAACAAGGGAGGGCTCTGCTCTATACGGGCTACTCTTGACAACCCCCGTGCATACACCGGAAGCTCAAAATATATCTAATTTTCTCTGTTTTTATAATATTACGGATAATTGAATTATAATTACATGACAAGTTGCGATGTTCTATAATCAGGCTCAGATACATTTCCCTTTCATTGAGGAATTTGTTTTGTTTCTTTAGGCCAAGTCAACTGCTTTTTCGACAGCTAACGGCTGTTTTCGTGATTGATTAAAGCAGATCAATTAAACATTTAAAAATAAGCTTGTATAAAATACAGTGGAACTTCCCTTTAACGAAGTCCCTATTTAACGAAGTTTTCTACTTAACGAAATTTTCTGCAGAACGTTGACTTTGAACACCATTAGCATGTAAATTAATCTCCACATTACGAAAAATATATTCTATATAACGAAGTTTATTCCACTTTTGTACGTGTACAGAATTCAAATGAAGCGATTGCTGTTCGAAGGATATGCAAATTTATTTCAGCAGATTCGATTGTATGAAAATAAACACGTTTAGATAATTTCCATTCTGCTTGATGCTAAATAAAACAATTTTTTTTTCACCATTAGAAAAACACTTGTTATCACTATTCTCCCACTTCGAGACTCTAGCGCTGACAGTTGAGGGAAGTCAAAATCCCCTTTTTACCTTCAATGATATAGAAGATGAGGTGTCGCAATGGCGTCAGATGCATTGAAACAAAAAATATCTATTAGAGTCAGACAGGTACCATTCTGACCTTCCATCGCTGATAGACAATTGCTTTGTACATCCAAAAGAATGTGCTTCAAAATACAAATCGAAGAACTTCAAAGTTATTTTTGTTCCTGACAATACAGCTAAACTGCAATCATTAGTCTAAGGAATAATAAAAAAATCTTGAAGTACATTATCGAAAAAGACAGTAAAAAGCCGATGTAGTGAAAACATTAGTTTGAGATTCTGCTGATGAAAGCTTGGGCCAAAGCTTGGGAATGTGACGTGATTTCATCGACCGTACACAACTGTTTTGTAAAAAACGGCTTCATAATTAAAACTGAATCAAATGCTTCTGAATCCAATACCTGTTTGTCATATCTCAAGGAAAAATTTCATGAATTTAAGTTAATTTCTATTTAACGAATTTTCTTCATAACGAAGTTTTTAAGTATAACGATGAGACTTCGTTAAATGGAAGTTCTACTGTATATTAGTTAACAATATCGCTGCCTCCAGGAATTTTATAACAGCGTTACACGACAATTGTTTTAAATAAGACGTTTTAAATGTATCGTTTTAAATATGATGCAATTTCCACCAAAGAGTTGCTTCTCTTTTTAAAATTCACGCGATAATATATTTTTAATTAAAAGAAAATATTATACACTGTTTTAAATTTGGTAACAAGAGATAATATTACTTTTTCCGAAATATGATATAAATCTCTCGTATGAATATACCTTTAAATTGTAAATGTTTGGACTGTAAATATTTTAAATTGTAAATGTTTGGAAAACTGTGCGAGCGCAGGGTGTTCGCATATATTTTTTACGATTTTCATATTAAAATCATAAAATGTTTGTGTTTTAAATGTTTTTAAATTTGGTAAAGCTTATTTTGAACTATCTTTCTACATCGTCACTGAAATATAATATGTAGGTGCAAAACAATTCAAATTTTCTGAAGAACTTAGAAAGTAACTGGAACTTTGTTCCGAAGGTTTCGAATGTAATGTCTTTTTTACATTGTTCTAAATTATTTTCCCGTAGAATAAATATCGAAAGGTATAGTGAAAGAGTGTATAAAAAGATATAGAAGCATGTCAGAATCCGAAGAACTACTGATAAATTTTCACAGCTAAATAATCTCAGCCGATTTACCGCTTAAATATGAATTTGAGTAGTTCACTAGTTTCTGAATGTACAGGCTTCTGATTTATTCTTGTTTAATGCACAATAAACTCTTTTAAAAACTTATTTAACTATGTGTTTATTTCGAAATTAAGTATTGCATATCCTTTGCTTAAATGATTTCAGTATTAAAAATCATAACTAATGTTTAAATGACTTCTTAATATCCAATTTCTGATAGTATGTAGAGTTGATATTAACATTTTTCTCCACTCTATTTATTTTTAATTTGCCTTTATATACAAAGCAATCAACAATCTTATATCCTTTACAAACACTTTCTTTAGATACATTTAACTATGTTTTAAGGTTTTTATGTCCCCTTTGATGATAATAAATGGATATCTTTTTAATACAATCATTTAAATTGACACCAGTTCCATCTAACTGTATATATATATATATATTTTATAATTTTGCTCCGGATAAATGCTTTTCTTAAAGAATTCTCCCAATGGTTCTACGTTCGGCGAAATTTCGTGGAGAAAGGAGATGAAGATTGTGTTTATTGACCTTTTTAAAAATCAAATCCGTGTTACTGTTTTTGTTAACATTTGACACAGCATTTTAACGATTTAACAACAGTCATTTTACTTGGAGGATTTTTTTTTTACCGTAAAAGATCTTGCCTTGGTAGTATTTAATAATTTCTTTACGTTCTGCGGGTACATATTTGGAACAATTTTTCAAATTGAAGCCAGACATTCACGTTTTTCCCTGTCTTATTGGCAATTATACCTACTGTGGATTTACATACAGAAAACCATTGGACCATAGTTAACCATTATCCCCAAAACCAACCAGGAAAGCGCCTTATCACAATTAACCTATATACAAAATTTGAAGAAAATCGGATAATTTTGCATGAAAAACCCATTTATTAAATTAAAAAGGGGGGAGATTAGCCCCCAATTACCCCCTTTATACTTAAACAATGAATCCCCAAAACCAACCCCACGTGACTTTCACAGCGTTCTTTAATAACCGTATCAGAATAATTCTCTACAATAAAAAAAACTGCCCAGTTAAACTGAGGGCATTGAGCTCACAGGCTATTCACTATAATTGTATATTATACTCTTATTTCAAAGAATTTGAAATAAGCCCCTCGAAAAGTAAAGAAATCGACAATATATTAAGGGGGGATCATTCCCCCGTTCCCACCCCCTTATAGTTAACCATTGGACCCGCAAAACTAATCAAGGAATCCCCTTATTACGATGAACATATATACAAAATTTGAAGCAAATCGGATAATTCTGCATGAAACACCCATTTATCTAAATTAAGGGGGATTACCTCCCCATATCCCCCTTTATACTTAGACAGTGAATCCCAAAAACAAACCAGCCCCACCAGTGGCTGAGAGGTTCTGCTCTCGAAGCTGGTAGACGGGAGGTGCTGGGTTCGATCCCAATAGCGCCCGTCGGCCTAATCGTTCGGAGTTTTCGTGGTTTTCTTCGAGCCGTGGATTTATCCATGCGTAAATATGGGTTAGGTTCCCTTAGAAAGACCCCCCCCACGAAGGGCACTCCCCCCGGGCCTATATCCCAAATGTAGATAATTGGCCGTCAATAATCAACCCAACCCAACTCAACCCAAAAACTCAACCCAACTCAACCCAGGGTAGCTCCTTACCACAATGAGCCTATATTCAAAATTTGAAGAAAATCGCATAATTCTGCATGAAAAACCCATTTATCTAAATGAAGGGGGGGATTACTCCCCGTTACCCACTTTATACTTAAACAGTGAATCCCCAAAACCAATCAGGAAGGCGCCTTATCACAATGAACCTATATACAAAATTTGAAGAAAATCGGAAAATTCTGCATGAAAAACCCATTTATCTAAATTAGGGGGGTTAGCATTCCCCCTTTATACTTCACCAATGAATCCCCAAAACCAATCAGGAAAGCGCCTTACCACAATTAACCTATATACAAAATTTGAAAAAATCGGATAATTCTGCATGAAAAACCCATTTATCTAAATTAAGGGGAGGGGAATTAGCTCCCCGTTACCCTCTTTATACTTAAACAATGAATCCCCAAAACCAACCAGGAAAGCGCCTTATCACAATTAACCTATATACAAAATTTGAAGAAAATCGGATAATTTTGCATGAAAAACCCATTTATTAAATTAAAAAGGGGGGAGATTAGCCCCCAATTACCCCCTTTATACTTAAACAATGAATCCCCAAAACCAATCAGGAAGGCGCCTTATCACAATGAAACTATATACAATATTTGAAGAAAATCGGATAATTCTGCATGAAAAACCAATTTATCTAAATTAAGGGGTGTATTAGCCCCCCTTTTCCCCTTTATACTTAACCAATGAACCCCCAAAACTAATCATGGAAGCGCCTTATCACAATGAACCTATATTCAAAATTTAAAGCAAAACGCTTATTTCTATCAAGAGTTATCGCGTTACGTACATACATACGTACCTACATATATACATACATACATACGTACATACAGAACGGGCGGGCACATTAGCTCTCAGGCTTTGATAGCCTGGAGCTAAAAAGTGCAGAAATATAGACTTCCATCCATGTGGTTTTTAAAAGTGCCATTTTTCATGTAAAAAATAATTTCACCTGCCAGACGAGAATTTATATTTTCAAAAAACATATTAGCAGTGAAAATTAATTTCTTTATGCAGAAGACTTTCCTTTTACACCAAAACAAACTCGTTTAAAAGATGTGGGAACAGCCTCTGTATTATTATTGGGCATTTTAAACATGATTTAAAATATTATGACTAGAATTAATTAATGTAATTTTTATTTTATTTATTAATATAATTTTTACATTTACTGCTTTTAACAATTAATAATTTAATGATTATTGTAAAAGATTCTTTCTCATTTTAATATCCACGTGTAAATACACTTTTATGGCGTAATTTTCCCAATTTATTGCTTTTAAACACGTGGTAATTTAATTATTATTTTAAAGCTGGCTTTCTGTTTTTAATATTCATATATAAATACATTTTCTTATTGAAAGAAAATTTTGTTACTGCACAGTCTTAAAATTCGGTAAACATAAAATAAAAAAGACTTTTTCGAAATATGAAATAAATATCCATTGAGATAATGAAATTTTGAAGAAAAAAATTGAAAAACCGCTCAAAAACTAGTCACATTTTATCATGATTGCCCACCGAACACCGTAAGCTCGTGAAGTACGTCCTGCAAAAGATGTTTAAATTGCTATGCATAGATTTTGACCGACTAATTAACCCAACTTCAACATCAAATAACCCTTAAAATAATTCTTCGATTTAAAAAATGTCTGTTTCAGTATGTTTTAACAAGCTTTTCTCCATGCAATTATCAATTTTAATATTATTATATGCAGCAGTTTATTATATTTGATATTATTATATGCCAAGAAGGCCCTCCGGTCACAAAAAGATCATTTACGGACGCGACAACAACATTAGTTACGTTACGTTTTTTAGAATACAGATGAATGCGATAAAATGATTAAACATGTACAAATATATTTGGATATCGAAAGCACAGACAGGTACTTAACATAGCTTGTAATATTCTGTTACATGTTAGCATGCAAAGGTATTTCTATGAGTAAATCAGTACTTTTATATTACCCGCCAGAACATACTCTAAATTTGACTTGCCAATCTACTTTACAATCCACGGCTATATTAAATTTATTAATATTTCATGCGAAAATAATTATAATTATTAATAGATAATGCATTTAAAAAATATAGTTCTCTTATAATTTTTAGAACTTTTACGTAGTTATCTAGAATCTAGAATTGTATTTTCTGCGATGTCCATTATCAATTCAAAGCATCACCGTCGAACCAACATCATAATTTTAGAAATTCCCAGTCTGTCTGATGATGTAACGGTTTTTCACGCTAGTTAAAGTATACAGTTCGTGTAAAAAATTTAAGGACAGCAAAATAAAACCAATACAGTAATGAAAAAACAGATACATAATAAGTTGTGCATCCACGATTGCTGTTAATGATCGCAAATATTCGATTTTCATGGACATTATTAATTACGGGCACAGGTCGGTACTGGTTTTTTACCATTTATTTTCAATTTTGGATCTGAGTTATGAAGCTGAGGAAAATGTCTTTCATGTTTTTAAACTCGTCTTGCTAGATCTCCCCACAAGTTTTCGATAGGATTTTGATCAGGACTTCTCGGTGGCCATTTCAAAGCTTTAATATTTTTCTGGAACGAGAGTTTTGTTTTACAGTTTGTGTGGATAGAAGCATTATCTCGCTGATAAATCAATTTTTTCTCTACCAGATGTGTTGTAACAAGTGAAAGATGGTCAGAATGGGTTTTATATATTCATTTGAACTTTTCTTCAAATACATGCAATTTACTCCATGCAATTAGATGAAAAGCAGTCCAATGTATTAATGGATCCGGCACCTAAAAGAAGTTTTGAGAAAATTGCTTTATCTTTTCTCAAATCATGCAAATAATACTTCCCGCCATCAGGACCATCTAAGCTTAATTTTGTTGCATCGAATAGAATAAAGTACAGCCATTTGTTGTCACAAGACATCATTTTTCTTCCAAAGTGTAAACGCTGGGGTTTGTGTCTAGTTAGTAAAGAGTGTTTACACAATTTTGCTTTGTATATGAAATTTCCAGATCGAGTAATTGTATTGCAGATTGTTTTCCTGCACACATTGACACCGGTCGTTCGATTTTTTTTTTTTTTTACTGGAGTATTTTCCAGTTGATGCTAAATTTAAAACGCTCCATTCATCTCTGGGTGATAGTCTTTAGGCAGGACTCCAGCGTTTTATTTCATACTCATCTTTTAACTTTAAAAAAATACCACGACACGATTAGATCTTCCTATCTTTTTTCGCAATAGACAACAACTCATTACTGACAATGCAAAAGATTCAGCAGCAGCTTTTACACATTGTCAGTTTATTTGCTTTTGGCATTATTTTGACACTAACAACAATCTTAATGAAAAACATCAGAAAATCACTGTATGCATGAGTTTTTAACGTCCAAATTATTAATAGTAAAGCGTAACATTTCTATAGAAAAATAGCGTTGTCCTTAAAGTTTTTACACAGGTAAAAATAGCGCTTGTTTGCATAATTATTATTTTTTCGCAATAACGAATGCATTTTGTTGACTTTTATATTAGTAATTCAAAATTATAATCAAAATCAAATTTCCATTTCAATTATCTCACTTTAAATTTCTAAAATATTTGACAATTTTTGCTCTTTTGAAATTTTTTACACTCACTGTAATAAATCAAAAATAATTAAATGTTTAAATTCTCTTTTTTTTCATTTTAAATAAAGTTGAAATGTGATTCAAAAAATAATATACATTCTATTATTACGACATTTATTTGAAGACATTTATTTGAAGTGAGAAATTTAAAATTCTGGATATATATATATATATATTTTTTAGATAAGAGTTTTAAATGTTCATTCAAATATTTGCTGATTTCTTTATTTTATTATATTACATTGATATTTTTGTGTCAAAATAAAGGAAACTTTATAAACAGTAGTCTGTAATTATCTTTATTTTTTTACAACTTTTAAATCAGCTGGATAAATAATTGAGTAATTTGTAACCACCAGTAAGAACCTAATGTTCATTATATGGCTCAAGGCAATTGATGTCTAGAATATTATTCAGCAGTTTGGTTAAAAAGAGCACACATATCAGCGTAATAATTTAATTTTGAAATAACTATTTGACTTTTTTTACTTTATATTTTTTCAGTGGAAGGAAGGTTTTTTTTTAATCAAATTAATGACGGTAATTATGACGCTTGTTTCTTGCCAATTCAGCGTAAATAAGGTTAATTTTATCTGAAAGCCACTTGTTTTTTCATTGTATTTTTATCTTTATTTAATGTATTAGGAGAAACATATTTTTTTAAGTATAATTATAATTTTTTTAACGCATAAATTAATAATTTAATATATTTCTTGTTCCTTTTATCCGCTAGTAGAACTCATAAAATATAAAAATACGGAAGAGCGAGAGTTATCAAAATTCTCTATCAATATCGAGAATTATAAAATTTTTTTTTACTTTACGGTATTTTTAGAATAAGGAACGGATTTTTATATAAATTTAATTATGCGAATTATATTGTTTGTTTACAACAAATTCAGCATAAATAAGGTTAACTTTACCTGAAAGCTACATGTACGTTTCATTGTATTTTTTTATCGTTTTTAACTTTACTAAGTGAAATATATTTTTTTTTAAGAAAGTGTAGTTAATATTTTTATAAACGATAAATTTATAATTTTAATGTTTGTATTGTTCCTTTTATCTGGAATGAAAAACAATACAATACACGCAGAATTTGAAAATTTGTAGCAGCAAGAGTTTTATTGGGTTGTGCAGGCAAAGTTCGTGCCGGTTGGTCAAACCATTTCGTACCAGAAAATTCTGCCCGTTCATTATTAGACATTATATGTCGAAATAAATGTATAATAATTAAATGATAGAGTTTTCCGTTATGAATTGATTTTTCCAACTGGCGCGAACTTTCCGGACAACCCAATATATCCATTTAAATTCAGTAACGATATTTATTTAAAAATAAATAAATGTGTCTTTCCGTTGACAGATATCAGTTTAGCACCAGAGTGCAGTATTATTTTATGCATAATCTGATCTGATAATTAATCTTCTGTAATTGGATCCACGTGTCAATTAACGTATTTGACAAAATGTGATTGAGCCTAAGAGTATTTAAAAAACTTCTAGTGGTATTCATATTCACTGTAAAGTACATAGTTCACACACAAAAAAATTCCTGTAAAACTACGGGCAGAGGCCGGCATCAGAGCTTCCAGTCATACCCCGTAAAAAAAAAAATCCATGCCCATCATTTTGTGCACCCTGTAATTTTACGGGGCAAAGTAGCACAGCAATATAATGCACTTTAAAACACAATAACACTTTGCTTACTGTTCTGTAGCACGTAGCATGTTAGATAATCATCACAGAATCGCTTTTCTGGCTGGTTAAAATTTTTGAAACACGAGTAAAATGAAGGGTTACACCCTAGCGGACGACGGTGTATGGGGTCGTACCGTATTTTTGCAAACATATGGGCTAGAACTGTAAGAATATGTGGATTGTCCTGAATTTTCTAAGTATCTAAGGGATAAGGCCACTTATTTAGTGGATCAGACCGTTTTTGAACAAATAAGGCCCGTGAAAATTGAAGGGAAAACGCTCATAAATTTACAGTTTTCTCTGAGAGTGTAGTCGTGATGAAGCAACGCTTGTAAGTGGCCCATTTATGGAAGATTAATGTGAAAGAAAAGAAAATATCATTTTAATATATTCTGAGCAATCAATTGTCACATGTGGCAGCTTTTTTACTAGTTATTTTACATTATTTTTGAAACAAATGTTCTAGAATAATGAACTGGAATAATAACTTTTCTACACTGAAATCCGATTATGAATGACTCTTCATAAAAATATGAAATTTATACAAACTTTCCATATTTAGGGTTTCTATATATTTATCCCGCAATTTATAAGAATAATTTATCTTTAAATTAATTAATTAAATTTGCGATTAGTGCGGCATTGATTACATTCTTCACTAATGAAAATGCCGAAGTTGCCAAAGTTCTTGACAGATATAATTTATGTGGTATATAATAAATTCAGACATTCAGAAAAATAAAAGCAATCGATTCATACTAAATAAACGGATAACGCAGGAAAAAATTGGTGTTTTCGTAAATATTAATGGCGAATTTATTTCTTTGTATGTTATTTAATAACGTTTGCACTTATAATAGTTAATTTTACATTTCTATTCTTTTTTAATTAACTTCCCATTTTTAATGCGTTTTAAAACCTGATTTTTTTAATATTTACACTAAAACTATTAATTAATAAAATTTAACCATTTGAAACATCCATAATTTCGTAATTAAAAGTAGAGGTATTGTTTTTAATTCTTCAATATAGATTAGAAAGCGAGTTTTATTTTACTGGATTTGTTTCTGCAAACTGTATGCTGAAATATAATGTAACTGTATTATGAAACGTAATAGCAATCAGTCACAAATGCAAGATATTGTGTCATATGTCTCAAAACTAAATAATAGTCGCATGTTTCTTGAAAAATGTCAAACAAGTCACTCTGCTCAATCTTTTGCATTTTAATCATGCAAATTGTGAAAATTTCGTAAATAAGAAGCCAAGCTTAAATCATACTTAAATATGAAAATTAAAATTTGAAACTCGTACAATCTCTAATAATTTTTTTAATTTAAACTTCAAAGCGAATAAATGATATCCTACAAGGATGGAGCCCAAGAAAATATTGGTTTTTAAAAACACTACAAGATGTATTACAAAATAATAATCACGAGTCACATGTATATGTTTAAGAAATTTGGTTTTCACAGACAATCTTCGAAATATTCTACCTGAAGGTCTAAACACAGATAAAAACGAGGTTTTATTATTCTGATGATAGCTGCCATAACCTATTGTGTACAAGAGGTAATAAAAAATAATCATTACGAATCATACGTACATCTTTAAGAATTTTTTTTTAGACAGACTATCCTGGAAATATCCTAACTGAACGTCGAAACACATATAAACACGACGTTTCATTATTCTGAAGATAACTGCCACAACCTATAGTGTCACTGCATAGATCTCGCATTGAGTATTTTCAAGTAATCATTATTCTCAAGACATCTATCACAGTTCATTGTGTCACCGGAAAGATCCGCCTTCGAGTGTTCTCAAGTAACTCTCCAAGGGTGTGGTTTATTCATGTAGACACGCCTTCCAAATCACACAGAAAACAACCATTAAAAAATGTCACGTGAGGTGAAATCTGGTGAATTATTAAGATGATAAAGTACTAATACTAGGCTATTACAAACATGAATAGGCCATATAACGGTTTTGTAAATCAATAGAATGGCGAGGGAAATTGAAAAGGACTTTTTATTTATAGTTACAGCACATGAACGGGCAAATTAAACATCACTACTTATCTTTAAAGAAAGTAAGTATTGGTCAAGATTTCGGAATCAGTTCCAAATGAAGAATTTTTCCTGATTATGACTGTTAGAAGCTTGGAATATTTTAATTCCAGTGGAAAAGTTTCTTCGGAAAATAGAATTAGACAGACCGCTGTCTGCTTGTATTCCAATACCTCTGCAGAAAGCAGGTACAAAAAAGAGACTATAGCTCTCTTAGACTCTGAATTGCATGTCACTTTGTGGCCTCATGCGAGAGCCTATTTATACTTTAAAAGGACGTGAGTTAAATTTACTTGATTGAAGGACCAGATAATTAATAAAAGTTTCTTCTCAATTATTTGAATAAAAAAATGTAAGCTTTGCTTACCTTTTATAAAGCGTAGTCCTTATTCATGACGCAGCAAATGGTGCTTGCTATCCGAACATGTAAATTCAATTTTATTAAATGAAAACTGGAATCTTTGTAGAAACACAAAGTATCGTGACTTGTTGAGAACAATCTTTATGTATCTGAAAAACTATACAATTATCTTGGTTAAATATTTTACACACATACAATACAAAAGGAAAGGTTATTAAATCCATAAAAAGAGTTGTGCTTCGTCTAAATTCCAGAGCATATTGCTTCCAGAACACAATTCGTTAAAAATGGACGAGCGAAATTGTTTATGTCTGATTGTTACGTAGTTTCAGCTTCAACTGATGAATAAAAGGGGCTCTTGAAAGTTCTTACACGATATTAGTCTGCTGAGCACACTTCACAAAGGTTTATTGCTGAGGTAAACAGTTTATTTAGAATGTACATTTGTAAGGATTATGTCTCTGTAGAACTATAGTGCTGCCATCTTATGGGGTTTAAAAGAAGTTCCATTCCAGGTGGTGGCGACGCCTGTTGGTAGTTTACAAAACAAATTGTTGCATATATCACAAACCAGGGAACAGATGGAATCAATTTATAAACTGTTTCCAACATACTTTCTTCTAAATTAAATGGCATGGGAAAATCTAGAGAGTCTATAGGTGGTTATAGAATTATGGAAAACCAGCTGTCAGAATAACGCCAGTATTTGTTATCTGTATATTGTCAAATTAAAGGTTTTGAGTAGAAATTGTAGCATCCTCGAAGTTTTGAACAGCTGACACATTGACAACAAACTTTTTGGCACACTTTATTAGAGTCTAAAAGGAAGCGGAAAATAAAAGTGTCAATTAACGAACTTATATAACTATCTTGAAAATGGCGCCGTATGAGCGCTGAAGCATATATCGATCATTAAAAGATTTTTATAAGCCTTTGTGTTTCTTTTTGTATCACTTAAGCATTTTATCTATATTATAATTAGTGATCTGATTATGTTATTATGTAATGAACTCTATTTCAATTAAATTATAGAGTAGGAAAAATAAGATAGCCCCAGCCACAAAACGCGTATTTATTAAACTTACAGATATGATATATAATTGTAAGTTTTATTTCTTTCTGTGCCCTTTTCTTCATAAAATTAATATTTTTAGTTGACAACTTCTAGTGAAGAACTATATACTATATTGAAAATCTTAAAAATATTTTGTTTCAAATATTACTACACCGAAGATATTAAAAAAAAACTTTTTTACTTGTCTTTCAGGTCAGATACTTTACATAACACATTTATATTTTTTTTAGAAACGAAGGTTTTTTTTACTTATATTTCACATAGATCGAAAACAACAATCTATCTTAATCATTTATGGATCAACATTTGTTTAAATCTTGAAGTTCCAAAACAACAATGTCATGAAATTTAATGCTTTTTAATGGGTGATTCCTTTCTTAAATATAGTAATAATAAAAATGAACAATATTAGGATATAATTAATTTATTATTGATCACACATGTTAAAATAAACGTTTATAAAATATTCTAGTCGAAAAAATTTACACTGTAAAAAAAGTTAACTGTTTCTTAATCTAAGAAAATATAATATAACCATAAACGGAAATATGCAATAACCTCATTCGAATTACCGAGGATTCCGAAAAGTGTTATTTATCTTTATCAACCCCAGAACCCAATATAGTTTCGACATTTAAAGACACATTTATAAAAACAAAGGTTTTTTTTCTGTTGTTGTTGCTGTTGCCGCAGATTTTCGGAAACGTTTTCGTATAGTTTTTATACTGTATTAAGCAATTTTCTCAACTAAGAATACTGGCTTTAAGGATACTACTAATTCTCAAATAAACATTTTCATGTTCAACAAACATGTTTTACATACAAATATTATAAATTAACAGCATTAACATTAATAGTAAAATTAATATCAGTTTTTTAAACTACCTTGTATAAATTCAATTGCGCATCTGTAAAAGATTATTTAAGAATTGATAGCAATCTAGGAACTGATATCAGGTTTGAGATAATTGAATATTGCAGTATGAAAACTACTCGGAAACATTTATGAAATTAAGTTGCTACAAAATATTTTTTTTAATAAATACTTCTTTAAATATCATAAATATATTGGTTTCTAAAGATAAAGAATACTTTTAGAAATCGTAGATAGCTCGGAAAAGGCTGCTGTATATTTTCGTACGTGGTTATATTACGTTTTTGTAGATTTAAGAAACATTTTTTAGTGATATTCATTGAAATAGGTATATTTAGAAAGTAGAGATATCTTTAATTTTAATAATTTAATTTTTACTTACCAGTTTAAATACAAAGAATTTTGCTATTTATGTTTACTTATTTTATAAAACACATCTAGCGTTTGAATAAATGATGTTTGAAAAAAGAAATCTGACTTTTATTTGAAACAGATCAATGGCAACATACTGTCAACTTTATCAATTAGAGAAACTTTATGCATATTTTATGTAAAACGCATTTTAAATTAAACTACATTACCCGTACACCAAATAGTACTATAAAAATGACGCACACATTGTTGTCTTATTTTAACTCTTTAAATCCCACGCTTTAAAAAACCGAATGACCTTAGAATCCCAACAAAATAGCCCAATATACTCTATTTTTTCGTTCCCCCATTTTTCACTAGGTACGTAGTGGAAATAACTCCACTGCCTTCTCCCTTTATTCAAATTTCGACAGGTGTTACACCCCTCTGTTTATCATTGCTCCAGTTACAGAAAAAAAAATTCTTGTTTTTCTTTCTCTACTGTCCAGAAATACCAACACATTACCCCATCCTTCACTAACGGAGACCTCACCCTTGACAGCACCCCAACCATTTTAAAGGGAAGGCAAATCCTTCCAGCTATCCTGGGCTACTGTGGGTTTCAGAGCAATGGGCTATTTTCGGCTATTGTGGGATTTAAAAAAGTACAGACTTTGGAATGGAAGAAGGAAAAAAAATGAAAAATTATTCTACTCTTATTTGTCAGTGGTTAAAAAAAAAAAAATCCAATATTTTGTGTTTCCAATATTTTGCTTCATTTAAGAAACCGAAAGCAGGTAATTGTGTCAGTCTCCACCCCATTTAATGTGTAATATCAGAAATATGATTTAAAAATGCTACATACTACATTATTTGAGAATACATCTAAATAAAACAATAAGCTGCATAAAAGTATAATCGTTTCTATAACATGTGTAACTTTTTAACTAAAATACGTTCATAAAGTCCTCTCGAAAAATATTGTTTGAGGAAGAAAAGGAAAATATAGAACACGAATACATATTGCGAAACATTTTTTAAATAATAGTATAAGGGAAACTGGGATCTAATGGGATACGTTTTACATTTTATATTTTAGATAGTGTAATCTATAAAATTACCGGATATTTTTGACAGACAATTATTTAAACAGTTTTCCAATAAGAAACAAAATATGTTCGTAGTGAACAAGCCCGTAACTTAAATTAAAAATATAAAAAAAATCGACTGCGTAAAAAGCGAACTAAAAACATGCAAACGGAGCTTTTGACTGTAAAATAGTCTAGGAAACGTCTTCATTTTCAAAGATCTATCCAATGATATGCCACTCAATATGGTGCGCACATTTTTTTCGTCTCTACCGCCATTTTGTCTTTTACGGCCGCCATTATGAATTAATGAAAACAAATTCTAGCCAATAACTATCGGATGGTTAAGACGAATCAATAGGGACATCATTCATTAAAATCCATCCAGCCGTTGGGATGTTTCGATGATATAAATAAATCCACATACCCACCATACATACACACCCAGATAGGCGTCAAACACAAAACCCTTCTTGGCATTAGGGGTAAAAAGAAATATCCTTATCTTGTGAAATGAATTTTTCCCGCAGATCTTATGGGACTTGCCATGTCGATAATGGTACACATTAATTAAGCATAAATGTTACCTAAATAAGAAAATTCAGGAATTATACCGGCATTTTTAAAAACTCAATTAATAAAATCCAGAAAATAAATTTCATTTCAAATCTATCAAACTTTACATAAAAATTACTTTATAATTCTGTAATATTTACCAATGGAAAATTGATTGAGGTCTTTATTATTTTGTTATGATTCTAATGAAAGTTATATTTGTAAAATCATATTAATGTAAACAGAGATAAAATAATAAGGTGCATTAAAATTTTGGGTACTTTCGTGTATAGCGGTCCCACAATTACGATTATGCCAAGGTTGTAGCTATGATTTCGGCAAGATCGTCGCAAAGCTTAAATGTGCTTCATATATATACGCATATATCTACTCCAAATACTATATATGTGCTATATACATCATTATATACATATTATTTACGTCTTATAATGTCATATATACATCATATACGTCTTCTACCCGTCATATATGTGCATCATACATGCATCATATATTACTATAACTTGGCTATATACGTCACAAAATGTAATATACATCAGGTACTATTATAATGTCATATATCCTTTATAATTTGGCGATAAATCTTGGTCGCTTGGCTATCCATTCTTGGGGGCCGCTATAATACGAAAGTACCTAATTTTGTGTACTAGAAGTATCATTAAATAAAAAAATTTAGATGCAATGTTTATATACAATCACTTTGGTGAACATTCTGCCCCCCTCACTAATCTGATATTCCATGAATCCCTGTAACAATATGAACTGCTTTTAAACTTGGTGTAAAATAATTGTTTATCACTAACACATCGGATTTTGCAAATGAATATAATGCAAATAAATAGAATGCACATAAATGAATTAAATTCTTCACAATAATATATAATAATGCTGAAAACCGAGTTAAACAGATATTTCTTAGACATAACAGAATCCCTCACAGTTAGGATTAGGAATGCTTTGCAATCAGGAAAAAGGAAAAAGAAATAAACATACGTTTTCGTGTAATACTGGTTCTGTTATACATTGACGTAAACATGGACATTCAACAGTTTTTTTCTTCTTTTTTTACGAATAAATCCACTTGTTTCGATTCCCCTATGTCTCATTAGTCACCACTTTCCAATGAATCTAAAGCTAAATGTTTGAAAATTATATGTCGAACAAGGATAAGAATGCATATCTTGTATATAGTCTGTCTCAAAAGTATAAGCATTCTGCAAATCTGGTTTAAAATAATTGAAGAAGAAAATATTTTATGCTATTTTACAATAAATACTCGACATTTAATCAAAATTAAATTAAATAAGCCATTTTTGGTGGTTAAACTAAACTAAACTATTTATTTCTTATTTAATTTTTCCTTTTCTTGAAGAAACGCTGTCTCAAAGGTTTAAGCACTTTATGCAAATTTTTTTAGAGACACGGCATTGGCCGTGTGCCGTGTGTAATGACGTTGTATGACATCATATTGCACTTTTATAAAAGTATAAAAGGTGGATAAATTATTTCCTCTCGTTTTAAAAATGCCGAAGGATAACAAATTTACAAAATGTGAGATTTTGAAAGGTTTTTAATTGAAATCGTAAAATAAAACTGTTTCTGAAATTGCAAACGTTTTAAATCGATCAAAGCGAGGTATATATCAAGTACTCTCTAGAAATGATAATTTTAAACGGAAACCAAGATGTG
Source organism: Maratus michaelseni (assembly GCA_963931845.1). Classification (NCBI taxonomy): domain Eukaryota; kingdom Metazoa; phylum Arthropoda; class Arachnida; order Araneae; family Salticidae; genus Maratus; species Maratus michaelseni. The sequence continues at coordinate 450,592,957 of OZ007589.1, read as the reverse complement.
GACGACCACGTATGGCGACTGCTCAGACTAATCGGAGAATACGTAGATTGGTATCTAGACAAAATATGTCCGTAAGGTAAATTAAAAATAATCTCAGTGTACAGGTGTCCAAGGACAGTGTGCATAGACGTATTAAATAGTGTGATTACATCATACTAAAGAAAATGGCTCGCAAACCGTCTCTCAAATTACATCACAAACAGGCAAAATGAACTGGACTAAAAAACACATGTCAAATGGCTTACTGTTTTATTCAGTGATGAGAAAAAGTGGAACTTAGATGGCTCTGGTGGTTTGAACGCGTATTGACATGATTTACGAAAGGAACCAAGGGCATTTTTCAGCAGTCAGCAATTATGGTTTGGGGGGGGGGGGCATTTGGAATCAATGGCCAGACCTCTCTGGCTTTTCTAAAAGGAAGACAAGATTCAAAAAAGTATCAAGAGACGCTAAACCAACGTTTGATTTCATTCGGTGACATTTTGGGGGGTCCTGAATGGACCTTTCAACAAGACAACGCCTCAATCCACGTATCTTATTCTACAAAACTGTGGCTTTCTCAGAAAAATGTTAAAGTTCTTGACTGGCCAGGTTTAAGTCCAGATTTAAACCCGATTGAGAATGTCTGGGGTATTTTAACCTGTCAGGTTTATGACAATGGAAAGCAGTATGACTCTATTGAAGAACTCCATGAGGCTATTGAGAAAGCATGATACTCTTTGCCACCAGAAACCCTACAAAAACTAATAATTTCGATGGACGAACGTATATTTGAACTAATCCGAAATCACGGAAAAATAATTTGTAAGTAAAAGTTCTGTAAAAATCATAAATGTGGTTGTTTTTGACATTGTGCATAAACTTTTGAGACAGTCTTTTTTTTAATTTTTTATTATATTTTTTGCAATTATGCAATTTATTTTTTTCTACTTTTGATATCATTTATTTAAATAATGTTGCGAAACCTTCAAATAAAAAATGTCATTATTCATTCTAACTTTTTATAATTCTTTGAAAATCGACGTTTTATGCTTGTGCTTAAAGTTTTGAGGCAGACCTTATAAATAAGGCGTTTTATAAAAGACTCCTGCACTTTGAAAAGAATATTTCCGAAACAATCTGTAAGGGTTATGTAAGCGGTGTGTTTTAAAAGAAACCCATAAAAAACTAATACAGCAGAATCTAAATAAGTTAAATCTATAACTTATACATTGCACAAAAAGATATAGTCGCAGCATGGTGATGTAAATATGTGGGTGGGTTGATGATTAGACAGATAGTTTGTGTGATTGAATCACACTTTTAATTATTTGACACTAATTAATTTAGCAAATTAACTTTTTAAAATAACTAAAATAAAACACAGCTATGAAATAAAAAAAAAAATCAAATTGCTTCTAAATGTAGAAAAAAAGCATTTTTTATTGAATGAACATTTTATTGCTTTAATCTTAAACTCTGCACCTTGAGGCAGAACTGTTTTATTTTTCACCTAATTTAAAATCTTCCATTTTCATCTGTTACTTATAATTTTTTGTAATTGTTCTGGTTCTTGATTTTCAATCTTCATAGTGATTGTTGCCCACATAATACATATTACCTATTTATTTCCTTTCAATTAGTTTCTGGCTCTTGTAGAATTTATTGCTCTGGCAGATAGATCGATAAGGGGTCTCAGGAGTCTTAGTTTTCCTCCAAAGATGCAAGTGTGCATCATGTCACATTTTATTTTATTTCTCATTTCATGTAACACACGATAAAATGAAATTTTTACCAAAAATAGGTCAGTATCTGCTTGGTTTAACATAATTATTTCAATGTTGTACAACTCATATTTAATTATTTAAAAAAAGTTTAAATATTTAAAGAAAAGTAAAAAAAAACTCTTCGTCTGGTATCCACTGCGCGCAAAGTTGTAGAAAAAATATTGCTTCAGAAATAACAAACAAATCTGATAACGATATATAATTGATGTATCTTGAACTTATTCTTGAATTTCAAACAATTAAAAGTTTAATTTTTTTAATTGTAAAATTAAAAAAAAAAATAATTGCTTGAAATTGAAGTATAAGTTCAAGATACATCAATTTTACATTGTTTTTTTTACTTTTTTTTAATTTAAACTTTTTTTAATAATTAAATATGAATTGTACCACATTGAAATAATTATGTTAAATCAAGCAGATATTGTCATATTAGTGGTAAAAATGTCATTTTATTGTGTGTTATATAAAAACAGAAATAAAATAAAATGTGACATGATGCAAACTAGTATCTTCGGAGGAAAAGTAAGACTCCTGATAACAGCAAATCTTATACCTACACTTGAATTCTTATCTCTTACCTGATAATTGTATGCGTAGAATGAATATAGAAACATGTATATGGCTTTATATTTCAGAGATATTATTTATCATATTTAATTTAAAATATACTCTTGCGTTCATAACATATTTATTGCTTTTCACTTGTTTATAAATTACAATTTTATAGTGCATATAAATATTTGCACTTTGAATGTTTTTGATAGCTGCCATACAGTACATACAAAGCAGATAGTCCTTACACTTAAGAAAACTATTACGCTACATATACTTAAACTGCAATTCGTATCCCTTCTTAACTAATATTTTTTTTATAATGTTTAAGTCTTTAAATTTTAAAATAAATATCATTCATTTTTAATTCGAAACATATTTGTACTTTTGAAATGTTTCATAAAATCTGACTGTTTTTCTGCTCACATACACACACGCACACACACATATACAGAATGATTATAATTAAAGTTCCACATTCAAAATGCTGTGGAAATGGAACAACTGATCAGAATGACTTCAAGTTTAACCTGAATACACTGGAAGAAAGGGGAAATGGTATAGCATAAGAAAGAAAAAGTTCCAAAGTGTATCAGGAGATGGCGCTGTAAGCTGCATAACGAGAAAGTCGATTCGGCTACAAGTGACATTTTAAATTGAAATACGACGGCTTTGGCATGAGTTGGACAGTAAACCAACCATACTGTTCAATGTGCATGAGTGTTTCGATTGTTTGACGGAAAAAATGACTTCCAAATCAGTCAACAGTTTTGGTACTGTTAGTGGACAGGCCATCCACCACGGCAAGGTCGTACCACTTTGGATGATATAAATCGGTTTTTAATTGCCCTTGGGCCAAACACAGCATAAAAAGCACATAATGATTCGGTTTTCAATTGCGCATGAGAGACTTTTAATACGCACAGAATGCCGCTTACAACGCCATCTATTGATACACTTTGGAACTTTTGTCTTCTTATGCCATACCGTTTTCCCCTTCTGCCAGTATATTCAGTTCAAATTCAAAGTCATTCTGACCAGTGGTTCATTTTTTTACAGCATTTTGAAAGTGGGACTTTAATTAAAATAACCCTTTATACTAGTCGTAATTTGGATGATATCGATCGAACATATTCTTACAATCTAATTATATCAGAATATATGTTGTAATGATTGAGCATAAGAAGTTGTCTTCAATCATATAAACAGTTGAACGGGAAAAAGTCTCATAGCTTCTAATCAAGCAACATGTAGCAACTAAACATCAAGTTTATTTTCATTTGGAAGCACTAGTCACAGACAAGTGTATGAATGTGCTTCTATTACCAGTGACAGAGAGAAAATGTTTGCATTATCTTTTTTATATTACACAAGAACATAGCCCTGTACATTGCATGGGCAGCCTTACAAAAATCTTAAAGTCATTGGCTAAACATTATGCGAATAGCAACATAGAAACAAACCATTTATTAGCTGCTGAAAAGTCATACTGTGAATTTAAATTAACCATTTATTTCGAGATCACAGGGTCAGTTCCCATAAAGTACTAAGACGTTTTAATATCCTTAAGCGCCCCTATTTTATTCTGGTGCCATAAATTGTCCTCTGTTCTCTTTGTTATTTAACGTCATAGACGGAGACAAAATGTCTGGAACACTTGCCTGGGTGGTCTTCTGGTGGACACTTGCGGTTTGAAAGCCCATCCGCCACAGCAAGGTCGTAACACATTGGATGGGAAAAATCGGTTTTTCATTATCCTTGGGCAAAAAAACCACATAACGATTCAGTTTTTAATTTCACATGAGTGTCTTTTAATTTGCATAGTATGCCGCTTACAACGCCTCTATTGATACAGTTTGGAACTTTTGTTTCTTATACCATACCATTTCCCTGTTCTTCCAGTATATTCAGTTCACATTTGAAGTCATTCTGACCAGTAGTTCCTTTTTTAAAGCATTTTGAAAGTGGGACTTTAATTATAAATCCCTGTAGTATATACATATATATTACAACTTATCCAATCGAAATTATTTTCAGAGATTTTATCTACATCAAAATTTAAGCACACAAAGAACATTTAACTTTTCTAGAAATTAAATTTCAGTCACGTATGGAGATAATCAAATACAGATCAGAAAATGTACCCTTTTATCAAAGCTTTCGCTATTACTTTTGCAGAATATTTTTCTTTTCTTCGAAACTTTTAGAAATTGTTTTCATTTTTAGATTTTTGTCTGTTTCGTCACAAGATGTCAAGATTAGTTTCTATGTACGTGAAATTGTTTTGACTTCACTCGCATCTGAAATATTTTATCTTTATAAGATTTTTTTTGTCACATCGGTATTCCAGATTTGAAGTTTTTTATAAAAGAGCAGTATTTTTATATTAATATAAATTCGTCCAAAGACACGGCTTGACTATGCGAGTTTCCTTAAAACTTATTTTATTAAAACACAAGATTCCATTATAGATTTTGAATGTTATTTTTATAAAATATTAAGCGTATGCTTTATTTCTGCCAAAGGAAATATAAATAATATGCAGAAAATTACTTTAAAAAATCGCGATACGTCCTTGGATTGCAATATTTATTATCGGAAAATGTGAGCAATATTCATCATAGACTTTTGTTGCGCCAAGTACACACAGATATAGTCAAAAATGTGTGTTTTACTTCGTATACACTCGTGGGATTTATCCTAATCGTTAAATATGTTATGTACAGTTATGAAAAGTTATCATCAAATATTAATTCCGAAGATATAAAATATATGTATAGTTACCAATAGATTGAGGGAATAATGTCTATAATTTATAGATATGCATAAATTGTTCTTCGTGTGGCAACTACATAATAAAAATAGCACAATCATTCATTTTTCAGATAACAGCAGCTGCCATTTGTGTTCTTTGGATCAACGTAGCCCGGAAAAGTATTTGTACTTTTAATTAAATATTCATTTTTGTTCGACAGAAAATGTGTTAAGGGTTTATTGATAAATTTTGAAAAATAAAATTTAGATCTTATGCGGTTTAGAATCAGGATTATTAAATTAATAACCGCAAAATATACAGAAACGCCAATGTGAAATAATAGTATAACTGTATATAAATGAAAACTTTCCATATATGTGCACGGTTCTAAAGACAACATTCTAAAGATTTCTTTTCTATTATTGCAGTGATTTCCTTAGATCGTCGATAAGAAAGGAAAATCCATATTTAAAAAACCAAATATATAAAAATAAGCTCTGAACACACATACCATGTTTCCAATTAAGGTGACATATATATATATATATATATATATATATATATTGTACAATTATTTTTGATATATATATATATATATATCAAAAATAATTGTACAATATTATTCATTTGTTTTGTTAATACGAATTTCTTAACAATTTTCATAACAAAATATACGGTGATTCGGATCTCCTAGGCAAAATTTTAAGGGATTAAAGAACACGCCTAAAACGCTCAAAACACCATACGATGCATCGTCGTAACTCTAATGGTTAAACGCTTCAGGACGCTTTCTAATTGTGGAGAGGACTATGTGTAGTGCCCAATTAGGACTTTCAGAGGACTCCCAACCGCAGCATCCTGTACAAAATGCGTGTCCTCCCTTTCCTTATTAGTAAACCAAGCAATCCATTTTGCAACCTACTATAGAAATGAAGGTATGTATGGGGAAAACCAGCTCTTTGTGTATTTAATGACAGTGCCATCTGTCGGTTCGCCGCTTTGGATACGCCCTACATTGTACGGCGAAAGTAGCTTGTTTAGATGTGCTCTATCACCCCTTAAAATTTACCCTTCAGTTCTGACTCACCCTTAACTTCTCTGAAATAAATTTAATCCAATGTAAGATACTACATCCTTCCCTCTCCACTTGCTTGAGCTACTTAATTTGCAAATTATTTATTTATTCTTCTAATTTTTATCCATATTAGTATCCTAGTTAGTAACAGAATTTCACATAAATAAAACCAGCAATCATTCGTTAGATATAGCGTAGAAAACATGGTTCTCTCCAGTGTTGGGAAAATTTTTAATTGTAATTATCTGCAATGTAGTTACAATTTAATTGTATGTAAATGATTATAGTTACAATTTAATTGTATTTTCACACATGATTATAGTTACATGATGTACACACATGATTATAGTTACCCACATTCAAAAATAGCAATTTTGTCATACATATTATGTAATCAACATCTCCTTTACTTGCACATATAAAACGAACAACAATAAATAATGTATTATTAGAAAGGCTTTTGAAAAAGCTTCTGACACAGTACACTCACATTTCGTTAAAAGACGTTATTTGGTTCACATTTGCTTTCAAATAAAAATTCATATAAATAAAACAGTAAGGGAAAAATAGAACGGGTTTGGTCACAGAATTGATAAAATCGAATGTCGTTATAGATTCTATTATCTACCATTATTTATTCAAACATTATGATTATTTATGAAGTCATTAAAATTGTTGTAGTAATTAATTTTAATAGTAGTAATTAATCGAGTGCAACCGAAAAACGGCGCAGGAGTACTGTTTTTTATCCCGTTTAGGCGTGTAAATTTTTGTTAAATTAAAAATTTTCCTATTTAAATGCAGAATATTTAATATATATTGCATAAAAGGTTTTCTTTTTTTATATAAAGATTCTGCTGTCACATCATAGTAAAAAAGTGAGCAATGTGAAAAAAAAATGTTTTGATGACATTTTGTTATTAGGTGTTAATATGTGGTTTTTAAATGCAAAAGTGCTGTCATATTTATATCTACCCTATATATATAAAATCCTAATTAAACAAATTTGTGAAACGATTTTATGAAACGAATTTATCTACCCTATATATATAAAATCCTAATGAAACAAATTTGTGAAACGATTTTATGAAACGAATTTATGAAACGATTTTATGAAACGACTGATTAAACGACTGATTATGTTTCAGGGCTATTTTTAATAAAATATTAAACGCTTGATGGTGAAATTAATACCAATTGTCCATAAAAATCCGCGGATGTCAAAACTGGTAATAGAATTTTGAAATTGGAATTAGTTTTCGAGATATTAATTTTTTCTAATTTTAATGACATTTCTGTAATGATGGCAACTAATTACTCAGTTTTTTTGTGACAAAAAAGGGGAAAAAATTGAAAAGGATCCCGATAGGGATTATTGATTTCTTTTTATTCGTTATCTTCAAATTGAAATTGAATTTATCTTTTATTTCAATCGATAATGAAGACAAGATTGTGATTAAATTATGTTTTTCAGGAAAATTTGAAAAAAAAATCACATTTCTATCGTCAGGATTCAATGGTCTGTCAGCATTTAATTTAATTTATAAACTGAAAATATTTTGAATAAATTCGCCCAAATGACGTCATTTATGTAAACGCAAAAGAAAGGAGCAAAAAAATATTTATACAATTTGTTTAGCGTAAAATGTCATTTATCCTATTTTATATATAATCAGAAGTAATTTGTATCGAAAAACAATAATAATATACGTATAATTAAAATACGCATATAAACAAAAAAATCGTCGAATTTGTTTCCATGGCTGTTTATGTCATTTGGCACCAAATCTCACTTTCTGATGCCCGAATTGTGCCAAGCTTTTTAAAAAAGCGTCAAGACCCCTATAATAGAAAAGCACCAAAAGTTCATTGGGTTTTTCATAACTTTTGGCAACAAATCTATGTATATTAACGAATCTATCCCTTTTTGAAGCTCGAATTACGCCAAACCTAAAAGCAAAGGATCCTATACTGGAAAAGTACCCGATTTTCTTATGGACAATATTCAAGTGACATAACAAGGTGTAAAATTATCGCGGATAGCAAATTTGTTTAAATATGTCATCAATTAATGCCGAATAAATGCGGGCATGCATGCACAAAATATTTAATTAATTTTGTATGATAAATAATTATTAGAAAATTCGTATATACATATTAATTAAAATAAATAATTTACATATTTAAAATAACATGAAAATATGCATGATGGTGCACTAAAATAGAGAGAAAATTAAAACCTGTTACTAAAAATGTCTATAACAGTACTTTTCAATACCGTGGTTCTTAATGTTATTCACAAGCAGATGGAATTTTTCTCATCCTTAAACGCAAAGGAAGAATAGAATACAGATCGTTGTTTTAAAAGTCCGAGAGGTAGCCACAATTTAAACCTAACCATTTTATACAAGCTGGTTTTCAAGTTGTAATTGATTTTACTTATCAATCCCAAAAACAGTCGTCAGTTGTCGCAACAGCTGTGTATGAGGCCATGGTAATCAAAAATTGCCCCATTAAAACTTTAAAAGCATGGCAACCCAATAACAGATTTACCAATATTTTTAAAATAAAGCATGCTGTCATGTTTTTAGAGGCTTCGAAGTCTGAGTGGGGGTTGGCGAGCTTAGCTCTCAGGGGGTAGGCCCCCTAGTTTACATATAAATTTTACGTCCAATAATATGTTAAATATTAAAACTAAATGTGAATTTATACTAATAAATCTTAATAATGTCATTATGTCATCATATATATTATTTTCGAAATCATCATCTCTTTTTTCATTGCACATACGAAACGTACAATGATGAATGGACTACCACACGAAATATTTTTAACAAGCTTTTGACTCGCAAGGGAACCACTTTTTGTGCAACTCGCACTTAGGATCGAGACTTAGGATTGCATTTTGTAGCCCTATACATAAAAGTTAAAGAACCGAAAACATTTCTCAGTTAAAATCATATTTTACATATTTTCTATACTTTTAATTTTGAATTTTTAAATTTTGAATTGTTAATTTCACGCTTAAATCGAGTTAAGTCGCCAAATAGGGTGCTGCGAATGCAAACCACTTCTCACTCACACAAAGCCGAAGAGCATGACATTAGGCTAGGGTTGCTGGGAGAAATTCTACGGTAATGATTAGACCCAATGTCGTGCCGCCAAAAATACAATTATAATGTTGTATATTTTCAAAATAAAATTCGTAGATTTTGAAAGAAATTGTTGAACTTTTTTCAATATTTTATTTTTACTATTAACTAATTTGTATTTTTAAGTATTTTTCTTTATAAAAAAAATATACGTTAATAAAATATGTAAATGGTCTCGAAAATTGCATTTTCAGAAAAATATGCTGCTGTAAAATCAATAAATATGATATTAACAGAAACTGTTAATCAATTCTCAAACTTCGTAATATAGGGCTTTAAAATGCAGTAGATCTCAATTCTAGGTGCACCAAAAGTGGTTCGCTTGTTAGTACATTCACATTTAGTTAATACACGTTGTTTGTTTTAAAACTGTACTTAATTAAATATTAATTAAAAAAAACGTGTCAGCAAATAATCAGAAAGATTGTACTGCAAAAGCTTCACACAGTTCCACTGGCATATATGAATTTTAGTAAAAATTTGATTTCATAAAAGTGAGTACCATTTGGTATTGCATTTGAGATTTTAAAATATTGCATAAGAATAAAAATAAAATCTACGAAAAAAAGAAAATGATTACACGTTAAAGAAAAAATATTTTCGAATGCTTTTTCGAGTTTGATTATAAAAATCATCAGTGAAATTCATAATATATATATATTTTTTAATGTTTTAAATAGAGATTTTACCTAACGCATTATTATTTTAGAGCATGTGTCCAGCCCTTAGTATAGATTGTAAGGGATCGACTACTCTCGTCACGTGAGTAGGCGATGTTTGAATGAGATCGTAATTTTTTGTCCAATAACCGGCCATGTGCGTAAAAGATTTAGCAATGCTCTCTTTCTCTAACTTTCGAGGGATGTCTGAATCTCGGAAATTGTGAGTCGCCGTTTTCTTTCAGTTATGCAAATTTTCTGGAGCTGGTCGATAGATACTGTGAAGTATATAAGCAGCGAATTTTCATTTCAGAACGGAGCTCAGGGGAGCTAGAGCAGACTTAGCTTGGGAGATTTAATATTGAGATTTAGATTGAGACTTAGATAGATTTAGTCTTGGGACCTCGCATTGAGTCTCAAGATTAATAATTGGCCTTAGCATTTTTATAGTGAAGTTCTATGCTGTTGTAAAGCTGATTGGAGCCTGCATCAGTGCTTATTTAATTTGAAATATAAAATTATTGGATCGTGAATTTGCTTCTGAATAGTTTAAGTTTAATTATCATATAGCTTTAATTTCTATACAGCTACGAGTCGTTAGCAAAAGCCTTTCATTTTATTCATTTTTAGGAAAATCAAGTGGAGCTCGCTCAACTTCCCTACCGTTTTGTTTTAATAAACCGTTTTTGGTTTTAAAAATAGACTTGTTATTTGTCTCTGCTCTACCGCACGGCCTGACATCAAAGATGGCCGTCACAAGATTAGTTTTAAAATTATACATTCTGCATTTTCTCAGAGTCTCATAAAACCCATTATACGTTAAAAGTATTTCTTATGATTTCATTTAATTATATATATTATTAATTTAATAATTAATTTTAGCTAAATTGAATTTACCATAAATTATGTGCTCAATAGATAAAACCTACATATTTTTGACAGCTTTGTTTCGTCATCAAAATATTTATTTTTTTTTCCTTATAATTTTTGCTTTTATTGTGTTTTTCTTCAACTTAATTTTCTAAATGAGAAAATCTAGCCAAATATATTAAATATAAAAAAAGCAAATAAAATACTCGCGTTTTAGTGCACAAAAAAGTAGTAAAACCATACATAAAATTTTGTAGAAAAACTAAATGAGCGATTCTTTTTTGCATTATCTTTACTTTTTTTCTTCTGTTTATCTTGAGACAAACATATGTGTTGCGAAACACGAAACTGTGATATTTGTAAATGTATAAAACTTTGTTTCATCATCAAAATATTTTTTTCTTATAATTTTTGGTTTTAATATGTTTTTCTCCAGCTTCCTTTCTAAATGTGAAAATTTAGCCAAATATATTAAAAATAAACAAGCAAATGGCTGTATTTTGAACTTATTCTTCAATTTAAAGCAATTAAAAATGTAATTTATTTTTTATTTAAATTTAAATTGTAAAATGTTTAAAAAAAAATTTTTGTTGAAAAAACGCCAATTAAAAAAATAAATAAATTTTTAATTGCTTAAAATTGAAGTATAAGTTCAAGATACAACAATTTTACATCATTATCAGTTTTTTTTTTTTTTTTTTTTTTTACAATCTTGCGCGCAATGGATACCAGGCGAAAAAGTTTTGTTTTACTTTTTTTTTAATTTAAACTTTTTAAAAATAATTAAATATGAATCGCACAACATTGAAATAATTATGTTAAATCAAGCAAATATTGACCTATTAATGGTAAAAATTTCATTTTATTGTGTGTTATATGAAATCAGAAATAAACTAAAATGTGAAATGATGCAAACTTGCATCTTCGGAGGAAAAGTAAGACTCCTGAGACCCCTTAAAATTCAAAGGTTCTTTAAACTAATCATGGAAATCACTTGTTATAATAGGATTTTTCGATGACATCCAAATTACAGGAAGCGAATCCACCTTCATTTTGCATAGACCTATGCTAAGAAAAAAAACAGTGATTAACCAATTTACAGGAACAACAAAAATTTAAATAAATTGGGAATATTTTCTGAAATTATATGTAGTTGTTCATTACTTCTTAATTTTAATATTTTTTTTAAGTAAAAAGAACATTGATAATATTAAAATTTTATTTGCTTAATATTAGAACATTGATAATTTAAAAGGAACTAAGAAAAATCAAATTTGAAAATTGTAAGAATTAGACGGAAGGCTATTCTTATAAATCATAAATTTTACAGGGATTTGCTTTCAAAATGAAAAAGAAAATGTTTCATTTGACTGATTTCTATGAATGAATAATATCTTAAATACTTTGTTTTTTTTTAGGTAGACACAAAGACACAGTTCTATATTTCTTGGTATTTATTTTGCTTTTCAATTAATCTCTATTTATATATTCCTATTCTGTTCCAACTATTCCAAATACTACTTTTTAAAATATAATCATTTGAATAATCTGTTTTAAGAATATTTTATTTCAACATATTACTAAACTACTGTATCAGTAATAATGCCCTCTCTGTGCTGTCGATTACGACCCAAATTTAACCAAAAAAATAAATAAAGTGTAAAAGTGTCAAACATAGACAGAAACAAAAAGCTTTTTTCACAGAAATGTACTTACTAATATGACAGGTTTTTTAAATAGATAATTTTACTTTCAGAATTATTAGATTTATCACAGAGATATTTGCCTAGATTCTCGGCCGTTCTAGATTCTAGATTATAGTCCGTTAGATTTGACTCCAAATTTTGCATGTTTTTATTTGAATAATCATTTAACTTTAATAGACTCGAAGAGAGTGGTTCAGAAAATTTAGGCTTGAAGAGAAAAAGAAAATTGTATAAAAGTTTTAAAAGGCTAAAACATTTATTTACTCTTAAACTTTTACGAACACTTGTTAAAATTCAACAACTGTATTGATAAAATAATGAGAATATAATATATATTAATACTGTTATATTCTTTATTCACGTTACGATACTCTACAAAATCTGAAACATCCATATTTATACTCATTCTTTATGTACTTTTTTCAGGTAATTGAACTGCGCTTATATGTATGTACTTCTGACGGTTCGTTGTTTTTTCTAAACTTGAGTGATATTTTTTCTTAAAAAATTAAAATATAATTTAAATTGTAACGCTTTAATGATATTTATGAAAAAAGGGGTATTATTAAACTACAAAAGAATTGCGTAATATTAACATATTTTCTACAGCCGATTTACCGTAAATATAATTAAAATCAAAATATTTGAATCATTTAAACTGTACACTGTTAAAAATTTGCAGCAAACTGTCCAGTCATTTGACCGTTTTTATAGAAAACGATTACATAACCGTAATTTAACTTTATTCTGACCATAATATGGGCAATAAGTATGGTCAGAATAAAGTTGAAATACGGTTATGCAACCGTTTTCTATAAAAATGGTCAATTGACTGGACATTTTGCAGCAAATTTTTAACAGTGTATGTTAAGGGAAAAAATAAAACGTATCTATATAAAAAGAATGATTTTGTATAAAAATTTTAAATATATGCTTGTATTATTACATGCACATATAAACAATTTTTTTAAAAATTGTTATACACAGAACGCACGCTAACTCACTTTAAGAAATTTTACAAAATTTTACTTTTGTCAATATACTGCATTATTTAATACTATCAGTTTTCAGAAAAAAATCTCTTAAAAAACATTTATAAGATTCATTCGTAATCAATATATTTCTGTAATCATGAGTTCTCCTACAATCCTTTTCTAATTTCACATTGTGGTAATCTGCAAAAGATAAAGCATTTTCGTTTAAATCAATTCTTGATCTACCCTTTCCGTGTAATTCCTTACTTGAATATATAATTAGAGGTTCTTTTTACAAAATAAAGGAGCACATCAACGAAATTTTTTTCCTCTAAAAATAAAAATTAAAGTGAAATTTAAATATTTCGGTGCTATCCATGTGTAAGCGATACTTTTTAAAACTTAGAAGTTCTACAACTGTGCATGTTTTCAAATATTTCTTCCAAAAGTTTTGTTGTAAATGCAAATTGAATTCAAAACAATTGTGCTCTTTAATTTCTTTGTTGCGGAAACGAAAATAAAATTTTATATATTTTAAAGAATGTTTTTTTTTAAATAAAAGATTCGTAGAAGTGTGCTTGTTTTCGAATTCAGTACTATGTCTGACATGCCAAAAAATATTTTTGTTTGCATAAATGTTTCATTATTTTACTTTATGCAACTTAAAATTAAATAAAATATGCAAAAAACAAAGTTTTCCTGTCGGGTGATTTTATTTACAGACTAGAGTGCACTGTAAAAATAATTTCATGTATATAAAAGTGATTTTATGTGAAATTTCTTTCTTTTATCAATTTTGAGTGGAAATCGTACATTTTTTCGGAATAAACGAATTTTTTTCTTTTTTATACTTATTCTTTGAATGTTAAAAACAGAAATGTTCCTCCCAAGACAGACAAATGTAATTTTTTTTTAATTGAGAGAAAACAGAAAACATCAATTTAAATTTTCGTAATCGAAGTTTTGACCTATAACCTATGGATTATTAGATGACGAAGTCAGAGAATACATCTTCTAATGGCGAGTATCGAGGTTCGAATCCTGAGGAATATAAGGCAACAAAATTATGTGATAATAAACAATACATATACCTAGTCCGTAAATGTACATTAATATATATAACTATTAAATAAATATTTTTTACTACTACGCTATTGCTGATATTTATTTCTGAAAACAAAAATTCCCGTCTTCAATAGCGGAAAATTTCCATCTTGAAAACGGGGAAATACAAAAACTCTGAATATACGGCAATATTGCTGCCCGTAGATTTTTCGTTTTTTTCACACATTTTATTTTCTTACAGAGACAGTAAAATTAATAAATATTCTTGAATTTCTTTTACTACATTAATTCTGAATATTATTATACATGCATTTTTTCATTGCTCAGATACTAACATACATACATCTGACATAATAATATACATTTTGTAATATACACACATTTATATTTACATTCCACAAATTTTAATACACATAAATAATATAACAGTTTATTTTCAGAAAATGATTTTCATAATGTCTGAAGAGAAATCGTCGACAATAGTGAATGAACTAAAAATTAATATACAGGGTGTTCAAAAATTTGACCAACAAATAAACAGAAACGATAGAAGGCATCAAGATGATGAAAAAATACTATAGAACACGGGGTCGCAAACCACGTTGAGAGGCGCGAAAAACGCATACAGGCTTTGAATACAGACGAGACGAAAGGTGGATGTCAGTCGATCACTGAATCCACCGTGCTAAATCCATGTACTTCAGCCAATTGAAGTGTCTGTCAATGACTCAATGTTTTATGTTTTTCACTCTCCGCAAATAAATTTAAATGTGTATAACTTAACTGGTAAGTTAACTGTGTTAATTGTTAAAAAAACAGTTCCAACACGGACGACGTAAATTAGCGTTATTGAGATAGTAAGCACGTGTAAGATTTAGTTGCCTGTTTCAATGAATATCGTAATGGCTTACCACACGAACCAGGAATATGCTGATATGCATTTGATCTACGGTCGAGCAGAAAGCAATGGGCGTTTAGAGCAACGTTTTTACCAACATCAATATCCGAGAAGACGTTGTCTGCACCATACTACCTTCGTCACGATCGATCGGCCACCAAGGGATACGGGGACCTTCCACTCAGCATGGCCTGATGCAAGGAGACCTAGCACTCTAGGCACACCTCAAATGGAAGAAACCGTGCTGAAGCGATACTCCGATTCCCCGTACAAGAGCAGTTGCAGCTGAACTCGATGTTCCGCAAAATGATTTGCATACTGCAAAGATGTACACCTGCCTCATCCAGAAGGTACAACGACTATCCCCGTCGTGAGCAGTTCGTGCGCTGGATGCTTGATATCATCACACATTCTAATCTCCAATTTTTAATGCCACTGTTTTATTTACTGACGAGGCCAGATTCACATAAAAAGGTGTTTTCAACAAACATAATGCACAAATGTGGGCAATGGGTAATCCCCATGCCACTGTACCGTTAAAATCTCGACAGAGGTTTAGTGTCAACGTGCGGGCAGGAGTCCTCGGTGATCATCTCTTGGAATTCGTACCTGTTGCCCGAACGCCTGAATGGAGCAACGTAACTTGTTTTTCTACAGCACGTCCTTCTGAATTGTTAAAATTTGTGCCGGCTGCAGTGCAGCGAGGCATGTGGTTCACGCAGGATTGTGCCCTTGCATATTTTTCCCTCCAGGTGCGTAATCATCTCGATGTTACATTCCCAAGGACATGCATTGGACGCGCGGGACCCGTTGCAATGCCTCCGCGTTTGCCGGATCTCAATCCGTGTGACTTTTGCCTATGGGGTCACTTTAAATCACTCGTTTATGCGACATCTGTGGACACAACGGAGGATGTTATAGCGCAAAATGTCATCGCTACGGGAGACATCAAAAGCATACCAAGCGTCTTAGAGCGCGTCCGGGAATTGTTCTTACATCGTTGTAGACTGTGCAATGAGGTCAGTGGGTGCCACTTCAAACAAGTATTTTAATAATTAATCAAAGAAATATTTTTGTAGTCAGTATTTTACTTTTGTCGTTCCAGCGTGACGTCGAAACCTGCATGCGTTTATCGCGATTTTTATCCCTCAATCCCTTATCCCTATATCCTTTTATCCTGGTTTGCGAGTTTATGATAAGTTTACATTCTCTTGATGCCTTTCACCAATCCTCTTAAATTGTCGGTCTAATTTTGGAACGCTCTCTATATGTTGCATATAGATGGTAGCTTTTAATTTTTATTTTCAGATGATACATAGAAATGAATAAATTACAGATTGTTGTCCACAATATTTTTCTTTAAATGATTAGGATACATTTATTATAAATGGAGCGAGTTTTTCAAGCTATGGAATGAAATAACCTTTTATTATGCTTAGATGTTAATCATAAATTATGCTGGTATAACTCTTTTCACCAGCATATTTAACTAGTGTGATTTATTTTGCATTTCATCTTATTAAATTCTGTTACATTCTTCATTGTGCTTCTCTTATATTTACCAAGTTGTTATTACAAGTTTAGGTATGAATATAATTTTTATTTGGTAAAAAGATAATTATACTTTTCTATGAAAGTTTCATATGGGTCTTCAAATTAGGTAATTACAGTTTTAAACATTGTAAATTTTAATCAAAATAAGTTTAATTTACGGACTCATAGGAATGAAATATTAATTGGTAATTGTCATTTTAAAGATTATTTGAGAATGTCTCCAGGTAAAGCATTGATTTCGAAACACTGAATTATTATGTTGTAATAATTTGAATCTGTGTATTTATCATTTTAGTGTTTTAAGAACTTGATCTTCTCAAATAATGCATGAAATTATAAATTACAATTTGATCTCATGAGACAACCTTAAATATACACTGTTAAAATTTTCTGTAAAATCACAGAAACAAAACCGAGACTCTCTGTAAATTCATACTAGTTCTCCGTTAAATGCATTTGATCGAGTTTCTCTGTCATCATTTTACAGACGTTTTCCTTCTCTTATATTAGATCCCCTGTAGAGATTTCCGTGTCTTTATTTAAAGATATTTTTATATTTGTTATAACCTGTAATACAAAATACACACTTTTAAAATTCTTATACAAATAAATAAATAAATAAATAAATTTAATTTTCTAAATTTAAATATATGAAAATATTAAAAGTCATTTCTTTTTAAATAACTTATATGCTTTAAATTTATTTTTCTTTTATTTACTACTAAAAAAAGTTCCTTTCAAAAAAATATATTTTAAAAAAATATTCGCGCATTATTAGAAAAAAAAATATATATATATATAATATGTATATTGTGTTAATACTTCGAAAAATTCTCGAAAACATTGGCCCCACCAGTGGCTGAGAGGTTGTGCTCTCGAAGCTGGTAGACGGGAGGTGCTGGGTTCGATCCCAATCGCGCCCGTCGGCCTAATCGTTCGGAGTTTTCGTGGTTTTCTTCGAGCCGTGGATTTATCCATGCGTAAATACGGATTAGGTTCCCTTAGAAAGACACCCACGAAGGGCACTCCCCCCCGGGCCTATATCACTAGTGTAGATAATTGGCCGTCAATAATCAACCCAACCAACCCACTCTCGAAAACATTGTTAAATTTGCTGAAAAAAAAATACATTAAAATTCTTTCATTTTTTTTTTTTTTAAAAGAAGACAAAAAAAAAATCTTTTACGAGTACAATAATTTTTTTCAGACAAAATCATAAGAGATACTTGGAACAAAACAGCAACATCCCAAATGGTATAGTGGTTATAATCCCTGTCCGCCACCCGGATGGCACGGGTTCGAACCAGAGCTGTGGTCGAAGCGATTCTTGTAAAGTCCTGCGTTACAGCGATTAGAATTAATTTAAGTAATTCTAACAGCACACATATCTGGCGTAGAATCGGCGTTTTCTGTCAATGATTTTTATCAAGCAGGGCGGTCGCTCTGCTAAGCCAAGCTTTAAAAAAAAAAAACGCCACACAAACAACGCCAAGAACTGGAATAAAGACCGCTAATGCTTATATACAGAAAGCAACTTCGCAATGTTAAATCGACAAAACATGCCAGATTAAAATATCAGATATCAAACAAACCAAGCGTCGTAGAAAAAAAAAAACGAAAACTAGAAGAATCTAAGGAAGAATTTCTTCAATTTAAGACCAAACTCATCTTCATAAGTGATTTATAAACAGAGATATAGCTTTTTTTAAAAAACGTCGAGTTACTTAAAATGATCACCTTTTTCTTCGTCAAACTTTTTTTTTCAAACAAGCTACAGGCCTTAATATTGGGCAGAATAAAAAAAGGATTGCATTTTTGGACAAGTAATTACGTAATCTATGTGCTTTTATAAAATTCAGTGTAAAAAAAATATTTTCTATCCTTAATTAGCAAAAAACTATTAATTAACTTGGCGATTAAAAAATTATGCCAAAACAGAGATAAAACCCGCCAACGACCATGTACCATCTGTATTAAAATAGCACAAATCAGTTACAGGTTATAATATAACCACATCAAATTTCATCTGCAAGTCAGCCATTTTCTTCTGAAGATATTTTAAAAAAAAATAAAACTTCACAATTATAAGAACACATATTTTATCAAATAATTAAATATGACTGCAAACTGTGGCAGATGATTGTTTCTAACATGAATAAGTATGAGAAATTGCCGGTTACGGATATGGATCTGGGTAGCTCAGTCGCAGAGCGTCGGCATGGTACGCATAAGGTCCCAGGTTCGAGTCCAGTCCCAGGTCAATTTTTCACTCATGTTTGTTTAGTGTATTTAATTGTCTGATAAAATGCGTGTTCTTATAAATATTGTAAAATAAAGTAATCAGACGTAGTGTTTATGCTTTAAAATTATTTTAAATATATAATTTACGTTTTTAGAAAGATCTTTAAAAATAAATTAGTTTTTGAGGGAAGATGTACCTTCTAAAATGTATTGTGTATGCTTTAAAAATATTTTAAATATATAATTTACGTTTTTAAAAAGATCTTTAAAAATAAATTAGTTTTTGAGGGAAGATGTGCCTTCTAAAATGTATACATTAAGAATTATCGCCATTTAAAATGTCTTTCCAAACGTAAACAAAAATTTTGAAATGAATTAAATGTGATTCATTTATTTCTAAAAATAAAAAAACACGGTAAAGGACAGGCATTTCGTTCGCAGGAATACCTAGACTAGCCTCGCTATATATATAAAACACAAACGGAAATTTCGTTCCGTTCCTTTATAACGTGAGATCTGCTGAATGGAATTTGATGGAACTTGCACTGTTCGAGAGATAATTTTTCAGGGAAGGTTTTAGTATGTAACACAACGTTCTACGTATATTAGCTATCGAATTATGATAGAAAGTTCTGTTATTTTGGCCGAAAAGGTTACCATTGCTAATTTTTTGGCGATCATTACTGTTGCAGAAAGAAATGAAAAGGCTATACATCTCGAAAAATAAAAGAAAAACTGTTACTAATTTTATTTAAAAAAAAAGAAAGAAAGAAAGAAAAAAAAAGAGTTTTGATGAGAGAATATTATAAAACGAAAATATTTAATTTAAACATGATTAGAAATGTTCATAATGCTTAAAAAATTATTCAAGGGGCAAGATTTCTATTGAAACAAATTTGGCGATTTATCTTTTGTTTTTGGCGATTTTGATTTTACTTTTGACCCCAAACAATTTGATTTTAAGCCAAAAAGTGTCTTTTTTTGTTGCAGAAAGAATTAAAATGGCTATAAATCCGGAAAAATAAAAGAAAAAACTGTTACTAATTTTATTTTTTTAAAAAAGAAAGAAAAGAAAAAAAAGAAAAACAGTTTTGATGAGAGATTTTAGGCCAAAAGGTGTTTTTTTTTTTCAAGTGTACGACTGCATTTTCGCAGTATTTTTTTTTGGTACTTTTTGGTTAGCCGGGCGCCAGTGATATATGTATATATATACATGTATATATATACACAAACATATATACACATATATCTACACAAATACATGTATATACATACATATATATATATATACACTTATATGTATGAATATATATATATATATATGTGTGTGTGTGTGTTCATATATCACTGGCGCCCGGCTAACCGAAAAGTACCTTTTTTTATTCAAATGCAAACTATATTAATGGCAATATACTTCTATTTACTTCTACATAATATGAAATTTCGTTCCGGCTGCTCATAACTCGAGTTCTGCTGAATGCATTTTCGTAGAACTTAAACTAAGATAATTTTTAAGGGAAGGTTTTATTGTATAACATATCGTTCTACGTAGCTTAGTTATATAATTATTCTGGTAAGTTCTATAATCAGATCAATCCGATTATGAAAGATTAGCCTTTTTAAAAGATTTTGCCGAATGGATTTCGATGGAACCTATATTGTTAAATAATTTTCTAGGGAACGTTTTATTATATAACGTTGCTTAGTTCTAGAATTATAGGGGGGAATTCGAAAATCGGGTGACCATTTTTTTTATCAAATATTAGCCTTTTCAATATTTGATTCCGATTATGAAAGATTAGCCTTCTAAAAAAGTTCTACTGAACGGATTTTGATGAGAATTGTATTGTTAGTTAGATGCTATTTCAGAAATGGTTTTAATGTACTACATATTGTTCTACGTTGCTTAGTCCAACAGTTATGTGTGAAGGTTATATAGTCAAGTGAACCCGATTCCGAAATATTAGCCTTTTTGATAGTTTTTACTGGGCGTATTTTTTTCGACTTGCATTGTTAAGTAGATAATTTGTAAGGATTGTTTTAGTATATTTTATATCGTTTTGTTGTTTTAGAATTATGTGGAAAAGTTCAATAATCAGATTATCAAAGATTAGCCTTTATAAAAACTTCTGAATGGATTTTGTTAGTTAATTTGTTTGCATTGTTAGTTCGATAATTTTTAGTGATGGTTTTAGTATATTGCATATAGTTTTATCATTCTTTAGCAAACCCTAACTGTAAATGACCAAATAAAAGAGTTGGTCCTTAACAGCTAAAATTTTGACTGCACATTAGAAAATATAATAGCACAATCACGTCATTTTTCAGTAATGTGGAAGGATATTCCACGTAAATATACAGATTGCTTTCAAATACAAGGTCAAATTATACGATATATTTCGTTTGATTCAGGGTTCATTTGTAGAAACCGACCAGCGCAGCGGGCGTAGCTTGCTAGTTTTCCTATAAATTAATGAAATCCAGTTGTTAAATTATTTTTGTTTTAGAAGTGAAGTTTCCATTTAAATTTATTGTAACAGTACAATGTTTAATTGAATAAAATAAGGTAAATCTAAGAAATTGCTAAGAAATTCCAAACATGCACAGGGCAACGCAAAAAAATAAAATAATAATAAACAAAAAATAAAAAATAGATAAATAAATAAATAAATAAATAAAAATCAGCTTTCAGAAATTCTAAAAATTGTTCCGCTATTCATATTATGTATCTTCGGGGTCCATCCTGCCACTTTCAGCCCTCCCACCCAAAGGGGACACTTTTCTAAATTTTGCCGACACCTCTCATGTGATATATCGTTGGAAAAGTCTGTGAACGCTTAATCATAATATGCAGGGGGGGGGGGGTTCTAAATTTTGCACATGCCCCTCATGTGATACATCGTTGGAAAGGTCTGTGACCGCTTAATCCTACTATGCATCTCCGGTGTTCATCCTCCCTTTTGCCCCCTAAGCGCGATTAGCTTTCACCACCAGGGGACGCTTTCCTATATATGTTCCTACGAGTCGGATCACGACGGGGTATGGCTAAGGCTTCTATACTAGAGGAGCTATATATTACAGGAGCTCTAGGGTATGGCTCATTCGACTCGACATCAATAGAGCTTTCCGATTTTAGTTCGTTTTTTCACCACCAGGGGGCACTTTTCTATCTCTGGTTCTATGGGCTAGATCACGACGGGGTATAGCTCATTCGACTCGACATCTATAGCCTTAACGATTTCAGTGCCCGAGGTTCATACAGAACAGATTGCGCTACCTGGTGGTAGAAGATGGAACTTGAGCGTGCGCAGCACGACTGCTATACGGTGCCGAAGGCAGCGGGGATCCGTGTCGGAAGTTAGTTTGGTTAGAGGTTTATACTATTCGATGTGCAAATTAAGGGATTATCCGGTGCCGAAGGCAGCGGAGAACCAGGTCGGAGGTTCGTTCGGTTCGAGGTTTATCTTATTCGAGGTTTTACAAGATTCGAGGCCCCGATATAAATTAGGGGTCCGCTAGCGGGCGAAGCCAGCTAGTGCTAATAATAAAAGAGCGTGATATCACGTTTGATTTCAAATGCAGCGCTGACACGCTATGTACATATTGAATTTTTATTCATTTCATCGATAAGTCAGTGATATTTTTTAACGGGGGATAACAAGTATTATAACAAGCCACATTTAGTATGTTGTTATTAGTTTAATTGAAAAATCTACTGGTATTTCTAGTTAACCTTTTAAACAATGACTGAAAGTAAAATGTAATTTTAAATTATTTCTCATGTTTAGATTATTTAAATTATGTTTATTCTGTTTTAAAAAAAAAGAAATGATATCTACAAAAACAACTTTTCAAAAGTAAAAAAAAAGCCAAGCGTAAAAAAAAAAAAAAGTTGTGGCTAAAAAATGGTGTGATATCAAACTTCCAAGCTATTATATTACTTTTTTAACTCTTTTCCATTAAATAAGTTATCATATATATAAGTCGAGTGCCTACGTATATGTTAATAGAAATCGTTTTCTCCTGTACTAAATACATCCTAACGAGTTTCTGAAAATTCAATTTTTTTCAAATTATGCATGATGGGCTTGGCGGCCATCTTTTCATATTTCTAAGCACCCAAATTTCTAAAGTAAAAGCGTAATATGTTTGCAATGTAATATGTTTATAACAATTTCGAACTTCAGATTTTAACTACGGACAGATAAATTAGATAAGACTGATATTTTGAGAAATTGATTTTTACTAGTTTGAAATTATTAATTACTGTAAAAAATAAATCATAAGATGAATCTTTAAGATAAGTCATCATTATCTTAAGACACATATTTCAGATCATACAAATCTATAAATGAAACGCTTAAAATATTTGCTTAAATAACAATTTTGAACTTCGGATTTTAACTACGGATTTGGATGCTTAGAATTTTGTGAATAATATGCAAAGATGGCCGCCAAGCCCATCATGCATAATTTGAAAAAAATTGAATTTTCAGAAACTCGTTAGGATGTATTTAGTACAGGAGAAAACGATTTCTATTAACATATACGTAGGCACTCGACTTATATATATGATAACTTATTTAATGGAAAATAGTTAAAAAAGTAATATAATAGCTTGGAAATTTGATATCACACCATTTTTTAGCCACAACTTTTTTTTTTTTTTACGCTTGGCTTTTTTTTTACTTTTGAAAAGTTGTTTTTGTAGATATATATATAAATAAAGATTTTTTTTTTTTTTACAGAACAATGTACAGTAGACTCTGTAAATTTACCGAATAATTTATCTGTTATTTAACAGAATCTCTGTTTTCTAATCTCTGTAATTTTACATAAGACTTAAGATAACAGATTATTATATATATATATAAATAATAATAATTTTTTTTTCAGAACAATGTACAGTAGACTCTGTAAATTTACCGAATAATTTATCTGTTATTTAACAGAATCTCTGTTTTCTAATCTCTGTAATTTTACATAAGACTTATGATAACAGATTACCTGTAGATTCTCCGTAATTTCACAGATATTTTTTTTAACAGTGTAACATTTATGTATATGTTTTTTTGGGGGGGATTTCTCTGTTTTCTTTACTCAAGTGGTTGGGCTGCGTGCTCCTCCGGGTGTTCCGGAATCAATCCGGTCCTTCGGGACGCGGAGGGATGACCTGGAGCCCGGCAGAAGACGCCGTGGCGTCCGGATTCCATTTTCAGGAGTTTGGGACAAAGCGGGGTCTCAGAGGGAGCGGTACCCGACGTAAGTCCACTTCCGGGAGGACTGGGCTGCCGGCCGTCGCCGGTACGCTCGGACAATCCTAAGTGCAGCCTGCGGATCCTGAACCGGGCACGAAATCGAGCGGCCTGGAACTCATCCTTTCTCAGCGTACGGCACTCCAGGGGATAGACAAGATGAGTGCTTCTCTTGTCCGTTCCCAGGGCCCTCGGCGGGGGGCGCCGGAGACAGCTGTTGTTGAGATATGGAGCCATGGGTGGGAGCCACATGGTTAAGGTTCTGGAAAGCTGGTGTTCGTGTCTAGTGAAGGTGAGCTAGCGGACGCGGGCGGTTACGCAGGTCTGGCCGGACCACCGGGACGAAACTATCGCACTACCTGTTTCGATCCCTTCA
Source organism: Maratus michaelseni (assembly GCA_963931845.1). Classification (NCBI taxonomy): domain Eukaryota; kingdom Metazoa; phylum Arthropoda; class Arachnida; order Araneae; family Salticidae; genus Maratus; species Maratus michaelseni. The sequence continues at coordinate 450,568,059 of OZ007589.1, read as the reverse complement.
CTTTTCGCTTTCAAACTAACGTTCTCCCGGCCCTACGGCTCTGGCGGCCTAGTCACCCGACAGCGTGACGGGGGTCGGACCCTCTTCCTATTTTTTTAATCTATCTGTGTTTTACTAACCTAGTTTTTAGTGTGTGTTGTCCATTCCCGACTAGAGAGACATGAGATCACTCGTGTGAGTTGTTCTCGATCGCGAATTGGGATAAATCAAATCATGAGAGGGAGCCCTTGACTAGTCGCTGGGCCCTGGTTGCTCCTGTGAGCTTTCCAGACAAGTTCGGCGTCGAGGATGTCACGGACTGTCGCTCATGAACCGAGCCTGTCCGGCCACTGTCGTACTCATGAAAGGGGTTACGATCGCGCCGATTCAGGCATCCAGAAAGTATGAAGGGGGCAATGTCCAGTATTGGTTGGGTGCCGCGTTTTTTTTTTTTTTTTTAAACACCCGCAGTCGTCTTACTCAAGCGGTTTGTGTGAAAATTCAGTTATGATTAATATTACATACGAGTGTGTATGTTTGAAACATTAAACGTAGTAAGGTAAGTGTGACTATCTTCGACGAGTAATTGTTACTAATATGTATCAGTGTTACATAGGACAGTTTCATGTACCTTTCTCTTGTTTAAGAAGTACTTACTTAAATTACTTAAATTACATTTCGGAATTATATCTCAATTAATATAAAACAAAAGTGGGTTTCAATCACAATTTTGAATTCTTTGAAATGACATTTTCAAACAAGCGGTATCTTTATTTAACTGCACTCGTTATACAGTTGTTTCAAATCAATAATTTTTTTTTGTGAAAAATGTGATTGCCAAGAGAGTAGGATAGGTTGTGCAAGTGAATGCTTCATCTTCAAGTACTCGGTAGAGTGAAATATTAACGATTGCGTATTTCTTTTTTTCATAGACATTTAACAACATTCATATATTTATAATTTCTATGAGAAAAAAACATATAAAAGTAAATTGAAGATTTCAATGCATATGTAGTTCTTCGAAACATAAATTCATATTTGAAATGTTTTTTCGATTTGAAAGCACTTGAAAAGAATTATTACATAATCGACGATTTAAAAAATAATCACCATAACGTTCTTTATCAGTAGGTACCCATTTCTTAAAGGTCCACTGTTACAACATTTAAAAATGATTAGAAATAATCCTATTTTCTTGATAGTAGGATGGAGACCAACCACCAAGAGTGATGAGACATATAAATTGCTTTGATTATGTCGCCGGTTGACATGGAACCAGTAAACAAAATCTTTATTGGAGTCGTAAAAGTTTCCGTAAAATATTATTCCTAAATTCTACGACTGCACTTCACGATCGTTGCAATTTTAATGACATGTTATTACATTTGCATTAATATAGGAACAAGTAACAAAATGCATGTTTCAAAAACAAAACAATCGTTTGATATACAACAGCTACTAATAGTTTAAATGAAGCAAAGGCTCATACACAGCGCAATATTACTTTCCGGGAATTAGCTATTATATATAGCTATTATATAGCATATATATATATATATATATACACTATATTGCCAAAGTTGACCGGTCATTTGCGATTTTAGACGTTTTGTTAACTATCTAGAAAAATACATGAGGAATTAACCTGAAACTGCAGGTGTGTAAACAGTATAGTATAGATTATAAATTTCTGAGAAGATTTTCTCACGAAACCCCATAGGGGACTGTCAACAAATTGAAAAAGAACGAATATCTTTTGGATAACCCTGTAAAAACTAATGTAGCAAAGGCGTTAAAACTCGAGATTATTAATAAGTGGCTTATTGTAATATACTGTGTTCATTTTTATTAGGATAGCATGTGTACTCGTAGAGAAATTAAGGTTTTTATAAAAACAGTCCCAAATTTCGCCTAGTTTTTTGCTTATAATTTGCAGTGTTCTTAATATAAGAAAAAGTTCTTTTCAGAAAATATGACAAACAACACAGTACACAATACTCTGCAATCAGAATTAAAAAATAATAAAAATTGGATGAAAAATGAGCAGGTTTACTAAAAAATGTTTCACTGCGAATGCGCGAATGCAATCAAAATATAATATGCATAATGTATTAGCTAAGTATATAGAGCAACTTTTATGAAAGTCTCAAAATCATAGCTTCAAAATTCTGAAAATTATCGTCGATAGAATAAGCTCGAAATTCGTTATTCCCAAAAAGAAGCAAAAAGATGAGGGGTTGTATCAAATATCTGTTGATTAGTGCCAAGATAGCGTACACATTATTGCACGTACTACTATATTTGGATACAACCCCTCATATTTTTGCTCCCTTTTGGGAACAACGGATTTCGAGCTTATTCTATCGACTATAATTTTCAGAATTTTCAAGCTATGATTTTGAGACTCTCACAAAAGTTGCTCTATATACTTAGCTAATACATTATGCATAATATATTTTGATTGCATTCGCGCATGCGCAGTGAAACATTTCTTAGTAAACCTGCTCATTTTTCATCCAATTTTTATTATTTTTTAATTCTGATTGCAGAGTATTATGTACAATGTTGCTTGTCATATTTTCTGAAAAGAACTTTTTTTTATATAAGGTGCAAATTATAAGCAAGAAACTAGGCGAAATTTGGGACTGTTTTTATAGAAACCTTAATATCTCTACGAGTATACATGCTATCCTCATACAAATGAGCACAGTATATTACAATAAGCCACTTATTAATAATCTCAAGTTATAACGCCTTTGCTACATTAGTTTTTACAGGGTTATCCAAAAGATATTCGTTCTTTTTCAATTTGATGACAGATAAATCTGGAACTTTTTTCTACGTGAATGAAAAACGCCCATAATAATATAATAGTAAAGACTGTCACAAATTTCGCCAATAGCATTATTTTAATCCCCATTAGTAGATTTTAATTTAGAAACAATTCTTTGGTGTTTAAATAAAATGTTTTGATATATAGTATTCTTAATTTTTATTTAACTTCTTGGTATTTTAAATAAAATTAGTGAGAAGCGTGTGTTTTAAATGTATATATTTTTAAAGGAAATGAGTGAAATGTGTATATTTTATATGAAATGAATACTTCTGCTACAAGTTCTCGAATGTCTTGTTGCACAAAACAATTTTATATTGTTCAACATACGCGGTACTGGTAATAGGCCCGCCGAACCTATCTGCTCGAAAAAGCATAGCCCTACAATAAACGATGCCGTATCCCCTCACCACACAGTCACCTTTTCAGAATAAAGAGGACTGGTTCAACTCCAAATACGAATGGTTGTTCCGTTGTCCATATTCTGCAATTCTGAATATTGAGTGGTTTGTCTGTCCACAAAGTGTTTTATGAACATTCATTGTCCATTCCCATGCGAGCAATAGTAACAATTTGTCGATTCTAGAGTAACAATTTGTCGTACTAGCTGGTCAACAAGATGCAACTCCTGAAAATGGATAATTTTAAATGGGTAGCAATCCAGGATGTTTCGTAAAATGTGAATGCACCGTCACACGCACATCAGGGAATTCCCTGTGCACCCCATACAACTGTTCTTCTTTTCATGCATTTCTGTGGCGATATTTTCTACCTGTTAGTTCCCTCCCTCTGCTAGATTTTACTTGGAATGAACCTGTGTCTATTAATTTCATACAGACAGTTGGCAAACATCGGACCACATCCTGTTGTTCATACACTTCACTGAGAAAAATGACACTTTCAAATGTGAGTAAATCGATATTTTCATTTTGTTATGAAACTTTTTGTTTCAAAGAGGACGGCACAATGCTTTCAATTCTGAAATACCAGAAGTACTCCGAATATTGAAACATGGTCATACTCAAAACGGAGCACATAGGGATTATACTCATTTTTCAAACATGGACATATTCAAAAATGATTAGAATCAGTTCAAACTCATTTTTGAAGCATGAAAATAATAAAATATGAGCACATGATGTTTTATTCTTGAGTGTGTGCATGTTTTCAGAAATGAGTGTACATATGTTTTAAACTTGAACAATTTTGATTCGAGGCCATTTTGAGTATGCGACATACTCAGTTTTGATTATTTTTTGCTCAGTTTTGAAAATGTCGTTTTTAGAGTGTTTGCTGTCGGAAACTTCTTCAGAGCAACTACCGCACAGTCACTGTTCTTGTAAAAGATCTTCAGGAGTAGAGCACGAAGCTTCAGTGAAAGAGTCATGACGAGCTGCTCCGACGCAATATTAGCGAAGCGGAAGGTACCCTGCGTTTCTGTAACAAATGCAATTTGTGGTGGGCATGACAAGTTTTTTATTTTGCATGTTATGACGAGTAAAACAAGCATTTGCAAAACTACTACAAACATTTCGAACAATTTTTTCTTAACTACTATTTTCCGTTTATTGGGGTATATGCAGGTCAAATTTCCAGTCATTCGGGTGAGTGGTTCATGTTATATATTTTTGAAAGTTGATTATTAATTATAAGCACTGTGTATGTAAAGAAAAATTACAATGTAGTGTACAATTAAATCAAAAATATTTCGATTTGATATTAAACAATAAACGTTATAATCAACTGACATTGCTATCTCTTTCAGTTAGAGAATAGAAGTAGACATTTGTTGTAAACGGTGTATTTTTAATATTAAAACGAAATATTTTAGTCTATATACACTTAGAATGATTTCTTACAATGTATCTATCAAAGTAAAATACACTGCAAATTCCCAGTTTCACGTATTCAATTTTTTTATCACATGCTACTGTGAAAAAGAAAAACAAATTTACTTTGATAATATTTTATACTGATTCAGAAAATATATTCTTCTTTACTTTTAATTAAAAATTAACGACACGTGTTACTGAATGTTGTACAATCCTTATTGATATCGAAATTCATAGCATTAAAAACGGTACAGCATATTAATCACTTTAGTTTACATTTTCCCAATTATACCGAATGTATCAGATATTTAATTCAATTTTATTCAGTATCCGTTTTCCAATAAAACTGATATCAATATTTCATAAATATCTTGTTTAATTAGTATGTTTAATTAAAATCCCTTTAAATAAGACTTGTAAGAATGGAACTCTTTTCGATAAATGGAATCCTATTGAACTGACGTTTTACTGCAATAGAAAGTCAATAATTGTTTCCTTGTAATCACGCATGTTTATTGAGATTGAAGTACGGAATAAATTCATTTGTCGATACTATAATTGCTACAACTATAAATATCAGTAAATCCTTAAGAAAGAAAACTGTATATTTGTTAAAACATACATATTTTCATACTAGATAGCAAATAAAGTATTTTGAATTTTAGTCAGGCACATTGAAATTTATTTACTTTCATGCTTTAGTCATGTGCGTGTAAATTTATTCTTGCTGTAGAGAATTGAAAAAAACAAATATTTTCTGAATGATTAAGAAAAGCCTTCTGTCTTTATAAAAAAAATCGAAAGAAATAAAAGGGAATAATTATATTAAATTAATAGAAATTCAAAATATATTTGCACATTAAAATTAATATTCAGAAATTATACATAATGTAATAAGCCTTTTGTGTGCGCTGTAGTACAAGAATTTAAAGTTTTCACTAGAATAGTCTCTTATATATTAAAATTAATTAAAATTTGTTATAAATACACGATTTACATAAGATAGTTACATGCTTATTCATTATAAATTTACTTCAGAAATTATAATGAATGCCAAGCCCATCATGCATAATTAAAAAAAAAATTGCATTTTCAGAAACTCGTTAGGATGTATTTAGTACAGGAGAAAATGATTTCTATTAACATATACGTAGGCACTCGACTTATATATATAATAACTTATTTACTGAAAAAAAGTTAAATAAGTAATATAATAGCTTGGAAATCTGATATCACACCATTTTTTAGCCACAACTTTTTTTTTTCTTTTACGCTTGGCTTTTTTTACTTTTGAAAAGTTGTTTTTGTAGATAAGTAACTACAACGCCAAATTTCAAATTTTTAGCTCCTTCAGTATAAAAAAGATCTGAATTTTAGAACGTTTTTCGCTCCTGCACCCCCCTGGGGTTAGAGACTCATTTCACCCTTTTAAATTTCGATTTTTTTTTTAATTTTATTCTTAGAGAGCATTTACATCTTATAAGTAACTACAACGGCAAATTTTAAATCGGTTCGGTAGTTCTGGAGATTCCATAGAAAATGTAATTTAGAATGTTTTTAGAACGCTTTTCTCTCATTTCACCCTTTTAAATTTCGAATTTTTTTTTTGTTTTTTTCTTAGAGAGCATTTACATCTTATAAGTTACTACAACGCCAAATTTCAAATCGGTTCGGTAGTTCTAGAGATTCCATAGAAATTCTACTTTAGAATGTTTTTAGAACGCTTTTCGCTCATTTCACCCTTTTAAATTTCGAATATTTTTTTATTTTGTTCTTAGAGAGCATTTACATCTTATAAGTAACTACAACGCCAAATTTCAATTCGGTTCGGTAGTTCTAGAGATTCCATAGAAAATATAATTTAGAATGTTTTTAGAACGCTTTTCGCTCATTTCACCCTTTTAAATTTCGAATTTTTTTTGTTTTTTCTTAGAGAGCATTTACATCTTATAAGTAACTACAACGCCAAATTTCAAATCGGTTCGGTACTTCTAGACTCTAGAGATTCCATAGAAATTGTAATTTAGACGTTTTTAGAGCGCTTTTTGCTCATTTCACCCTTTTAAATTTCGAATTTTTTTAAATTTTATTCTTAGAGAGCATTTACATCTTATAAGTAACTACAACGCCAAATTTCAAATCGGTTCGGTAGTTCTAGAGATTCCATAGAAATTGTAATTTAGAATGTTTTTAGAACGCTTTTCGCTCAATTCACCCTTTTAAATTTCGATTTTTTTTATATTTTGTTCTTAGAGAGCATTTACATCTTATAAGTAACTATAACGCCAAATTTCAAATTTCTAGCTGCTTCAGTATAGAAAAGATCGCAATTTTAGAACGTGTTTCGCTCCTGCACCCCCCTGGGTTAGTGGCATCGGCATAAAATATAGCCTATGTTGGAGCAGGGGTTGTCACTATCAATTTGCCACCATCACTTTTGAAATCGGTTCGGTAGTTCCAGAGATTACCCCCTACAAACAAACAAAAAAACAATCTTTACTCCTTTATAATATTAGTATAGATAATGTCTTATCGAATATTCATACGACTTACGATTCTACATATGATGACTAACTCCAAACATTCAAGAAAAATGGAAAGGTAAAAAAACGCACTCTTTTTTACGCTTACCATGAACGCAAAATAAAGTTTGTATTTATTTATATACATTTGTGTTTTCTCATCCTTTGTCTGCCCAGAATATAAATAAACAAAAGAGTGGGGTTGGTAATACGAGGGTGGCATGATAAGTTCTCGGCCTGATAGTGACAGCACAAGATTTTTGACAAATTTCATATTATTTTTCTGTGTAGTCTCCTTGCAACTTAATATATTTAAAACACACTCTTGTATGTGAATTATTCAGTAAAGCCTTGTACGAGGGTGGTTCGAAAAGTTCTCGGCCGGACAAAGAAAATACAAGATTTTTTACAATATTTAATTTTATTTTTCAACTTTCAACACAACACATTTCAGAAGATTCTAAATTTTCATTGATGTACTTGAGAGATTAATCTTTATTTATGAAATTGAGCATCATATGAAATCAGAGAGCACTCAGCTTAAGACGTGTGTAGTTATTTGCTCAGAAAGAGAATGTATCCGGGAAAGAAACGTATTGCGAGAATTATTTGAGAATATGTTCCTTTTATTGGACTAACAACCTACGTAGTATTAATTCTTTAGCTGAAGTTATTTTGCCCATATTAAGTGTACCTGTTACATAAATTTAATTAAAGATATCTTTCTAATAGTACTCTTTTGAATAAATACATGAGCTTTATTGCATTCTTCATTATCATGAAAAAATACATTTAAATTCAATAATTAAATGTAAAAAAAATATTCAATTTCTTTAAAATTTAAGATTTGTAGGAATTCTAAATATTCCAAAATTTTCTTTCTTTTAGAGTAATGATTATAACTAATAGCATTAACAGTTTTTTTTTCACATGTATATTTAATAGAAGAACAAATACCCAGATAATTACCAAAATTTATCATTAACAATAAATAAAAGGGTAATTTATAGTACTGGCTAAATAATATTTTAGATCCACCTTCCACTGACAGGGGACTCACTTTGTTCTAAGCAAACCTCTTTCCGAACGAAACTCCGGTTCGTGTCCCCTTGCGACATCGTATAGCAGGCGTACTGGATACGCGCTGCAAAATCCTTCAGTTCCACCTTCCGCCAACAAGAGGTGCATTATGTTCTAAACCAACCTCCTATATGTGTTCCCTATGCAGTTCCTTATATCTGCACCTGCACCTCATAGCCCTGCACTTTATAGCAGCACCTGCACCTTATATCCCTGAACCTTATAACAGTCACTTTATAGCAGCAAAACCTGCAGCACCTTACAGCAGGTGTGCTGCGCACGCGCTGCTAATTCCGAATACTTCCGTCCCTCTTAAAATTAAACTAACTTGATCTTTAACATTAACAAATATCATTCAGTTTTGAAACAGAAACAAAATTTCGGAATTTTTTGGTTTGACATTTTTTGGTAAAAACAAAAATAAATTTCGGGATGAACCACAAGATTTTTTTTTATTATTAAAAAGATCGCAATGGTATTACTTTTCATTTAATTACTTTTCACCATTGATTGGTTTAAGTATCAACGAAACTTTAACAGTATATTTTGAATGAAGAAGTAAAATCCTGTCAGATTTTTATTTGTATATCCACGAACACTCTGCGATTCAATGCCACGTAGAAAAATAACTACACGTCAACGCATTTAATAATTCTGTCTAAAGTAGCAAATAACACACATAAAAATTGTCTTATGGAATTTCAATATTTTTTAACCCATCTGCAATTCATATCTCTCAATTAATAACATATATTTTAATTAACAATATTGTTGTTGATTACTTGGAAATATCTACTATCATGCAAACAAAATATGACCAAAATGTAAAAGATCCATGAGCGAAATGCTAATCTTATTGTCCGTTTTGTCGTCTTGGAAGAGGAGAAACCGACAAGGACAGCCAGAACCAAGATACCAAAGTACAATTAAGCTTTATGGGGTTAAGCTTTATGGGGCATCTTGGTTGGATGAACCAAGATGTAGTCGAAATCCCTGCCAACACACAAGGCCGAGAGAACACAACAGAGAGGAACCTCCCAATTTTAACAAATAAAATAATGCAAATGATTATCTCATACTGAACAATGATGATTACATAACAAACAATTATGATAACATAATGATTGTACATAATAAAAAATAAATAAATAAAACAAAAAAATAATAAAAATAATAAAGCCAAAATGAATAGTTTACAACGTATAAATAGTCTGCATCCGTAACAATGTCTACGCTACATCATCAGAATTGGAGAAGTAGTTTTGGAAAATAATTTCATTTGACTCAAAAAGATGCATACATTGGATATTACAATTAGATAAGTCAGCACGACTTAGGATTTAGGTCAATCAATCATAAAGACAGTGAAGTGTTCATCAGTTCAAGCTTTTAACAAAGTAAGCAGTGGTCATTGTGCACTGTAGCACATAATATAGTGCGGCGGAGAGTAGAGGGATGAAACATAATGGTGAAGTTATTTTCCCATTTTTCTTACAAGTATGACTGGCATGGGGCATGATTTTTCAAGAATAAAATTAGAAATATGTTGTTGATCTGGAAAGGGAATTATTCTTATTTTCATCACTAGTCAATATATCCCTTTTTGTAAAGATTGGCAAAAGTCTAAGAAATTGTCAAGCCATCTACAAACTGGAGTGAAAATGTGGAGGTCATTCTCAAGTTATAATGTGACGAACCAAAGAAATCAACTTTCATTTACCCTGGAATTGTGACCATTTATAACAATGTGGCAGCACGATTTGTAGCGTGGTCACATTTTTATCATGGTTATGTTTGTGACTATTTTCGTACATTATGACATTACCAAGACGTCAACACAAGTGATTCTGATATTAATTACGCATACCAGTCCTTTCAGATACAATATGTCAATATTTAATATAAAAAAACATCATTTTATTTATAGAATAATTTTTATTCGACTAATAATGATTAAAGGTATAAGGTTGAAAAATACACAATATAAATAAATTCATATACAACATAAAGAAACATATGTAACGAATTTATTTCCTCATATGTTGAAAATATAAAGTATATTTTCTGCAAGCTCAAACAACTATAACCTTCTGTTACATTCTTGAATTTTTCTTGTGTTATATCTAACATACTTTAAAACAAGTGAAGCAAATTCTTTCAATTTTCTTTCATAGAGATGGAAACCAATACACTGAACTAAGAGAAACTTTGTGCTTGTTTCAAGAAAAGAAACTTTAACTTAAATCAGAATTCTCTTTAAATCAAACAGTCCAATCAAAGTATTCACGCTTGTTTATCTTTTTAAGCACTAACTTTTGAGAAGAACAGGATGAACAAATTTTTAGAAGGGTATGTCCAACATGAACAAGTAAATTATATTTTGTCTTATTCTAAATAATATGCTTTTCTGAACAAGAGTAAAGTTGGACGATAAAATATAAATTTATTTAGTTTTACATGGCAGGAAATGTTAGATAAAGATTCCCTATTAGTAATTTATAAGAACTAAATGTGTTATCTTTCAAACAAGGTAAAAAATGAATGGAAATTATTTTTATATAATTTTTTCATCATAAATATTTATAACAAATTAAAATAAAACAGTCTTTCAATCTTTAAACTTTCAGTACAATGGACTCTCGTTAATGCTTCTGTGTTTAAGATTTTTCTCCAGTTACTGTGGACAATTTCGTTTTCCCCATTTCTTTTTTGAAATTATTGTTAAAAAAAAATCGCTTCCCTTTGGATAATGCGGTAATATTTTTTCACAACTTGACCTAGCAGAATCCAAACTGCTTTTGTACATTATGTTTTCATAAGCTTCTTTGATATAACTTTAGATATTGAGGGATGAAGAAATTGCCAGTTAGAATAATAAAAATAAATAAATAATACGGAATAGATAACAAAATTGCTAATGACTGTTTGCCGATATTACCAATCAAAATATGATATAACATACTCAGTTTTTGAGAGTTTCGAAAAGTTGGAAGTTGATGTGGTAAAAAGATCATTTGTTTACGTAACGCAAAAGAAAGTGAGAGATTACCTTATTTAAAGTTAAATTATGTAAGTTCTTTACGTATTTTGTTTTTTTTCTCAGTATTTGCCTATTTTGTATTAACAAATTGGTGCAATATAAGTCGCTTTTAAACTAAAATTACTCAAGTAAAAGTATTTTAGCATTAGGTTAGTAACCTATTAAATTTCTGTAAAAAAATTAATGAAATTTAATCAACTAAAGGAATTATTTTGCATCATTCAAATGTTTACATTGTTAATTGCGGCCTTCGTTTATTGAGGATAAACAATGACCTCCCATGGAATTATGCACTAACAGAGTAAGTAACTGTAGTTTATCTGCATATTGTATTGTGCTCTTCGTTTTAATAAAATATCGTTTTATAAAATCAGTACCATATTATTAATTTTTAATTATTTAGAAGTAATAAAGCACAGGATGGATAGAATTAAAACACCTCTACTCCGACCTCATTATACATTGAATAAGTATATAAGCTTCAGTGTACAAGCGTTAAATTTTGTACACATATTATTGAGATATGGCGAAATGAATTAAGCCCAATGCAGTTCCAGAAATCCCCGATAGATAGCACTGTACAATTGGACATATACTTAAAATAAAAAAAAAACATATTTTATTTGAACGTACTAATCAACTAATCATTCATGTGACAAGTATCTCATCGACACAAGGTATACTTCTTAAACATTCCTACCCTGAATGGGTCGAAACGACCTGTATTTATAAAATATTTCATTCGATTCGAACAAGAATTTTTTTTCATAATGTAAGTTAGATATAATCGACAGAGAACTAAATTAAATAAATTTGTTAAACAGTTTTAAATAAAACTTCTGGTATGAAATACTTTTATTAAGGTTTAGTAAAATGTAAGAGGGTAGGAAGGTTAATATGGATCCCTTCTTGCATATGTAAAATCTGCAGTTTGTGAACAAACAGTCTTTGTTCAACTACGAATCACAACTGGTCGGTTTAGATACTTCTCACATACATAGTGACCCTTCTTTCAAGTCTGCAAAATTTACCAGGAAACATCGATAAGCACGATTTTTAACTATCCGCAAAGCCAAGAATCACACAGATAAAGATCTGAAGAACAAAATGACCAGGTTGGCGAAAACGCACTCGGTCATTAGGGAAACTTTGCCGGAGAAATTGCTGTAGACAGGGTCCAATTTTTGGAGGCACTCAATCTTGCATAAAAACAGTTGAGTCAAGAGTATGTTGCAAATGGGGTACAGCAAAAGTTTCGAACATACTTTTTACCTGTTGGCCGTCCCGGTACAAATCACAGGGCCCAGAGTAGCCTCGTCGTAAAAGAAAAGTTTATGAATGAATGTGGCTGCAAATCCACGACCTCCCAGAAAATGGGCCTCCATGGCTAAGATGCATCCGCTACAACTCTAGCAAGTAATGTGAATGCAAAGATCGATTGCTGCTTCTTGTCGATGGCTAGAAACTGTTGATTATGACTCATTTTGTGCAGGAAAGAATGCACTATTTTTCTCAGTAGGTTCCACACTGTGCTCTAGAGAACACCCAAGTATCCTGACACTGCAGGTACACTAATACAGTCTACAACATTATCGACTGACTGTTCAACAATATCAGAAGCAACATCTTCAGCGGCATCTGAACAATCACGTTTGTGACCTCAACACGGCTGAACTCCAAGATGTCAAGATGTCCAGTTTTCTGTAATAGAGCGATCATTCTCCTGCGACATTGTAAAATTGAGACATTTTGAAACATTGTCCTTTGCGCAAATTCTTAAGATTTCGGAACTGTAGAAGTGCAGCTGCAACATTTTCTTTATTTTCATAAAAGAACTTCTCAAGCAAATCGCGTTTTGGCATCGTGACAGCCATCACAGATAAGAATGGCATTTCCAAGTTTTTATTCTCTTATGTACCCAGAATCCTTTTAAATTTGTCAGGTTTCAATTTTAAGAATTATTTTTTCCTTTCTACCTGGCTTCCGCAGGTGTCACGGTATAAAAGGAACGTAACAAAGGACCATCACGCGAAACGCCGCGCTCGGCGAATTCTGCGGCAATCCAAACGATGTACATTGGCGGGCTGGAAACAATGGGTTTATGCAAATATTTTTGCTTACAGTGAGAAATTGCAGTTATATTGGCAGTTTAAACATTTTTACTTTTTTTTATCAAATAGAAACTAAAAAACCGAGCAGATGGACGGCTCTAATCAAGGCTTATTTCAGAACGCCCAGTGCACTGAATTATAATGCATAGTTTTACTATAAAAAATAGCATTAACTTAAAACGCTTATAAAAAATGTTTAAGAAAACTGTTTTATTCACAGATTTCATTTACGCGTTCTATGATTAATAATTACTTCATTTTTATTTTAAGGGTATATTTTTTGCAAACACCCCGTGAACAAGCATTAATACACAGATAAGGTAGATTTTAAATGCTTTCCCAGCATTACGTGGAAAAATGGATTTGAATAGAAATAATTAGAAAAAAACATGTAAGAAAAGTTTTGTATTACTGAAATCTGCACATGACAATGATTTTAATGTCTTTATAAATGTATTATTGTGTTTATAAAAATTTTAATAATCCTGATTCTTTGGTTGTTCCAGTTTATTTTTCAGCCCTCATTATTTTACCATTTTATAATAGCACTAGCAAGCTACGCCCGCTACGCTGGTCAATTTCTTATAACGAACTTTTAATCCAACAAAATATTGACATTTCATAATTCACTTTTATATTTTAACAGAATAATAAGGCTACTATAATTTGTGACTCGTGCTATAGCCAATATACACGCCAGGACACGTCGCCCATATCATTATCTTTTTACGCATGAAGGTTTCGCTATGGTACTCCATTGTGAAATTTGGTAATTTTTCAAATTCAATATTTGAAAAATGGCATAATCATTAGATTTGAAATTTATATCAAGAAAAATACAATTTTTTACCTTTCAAACGCAGTTTGCCTAACATTTTTCTGCCAAATACTTTTCGAGCTACTATTTTTTTTTCAGTAACTTCAAATGTTTCATTTTCCGCGATTAATCAGTGGCAACAATTAGCGAAAAACCCAGTCGTCAGAAACGCATAGATTTTTATTAAAGGGGCTGTTGCAGCAGGGACTGTCACCAAGAATTTGCTATCATCACTTTTGAAATCGGTTCGGTAGTTCTAGAGATTCCATAGAAATTGTAATTTAGAATGTTTTTAGAACGCTTTTCGCTCATTTCACCCTTTTAAATTTCGATTTTCTTTATTTTGTTTTTAGAGAGCATTTACATCTTATAAGTAACTACAATGCCAAATTTCATATTTCTAGCTCCTTCAGTATTAAAAAAATCGCAATTTTAGAAAGTTTTTCGCTCCTGCACCCCCCCTCTGGGTTAGTGACACCGACATAAAATATAGCCTATGTTGAAGCAGGGGTTGTCACCATCAATTTGCCACCATCACTTTTGAAATCGGTTCGGTAGTTCCAGAGATTCCATAGAAATTGTAATTTAGAATGTTTTTAGAACGGTTTTCGCTCATTTCACCCTTTTAAATTTCGAATTTTTTTTTATTTTCTTTTTAGAGAGCATTTACATCTTATAAGTAACTACAGTGCCAAATTTCAAGACGGTTCGGTAGTTCTAGAGATTCCATAGAAATTGTAATTTAGAATGTTTTTAGAACGCTTTTCGCTCATTTCACCCTTTTAAATTTCGAATTTTTTTTTATTTTGTTCTTAAAGAGCATTTACATCTTATAAGTTACTACAACGCCAAATTTCAAATCGGTTCGGTAGTTCTAGAGATTCCATAGAAATTGTAATTTAGAATGTTTTAGAACGCTTTTCGCTCATTTCACCCTTTTAAATTTTGAATTTTTTTTTTTTTTTTTGTTCTTAGAGAGCATTTACATCTTATAAGTAACTACAACGCCAAATTTCAAATCGGTTCGGTAGTTCTAGAGATTCCATAGAAATTGTAATTTAGAATGTTTTTAGAACGCTTTTCGCTCATTTCACCCTTTTTAAATTTCGATTTTTTTTTTTTTTTTTTTTTTTTTTTTTTGTTCTTAGAGAGCATTTACATCTTATAAGTAACTACAACGCCAAATTTCAAATTTCTAGCTACTTCAGTATAGAAAAGATCACAATTTTAGAACGTTTTTCGCTCCTGCACCCCCTTGGGGTAGTGGCACCGACATAAAATATAGCCTATGTTGGAGCAGGCGTTGTCACCATCAATTTGCCACTACCACTTTTGAAATCGGTTCGGTAGTTCCAGAGATTACCCCCTACAAACAAACAAACAAACAATCTTTACTCCTTTATAATATTAGTATAGATTAGTTTCAAAATAGCTAGCATTTTAAGAAATTATGATTTTAAAGTTGTTTTTAAGTCAGTTAATAAACTAATTGTTTCCCCAGTTAAAGGATAAAATTTCACATCAAAACTTTTGGTGTATTTACAATATCCAATGTCAGTGTGGTTTGTCCTATATAGGACAGACTAAACTAGAACTCCGTTACAGAATCAATTAACACAGAAACTATGATAAGAAAAAGGAGTTGCAAAAAACATCCATTGCTTATCATTGTTGGAGTGAGGGACATAATTTCAAATTTGATTCGGATACTGTTATTAAAAAATGCAATACTCCTTAAGATTTGGAATTTTTGAAGCAGTTTATATTCATAAATTTGATAACTCCGTGGTCAACGATTTTTCGAGCGCGCCTAATATCTCACCTTTCTTGGTTGATTTACTACGTCATAGTGCGTCATGTCCGGTTTAATCTTATCGGTTGCTCGCACATGATGGTGTTTTGTTATGTTGCTTGCTCTCATTTGTGTTTTCGACTTTGTTTCATGTCTTTGGGGGATGCAATCTTTAGTTTTTAATGACACTGATGATGTGAGTCCAAGTTACTCACGAAACGTACGTCTGTTCATTGTGCTACACTTTGATGTTGTGTGTTTAAACGTTGGTTTTTAGTGTATAATAACGTTTATGTTATTAATTTAGCTCCTGTATTTTTGAAATAAAATATATGGTTCCTTCTTAAAAGAATGTAAAACTTTTTTCAGTTCATCTAAGATTGACGTATTCATGCGGTTTTACCCCACCGGAGAGGGGTGTAAGATTTGATGACTTGTCATTTATTAATAAAAAATAATGATTTTTTCTAATATTTAAAACGAAAATATGGTAGGAGAAATAAAATAAAATAAAATTATGTTCAAAATTCTGGGTTCAAGGGGAAAACTAATAAAAAAAATATGCTGTTTTACCCTACATTCAGATAATTTAGCTAATTTACAAAAATAACATTTCAAGAATTAAGAGGAATTCAGTAATTTAAACCTGCCTAATAATTAAATGTATAAAATAATATTTAGTTAAGTTTTCTATAAGTATTTGTCAATAGGTTCAAGAGAATTTTTGATAATTTTCTAAAGATATTTTTATTATTTTAAAATAATAAATTGCAATATTTAAATTAACATATCCACATTTTGAAAGACTAAGATAGTTCTGAAAACAATATATTTTCTTATATTTGAACTTATTTTTCCCAATGTAATTATATTTTATCACTACGATTATTGACAGATAAGAGAGTTGAATTTTAAATTACGGAAGACATTGTCTAGACTAAAACTAATTAAAATTTATTATGCCCCTTCATCGCTCGTGTTGCTGACAGCCATAATTGAAAGTTCGTGAGAGAAAAAAGGTATTATATGATATATTATATTCTAAAAAAAAGTTACTTTATATTTCGAATACGTCAGGCTCAATTTCCAAACTTACACATTAATAGCTGATAAAATTATTTACTAATTATAACTAAATTTATTGTACTGCAAACTGAGAACTTAAAACAATATTGCTGGTTAACCAAAGATAAAATTTATAATTTTATCATGATTAAATGTAAATTGATTTCATTATTTTCATTTATCAACGGGAAAAATGTCTGCATTAAATTACGGAATGTTCGAATAGCTAGCTTTATTATTAATTTATCAGTGTAAAATTAGTTATTTATGAGACATTAAAATTAATAATGAGTAAAAACATAAATGCTTAAATGTGTTTGAGTGCACTGGTGGCCATTCAATTTCAAACATTTGTATTTTGAAGGACATATCTCGTTTTAACTTGTGTTAGTTAAAGACTATATTACTAATGTTCCACTAATCTTTTATATATATACAAGGTGTCTCTAAAAACTGCATCAATACCAAAATGTTCCATTGAATATGAAATAAAGAATACAAATTTAGTACAAAATGGAAAATAATTAGTAAATATTAATATTAATTAGTTGGTACCTGTCACATTTTCATACGATTGTATGCGTTTGAGTTAGTATGAAGATAAACTCTTTTTAGTTCTCAGGCTGCTAATGCCTGAGAGCTAATGTGCCCACAGGTTCTGTATGTACGTACGTATAAATGTACGTATGTAAATACGTAACGCGATAATTCTTTATAGAAAAACCCGATTTGCTTCGAATTTTGTATATAGGTTCATTCTGAAAAGGCGCTTACCTGCTCAGTCTGGGGGGTTCGTTGGTTAATCATAAAGATGGGGGACGGAAAGCTAATCCCCTCTTAATTTAGATAAATGGGTTTTTAATGCAGAATTATCCGATTTGCTTCAAATTTAGTATATAGGTTCATTCTGATAAGGCACTTCCCTCATTAGTTTTGGGGATTCATTGGTTAAGCATAACGGGGGGCACAGGGAGCTAATCCTCCCCTTAATTTAGATAAATGGATTTTTTGTCCAGAATTACCCGATTTGCTTCAAATTTTCTATATAAGTTCATTCTGATAAGGCGCTTTCCTGATTAGTTTTGGGGGTTAATTTTTTACGTATAAAGGGGGTAACGGGGGGCTAATCTCACCTTAATTTAGATAAATGAGTTTTTCCGATCTGCTTCAAATTTGGTATACAGTTTTATCTTGATAAGACGATTCCCTGATTAGATTTGGAGGTTCATTGGTTAAATAAAAGCGGGGAAATGTGGGGTAATCCACCCTTAATTTAGATAAATGGGTATTTCATGCAGAGTTATCCGATTTGTTTAAAATTTGGTATACAGTTTTTTGGACGATTTCTTTATTTTTCGAGGAGTATTATTCTTTGAAATAAGAGTATAATATACAATTAATGTGAATATCCTGTGAGCAGCTCAATGCCATTAGTTTAACTGAGCGTTTATTATTATTATTATTATTATTATTATTATTATCTCGACTGCGCATATTATATCATATGAATTGAATTTTCAAAGGATAAGATATGGCACATATTATTCCAATATAATAATGTTACTACTAATTTTTCAGGGTCATTAGAAATATATTTTTAAGTACCGTTTAAACATGCAATTTAAGGTTTGAGTATGACCATTTTTACCTTGTGGCGTGGCGAAATAAGGAATTTCGGTATTTTATTATTTCAAAAATTTACATACTGACCACAATCGCCTCAAGTTAGGTGTAATACCAGTCAAAGGAATAAATTTGTAAAAATAATATTTTAATAATCTCATAGATACTTTAAAATTAATTTAACGCTATTACTATCACGTGTAAAAGTATCATAATGATTTCCAAGTAGTTTTAACACAATAGCTTTCAATTTAAATTTCTACGAATGTAATTACTTCCATAAGTGACACCCATTTCTTTATTTTCCCATAAGATACGTAAAATATATGGTTAATATAATTTTATTTAATGCTTAATTTCACTAAACAGCAAATATTTTTATTTTAAACATGTGCATTTCTGTTCTTTTTTCTTAATTGCATGTTTGTTTTCATAAATTTTCTCTATGCAACTTCTATTTTCAATATTTTTTTTTCCTCTTTTTTTGTCATTAAGGAAGATTTTTAAACAAATGTTTATGTTAATTCTGTAAAACAAGGATAGAAACAAGTTCTAATCTCATCCACTGGTAATTAACTACATTTTAATTACTTAAAATTTTAAATAAATGACTTATACTTATTCTACTTATAATAAAATCCGTAGGCAAGAAAGTGTCTGTAACCATTCCAGGCCCGACCACTCTTATCTGCGAATCGACGGTAGTTAAACGCCCTGTGTGGGCTTACTGAAAAACCTATGCTAGCTACAGCTAAATGAGATAATATCTTCTACTTGAAATCATGCCTGTTCAGCATATTTTCATATAAAACATGTGTATCATATCCTATTATAATGTTTTAAGTTCTTAAACATAAATCCAGATGAAACCACGGAATTCGAGATATAAACTAACGAACACTGTTATCCAGTATTATATTACGCTTTCTTTTTTAATATTTTGGCGCCATCTACCGGCAGATAATACAACAGACATGAATTCCATCTTTTTTAAAGCAATTTTGGACATTATCTGGATTGATGCAAAAATGCAAAGATAATTGTAGGGGAAGGAGAGGGGTAGGGGACTTAAAGATTTTATAATCAAACATTTCGTTTACTCAAATCCTTAGAGTTTGTTTTTGAATTGCTGTGCAAAAGAGCCATCAAATGAAAGGCAAGCTTATATTATAAGTATCTGAAAGTCAGGCATATAAATGAAGTTGTTTTAAAGTGTCTTTGCAGTGAAATTTCTTTTAAAGGAAGTTTTCATAAGGTTCTCTTTTTAATAGAATAAATTGTCTTATTTATACAACACTTTTGGATAATTTCACTGATGCATTTTTGGAGATTTATTTCTGGAGCAAAAATTGATTTGTCGTGTAAATATTTAGCATGGAGAATTTTTTTTTCTTTCGGAAAAATCTTAAACAGCCAAATCATCCAGAATAATGTTTTGAAAAATTAATCATTGTACATAAGCTGATCAAAAATACAAGGTGATTTTTTTTTAAGTTGTGAAAGTAAAACGCTATCACAAAAGAACCACTGATCCAAATAATCTGAAATTTCACTAGTGTGCTCCCAAAGCAATGGGGATCTTTTAGACGATGTTAAAAAACCTTAAAATCACACCGACAGATGGCGCTGTACACGCAGTAAAGTCGAGAGACGAGCTTGTGCACGACACACGTACAGTGGTGATAAAAACGCAAAACATGCACACCTCGTGTTCATTATTCTATGGATAACCTCGCAATGACTGTGTCATTGACGGACCGTGCGTTGTTAGTGAAACTGTATTATCAGAATAATGACAGCGCAGCAACTGCTCTTAAGAGATTTAGGACACTTAAGAATTTAAGAAAAGGTCCAATGACGACAGAAGATATATGGAAGATGGTTGTGAAATTTGAACACTGAGCCTAAAACCCGGTAGAGGAAGGAAACCAATTGCTATTAACCTACAGCGCATCAACCTACATGTTTTTTTCCTTTTTTTTTATTGTATGTTTATTTTCTTAATTTTGTTTATGTAACTTCTATTTTGATTTAAAGCTTTTTAATTTTTGTCATTAAAGATGTTCTTATTGAAACATATTTATAGAAGATTTTTAAACAAAAAGTAGCAAATATTTTTGTTTAGATAATGAAGTAATATTTTTTTAGAAATGTGTCAATTGAGACACAAAATGCACTGTACAAGTCTGATTGAATTTTCTTTTATTTTTTGATTTAACTGTTTTAATTCTTTTTTTTTTTTTCAAATCCAATATTAATTACTTTTAATATTAAAAACTACTTATTTATCATTATATAAATATTACAACACGTAGATATAAATTGAGTGCATCATTTTGAAAAAAAAAAAAAGAAAAAGATAGTACTCCGAATGAAAAATTGTCTAAGATAAAATAGATATCGTTATAGAAAAAAATCTCGGTTTTCCCCTCGATATTTCTCTCAGACCTTCCCATAAATTTTGGAAAACAGTCTGCTTAAAGGCTTTGTTTAGAGAACAATTTGTTTTACCTTTTCTGTTAAAAAAGTCTTAAAAGTTTCTGAGGAACGATAAGTTATTTTATTTCATGCATAGTAATACTTTTTGCGTAATATTATCACTAACATGTTTATATAATTCTCCAGATTGGTAGATTCAGAATACAGAATATATATATATATATATATTATATATATATATATATATATATATATTAAGGTACTTTATTCATAAAGTTACGAAAATTTTATAAAAATAAAATATCCAAGTGTCAGGCAAATATTAAGCGGAATTTATTTTAGTTTTAAACTTTTTTGGCACAACGTACAGAAATAAAAATGCAATATTGTTTTCGTACAGTATCTGATGATGTCAAAACAAAATTGTATTCCATTTTATTAAAATGAAGAAAGTGTATTGTCTAGACAAATGCGCACAAATGACTTTGCAGCAGTATTTTCTCATAAGCATGACCTTAAAAAAGGGCTGTTTTATATTTTAAATCTGTATCAATATCTGTATCAACAGTTTCAACAGCAAAAGCATATATGTTCTTAAATAATCAATCCAGTTCTTACATCAGTTCATAAGCAGTTTCATATATTATATGTATATTGTATTATATTATATTTAATATTAATATTATATTTATATTTCTTACTTATATTATATATACATTTATTTATTATTTATTTTCACATATATATTTCATATATGTATTATATTTCTATTTCTGTTTCAATTCATACAGTTTATACACTGTTCATAAACCAGATACAAGTATTAACTGTATGAACATCACACGTATAGACAGTAAGAAGTGTGTTCAAAATTGTCACATTGTATTTCTTCCAGTTTTTGTTGTGTTAAACATGAGGTACACTGTTAAAAATTTGCAGCAAACTGTCCAGTCATTTGACCGTTTGTGTAGAAAACGGTTAATTAACCGTAATTTAACTACATTCTGACCATATTATTGCTCATTTTATGGTCAGAATATAGTTAAATTACGGTTATGTAACCATTTTCTACAAAAACGGTCAAATGACTGGACACTTTGCTGCAAAGTTTTAACAGTGTAGGAAATTTTCATATAAGAGGATTATATTCCTAATTCCAATTAATATCTTACTTGCCGACATACAAGATTCGTGTTTTCAAACAGTGCATTGGTATTACGACGATTTAAAAAAATACAGTAATCAAAATGCTTTTAAAATTCCAGATTACCGTGACAAGTATCTTGAGTGTGATCTTCGTGTTGAGCAGTATCCCGTCTTTCGATGATTTTTAGGTTCTGAGTATTCTTGGCCTAGGCGTTTGAATAATGAGCTTTAGTTCTTCTAAAAATGCTGGAGTGCTTTACGAAAGAAATTCGACAATATTCGTTCCGCAAAAGGGGATAGATACATCCTTAGACACATAGAGTACATAAAGACACCAGATGTTTAACACTAGAACTACCATGAACCGTCATTTTGACGGTTACCAAATGAATATATTCCGATTCGAACCAGAAATTTCTTTTTAAAATAAATTAAATTTAAAACTCACAGAAATACGTTAAATGAATAAGTTAAGTAGTTCTAAATAAACTTTTTGGTGTGAAATAGTTTTAAAAAACTCCGGTAGTTCTAGTGTTAAATTTAATGCAAACACACCGTGAGGGCACTTGAAAAATAAAACGAATTGAGAGTTGGAAAACTGTTTTGAGGACTAGTTTTTGGGGCTTCACAGAACAAGTCTACAAACCTAGGCCATCTGCCTCTCTCCCTGTACCTGTCAAAACATAATTTCGGATAATTTTGGATTGGTCCACGTAATCTTTTATTTAAGGACGTGAAGCAAACTTTTCACATTTAATGCATGTTGATTTAAATTTCAAAATGTTAATAAATTAATGATTATGTATCTTGAGAAATAATATTCCTAAAAAATGTGTCACTTTACTTATGTATTGAAATGCAATAACTAAAATATGTTTCTACTAACACACCATCAGGTATGCTGTATCTCACAGGTAGAAAGCTCTAAAATTCCTTTCTACGTGACGCTGATATTACACTTTGAAGATGATAATATTTATATATTTATATTGCTAATATTATTTTTAAACATGCAGCGAATATTTTTGTTTAGGTAATGCAGTAATGTTTTTTAGAAATTTTTCAATTGAGACTCAAAAGGCAGTATACAAGTCTGATTGACTTTTCTTTCATTTCTTGCTTTCACTGTTTTAATTCTAATTTTTTATATCGGATATTAATTGCTTTTAATACAAAAAAATCTTTATTTATCATTATATAAATATTATATCACGTAATTGGCATGAATTAACATTTCGTTTTGCAACAACAACAACAACACACACACACAGACACAGATATGTATATACATTTATATATACAGGGAAAGTCAAAATGAATGACCCAATTTCAAAGGTTTACTACGCAAAATATAATCGACGTATTTATTTAAAATATACACACTGTAAAAGCTAATATACACTAGTTACGAATAGTAGTTTACAATTTGATATTCGCCCATAGATGGATACGTAAGTTCAATCGTCGTAAGTGTTTGGGATAATGAGTTTCTGCGAAGACAAAACAGGCAGACGCTGCATTCAGTTACGCCTTCGTAACATTGCGAAGCAACAGCAAAACGCGTTTTTTGTGCTTGAGTTCCATGTAAGCAAGTCTATTGTCACTGTTCAGGGTAGTTCCGAACAAAATACGGACATAAGGCAATCAATCCGTCGTTGGTATTCACAGTTTCAAGATACACACTACATTTGTAAATGAAAATCAACAGGTCATACTTCAGTAGAAGAAGATGGAGTTCAGCGTATTCAAGACAGCTATATGAGAAACCCTAAAAAATCTACATATCGAGCTGGGAGTACCTCATAAAACTGTGCGGAGAGTTCTTAAGAGGCGTTTGCAGATGAAACCGTATCGTTTACAGTCGGTGCAACATATGGAACTATAAGATCTTGCACGTCGATTATCTTTTTGTGATACACTTCGGACGTGAGTGGAGAATGACGAATTTTCAGAAAAGATAGTATTCAGTGATGAATCAACGTTTCAGGAGAAGAGAATAAGCATAATGTAAGAAACTTGGGTACTGAATATCCATATTCGATATTGCAATATCAACGTTATTCCCGAAAGTTTATGTGTTTTGCGCAATATCCCGTGAAAGATCTACGGACCGTTATTTTTTATTGAAACCACTGTGTCTTACATTCACACATCTATAATGTCTGAAATTTCACATTCAGACACTTAAGTCTCTGAATTTAAGACGCCTCTATTTTCAGTGTATTAAAGTATTTCTTGTACACCGTAAAAATATATATCTATTAATTTCATCGTTCAAATGTAATTATGACAGAAAATTTTTAAATATATAAAAAATTACGATCATATATAAAAATACAAACATTTCTATTAGTTTTACTGATGAAAGGTATCATTATGAGCATGTGTAACGTTCACCGATTAACAATATCTCTACTCATTAGCCACTGAACTATGAGAACAATAAGAAAATACCTTCCCCAAGTATTGAGGATTAATCGTAAATTATAGTATGACATATTTGTTCTTTATAATAGAGTCATAGATGTTCATTAACAATAATTTTAAATAATAATTCGTGATTTTTTTTTATCCACGTGCTGTATGTTTACCAACATGTTGACACATGTGGTGGGTACATAACATTATTAGTAAACACGGTGAGGCATCACATTCATATCCATTTTGACAATTGGCTATGATTCCATGGGATTAATTGAATTAATCTATTTTGTGGTATCGTGCCTCTTTCTTCTTAGTTAGGTATATTTATTTATTTTACTAGAAATATTTTCCAGTACATGCTAACAATGTCAAATGCATTACTTTCTGATCCACGTGCTGTATGTTGTGTCAAGAGCGGGTACATAACATAATTAGTAAACATGATGAGGCATCTTATTCACATCCATTTTTGCAATTGGAATTAATCCATGAAATTAATGGAATTAATCCATTTTGAAGTATCTCTGCCGTTTTCTTCTTAGCTAGTTATATTTATTTATTTTACTAGAAATATTATTCTAGTACGTGATAACAATGTCAAATGCATTACTTTCTGATTCCCGTGCTGTATGTTTACAAACATGTGTCAATAGCGGGTACGTATCATCATTAGTAAACACGGTGAGGGATCCCATTCGCACGTATATAATATAATTAATACAATACCAAACACATTTGGCAGCTATCCAAATGTAGCCCACACATTTCTGACAATGATGAAAAATTTCGTAGTAAAAGAAATAAGATACTGTTGTTATAAAAATCATAAAACTTTATTTTTAATTAACTTTCCTCGTTATTTTTTCCCTTATCATAAATGTAGTTAAATTCAAAATCTAGGTGAACAGTTATTTTATTTCCCTTTTTTAATTTCCGACAAAAATTTATCTTATTTGATTCAAAAGAATTTCCTCTTTTTATATAGTTTTTACATAATTTGATACGTTTTTCGTATTTCAGCACTTAACTTAAAAAAAAAATGTCAAAATACATCCTGAAATATTTTGTCAACATCAAAATTTAATGACACTAGAAACTTTTAACAAGTCTCAAAATTAAATTTCAGAAACTATGGACATAATCAAATACAGATAGGAAAGTATCTTTCTCGAAACTTTCACTTTTTCAGACTATTTTATAATCTCTCTCTTTCAGCTTTAGAAAATAATTTTTTTTTGCAGGCTTTTGGTTTGTCATAAGTTGTCAAGATTATTTTCGGTGTATGTGAAATAATTTGAATGCCACTCGAATCTGTAGCTTTTGATTTTTCTCGTATTTTTATCACATTTTGCTAAATGTCAGAGTGTGAATTTTAATATTTAATATATAAAATAAAGAAGGTTGATTACTATTTTTTTTTTATTAATTCCAATTGATCCATTCTAATGATTGTACATTTTCTAATGATTTAAGGGTTTAATTATTAGTAATAACTAAGGGGTCCAACCTTGGCTTTAATTTTAATTCACATAACTGGAGATTCTAGAAACTAATTACTGATAAATACATAGGTTATATTTTTTTTTCGGAATTTAATATCGGAACCATATATAATTTTAAAATGAGGAAATGTTTTATATTTCCCCCTTTTTTTTTAATTTCAGACAAAAAAGTTATCATCTTTGATTCAAAAGAATTTCCTACTTTTTATAGTTTTTACATAATTTTATATGTTTTCGCATTTCTGTACTTAACTTTAAAAGAGAAAAAAAACTACAACGTCAAAAGACATCCTGAAAATTTTGTCAACAGCAAAATTTAATGACACTAGAAACTTTTAACAAATCTCAAAATTAAATTTCAGAAACTTATGGACATAATCAAATACAGATAGGAAAGTGTCTTTCTCAAAACTTACTTTTTCAGGCTATTTTATAATCTTTCTCTGCCATCTTTAGAAAAAAAAAATATATATATTTTGCAGGCTTTTGGTTTGTCATAAGATGTCAAGATTATTTTCGGTGTATGTGAAATAATTTAAACGCCACTCGAATCTCTAGCATTTGACTTTTCTCCTCTTTTATCACATTTTGATAAATGTCAGAATGCGAATTTTAATATTTAATATAATATGAAATAAAGAAGATTGATTACTATTTTCTTTATTAATCCAGATTGACCCATTCTAATGATTCTACATTTTCTAATGATTTAATGATTTAATTTTTAGTTATAACTAAGTAATGCAACACTGGCTGTAATTTTGATTCACATAACTGAAGATTTTGGAAACTAATCACTGATAAATACATAGGTTATAATTTTTTATCGGAAATTAATTTCGAAACTATATCTAATTTTAAAATGTGGAAAGGTTTTTTTTATTTCTCTTTTTTAATTTCCGACAAAAAATTATTTTTTTTTGATTCAACAGAATTTCCTACTTTTTTATAGTTTTTACATAATTTGATATGTTTTTCGTACTTCTGTACTTAACTTTAAAAGACAAAAAAAAAAAAAAAAAAAAAAAACTACAACGTCAAAATACATCCTGAAATATTTTGTCAACAGCAAAATTTAATGACACTAGAAACTTTTAACAAATCTCAAAATTAAATTTCAGAAACTTAGGGACATAATCAAATACATAATCAAATAGGAAAGTGTCTTTCTCAAAACATTCACTTTTTGAGACTATTTTATAATCTTTCTCTTTCAGCTTTAGAACTTAATTTTTTTTAGTCTTTTGGTTTGTCATAAGATGTCAAGATTATTTTCGGTGAAATGTGAAATAATTTGAATGCCACTCGAATCTGTAGCATTTGATTTTTCTCGTCTTTTATCACATTTTGATAAATGCCAGAGTGTGAATTTTAATATTTAGTATAATATGAATAAAAGAGGGATGATTACTATATATATATATATATATATATATATATATATATATATTTATTTATTTATTCCGATTGTTACATAATGATTGTACATTTTCTAATGATTTAGAGGTTTAATTATCAGTTATAAATAAGGTTTCCTACATTGGCTGTAATTTTGATTTACATAACTGAAGATTTTTAAAAATAATTACTGATAAATACATCAGTTATAATTTTTTTTCAGAAATTAATTTTGAAACTATATGTAATTTAAAAATAATTTTAGGCAAATAAAGGAATGCTAAGATTTTTTTTCAGTAATGGACTTTAAGAAGCTTTAAATATGCAAATCAAAAATTCAAAGCTCATTTTGCTACGAAGTTTCTCAGTTATGCATTAGAAACAATATGCATTCTAATCTGTCTTCTAATGATTAAGCATTAACCAGCGGGGAAGACCGTGGTATGCTCAGTTAAAAGTAGCTTTGTGTTGAACTCGATATAACAATAAATTCTCGCTGTATTATAGCTATAAAACTTGTCATTATATAACAGTATTATTTACAGAAACAATCAATATATAAACTATGTACACATTTCTAAATTTTACATTACTTTCATATTTACAACGAAAAGGGATCCTTCAAAACTACAATTTTTGTTCGTCGCACACTTTCTTTTGGTAGCAGGACTTCCAGGCTTGAGCCCCGTTTTACATGTGAGAAAGCAACTTGCAGCATTCCGTCCATAAAGGACTATGGAATCTGATTGATAGAATCAACTAGTGCGAGTCCTGATGGGAATTTTTAGAAATTTTTTTAGGTTGTGAAACCCAATTCTTTCACCAAATGTCACCAAAATTTGGCGGAAAGTCGCAAACTTGACGACATTCTTTCATTTAACGCCAAGCATGTTAGCATTGATGATCTTGAAAGTCGCTTTTCCCACAAATCTCGCCAATGTCTCCAACATTTTACCAAATATAACCAAATTTCTCGAATTGTTGTCATCTTTGCGACTTCGTTTACTGCAAACTGTTCAAAAACTTAATATTTCAACATTCATTCTAATTCAAATGAATTAATTAGTAGTGACCACAAAATGACAAAGTAATTGAGTTTTCTGGAACATATGTCCTAGTCCAATTGTCTTCTTGTACCCCATAAAAGGTAGGATACAAAATTTATTCAAATTCGTTAAGACCATTTTGTAGTTAAGTTAGCCTGACCCGCAGTAGCCGCAAAATGACCCGCTTATCAAGTTTCTCAAAAATGTGACCTAGCTCAATGGTCGTCTCGCATCCCAAAATGGTAGGACTCAAAATTTTGTGAAAATAGTTAGAGCCGTTTTTTAGATAAAATTTTCTTGGAAGGTAGTGACTCCAAAATGACACACTAATCGAACATTCTCGAACATGTGACCTAGCCCATTGATCTTCTTGTACCCCAAAACGGTAAGATACAAAGTTTAAGCAAAATCGTCAGAGCCGTTTATTATATAAAATTTGCTTACACATGCACACACAGGATTTGCTCGTATTATAATATACCAGCTCGGAAGACCGAGCAACACTTGGTAAAAATAACTTTGTGTTCAACTCGATATAATAATAAGTTCAGTGGAGTCTGCCCTGAACTATCAGAATCGTGTCCTATTGCATTGTGTGTTATTAGTATCTGGGTTCCTATTGGAGAATTTCTATAAAATACCTTCAAATTCTAAAAACCAATTTTTTCGCCGAATATCGCAAAAATTTGGGTAAAATTTTCACGGAATTCTTTCATTTGGCGCTAAGCATGCGTTTTGGCATTGGAAATTTTATAAGTTGATTTTCCAGACAAATCTCGCCAATGCCGCCAAATTTGTCAAAATGTTGCCATCTTTGCGATTTTGTTTAGAGCAAACTGTTGAAAAACTTAATAACTATTTCAACATTCAGTCCCCATTGAAATGAGTTGACAAGTAGTGACCACAATATGATCCACTAATCGATTTTTCCCAAACATGGACCTAGACCAATGGTCTTCTCGTACCCCAAAACGGTAGGATACAAAATTTAGACAAAATCTTTAGAGCCGTTTTTTAAATAATATTTGCACATACACACACACAGACACAAGATTTGCTCGTATTACGTATAATATAGGATGAAATGATGATTTAAAATTAGGAATTCCTAAATTTACATTCGCGTAATTCATAAACTACTTCACGGAATGATATCCCGTTTGGTATCCTAAGGTACAGTTTACCAGACAATTCAAATACAAAGCCAAACTTAAGTTTTAGTGTTGAAAATTTTTACAATTCAAAGCCGACTCAGAAACAAATTTTCAGCATATGATCAGTTAGTAGACGTTTTTAATCATCGATTAATGCCAGTCACATTTTTGTATGATGATTTGCGATAAAGTTTGTATATGGAATTGTCTTTCTTTCCTTTACGATTGTACTTCTTTTTCAAAATGTTCACTGTTAATTTTTGGACTTTTATATAATTCTCTTTCGTAGCAACAGATTTTTGTTTTTCTTTTTCTGATTTCAGTTTTCGCATAAAATGTCAAGATTAGTTTCTGTTTACTTTAAAGAAATTAAAAATAACAATTAAATTGGAAAAGTTTTCATTATTTTTTTATTTTTTTCAGATTTTGTTTTATTTTACATTGTGATATTCAATATTTGTATACTATGAAATAAAACAATTACTAAATTATTTTCATAATTGCTCCGATTGTTTGATGTGAATTTATATATAAAAGTTACTAATTTTCTGGCGATTTCAGTATTTAACAATATTCCGAAATGTTTCCGAAAAAAGTATATTATATTTAAGTGAGCTTTTTTATGAAATTGAATGTCTGATGTCGTGCTATTGTTCATGACTGTAACCTCAAGTGTGTGTTATCGTTGCTGCATTCCGAAAACTACATCCCAGTAATCAAAATCAGACATAAAACCTTGTTATTAAAGAACCACATCAACAGCGACATTGATTTGCGTTTTTCTCTAAATTGATTCCCAAGTCCTAAAAATGATTTCTCTCTTTCGACCGCCATCTGTTTTAGGAGGAAAACTATAATCTATATATAAGAACATGTAATTTGATTTTGCATTTAGAAATATTAAATTTAAAATATCACATAAGAATGTTGTTTTCATAAAATTTATATTATAATTTGGACAGCAAGTTTTCTCATTAGGATCTTGGAATACAGAAGAAAAGAAAACTCCTTTAGAAAAGAAAACTTTTTTTACATAAAATTTTATTTTATTAGTTATAAAATGATTTTGAGAATGTTTTTGAAATGATTTTTTCTATGTTATACCAGCTTTATCTACAATGTCTCGAACCTTTATAACTAAGATTTGAAAAACTCTTTAAAAAATATTTTTATTATATTTTCAATTAATTTCCGTTTAGGTTTAGATAAAAAAGATAATATTAATAACACGGATGTGCAAAAATTAGTATCATTTTCAGTTTAATTTAATTTAATTTTTTTGTTTGGCTGTTATTAAAGCCATAAATAAAAAAATAACAAGGCACGAATTTTAAAATCTAAATGTATTACGCCAGATTAAAAATACATGTCTCCGCAATTTTATACTCACCTAAAATAACACTGATTAACAAATCTTAACAAATTTTCGGTTCCTCTATCTACATTGGGTATTTCTTGCTGATTTCAAGGTGCTGAAAAAGAATATGTTTGTAAAAATTTTCTATCACTCTCCAATTTTAAGGAATTTAATTTATAATTTTTGAATTACATAGGCTATCTTATAGCAGTATAACTTGTCTTTCGGCGCAAGTGTACTGCTATTTCTTTGCTCTTTAAGTCTTTTTACATATATTTTGTTTATAATTATACTATATTTCTCTAAAATATGTGAAAAATCTCTAGAGGTTGTGTTAATGAACCTGATTCTTTTTGCTATGTGTGCGGCGAGCTAACTTTGAAAAAGCATCAATGCACTTTTACGCCGCTAGTAAAGACTGCCTATCATATGTATACTTTGGATATAAAGTAGGTGAACAAGATAAGAAATGGGCACCTCATTCTTGTGTTACACGATGTGATGAAAAACTCTGGCATGGATCAAAGGTACAAGTAGGAGTATACCATTTTCTACCAGAGTTGGGCAAAATTGCAATCTGATTAATCTGTAATCTGATTACAATATAATTGCATGTAACAGATTATAATTTCAATTACATGTAATCATAATCTGAATCTGAAATTCGATTAGGATTGTAATTGTAATTATAAATGCTTTGATTATGATTACACAGAGTTGGGAAAATTCAAATCTGATTAATATGTAATCTGATTACAATATAATTGCATGAAACAGATTATAATTTCAATTACATGTAATCATAATCTGAATTTGAAATTCAATTAGGATTGTATTTGTAATTATAAATGCTATGATTATGATTACACATAGTTGGAAAAAATCTGATTAATCTGTAATATGATTACACTATAATTGCATGTAACAGATTATAATTTCAATTACATGTAATCATAATCTGAATTTGAAATTTAATTAGGATTGTAATCATAACTATAATGCTATGATTATGATTATGGTGTAATTATAATTATAATTGAGAACTTATAGTTACAATTACGTGTAATTTCAATGGCACATTTTCAATATGTACCATAAAAGACAATTTTTATCAGACACAGTAGAAATTTGATACAACAAGAACGAAAAATCATGCATCCGGCATCGATTATAAAACACTTTCTGGCATGAACAGAATATTATTCAGAAATTTTAAATTTTATTAATTAATACCCGCAACCCTAAATATGTACGATGAAAGACAGTTTTTATCACACACAATAAGAACGAAAAATTATGCAGCTGGCATAGATTATGAAACACTTTCCCACATAAACAGAATATAAATCAGAAATTATAAATTGTTATTAATACCCGCAACACTAAATATGTACCACAGAAGACAATTTTTATCACACACAGTAGAAATATGATACAACAAGAACGAAAAATCATGCATCCGGCATATATTATGAAACATTTTCTACCAAGAACAGTATCCTTCTATACATAAAAAAAAGTAATGTTTTGGAAATGAACCAATGAAAATCTGCGTCGATACCGCGAAACGTATCTGATTCGTCAGAGGGGGAATTAACATGAAAGTAGAGAATTTGGATAGGATGGGGGCTATTGTGGGGGGGGGGTTACCAAGGGGTAGGGACCCTGGTCTGTCGCCAAGTTTGGTGCCAACTTGGCGCTATTTCCGGTATTTCGCCAAATTTCCATAGACTCCCATTGAAATCCAATAGCTTTTACTCGTTTGGAAAAAATGAAAATTAAGATATCGCAGTGCAACAAAAATTAATATTAGCTTATGAATAGAGCTTAATTGAACTATTTATATTATTTTTAAGCACATACACTAACTATTTACAATATTCGTAACACTATATATACAATTGGTACTTGTTAGTTATCCTGTTGACCAAATTACTGTCGCCAAATTCATATATATTAAACGACCAAGGGATTTTCCCGATTATTCATATATATTAAACGAGCAAGGGATTTTCCCGAATATGAATGATATCGTAAACAACTAGGAAGATTTTCACGAGACTTGCCCCCTATACTAAATCGAGCACAAGAAAAAGATCTAGCTAGATTCCGAATACAAGAAAATTCGTTTTTACAGGGTAAAACAAACTCAGCGCTGAAAATGTTTTTTGTTATAATTGGAAAAATACTCAAACGATTTACACGAAACGTGTAGCCTACAATAATTCGAGCACGAGAAATCCATCTAGCTAGGTTTCGAATTCGGGAAAGGTCATTTTGATCTATTAAAACAAACTCAGCACTAGTATTGTAAGTATTGTACAAATCCAGTACTATTCAAGATATTGAAATCTAATCATAAAGAAAAGTATTTGAAACTTATTTTGGAAATAAATTTGTTTTATTTCATTTTTTTTATCTTTTTCTTTCATAAATAATCGATGTGATATTTTAATATTTTAATGCCTGAGGAAGACCACTCGGCTGAAGCGAACCCTGCCGTTGAGCGTTTAATGTCTTGCCCGGCTAGCTCCCCGGCACGCAGGGATTAAACGTGGCAGTACAAGCTTCGCCAATGGCTGGTCCTGCCGGGCAAAGCCCCACGCGACAAGTGGCAGGAATTAAAGACATACAAAAAAAAAAAAAAACTTTCTCTAAACTTTTCTCTAAAAAAAAAGAAAAAAAATTATTTTTCCTTCCCTCTTTTTTTTTTTTTTTTTTTTTTTTTTTTTTTTTTGAGTTTCAAGCTATGTGTTAAAAAGTTAAGAATTTAAAATGTGAAAAGAATTATTATTTTGAGTGAAGGAAAGAGTACGGTTCGTGAAATGTTTAAAAACTGATTTTTGTGATTATTGTATGTATAGTTCAGGAATTATTGCTAAGTTAAGTGTTTGGAGTGATGTTCCCACCTGTACCGATTCCTCGGGACCTGACGTCAATGACGGCATAAAGTCCCCGAGTACCGTCAAAGTGCAGGTACCGTACTCGGAAAAAATTTGAATTTGAGAAAAATATTGCAGGGAATTGATTTTAATTAAGATAGTTATGAGTTGACAAGTTTTTAGGTTCAAGATTGAAAATTTTTGTTATTATGAAAAAGTGGGAAAATGGGCAAAAATCCGACTAAGTAACACTAAAAAAGCTTAAAAATTGACAATAATGCTCAAATGATTAAGTTACTAATAAGCATAAAAATGAGAAAAATCAGTTAGATACCAACTAGGATTTGCGATGTCGTTAAAAAATTTACAAGTTTTGTGAATAAAGATGAAAAGATGCAAGTTGGGTTCGAGTTAGGTGTTCTACTACAGAAGTGGCTGCGAAAAAGTTTGGATTTTTTTTTTTAAGTACAAGAAAAGTGCTGAAAAGTTAAAGTTAGATATGCTTGATTTGATATTTGTTAAGGATATGGTTGAATACGGTGTTCAATAAAATTACATGTGAAGTATTAAATTTTTATGAAAAGTAGAAAAGAAAAATGTGTTTGTTTAGAAACCCAGTTTATTTGATAATCGTATTTGTGGAAAGTTTGGATATTTAAAAAAGTTTGGAATTTTTAGCTGTGCGTGAAAAAATTTAAAAATTTAAAAAGGTGAAAAGAATTATTATTTTGAGTGGAGGTAAGAGTACGGTTAGTGAAGTGTTTAAAAAACGGATATTTGTGATTTTATATGTGTAGATTAGGAATTATTACAAAGTTAAGTGTTAGAAGTTATGTTCCCTCCTGCACCAGTTCCTCGGGACCCGACGTTAATGACGGCAAAAAGTCCCCGAGTACCGTCGAAGTACAGGTGCCGTACTCCGAAAAAATTTGAGTTTTAAAAAAATATTGCAGGGAATGGATTATAATTTAGATAATTATGTGTTTGACGAGTTGTAGGGTCGAGATTGAAAATTTTTGCCTTTATGAAAAAGTAGAAAAAAGGGCAAAAATCCGGCTAAGTTCCACTAAAAAAGCTTAAAAAAGATAAAAATAAGTTAAAGATCTACTGTAAATTGCAAAGACATTGACAATATTCAAGTTTTTAAAAAAGCAAAATGTGACAAAAACTGTCTATGTCCAACTGGTGCTGAAATGACTAAATTTTAAAAAGCATAATAATGAGAAAAATAAGGAGACCAACTATGATTTACGATGTTATTGAAAAATTACGAGTTTTTGGGAATAAAGATGAAAAGATGAAAATTGGTACGAGTTAGGTGTTCTGCTACAAAATTGCCTGCGAAAAAGTTTGTCTGGTTGGGGGATAAAATTTTAAAGTACAAGAAAAGTGCTGAAAAGTTAGGTATACTCGAAAAACAAGACTGCGTTTGCAGTTAGGTGTTAGAAAAAACTTAAGAAAATCGAAGAGGGGTCCAGACTTTTATGGATTATCAGCACGGAAAAACTTAAAAATAAAACGATAAATTTGAAAAAATAATATGATGCAAAAGGTAAACTGAACATATACGATTGAATGGGGAAACAAGCGTAACTAGAAAGCATAATTTATAGTGACAAAAAACGAGACTTAGCCGGATTTACGAGGAGAAGAAAGAGTGTAAACAAAGGATGAAAAACATGAAATAACTCATTAAATTTACATGTGAAGTTTGAAATTTTTAAGAAAAGTAGGAAAGAAAAATGTGTTTGCTTAGACCCCTAGTTTATTTGATAATCGTATGTGTGGAAAGTTAAGAATTTTAAAAAGTTTGAATTTTGAGCTGTGCGTAAAAAATTAATAATTTTAAAATGTGGAAAGATTTATTATTTTGAGTGGGTATCAAGAGAGGTATTGAAAAGTTAAAGTTAGGTTTACTTGATTTGATATTTGTTAAAGATATGGTAGAGTACGGTGTTTTGGGAGAGAGTGGGGATTGCTGTGAACAAGTGCTCAAAAAACAGAGTTCGCAGTTAGGTGTTAGAAAAAACTTAAGAAAATCGAAGAGGGGTCCAGACTTTGATAGATTTTCAGCACGGAAAACTTAAAATATAAAACGACAAACATGAAGAGATTAAAATGATGCAAAAAGGAAACTGAACATATACGATTGAATAGGGTAGCCAAGCATAACTAGAAAACATGATTTATAGTGAGAATGAACGAGACTTTGCCAGAAAAAGATGAAAAAAATTTTGAATTTTAGAGAAAAATTGAGAGAATGAATTTTGATTAAGAAAATTATGTGTTTGACAAGTTTTTGGGGTCGAGAATGAAAATTTTGTTTTCGTGAAAAAGTGCAAAAAATGACAAAAGTCCGGCTAAGTTTCACTAAAAAGCTTAAAAATGATAAAAAGTTAATCTATACTAATATTATAAAGGAGTAAATCTTGTTTGTTTGTTTGTAGGGGGTAATCTCTGGAACTACCGAACCGATTTCAAAAGTGATGGTGGCAAATTGATGGTGACAACCCCTGCTCCAACATAGGCTATATTTTATATCGATGCCACTAACCCCAGGGGGTGCAGGAGCAAAAAACGTTCTAAAATTGCGATTTTTCAGTTATCACACTGGCTGTCAAGCCCTGAGAGCTTGGCAGCCGGTTCTGTATGTATGTATCTACAAAAACAACTTTTCAAAAGTAAAAAAAAACCAAGCGTAAAAAAAAAAGTTGTGGCTAAAAAATGGTGTGATATCAAATTTCCAAGCTATTATATTACTTTTTTAACTTTTTCCCATTAAATAAGTTATCATATATATAAGTCGAGTGCCTACGTATATGTTAATAGAAATCGTTTTCTCCTGTACTAAATACATCCTAACGAGTTTCTGAAAATTCAATTTTTTTCAAATTATGCATGATGGGCTTGGCGGCCATCTTTGCATATTATTCACAAAATTCTAAGCATCCAAATCCGTAGTTAAAATCCGAAGTTCAAAATTGTTATTTAAGCAAATATTTTAAGCGTTTCATTTATAGATTTGTATGATCTGAAAATTGTGTCTTAAGATAATGATGACTTATCTTAAAGATTCATCTTATGATTTATTTTTTACAGTAATTAATAATTTCAAACTAGTAAAAATCAATTTCTCAAAATATCAGTCTTATCTAATTTATCTGTCCGTAGTTAAAATCTGAAGTTCGAAATTGTTATAAACATATTACATTGCAAACATATTACGCTTTTACTTTAGCAATTTGGGTGCTTAGAAATATGAAAAGATGGCCGCCAAGCCCATCATGCATAATTTGAAAAAAATTGAATTTTCAGAAACTCGTTAGGATGTATTTAGTACAGGAGAAAACGATTTCTATTAACATATACGTAGGCACTCGACTTATATATATGATAACTTATTTAATGGGAAAAAGTTAAAAAAGTAATATAATAGCTTGGAAATTTGATATCACACCATTTTTTAGCCACAACTTTTTTTTTTTTACGCTTGGCTTTTTTTTTACTTTTGAAAAGTTGTTTTTGTAGATATCATTTCTTTTTTTTAAAACAGAATAAACATAATTTAAATAATCTAAACATGAGAAATAATTTAAAATTACATTTTACTTTCAGTCATTGTTTAAAAGGTTAACTAGAAATACCAGTAGATTTTTAAATTAAACTAATAACAACATACTAAATGTGGCTTGTTATAATACTTGTTATCCCCCGTTAAAAAATATCGCTGACTTATCGATGAAATGAATAAAAATGCAATACGTACATAGCGTGTCAGCGCTGCATTTGAAATCAAACGTGATATCACGCTCTTTTATTATTAGCACTAGCTGGCTTCGCCCGCTAGCGAACCCCTAATTTATATCGGGGCCTCGAATCTTGTAAAACCTCGAATAAGATAAACCTCGAACCGAACGAACCTCCGACCTGGTTCTCCGCTGACTTCGGCACCGGATAATTCCTTAATTTGCACATCGAATAGTATAAACCTCTAACCAAACTAACTTCCGACACGGGTCCCCGCTGCCTTCGGCACCGTATAGCAGTCGTGCTGCGCACGCTCAAGTTCCATCTTCCACCACCAGGTAGCGCAATCTGTTCTGTATGAACCTCGGGCACTGAAATCGTTAAGGCTATAGATGTCGAGTCGAATGAACTGTACCCCGTCGTGATCTAGCCCATAGAACCAGAGATAGAAAAGTGCCCCCTGGTGGTGAAAAACGATCTAAAATCGGAAAGCTCTATTGATGTCGAGTCGAATGAGCCATACCCCGTCGTGATCCGACTCGTAGGAACAGATATAGGAAAGCGTCCCCTGGTGGTGAAAGCTAATCGCGCTTGGGGGCAAAAGGGGGGATGAACACCGGAGATGCATAATAGGATTAAGCGGTCACAGACCTTTCCAACGATGTATCACATGAGGGGTATGTGCAAAATTTAGAAAATACCCCCCCCCCCCCTGCATATTATGATTAAGCGTTCACAGACTTTTCCAACGATATATCACATGAGAGGTGTCGGCAAAATTTAGAAAAGAGCCCCCTTTGGGTGGGAGGGCTGAAAGTGGGAGGATGGACCCCGAAGATACATAATATGAATAGCGGAACAATTTTTAGAATTTCTGAAAGCTGATTTTTATTTATTTATTTATTTATTTATCTATTTTTTATTTTTTTGTTTATTATTATTTTATTTTTTTTTGCGTTGCCCTGTGCATGTTTGGAATTTCTTAGCAATTTCTTAGATTTACCTTATTTTATTCAATTAAACATTGTACTGTTACAATACATTTAAATGGAAACTTCACTTCTAAAACAAAAATAATTTAACAACTGGATTTCATTAATTTATAGGAAAACTAGCAAGCTACGCCCGCTTCGCCCGCTTCGCCCGCTGCGCTGGTCGGTTTCTACAAATGAACCCTGAATCAAACGAAATATATCGTTTAATTTGACCTTGTATTTGAAAGCAATCTCTATATTTACGTGGAATATCCTTCCACATTACTGAAAAATGACGCGATTGCGCTATTATATTTTCTAATGTGCAGTCAAAATTTTAGCTGTTAAGGACCAACTCTTTTATTTGGTCATTTACAGTTAGGGTTTGCTAAAGAATGATAAAACTATATGCAATATACTAAAACCATCACTAAAAATTATCGAAATAACAATGCAAACAAATTAACTAACAAAATCCATTCAGAAGAAGTTTTTATAAAGGCTAATCTTTGATAATCTGATTATTGAACTTTTCCACATAATTCTAAAACAACAAAACGATATAAAATATACTAAAATAATCCTTACAAATTATCTACTTAACAATGCAAGTCGCAAAAAATACGCCCAGTAAAAACTATCAA
The DNA here is from genome assembly GCA_963931845.1 of Maratus michaelseni. Classification (NCBI taxonomy): domain Eukaryota; kingdom Metazoa; phylum Arthropoda; class Arachnida; order Araneae; family Salticidae; genus Maratus; species Maratus michaelseni. Next base: position 450,528,652 of record OZ007589.1, on the reverse strand, counting down.
AAAGGCTAATATTTCGGAATCGGGTTCACTTGACTATATAACCTTCACACATAACCGTTGGACTAAGCAACGTAGGACAATATATAGTACATAAACACCATTTCTGAAATAGCATCTAACTAACAATACAATTCTCATCAAAATCCGTTCAGTAGAACTTTTTTAGAAGGCTAATCTTTCATAATCGGAATCAAATATTGAAAAGGCTAATATTTGATAAAAAAAATGGTCACCCGATTTTCGAATTTCCCCCTATAATTCTAGAACTAAGCAACGTTATATAATAAAACGTTCCCTAGAAAATTATTTAACAGTATAGGTTCCATCGAAATACATTCGGCAAAATCTTTTAAAAAGGCTAATCTTTCATAATCGGATTGATCTGATTATAGAACTTCCCAGAATAATTATATAACTAAGATACATAGAACGATATGTTATACATTAAAACCTTCCCTTAAAAATTATCTTAGTTTAAGTTCTACGAAAATGCATTCAGCAGAACTCGAGTTATAAGCAGCCGGAACGAAATTTCATATATGTAGAAGTAAATAGAAGTATATTGCCATTAATATAGTTTGCATTTGAATAAAAAAAGGTACTTTTCGGTTAGCCGGACACCAGTGATATATGAACACACACACACACACACACACACACACATATATATATATATATATATATATGTATGTATATACATGTATTTGTGTATATATATGTGTATATATGTGTGTGTATATATATATATATCACTGGCGCCCGGCTAACCATAAAGTACCAAAAAAAAAAAATACTGCGAAAATGCAGTCGTACACTTGAAAAAAAAAACACCTTTTGGCCTAAAATCTCTCATCAAACTGTTTTTCTTTTTTTTTTTCTTTTCTTTCTTTTTAAAAAAAATAAAATTAGTAACAGTTTTTTTCTTTTATTTTTCCAGATGTATAGCCATTTCAATTCTTTCTGCAACAAAAAAAGACACTTTTTGGCTTAAAATCAAATTGTTTGGGGTCAAAAGTAAAATCAAAATCGCCAAAAACAAAAGATAAATCGCCAAATTTGTTTCAATAGAAATCTTGCCCCTTGAATAATGTTTTAAGCATTATGAACATTTCTAATCATGTTTAAATTAAATATTTTCGTTTTATAATATTCTCTCATCAAAACTCTTTTTTTTTCTTTCTTCCTTTCTTTTTTTTTTTTTTAAATAAAATTAGTAACAGTTTTTCTTTTATTTTTCGAGATGTATAGCCTTTTCATTTCTTTCTGCAACAGTAATGATAGCCAAAAAATTAGCAATGGTAACCTTTTCGGCCAAAATAACAGAACTTTCTATCATAATTCGATAGCTATTATACGTAGAACGTTGTGTTACATACTAAAACATTCCCTGAAAAATTATCTCTCGAACAGTGCAAGTTCCATCAAATTCCATTCAGCAGATCTCGAGTTATAAAGGAACGGAACGAAATTTTCGTTTGTGTTTTATATATATAGCGAGGCTAACGTGAAAGGTATTCCTGCGAACGAAATGCCTGTCCTTTACCGTGTTTTTTTATTTTTAGAAATAAATGAATCACATTTAATTCATTTCAAAATTTTTGTTTACGTTTGGAAAGAAATTTTAAATGGCGATAACTCTTAATGTATACATTTTAGAAGGTACATCTTCCCTCAAAAACTAATTTATTTTTAAAGATCTTTCTAAAAACATAAATTATATATTTAAAATATTTTTAAAGCATAAACACTACGTCTGATTACTTTATTTTACAATATTTATAAGAACACGCATTTTATCAGACAATTAAATACACTAAACAAACATGAGTGAAAAATTGACCTGGGCCTGGACTCGAACCTGGGACCTTATGCGTACCATGCCGACGCTCTGCGACTGAGCTACCCAGATCCATATCCGTAACCGGCAATTTCTCATACTTATTCATGTTAGAAACAATCATCTGCCATAGTTTGCAGTCATATTTAATTATTTGATAAAATATGTGTTCTTATAATTGTCAAGTTTTATTTTTTAAAAAAATATCTTCAGAAGAAAATGGCTGACTTGCAGATGAAATTTGATGTGGTTATATTATAACCTGTAACTGATTTGTGCTATTTTAATACAGATGGTACATGGTCGTTGGCGGGTTTTATCACTGTTTTGGCATAATTTTTTAATCGCCAAGTTAATTAACAGTTTTTTGCTAATTAAGGATAGAAAATATTTTTTTTTTTACACTGAATTTTATAAAAGCACATAGATTACGTAATTACTTGTCCAAAAATGCAATCCTTTTTTTATTCTGCCCAATATTAAGGCCTGTAGCTTGTTTGAAAAAAAAAGTTTGACGAAGAAAATAGTGATCATTTTAAGTAACTTGACGTTTTTTATAAAAAGCTATATCTCTGTTTATAAATCACTTATGAAGATGAGTTTGGTCTTAAATTGAAGAAATTCTTCCTTAGATTCTTCTAGTTTTCGTTTTTTTTTTCTACGACGCTTGGTTTGTTTGATATCTGATATTTTAATCTGGCATGTTTTGTCGATTTAACATTGCGAAGTTGCTTTCTGTATATAAGCATTAGCGGTCTGTATTCCATTCCAGTTCTTGGCGTTGTTTGTGTGGCGTTTTTTTTTTTAAAGCTTGGCTTGGCAGAGCGACCGCCCTGCTTGATGTACGTACGTAATGTGATAACTCTTCATAGAAATATCCGTTTCCTTCAAATTTTGTTTATAGGTTCACTGTGTTAAGGCGCTTCCCTGATTAGTTTTCGGGATTGATTGGTTAAGTATAAAAGGGGGGGAACAAGGGGCTAATCCCCCCCCCCTTAATTTATATAAATGGGTTTTTCATGCCGAATTATTCCGTTTTCCTTCAAATTTTGTTTATAGGTTCACTGAGTTAAGGCGCTTCCCTGATTAGTTTTCGGGATTGATTGGTCAAGTATAAAGGGGGGGAACAAGGGTCTAATTCCCCCCTTAATTTATATAAATGGGTTTTTCATGCAGAATTATTCCGTTTTCCTTCAAATTTTGTTTATAGGTTCACTGAGTTAAGGCGCTTCCCTGATTAGTTTACGGGTTTGATTAGTTAAGTATAAAGGGGGGGGGGTCGGGGGGGGTAATTCCCCCCTTAATTTATATAAATGGGTTTTTCATGCAGAATTATTCCGTTTTCCTTCAAATTTTGTTTATAGGTTCATTGGGTTAAGACGCTTCCCTGATTACTTTTCGGGATTGATTGGTTAAGTATAAAGGGTGGGGGGGGACAAGGGGCTAATTACCCCCCCCCCTTAATTTATATAAATGGGTTTTTCATGCAGAATTATTCCGTTTTCCTTCAAATTTTGTTTATAGGTTCACTGTGTTAAGGCGCTTCCCTGATTAGTTTTCGGGATTGATTAGTTAATATAAAGGGGGGGGGCTCGGGGGGCTAATTCCCCCCTTAATTTATATAAATGGGTTTTTCATGCAGAATTATTCCGTTTTCCTTCAAATTTTTTTTATAGGTTCATTGGGTTAAGACGCTTCCCTGATTACTTTTCGGGATTGATTGGTTAAGTATAAAGGGGGGAACGGGGGGCTAATCCCCCCTTAATTTATATAAATGGGTTTTTCATGCAGAATTATTCCGTTTTCCTTCAAATTTTGTTTATAGGTTCACTGTGTTAAGGAGCTTGCATGATAATTTTCGGGATTGATTGGTTAAGTATAAAGGGGGGGAACGGGGGGATAATCCCCCCTTAATTTTTATAAATGGGTTTTTCATGCAGAATTATTCTATTTGCTTCAAAATTTTTTTATAGATTCATTGGGTTAAGACGCTTCCCTGATTAGTTTTCGGGATTGATTGATTAAGTATAAAGGGGGGAAACGGGGGGGCTAATACCCCCCTTAATTTATGTAAATGGGTTTTTCATGCAGAATTATTCCATTTCCTTCAAATTTTATTTATAGGTTCACTGTGTTAAGGCGCATCTCTGATTAGTTTTCGGGATTGATTGGTTAAGTATAAAGGGGGGGAACAAGGGGCTAATTCCCCCTTATCTATACTAATATATAAAGTAGTAAAGATTGTTTGTTTGTTTGTTTGTTTGTTTGTAGGGGGTAATCTCTGGAACCACTGAAGCGATTTTAAAAGTGATGGTGGCAAATTAATGGTGACAATCCCTGCTCCAACATAGGCTATATTTTATGTCGGTGCCACCACCCCCAGGGGGGGTGCAGTAGCGAAAACCGTTCTAAAATTTCGATTTTTTGTGTACTGAAGGAGATAGAAGTATCAAATTTGGTATGGTAGTTACTTATAAGATGTAAATGCTCTCTAAGAACAAATTATAAAACATTCGCAATTTAAAAGGGTGAGATGAGGAAGAAGCGTTTTAAAAACATTCTAAATTACATTTTCTATGGAATCTCTGAAACTACAGAACCGATTTCAAAAGTGATGGTGGCAAATGGATGGTGACAGTCCCTGCTCCAACATATGCTAAATTTTTTGTCGGTGCCACTGCCCGCAGAGGGTGCAGGAGCGAAAAACGTTCCAAAATTATGATATTTTCAATAATGAAGGAGTTAGGAACTTGACATTTTGTATGGTCGTTACTTACAAGATTTAAACGCTCTATAAGAACAAAATCTAAAAAAATTCGAAATTTAAAAGGCTGAAATAAGCAAAAAATTTTCTAAAAACATTCTAAATTACAATTTGTATGGAATGTCTGGAACTACTAAAGCGATTTCAAAAGTGATGGCGGCAAATGGATGGTGAAAATCCCTGCTCCAACATAGGCTATATTTTATGTCGGTGCCACTACCCCGAGGGGGGTGCAGAAGCGAAAAACGTTCTAAAATTGAGATTTTTGCGATGCTGAAGGAGCTAGAAACTTCAAGTTCGGCATGATTGTTATTTATAAGATCTAAATGCGCTCTAAGAACAATTTCTAAAGAAAAATTATCTAATGATTCTGCGATTTTTCAACTATTGAATTTCTAAAATTACCAAATTTCACAATAGAGTACCATAGCGAAACCTACACGCGTAAAAAGATAATGATAAGGGCGACGTGTCCTGACGTGTATATTGACTATAGCACGAGTCACAAATTATAGTATCCTTATTATTCTGTTAAAATATAAAAGTGAATTATGAAATGTCAATATTTTGTTTGATTAAAGGTTCGTTAAGAGAAATTGACCAGCGTAGCGGGCGTAGCTTGCTAGTTAAGATAATAAAATAAAAGTTGGGTTCGAGTTAGGTGTTCTACTACAAATTTGCCTGCGAGAAAGTTCAAGTCTGGATGATGGAAATATTTTTAAAGTACAAGAGAGGCGTTGAAAAGTTAAAGTTGGTTTGCGATGTCATTGAAAATTTACAAGTTTTGTGAATAAAGATATGGAAGTTGAGTTCGAGTTAGGTGTTCGACCACAAAATTTCCTGCGAAAAAAAATTAAGTCTGGTTGGTGGAAAATTTTTGAAAGTACAAGAGAGGTATTGAAAAGTTAAAGTTAGGTTTACTTGATTTGATATTTGTTAAAGATATGGTAGAGTACGGTGTTTTGGGAGAGAGTGGGGATTGCGGTGAAAAAGTGCTCGAAAAACAGAGTTCGCAGTTAGGTGTTAGAAAAAACATAAGAAAATCGAAGAGGGGTCCAGACTTTGATGGATTTTCAGCACGGAAAATTTAAAATATAGAACGACAAACATGAAGAGATTTAAATGATGCAAAAATGAAACTGAACATATACGATTGAATAGGGAAGCCAAGCATAACTAGTAAACATGATTTATAGTGAGAATGAATGAGACTTAGCCGGATTTACGAGGGGAAGAATGAGTGTAAATATTGGATGAAAAACGTGTAATAACTCCATAAATTTTCATGCGAAGATTGAAATTTTTTGAAAAGTAGAAAAGAAAAATGTGTTTGATTAGAAAACCAGTTTATTTGAAAATCGTATGTGTGGAAAGTTAAGAATTTAAAAAAGTTTGAAATTTGGGCTGTGCGTGAAAAAGTTAAGTTTTTTAAAATGTGAAAAGAATTATTATTTTGAGTGGAGGCGAGAGTACGGTTAGTGAAATGTTTAAAAACAGATTCTTGTGGTTTTTGTATGTGTAGTTTAGGAATTATCGCAAAGTAAAGTGTTTGAAGTGATGTTCCCTCCTGCACCGGTTCCTCGGGACCCGACGTCAATGACGGCATAAAGTCCCCGAGTACCGTCAAAGTGCAGGTGCCGTACTCTGGAAAAATTTTTGAATTTATAAAAATAATACCGGGAATGGATTTTAATTAAGATAATTGAGTGATTAACTAGTTTTTAGGGTCGAGACTAAAAATTTTTGTTTTTATGAAAATGTGATAAAAAGGGCAAAAATCCGTCTAAGTTTTACTAAAAAAGCGAAAAAATGATAAAAATAAGTTAAAGACCAACTGTAAATTACAAAGACATTTAAAAAATAAAAGTTTTATAAAATGCAAAAAGTGACCAAAATATGGCTATGTCCAACTGGTGCTGAAATGACAAAGTTTTTTTTTTTTGTGCATAAAAATAATAATAAATAAAAATAAAAATATGGATTTTTTTGGTGATGGATGAAGCTGATTTTTAACACTTTCCAACCTAGTTGAAAAGTGTTTACGACTTCGGTTTGTCTGGCCGTCTACCGTATGGCCCTCTGGCCGTCTGCCGTCTGTTCGTGCCCTAACTCCCGTAAATATGCTCGGTATGCCCTGCAGTTTTTATATGTTATTGTCGTTATCTGTAGCATAATCAATATTTCATCTGAAATGTGTAGCACTTGTAGCTTTTATACAGGGACACTCAAAAGATTTTCGTTACATTACGGTCTATGGGGAAAATCATTTGCGGTTTACTTTAATGATGTTCCACAATTCCAAACACAGTGTAATTGATATATATCACTAAGGTGCATTACAAAAAGCATAATATGGAATATGGTGTGCAGAACACTTATAGTTACTTTACAGGGACAGTCAAAAGAAATCCGTTACATTACGTCTATGGAGAAAAATCGTTTGCGGTTTAATTAAATAATGTTTCACTATTTTAAACGCATTGAAATTTATATCTATCACTAAGGTGCATTACAAGAGGCTTACTACAGAATATTGTGTTCATAGCAGTCATCGTTCATTTACAGGGATACACAAAATAATTCTCTACTGTCTGTTAACAATAATTCCTGGAAGTGCGTTTTAAGTTGCTGAACGCGATTTTGAATTTAACTCACTTTTTGTCTATTACTTGGTGTGTATAAATTCTGTAGATCATATACAGGGCAGCACAAAAGTTCGCGAACACATTTCCTTTTATTGACAGAAACTCCAGAAGGAGAATTTTAAACTGTGCTACGCGTTTCCTAACTGAACTAAAATTTAGCATCCTATGTAGTATATATACAACTCTATGGATCATATACAGGGCTGAATAAAAGTATTCGGATATTTTTCCGAATATTGTATATGTTCGAAATTCCTGAAATTACGTTTCTTAGATATGTTATGCGTTTTCCAAATTGTTCACTTAGATGTTATCGTTCAGCTTATTAAACGGTAATGATTTGTAAAATTGTTTTGGAAGCGTTGGAAAGTGTTACATAATCTATGCTTGACGCATGATTTTTCGTTCTTGTTAACATTTCATAAGTTTAAAACTCATATATTTACTTTTTTATTGGGGGGGGGGGTTAAAAACCCTATAAGAAAAAATACCCCTACCTGTTTGCAAAATTATTGAGTATTCACAATAACGAACAGGCTGAAATCGGAATATCAGACTCAGTACAGAATTTGGAAAATGCATAGCATATTTGAAAACCCATCTGCAGTAAATACCATTAATAATCGGAAAAATATCCGAATTTTTATCTGAAGCTCTGCATATTATCAATAGATTTGTATATATACTACATAGCAGTATGCTAAAATTTAATTCGGTTATTAACACGGTTGAAAATTCCCATTTGGGAATTTCCGTCTATAAACGTCAGTGTACTGGAGAACTTTTGTGCAGTCCTGTATATGATTTATAGAATTTATAGAAACCAAGCAATATAAAAAAAAATAGTTACATTCAACAACGCGTGCAACAACTGAAAAAAAAACGTATTTCTAGCAATTATTGTTCATAGTCAGTACTGTAACCGAAATTTTTGTGTGTCTCTGTAAATGAACGGTGAATGCTATGTACTCCCTAATCTCTAGTAAATATCTTGTAAAAAAATCCCTCAGCGATATATATGAAATTCAATATGTTTGAAATACAGTAACATAATTAAAATACACCGCAAACGATTTTTCCTAATAGGCTGTAATGTAAAAGAATTCTTTTGATTGGCTCTGTAAATTACATGCTACATACTTCATTTTCTATACCAATCATACCACAGTAAAACTCAATAACATATATCAATTGTATGGAAATCCGAGTATATTTACGCGCATTAGAGTACTGATAGACAGATAAACTACATTCATAAACTCTTTTCAACTTTGTTGGAAAGTGTTAAAAATGCAATTAGAATTAGCTCGTAATAGATAGCAGTTTAATTTAAATAAATTTTATAGAATTTAATTAAGATTTAGTTGCATTACATTACACGTTAACCAAATTGTGTTCTGAACAAGCATAACTGACATTAACTTGTAACACATTGCAATTTAATCTAAATTATATTCTTAAAAATGTAATTAGATTCCACCTCAATCCATTACAGATTAATTGGATTATACAATTAAAAACGTAATCGGAATCCTCCTATAATGCATTACAGGTTAATTGGATTATACAATTAAAAACGTAATCGGAATCCACCTATAATCCATTACAGGTTAATTTGATTATACAACTAAAAACGTAATCGGAATCATCTTGTAATCCATTACTTGTTAATTGGATTATACAATTGAAAACTTAATCGGAACTGTCTTGTAATCTAATTACAAATTAATCTAATTACAGATTAATCTAATTATATTTTAAAAGAGAAAATGAGTTTTGTCTTGTAATCCATTACACGGTAATCAGATTATGCGTAATCAGATTATATTCAAATTACTTTGTAATGCATTACATGATAATCGATTGCATAGTGATGAGATTATAATGTATTTTAATCTGTAATTTGATTACTTTGTAATCAGATTCTGCCCAACACTGTTTTCTACCCATGATATGGCGTGAGAAGCAGGATGATATAAATGACTGCTGCTTTTGTATTACAAAAATTAAAGGATTCTCTGCAAAAAGTAAACGTAAAATGAAGTACCCGAACTTATATTCAACAATGCGACCAGTATTTCATAATGATTAATTATCAATACCGAAACTTCCGAAGAATTTTACATATGACGATGCAGCAGTAGAAATGGAAATTGATGAAGTTCAAACTTCCTCTATTTCATCTGATGTAAACTATTCTCCTGACATAAATGAAGAACCACATCTAATTACTCAAGAAGAATTAAATGATCTCGTGAGAGACTTAAATTTATCAAAAAAAGTACTCAGAATTACTTGGATCAAGATTGGGATTGATGAAGAATTTCATTAAAGTAAAGAATAAAGAAGGGTGTAGATTTCAATAGCTACAAGAACAATTTACATCACTAAGCTACGCAAAAATTAAAGAGGGTATTTTCCTTGGCCCACAAATTAGGTACCTTATGAAGGACAAAAACTTTGAAGATACATCAAGTGATTTAGAAAAAAACAGCATGGATTTATTTTTAAAATGTTGTGACGCATTTCTTAGGAAATACTCGAAGTTCTAACTATGAAAAATTAATTAAATACATGTTAAAAAGTTATAAAAATAGACGATGTTTAATGTTATTGAAAAAAAAATTGCGTCTCATTTAAATTTTTTCCCTGAAAATATGGGAGCTGTGAACGACGAGCATGGAGAGTCCACGAGGATATTTCAGCAATGGATTTGATGATTACTGTTGGAGCCTTATTAGAGAAACTAGTGATTATGTCTATAAGAAAACGTCCATAGTTTAGACATTTACTGCTACATAATGCATGAAATTTAGGAAATTTCTTACGAATATCATTTCTTTTTCACAAAAACTATCTAACATTTTTCTGAAACTTTAGAAACAATGTATCTTTTCAATATTTTAAATATTAGTTTTAAGCTTTCTAAGTGTTTATTTAACTGTTTATTATTACTAAAATACCAAATAACAAAATTATAAGGTACATGTATTGAATAAATACTATAAAATTGAGATTTTCAAGATTTTGAATTTTTTTAAAGTCTGTGGGTGATGGAAAATTTTTAATGTCATATTCTTTTTCAACAACCCATAAAATATAAAAGTCACCACTTACTTACTTTCGGTCTAAAAGAGACATTTTACTCTAAAATTAGAAACCTCCCACAACGCCACCCCCCTCCTCCTCAATACATTCAAAGATAGAATCTCATGCTTCTGTTTAAGATGTCATAGGTTAAATTACGGGAACAAGTGATGGTAAGAGCAATTCAGCGCAGAAGTAGAAAAATAGGTCATACATGAGGAATGATTATTATAAATTTTTGTCGGAAGTAAATAAAATGTTACTTCGATATCCGGTACCCCTCATGCATTTCCGTATGGTACATTTTGCGAACAGCTTCTAACATCCAATGCCGACCTGGCCTAACCGTCATCCAATGCCGTCCAATGCCTAACAGCTTGTTAATATACTTTTTATAATTACTATCATGAAACATTTTTGTCTTTTTTATTAAAAACTAGAAAAACGCGCCACGTATTGCCGAGTCTACATAATCTTTGTTTCTTTTTAAAGTGAAAACTTCTTTAGGCGCGTCGGGCATTTTTTGAGATGGGAAAAAATCATTGAACTCGCGACACTGTTACTGTAACCGACACTGTTACCGACACCTCTGTATATTTGAACTGAAAACTTCTTTAGGCGCGTTGGGCATTTTTTGAGATGGGAAAGAACCATTGAACTCGCGACACTGTTACTGTAACCGACACCTCTGCATATAAGTATGTACATGTATTGTGTATAGTTCGGTATCAGGTAGGACGGGGCGGGCGCGTCGCGCGCCCCATGCTTGCCTGTGCGCTATTGTTTTTTATGAAAATTATTTATATATTATATTTAATATACGAGGGGTGATCCGAAAAAAAGTTTACAAGACAAAGGAAAAAGTATTTATTAACAATAGAAACAAGATACAAATGGCAATCAAGAGACACATCTGGCCTTTACTTTTCCACATAGTCGCCAAACCTGTTTAGGCATTTGTCAGAACGTTCGACCAACTTATTTATCCCGTCTTGGTAGTAATCAAAGCCCTGCTCATTGAGCCATTTTTCGGCAGCTGTTTTCACTGCATCGTCTGAGGTGAACCGTGTTCCGGATAAGTTTCGCTTCAACGCCGGAAAAAGGAAATAGTCACTTGGAGCCAAATCGGGGCTGTATGGGGGGTGATTAAAGACCTCCCACTTGAACCTTTGCAGCAATTCCTGAGTCTGGCGAGCTGTATGGTGCCTGGCATTGTCATGCAGAAGAATGACACCTTTGAATTTCGGATGCGGCCACATTCTTGGCCCATAAGAATCGAATTACGGCTCGCACCTCTATTCGAGACCACTTTTCTAGACGTCGTGCCATTACTGTCGCTCTTAAGTGTCTGCGTACTGACGCTACTTACTCGTAGAACCGCTGTAGGACAACTAGCGCCATCTGTCAACCACCTTGGGTGGAAATATTCACTCCACAATTATTACGTTTCAAATGCTTCTGCTTGTAAACTTTTTTTTGGATCAACCTACGTACATTCATATATTATTTTTATGTAAATTAAACAGTAGTATTATATTATATTATATTATATTATATTATATTATATTATGTAATTAAATATATATTAAATATTTATATAATTATATATATATATATATATATATATATATGTTAGAAATTGTGACGGTGTCTCAAGAGGATTATACAAGGTTAACTAAATCTATTAAAGAGCTTCAGAGTAAATTTATAATTACATATGTCGATAAAGCGAACACAAGTTATGCATTAATCTGTAAAAAAATTACGGTGAAATATTAAATGAAAGTTATAATAACAGCGATAACTATGAGCTATTGAAATTGAAAGTTTCAGTGATGGAAAACAGGGTTAAGGCACTATATAGAAAATCTAAGTTGAAGCAGAAAAGTCAATGTTTCCCCTATCTTGTTATAGTGCCAAAGTTTCACAAAAAAAACAGCGAAATTTAGAATTGTAAATTGTGGGTATGGTTCATACCTAGAGTCTGCTAATAAGAAATTGTTGGGAATTTTGAGTAGTGTGTTTGATAGAGTGGTGAGTACGGAGTCCACATTTATTATATAGAACAGTTACATTTTATTAGATAAATTGAAAAAACATCAAAACATAAAGAGTTTGTTTGTATATGATTTTGCAGACCTATACAGTACCATTAACTTACTGGATTTAAAGGACAAGGTTATAGATTTTTATAACAAAAACAGCAATATAGATAGCGATAAAGATTGGTTTATTAACTTGTTTCAGTTGGTAGTGCAAGAGAATTACTGGTATGAGGGGAGTAGAGTATTTAAACCGATTCGTGGAATCCCAACGGGGGGGAGTTGCAGTTCAATTTGAGCTGACATGTACTTACATATATATAAGAATAACAATATTTTAAATAGAGAAATATTGAGTTATAGGTATATTGATGATGTTTTAATAGTTGGATTACATAAGGAAAAATGTAAAACCTAGATTTTAAATATTATCCAAATACTTTAAAACTAGAACTCTCCTCCCAGAATATTAAAAACATCAATTATCTGGATGTGAATTTAGAGTTGAAAAATGACAATTTGATAACAAGGGTTTATGACAAGAGAAATTATTTCGATTTTAAAACTTTAAAGATCTTAAATTTTCAATCGAACGTGCATATTTCAGCATTTAGAAATGTATTTACAAACGGTTTAGTTCGTATTGAGAGATTATGTTCAAGATTTGGCGATGCAGTTGGCGAATTCATGGAGTAGATTAACATGGCATTGATGCAGGGTTACCCTGTGAACTTTGTAGGGAGAAATATGATTAATTTTATAGGTAGAAGTAAATATAGAAGTGAACTGAATTCATTTTTGAATGCTAAGTGTGGTCTAGATCAGTTGTTCGATGAGTTCAGATAGGGTTGGTTACTGCTGTGTGTAGCTTAGTGTTTTGCTTGAGAGTTTGAATTAATTTGGTCTCGGCAGGAGAAGGGGGACGTTGCTTGCGTGAAAACCAGTTTTATCCCTCCAGTGCATGTCATTAGCCATGCCCTCCTGCCTTCAGGTTTAATTTTCCTGGTATTGGTTTTTCGTTAGTATTTTGTGTTTGGTTATAATTGTATTATAGTTTTAATTGGTTATATTTCAGTGTTCAGTTGATATAATGTTATTTGTTTTTGGTTAGATAGTGTGGTTAGTGTAAATTTATAATTGTATTTTAGTATATATATATATATATATATATATTGCAAGAAGAATGTCCTACAGAATTTTAGAAGTAGGAATCTGGATAAATAAAGATTATGACAAATTAAAACATGATATAAGGAAAGAGCTTAACATAGTGATATTAGACATAATATCAATTTGAATACTTTGAAAAATCTAAATATTTGTAAAGAAATAGAAAAATCAATATTTAACTGTGATAGTATTCGAAGGGAAAATGACATTAAGGGAATTATATTTAATATAAAAAAAGAAATTGATACCGAAGACTTTAACAACTTTGCAATCTAGCACAAGAAATGTTAATAACTTGGATTTATTGCGGTATGGAATCAAGAAACATGATCTACAGATATATTGTAATTTAAAGAACTGTCAGAAAAGTACGGAAGAAAAGATCTATTTTATATTGGATTATGTGGGGAATTGCTATAAAGGAGTTAATTTTGGTAAATATTTAAACAAGTACAATGATCTACCACCAGTGAGTAAAGTAAAAATAATTAAGGCATTTAAATATGATAAGCTTTTAGGCCGTGTTATGTTTAATTATAATGGATATGCAACAGACCTAAAGAGGGGTATTGATGTACATGCAGTTGCAGGGATGCAGTGTTTTCCTGCAGGGAAACAGTGCAGAGAAAGTATATGCAGTTGCAATGATGGAGAATTTATTGAAGTGAAAACTTATTTAGGCGCGTTGGGCATTTTTTGAGATGGGAAAAAAAAAACATTGAACTCGCGACACTGTTACTGTAACCGACACCTCTGTATATTTGAAGGTAAAATTTCTTTAGGCGCGTTGGACATTTTTTGAGATGGGAAAAACCATTAAACTCCCGACACTGTCACTGTACCCAACACCTCTGTATATAAGTATGTACATGTATTGTGTATAGTTCGGTATGAGGTAGGGCGGGGCGGGCGCGCCGCATGCTTGCCTGTGGGCTATTGTTTTTTATGAACAGTATTTATATATTATATTTAATATATATTTATGTATTATTTTTATGTAAATTAAACAGTGGTGTTTTATTATATATATATATATATATATATATATATATATATTCATGTTTTCACTTCTGTCGGCACTCCCGGAGTGCTTGTGTTTTTTTTTTTTCGTATTTCCATCTGCACTATGGGAGTCGCAATTTCTGTAAAAAACAGAAAATATGTAAACGACCGCCAGTTTTTTTTTTCTAAGTAGAAATTATTAATTTTTTAAACAAAAGATAACTGCTTAAAATAGGAAGGTAACACCTAAAATCATTATTATTTTTGAAATATGATTCCATCCCGGACCCCGGTGATTGCAATTTCAAAATGCATAACAGACGGAAAATGTAAAAACAATCTTGAGAAAATATTTCTTTATAGTAAATATTCATATTGTATTTAAAAGAGATTTGAAAATTGTAAATGTACAGTAATTTACCAGAAAGGCACCGTGAACACGTTTTTTAATTTTGTAACTCCGTAGGTAGTAAATCCGCATCGCCATTTTAAAATTCAGATAAAATGGTCGCTTACTACATATGTGCTTGAATCATTTTGTTTTTCCAGGCCAAATGCATGGAAGCGTTCATAACGCAAGCGAAATGAGGAAAACTGAAGATTGTTCATGAGTGTCCGATATGTATCTTTAGTTATTATCTCGTCTAATTATCAAAAAATAAAAAATCCGAGCCTCAGGTGTATTCGCCTATATTATCCTAATTAGCAGACCTCTACGCTAGAGAGATTTCTCTCACCATTTCTAACAAAAAAGCAAACAGACACTTTTTTTTCTTCGATTATAGTTGCTTCTGCTTATTATTAATTAATATATATATATGGATAAGAGCTGAATATCTCTAAAAAGTATGTTTAAACATAATTAAATATTTTGTTAGATAAAATTTTATTTTTCAAAAAAATAGAAAACATTAAATAGCAAAACTTACATTTTTATTTAAACTTCATCATTAACAGTTATTTTAAAATCCATTTATACATTTATCATATGTTTAGTAAAATTTAAAACGGAAAGTTTAATTCGTTAAAATAAATTAATCGCATTTTATTAGAAAAATATTTTTCGTTCAATTTAGTTTTTTTTAAGACACTGATAGATTTTACGTATTCTATATACAAATAAAACTTACAACTTGAAAGTTCATCTTCATTATTTTACCTACAGTAAAATATGGTGACACTAGAAACTTAACATTTCTTCAAATTAAACTTCAGTAACGTGAAGATGTAATCAAATACAAATCGGAAAACGTACTTCTTTCTCCAAACTTTTGCTATTACCTTTTGAGACTATAATATATTTTTTTAACTTTTTCACCTTCAGAAAAAATTATTTTATTTTTCAGATTTTAGGTTTGTTATAAGATGTCAAGTATAGTTTCTGTTTACGTGAAATATTTTGAACTCCTCTACCATCAAAAGGTTTTCATTTTTTATTCGTTTTGTCAGATTTCATTTTATTTCACAGATTTATCTTCGGCTTATAATCTATAAAATATAAAACTGTTGGAGCATAAAATATTATAAATTTGGATGTTTTATGAAAATTTCATGATATCAATTTCAATTTCATTTATTTCAAAGTTTTTCAGAAATATTAATTTAATATTGAATAAGAAATTCTAATTTTTTTTTCAAACTAAACTTT
This sequence comes from Maratus michaelseni, assembly GCA_963931845.1. Classification (NCBI taxonomy): domain Eukaryota; kingdom Metazoa; phylum Arthropoda; class Arachnida; order Araneae; family Salticidae; genus Maratus; species Maratus michaelseni. The sequence continues at coordinate 450,512,457 of OZ007589.1, read as the reverse complement.
CAATGGAGACATATTAAATTCATTTCAGTCTATACTTCGAGTTAAATTTTTAATTTTTTACTTTTTTTACTTTTTTTTTTAAAATTGGTAAAACATGTTCAGTAACATCTTTGTCTATACAAGAAAATAATATTTTGTTTTCGAATTCTATGTTATGTAATTCAGTAAATAAGATTTTGAATATATTTCGATTTTATGTTTCAGTAAGTAGTTTATTTCAATAGCATATTTGCAATATAATGCATCTTAAAATTTTAAAATATATTTTATAATTTTTTTAATAAAAGCTGGGATATTTTTAATATGAAAAACTTATGTTTACGATTTAATAGTTTCGATGATTGGAATTAAAAAAAAGTTATAAAACTTTCATATTTATATGAGTATATTGAATTGAATTAAGATATTTCTAAATATTTAATATTGATTATATTAGTAACAAGATATTTCAAACTGTATACTTTAAACTGAACCAAAAACAACTTAATACATTATAATATTGTTAAATATTACTCACATTAGTTATTTGTTTAGGAATGTATATACTACACTTACACTTAAATGTTACACTTAATAACTATTACAGTTCAATTATACATATTATGTGTTACAGAACAATATATGATGAAATAGATGGTAAATGATCAAAGGTGATCATACCAATAACTATGAGTTCTAATACTGTACAAAATACGTATGTTGAAAGTTGTTACATAAATCAGTTATGTATATCTTTGAAATAAAAACTTTTTGCTCTATTGATAAAAAAATACAGTGTTAGTTATGTTATGCCTACATGTTTTATTAGTTTAATGATTGCTGCAAAATAGTAACAATACAGGGTGTTTCTAAATGAATATCAGGGTTTTAAAGCTTTGTAGTATCTATTATAAAAAACGTAAAATTATACTTAATACATAAAATGAAAGAGCAACTCAAACAGTTTTACCTACAAGCTGACAAGACACCTTTCGTCACACGGCACACATCAAGTCGATAGCTCAGTTCTTCCCAAACACCACTCTACGCTCACTGATCTGACGGCCAGATAATCACATGATCTGACGCCATGTGATTTCTACCTGTTGGGGATCATAAAGGATCGGGTGTATGTGCTTCCGCTACCAGCTGACCTACCAAATCTAAGAAACAGGATTGAGGCAGCTGTTGCAACAATTACCCCACAAACACTAATTAACGTTTGGGAAGAACTGAGCTATCGACTTCATGTGTGCTGTGTGACGAAAGGTGTTCACATTGAACACTTGTAAGCTTGTAGGTAAAACCGTTTGAGTTGCTCTTTCATTTTATGTATTAATTATAATTTTATGTTGTATGTAATAAATACTACCAAGCGTTAAAACTCCGATATCCATTTAGAAACACCCTGTATTTTAAAATTCAGATTAAATGTAAAAAAAAAAAACATTTTGGAAACTGTTTATATTCATGCTAATTGTATATGGTATTTATTTTAAAAGTTTCTGTAATAAAATATTTATGGTTTTAGTATTTAACATATATAGCTTTCAATGTTAGCTTCATGATAGCTTTCAATGTTAAATAATAATGCAATAAAACAAATTCTAACTGTAACTGTATTTATCTCATGTAACTCAAATGAAGAAAGTTTAATCTATCTTACAATAAAAACTATATAAAAAGGAAGAGCGATGAGTCAATTCAAAGTTGCTAAAATAACTGATAAAAAAAAATTCCAAAATTCTTTGTAGTTTTTTTGCACTTTTTCTGAACGTAACGATATTTTTACATTTTTACATGTATTCGTTTAAAAAAAATCAGATTTTCTATTACTTGTTAAAAATATTAATATTAAAATATTAATATTAAAACTAATATTAAAAAAATACATTAATTTTAATTAAATAAAAAAAAGTATAGATTTTTTTTTTTTTTGCGTAAGGGGAAAATTAAACTAATTAAAAAAACTTTTCATATATTTTGTGCAATTAGAAAGCAATACATATGCCTACTTCAACTTTGTAGAGATCATTTTGAGAATATATATATATATATATATATATATATATATATTTGACAAATATCTAATCGCTGGAAAATATATAACTAATATATTATCAAATATAAATTTATTTATCTATAAATTAGTAGCATAATAAACACCTATTTTTTCTATAATATATACAACCTTATAGCATGAAACGTATTTCTAACAATATTCTACATAATTTTACGATCATTAAATGAAAATGTTCTTTTATAAGGTTGTATGTTTGAGACTTTATCGCTTGGATGAAAGCAATGGATTCGTTTATAACTGTGTGAGATTCTTGTGATTTTTCTGTGTTTTCATAACAATAACAATGTTCGTAAATCCCATGATGTATATATATATATATATATAGATGGCAGCACTAATGTTCCTGTTTATTTTATAATCCATTATATTTTAACATTATTTCTGGCATCACTGCAAAACAATTTATATTTCTAAGCAATTTATATTTCTAAAATTTGCAACATGTTATGATTTTTTATGCAATTCATTCCCCAGTCATGTTGGAGTTTTCATGATGGTTCATGAACTGCAAGGTATCTTATTTATATCTCTTTTCATCTTTATGGATTTTATACGTAATGTCTTTATTAAATGTTCTCTCTGTAATTTATAAGTATGGCTTCTTTCCTTTTTAATATTGTATTTTATTTTTTATTTTATCACTGATTTGAATCATTGTATTTGAGATGTAGTCCCAATATCATATTTTTTAGCAATGTATGGCTAATATGATGATGAAACATCTCATTTCATTTTATTTGTAGTATTTAGGCAATTGGACTTGATAATTCTGTCTAAATTCCACAAATTTCATTTCATTTAATTCCATTTATTCAATTTTTATTTAATTTCTTATTCTTTCAATGTTTTTGATTCCATATTAAGTGTGTTGGGGAATCTTTCATTGTCAACTAATTATTTCATACTTAATTATTTCATTGTTTAAGTTGGTGTTATGATAATGTTTCATTTATGGTTATATATATATATATATATATATATATATATATATATATATATATATATATATTAATTAATCTCCCTTTAATATCTTCTATATCCTTTTATACAATATAAGTTTTCAAAACATAAATCTGTTGAAAATATTTTTGTCTACAGCAATTTTAATATGATTTCAGAGGAACAGAAAAACATCCGCCAGCTGGTTACGTATTTAATAACCGTATCTATCTATATTATAAAGGACAAATGTGTCCATGCGTAACGCTGACGTCATTTTGCGAATGGCAACAGTTGGCGATAAAATTTCGGTTTTACGATTTTTACTGCATCTTTTTTTTTTTTTTTTTTTTTTTTTTTTTTCTAAACAACGCACATTTTTAATTTTTACACTGTTTTGTAGGGAAAAAAAATATCTACTTTCAAATGCAATTTGTTTGAAAACTGTATCGCAATTTATTCAGTTATTATAGCATTTAAAATAAATTTCAAACATGATTTTATAAAATAAATTCTATCACTATCGCTTGCAGACGATTACAAAATATTGATCCATTTGCACTTTAAACAGTATAAAAAGTTCAGCATTTGTTTCCAGCTAATATTCAATAACGGAATTTAAACTTTATTAAGCAGTAAATAAAATAATATAAATAAAACACAACTTTAATAGACATGTAATTGGAATAAGCGCTTAATACCGGTGAAATTATCAGAATAATAATTTAAAAAAAAAAAACTGCAGTAGATAACGACTTTTTAACGATTTCTTAGTCACGAGGCCAATATAGGAAATGATCTCTTTTAATAAATTTCAAAATTTTATTTGAATATATAATTTACATATTTCGTATAAAATGCTTTTTGATGTTGTTAGGAAGCAAACTAAAAAAAAATTATTAAATGTAAAAAATATATTAGCGTTTTTAAAAAAAAATGGTTTATCCCGGAATCTAACCGGGGTTGGATTCCCTAGTGTAAAAAAAAAATCAAATACTTGTGCAGTTCGAATGAGTTGCACCTGTATTAAACCCAAACAAACTGACTGATTAAATTTTTCCCATTGTTTTAGTTGCAACGAGATATGATTTTTAACACTTTCCAACCTAGTTGAAAAGTGTTTATGACTTCGGTTTGTCTGGCCGTCTGGCCGTCTGGCCGTGCTCTAACTCCCGTAAATATGCTCGGATTACCCTGCAATTTTTATATGTTATTGTCGTTATCTATAGCATGTTCCCTATTTCAACGGAAGTGTGTAGCACTTATAGTTTTATTACAGGGACACTCAAAAGAATTCGTTACATTGCGGTCTATGGGGAAAAATCATTTGCGGTTTATTTAAATAATGTTTCACTATTTTAAACGCATTGAAATTTATATATATCACTAAGGTGCATTAGAAGAAGCTTAATTTGGAATAGGGTGTGCATAGCACTTATACTTACTTTACAGGGACAGTCAAAATAATTCCGTTACATGACGTCTATGGAGAAAAATCGTCTGCGGTTTATTTAAATAATGTTTCACTATTTTAAACGCATTGAAATTTATATATATATATCTAAGGTGCATTACAAGAGGCTTACTACAGAATAGTGTGTGTATAGCAGTCATCGTTCATTTACAGGGACACACAAAATAATTCTCTACTGTCTGTTAACACTAATTCCTGGAAGTGCGTTTTAAGTTACTAAACGCGATTTTAATTTTAACTCGCTTTTTGTCTATTATGTGGTGTGTATAAATTCTGTAGATCCTATACAGGGCAGCACAAAAGTTCGCGAACACATTTCCGTTTATTGACAGAAACTCCAGAAAGATAATTTTAAACTGTGCTACGCGTTTCCTAACTAAACTAAAATTTAGCATCTTAGCATATACAAATATATAGATCATATACAGGGCTGAATAAAAGTATCAGGATATTTTTCCGAATATTGTATCTGTTGGAAATTCCTGAAATTATGTTTTTAAATATGTTATGCGTTTTCCAAATTGTTTACTTAGATGTTATCTTTTACCTTATTAAACGGTATGTTTTGTAAAATTATTTTGGAAGCGTTGGAAAGTGCTACATAATCTATGCTTGACGCATGATTTTTCGTTCTTGTTTTTATTATTGTAACTGGCAATTTCTTCATCCCTCAATATCTAAAGTTATATCAAAAAAGCTTATGAAAACATAATGTACAAAAGCAGTTCGGATTCTGCGTGGTCAAGTTGCGATTTTAAATTTAACTCACTCTTTACTTGGTCTCACTCTTTACTTGGTCGTCTATTACTTGGCGTGTATAAAGTCTGTAGGTCATATACAGAGCAGCACAAAAGTCGGCGAACACATTTCCGTTTATTGACAAAAACTCCAGAAGGATAATTTTAAACTGTGCTACGCGTTTCCTAACTGAACTAAAATTTAGCATCCTATGTAGTATAAATACAAATCTATAGATCATATACAGGGCTGAATAAAATATTCGGATATTTTTCCGAATATTGTATATGTTGGAAATTCCTGAAATTACGTTTTTAAATATGTTAGGCGCTTTCCAAATTGTTTACTTAGATGTTATCTTTCAGCTTATTAAACTGTTATGATTTGTAAAATTATTTTGGAAGCGTTGGAAAGTGTTACATAATCTATGCTTGACGCATGATTTTTCGTTCTTGTTAATTAAAAAAAAAGACTGAAATTCATTTGAAATTCTATACCGGGTAGTTCGTTACAACATACGACATTTTTCTTCAATAAACTTATGAAAAAAGAACTGGTGCGCCTAGCAGGAAAGGGAAGAGGATGAAGCCATATATTGTAATAACAAAAACAGAGCTGTCACTGGCGACTCGATTCCTTTATTTTTCAAAACAATAAAGTCCAGGTAGATTGGAACTAATTACTAAACCTCTCGTCACCCTGGGCCTCATATGAGGCTCCTACTTCGAATTGCAATATTTGAAAGAATATTTTTGTTAATTCCAGCACATAATAGTGATAGCATATGTCGATACATTTACCATTAGGACGTTACTTATGTTTCAGCATTTAATAATAATAATATTAATAAAATATTTATTAATTATTAGTAAACCACTGGCGTTTCTTTTAATTTAAACATATGTTTCACTCTTTAAATTTAAATTAGGGACTCCTTTTCCGAATTAGTAATTTGTCATAAAAGATAAAAAAAATACTACTAAATTTTTTATGTTTGTTTAATCTGGTTTTAATACGGCATTTTACAAACGTCTTAAAAAAATTCTTAGTTTGACTATTTTCATAGGAAAAGCACGCAACATAACTACATTCGCTAGATTTCTGTAAAAGAAAACATTCGTTAAATTTCAGTAAACTGTAACTTCTGTGATTTCGACAGCTACTTTTAATTTTGTTAGCGTAAAAGTAATTTTTTCCAAAATTGAAAAAAAAAATCGGTGCCGAGAGGGTTAAGGTAGATTATTATTGTATCGGAAAAGTGGTAAAAAAAATATTAAAAAATAATCGCCAATGACAGCTCTACATAGAAAGTTAAATTACAAAAGTCAGTTAAAAAGTCAAAAATATGAATCAGTGCTATGCAAATGTATCTTTAACAAAATACAATGAATAAGAATAAATAAGAAAAGATCTTTTGACAAGCCTCAGCATCTCATGATTTAAAACAGGACGTTTCCGATCCAGAGACCTCCCGCCGAAAAGTGGAGTATTTGATGCCATATCCTGGCCAAAATTACTTTTCATGTGTTTTTAAGTTAAAAATATTGCTGTTAACTTACTATTAGTAAATGCACTTAATTAATGTTATGTTTGCATAAATGTATGCATTTATTAAAAAATAAATAAATATATAATACAACGTTTATTTAATTGGTTTCTGTTTATAAGAGGAAAGTAATTGTTGATATGTTTGTTTTATTTACAAGTAATGTTCATTTAAATTTGGTTAATTTTACTACACATAAATGTTTAATAATTTATGTAACCCAATGTATATAATATACATATATTTCTTGCAGTTTAGTATTTAGAAAAGTTGAGTCTCCATAGTATAGAGATGCCGGTTTTTAAATAATTTTATTAGATTTGCAGTCCTACCAAAAAATCTAAAAACGGCAACAATATGCGGAACACGTTTTTTAATTGTCTTCAAACTAAAACCAATACGATTAGAATTCAAAAATGGTCCGACAAACCCCGACACAGACTTAAAAAGCTTTGAATATATTAGATAATATATTTCAAAAAATATATTTAAATAAGTTAGATATAAAAAGATTAAAAATAACCCATTTTCAATTTTAATTATTTTTTATTATATGAAAAGTAAAATTATTTAAATACGCATGTCAAATTATACATCTAAACACAATAACAAAGCTGAAACATAATGTGATAGTTAATTTGTTGTCCCAGGAATTTACACTGCGATGAGAACTTTTAATTAGGAAATAAGGAAATAATTAGAGCCGTGAATTTACTATATACTACCAGATGAAAGGAGTCCAGAGTTGCGTATAGATACATCTTTTATTACATCCAGGTCCGTTGGAGATCGCACTACAAGGCCGGCTAACAATCGTCGGTGGCTAGAGAGGAGGCATAAACCATTTTACATATTTTGTCTACACAGGGCAAGAGCTCAAATCTCAGACCAGAACTCTTACAACTTTCCCAGCTCGAATGAAGCATTGGCGAAACAATAGCAATAAAATTAGCCAAAAATATTTATTCTGGCGATACAATACAGCGAGGAGACACATGTGGTTTTTATCCATTAGTATTAAGTGAATGGGATTACGTCAGAGAGGAATTATGAATTTTAACGCCAGTACGATTAAAACCGCATAATGGAAACCGGTACATTTTTGAGGGAAACCACCCTAAAGGTTAGTATCTAAAACAGGAAGATGTGAGCTAAAATTATCCCAAACAGGCGCCGGCATACCATATATGGCAAGTAAAAGGCCATGGGAATAATAATAAGACGAAACAACTTTTACATGCCGTGAGAAATGATATCAGATGATGATCCGTTAAATACAGATGTAAAGTGCATCTGTGAACAAAGATTTCTAACTGTTGCTAGGCACAAAGCTTTCTTTTCTTTCTTTTTTTTTTTAAAGTAGATGAAAATGTGGTCAGAAGATTTTAACGAGCGAAATAAAATGAGAGCTTACATTTTAGGCAACGGAACTGAGAATAAATAATTTTGTGACAAGACAATTAAATTTCAAGTTAAACAGGAACCATATACCTTAAAGTTGAGGGGGGGGGGCGATTTAACATATAAATTGCATTCTAAATATATGAAGTTAAATCTCCTTCATACATAACAAAAAAGCACGTCTTCTCACAAAGAAACTTTCACTTCAACTGATGCTAGGTTCCGCCGAATATGACCCATACTCCTGAAATAGACACAGATCGACGCACCAGGAAGTCAGCTATTATAAAATGTACTATTTACAGTTGTTGAGCAAGTTTTAATTTCTGCCTTTTTGGATGCTGCATCAAATACTCTACTATACACCGTGTGAAACTTTCGCAGTGGTTCTATTGGTGATTCACCGTTTTTTAAAAAAGAATAATCAAAAATACTTGACGTGGTTGTTTCCGCGTGCTGCCGGCAAAAACGAAAAAATAATCGACGTTTCTCCAGGTGTTATATTAACGGCCTCACTTTCATAAACATTATCGATGCATTACGTCCCAGCCCCGTCTGTCTAATACAATTATCCCATTTGTTTAAACCGCATTTAAAAAAAAATATAACGAATTGATGATCCAATCGGCATATGTTTTTTTTTTGGCATTACCCTATTTTAAAAAGTTATTTTAAAAATGCATTTAAATTTTATTGCTAAACATTTTTGATTAGGAAACAATTTATATTTATGTTAAAAACTCTTACTCTACAAACGTACAATTTAAGATAATATATATTGTATGTTTTATTTAGTATTTTTAGGGTTAATTAGTAGGTTAAATGAACCTTTTGGTATATTAGTGTTAATATTTTTCTTTCCAGACAGATTTCAAGGTTTAACACTAGATTTACGGAAGTGGACATTTTGACTCTTAAGGGTGTATTCAAATCCAAACTGCTTATTTTGAGGCACATTTTTAAATTCATTTTTGTTCTAACAGCATCCAATTGTCAGGTTCTCTTATTCAGAAACTTTATAATGTCCGTACTGTCTCGATTTTTTGATAAAGGCAGAATATATTTCAAAAAATGATGTCAAAGTGGACATTTTGAACCGAATTTCCCGAAGCAATGGCGCTGGAAACAAAGCAAAATTATCGTACTGTGAAAATAATTGTTTGTAAATCAATTTCTAATTAATTGAACGAAAAATAAAAACATGGGTCCCTTATAAATCTCTTCATAAATCACGCCAAGTTTCATGTTTTTACTTTTAAAAATAAGTCTGAAAATGTGTCTCAAAATTTTGAGTTGTTGAGCGTGGAAAAGTATTTTTTCGAATACCGCCTTAAGGAAGTTCTCCCTCTCTCTCTTTTTTATATTATAGATTTTTTTCTTCCTATACCTTTCCTAAATCGTCGTGCCTTGCACGTATCTAAATATTTCAGCCCTAACGATGGATTATACTTTGAATTACAGCCAGGTGTCATTTTGGCCCCATTGAGAGAAATGAAATGTATATGTATTTTATCACATTTGTTTTGCACTGTTACGCTATCTTTTATTTGCACCTGCCTGGCAGATAATGATGAAAGAAATTAAAAGGGTGGAAGTGGAGTGTTTGGGCAAGCGTACATCAGCCACGTGTTTTGGAATGTTCAGAACACTCTTACTTCGTGAAAGCTTACTTCTCCTTGTAAAGCAAGCTTGTTTGTCGTATTTACCATGTATTACGTAACTTCATTTCGTTAATTTTTGGATATAGTGCTTATCACTATTTATATGAGTTTAATACACACTCATTGTCATCCTAATGTCTCGTAGGACTAATGGACAAGGAAATCGAAAAACTGATGCAAGAGTTATCCGATTCCGATTCTGGATCTGATACAAAATAATTTTATGGAGAACGTTGCAGACAATTCATCAAGCTGTTCTGAATTTATTTTCATTGATGATCAAGCAGTATCATCCTCCAGCTCAAGTGAAGTGAAAATTTATTTGCTTACACATTTTATGGTGTATCCAAGAACGCTGAAGTAGAAAGTAGCTGAGACTCAAAAAAAGAAAGTGGGAAACAAAATTATGCTAAAGGCTGATTTTGAAGAAATCGATACAGATGGCACTCTGTGTAACGTAAAAAAAAATCTCCAAATACTTCTGTTAGACGAGCTACACAAAAAATCTTGCGAGAGAACGCGGTTACGACAACCTACGATAAAAGTTATATTTGCTCTAATAAACCACTTAATGCAAAGAGACTACTAATAAAGGGGGGGGGGGAACATTATAAAGTGGCTTACTGACGCTGAAGCGAAACGTAAACTTCAATATAACTGGAGGAATATCTTATTAGAAGAACGTGAAGCATTCATATATTTCTTGTTAAGGATTGATTTAACAACCAAAAGCTTACCTATTCTTAATTTGTGGTCTAAATCATGGGGCCAAATTTTTTTCACGAGACCATTAATATAGACAGATTTTTGAGAGATTACGAAACACATGTGTTTCGATAACAAATAGACAAGGGCTTTGCGCTTGCAGAATGATAAATTTGCTCTCATATTCGATGTCTCGACAACTTTTATTGTGAAAAATAAACTTTGCTACAAGCGAAACGAAAACCTATGACGGGCACTTGTTTCCTACAAAAACAACGTGTCGCTTTTTGCATTATATGCCAAACAAACCCCATAAATTTGGAATAAAATTTGGGTTGGCTGTGGATGTACAGAGTAAATACTGATTAAACGGATTTTTGCATTTTGGAAAATATGACGCGAGACCAAATGATCAAAGTTTAAAAGAGAATGGTGAGCATCGTTTAGTTGAGCCTTACAAAAACACTGGTCGAAATATAACTACCAATAGTTTCTTCAGATCGTTCGAACTTTCAAAATGCCTCAGAACAAACGAATTGAACGATGTTGTACCAGCAAATCGTATAAAATACCCCTTTTCGTTTCAAACGGTGGGATACGATAGTTTTGCTTCTGGTGGGATGAAATAAGACAACATAATGACCATATCATGTCAAGGCAAAATACATAATAATGTAATTTTTCTTAGCACTCTCTATTCATAAATTAAATTTGAATCAAATGGAAAGAAAACTTCAGATGTAATTCCGTTTTACAATTTAAGAAAATTAGAAATAGATGTGTTGCATCAGATGGCGACAAAATACTCCGTAAAAGAATTGTCACGCCGCTGGACAGTGCATGTGTTTCATAACATTTTAGACTTAGCTGAAATAAATGCATGAATCCTGTTCAAGGACATAACAAAAGAAAACATCAGTGGAAAAAAATGTTATTGGTTTGGTAAAAGAACTAGGAAAAAAAATTCAGATAAAAACAAGATTGTAGTTGCTTCAAGTTGTTGTATGCAAGGAAATAAATTCTGCAGAATGAAATAAATGCTAGAAATGTCGAATAAATAAATGTAAAAGTAATAAAACTGCTAATATTTGTAACAGCAGTAATAAAACTGCATGTGGATACTGTACACGGAAAAGAAGAAAGTTAAGCTTGTGTGCCAATTTTAAGGAACATATTTCTTCATACCTTGTAAAAATAAATTTGCACTTAAGTGGTTGGATTTCAAATGAGCTTTCAAATGTTATTTTATTGCTTAAATTGTAGTAAACTTTTATATTTTTTGTAGTTTGTATTTCTAAAAGGTAACTGATTGAATCAATATTTTCTAACAAAATTAGTTAATTATTTGCTATAATTTAGAACATAAATCCGAAATTATAATATATTTTAAAATAAATTATAATTGCTACAATTTTTATCATGTTAAGTTTATTAATATATTATATAATTATTATATAATATCTTAATTATTAATATTATATAATACTTAATTATAATGTCTTAATCTAAACTAATAAAAGAAAGTTTCGCTCTGTGTGTCTGTGTGTCTGTGTGTGTGTCTGTTGGCGATGGCTAGGAAAATCTGGCCTACGTAGAAGGCTGGAAATTTAGATTTAGGTAGTCCAAACACCTCTCCTGGTTCAACATTACTTCAGAATTTTAATATTTTAATTACTTTCTGAAATATTAATTAAAATGCACAAAGAACTCTCATTAAAAATACGCTTTTATTCTCTTGGGTTGGTTGGTTCACTGGTTGGTTGCATCGATTCTTCACAGAAGTAATTAAATAAACCAGAGTAGAGATGCACAAATAAGGATTTCTAACTAAATAGTGTCAACATGGATTGAAGTTATTAGCGTAGAGGAGTCATGCGAATGTCACGCCACCTGTACATGACAAATTACACATACGTCCCACTGATTGAAATATTTTGCAGGCATATTTTTCTTCATGACAATTAGTCGGGTTTAAGTTTTTTTTACATGACATTTATTATTATGATGGAGATTGTTAATACAGAAAACTTTATTTAACAGATTCTTTTTTATATTTGCGGTAATTAAGAGGGACAAGGGTCTAATTACATTTAAGCTTCAAGGTGTATTTCTAGAAAGCAGTTACCAGAATTTCCGAATAGTAGTGTAAAAGTAGTAAGCCAAATTTCAAATTAAGTTCCTAGCTTAACCAAATGATTCAATCATTAAAGATGTATTGTGATCCTCCTAATTAGTTATTTGCTGAAGGCCACTTGAACACCCCCCCCCACCCCCACCCCTCCCGGACCGTCCTTCAAGGTTTTTTCTCTAACTCTGCTCCGTTTCCATATCTCAGCAACTATCTTTCCGATTTCAACGCAAGTGATTTCAAACATTATAATTAATTTAATAGTCACCATTTATAACATTAAACTAAATTTATGAGTAGCGGTTACCACTATTTACGAATAACAGTTTAAGCCAAATTTGTAATTAAATTCAAAGCTTAAGGAAACGAACGAATTTTGAAAGATGCATAGTGGTCCTTCTAATTAGTTATTTGCTGAAGACCACTTGAACAACCCCCCCCCCCCCCACCCCTCCCGGCCCGTCCTTCAAGGTTTTTTCTCTAACTATGCTCCGTTTCCATATCTCAGCAACTATCTTTCCGATTTCAACACAAGTGATTCCAAACATTATAATTAACTTAATTGTCACTCTTTATAACATTAAACTAAATTTATGAGTAGCGGTTACCACTATTTACGAATAACAGTTTAAGCCAAATTTGTAATTAAATTCAAAGCTTAAGGAAACGAACGAATTTTGAAAGATGCATAGTGGTCCTCCTAATTAGTCATTTGTTGAAGGATACTTGTACAACCCCTCCCCCCGGCACTCCTTTCAAGGTTTTTTTTCTCTAACTATGCCCTGTTTTCATATCTCAGCAACTATCTTTCCGATTTTAACACAAGTGATTCCAAACATTATAATTAACTTAAATGTCACTCTTTATAACATTAAACTAAATTTATGAGTAGCGGTTACACTATTTCCGAATAATTGGGTAAGCCAAATTTGTAATTAAGTTCCTAGCTTAAGCAAACGAACGAATTTCGAAAGATGCATAGTGCTCCTCTTAATTAGTCATTTGCTGAAGGGTACTTGAACAACCCTACCCCCCGGCCCCTCACTCAAGGTTTTTCTCAACTATGCCCCGTTTCTATATATCAGCAACTATCTTTCCGATTTCAACGCAAGTGATTCCAAACATTATATTTAACTTAATAGTCACTCTTTATAACATTAAATTAAATTTATGAGTAGCGGTTACCACTATTTACAAATAAGAGTTTAAGCCAACTTTGTAATTAAGTTCCTAGCTTAACAAAACGAACGAATATTTATGCATGCATAGTAGGCCTCCTAATTAGTCATTTTCTGAAGGACACTCGAACATCTCCTCCCTTCGGCACCTCACTCAAGGTTATTTTCTCTAACTGTGCCTTATTGCAATAACTGGGCTAATAATGTTCCAATCTTCTCGAAACCAGCTCAATTTTGTAGTGCGCCTACTATACAGTAACGTAGGCAGCGGGGACCTGTCTCAGAAGCTCGTTCGGAAAGAGGTTTGTTTAGAACAGAATGCTCCCCTGGCGGTGGTAGGGGGAAATAAAAGATTTTCTAGAGCGTACGAGCATGCCTGGTATACGGTTCCGAAGCCATCGTAGACCGTGGCCAGGTTTCCGTTTTTTAAGAGATTTAAGTTTATTACAAGGGCTCGGGCAACGCCGGGCGGGTCAGCTAGTATACTATATAATTATATTAATCATATTTTTTCTAGTTAGTATTTCTAAAATGTAACTGATTGAAACAATATTTTAACATTAAAATTAGATTAAAATAAATTATAATTACTATAATTTATATTACGTTAAGTTTATTAATATATGCAAATGATATTACATAATTGAATATACAATTTTATTTTTCATAGGGGTCAAAATGACCTTCCCGTAATTCTAGACGCTCTAATTATGACTTTGGGAATTGAGTTTTCTTTAATATTTTCCAATAATATATTTGTTTAAAAATACTTTTTAAAACTCAATATAATTATTGCGAAATCCATTAAATCCACTTATACTTTTATAGAACATTAATGTTTGATTAAATAGTTCATCGTGAAAAATATCAATTGTGCAAATTATAAAAGTACATAAATTCAAAAGTTACGAAGATAGGACTAAAAATGTTTCATAAATAGAAAAACATGTTGCCGCTGTAAATTTTATAAGCAGTATTCAAATATAAAAAGTTAAATAGTCCCTTATGTGTTGATTTTTGGAAATATGTTTTAAGTACTAATCTATCTGAAAATCACGCAACTCTTAAAAATATTCTTTGTAAAGATCGTACTTGGTACATCTTTGTGTCTACTTTTTCCTTTTTTTTTCAGATTGAAAAAAAAAAAAAAAAAAAAAAAAAAAAAAAAGCAATCCTGTCCTTTACATACCCATGCACTTTACAAATATTTTCTTCTAATAAATACAGGTGTGTTTTATATTGTTAAATTTATCTTATAGTTCTATATAAGATATATATACCTAGCACTGCTTCTTATGTACCAATAATTCTTATGTACTAATGTAACATTTTTATGTAAATATTCTTATGTACTAATAATAAAATTTTAAACTAATTTCAGCTTATTTCTGATTTCTAATTTTCATTGACGAAAATCTTTTATTTTTCTGGAGTTATTTTACTTTATTTGTAAAAAAAAACAAAATAGTTTTCAATTCTCGCAGGAATCAAAAGTTTTTAAATCATTTCAATAATGTGATAAAATATTATGAAGCAGGATGTCCATATTATAAACAATAAAATAACTAGTATTTGGGGAAAAAATCTTTCAATTAAAAATTTGTTGAATTTAATATATATGCAAATTGAAATTTTACATTTTTAGCAAATATAAATTTTCTCCAATGTCATTAAAAACGCATTCACGTAAAGAAAATGCTTGCATTGTGCATTTATTATTTCTTTTATTATTTATAATACTTTCGAGACTTAAAGGTATTTTTTCTCCAATGAAAGTATACAACAGAGAAGTTGATTTTAATCTCGTAAAAAGATAATAAAATACCGAACAACAGGTGTTTAATTCTCTTTTCAGATTTATCTTCCGTGTATTTTATGTGCACCATTGCATAAGAATTTTTCTTCTTCTAACATTCAAGATTATTAAAAATCTGTTTTTGAGAGTCAAGATTAAATAAAACTTCTAGGTAAAAATTTAATAATCGAGGAACATCTGGAACTTTTTTAAAATAAGATTTCCATATTTGATTACTTTATGTGTTGGATTTATAGTGCAATTTCTATATGAAATGTTTAAAAAGAAAGAAAGAATAATTAATCTAGAACATCATTTTTTTCCCTATTTACATTTTTTTAAAACTAAGTTCGAAAATAAAACATGGAATACCTGACTTATGTTTCTTATTAATTTAACTCTTAATTGCATTGTGATGTAAATTACCATCCCTTTTTATTTAACTTTTAATAAATAAATCAACTTCTACGCCACCACTATATTTATATAGAAATATTAATCCAGTAAATTTCCCGTCCGGAACAGTCCGGAACAGTTGGGACCGGTTCAGGGGCTTCCTAGTTGCATCAACTTTACGCCCGGTCGATGGAGAGTAGCATGTCTTTTAAATGTGAGCCGTTGGGAATGGATAAGCTTGCAAAAGTGCAATTAAAAGAAAAAAGTGGTTAATAGAAGAGAGAGTCAAAGATAAGAGTATAAAAGGTATAACTGTAGTAAAGTACTACTGATGAAAAAGATAAAATAAAGATGGGGTTCAGGACATGTTCGAGAAAACAAAAAAACAAACAGCACATAAATGCACGCGGCAAATCAATCCTTTAAAACAAAAAAAACACTTAACAGTGGCCATACAGTATTTTTTTTTTTTTTTTTTTTTTTTTTTTTTTTTAAATGGTATAGCAAGGAATGAGTTTAAATATGATATTAAGGCTATACAAAATTTTATTTTATTTTTTTTTTTATTTATTTATTTTTTTTTTTTTAAATATAATGAGAAAAATACTGAACTATGTTGCTTAACAAAGTTAAAAATCTATCTTAAAATTTCTGGTGTCTAATATTTAATATATGTATAAAAAAACACAATTGTAAAAGAAAAACTCATACAAAGAAGGGTTGAAGTATATAAAATCGGTTTTCCATGCATGTATTTTATGCGTAACATTTTATATATTCTTTACAAGTGCTCATGTTTCTTATTTTGCTTAGAAGATCACCCATCATGTTATCATTCTAGAAGCTAAAGTAATAATTGATGTACAAATTAATTTCAAAGGCGGAATGGGTTACTTTTGTCAACTGTACGATCCATTTTTTCGTTTCAAAAACACGAATACAATTTATTTCATTTATGAAGTATATTTAACTGCGAATACTCAACTCATTTTTTAATTCAAATTTTTACTACTAAAAGTCATAGATAATAGTAACACTTCTTTAAAACCCTGTAAGTGGTTTGCCCGTATTTTTACGTTTCTCAAAAACAAATTAAATCAGTTGTAGACAAAAATATTTTTAACAAAATTGTAATTTAAGATATATATAAAATAAAGAAATATGAAGTGTATTTTTATTAATAAACAGAGAAAGAAATTGTAATTAGTATTAGTTTTATGAACATTTTTATGAAAAAGGCAAGAAAGCCCTCAGACGCTCAGAGGGTTAAAGTTATAAGTTGTAATGATTTCTTTACCAATTTGAATAATTGTGTTATAATTAATCTAGGGTTAAAGTTATGATTAATTTTTCTTGTACCATGTTGTAATTTATCATTAAACGCAATCATGTATCAATAATATATATATTAGATGTACATGCATACAAAATCGGTAATAGAGACTTAGCAAGATTTTACTTACAAGGAAAGTCTCCATAAGCGCATATTCAGAAATTTTTTAACAAATTACAGAATATTCTTCTCTTGAGGGTATATACGTTTATAAAAAAAAATGCTGCGGAACCCCGATATAATGAACAAATATATATATATATATATATATATTTATATATATATATATATATATATAGATGTGAAAATTTCGTTTATTTGGCGATTTATCACCGGTTGGCGACGGTATGATAATAATAATAAAAAAAATGCTATTGTGTCAAATACTCTTTAAGGAAATCTTTTTCATGCTGAACTTGTTTAAGCAAGTTGAACTTACTTAATAAATAAGTTTTAATAACTACAGTTTTGTGTGCACATTTATATGTATATAATGAAATTTAACGATCTAATTTTACGGTTTAAGACATAATTAAAATTGATTGAAATTGTTTCAAGCTCAAAAATAAGCCCAATTCTGAACATTGTCAGATGTAAAAAAAAGTACTGTTGCTATGGAAACAACTACTTCTTCGATATGGAAATGTATAACGAATGCGTTCATCATCGGACATTTTCTTTTAAAATACACTTAAAAATTACTTATACAACTGTTGAAGCCATTTAAATTAGAAAAAATCGTGGATTGGAGGATAAAACAATGGCAAAATTTCATTCAATTGGTAATAAGTAGAGAAAGAAAAGGGTGAATCATTTATTTAACCTGATTTAAAGAATATTTTAAAATAATATTACTGAAAATGTGCAGATAATTGAAAATGTTAAAATCAAAATGCAAACGATTGTTTGCGTTTGGCCAAGGAAAAGTGTTGCTAGCCGAATCGCGTCTTTTTGAGCCAAATACTCGAAAGTATTTTATTGTTTTGCAGGTTTGCTACTGAGATTCCGCAGCTAATTTTGACTGTTCTTTTTTTTATATACATGAGTAGTTTCATCAGCATTTTTTTTCAAAACGTTCTGAGCATGCGCTTTAAGGAGACCTTCCTTGTTAGAGTCTTATCCATATTGCGAAATGAAGGTGTCATCATATTTATGCGTCCTCAAATGCTTGTACTTTACAGACTGGCGTAATAGAAACGGCATTGCATGCTGTGGTAATGTTGATGTAAGGTCGAATCATGCACCATAATAAGTTGCTGTGTTATCCTTGCCTTGGTTATACGGTATGTTTAATGTTCTAGGCTTGCTCACCATGGTAAAAGAAAAAAAAAAGGTCATTATCTACAAATTGCTAGAAATTGTTCCGATCACAAAATCAAATGATGAAAATGGGTTGCTTAAAACCAGTCTCCTCGTTTTAATTTTAGTTTTGTATCTAAATAAAAGCATGTTTCGCATTAATTCTGCTTTTTAATGACAAAGCCCGATTTCTATCGCTACACACTACACATCTACATTTGGTAGGGTGCCAAAATAAGCTTCTATTTTTAGAAATGTATTAGGATGTAACGTAAGGTGTTATCGTTTATGCTTTTATTGCTCATACATCACTCCTAAATATCGCATAATTTCAATTTTTACATCACTGGATAGAAAAATAAATTTATTTTCATTTGAACTTGGATTAAAAAAATATAGCTCTATTATAGTGTATTTTTAATGAATTTTTTTAAGCATGGCTTTTTTTAATCCTTTGCAAGAATGAACATTTGTCTGTTATCATAATGTAAAGTAATTAATACAATGGAATTAATTAATCACAATTCGCAATCGATTACGCCTAGCAAATTAAAAAAAATGCATATTAATTATAATATCAAATCAACCATAAAATTGGTGTAAAGCTGAAATTTGTCAACGAAAAGACATATGAAGTGCGTGAGCCAAAGTTAGCCATTGTTTCTAAAGTAGCCCACCCCTTAAAAGTAGAATTAATTTAATTTTTAATCACAAAATGATGCTACTGGATTATCATTCATGTATTTTCAGGGCACGTGGCTGAATTTAAAGAGATCACCTTGATCCTTTCAAATTTTATGCCCTGATTTCACTTTTAAGGAGTAGTCTTTGTAATTTCCCGGTAAGAAGATGTTTTAATTTACACATGTTTAAATCATTAGAACTTTGAGAAAAGATACGTTTTATGAAAGCTTATTTCTTTCTATTTAACCACATTTAATTCAATTCTAAGAAATTTATCAGATTAATAATTTTACGTCATGCAAATGGTGACCATACGCATGTTCCCAAGGTTGCCCCTTAGAAAAAAAATGCGAAAATCAGTGTAGTAAGGATGATTTTTAAAATTTTTATTTAAAAATATGAAAAAAAGTATTACCATTTATTGTTAACACCATAGATCACTCAAAAGAAGTCGGTAACTCCCAGAAGAAAATCCCTAAATAACTGTGCACAAAAAGTGCTTCAAGGTCTTTTCGTGCCATAATATCAGAAGATTAAGAAGAAAAACTCGAAAAATATCAAAAGAAAGAAAGAATGATCAGAGCATAATAGTAAGCAAAATAGTTTGCTGAGTATTATTTCACATTTTAAAAGTGATTTCAATACACGGGCCACCTTTGGTGCACTATGCGCCAAAGATGGCCCACTAGCTACAATTTTGAAATTGTATTATAAAAGTAATCAAATTTTATTTTACAAATAAAAATATATTTGATATATATTAGAGATAAGTGTAAAATTTTACAAACAGAAATTCAGCCACACAGACACCACAACCAGAAAATTATAAATATTCCGCAATGCTTTTCTATGGCCACCTTTGCCTCACCTCCTTTATCCATTTTATCATGAACATAAAATAAATATGAAGTTAAGTTAAATTTACCAAAATATACTTCACATCAGAAAATGCTCAGTATTGTATTTTAGTTTTGTAATATCTGTAATAATCTTCGATATTCTATCCATTGCAAAAACCTATATAACGGTATATTGATCTCTATCATTACTCGCTGTAATTCTATCTCAAATTCCAGGGACTGTCTGGCGGCAGCATTTTAATGTCAGAGCAGGCTTTCTAATTTTTGAGAAATCAAGCTTGTAGCTTTGGCGAAAATTTATCCTTTGAAATATATTTCACTTTTGACGCTATACAACGCCAAGATGTGTAAATATTATTTTGGTGTTGAGGTCATTCTAATGTTTCAAATGTCGTTAGTCACACACAATAGATGGGATTAAATATCGTACTTTGCCTAACCGAGTTCGAAGATGATTTGCTCCGAGGATCCTGTGACTAATGCCACACATCCCAAGAACACAATAAATAAAGTATTGGCATGAATCGCAAGTTACCTAGCTGGTAACAATGAAGGGCAGTTTAAGTAAACATACACACCGAACAATTGAGGTCGGTTAAGGGGCTTCCGAGTTGCGAACAATTTAACGCGCAGTCTATTGTACGTAGAGTGTCTTGTATTAAATTGAGCCGTTGGAAAAAGTTAAGATGTAGTATTAACTATAAGATAAAGGAACAATTACAATAGAAAGGATAGATGAAAAATTAGGAAATGAGGTGATTTGGAATAATAAAGTAAAGCGAAAGAGATTTGGGATAGAGTCTAATTAATGAGAAGAAAGTGAAATGGTATAGCTGTAGTTATAACTAACTACAATAACTAACTACAATGACTAACTACTAAAAAAGTAGTTTAAATAATGTCTAATTCATTTTTTTCTTGCTTCCCTATCTTGAAAAATAAACAGAACATAAAATATATAGGGTTTTAATAAATTCAATTGCTTGCGTTTTCTACAAATTGTAAACTAATCCATGATTTTTTTTAATAATCTAGTTCGATAGAATGCATTGTAACAGAAGTATTTGAAAAAAAAACATGAATTTTAGGTAAATAAATAGTCATGATTTTCAATATTTTCAATGAATGTGTCATGCCGGTGACGTCAGGTTTATGGCAACCCTTTTTTTTTTCTCTCGTCTACTGCAGAGGAGGAGAGACAGAGAGAGTTTGGCGGGAGGCCAAGGTGTTAAGACGTATGTGTACAGTGGGCACGGTATGAAAATAAAATATAGTTGGTAAAAGAACGAATAATAATATTGTAACTCCGGCTACTGGTATTTTTTATATATATGTGTGCTCTATGTTTTCCTGTGATGTGTCGTCTTATCAAATAAACTTGTGTTTAATCGTGAAAAATAGTTGCATTCCTGTGTTATGATGAAAGCAGAAGAATGAAAATGGTATTAATAAAATATCGGTTCTAAATTATAAAAAGCTGCGGATGTGAAAGGACCAGGAGTAAAGGGTTTTTAAAGGTGTATGACACGCTCTCGTACTTCGAATCAGAGCTTGGATTTATTATTGAAGTAAGTTGCATGCTTCTCTATGTTTATTCCTGAAGTAATCAGAAAGAACTTGAGTGAATAATGTTTGAGAAATATTTATGAAGATTTATATATATCATTATTGGTAGCATGAACTTTATTTGAAACGAGATAATATAGATATTTATAGAGTATATTTAGAGTATTAGTAAATAAGTGTTAGTAAATAAGTGTTGAGAGTTAAAAGAAAAATGTTTAATGTTAAAGGATTAAAGAAAGAAGACTTAGTTGTTGTTGCCACGGAATTGGGCCTAAAAGTAGAGAGTGAGCACAGAATAATTGATTTAAAAACATTAATTGAGGGAAGTGATCAGTATTCAAAAGATAGCGAATTTGTAAAAGAATTTTTAAATACAACGGTGTCAGACAGCATAGAAAGAGAGAAGCGTGAGGCAGAAGTCGCGAAAGTCGACAAAGAAAAGTCTAAGACAGAACAAGATACGTTATTAGAAATTGAATGAACTAAGCTTGAACTAGTTAAAGCTCAGATAGAAATGGCTAAAATCCAGAACAAGTATAAAAATTCTGACACAGGGAGGGATGGACCTAAGCCTAATTCGTTAGAAGCACTAATCAAAAGCGTCAAAACTTTGACTATTGCAGTCCCCAGCAGGCCTGAATCATGGAATTTATTTTTTACGTCGCTCGAGAAAGCATTCGAAATTAAAAATATCGCAGAAGAATTAAAGGTTGAGATTTTGTTTAATTTGGTGGGTGAAAAAGCAGCGCATTTGTTAGTGTACGCGAACACGGAAGAAATGTAAGATTACCAAAAGGTTAAGGCGTTAATCTTAAAAGAATTTCAACCCACACCAGAGGCCTGTCTAGAAAACTTTCTTTTTGCAAAACGATCGAGAAACGAAAATCATATGCAATTCGCGAGTAGACTTAGAGCCAATTGGGATTTCTATTGTGAATTGAGAAAAGTAAATGATTTTGACACGCTTAATGAGTTAATTGTATGCGATAGATTATTAAGTTCACTAGATTCGGAGACGCGAAGCTATGTCAGGATAAAACAATGAGATAATTTGGTTAAAACCACGACAAATTGCGCAAGTATGCGACAATTGGTTTTCGTCAAAGGGTAGAACATTTTCGGAATTATATGATAAACCGGTAAAACCCCGCAGTGACGAATCCGGGACTGGAAATTACAATAATGGAAAATATATACCACCCCATGTTAGAAATAATTTCACTTTTCGTAGTGATAGAAAATCAAACGCGTCAAAAGAATGTAGACTTTGTAAACAAACGACGCATTTGCATTTTTGTCCGAATAATAGAGAAAAAGATAAAATTGGAAGTTTGCAAAATCAAACGAAAAAAGATTCTTTTGTCGGAAAAAATAAACACGATGATTAAAATAGTCGCCAAGGTTGAATGTTTTGGAAACGAGCCAATAAGTACGCAACCACTTCAATTTGAACATTTGTGTATAAATGGGAAGAAAGTAAAATGTATTTTAGACAGCGCCGCTGAAATACCTGTAATAAACTCTAATCAAGTACCGGATTCATTTAAAAATAATGAAAATTCAAAAATTCAGTTAATATCGGCTTTTGGAGAAAGAATAGTTGCTAATCTTATGACACTACCTGTAGCTTTAAGATCCGGAGAGTCAAATTGTATATTTAATAACAGTGTAGACGTACTGTTTGCCGTTACGGATAAATTATATGGGACATGTATTATAACACCGACAGTTTACGAAATCTTACAGTTAGCTAGTAACGAGGGGGGAAAGGAATGTTCTTTGGAAGATGATAGACAGAAATGTTCTTTGGCGCCAGTAAATGATACGCGATCGGAAAAGGGAAACGAAATTGAAAGAAAAGAGGGGGAAGGCAACCAAACAGAGGGGGGTGATATAAATATTGAAAATTTATGCTGGCGAGGTGAAAATCAAAACGCGGAAAGAGAATTAATGATTAGTTGTATTGAAAAGAAGGATAATAATGGAGATTTGAATGCGGTTCAGAGATCGGACGCGAGTATATACAGGGAGCAACAGAAGAGTTGTGAAACATTACAGGGTGCTTTCAAAGACGCGGAAAAAGGTAAGAACGGGTTCGTTATAGTAGATAATTTGCTTTATCATAGAGAAAGAGTCACGGGGGATTGTGTTACGCAATTAGTTGTACCAAATGTAAGGAGGGGGGAAATTTTAAAAATTGCACATGAATCGATTTTTGCTAATCATCTCGGCATGAAAAAAACAAAAGAAAGAATTCGTTATTCATTTTATTGGCCAAATATGTCACGGGATGTAGAGGACTATTGTAAATCTTGTAAAGACTGTCAGTTAAGGAGTAGAGAAAGGGCTAGCGATCAGATACCCATTGTCCCAATTGAGAGACCGGAACTTCCGTTCGACGTTGTAAATATTGACATAATTGGGAAAATTGAACCACCTTCAGCACATCAACATCAATATGTGCTTACTTTAGTGGATCAACATTCGCGATGGCCGGAGGCGGTCCCGTTAAGAACAATTACGGCTAAAGCTACGTGCGATGCATTATTAGAAATATTTATGCGAACAGGGATACCCCGCGTAATAGCGAGTGACCAGGGCAGGAATTTTGTTTCAGGTTTAATACAGGAGTTTCATGCTAGGCTAGGAGCGGCTCCTAGATTTGCGACGCCAGGACATCCGCAAAGCTCGGGATTAGTGGAGCGATATAACCAGGTTCTGAAACGCATGTTACACCATATAATTCGGAGCGATTCCAAAAATTGGGATAAACACATTCCTTATTTATTATTTGCCTATAGAGAAATTCCGAATAGTACCACGGGAGTATTGCCATTCAAATTAATGTACGGAAGGGAAGCGAGGGGCCCATTAGCAGTATTGAAATCTACATGGTCAGGAGAAATACCACTACCCATAAATCTGGGAAAGAGCGCAACCGAATATCTTCAAGAGTTAAAAATTAATTTAGAAAGGGCGGCGGAGCAAGCGGCAATAATAGCGGAAGTTAAGCAGGGCTCGTATGCGAAGTACGCTAATCGGAGAGCGATTTACAAGGAATTTAGACCAGGCGACCAGGTATATCTATTAATCCCGGATTCCACGAACAAACTTTATGCTAGGTGGACGGGACCAGCCGAAATTGTAGCACGCCGTAAGCCCGATTCTTACAAAGTAAAATTAATAAACGGGAATGTTAAGAATATCCATGTAAATAAAATAAGAAAATTTATTCCTAGGGTACGGGCGGTGGGAGTAATCTTCGAAAATGAAGAAGAATTAGGAGAAGTCCATCCCACTCCCAGTGTGAATGATAATCCAAATTTGTTTGACAAAGTTGAAGTAGACTTGAAGCATTTAGGAAATTTAGAAAGAAAAGAGATGTTAGATTTGTTATACAAATATAAAGATTTATTTTCAAAAAAGGTACAAATAGCTAAGGTAGGCGAGCACAAAATTAGATTAAACGGCGAAGAAATGAAAAAGCCATATGTTTACAGAATTCCAGAGGCGTTGAAGCCACAAGTAGACAAACAAATCGAAGAAATGCTAGAGTTAGGACTGATCGAAGAGAGTGATGCGGAGGCGCCACACCCGGTAGTGTGCGTGATAAAGAAAGATGGGGCCCTCCGACTGTGTGTAGACTTTAGAGCATTGAACGCAATCACAAAAACCGACGATTTTCCGATGGAAAATGCAACGGATCTTTTGTTCAATATTGGCAGGGCTAATGTAATAACTACAATCGACTTGCTAAAAGGATATTGGGCCATACCGCTGGAAGCAGAAAGCCAGGGTTTGGCATGTTTTAAGACTCACAGGGCTCAATATCGTTTCAAAGTGATGGACTTTGGGCTCCGGAATGCAGCTGCGACCTTTCAGAGAGAAATAAATAAAGCGCTTTCCAAATATAGAAACTTTGCTAGAGCATACATCGACGATATCGCTGTTTTTTCGCAAACGTGGTCTGAACATATAACGCACCTTGACACGATATTTTCAAAATTACGAGAATTACGGTTTTCAGTCAACCTAAAGAAGTGTGACTTTGCAAAATGCCAGATTAAATATTTAGGACATGTCATCGGTCCGGCAGCCATCGAACCGACCCAGGTAAAGTGGAAGCCATCAGAAAATTAGCCGTCCCACAAACAAAAAAAAACTTAGGACTGTCCTCGGATTATGCAATTACTACCGTGATTACCTGCCTAAGTATGCTGAAACAGCATACCCTCTGACAGAACTTACTAAAAAGAACAGTCCTGAGAAATTGTGCTGGTCGGAGGAACATGATAAAGCTTTCAACGAACTAAAGAGGGGTCTCGTTGAGGCACCTAGTCTTTATACACCCGTTGTGGGGTTAGCATTCACCATTCAATGTGACTCATCTGCAATAGGCATCGGTGCATGTCTATCTCAAAAGAAGGATGAGAGACTATATCCAGTCAGTTATGCCAGTCAAAAGCTCACCAAAACTCAACAGGCTTGGCTGACCATTGAACGGGAGGCCTATGCGGTTATCTGGAGTCTAAAGAAGTTCGAGACTTGGATTTTTGGTTCACCCGTGGAACTTATCACCGATCACAACCCACTGATTTTCGTCACCAAAAATGCTCCCCAGTCTTCCAAACTGCAGCGATGGGCACTGGCTTTGCAGAAATATGACATTACTATCTCACACTGTCCTGGTGCTAAGTTGACGAACGCTGATGCACTGTCTAGACTGGAGACAACAGACTAATAAATTGACCGTGGACTCTTTATGAACAATTAATGACTTAAAAAAAAAAAAAAAACTTTTTGATAATTCACTTTTGTGTATGCGGCAGCTGTAATTGAATTTCATATTAACTGTATTCTATATTCCATTTGTTATTTGTATTTAAGTATTTAGTATTATGAAACATTAATTGTATTTTTATATTGCAGTAGCTAGCAGGAGTTTCCAGAATTTTTCCGGAAAAAGTATAAGTATTGTTGTTTTGTATTTCTTTATATGTATGTTGAGTTCCTCATGTTCATTAGTAGTTAATAGAAAAGAAGGAAGTGGTGTGACGTCACCAATCTGGATTTTAGATTTTTAAAGTGGCATACCCCTTTTTCAATCTTAGGTGGGGGGTGTCATGCCGATGACGTCAGGTTTATGGCAACCCTTTTTTTTCTCTCGTCTACTGCAGAGTAGGAGAGACAGAGAGAGTTTGGCGGGAGGCCAAGGTGTTAAGACGTATGTGTACGGTGGGCACGGTATGAAAATAAAATATAGTTGGTAAAAGAACGAATAATAATATTGTAACTCCGGCTACTGGTATTTTTTATATATATGTGTGCTCTATGTTTTCCTGTGATGTGTCGTCTTATCAAATAAACTTGTGTTTACTCGTGAAAAATAGTTGCATTCCTGTGTTATGATGAAAGCAGAAGAATGAAAATGGTATTAATAAAATATCGGTTCTAAATTATAAAAAGCTACGGATGTGAAAGGACCAGGAGTAAAGGGTTTTTAAAGGTGTATGACAGAATGCTTATAAAAGTTTTTTTTTTTTTTTTTTAAACTATTTTCACTTTTATAATTATTTCAGCATATTGAATGCAACCAGGAATCGCGTACCTTGATAAAAAAATAAGAAAATAAAATAAAAAGCATATTTTAAACTACATATTAATTTTATTTTCAATTTTAGAAAATATGCGTTTTAATTTTTCTTACATAATGTGTTCATTGCTTAATTACCTTACAAAAATAAGCTTAAAATTGTACATTTTTCTAAAATAGTATTTTCTTATTTAAAATAATGTATCATAAATATACATTATTCACATTTTACACTTACTTTGGCAGAATTTAATAAAAATATTAGTTTTTTAACATATAAATGTGTTAGCGATTCTAATCATTAAAACCTTTTTAGTCGTGTAAAAAAAAATGACATATTCTAGAAAACTGGAAGTTTCTTTCTGTACATTTTAAACTCCCTTAGAACATAAAAAATTCCCATTATTCGAAATTTATTGTTTCTTTAAATAGCTTCTCGTTAATGCTTAAAAAAAGTGAAAATCGTTCACCCATCTCACATTTAATGCATAATTAAGTAAGACATTAAATAGTTTTAAAGTTAAAAAACTCGCAATAAGGTAGAAAATGTTAACTTCAAAATTGAAATTTTAGAAAAAAAAGATTCTATTGATAAAATACTTTCACACTCTTTTTATTAAGAAAACTTTGGCGATAAAAGGGACTTCGAGAAATTTATATTTCTAATTTTTAATACTTTGCAAATTTATTAGAAAAGTAAAATTTTGCTGTATTCTAAAGATAATTACATAAACAAAATTAGTTTGATTAATAATTAATAGATGTGTCAAAACATTTTAATTATTGATGTATAATTTAAATTGTGGAGTTTTAATATTATCTAAACAATTATAGATATATTTAACAAATTGAATTATTTCTTAAAATGTATAATGGATATTTGGTAAAAATAAATATACAGAAAACGTGCTTTTTCATGTTTCAGAAAAAAGTAAATTTTACACGAAATTTTAGAAAAAAAATCATAATATTGTGCGCGCTTTAATGTAGGTCCTTATGTATTTGTATATTTCGTTATTGAAAGGTTGAATCAATCAAAATCAAATTAAATTTAACATGGAATGTTTTAAAAAATAACTCTTTAATTATATCTGAATGTCTTTTTTTAAAATAGTAAAGAAACATTCATCTTGTATTTATTTTATTTATTAACTCTATGTTCATTAATATTTGTATTGTTACTACTTCTTTTTCATTGTTCTTCTAGTGTCAAGGAAAATAGCATTTTCCATGAAAAATAGTCACCAGAATCTTGATTGAGTGAATTATTCAATGTTTTCATATTTCTGGATTCCGTATACACGACGGGATCCTCGTTTGGTGCGGCACATCAGAGACTGGCAATCCATGCAACCAAGGACTTTATTAGAACAACGGATTTATCATGTATAAGATTGCATTTATGGAACAATTTATCCTTGTATAACTGTGATAAATGTTATTCGACTTCTGTAAATAACATTTAAAAATCAAAGAATAAATATCTCGTTTTAAAATTCCGTCGTTCACAAAAAATAGTCTTTAGTTCACAATTTCAAGAATGCTTACAATGAAGCGTACCGTAAAAAAATAATAGTAAGTATTCTTCATGTTTAATGTTATTTTTGATTTTTCCTTCATCCTTAAGAACGTAAAATTTCCTGACAATTCACGAAACCCATGTTATGCGTAAATGTGTGATTTTTTTTCATTTTTTACAATGTGTGTGTTTAAGAATTGTGCAACGTTTTAAATTTTTTGATGACAGAGATACATCGAAAGACGTAATTCACGAAATAAGAGTCGAAAATGGCTAATGACAAACGTAATAGAACAAACGTAAACCATATTCCAAAGTATGTATATACCAAATGTTCTCTTTCACACTTGTTATCTTATACACTGAGTGACCAAAATATTTTGACCACTTCTCAGTGAAACTTAGACTCGTCCGCGCAGCATGTGCGCTGATTTTATAAACTGGATTTTCTGATAAAAAGTTATTTTTTGGTCAGAAGCACCAGTGAACTTTGAATTTTGCCAATTCATAGGGAAAAAGAGATGCGAGCGAGTTTGAATGAGACATGATATTGCCAGAAAAACAGATTCCAGTATATCAGAAATCGCTAACTTACTTGGCATTTCTCGTACAAAAACGTCTGGCGTTTTACAAAGAAATGCATCAAAGCCATAAATTTCTAGCAAAAAGTAGAATTGTGGGCAAAAAAATTTGCTTGTGAACAACAGAGGTACCGGGCGATTGACGTACACAATCTTTGTAGCAACACGAGGACTTAACACAAGGGTTATCACACGTCAGTTCAGGCAAGCATGTAACCCCATCATCTCAGATTTTAATGAAACGAGTGTTTGTCCCGAGGTTAACGAAAAGAAAGGCTACCGCGGTGCTTTACTCGTATCTTTATTTACAGACCGCGGGAGTCACGTGATGCTCGAGTGCACGAATGAATGTGTACGAAAAGAGCAACACGCCACTCTAGCGGTCTGTAAAAAAAGATAAGTGGAATAGACCGCGGTAGCCTGTCTTTTTCTTTAGCCTCGGTTTGTCCTTACTATGAAACTATAATCTCCAGGGTTTTTTTTTTTGAAAATAAATTTAATAGCATCTCCGTCTTTGGTTGATAATGTATTTTTTGGTAATTCTTCATAAATTATCATTTTATCATTATCAATTAATCATTTTTTGGTAATTTTTTATAAAAAATTCTTGATTTTAAAGATGAATTTTTTTTAACACAATTAAACTCTTTTAAACATAACAGTAATTTTCGTTTTAATATATGTAACTTTATTATCAAGAATAAATTATTTGAAGGTGATTTGTTGATTAGAAATTGAAATATGAACTTAGTTATAACTTCTTTGAAAATCTTACGGTCAAGAATGTCAATTCGTGGCAACGTTTCTTTTTCTTTTTTTTTTTTTTCAAAACGTAATTTCCCTAAGGGCAAAATTCAAATACTGGTAAATATATTTTAATAGTAAGAACAAAAACACCGAGTTTCATTGAACTGTGTGATGGTGTGTTATTTACTGAATTTTTACTATCTGATTTTATGTGAAATGCCTTACAACAAATTGCATCGCAATACAAGTTAGAATCATCTGAAAGCATATGTGTATGTGCATTGTGTTTGTTCTTACTATTAAAATATATTTACCAGTATTTGAATTTTGCCCCTAGGGATTATAAATGCAGTTTAATACCAATTTTAAGAATGCTAGTTTCAGAGAGGAGTGGACATAAAATTTTGTCACTCAGTGTGTAATATACTTTTTCAATATTGAAAAACATTATCCTTAATCAGAACTGTGAATTAGCTGAGGTCTGATAAATTTTATTTATCTCATAACTCAAAATAAATTACATGCTTAATAAACAGGGTAGATATTGCTAATTACAAGCCTAATTTAAAGAAAGTTATTGATTACTGATAATATTTTTAATTAAATTATATTGGATATGTGCCATAAAAATTGAAAATCAGAAAACAGATTTCTCCTTTTATGAATATTGTTCAAGAAAAATTGCTTTTAACTATTGTTGAAAAGCGTCATCTCCATAATATTAAACGGAACGTAATATATCTTAAAACCAATAATTACTTCCATGGAAATAAACGCTTTATGTAGAATTATTTAATAACAAAATTTATTTCGTGTTACATTAATTCCACATATATATTTTTAAATATATTTCTTTGTGAAGAATGCATCTACATAAACAAATCATTTACTTCAAGATAGAATAAAAAAATAGAATGTTATGGAAAATAAAATAGTCTAATCATTTATGTATATTTTATAGATAAGAATTGAATAATGAATGGTTAATAATATTTATTTTATTATGATGCGAAAGAAAACTTTTATATATCAATACAAATTCCACGTTTTTAAAAAAAAAAGAAAAAAAAGATAGAGTAATTATATTTTGTAATAATTGTTGACGACAATACTGCATAATTTGTTTCCTAATTATTTTTTTATTGATAATTCTAGGGATTTGCATCTATCTAACTTTATAAGCATGGAAAAGATTAAATATATTATATTACCAAGATTGAGTAAAAAAGCGTGAACGCATTTTTCACGAATACCCGCGAGACAACATAAAAACTAGAAACGCGAGAATTTGATAAATGGCGTACGATTTTAGTAGGATAATGATCAAGTTTACTTCTTATCAGAACGTAAATATTCAAGTAAACTTAAAAAATGTGAACTTAGGCTATAGAATTATTCAGATAACTAAATTCATTCATATGTGAGGCGTTAAGATTCAAGAGTTTTATGGTATATTTTAAACGTAGCAATAGTTCTTTTGGCTACATGTGTACATCAAATTAAAACACATCTGTACATAAATTAAAACAAAATTTAGTTATATTATACTTGTGATTTTTTTAAATCTGAAAACGTAGGTTTTTTGTTTTGTGTTTTCCAATGTTAATGTATCTCGTTAAAAGGAATTAAAGAACAAAACCGGAGAAAACATATCGTTCGACACTTATAAATTATTATAAAATTTTCCAAATTAAAAAACAATTTTGCTGAAAAATTCATCTTTTTTTTTTTTCATGGTTGAAAAATGTAGATAAGCAAGTTGATTACCGCTCAACGAAATACAGAACTTACAAGCAAAACATGACACAGCAGAACATATTCCAGGTTAAAACTAAGGTTCCACAGATTAGAAACACTATACATGGTATCATATCCGATTTTTTATTGAATGCATGAAATGAAATTCAAATACGTGCGCCTCATATTCACTTGATAACATGTTGTTAATAAAAAAAAAACTTTATTCAATTTATTTAATTTATCTATTTATAAGCAAAGCATGGCACGTAGAACATGTTTCTGTTTAAAAATTCGCGTCCACCGATTAGAAACTACTATACATGGTATCATAACCGATTGTTAGTTGAATGCCCTAAATCAATTTCAAATAGGCACGCCTCATTTTCACTTGAGGACATGTTGTTAATAACAAAAACGTATATTATATTTATTTGATTTATACAGTCGGCATTCAGAATTTCTCTTTAAAAATGCTTAATGTATCGTATTTCTCTGTCACTTTGGGGAAGAACAATGTTTATTTCTAACCATTTTAAATAGCAAGTATGCTATTTAGAATTTCCGTACTATATATCGTAACAATTGAATATTTACTAGATATAAATAGCCGAACGTTAGACAGAGAAACCTGTGAAATTAGAAAGTTTTTGACATGCCGGAAATACAAACTCCTACAATTCATTAAATTAGGTTATTTTAATGATACGCATACATACTTGCTTACAAACGTCATTATGTACGATACGAGGCTAACGAAAAAGAAAGGCTACCGCGGTGCTTTACGCAAATCTTTTTTTACAGACCGCGGGAGTCACGTGATGCTCGAATGCACCAATCCAGATGTACGAAAAAAGGAATACGTCACTCTAGCGGTCTGTAAAAAAGATAAGTGGAATGCACCGCGGTAGCCTGTCTTTTTCGTTAGCCTCGTGTACGATATAAAGTTTAGTTTGCTTTTAGTCATTCATCATTTGCAATGTGTCATTTTTAATGTATAAAGATGCCAGGATAAAATACTGCAGTTCTAGTAAGAAAAAGGTGAAAATGTATATATATATATATATATATATATATATATATATGATTCTCGGTGAAAAATAGCCAAGATAAAAGAGACATCAGGATAAGAGTGTAGGTTTTCCACTCGATATCTCTTCCAGAATCTTCCATAAATTTTGGAAAAAAAGACATGTTTGAAGTTTTGTTTTCTAGATAACAATATTTGTATCAGTTACAAATTGCACAAACAAATGTTAAAATCCATATCCCTTTTTTTAAATAAAATATTGTTAAATAAATTAGAAACAATTATAATTAATTTTTAAAAGGGTTTGCAATATTCTTATTTAAATTTATCACAAAAAGGTGCTGTGTGATTTCCAGTTTAGAAAATAATTAATAAAATAATGATAAAATTCTTCTTTGTAAAACAATATAAAAATACACAAATAAGGTAATCAATTACCTAAATGATGACTAAAATACTTTAATAGATGTTAAAAATTTACATTAAAATCATCTAGTACATTCGACTATATACCCAGTCTTCATCAGGATTTATGATTCAAAAACGAAGTTAACGTTGCATGTATGGATGTCACTCGTAAAAAAAAAACGACGATTTTTTACGAGGGAGATCCAGACAAGCGACGTTAACATCGTTTTAGAATCCTGAATCCTGATGAAGGCTGGGTACGTGGTCGAAAGTACTGGATGATTTTAATGTCGATTTTTAACATCTATTAAAGTTTTTTAATCATCTTTTAGGTAATTAATCACATTATTTGTGTATTTTGTACTGTATTTTCTTGATTATTGTTTTTAAGTTTATAAATATATTTTGCATTTGTTCATTGTTACAGGTACCGCAATGCATTTAATTACAGATATATTTCTAACTTTTTACAGTTCCAATATTTTTAGCCAAAAATTATTTAATTAAAAATCATGATAAATTTTACATTGAAATAATATGAAATGATAATAATAATAGTTAACAGAAAAAAAAGTTTACTTTTTTCAATCTAAATATACAGTATATTCGTACAGATGACACAAGATGTATTGCCTGTATAGCTGAAGCAATTGTTAAACATAATGCATTTCATCCTTAAATCACTGGTAAAAACAATTAAAGGGACAAACGTTTTTTTTTAAAAAAAACAAGACGAAATAAGTTATGCCTAAACGAAATAAGGTATCAGATGATAGTTAAGCTCTTCGCGGACACACCTGCCACGCAGTGTTCTGTGTCGTCATAAAGAAGCGGCGCTGTGATCGCATTTGTGTAGAGGTACCTGATTTCCTCGCCGAAGCTTGTAGCGTAAGGACGTTTTGAAACATCGTAGCATAACCCAATCCTTGTTTTTTGAATTTCTTCGTTTACCCATCGTTAGTATAGTTAGTTGACACTGTCGAGATGATGCCACAAGATGGTGGATAGTTGAAAGACTCGAGGCAGGCCAATCACAGGCTACTTTTGTAAGGACGTCGGGGTTCCGAGAAATATGGTGTCCTCTCTGTGGAAACAGTTCACAGAGATAGGGACAGTGATCTGTTAACCTGGCCAATGCCGCAAAAGGGCAACAACGCCGGTTGAAGACTGTTATTTGAGACTTCTAGCCAAAATTGATAGATCCGCGACAGCGACACAACTGTCTTGTCACCTGTATAATGCAACAGGAACATCCATTTCATGGATAATAGTCACCCAGAGACTTAATGCTGGTGACCTGTATGCTAGGCGCCCTGCCGTCGTATCCCTTTGACTGTGAACCACAAAAAAGCCCATCTAGCATGGTGCCGAGAACACCTCTCTTGGACAGAGGATAGTTGGGGGCGGGTTCTCTTCAGCGATGAGTTGTCATTCAGTCTGAACAGTGACTCGAGACGTGTTCTCATCTGGAGAGAACCGGGGTGTCGATATCAACCCTCTAACATTGTCGAAAAGGACTACTATGGTGGAGGTGGTCTGATGGTCTGGGCAAGCATCATGACAGACGGGCATACCGACCTTATTGTGTTCGATAGAGGTACTCTGACAGGTCAGCGGTACAGGGACGAGATCTTTTCACCCTATGTGAGATTTTAACGCTGAGCATATGGACCAAATTTCAATTTTATGGACGATATAGCCCGCCCACTTAGGGCTCAGTTGGTGGACGATTACCTCGAATCGGAGGATATTCAACTAATGGAGTAGCCTGCGATGTCCCCTGACCTTAATCCCATCGAACACTTATGAGACGCCCTTGGACGATAAATTGCAGCTCGGAGACCAGCTCTAACGACCACCAATGAGTTCAAGGGTACTTTGGTGCAAGAATGGATGCGGTTGCCACAGGGATTGATAAGAACCCTGGTAAACAGTATGAAACGCCGATGCCAGAGTTGTGTAACTCTTACAGGCAATCACACACACTATTAGACATGTTTTTCTATGACTGACAGGGTGTCGGTCAGCTGCTGGGCTGGACACGTGACCAGTTTCCTTATTTAGGTTGCAGGTTGTGCCCATTTTTGTTTTCCCATATATTGGTATTATATCGGATGATATTTTGGCCAAGTTAGGTTTTATTTGCTTTGTTAGTTTTATTGTTATTGCAAAAACAACCATTTGTCCCTTTAATTGTTTTCACCAGTGTCATTTAATCGTTTGAACA
Organism: Maratus michaelseni; assembly: GCA_963931845.1. NCBI lineage: Eukaryota > Metazoa > Arthropoda > Arachnida > Araneae > Salticidae > Maratus > Maratus michaelseni. The sequence goes on along the minus strand of OZ007589.1, from coordinate 450,476,850 downwards.
TCTATCATTAAACCATAAATCGTTAAATGATTTAATCGTTAAATACATGCATACAGATTGTATTTCGACATTTTAATATAAATTTTACAATTATCTAGATAGAACTTTCAAAATAAAATGTAATTTGTTTTCTCTCATTTTCTGTTCACAGACAATTTTATCTATGAAAATGTATTTATGTGAAAAATATACATGCATAAATTACTACGTGACACGCCCTGAAGTTGACACATCCCAACAACTACGTTCTCTTTCTTCTGAATAGCAATGTAACGTTGATATGATTAATTCCCGTAATACAATAAGTACACTTTTTGTTGGCAAGATTTTACCTTTGTTGACATATACTGAAAATCCCAATGGGAAACTTAATCCTAGCTTTGAAAATTTAAGAACTTGAAATCCCTACTTAGACTATTTTTCCATTTAATATCTATTTCTCTGGAAACATCTAGCCAAAAAACTGTCTGTAGATTATAATTAAACAATTTTAGTATACAAATTCGGTTTTAAATTCAGTAATACGGAAATAATAGGACTCCATCTTAAATACGACGTAATCACTATGGCAAACTAGAACCAGTACCTATCAGGGGATATCAGTGAGTTAACTAGCCGCCGCATGCGACTAGTTTTGTCACCCTTAAATGTTTTCTAAGCATTGCAACATGCTTCTTTTATTCATAATTTAATTTACTTGCTTTATCCTTTGCCAAATCGGAAGATTTTAATCGACAAATCAAGATCTTTTTGGTAGAATTTCGTACATTTTTTGTTATTATGCATATCACATTACTTCACAAAAATCGATAAACTCACTTAGGCGTTTATGCTTCACGTCTTTTTGCTTCTCAGTTGCAACACCTTCGCTAACGCAGAGATTTTTAATCCTATTATTACATAGATTGCGCTGGTTCAATGAGAATTTTTGTTCCGGTTTTGAAAATGAACTAGGCTATGTCTTTTCCGCCATGTTTGTCGAAATAAGTATATATGTTCTCTTATTACGTATGCAAAGATTACAGGAACGATTTTTTCCCAGCCTGTTTGTCGAAATGAGCATGTCTTTTCTCTTATTACGCATGCCACGTTTACAGGAATGCTTTTTATTCGACACAAAGACAACGTTGCCAAATTTATTATGGATACTTTGATTTGTGAATTGTTACCTTTACAGATTAATATTTTACAGATTATTAATATTATTATTATTTACAGATTATTAATATGACTCACGGTGAACGAATCTCTTGTTTTGATTTACTTTAATAGATTGAGATATTGGACAGTCAACCTAATTTCAACTGAAGTTATCTCAGAATCTATACACATTTGGATGTAACTCATCTCTCAAACAAACAATTTTTTTGTACGATCTTTCTAAAAACGTAACTTTTATGCAATTTTATTCAAAGAAATTATTTTGAATAAAGATGGCCGCCTGGAAATATGAAAAGTGGTCAGCCAGTATTTGTTTTCCTCAGTCACATGACTGGCGCTTTTATTGAGTTAATTACGTATGATAGGATTTAATAAAAAAGAAGAAAACTGATTCGATTAAAAAAAAATTGAAGTGACTCGACAACATTCTGCATCGATTATATATATTAAATTTCAAAACATTCAATTGGGTAGTTCTTGCGCTATTATATGCGGATGGACGGACTGACTAGACGACGACTATATGTTCTACGTATTTATGTAACTACGAACACACATAACAGTGAAATGATGTGAATATGAAGTGTTGTTAAGCACAAATCCTTTTTAGCCACACACAGGGTGGCTTATTCTTTCAATCTCTATCATTTTTCATGTTTATGAAAAGTCACAGCAATCCATCGTTGCCACAGGTTAATCTCGGAAAATGAAACATTTGAAGTTACTTAAAAAATTAATAACTCGAAAAGTATTTGTCACAAAATTGTTTTACAAACTGCGTTAGAATGGTAAAAATTTGTATTTTTCTTGATATAAATTTCAAATCTAATGATTATGTCGTTTTTCAAATATTAGATTTCAAAAATTACAAAACTTCACAATGGAGTACCGTAGCGAAACTTTTGCGCGTAAAAAGATAATGATAAAGGCATTGTCGCTCGACGTGTATCGTGTATACTGGCTATAGCATGAGTAACGAATTATAGTAAACTTATTATTCTGTTAAAATATAAAAATTAATTATGTATATACATTTTTAAAAAATAAAGAAAAACATTTTATCACAAACATCAACAAAAATTTTTCTTCTATTTATTCCCTTATTCCAAAGATATCGTTTTATCGTCTGCTGCCATAGCAACATGAATTAAATTTCATTAAAAAAAAATGCTCAGTGGTAGAAAAATATTTTTCTAAATCGAATGGTTATTGAACAACTCAACACTTTAACAGGGGAATTTTTATTTGTTATTTAGATATTTTAAAATTGTTTGTTGTCATTGCGTTTTTATTCTGAGTTACAGCTAGTTTATTTATTTTTTAAATAAAAGCCGTGTGTGGCAATCTATGTTCGGCCTTTTAGCAGAATTTTCCCCTCTTGTTTATTTATTTATTCATTTATTTAATCGGCCATTATCATGTGAGCATATATTTTGAATTTTTACACCGTGTGATTGCCTTTTGATTGTTGTTGTTTCCTTTAGGGGTGAGACTTATTTTATTTATTCATTTTTATTTATTTGTTTATTTATTTTGAAAGCTCTATATATTTGACTAAAAGATTTTTAGACATTGCATAAGTAATTTGCCTTATTGGAAGCACGTTTCATACTCAATTTACTAATACACGTGAATACAAATAGAAAAAAAAATCACATTGAAATATCTTCAGAATTTGTCTAATTGTGTACCTCACTAGAAACGCAGTGAGATAATGCTGATGTTTCATGTGTTTCACCAACACAATTTGCAATCTGTTTTATGATATAGTTGCGAAGGGATTTATGAGCATCCATGTATCAACGGTGACGTTGCAGTGCGTTTTAAAAAGTCCCAAAACTGATAAATCAATGACCTGGAGTTGGTAGTTGCTATGTTGAGTTGAAGGCATCTTTTGTTTATGGATGCTTATGTCACATGATTATAAAAACAAATTAAGAATTTATATAATGCATATAGATAGATAGATAGATAGATAGATAGATAGATAGATAGATAGATAGATAGATAGATAGATAGATAGATAGATAGATAGATAGATAGATAGATAGATAGATAGATAGATAGATAGATAGATAGATAGATAGATAGATAGATAGATAGATAGATAGATAGATTAGATAGATAGATAGATATGCAAATTTTATCCTAAAAACGGCTCTAACGATTTTGACGAAATTTTGTATCCTAACGTTTTCGGGCACGAAAAGACTATTCGGCTGGGTCACATGTTCGAGAACTTTCGATTAGTTGGTCATTTTGGGTCATTTTGGGTCATGGCTAATTGTATTTTAAAAACGGTTCAAACGATCTTGACGAAATTTTGTATCCGACCATTTTCGGGCACGAAAAGACTATTGGGCTGGGTCACATGTTCGAGAACTTTTGATTATTGGGTCATTTTTGGGTCAACGCGGGTCAAATTAATTTTATCTAAAAAACGACTCTAACGATTTTGATTAAATTTTGTACCCTACGAGTTTCGGGCACGAGAAAATCATTGGGCTAGGTAACATGTCCAAGAAAATTGCATTAGTGGGTCATTTCTGGGTCAAGCTATTTTATCTTAAAAACGGCTCTGACTACTTACACTAAATTTTGTATCCTGTGGTTTTCGGGCACGAGAAGACTGTTGGGCTAAGTCACATGTTCGAGAAAATTCAATTAGTGGGTCATTTTGGTCATGTGTCATGATATTTGAACTCAAATTTAATTTTGACCGAGCATAGCTTGGTCTTCCCTGCTCGTAAAATCAATATATTTGTAATGTTACGCAGTTTTACACTGTCGTGCACCAGCCTTTCATGTCTCAATGTATTTTAATTCAATTTTTGGAAACAAAAATGGTGAGAAACCTCTTAGTCCGACTACACTGCAAGTAAATACCTATTGTTGAGATGAGAAATCGTGCAGCATGGGAATAAGATTCAAATTTAACTCCTTAAGCACCACATTCAATTTAGTGATAGTATGCTAAATACCAGATATGTTAGATTTCGTCAAAAGTAGTTTATGTCATTATTTTTAATTACATGTGAATAATTTAATTACATGTAATGCAAGTAGATGAACTAGAGGTTTATTTATATTATACAAACAGAATTAAGGTTCGAAGTTCCAATCTTCATTGCTTGATTCAAAACTATCATCACGATCGTCTGTGTGAACATAGGAACATAATCACTGTCCGTGTCTGATATAATTATTCCATAAAATCATTATCTATCAGAGATACAAACAAAAACGAAAAGCGAAACACTACAATTTACGAAAGACAACTGAATAGAATGACCAACCCATAAACAAATGAATGACGAAGAAAGAAACAAAGCAGCGCGAAAACTAATGCGATTTTTTGGACACACGTAACGCCCTCTATTGGATGCGAAAATAATCATTGCTGTAAAGTCCGTACAAAACCAATCACAATAGCAATTAGTGACGCAAAAAACTGGATTCTTAGAACATTGGAACCTGGACTTAAAATGAAGACGTACGCACATGCGTCCTGGTATTGCAAAGGAAGAGTTCATGATGTATGCAGGTACGTCGTGGTGCTTAAGGTCTTAAATGCTACATAAAATTAGATTAAAAATATATGATCGATAACAGAGTTTTATAAGAAACTCTCTCTGCCTCACTATGTAAAAAAAAACATAGGGTGTCCTTGTCGGGATTTCCTTACCTCATATATTTTGTTCTAAGAACATGACGAAAAATATTAATACATATTCGTAAAGTATAATCCAAAAAGTTTCTTTAGTAACACAAAATAAGTTACATAAACGTAAAGCTGTAACTCAAAATGTTATTCATCAAATAATAAATAACATTAAAATTTTATCAAGTTTATGCAAAAAAATATATTAATGAATTATGAATACATAATTTATTGATAACTTTTGATAAAATATAAATATTAATTATTATTTGTTTAATAACGACTTGTGTTGGGACATTACGCATACGGTTTCTTTGCGTTATTTGAAAAAATATTTTGAGTTTTACGTTAATAATATATAGCAATATTTTAGTCACACTCTTAAATAAAAAGTTATGAGGTATGTGAAATCCGACATCATTTTACACTCTTTTACGCACCCTACTAACTTGCCTTTATTAACACAAACTGCTTCATAAAAGCTTCACTGTTTCACTGTGTATTCTGTCTCACTGTATACGGTTCTCCCCCAATTCATTCTCAGATTCCTGATTATAAGCAAAGAATAAAAATCGGCAGCAATAGCTTTACATAGATTTATCATTGTTTTTAAATATGAAAATAAAATAAAAGAATAATTAATTTAATATATTATTCATTATAAACAATATGAGTAGAAAGTATGTTTTAACAGCTGATGTATCATTCTAGCTTTAACGTGACAAAAAATGTCTCTTTTAGCCCAACATCTTACGAGTTAGGCTTTATGATATATACCTTTGAAAATACAAGTGTTTACACCCAATACTGTGGAATTAGAGAAAAATATTTTAACTTGCTATCGATGTGGAGTATAATTCCTTTTGAAACGTTTCCTAAATTAGGTAAACCAATTTTTGTAAGAAATTACAAATTTTATGTTAAATCATGTATAAAGAAATATATTTTTCACAAAATAAAATTTAAGTAACATTACGGAAAGTTAATTATCCTTTTATTTTAAAAGTTTATAAGATTAAATGAGAATGATATCTTTTTCTCTTTACGTATAATGTTTTGCCGGAAATTTTTATGTGTGAAAAGAATGAAAATAAGATAATGATCTTGTTTTTTGAAAATGTCTTTTTCAAATTTATGTAAAATGAAAAACAAGACTAATGGTCTAAACGGAAGTAATTTTTTATTATACATACATAAGCTAAAATAAATGCATTTTATGCTCATTACTAGATATATGAGTGACTTTGAAATTAGTACAGTGTATGTTATTTACAGCATATATAAATAACAAAGCTTCATATGCATCAATAAACAAAATTGTTACTCGTGGAAATTATGACATGGTTAAGTTCAATTATTATTTGTTAATCAAATCATCATTTATTTAGTTTTTAGAATAATTAATTTTGTTAGTATGACACTGTTTTTATTTTACATACGTACAATGTATTCCTACAATATCTGTATGAAGAGCAAATTAGAAATTTCTGAAAATAAATTCTTTCTCACAAACTTGAAAGGTATTTTCAAAGGTTGTATCACAAATTTGTTCAAAATGGTAATAAAATACTTCCTGATATATTTTATCTAATGTTTAATGTTTTTATTACCTTATTTTTGTCAAAAAAATTTCTTTTCGTATATATAATATATATATATATATATATATATATATATATATATATATATATATATATATATACCAATCCTGATTGCAGTGCTAATAAATTGATAAATAAAATTTTTCTGAGATTTCTTATATAAAATTTGTATATATTCTTCTTTTCTATACTTCTATTTGTATATATTCTTATGTAATATTAATTGTATATACTTATGTAATATTAATTATGCATACTTATCTAATACTAATTATATATACTTAAGTAACACTAATTATATATTCTTATGTAATATTTTTATATATAACTTTTGCCTTTAATCTGTGGCATTCATACAAGCTATATATCCAAAAGAAAAGCTTTTAAATCGTAATGTATGTTTATAAATATTTTGAAAATATGTCGTATGAAAGGAAATTAAGATGCACATTGAATGGTATTTGAAAACTAAAATTCGAAAATAGCATTTAAATGTACGGTTCTATATACTTCAATTTTCTTTACTAATATCATACGCGTATGCGAACATATAGAAATTATCATACATTGCAACGAAAAATACAAATTTATAAACAGATGACGATTAACCTTGACGACTATAACTTTTAGGAACTGAACTCAAGTATTTAATAGCACTGAGCGATAATATGACTTCGACATGATGCTATAATCTACAATTTTTTTAAAATAGCAATCTTAAGAAATTTAATTAGAATGTAGTTATTTATTAAGGTATTAATACTCCCAAAATTGCACAATTTCTGAAACAGTCTAACGGGTATTATTATAAAGCGTTATACTAAATGATTCACTACGTTCCTAGAAAACAAAATCTGAAAATGAGAAACCCATTTTACCTGAAAAAAGAAACCAGACAGATTCAAATTATAGTGACTATTATGGTGCAAATCCTAGTATATTGACTCTCAGTATTATGAACTACAAATATATTGCATCAGAGAACGTTGACGCAACGATATTGAAAACCTAAGCGCAAGATGCAAATGACGGTCTCGCACAGAAAAAAAATCAATATATTACAGTGGTGATCAAATATGTAGCTAAACACTATGGTTAAACAAAACTGTATGAACACGAAATTTTATGCATTTTGTACAGCACAGTACAAAACGGAAAATTCTAAAATATAATGTAGGGATACAGAAAACAATCGTAACATAAGGTTAATTTATATGTGAAATTTTATATTCTTCTGCACATATGTATTACCCTCAATGTAAAAGGATTGCAGAATTATACATTGATTTAATGTTGATTAGAAGTTGCGATAATGCTGATTAAAAGTAGATCAAAAGTTTAATTTTGCAACTAAACAGACAAAGGAACTGCCACTAGGTATTAAATCGTGTCGGTTCATTTTCAACTAACAACAGGATATTTCGATTAAAACTAATCTTGAGCAAAAGCTTGAGAAGACATTGTTTTATGTTTTTCTATTTTATTATTTGTACAATATGTCTATCATTGTAACTTAAACTTTAATAAAAAGTAGCATTTTTGAGATATTTATTCTCAAGTTTTTCAGTAACATTTCAATATAAATGGAAATCTTTCATTGTGTATATTAGTTTGAAAAGCTGTTCAGTTAAAATGCATTACACGGTTATTTGAAATGCATTAAAATATTGTAAATTTCTAAATATCATATCTGATCTGTAAAAGAATTTGGTAAACATTTTATAATTGCCTATATGAACAGTAATATTCTTTCATCTCACGAAACACATTATCGATAGGATTTATACGTTCTCAAAACTCTCCAAAGACAAGCACAACATGCATCGATTACAAATATCTCAGGAAAGAGATATAGTAACACAAGCGAACGTTCCGCAAGACCTACTTATATTCAGCTTTTAGAATTTTCATCATCTAGTGATGCTTCAAAGAAATACAGAGGCAAAGTAGTCACCTTTCTCACTTTTACACCGCAAAATTTCTAATGCAAAAATTAACGCAAATAGAGGTCACTAAGTTCCTAAAATTAGGTGTCATAAAATCGATATTCGTGTATGACGTAAATTTTGCCTGGAATTATAAATTGTATTTTACATTTTCTACTCGTATATCAGTTACGTATTTTAGTAAATTTCGATTTTCAATAGGGTTGAGAAATGTCCTATCCATTTTCTCTCACAAAACTAACTCAATATACTGATATTGAATATTTATTAAGGTTATAAGGCTGATGTCAGTGTTCTTACGAAGCAAATGTAGTTTCTTTCTGCTACTGATATACCATTATTACTTCCAGTTGAGGGTAATAAATTGATTGAATGAGGGCAATATTTTTTTAATATGTGATTCTCAAACAGATTTGCATTGCTATTACGATTTTAAAATCGTATTTCTTGTATAATATACAAATTTTTCGGGTGCCTTCTTTTTGCAAAATATGGCAAAGATATCTTTTTTCAAATTTTTTGCTTACAATAAATTTACGCGTCCGTAGTATATTTTCACAAATTTTGAAAAAGATCCAATAATTAAATACGTGGAAATTATTTTTAATTCACCCATTTCTCTTTAAATGTATTAGATTCGAGACTTTAGAATTGGATTTTCTTGGTTATTACTTGATAAAAATGCATAATCTTCAATATCTGGAGTATGTTATAGGTCGCCACGAGGCCTGATTACTGGAGGGGCGAACTTTCCCCAGTAAAGTTAAATAGAAAATTTTGTCTTATTTTAACGCTTTGTTGAAGCAGAATTTCTGAAAATATTTACGTAAAAATTTCTATTAGTTTGTACTTGTGGAAATTTGCCCCGCCGATAATCAGGGCCTTGACTTATACTTTTAAACTTCACGAACCGTCAAAAATCCATAAATTTATATTCCATGGACCGCTAATATGAATTTACAAATAAATATAAATACATATGTACAGAAAAAACTGGCAATTATAATTCTAATAATATGAATTGCACCTTAATGCAGTTATGACTGCTTTTTTAAATATAAAAAAAAATTCGTAAATGTTGTTAAATCTTCAAAAATTGTTGAATTGTAACATTATCAATAATGTTACATTAATCATTATAAAATAGCAAATGCTTATTTAAGTATCACAAATATTTTGGACTGTTTGTTTGGAATAGGTTCATGCATTCCTGACTTCACTGGCTTTAATGCATGATGAAAAGACGTTATATTTTCAGCCAAAATTCGGCAAGATTTTGATTGCTGTAACAGATGAAAATAATTTTTGGCACAAATATGATTTGTAAACTAAATCAAAATTTTCCTTGATTTTTATCGCGGAAATAATATCTGCTTTTTATGGGGAGACAAAAGTTGTAAATTACCTATTTTGAAATTAAAAAAACAAATAACATATTTGAAAGCTATTTTTCCAAAATGTCTATTAATCTGCGGTGTCACACATTGCGTTGCCGTTTCTATCTACAGTACTAAAAGACAGAAATTAAGCAAAAACCAGTTTCATATAAAACTTGACGTAATTTGGATTCGATTAAGTTTTTTTCGTGTACATCGCATTTATTTATTTAAAATATTGCGATGCACTAAATCCCAGAAGGCAGTTATCGCTATATTCAAATAGCTTGTAGTTATACACTCTAAAATCGTCATTTTAAAAACTGAGCAAAAAATACTCAAATATGAGTATGTCCCATAGTCAAAATGGCCCGAACCAAAATCACTCAAGCTTGAAACATGTATATACTTATTTCTGCGAACATGCACGCACTCAAGAATATCACTCATCATGTGCTCATACTTGAGTATGTCCATGTTTCAAAAAGGAGTATGAACTGACTTCTATGTGCTCATTTTTGTGTATTTTCTTGTTTCAAAAATGAGTTTGAACTGATTCTAATCATTTTTGAGTCTGTCCATGTTTCAAAAATGAGTATGAACTGACCTCTATGTGCTCAGTTTTGAGTATGTCCATGTTTCAATATTCTGAGTATTTTAGGTATTTCAGAATTGAAAGCATTGTGTCGTCATATTTGGAACAAAAAGTTTCATAACAAATTGAAAACATCGATTTACTTAGATCTGCAAGTGCCATTTTGTTCCTTGTTGTGTTTGTAAGTATGTTTGTAAGTATGTATTGTAAGTATGTTGTGTATTATTGTAAGTATGACAAATTTTTGTATTTTATATACGTGAATAGTGATTGATAAACCTACTTAAATCTTAATATTTTTTAACTTGTACTCTCCCAGTAATATACGAAATTGGATTTTCTAAGTAACAGAATCTTAAATGCAAATAATGTCATAATTTGTGGTTCAAATTGATATTACTGTCAGTTGATATTAGAGTAAAATTTGATAAAAATTTCATTTTCAGAAAATGAATCTGCCTTGAGACAAATTTGCAAAATATTACAGAAAAATATAATACAGAAAACTATAAAACAAGCATTAAATGACGAAACTAAAATGTGAAGTAATAATTATATTTTCAAATTAAATATTTACATACTGGTTAGAATTTATCTCTGTCTGTATATGTGGAATGAATGTTATATTAACGAAGGATATATAATATTTGTTTATCTAAATTCACAGTCAGCGGGGATTTAAAGAGGCTCGTATGCAGAGAATTACGCTTTTGATCATTTTTAGCATTTAATAATCATGGTAAAATTTAAATGTACGGTGCAATTTAAATGCAGGTTTGTTGGTTTAAATACAATCTACTTATTACTTACCCATCATACGTAGTATAGGGTAAGTCTTGTAATCGTTTTGAAAATCGAAATTTTTTTTGACGGATTTACACGTTTCAGACACTGGAGATTCCGAAACACACATTTTCGGAAAAAAAAATTTCCGTCCGTCTGTGTGTGTGTGTGTGTCTGTGTGTCTGTAAACGCTCTATCTCCCGAAAAAATTGAGATAGAGACTTGCAATTTGATATGTACTTAGTATATATAATAATGGGAAGAAGACTATTTCATTTCAATAACTTCGATTAACCGGAACTATTTTTTTCGGACTCTCGAAATATTCGTTCTGATAAAAGGTATATAAAAATTTTCGAAATTGGTTATTTTGAGAAATGAATATAAAAGACAATAAAAAAACATAAATTTTGCATAAAGCATGAAGTCGATCGGATAATGAGTTGCCGAGATATTTTGAATCCTATTTTCCACACTCTTCGATTTTTCATGACCCTGTATTTCATCCAAATTTCACTTCAAAGATATATTTTAATTGGAAATTTGACGATTAATCAGATGCAAGAAACCGCTAGTTAATAGGATTATTATTTTTGGAGTTATAAGGATGTTTCTTTCAAGCAATTCAGTAATCGAGCCTTTAAAGTTTGTGACGTCATCAAGCCTCGATTTTATTTGAATTGCAATGCATTTTATAAGTGGTTTACAGATTTTTTGTTTTAATATTTTACATTATGCATATCCATGATGGGTAAGTAATACGGTGGCCCCCAACGACTAGTTATAATTAAGTTTTATACAAACTTCATTTTGTTAAGGATTATTTATCTGATATTTGATTAGAGTCTATTGAATAGACTTTTGTACTGATCTTTTAATTTTCGTACTTCAAAGACACATTTATAAACATCTTTAAAAATTGTAATAATTTTTTGTCGGCAGTAAAAAATATTTGACAAAAAAAAATATATAAAGGTAAAATAATTTTTGAGGAATAATATTAAGACAATGAAATTACATAGAATTTTCATGCATTTTTCAACGCAAATAGTAACAACTGCAGCTTAAATAATGACATGTTAGAAGCATGTTGAGATTTATAAGTTAGAGAACACTTACAAAAACAGTATAAATGGAAATATCAATTGTTTATAATTGTAGAATAATTGAACTGTGTGGAAATAATGAGGATGCTTATATTACGCCAATGAAATAGCATTTGCAGTACAGCTTTATTGCATAATATATTTATTTTTATACTCATTAATCATTACGCACCACCTTAAAAAGTTTGCGTTGATAATTTTCAATTGAATATAATTTTGTTTTCGTATACATGGACATATACCGTATTTTTAGTATTCAAAATTTTTTTATTTCCTGTTCAGAACAACTGTCAGTTCTGTAGAGAGTGCAGAATTTTGGTCTAAATGCTAAAATTTTATTAAAAAAAACATTTTAACACTCCAAATAACATGTCCCTACTATTTTTCTGTCTGTTAAACATGTTATTTCAGTTAAATATTTTCAACCTTTATTTGATTTATAATTTTTTTTTTTCATGAAACTAGCTTTTAGACCTAAATACTGCACTCTCTACAGAAAGGTACTTTGGTTCAGTTCCCCATTCAAGTGCACCGTTTCATGTTGAAAACACCGATATGATTATTTTCTGTGACATAAATACAGGGACATTACTCTTCTACCGCCAGTTGCACTACTGCACCTTCTCCTGCCTTTACCAATCTTGTCTTGCGTGACTCAGATATCCCTTTGTTAATTTACTTCCAATTTTACTTCCATTTTTTTCATAATGACAGCTTTATACACTTAAAAATATTGTTATACATTGATTTCCGGATAACTAATCAACTCTCGTTATGATGTTTGCTTATTTTTATTATGCTTTACTAGCTCAAAAATTGAAAGGTGGCAAAGAACTTTAGCAACTTGATAGCAATCATACAAAATAGTGATAAAGTCCTTCTATAAGTACCAAAATATGGCATACTCCTTTTTAACACTTTCCAACCTAGTTGAAAAGTGTTTATGACTTCGGTTTGTCTGGCCGTCTGCTGTCTGGCCGTCTGGCCGTCTGCCGTCTGTCCGTGCTCTAACTCCCGTAAATATGCTCGGATTGCTCTGCAATTTTTATATGTTATAGTCGTTATCTATAGCATGTTCCCTATTTCAACGGAAGTGTGTAGCACTTATAGTTTTTTACAGGGACACTCAAAAGAATTCCATTACATTGCGGTCTACGGGGAAAAATCATTTGCGGTTTATTTAAATAATGTTTCACTATTTTAAACGCATTGAAATTTATATATATCACTAAGGTGCATTAGAAGAAGCTTAATATGGAATAGGGTGTGCATAGCACTTATAGTTACTTTACAGGGACAGTCAAAAGAATTCCGTTACATTACGTCTATGGAGAAAAATCGTCTGCGGTTTATTTAAATAATGTTTCCCTATTTTAAACGCATTGAAATTTATATGAGGTGCATTACAAGAGGCTTACTACAGAATATTGTGTGTATAGCAGTCATCGTTCATTTACAGGGACACACAAAAGAATTCTCTACTGTATGTTAACAATAATTCCTGGAAGTGCGTTTTAAGTTACTGAACTATACAAATCTATAGATCCTATACAGGGCTGAATAAAAGTATTCGGATTACTTAGATGTTATCTTTTAGCTTATTAAACGGTATGATTTGTAAAATTATTTTGGAAGCGTTGGAAAGTGTTACATAATCTATGCTTGACGCTGGATTTTTCGTTCTTGTTAAATCCCACCCTAGCTTTGATCGACACATTACCAAATAAAATGGAATCTGTCTGTCACTCCAAACATTCATATGCATTGGCTACATTCAAGAAAAGGAAAAATAGTTATCATCAACCTAACCAGGTTTTACTGCCTTTTTCTGATTATTGGGCTATAACGTTTGATAAAATAATTATAATTCAACAAACTGTATTGTATAATATTTTTCATAAAATTATCTTTCCAGTGGTATATAGCTTTTATGGTATTACTAAGAAACATTTGGTGTTATGATCCATCAAACTTCAAAAAAGCATTTTCCTCAAAAGGTGTCCAGAATTTTGGCCACCACTGCATATTTGCCAAAACACATTTTTTTATAAAATTTAACTTTTCATATTATTGAAAAATTAAACTTTAGTCAATGACAAATAATAAACATAACTAATTAACGAAAAGTAATCAATTAAGTAATCAATTAATCTTTGTAACTACGGAATAAAAAATTATAGTATATTACGTCACATTAACAAATCGGCATATTATGTTGTAAGATTTATCAATAAAAAAACATTTCAATCAATTCATAACGTTCTTTTCATCCACGTGCATTTTAACATGTTATAGGTAATTATAACAAATATACTTCCATAATATTCAAATTTTAATTGCTTAATAGGCGTATAGCCAACATAATGAAAAAGTACCCAAGCCGGGACTCGAACCCGGGTCATCAGATTAGAGCACTGACATTCTACCAACTGAACCACTTGGGAACGATACTCAGCCTGGAACTTTTTCACCATAACATGTTGGCAATGCTACAACCGCAGCACAAGATGGAACATTTTCCGTGAGCCGCCAACACTGGGGCAAACACGAAATCAAAGAAAATCCAGCATCGACAATTGAATAAATTCATATTTTTAATACTTGGAAATTTTTCCAGAGGAAATTTCTCACGCCTTGCATTCTTCCGGCTTGGGTACCTTTTCACTATGTGGGCTATACGCCTATTAAGCAATTAAAATTTGAATATTATGACTGCAAGAAGTGAGAAATTTTCTCTGGAAAAATTTCCAAGTATTAAAAATGTGAATTTAATATACTTCCAGTTAAAAGTGACATTATGTTTGCTCTCGAGACTTTTGAACACCAATTGATTTTTATAGTCCATGGACACCTTGGATTGATGACCTAATCTCAGTACCGGCCGAGAACAAATTTTGAAATTTACATCATTTAGACGCATTTGTAGAAAATATTTCACTTTTATCAATGAAAATTCTCGCTTGTCTAAAAATAAAATGTCATTTTCATATGTGAAAGCATTTAATTTTTTTCCGAGAATTGGAGCCAAAAAAGGGGGAATTCACGAAAGGAAAACAGCATTATAAGCATTCATCTTCGTTCATAAAATAAAAAAATATATATACTATAAACGCGTCAAAATGATGTACGTTTTCACTGATTTTCATTTCGTTAGATTATGATTAAAGCCATACGGACTCAAATCCCATAAATTAAAACTGGAAAAACATTTTAAATTATTTCGATAAAAATGAATTGAAATTAAACAGTCTTATAAACAAAAAAAACTATTTTCTTTTAAGCATGACGTAATTTCAATTACATGTCTGTTAGCTTTGTGTTTTATCCATACTATTTTATTTATTACTTAATAAATTTTTAATTTCGTTACTGAATATTAGGTGAAAACAGATGCTGAACTTTTTATTGTTTAAAGTGCAAACGCATTAATATTTAGTAATCGTCTGCAAGTGATAGAGATAGATTTTTAAAAATCATGTTTGAAATTTAATTTAATTGTTATAATAAATTGCGATACAGTTTTCAAACAAATTGCATTTGAAAGTATATATTTTTTTCCGATATAACGGAGTAAAATTTTAAAATGTGTGATGTTTAGAAAAAAAAAAGAATTCATTATCAAAAATCGCAAAACCGAAATTTGATCGTCAGGTGCTGCTATTCGCAAAATGACGTCAGCGTTACGCGCGGACACATTTGTCCTTTATAATATAGATAGTGAAAGGGGGTAGGTTTTTAAGTTAATGTTTTCCATAATTTCGGTGTAGGAGGAATGAAAAGCCAATGTACATTATGGAATTTACGCAAATTATATTAAAATGTTGTACTTATCTGAATATAAAACCACTTATTTACTCAACTACCTTTTAAAAATTATGCCATTCAGCCAGGTGAAGTAATTGACGATTTGAACACTAATTAAAATTCCTTTTTTGTGGAATGAAAGACCTCTTATAATGAAGTCATTTAGAAACTTAGGACCCTATTTTAGTTTCATGTTTTAAATAGATCTTATTATTAAAAAAAAGGATGTCATTTCCGTTAAAACGCTCTTGCGGTCATTGATGTTTTTATACATTTTAAAGTGAAAATATCACAAATAAATAAATATAATTATTCGCAATATTTTCTTTTTCATTTCAATAATAGATGTAACGCGATTGACAACATTTCGAAAAAAAAATTAATTTTAAAATTAAAAATCTTCATATTAAAATCTAAATATCTTTAAAGCCATTAGTGTTGACCCATCTACATGTACTAAGGTTTCAGTTAAAATAATAATAATTATAATAATAATAATAATATTCATTAAACAATTTGGTGCAGATGTAGAAAAGAGTTGTGTTTTCAATATATAGATTATGATTAGACGAAATGTCGTAATTTTCAGAATGATTTATTGGTGAACGTTAAACCAAGACCTTTCAATGAATACTAATAAATTCAATGTATTTACTTGCAGAAATAAGAACCAGTTAATATGACGTCTTTCGTACTAAAAATTGTATTAAATTATTTTAATTGTATATAGATTTTTAAAGTCATAACATCATTGAGAGTTCCAAAAGTACTGTAGCTGTGGATTTACTAACTGATGCTATGCTTTTCCAGACGCTAAATATTTCAAAATATGAAAAACCTACCCAGAACCATTTGTTTGTTTGGAACCATTTTACCACATGCCATCACACAGTTGGAATCTATGCGAAAATACATTTTTCTGTTCGAAAATGGCGTACTTTTTTACTATTAAAATCATTTATCCATTTCAAGATAAGGTCGTTATAAAAACAACTGTTTATTTTCTGAGTTCAGTTGAATATATACTATAAATAAAGGAAAATGGAGATCTATATCTTCAAAACACAAAGCGGAGCTGTTAGGGCCGGTATCGAAGGATCAGAGACTGCGCAATCAGCACTTTAGACTTTTCAATCGTTATGTAGGAAATTAGTTTTGAAATGCTTTCCTTTATCATACCCAATTTAGTTTTTTAATTAACAATTTAAAAAAAAATTAAAATGGCAAGTTTTGACAGGTAATTAAGGCTTAATTGAATTGAAAGCATCTACAATTTTTTATACATTTTTATTTCATTGATCGAAAAGCATTATAAGAAGAAAAGAGGGTGTTTCTTTTCGTAAAAAAAAAGAAAGAAAGTAGGAAAAATATTTATATATAAATCTTTGGTGTTACCTTTTGTTATTGTAATGCAACTAAATATTTATGTTTTAGAAGGCTACTAAAATTTTAATTAAAAAGAATTATTTTTTTGTAAAATATTAAAGAAAAAAAACTTGGAGTTTCTTATTTCGGATCTGAAGACTGAATTAACTGCTAAATGTTCTGGTTTCATCTGATCGGTCTAATACGTGTAAAGACAGTTAGAGGTATTATTTCTTTTAAATACTGATAAGAAATAGACAGTAAAATGTTTGATATTTTAATGATGTTTTGAATCTTTTTTTCTGTGACACCTCTAATTTGTTATTTAAAAAAAAAAAAAAAAGTAAAATTTTTCCGATATTTAATTATGGTACTTTTTGCTTCAAGATCTTAATATCATCATATATTCTAATACGAGAAAATCTTGTGTGTGGTTATGCAAATTTTATTTTTAAAACGGCTCTAACGATTTTGACGAAATTTTGTATCTTACCGTTTTTTGGCATCAGAAAACGATTGGGCTAGGTCACGTGCTCGAGAAAATTCGTTTAGTGGGTCATTTTGTGTCATCAAGGGTCAGGGTCAAGCTAATTCTATCTAAAAAACGGTTCAAGCGATTTTGACGAAATTTTGTATCCTACCGTTTTGGGGCACCAGAAAACCATTGGGCTAGATCGCATGTTCAAGAAAATTCGATTAGTGGACCATTTTGGGGCCATTACGGGTCAATGTATTTCAATGAGTATGAAGGTTGAAACAGTTATTAAGTTGTTGAACAGTTGGCAGTAAGCGAAGTCGTAAAGTTGGCAACATTTTTCCAAATATGGCGAAACGTTGGCGAATTTGGCGGGATTCGGTGGGAAAATCTACTTTTAATTTTACTAATGCCAAATCGCATGCTTGGCGCCAAATTAAAGAATGTCGCTAAATTTGTCGATATTTGGCTATCTTGCGATCTGCAAAAGACTTAGAAGTCTACGAAAAGATTAAAGTTTGGCTATTTTTAACCAAGCTTAGCTCGGTCTTCCCAGCTGGTGTATTCTAATACGAGCAAATCTTGTGTGTGTATATATATATATATATGCAAATTTTATTTTAATAACGGCTCTAACGATTTTGACAAAATTTTGTATCCTACTGTTTTGGGGCACTAGAAAACCATTGGGCTAGGTCACATGTTCTAGAAAATTCGATTAGTGGGTCATTTTGGGTCACAATGGATCAAGGTCAAGCTAATTTTATCTAAAAAACTGATCAAAAGATTTTGATTAAATTTTATATCCTACCATTTTGGATTACGAGAAAAAAAAATGGGCTAAATCACATGTTCGAGAAAATTACATTAGTGGGTCATTTTGGGGTCATTACGAGACAAGATAATTGTATCTAAAAATGGCTCTAATGATTATGACTAAATTTTGGACACGTGAAAATGATTGTTTTAGGTGACATGTCCGAGAAAATTAAATTAGTGGGTCATTTTTGGGCCACTGTGGGTCAAGATAATTTTATCTAAAAAAGGGCTCAGATTATTTAGAAAACATTTTGCATCCTACGGTTTTGGGGCACGCGTAGACTGTTGGGCCTGGTCACACGCTCAAGAAAATTCGATTAGTGGGTCATTTTGGTCATGGGTCCTTATTGATCTATCCATTTATATCTTAACGACTCGAAGGATTTGAACTAAATTTAGTATCCTACAGTTTTCGGGGACGAGAAGACTAGGTCACATGTTCTAGAAAATTCGATACGTGGGTTATTTTGGTCATGGGTCATTATGGGTCAAGCTATTTTTATCTTAAAAACTGCTCAGACGATTTGAACTAAATTTAGTATCCTACAGTTTTAGGGAATGAGAAGACTATTGGTCTAGGTCACATGTTCTAGAAAATGCGATTAGTGGGTTATTTTGGCCATGGATCATTATGGACAAGCTATTTTTATCTTAAAAACGGCTCAGACGATTTGAAATAATTTTTGTATCCTACAGTTTTAGGGAATGAGAACACTATTATATTATTTGGTCTAGGTCACATGTTCGAGAGATTTCGATTAGTGGGTCATTTTGGTCATAAGTCATGATATTTGAATTCAAATATAATTTTCACCGAGCATACTGCGGCATTTCTTGCTCGTTATACTTTAAAATTATCAGTTGAAAGCCTAACACATATTATTTTATAACTGTATAAACATTTAAGAAAACGTATATTAACTATACATTTTTCCGTCTTGCCATCAATCAAGGTGCTCAAATATCATAATAAAAGGGGGTGCAACCAATTGAAAAATCAAATTTATTACTTTTTAATATGCAGATGACTTCTTTTTCAAAAATCAATATACAGAAAGTACACACAATCCCACACGATCAGTTAGTTAATCTACCATGCCTTTGCGAAAATTTCCTGATGGAATAGCTTAAAATTCCAAGATCAAATACTGCGTCAATTTCGTTTTTACGATTGTGCATTTGCATACACAGATATGTAATTACGTTCAATAAAAAATTACATAAAATAGCCTGAAAAGAAAAGTCAAATCAAATTTTATTTAACTTTTGATTGACGTACTATTTTATTGTTTAAATATATAAATAAAATTTCATGTAGTTCAATCTTATGCATTTATATTCTTATATACATAAAATTGCTCTGGAATACACATGATATTTATATATAATTACTCTAAATACATACCAATCTTAACGATGCTATTTATGCTGCAAATATTATTAGGTTTAAAAATACACAAAATTCAATAAAAATATTGGCGGAGAAATGTATATTAAAAATATTACTTTTTGAAATAACTTTTCTTGAACCAAGAAGTATTAAATTTCTGAGAAAAAAACACAAAAAAATTGAACGTATTAAGCCAACGAAGAAAGAGTTAATTGGCGCAGTTTAAAATCAGATATATTTTAATAGTCCCATTTGTTTCAATAAAGCAATTTTTTAAGATGAAAATCACTGATTATGGATTTTATGTAATACCCGTATATTTTAATCCTCTTAGTTTCGCAAGATTTCATATTAATTTTAAATAATGGCGAAAAAAATTATTTTTATGACTTAGGTTAAAAGCAATAAACGGGAATCTCTTGGTAGTATTTAATGGGTTGAAAATATTTCGAGATTTAAATTCAAAAGCATTATTTTTGGTATGAATGCGATTGCCATTTATTAATTAAAAATAATTCTTTTACAAACTATTTCCTTTTTATCTGAATTTCCTGTAGTATTTTTTAAATTACGTAAAGAACAATATACCTGATTTTACTAATAGCTCAAGTGACTCAAATTTCAAATTTATTTTTATACAATGCATATACAGTGCGATTCATAAATATCGAAACAATAGGCTATCTCTTTAAATATTGCCCTTAGAAACATACTTGCAATTGCAAAGTTTCATAAAAAAGGTGCAAAATTTGATCAGATAACTTGCTACTCTATGGGAAGTCTATTTGAGAAAATACAAAAATAAAATTTTTATACGGTCCCCGTAAGATAAAATTTCTAAATAGGAAACTTTTCCGCATACATTCCTGAATTAAGCAAACATAAATTCCTTCTTGATATCTGCAAAATTCACAGAGATATCAAAATCCAAAATTCGTGACTTAAACTACTTAAGCATACCTCTGAGCGACGCGATATCAGTTCATTTGAAATGCAAGTTAGGAATCGACCATAAATTTACACATTATTAAAAGTTGATCTAAGACAATGCCATAACTTTTAGATATAAAATAACAGCATATAGATTTTTGGGTTAAACTTGCTTGAGAAATATGCTAGAGAAATATGCCATGAGCCCGAGCTTGGCACCAAGCCCGTAACCGGCACGGCCCTATGGCCGATAGTTGCTAGCTCGTGTCTTTATTGTTCTTAGGACATATCGAACAGGCAATAAGTTTTATAAAAATAGTAATAGCGATAGTGAAACTTCTGTTAACTTGATCATTGGAAATATATTTTAATAAATTACACAGAAATATTTTCAAAAATCTACTTTTTGTTATACAGCTTCAAAAATTATGATATTTTTAAACCTATATTTCATTTATTTTAAATGGCATTGTTTTTTAAAAATAAATCTTTATTCAAAAGTATTAGTCTAAGTTTATAAATAATCATTAACGTTGCCATTGCGAATTTTTCAATAGATGCCAAGCTCCCACTAATCTTCTGTTATAAGATTTGACCCAGGTTTAATATGTTTGAACCAGAAACTCTTTTAAGAAATTCAATTGAATAAACTCGACTTAAAACCTTTAAATTAAATAAGTCAAACATTCAATAAAAAATTTTCTGGTTTTAAAGTGGTTAACTGGTTCAAATTATTCTACATATTACGGAGGATTAGTGGGAGGTTTGTCAGCTATGTTTTTGTCATGCGAATACATAGTAACCTATTATATGCTGTAAAATTTACTTATAAATATGTATGCAGTATTCTTTAAAATAATCTTAATTATATCTTAAGAAAAATGGAATTTTTTTTTTGTACAAATTTCGGCCTGCACAGAAATCTAAAATATGCACAGACACCTGTCTATATAAAATGAATTAAATAAAATTAAGTGCATCGCCCATGAAAATGATTTTCTTTCGCATCATATCAATAAACTCATCTATGACGTGAAACATAAAGTGCATAAAATAAATTTATATCTGTAATAAACTTAAATTTTGTAAGTTTGGCTGTATACCAGATTTGTATGAGAGCTTAGGGTATGCATTAAACAAATTTAATATCTATACCCGACAGCCAAACTATCGAAAGTTACATTTCTCTTATTTTTCACGTGAAGAAAAATAAAGAAGACAACTGTACTAAACAATATGTGACTTACAATGTTATAAAACAGAATATCTCTGAAATAACTTATGATACAAGTATAGCTATAGTTTTGCTCGAAAGAGAATAGTTTCTTTAGCATTAAAAGCTGATAACATAAAATTTGTCATTTTTGGACACGATAGTTTGGTTCTCAGGTACATATATTAATCTCGTGGCGCTAAAACAACAGCATTTTAATTTGTGTCTGATCCCTTGAAACCTCACGAATTATTAAAACGGACATATAACTCTGAGTTTTGCAGATATCCAGATATTGCAGATAATTCTGGAATGGATAAGGAAAAATTTCCTATTTGGAAATTTTATCCTACGGGGGCCATATAAAAATTTAATTTTTATATTTTCTCAAATAGACACCCTATGGAGTTGCAACTTATCTCATCAAATTTTGCACCTGCTTTTGTGAAACTTTGCAATTGGAAGTATGTGCCTATGGACAATATTTAAGGAGATAGCCTATTGTTTCGATATTTATGAATCACACTGTATACAACGTATACCAATTTAATTTAAAATGCGTTTCCTTTTTGTTGTAAACGTAACCACGATGACATGCCCACATATGTAATGCAAAATTACAAAAAAAAAAAATATATATATATATATATATCCGTTGCCTTTCAAGAGTGTCGTTTATTTCAAAATAGCATTATTCAATGAAAATATCAAGTTCATTCTCAATGGCCAACAGCGGAACAAAAAGAAAATGTGATCGAACATGATGGTAAATTTATCTATGACCCTTAACCCGTTCGGGACCGGCAGCTTTTACACAAATTTTATTCGGTTGGCACCACTTTTTTTTAAAAAAGCTACCTTTACTTAAACGATCACAAAAATGCTCTAATTAGAGAAAGCAAATATTACTTTTATTTTTTACTGGTGCCTAAAACAAATTCCGTATGCTCTTTTTGAGGTTGCATATATGCGACCATTGTCCCGAATGGGTTAATGGAAATGCGCCAATAATTACAGATTTTAAATACCACGAGAAATTTCACGGAAAAATATTCTCTTAGAGGTGAATTGTGTTTCAATTCCATGAGTGAAGCATGGAATTATTTTCCTTTAATTAAATGGTATTGTTAAATTCTACTCTCGCCTAAAAATATTACTTAATTTAATCTAAATGCAAAGAAAGCATACCGTAAAACGGACATATTATGTTTCCCTACTCGTGAAATCAATATTGTTATGTGAAGCAAAAATTCCCACTTACCAAAAATATAAATACTCATTAACGTGTTTTATCTTGTTTACAAAGAGATTAATTAATTATATGTTTAGAAATAATCCAACTAACATTGCTTTTTATTGGACAAACGATTTGGAATGTAGGATAAAATATAAAAGAAAAGTAGTAAGACTGCTGTGATTAGCAAGGTATGACATAAATGGTTTTTAGATTTTCTTCAATATATCTGCTAAAAATAGGAGAAAAGAATTACATTTTATAAATATACGCATTTGTGCAGAAAATATTTAAAATGAAAATGCATTTTTGTTTTGTTGATAGCTAACAACGATTGAAACATTTATAATTATAATAATATATAACTTATAATAATATATAACTTATAATATATTATAATATTATAACATAGTATAATAATATAATATAGTTTTATAATATTATAATATAGTATAATAATATAATATAGTTTTATAATATTATAATAATATATAACATTTATAATTATAATTATAATGAAAATAATTATATTTCTAATTCTCTAAATAAAGATTTTTCCATCTATACTGATATTGTAAAGAAGTAGCGTTCGTTTGTTTGTTTGTGGTTGGTTACATCTAGAACTACTGAACCGATTTCAAAATTAATGATGGCAAATTGATGGTAAGAGTCCTTGCTCTAACATAGGCTATATTTTATGTCTGTACTATTACACCCAAGCGCTGCAGGGGCGAAAGAAAGTCTAAAATTACGATTTTTGTGGTACTGAAGTAATGTTGGACATCCCCCCCCTTACGATACCATACGTAATTATTACTCAAATCCTATACCCCTCTCTTAATGATATCGTTATCAATGTCTAAAAGTTACTTTTACTTTTACTTTCTTTTTTTCTTTTTTTACGTTTGCAATATACAGATATACATTTATTATTCGCTTACCTTACTGATTCATATGAAGATAAGCTAAAAATGTCATCATTATACATAAAATAACTTTATATCAAATAACGACTAAAATAGATAGTTGCAATTTGGAAGTATTCATTAAGAGCTTTTAGTTACATAATACATTCAATAGTAATATTGACTTCTTGGACCTTCTACCTTCAAGGGCAAAGAAGAAAGTAGAAATCTTATAAATATAACAGATGCACAACAATATTTCTCGCTTTATCAGTAAACACAACAAACATCACTTGAAACGTACTTTGCACCTAATTTCTCCAATAGCGGATAATATGCGCAAATGACATAACAACTTCGAACATAGTGATATTCCATATATTGGAATGAAATGATTTTATAATCAATTAAATATTTTAATAATAACTTTGTATTTTCATAAAAATAGATAACAGACTGAAAAAACACTCAACAGGATATTTTGATGTGCAGAAAAAAGTTACAAGAAAAGAGAAAATTTTATTTGCATCAGAAATGATAACGATATCAAAAGAGACAATTTCCTCTCTCCCTAAAGATATAT
The DNA here is from genome assembly GCA_963931845.1 of Maratus michaelseni. NCBI lineage: Eukaryota > Metazoa > Arthropoda > Arachnida > Araneae > Salticidae > Maratus > Maratus michaelseni. Next base: position 450,451,903 of record OZ007589.1, on the reverse strand, counting down.
GACGATATTAAATACCAGACACCCCTCGTCACTAAAATGATAACGTTATTTATGCACAGAGCCTTTCAGTTGGCTTCATTACCGTTAATTATTACTTTATTTAACGTAAATATCAAACAGATTCACATATTCACACAAAAGTAAATAGTTCTTTTGATGTTTTATGACAATGCTTCCATATTATTATAATGAGCTGCTGTAAAGTATTTTGCTTAAAAAAACTAAATAAGTAAAATTGAAAACCGTCTGTTTTCCTATTATATTCTAAATTAAAATTTTATTTGCATCAAAAATGATAACGATATCAAAAGAGACAATCCCTTCTCCCTAAAGATATATGACGATATTAAATACCATATACCTTCTACCTTCAAGGGCAAAGAAGAAAGTAGAAATCTTATAAATATAACAGATGCACAAACATATTTCTTGCTTTATCAGTAAACACAACAAACATCACTTGAAACGTACTTTGCACCTAATTTCTCCAATAGCGGATAATATGCGCAAATGACATAACAACTTCGAACATAGTGATGTTCGAATACCTTCGAATACCTCGTCCCTAAAGTGATAACGTTATTTATGCACAGAACATTTCAGTAGCTTCATTACCTTTATTTATTAACTTCTTTAACGTAAATATCAAACAGAGTGACATACTCACAAAAAAGTAAATAGTTCTTATGATGTTTTATCATTGCTTCCATATTATTATAATGAGTTGCTGTAAAGTATTTTGGTTAAAAAAACTAACTGAGTAAAATTAAAAATCGTCTGTTTTCCTATTATTTTCTAAATTAAAATTTTATTTGCATCAAAAATGATAACGATATCGAAAGAGACAATCCCCTCTCCCTAAAGATATATGACGATATTAAATACCATATAACGCTTGTCCCTAAAGTGATAAAATTATTTATGCACAGAACCTTTCAGTAGCTTCATTAACGTTATTTATTAATTTCTTTAACGTAAATATCAAACAGAGTGACATACTCACAAAAAAGTAAATAGTTCTTATGATGTTTTATGACAATGCTTCCATATTATTATAATGAGCTGCTGTAAAGTATTTTGCTTAAAAAAACTAACTGAGTAAAATTGAAAATCGTCTGTTTTCCTATTATTTTCTAAATTAAAATATTATTTGCATAAAAAATGATAACGATATCAAAAGAGACCATCCCCTCTCCCTAAAGATATATGGCGATATTAAATACCATATACCCCTCGTCCCTAAAGAGATAACGTTATTTATGCACAGAACCTTTCATTAGCTTCATTACCGTTATTTATTAACTTCTTTAACGTAAATATCAAACAGAGTGACATACTCACAAAAAAGTAAATAGTTCTTATGATGTTTTATGACAATGCTTCCATATTATTATAATGAGCTGCTGTAAAGTATTTTGCTTAGAAAAATTAAAGAAATAAAATTGATAATCGACTGTTCTCCTAAAAAAATTAATTAATTAATAAGTAAATTAAAATATGTTTGAGGAAAAAGGTACACTTTTATTTATTTTGCAGATTTCAGAAGATTTATTATTTGTATGTATAAGCGCAAAATTAAAATGAAAGAAAAATATTTAGTTTGGGTAAAGTTATAGTTTAACGATTACTTTCTATAGCTATTTTATGTTGATAGATTAAATAAAAAATGCATTTCTCCATTTATAATATTACGATAAGGAAAATATTTATTTTATCATTTTTGTTCACTGAATACAGTTTCGAAATCATATTATCTGCACTACTTCAATTTATGCAAATATTTCAATTACTTCAATTTGTGGGCGAGCGTCACCATTACTACATTGGTGGGATCTCTGACTCAGTAAGCATCCAGCTGTGATAGTGTTAGCCTCGTCCCTTCTCCAATTTTCTTGCTATAACCACAAAGCATGAGTGCTGCAATACAAAATTCCGCCAAATGCGAGGTTTCTTTGGGCACAAAAATTTTAAGCAGCAGATATTCATCGTTAATTCAACTCATCGTTGCCATCGTCATGACAACGATAGTCCTTATAGTGCTCTAAAAACTCAAGAACTGCTGAATGAATTGAAATGGGGTGCTTTTGATTATCTCCTTTAAAGCCCAGACTTGGCACCGCTTCACTTATATGAAAAAATAGCTTGTAGCACTTCGCTGATTTAGGTGACAAACTTTAAAATGTCGTGAGTGGTTGGCTACTTACCCGAATTTTATCAAGAATGGTTTTGTAAATTGATGAAACGCTATAACAAATGCGTAAAATTTAATGGTGACTATGTTGAAATGTAGTGTAAACCTGTAGTTTTAAGAAGTATATAAGAAAATATATTTTTTTCCTTGCAGTTTTGTTTATTTATATACAAACAAAGGTTTTTTACGAACCAGCTTTATATAAAAAGTTTTGCTTTAAAATAATGTCTTAATTAATGTCTTAATAATGTCTTAATAACATTAAATTATTTAAAGTTTTATGATGATGTATGTCTGTGTTCCTGTATTTTACAAATTATTTACTAAACATTTTCACTACATGTATTTTACAGATATGGAAATGCTAACTAAGAGTAGCATATATAAAACATTGGATTTGTGAAATGTTTTGTTTCATGTAATTATGGCGAGTTAGAAGGATTTTGTGCTGTGTGTTTATAGAAATTTATAGAAGGCGTCTTTAACCCCATGGGGACGAGCGACACGAATACGTGACGCATAAGATGCTCAGAATCCTCGATTATTCCCACCAGTTTTTTTTTTTAAATAAAATTTTCCTTATCTAATCATAGCATTTTTGCGATTCAATTGGGTGGAAATTTCTCATTTGAAAAACCGGTGGTAACAGATTAAAAATTCTGTAAAAGACGCTCGTCACGAAGAGATTAACAGCGTTTGTTTGAGTCTTTAAGGCTACTCAGATATATTAAGGTACTCAGTCTGAGATTATGCACCATGAAATGCTAAGTTTTGGTATAATCGAAAATTCTCTTGTACGAACACACACATACGTAACATAACTCACATACTTTATCGTTTATGCGTTTTCATCTTCTGGGGTAAATGGAATCTGGGATGTGTCATTGCAGATTGATTCTCCTGTTGAGCTCATAACTGGACACTTACAATAACTGTTACCGTTAGAGATTCCATGTACATTCATGCAAATACAAACAAGTTGGAAATTGTACGTCAAACGTGACAAATGAGGTGCGTTCGTGCTATAGCTAGTTATATAAATATTCAGATCTTCTTGATTTTTAATTCTGTGAAATGAATTATATCGTCTGCAGATTAATTTCTGTCATAAAATAAATATCTCGTCGTTTGACGATTCAACCTCGGAAGCTCCTATAACAAAAAAGCACCGATTTTTTTTTTAAATAATTCACATTTCTTAATAAATATTTTTATTAATATTCCCTACAGTTTTGATTCGATTCTCATAAAATTTGAAATGTCTCGACAAATTTCTGCAAAGATAATATATCTAAAATTTCAAACCATTCGGTTGGGTAGTTTTTGAGTTGTTATATGCGGACGGACGGACAGACGGACGGACGGACAGACAGACGGACGGATGGACGGACAGACGGACGGACAAAGCGACGACAATAGGTGCTACGTATTTATATAATTACGAACGCACCTAAAAATGTCTCATTCCATCCCATTTATTTTAATGTTAAATAGACCCAGCGAAAAACGAAAATAGCCATTCTAATGGAAATTAAACGTCTTCTTTAAACGCCTTCTTTAAACCCTTGCTGGTGACGCCCGAGCTCAGTTAGGGCAACGGAAATGCGCCAATATTGGTGACACCCGAGCTCAGTTCGGGCAACGAAAATGTGCCAATACTGGTGACGCCCGATCTCAGTTCGGGTAACGGAAATGCGCCAATACTGGAATGCCCGACCAGAGTTCGGGAAAGAAAAAAATTGGTGTTTCAATGAAGCCAGAACTCAGTTCGTAAAATGCTTCAAGACAATGCAAAGAAACTTTTCACCTTGCGAAAAATTTATATACCTTTCTGTCGAACATAATGTGGTTTGAATGAAATTTGGGAAGAACTGCAAAATTACAAAAATCTGACAAATGGCGCGAAACTGACGAACTTTTCGCGGGAAAGTATCGCCATCTATAGGGAAAATGGTAAATCACATATTATGCACTGTACGAACTGAATTCGGGCTTCACGGAATTGAAACACCGATTTTTCTCTTGCCCGAACTCATCTTGGGCATTCGAAAATTGGTGCATTTGCGTTGCAAGGGGTTAGTTGTGCTCTAAAAAATATAAGACTTGGGAGTCGTCTTTATATAGAAATTGCAAGAAACTTTGCAGTATTTAATTTGAATGATTGAAATGATTTCAATTTTGAAATTATTTTAGGTCCTTTAGACAATTTCACACTAGGAACACCAAACAGAAAGTCATTTAGTAGTGACAGTCATTCAGTAATGCAAAGATTGGTACAGCTAATCTTAAATTACTTTTTGATTATCGAAAATTTCTGAAAGTGAATTTTCTAACTGAACAAAATAAGAGCATGCTATGTAGTATATATGGAAACTTATAGGTGATATGCAGGGTTGCACAAAATAATTAGACTACTTTTTTACTATGAAATGTACTATCTAAAGCTGGATTTTTAAATGTAATGTACATGTTTTCGAAACTGTTGACTTACATAACTTCTGACACCTTATTTAACGGTGAAATTTCGTGACGGTTTTCTAGATGTGTTGGAAAGTATTTCATAATCTATAATAGATTATTTTGCGCATTTTTCTTTGTTAACGGTACACTAAATTTTAAGATCCTAACCCAAAGAAATCCAATTAATTCATAATTTAGAATATTTTTAGAACGTTTTTTGCTCATTTCACACTTTTAAATTTCGATTTATTTTTAGAAATAGTTCTTAGCGAGCATTTGCATTTTAAAACTACCACCCTGAAAAATATAAGCTTCTGTGCATACTGTACCACATAAATCTCAATTTTAGAACTTTTTTTTTCTCCTACACCGTTAAATTTCGCATTTTTAGAAAACTGTTTTGGGTGAGTATTTACTTTTCTAGAGTAACAGTCATGCCAAATTTCAAGTTTCTAGCCTTGACAGTTAAAAAAAAAATCGTAATTTAGAACGTCAGAACGTGTTTCGCGCTTTCACACTTTTAAAATTTCATTAAAAAAACTAATCTGTGCGACCATGTACGTTTTAAAAACAAGTTTATATCCTTACTTCAAGTTTTTATCCTTAACAAGAACATAGAAATCGTAATTTATAAAGTTTTAAAAATTTTTTCGAGAATTTCATTCTTTTAAATTTCGATTTATTTTAAATTGTTCTGTGCGACTATTTATGTCTTAAAAATAACAGCCATGTCAAATTTCAAGTTTTACACCTAACATTTTCATAGATATCTTAGTTTAGAACACTTTCCGCTCATTTCACCCTTTTAAATTTCGAAATTCTTGACAAATCATTGTTAGCGAACATTTGTATCTTAAAAGTAATCACGAGGTCAAATTTAACGTTTCTAGTCCTTTCAGTATCAGAATAATCGTAATTTAAAACTTTTTTTTCTCCTTCACTCCTTTAACGCAGAGGAAAAGGGCAAATTTGTAATGTTGTTTTCTCGGCATTTTTTAAATTCTTAAAAAAAGATAAATTTTCAAAATTAATGTAAAAATCTTAATTACGTATCTGAATATAATCCTTGAGAGTATTAATCATTACTCGATGTTTTAAAACAGCATTATATTTGTAGAATTACATTAATTTAAAGAATGATTCCATTGGAGTGAAACCTGCTGCATAGTTAACAGCTTTGAGATGGTTAAATTTTGACTTTTGTTAAAAAAACTGTTCAGTGTGTGCATTGCAGTTTGTTTTTCAACTTTTAAAAATGAATTTAACATTAAAATTTCCAAATTTTACATCTGCATAATTCCTAAACTACTAAAAATCTTCTCGTTTAATGTCCCATTGTAAAATGTTCCGAAAAAATGAAATATGATAAAAAAATTTGAATATTTGTATTTAAATATTCATATTTTCGATATCCACCTAAAATCTGAAAGGAATATTTTCTCATTGGATGAATGGTTGGTTTGAATCACGAATTTATTGAGCAGTGCCAACCTTTTATCTAGTAAATATGTAAAAGTATATGAGTAATAATATAAAAAAGAAAACTGAACATAGAAAAGAAATATGTACCATAAAAAAAGAAATTAAATTATTGATGCTAATAAGAAAATGTTAAAAAGTCTCTTAGTTTATTATTTCAATGGGATTTAGTAATAAATTTGGTTTTTAGAAAGATATGTAAAAAAAAATAATACTTAAAATGCAGTTATTTTTCTTAAAACCGTTGCATGTTTACAATTAAAACCGTCGAATCACAGCCTTCCCTAAACCTTTCCTCATACACAGACAAATATTAAACAATTTTTGCGTAACAATCTAATACTACAAGTCGCCCTCTTTCCTAAATATTCAACACTAGCTCACATGCCCGGCGTTGCCCGGACCCGTGATAATAACCTTAAAAATAACTAACATCAATTTTGAATAATTTTATTTTTTAAAATGAAAATCTATCCAAACGAACTGAAGGACAGTCGTTATAGTCATTGCCAATTTAAGGTCGATTTAATTTCTGACGTTTTCATATATTTAATTTTCAATTCTGACCAAAAGTTCCTGAGAAAACCTAAATAATACAAAGCACTCCTCCACCTTTCCTCTTTTAAACTCAAAATAATATACAGTATTGGCCAATTTATTAGCCCCATTCGAAAAAAAAAAATCCAAAAAATTGTTTCTAAGATGATTATATTAAAATTAAATAAAAATTACATGAACGCGTGACATCATAATTCACTTTCATATTTTAACAGAATAGTAAGGTTACTATAATTTGTGACTCGTGCTATAGTCAGTATACGTCAGGACACATTGCCGTTTACATTATCTTTTTACGCGTCAAGATTTTGCTATGGCAATCCATTGTGAAATTTGGTAATTTTTGAAATTCAATATTTGAAAAATGGCATAATCATTAGATTTGAAATTTATATCAAGAAAAATACAATTTTTTACCTTTCTAACGCAGTTTGTCTAACAATTTTCTGACAAATATTCTTCGAGCTATTAATTTTTTCAGTAACTTCAAATGTTTCATTTTTCGAGATTAATCTGTGACAACGATTATCGGAAAACCCAGTCGTCAGCAACGCATAGCTTTTTTTTAAAAAGAGGATGATGAATGTATAAAATAAAATAATCTTGGATTTAATTACAATTGCGCAATATCTTTCGCGGAAAATGGGTGATATTTATTTCAAAATTTGGACAGAAAATTGGGCCATTTTACCCTTCCCTTATACAATCTCTTTAAAAAGCCAGTCGGTAATTATCTTAATATTTTAGTAACACACTCTTTGCCACGCGTTGTTAAGAAAACAATGAGTTTAAAAGACGTATTCTTCTTTATTATTTTTACTGAAATAACACACTTGTAATTGAAAATTGGGTGGGAAAAGGGGTGACATTTCTATTTAGAATTTGGACAGAATTAGGGGGAATTTCGCCCTTTTAACCCTTTCCTTGTACAATTTCTGTAAAAAGCAGTCGGTAATTATCTTAATTTTTAAATAACAAAATCTTTTCCACGCATAGTTAAGAAAACAATGAGTTTAGAAGACGAATTCTTCTTTATTATTCTTACGGAAGTAACACAATTCTATCACTACATCCCTCTACTAGAATTCGTTTGATATTAATATTTATAAAAGAAAAAATGATAGGGAATGCATAATATACGTTTTAATACATTAATATAATAATTTTTACTTCGATCAGTGGAAAAGTGTCTCTAAAACTTATGTAATTTTGTGCTTTCTGGATATGCATTAAACAAAATCTTCATTTCTCCGTGAAAAATAACCATCAGACAGGTTGGGAGAGCATTTATAACAAATCTAAATCAACAGTTTTGCAATTAAAATCTATTCAATTCTAGCTTCTGGATTGTGAAAGTATTTTGGAAAGAATGCTGCAGAATTGTCTTTTTCATGATTTATTCTACGTTCACACCACACAGACAGACACATATTAAACACTAATAATATATTAGACATTAATAATCATATTCGAGCAAATTTTAAAATATATTTCTGGAAGCTGCATTTTGCTTCCATACGATCCGAGAACATCATGATACAGAACTATTCCAACTGAAAATACAAAACTGTTTTCTAATCAGTTCGGGGTTACGTCACATTACGTAACGCGCGCCATGAGCTTAACTCCGCCCACAGAACATGTGATTAAGGATTTCTTAACACTTCGTGTTATTTTGAATGCCGATGTAATATAGTTTAAATATTTTATAAAACTAGCTGACCCGCCCGGCGTTGCCTGGGCAGACTGCCATTGAAATATATAACAGTTGAGTGGACTTCATAAAAAAAGACTGAATAACATTTACTTATACTTAAAACTTGTAAAAAAATTAAATAAAAGCTAAATTTTCAAAAGTATAACAGTTACATTTAAAAAATGAAACGGTCACGGAAAATTATTACACTTACTGTGAAAGAATGTAAAGGTCAGGGAAGTTTTTATGGTTGAACCTAAATGGCATATCGGTATAAGATCGAGTCCCACAGTTATGCTCCGGAACGTTTAAATTAGAAATTTGGATTTCAGAAGCAACGCGTTCGTGCATGCCACAGTTATTAAACCTATTTTGGCGATCGCTTATGCTCTAGTTTGACGGCATTCTCGATCCAATCTATTTCGATTTCCTCTTCTTAATTCGGCTTCTTCTACCCTTTCAAGCATTCGTCGCGATCTTTTACGGCATTTCTAATGATATTTTGAAGCTCCATAATTGCAGCGAAAGAGCGAAACGTAAATAAACCCGATTTACCTCGGCCTAAATCCTGCCAAAGGGCTTTTACACAATATCCAAAAAGATGCGTTTTATTCGGACGTTGTCATTAAACAATTAACAAATAATCGCGATTTATGTGCCACTTACGATAGCGTAATATATATATAGAGAGATATTCCAATGCTTTTATAGATTTAAATGGATGAATCATTTAAAAAATCATTGAAGCATAAATTCATTAAAAAAAGAGTTGAGAAAGCTAATATAATTATTCATATTTTGAAAAAGACTTTATTAAAATTAAAATATCCACACGAACACTGAATAAAATATTCGTATACAATTTTGCTTTAATATCTGAAAAAATAAAACTGAAGAACACAAAACCATTTAACGTATTAAATATCTTGTGATAAATTGTATGTTTTTGTATGCTTACATAGCTATTTAGGGTTATTAATTATGCTTGTAGAAAATATGAAAAAACGAGTTAAAAAATTGAAACATCACATTTTTTAACTCTCGTAAAAACATTTTGATCCAAATATAATTATGTTCATTAATGTAATTTTTTTTAAACTATCCATGCAAAAATTATTGATTTTGATACTTTTTTTCTTTTTAAGTGGTTATAAAAAAACTTATGAAAGTACTTTTTTATGTTAAAATGTTTATCAAAAAATAAGTTTTTTTTTTCAATATCTGAAATTGAATAAGACGTTTGCTGATGCTTATCTGTTACTTTATATACCTTCTATTATCAATTATTAAATAATTTTTATGCTTTTAATTAGTTTCTTAATTAATTTGTATTTGCTTCATTTTTTTTGCAGCAAAAGGTATATGGAAGATATTTAAAATAACTATAATTTAAATAATTGTTTTAATATTAAAAATGTTTGCAATTTTAAATTAGTGAATGCATTATTGTAATTGTTTTCAAATTACACTTGTTTTCTAGATGAAAAATTCGTGACATGATAAATCCGAAATCCGATAATATTTTTTCCCGAGCAATAATGTTCTATTTCTGTTTTTCAAAATATATTGACTTCAATCATATTAAGAATTTTATCATAAATAATTTATGTAATGTACAATACATAATACAACATTTATGAAATATAAAGGGTAAATTTAAATAAAAAATTCACAGAAATCGGTATTCAACTTACATTTTTGAAAAAAACCTATATGTATATAATTTGCATCAAATAATATTAATTTAGTTAAATATAATTATATAAGAGCATTGGCAAGCATGTTATATAATTTAATTTTTAAGACCAGTTTTCAATTTTGTTTAAAAACTTTAAATTTATTTATTCTAGAATATTTTATTTTATAAAGTAAATTTATATTATAAGGATTTATAAAAACCCTTAAAGCGTTTTTTTCGCATTTTAATGATATTTAGCAAACATTGTAAATGCATTAATACTAAATAAAAATGACATTAAAAATGTTACATAATGTTTTTAAAGTAACATTTATAACATTTAACGAACTTTAATATTCTTTTTAGCTCTTTCCAACGTAGACGAACTATGATTACACTGTAAAAAAAAAAAATCCTGCGGTTACTAAAATTTTTAAGTATATTTGTATTCCACAGATTTTTTTAGTAACCGTTACTAAAAACCGGAATCGTTGCTAGCTGTTTTCTAGTAATTCTTACAAATTTTCTTGTAACTGAGTAAGAATACAAAAAAAATTTTAGTAATTGCAAAGATTTAGTGAGAAAAGTTAGAATATTTTTAGTAGATCGACCCATTTTTTTTACAGTGTATGACTCCATCTCCTTTCATAACTTTAATATTCTTTTTAGCTCTTTACAACGTAGACGAACTATGATTATGACTCCATATCCTCCCCTCAGTCAGTCTTTCAGCATTCTAATTTTCAATATTATACTTCGATTGTCAGGGAGTGAATTTTTATGGACATATACAGAATGCATCTTTCTGTAAATGAAGGCGTCGTATTTGTTTACTGATATGATCGTATAATTCAGTCAACCTGCAGGAAGAAAGATATGATATTTAACCATTAGCAACTTTTGGGCATATTTCTACAGGGAGAATTTTTGAATGGAAAATGAATGTACAAGGAAAACCCTAAAATCATTGCACAAACTACCCACCAACAGCACGTTAGTGCCGAACTCGAGAGCATTTTTTTATGGAAATATACAGAATGTATCTTTCTGTAATTGAAGGCATAGTATTTGTTTACTGATATGATCGTATAATTCAGTCAACCTGCAGGAAGAAAGATATGATATTTAACCATTAGCAACTTTTGGGCATATTTATACAGGGAGAATTTTTGAATGGAAAATGAATGTACAAGGAAAACCCTAAAATCAAGAGCACGTTAGTACCAAACTCGAGAGCAATTTTTTTATGGAAATATACAGAATGTATCTTTCTGTAATTGAAGGCATAGTATTTGTTTACTGATATGATCGTATAATTCAGTCAACCTGCAGGAAGAAAGATATGATATTTAAGCATTAGAAACTTTTGAGCATATTTCTACAGGGAAAATTTTTGAATGGAAAATGAATGTACAAGGAAAACCCTAAAATCATTGCACAAACTACCCATAAAGAGCACGTTAGTACCGAACTCGAGAGCAATTTTTTATGGAAATATACAGAATGTATCTTTCTGTAATTGAAGGCATAGTATTTGTTTACTGATATGATCAAATAATTCAGTCAATTTGCATGAAGAGAGATATGATAATATTAGCAAATTTTGGCCATATTTCATATAAAAATGTTTGCAATTTTAAATTAGTGAATACATTATTGTAATTGCTTCCAAATTACACTTGTTTTCTAGATGAAAAATTTGTGACAGTATAAATCCGAGATCTGATAATATTTTTTTTCCGAGCAATAATGTTATATTTTTGTATTTCGAAATATATTAACTTCAATCATTTTAATAATTTTAACATAAATATTTTATATAATGTACAAACCATAATACAATATGAAATATAAAATATAAAATGCAAATTCAAATTTAAAATTTCACAGAAATCCTTATTCATTGATGATTTCTATGTACTCACATTTTTGAAAAAAAAAACATATATATAATAATTTGCATCAAGTAATATTAATTTGTTAAATATAGTTATAAAAGAGCATTGCAAAACATGTTAAATAATTTAATTTTTAAGACCAGTTGTCAATTTTGTTTAAAAAATCTTTAACTTTATTTGTTCTAGAATATTTTTTTTTATAAAGTAAATTTATATTATAAGGATTTATAAAAATCCTTATACAAGGAACATTTGTGTATGGAAAATGAATAGCTCTTGTACAAGGAAAACCCTAAAAACATTGCACAATCTTCCCGCCAAGAGTGCGTTGGTACCGAACTCGTGAGCTTCGGCAAAAGCTTCTGATATTGTTGTCAGCATACTAACCACTGGGTTGTGTGGACCTCGTGCTTCTTGGAAAATTGTGTGCACAATAAATTTCGTTAATTTATAGGAATACACAAAATATTATAAGATAAGCATAAATTAATATCTGTAATCTGTCAATCTTCAACCTATTATGTTATCGCCCTACAGATGCCCGGCGAAAAGTTGAGAAGTATGTAAATGTCAACGTATCAAGTCCTACAAAAAGTGAAGGATTCGGATGAAATTGTGTTCATATGAAACATTTCGATGGAACTGACACTATAAAAAAAGAGTACGCTTACTGGTTGTATATTTGAAACCTTTCGATGGAACTGACACTATAAAAAAACAGAGTACGCTTACTTATTTGTATATTTAAAAACCTTTCGATTGAACTGACACTATAAAAAACAGAGTACGCTTACTGGTTGTATATTTGAAACCTTTCGATGGAACTGACACTATAAAGACAGAGTACGCTTACTGGTTGTATATTTGAAATGCAACGATGACAGACAGAATAACTGCCTGTGAGCGCATGTTACCACGGTTTCTGAAACACTCTCAGAACAAAGTCAAGAAACATAAAAAAGTACAAACAGAAAGTTGCCAAAATAACCCTGTGATTGAAAGCGCCTTTTCTGTTATTTGAAGACAACTAGAAAATACCATCAACCAGTAATTCTGAGATACATTCAGTGAAAATTAGGTTAACAGACGAATATATCAATCCATTAAAGTAAATAAACAAAATATTCATACATCGTGAGTCATAGAAATATTAACCATCGAGGAAATCATTCGCAAAGCAAGGTCTCTATGGTGAATTTACAGCTCTGTCTGCTGTCAAAAAAAAACTTCGCATCTGGAAACATGGCATACGTAATAACAAAAAAAAGCTTCCTGATTTCGTTCATAGCAGACGATATAATAAATTTCTCTGAAATAATAACAATGTTTTTTTTTTACATTCTAAAACTAGTTATAGCACGAGACGAACGCACCTCATTTGTTACGCTTAACGTACAATTTCCAGCTTGATTTTTATTAAAGGGGTTTTTAATTATATAATTTTCACTACGACAAGATTATTTAATGTTTGTCGATATTGAACAATTTCATGAAAATAAGCTCTAGGTTTAACTTCTTACCTGACACGAGGCATAATGTATAAGCTCTACAATGATTGAAAATCTGCATTTGCATATTCATAAAATAATTTTACAAGTAAATAAAATGCCATTTATGTCATAATCTATGAAGTTATCATAACAGATACAGAAAATAAATATTGTGGTATCATTCTGAAAAATGATTTCCAACTCTGGCATATAATGTGTTTTTACTTTTATTATTGCATAATATTTATTCGAAGAAAATGTATATTACAAAGCTGCCAACTTTTACGCTTTTTTCCTACCACTAAACTTTTATAGTAAATTTTATGTTATTAAATCTCCGAAATCACGTGATTCATTAAGACAAAATTTTCTATTAATTTTTAGTGGTATAAAAAAAGCGTAAAAGTTGGCAACTATGATATTACATTACCTATGTTCTAAAAGTTCTACTAAAAGAATTAAAACAAGTTTATTTAATTAAACAATATTCCATGTATCCACTGCCAACGATTTTGTCTGTCGAGAAAGTAAAAAAAAATAAAATACTATAAAAATTGTCGCACAATGAATGTATTCATCCGTAAAACAAATTTCGCAACGCAAATATTTTTAATGCCCCGTTGATTCCAATATTCCTTTCTTTTACGATTCAAAATATACATAATAGTTTGTTTGAAATAAATTTTTCGTATATATTTTCCTCCTGCATTAATTCACTGAAAAGTATAAGATACTTCTAAGAATCAGTATACTTGTCTGAAAGAATTGCTCATATGCGTTAATTCATTACAGGATTAAAAATTCATTAAATGCTGTAAAAAGAAATGTTATTCCTAACATAACATAACATATTATCATTAATTAAACATCTCTTTTTAATAAATCGTAGAGAAATATAAAAGCCAATATTAGCTATTGATTCACTGTCTCGTAAGGTACTTGGAAATAAACATTTTTCTTGCAGTTTTCAAAATCTATATTAAACCTACACTGCACAATTTTTCATACTCATATTTACCGTTATACACCGGAAATTTTTAAAAGAATTGTTTGTATCAGTTAATGGTTCGCTTATGCGATTATATACGGCGAATATTTTTATTTGAATGTAGTGCTTCTTGGAACTGAATTTATTTATCAAAAGTTAAATTTTAATTGATTTATAGTATATGCATCAAAGCGGACTATAGCGTTAAGGTATACTACTTTTCATTTTCGTATATTGTACATAGTACATATACCGACATATTTTATATTAAAGATTTCAAAACCAAATATTTTTAAGTAGAATATGTATTTATATTAATTCTATGCAATTATTTCGAAACAGACGTTTATTACTATATACATTGACGACGTAACCAGTTACTTTTAAAATTGAAATTACAACATATAGATTTTTATCCACAATTATCTTTAATATGTTTTTTACATGTAAACTCTATTTTCAAGGTACACGTTATATATTTTTTAAATTTTCAAAAATCACTTCATTTCTCTGGAAAGTGTACCCTTGAAATGAGTATTAGTGATATGATAAGGTTTACTATAAATGTAAACAATTACTTGTTTGCTCACTTATCTGCTGATAAACAACCGTCATTTGATTGCTGTTGTTTTTCCTTACTCATTCATATTTTATTTTTGTCATTCCGCAATAATTTAAATAATTAATTCTGAATAAAGTAACCCCTCAATGCGATGGAATTTCGAAAAAATATGTAACGACATATAGGTGTTTCGGAGAAAACGAGCGAAATTATACAGGGTGTCCGAAAAGTATCTAGTGTAGCTCTGACAGAACGCATGCTGAGATAGAACTGTTTGTCCAACCTATGGCAAAATATCGGGAAATCGGTGATACATACCTGACGGTTTTTATTAGATGAGTCATGTTCTAATTCATCATCCATTTCATCCTAGAAAATCTTGGACAAACGCTCAAATGAAATTCACGATAAACCTGATTTAGGCATGATCAAGATGAAGTCCAATCATATTATTGATGAACACCATTTGAACGTTCAACCGAGGTTTTCAAATTTGATGTAGATGGTGAATACCAGCATAAGACATGTTAAAAACATTAGCTTATCGATCATGGTAGACTCGCTAAGGTAACTTTGCAAATCGGGTTTGTCTTAAATCGTCTAAACCAATCAAATTTTATATCCCATTTGTCGCCACTCTCATATACAGGCACTCCACGCATGAAAAAACTTCGCGCTGTTAAAATAAAAAGAAACATGTAATATATGTAATCAAGTCAACACTATATACCGGGCTTGCTCAATCATTATCATGACGTCACAAATGGTGGGTGGCCGCGACCAAAGACATACAGCGATTGGCACAAAACTTTATACCAATCGCTGGTCGTGGCCAGCCACTATTTGTGACGTCACGAGAAAGAATGTGTAAGCGTTGCCCTGATATAATCCTATCTGTTTCACTCAGCAGAATCTAGAAATTCCTGAAGCGTTTTTTAATCTCCCAAAAAAAATATTAGAAAATCTCACAAAATAACGATTTAGCAAAGTGAGCTCGAAATTTGTCTTTCAACAAAAATATGACTTTTTGAAAGCATTCCATTCTCTTTTTTTCATTTATTAGGAATCATTTTATATACAGTTGCAAAAGTACATATGTTTCATTTATCAGTGTTTGATGTTACATAGTTAAGTATCTCTAAAACTGGGATTCTTGTATCTACGGAGTATTTAAGTAACTTCATGCAAAGTTCGTAAGTTTCTTGCTGCGAAGATGGGATATTTTAGAGTGCTTCTGAAGTCTTCAATGTTGCAATTTCCATAGTATTTGGAAGTGTTTTCGGCAGATTGGTTTTCGCAGTTTTTTCCAAATACTGAAACAGGATATGTATATTTAAATGGATAAATTTTCTGTCCATGTTTATATTTAAACATTGTTAGAAAAGCCGAAAACGAAAGTTTTAAAATTCCGATTTTTATGCAAACATGACCCTGCATGACATATTTTAACATGATTAACCACACTAAAATGTTCTGCAAAGAGCTGTTGTTTCAATAATAAAATAATAAAAAATAAAATGAAGTCTTTTAAAAGGAAACTTAACACAGCAGCTGTAGATTGTAGAAAAGCGTCTGCCTTGAAGCGAAAAGAATAGATATTAAAAACATAAAGCATAAAGTGATTTCGGCTATGATGTCATACACTCACGCAGAGTTTTTTTTTTTAAATCGGTTATAAAAAGGAAAAAAGTCGCCAAATTTAGGGGATTTTTTCCTTTAATGGCAACCTAGCCATTGTATTAAGTTCTTGGTTTGGCGCGAGCTTGAAAATCGCGCCAACCAAAAAGTCGCCAGACATTTCTGCATGAGTGTAAAGCATCTGTTCCGAGATTTCATATACATGGGTAAATTTCGGAAACTTCTTAGTTTTCCCCTCTTGCCACTAGTGACGCTATTATTGCTTTGTTTATTGTTTATTGAGAACATACATCTGACTTGTGTGCTTGACATCAAGTGCCCGCTTATAAGTCATCGTCAATATACAGGGACGAGATAGCCACAAGGAAATTTACAATACCAGAGAGTTACATCCGGGAGCTCCACAAAGTGTGTGCAATGGAGCTGGCGGGAGTCGAACCCGCCGACCTGACTCCTACGCTCACAAGCGATTAGCGGAATGGTGTCTTAACCACTCGGCCACGAGGCCCCCTATTATTGCTACCGTTACAGATTTTGCTGTAACTGTCCTATCTTATATGTTAATCTATGCTCCACAAAGAGTGTGCATTAGAGTTGATTGAGGTGGAACACGCCGCCCTGTCTTCTACACTCTAAAGCGACTAGCAGAATGGTGTTTTAACCACTTGGCCACAGAGGTCCCGAGGACACTTGAGGGCTTACTCGTTTTCAATAAATGCAAATAACTATTCCTTCCTATGTTTAAGGAAAGACACAATCCCTTCTTTGTCATTCGTCGGATCCAGACTTCGCAGTTTTGGCGTCATAGGATTTTAAAACATGGTGTCTAAAAAACCTGAAACCAGAAAATAAAATAAATATTGTTAAGAAACTCAGAAAAGCACAGAATTATTATAATGAAATATTAAAGATAGTAAATGAGAATGTATTAACTTTTAAAATTACACGTATGCTTTTTACATCTATAACTTCTCTGATATTTCATAAATTTCGATAATTTTGGAGCCCTAGACCAAGGAATATAATATGGCAGTTGATACGATCATGCTAAGTGATGTAAATCAATAAAAGTTACATTGTACTGACCTATGCAAAGGATTATGGGAGTTTGATTCTGGAAAATATTTTTTATGAAAAGGAATTCTTGGATTTTTAAAGTTAATTAGGGCAGCGAAGGGGACTTCACATCCAGGTAACACTGCGATTCGCAAAGAGCTGACGTACAACAGAATGACGAAAAGTATGGATTTGTTTCGGAATTTGTTCTTGGGAATAACTCATATTCACTCCGATTGATGTAACGAAGTAGAAATTTAAGGCGAAAAGCAAAGTCATTGTAGTCTAGTTTTGCGCTGGATGCACGTGCGTCCAACGGAAACTCCAGCATCTTGTCCTCGAAATGCCTTGGAGTTGCAAGTTGGGGTTAAATTAGTGTTGCAAAGAACCGGTTCATTCCCCGGTTTATTCCCAAAAGACCTGGTTTATTCCCAAAAATTCCGGTTTATTCCCAAAAATTCCGGTTTATTCCCAGGTTTAAACCGGGTTTTTTCTAGCCTTTGCAACTCTAGGTAAAATAAAAATGACATCTAAAAGCAATGTAGATCTTATTTGTTTAAAAAATACGATTGCCAATTTTTGACTTAAAATTCGATTTTTTGTTTTACGTAAAAATGAGAATTTTAAGTAAATTAACATATTTAAAAACATTACGAGGTTAAATTGAAGAAATTTGAGAATTATACTCTAGATTAACATACCAGATAGGACAGTTTCAGCAAAATCTGTAATGATAGCAATATTAGCGTCACTAGTGACAATGGGGGGGGGGGGACTAACAAGCTTCCGAAATTTATACATGTATATAAAATCTGTTTATGCTGTTTGTTTTTAATATCTATTATTTTCGCTTGGTAGACGATTCTCTTCAAATTGGCCTCTCGCTGATGTGTTAGGTTTCTTTTTAAAGGGCTTCATTTTTTTTTTTCATTTTATTATTAATGAAACAACAGTTCGTTTCAAAACTTTTTAAGTATGGTTAAAGATGTTAAAATATGTCATGTATAATCATGTCTGCATACAAATTGGAATTTTAAAACTTTCGTTTTTCGCATTTCATGAAAGTTATTGTTGTTTTTGGTTTTGCCCAAGGGCCTGTTGAGCAGCTTTTTATTTCTATAGAGCTGACATGATCCATATAACTGTGAAAATAGTCTCCTAATTTTGAACCAATTCCAGATGAGAGACCTGCATCCAGATTGGCCTTAGACTTGGAGGACATTAGAGCCACGAACAGATTTAACGTGCACCAGCTCCCATTAACCTACACGGTCACACAGCAGAGTCAGACGAGAGAGGATGCACCCTCCCTAGCAGTGACCTTGATCAATGCTGCTTGGCTTTCTGTGATCTTGCGAGAACCGAGCTTTACCATCCGCGCCAATGCTGGACTCCTAGAAAGTTGAAAATGTAAACATGTAGCATTTAAAAAAGAAAGATCATAGTAATATAGACGTTCGAAAGGAGAAATATTCCATCTATGAGACGTTTCGTCCCCCTTGTCACTACAGGTGCTGCGTTCGTCATCACGATACCATTACGCCCTATGATGGTGTCCTATCTTGTGTATTAATCTATGGAATAATACGATCGTCTGTGTCCGTTAAGTGTAGTCAGTTCTTCGAAAATGAAGAAAGTCGAAATATCAAAGTTGCGAATTTTTATATGCAGTTAGGTGTTCGAAATCCAGAAAATTCGAAATATTTTCAGACTCTAGAATTATTTCTTATTTAAAATGTTCTTAGGTGTTCGAAAATCTTAAAATAAGAAATTTTTTCAAATTCCGGAGTTATTTCCAGTTAGGCGTTCTGAAATCGGAAATTGTGAAGTATTTTCAAAGTTTGCTGTTCTGATTCGACGGCCACTTAAAATAATACGAAATCCACCAACACTGTCAATTTTGTCAAAGTCTTGCATTTTCGGAGAATTCGTCGAAGTTCGAAAGGAGTTCGGTATTCAGATGTTTGGAAACAGTTAGGTGTTCGAAGTCTGTGTGAAAGTAAAAAATAACGGGAAATTAGTTCATATTCTCTTTTTCCCTTGTTCCATAAACTTGGGAGAAAAAATTTCATTTTACGAATTTCGCAAAGTTTCCAAAATCAATGCCGGGGTGTTTCTGCTTGGATAGAGTTACAAAGGCTAGAAAAAACCCGGTTTAAACCTGGGAATAAACCGGAATTTTTGGGAATAAACCGGGTCTTTTGGGAATAAACCGGGGAATGAACCAGGTCTATTGGAAATAAACCCGGGAATAAACCGGTTCTTTGCAACTCTATGCTTGGAGGTAGACTTGCAAAGGCTAGAAAAAAACCCGGTTTAAACCTGGGAACAAACCGGAATTTATGGGAATAAACCAGGTCTTTTGGGAATAAACCGGGGAATGAACCGGTTTTATTGGAAATAAACTCGGGAAAAACCGGTTATTTGCAACTCTACTTGGAGGTCGTTTATGTTCAAAGCGAAGATGTTCTGCGCGACCGGGTGGGAACTTGCTCCGCTTTCGTAAGGAGCAGCTTCGAGAGCATGAAGCATGTAGGGGGCGTGAACAAACGAAAACAAACTTTCACCATACATGTGGGGCTGGTGGTGTCTGAAAAGCCACGTGCGAAAAGAAATGCGTGTTTCAGAACGAGCGGTTCTAATTTTTTCTCTGAAGGTCTGACGCAATTCCACATGGGACACCTACGTGGTGGTGAGAGTCGGCCGCGAAGTAGATGTGCGCCAGAATCGTTCTCTGGAGCAACACGTATCCGGAGAATTCCCAGTTATGCTGGGGCTTCTGTGCTGTCCCCGCAACCGCGAATTCCGGGAAGGGGCCAGGGAAAAGTGCGTCGAACAGCTGCCGAGAACCATTCCTAGAGAGCGGATCTCCTCCTGCGTGTGCTACAGGGTTTAATACCATGCTTTATATGCACTTCTGCCAGCGACTTGACCTTGTCGTGTTCCAGGGAAATAAAGAATAAAAAAAATGAAAGTGAGTCCTTCGCAGAAAATCTTTCAATAGCCGAAAACGATAATCGTGACGTCAAGAGTCTCGAACCACTCTCTGTCTCTCGAAAAGTGGTCTTTCCGAACTGGGAGTATTGCCGTCGCTGCGTAGATCCTGTCAGTAGACATATGCTTGTCTCAAAGATTAAGCCATTCATGTCTAAATGTAATTGAGTAGGTAGAATGCCTTTATGCATAACAATGGCGGAAATCGCACAATGCGTAGCATGTGCACTTGCACAGTTTTATCCAAACTATAACAACCCACATTCCAGATGTTAACCATCCTCACCCGTTTAATCAAACTTAGAAAGGCGAATGTTGTTAAATTCTGGAATGTGTGTTGCTAAAGTTTGAACAAAACTTTGCATACGCATTGGGCGTCTTTCGCCATTCTTATGTATAATGGGATTCTACGTATTCGATAACTTGAGAGATGTAGCGACATCTGTGAGAAATTTTTGAAACTATTTTTTTTATTATTATCTTAAATAAAATTTCATATCATCAGAAGCATTTTCCTTGAAACCGCACTCTCATATACGCCAATTGCTGGATATTTTATTGAATTTTAAAATGTCTCAAGGGGTTTTCGGACAAACTGTAAATGCATGCGTCTTGGCGATCGAAACTTTCACTACTGACGGCTATTAACTTCCGTTCCTTTTGCCTTGCATGATAAGTGGCGCCACTTTCGGAGAAGCGGAGATTTAAAAGAGGACGTAATTACGATATAAGACGAAATTAGGACACTTTTCCTTACTCGTTTAATTCTGCATAAATTCAACATCCATCCTTGCTTTTAATCGTTTATTTCTTCTTTGAAGTAACGTGCATTTTTGTTAAGACACACTAAAAAATTACAGTAAATCTTACTGAGTTGAATTTCTCCTGTCTTCAATTGGTGAAATTCGTTTTGCGCGTTATTAGAATCATGCCAAAAAAAAAAAATCCGTGCTCCTGTATATCAAATGCTTTCCTTTAATCTTTATTAAGAGTAAAATATGTAGTTTCAAAATACTTTCTAATTAAAAAGAAGTACTGATAATATTTCTCATCTTATTAGTGCATTTCAAGTTTTCAGTTTTGCATATAGCGTTATTGTATAAATATTTATACATCGTAAACGCTTTATTTCTATTTTTCCCCCTTCTGATTTTGAAAATATCGGGATTCGATTATAAGTTTCGCCGCAAGAAATTAAAATGGCGAAAAGTCCTCGACATTCGAGGACATCCTAAATTTGGGGACCGTAATTCATGCTGTTCAACCAAGTTTTTAATTTAAAATGCTTATTACATTTTACGAATGTGATAAATTCGTGGGACAATATATAAATGTATATATATATGTATATACAGGGTGAATCTAAACTCTTGGGCAAAATTTTAAGGGATGATAGTACACATCAAGACAAACAATATTCAATAGGAAACTAATGGTCCCAAATGTCTTCCGAAGGATAAAGGCGCCATTAAAGTTTAGGGTCCAAAATTTAAAATTATTATAAAAAACGGAAAAATTGGTCGATTCGTTTGCGGTTTTCGCTAAAACTATTCTTTATGTCAGTATTTTCTTTAAAATAAATTTCAAAGATAAAGTTTAAAAAATGCCGATAGAGGACGCTTTAGAATTTGGAGTAACCAAAAACTATTTTTTACCGTTATTTTTTGTGTCTCATTAAATGCTTTCAAAAGCTTAGACTTAAACTTAAATTTTGAGCTCAAAATCTGAATCGTTGGGAGTGATTAAGTAGCGCAAACTGGACTGCGTTCAGGAGTTTCAAATTTGAACCCCCCCCCCCCCCCCCACACACACACACTGCTGAACACAGTTCAGTTATACCTGATCTTGTTGTCGTAAACCAGGCAGAAACAATATGAGTTGTAATTTTCCATCTGGACGAAAAATGTCCGTGCCAGGATTCGAATCTGGAGGGAGGAATCGAATTCATCCAGTTCATACCCTCCAGATTCAACCGGGATAGTTCAGTTGGTAGTGCAAGGCATCTTCAGCCAAGAGATCCCAGGTTCGAATCCTGGCCCGGACATTTTTCGTGCAGTTGGAAAATTACAACTCATATGATTTCTTTACCAATTTGAATAATTGTGTTAATATTAATCCAGGCAGAAACTACTACTCCCTACATGTAAAATAAACGATAGAGTAATGACAAAATTAAATAGAAAATTTATTCATAACAGACGAGCAATTTCTCCGCGCAAAATAAAAAAAAAACAATTTGATGCATGCATGTAGTGCGCAATATGAATGAAGTTTTACACGTAGTAAATGGTACACTTATGATGTTCGTGAGATATCACAAAAACTGCTCGAAAGAGTGCCCACCAGCCTCACACCGCCAGCGGTGGGAGTTGCGAACATTAATGAATACCCCGGGCATCTCCCGGATATCACCTGTTACGACGGCAATCCTCGCAACCAGGTCCTCGTTGGAGTCGACAGTAAAAAATAGTTGTTCATTACTCCAAAGTCTAAAATGCCCTCTATCTGCATTTTTAAACTTTTATATCTTATTTTTTTTTCTTTAAAATTTATTTTTAAAATATTTTTGTATTTAATTTTGTCATCCCTCTATCGTTTATTTTACATGTAGGGGATAGTCGTTTCTGCCTGGTCTACGACACCAAGATCGGGAATAACTGTGTTTAGGGAAGGGGGGAGGGGGTTCAAATTTCAAATCCTGAACACAGTTCAGTTTGCGCTACTTAACCACTCCCAACGTTTCAGATTTTGAGCTCAAAAATTAAGTTTAAGTCAAGCTTTTGAAAGCATTTAATGAGACACAAAAATAACGTTAAAAAATAGTTTTTCGTTACTTCAAAGTCTAAAGCGCCCTCTATCGGCATTTTTTGAACTTTATCTTTAAAATTTATTTTTAAGAAAATACTGACATAAAGGATAGTTTTAGCTAAAAGCGCAAATAAATCGACCAATTTTTCCATTTTTTATAATTATTTGAAATTTTAGACCTTAAACATTAATGGCGCCTATCTCCTTCGGAAGACGTTTGGGAGCTTTAGTTCCCTATTTACTATTGTTTGTCTTGATATGTACTATCACCCCTTAAAATTTTGCCTAAGAGTTTAGATTCACCCTGTATATATATATATATACTGTAAGTGTGTGTAAAATATATATTTTTTTAAAGTTTGAGGGATTAAAAAATTTCTTTAAAAAACCACATTAGCCAAAATTTGAGCAAAAATGAGCCACATTAGCCAAAATTTGAACATTGCTGTTATACGATGTAGTATGATGTTATACGATGTTGTAAGCTGTCATATACGCTATATTTAACCCTTAACTGATGTGACAAAAACTACCGAATATCTACTGTGAACGGTCTCTAAGACCGTTAGATTGAAAGACAAATAAAATAGTTTATAATCTCATAGGACACTGTTTCTGTACAAAACTTTATGTACAGAATATAATAGTTAAAATTCACTTATTTAAAATTTTTAGCAATAGTACTAGTGCTTCAAACGAAACAACATTTCGCCAGAGTCTATAGTTAAACTTAAAATTAGAAATTAAACTGTGAAAAACGAAAGATAGCAGCGGTCTGTGAGACAGTTATCATCAGTGTTGTGTTTACGATATGTCAATTTTTAAATGAAATGCTATCCTTCCCCTGCCCCCCGCGAGTATATAGCAATTTTAACCCTTTTAATGAGTTGTTACATTTCACCCCCTTTCAAGTCTTCCCAAGTAGTATAACTTGAATGACAGGAAAATACTGAAACATACTTAAATATTTATTCAAAATTATAACTATTTCAATCGATCTTCTCTTAAAACATATCAGGGCCGGATTAAGTCAAATGAAGGCACTGGTATTCATTCGGATCACCACCCCCTTTCCTAATACTGTATGTCTAAAAATTCTATACTAAAACATTTTTATCCATATGTTGCGTATTAATACACTGCTCAAAATATTGGGGGAGCAAGCAAAGAAGAGAAAATAACCGTGTGAGACAGCCATGCATGGGTATACAATGGAGAGTACACATGTATCAATGCGCAATACAGAAAAAACGCAAAAAAAAAATTAAGGGAGCTATATTTCTTTGGAAAGATGGAAAGAATATGAAAAGATGGTTAAGGGCAACAATTTGGTTAAATGTAAATGCCTAAAACAGTATTGTTTAGTAATGATGCAAGATGTTTAATACGGCATGTGGTCCCCTCGAACAGCTAAGACTGCTGCACACCTGTTTTCCATGGATGCGATGAGGTTATCAATAAGACTTGTGTAATATTGTTTCACTCTTCAAGAATTGTAATCTCGAACTCCCAGACAATAAAAGAAAGCCTTCGTCTCACTGCAATGCGTCGTCCGAGTGTGCCCCAAACGTGCTCGATCGGATTCACGTCATGAAAGCATGCTGGCCCTTCTATACGCTGTATTGTATCAACTTCAACCATGTTCTCCACCAGACGAGCTGTATCCGGTCTGGCATTATCATGCATGAAAACATAGGAATCACGATGGATAAAGCGTCAAGTACGACATGAGGTCTCAGTATCTCGCCTGCATACTTTTGGGCCGTCAAAGTGCTATTTCAAATGATATGCAGGTGCGTACGTCCACCTATGCTGAAATCCAGCCCATACCATCCACCCACCTTGTCTGTAATGTGATCTTTCACGAACGAATGTGGGGTTATTTCGAGTGTCCCTTTCCATCCATACCAAAACACATCGCTATGATTAAGCTATGATTAAACAAAGTAAATAAATAAACAATAGGTGCTCATGCGTAAAAATTAAGTAAAAACCCGATTAAAAGCTCGATATTTTTGCAAAAAGTACGCGCAAGAAATAAATTAACAATCGTATTTTAATTGCATCATAGGATAACGTCATCTGACAATGCAGTATTTTATTTTTGTGGCAGCGCTGATTTGAGGAAAATCTTTCGTTTCATTGATGAAAACAATGCCGATTTAATTTTTAATTAGCTGCAGTTTTTAATCAAAAAACATGTTTTAACGAAATGTTAAGTGTGCTATATCAGAAGCCTGTTCAAAATCCTTTTATTTGTATCTCATTCGTCGTTCTGCGTTTCGTATTTTCTTAAAAAAAGGGATGTTGACAGGAGAAATAATATATATATGATATATTCAATATTGTCCAATATTTCAAAAACTAACAAATCTAGAATGCTGATTTTTTTTAAATACTTGTTATCTATTTAGGAAAAGTCAAAAAATTAAAAAAAATTCTTCCAACCAACCAAAAGTACTACAACCAAAAACATGCTGGCCCTTCTATACGCTGTATTGATACAACTTTTTTCAACGGATAAAAGTGCACAAGGGTCAAAATGACTCCTACCGCCGTTCTAGTGTTAAAAATGTAAAATTATCATATACCCGAGAATTTTAGAAACGCTAAAAATTTATTCTCTAAAAAAAAAGCATTACTTGAATAATTCCGGATGTATTTTATGCAGGTCATGTGATCAATAAGCTTCGTATTGAAAAAAAAGGTAAAAATAGCAAAAAAATAAAACCTCTCATTCTCATTATTATTATTATTTTTTTTTTTTAGAATTTTTTTTGCTTGAAGCTATATATTCTTTTGAGAGACAAAAAGAGGGTATAAAGTTATGAAAGGGCAGAAAAGTCGTTTTTATAGAAAACTTCCTGATAAAATTTCTTTTGAAATCCTATCCTTTTAGTGAAAAGCCAGTAAGGATAGAAGAAACAATGCACTTTTATAAATATAAAGAATATTTCTGTAAAAGAAAGAAAAAAAAAGTTCATTTTCATTAGAATTAAAGTTTTTATGATCTTATACTAATGTAAGTCTACTTTGTTCTTCAAAATAAATATAATTTTATCTCTCTCAAAGTTGAATTTGATTTTAAATCAAGAAAATGTCGACAAAATAAATAAAAAGAAAACTGCCCAGTTAAACTGAGGGCATTGAGCTCACAGGCTATTCACATTAATTGTCTATTATACTCTTATTTCAAAGAATTTGTAATATGCCCCTCGAAAAATAAAAAAATCAACAATATATTAAGGGGGGGTCATCCCCCCGTTACCCCCCTCATAGTTAACTAATGAACCCCTTAAACTAATCAGAGAAGTCTCTAATTACAATGAATATATATACAAAATTTGAAGAGAATCGGATAATTCTGCATGAAAAACCTATTTATCTAAATTAAGGGGGGATTAGCCCCCCTTTCCCCCTTTATACTTAACCAATGAACCCCCAAAACTATCCAGAGAAGCGCATTATCACAATGAACCTAAATACAAAATTTGCAGAAAATCGGATAATTCTGCATTAAAAACTCATTTATCTAAATTAGGGGGGTTATCCCCCCCTTTCCCCCTTTATACTTAACCAATGAACCCCCAAAACTATTGACAGAAGCGCATTATCAAAATGAACCAATATACAAAATTTGAAGAAAATGGGATAATTCTGCATGAAAAACCCATTTATCTAAATTAAGGGGGATTAGTCCCCCCTTTCCCCCTTTTATACTTAACTAATGAACCCCCAAAACTATTTAGAGAAGCGCATTATCACAATGAACCTATATACAAAATTTGAAGAAAATCGGATAATTCTGCATGAAAAACTCATTTATCTAAATTAGGGGGGGTATCCCCCCTTTCCCCCTTTATACTTAACCAATGACCCCCCAAAACTATTGACAGAAGCGCATTATAAAAAAAAATGAACCTATCTACAAAATTTGAAGAAAATGGGATAATTCTGCATGAAAAACCCATTTATCTAAATTAAGGGGGGATTAGACCCCCTTTCCCTCTTTATACTTAACCAATGAACCCCCAAAACTATTCAGAGAAGCGCATTATCACAATGAACCTATATACAAAATTTGAAGAAAATCGGATAATTCTGCATGAAAAACTCATTTATCTAAATTAGGGGGGTATCCCCCCTTTCCCCCTTTATACTTAACCAATGACCCCCCAAAACTATTGACAGAAGCGCATTATAAAAAAAAAAATGAACCTATATACAAAATTTGAAGAAAATGGGATAATTCTGCATGGAAAACCCATTTATCTAAATTAAGGGGGGATTAGTCCCCCCTTTCCCCCCTTTATGCTTAACCAATGACCCCCCAAAACTATTGACAGAAGCGCATGATCAAAAAAATGAATATATATACAAAATTTGAAGAAAATTGGATAATTCTGCATGAAAAACCCATTTATCTAAATTATGGGGGGTTAGCCCCCCGTTTCCCCCCTTTATGCTTAACCAATGAACCTCCAAAACTAATCAGGGTAGTGCCTTATTACAGGGAACCTATAAACAAAATTTAAAGTAAAACGGTTAGTTCTATCAAGAGTTATCGCGTTACGTACATACATACATACATACATACATACATACGTACGTACGTACATACAGAACCGGCGGGCACATAAGCTCTCAGGCTTTGATAGCCTGTGAGCTAACAAAAATGTATTTATACTGCGCCTAATTTATCCCCTTGCTTGTAGAATTATATTTGAGGAAAACGTGCCAAAAAGGGGAAAAAAATTCTCTTTTAAAACAATGCAAAGAAACTTTTAACTTGCGTAAAATTTATGTACCTGCCTGTCAAACATAATGTGGTTTGAATGATATTTGGGAAGAACTGCAAAATTACAAAAATTCGGCAAATGGCGCGAAATTTTCGCGGGAAAGTACCGCCATCTATTGAGAAAATGGAAAATTACATATTACGCATTGGACGAACTGGGTTCGGGTTTCCCGGAATTTAAACACCGATTTTTCTCTTGCCCGATCCCAGATCGGGCATTCAAAAACTGACACATTTGCGTTGCGCGAACTGATTTCGGGCGTCACAGGCAAGGCGTTAAGTTGTAACTTTTATGTTTATATAATTTATACTCCATTCTTTATCTTTTTTAAGACTAGGGGGCTCTGCCCCCTGCTTGCTACGCTCACCAACCCCCGTTCTGATTTCACAGCCTCTTAAAACCTGGTAATGTGTCCTGTTTTAAAAAGATGATGATGATGATATCACGAACGGTGACTATCTTCTGTAATCAGGTTATAATGCGTTTTCAATTATTTCATCTTTTTTATTTTTAATATTCATGTGTAAACACAATTTTTATGACGTAATGTTCTTTATTTCCTGCTTTCAACACGTGATCATTCAATTATTATTTTAAACTTTCATTATTGTTTTTAATAGTCTCGCGCAAATACATTTTTTATTTGAGATAAAACATAATCCTTTGCGCTTATTTAGAAATTGGCAACAATATAAAAAAAATGACTTTTTCAATAAAAGATATTTTACTCGATTTTTAAGGATTTTTTGAGTTTTTATTGTCCGACCGTGATAATTTTTTCAATTTCTGAAAGCTTGTTATATTTCGCGTCTGGTGGTACGATTTTCGAATCCGTAGGATGGCTAGAAAAAAGTAATCGCTCCCAAAAAGTCCCTAGTAAAAAAGCGATGAGAATAACCCGGAATATCTACGCAGATTTTCATTGGTCCATTTCCAAACCATTACTTTTTTTATATATAGAAGGAATAAGCAAATTCTGCATTTATTTTTTTTTATTAATCATATATTGATCTCTAAAATGATTCTTTACTTTTTCTGAATTTTATTTAATTATAATTTTGTTCGGTTGTTTGCATTTTTGTCTCTATTTCTACAACATTTTTATGTCAAAAACATGTTCGTTATAAGATATTCATCTGTAACTGTTTTGAACAATTTTACTAGAGTTGTTCTCAGCTATTATACATTTGTATTATTTTCAGAAATCTAAGGGAAGCTACTCAAACCATTTGAACAGATATTATAAAAATGCACTCGTAGCCAAAACTATAAAGGCAGTAAGTACTTTTTAAAAGGGAATCAGTAGAGAAATGGAATATACTTGTTTTTTTTTATAATATTTCTAAATTATGTAACTAAAATGTCACACGTATACAATGAATAACGCTGGTTTACACGGTTTATATACTTTCACCGAAATGTGTATTTTTTCATAGATTCTAGTGCACTGAGTAGTGGAAAATTATTGAAAAAATTCTGTCACGTCTAGTTAAAAAATATTTATTAAATACTTAAAAATAATAATAACATGAAATATAAAAAGAAAAAAATAGAAACGATTGATTTTACTCTTCTTTTTATAATTTTCTTGATCTGTTTCTCTTAAAATAGACCAACAGTAGTCCCCTAACATACTTTCGTCCCAAAAACCTTTGTGTCTGTCGTCAAAAAGTTTAAGGTCTTGGTGAAAACGCTCGCCCTGCTCGTCACTCACGGCGCCCAAGTTTTAAGGAAAAAAATCCGGGTGTAAATGGAGAAAATGTACCTTCAGAGACATGTTCACTCCCATTGCATGATAGTTTTTTAATAAAACAGCAATATTTTTTTCATAATTTTCATCTTTATGATTTCCTAAGAATCTATGGATGACCATTTTTTTGGTGAAATAACTGCTGAAAATTTGACTTCGATTTCGATAATAAGTTAATTTGATATTTGGTGTCAATAAGATCCACTGTTTTAGATAGTTGCAAGTCTCGCACAAGGTCGTTCAACTCATTTTGGTTTATTAAATGTGGCGTTTTATCATCTGCGATTACGAATTCGTTATAATTTTCATCCTCCATAAACAGATCGTTACTATCTTGGCAACTCGCACTTGACATACCTGCACATACAAGATGTGACAGAGTTTCCGAATGTGATATCTGTTTTGAGACTGATGGAATGTCAGAATATTGAATTTTATATTTATTTTTTGAATTAAAGTCAGTTGGTGAAAGGTGCAGTTTGTGTCAAACAAAAATAACAGTAATTTTCGTGATTTCAAGGTTCTCTCCACACCATTGGTGATCAAAATTGAAGATACTTTTTTTCTCCCGAAGCCCAGCATATAAGAGTAAGCCTATAGCTTTCACAAAAAAAACATGGGGGACCCACTTTTTATCTTTATTAATCACTGAGAATCCAAAATAAGGCAAATATGCTGTTTTAGAACATTCCGATATCAGTCTTCCTTTTTTTGCGAATATAAATTGTCCACAAACGTCACAAAAACGACCAGAATTTAATCTACACACTCTATAAGACATTTTATCAAAAACAAAACCACTTTAGTTTACAAAAACACAAGAAAATAGAATATAGAATTCAAGTTGACAAGGCCGGTAAGTTGAAAGTGACGTGAATTATATATTATAGAATTAAAAATGTGAATATTGAAAAATGTAAAAATTTTAAAAATGTGACGTGATAGATTTTTTTCAAATAGCGCCTTTCATTAGTAAGAGGTAGTATAATAAAAAATATGTGTTTCATCAAAAGTATATAAAAAGTGTTTAAATTTGTAAACCAGTGTAATTTTTGGTGATATATACAGAATTGGACAAGTTGGAAATTGTACGTCGAACGTGACAAATGAGGTGCGTTCGTACTATAACTAGTTTTATAATTACAGTGACCTCTCACTTATCAACGATGTCAGTAGTTATTTTTTCATACCAATATTTTGAAACAGTAAAATTTGATTTATAAATTCTGCGATTTAATAAGGCGAAAAATTACATTAAAAAACTGGTGCTGAAAAATAATTTCCGTGTATCGCGTATAAGTGGGAGGTCACTGTATTTATATCGTCTGTTATTATGACATGATTAATTTCCGTAATAAAATAAGTACATTTCAAGTTGGCAACGCTTTTTATTTTACATTTACTGAAAATTTCAATAGGAAACGTAAGCCTAGCTTTGAAAAATTCAGAAATTGAAATCCATATTTAGATTCATATTCCATTTAATACCTCTTTCTCCGGAAACATCTGTCCAAAAAACTGTCGGTAGATTATATGATTGCTTTAAGTAAACAATTTTAGTATACAAATTCGATTTTCAAATTCAGTAATACGGAAATATGACTCCATCTTAAATAGGAAGTAATCACCATGGCAACCTAAAATCATTACCTATCATGGGATATCATTGAATTAATTACGTATGATAAGATTTAATAGAATGAAAAACACTTTTATTGATATATTTTAAAGTTTTGATTCGATTTTCTTAAAATTTGAAATAACTCGACAAAATTCTGCAACGATATTAAATTTCAAATCATTCGGTTGGATAATTTTTCGCTGTTATATGCGGACAGAAGTACGGACGGACGGAGCAGACGACAACTATAGGTGCTGCGTATATATATGAGGGGGCTCGGGGCAAGAAAGTGCAAAGCCACATTTTTGGTGAAATAAATCTAACACTGTAATCTGTTGTTTAATATTGTAAATTATAATATCTTACATATAATTTGTTTCTAATGTCACTTGGAGGCAGCATATGTCCAAGTTTTCGTTTTTGCCCCCGACGTTTATGGCCCGAATGAAGACAGCTAATTTACAAGGAACTTAATAGTAATATCATTAATGTAATGCCATATTGTTACTTAGAATATCTCAAACGTTACCAAGACATTGGCAAAAAAACTTTATGCTATATATCTTGATTTGAGTATTTGATCAAATTTCCAAATTGAAATATCTCATAACTTCAAAAATGTTGCTCAGCACTCTTTTGCCACAAACCCACCTAAACATGAGTATAATTTTAATTTGGTCGTAATTATGTGGATAACAAATAAAATTTAATTTATTAGACATACAAATTTTAAAAATAATTTGATTTACGACAATTAACAGAAACGACATCAGATTTGATGCTCTTGATCTGACAGAAGTCGAAATGGCTACAAGAACTGACTCAACGTAAAGTGAAATCATAAAGTAGAGGAGCTATATGATAGGGAATTCAGATCAGTAAATTCAAAGATCGAAAGCAGCAGTAGAGAATGTTATCAAACACGGAGAATATAGATGATTTATAAAGCATTCAAGAAGTTTAGACGCAGGAAACAAATATCTGAGAAAATATGTCGACGAAATGTGTGTCTACCAACAAGGTCTCCGAAGTAAATTGGAGATTAAATTAAATTTTATTAAAATATCCGTTACAAAAAGTCCTCATATTTTAAACGAATCTCACTGATCTAGTTAAAATAAAACAGATAACTCCTGATTTTAATATCTATAAGAGAACGTTTCGTTTTGTTTAATTTGGTGTTTTGAATCCATCCATGTTTCTTTAAAAAATTATGTAATAGGCATGAATTGAGTGGGGAAAGAAAAGGGCTGAGGTTATGTAACGGCTTTAAACTTAGATAAGGTTGGAAGGAATCCCCTTGGAGGAATCAGGGAGCATATTTTTAAAAAAACAATCCAGAATAACACTTTAAATTTCTGAAATTTACCATTCAGCAAAATTGTATCTGTTAGGTCAAGATATGGCATATGACATATTTTTAACCCCCTGGTAGATATAGGGATATCGCACAAACTGTAGACGTTATTGTTTACCTTTTTATCAAGCCCATAAACCTAGGAGAACCCACGCGGAACAAAAGACTGAATTGAAAATTTTCCATACCCAATGGCTATATTTTGCAGCTCAACATTCTGAGAATTTTCGTGTGTTTTAAGCTCTGCCACAATTGGGAGTTCAAGGGTCAGGTTTTCGAATTATCCATATTCTACATCTTTATTTTGAAACACATCGAAATTTGATGCGTAATGCTTGATTGATCATGGGCTATATATCCTCTGTCCTGGGGGCAAAGGGAAAAGTCTGTGCAACTCACGTCTATATATTGACCGTCATTCCATCTTAAAATTTTATCTTTAAGGCTTCACAGATTCTCAGATATAAGAATTCCCTTGGCGGGTTGGAGGGCTGATTAAAATATGTTCCGTATTACACTTCTATGTTCTAATATTCACCAATCATAAACTTTTCATCAATATAGCTTTATTAGATAATAAAATGCAACATTAACTCATGAGAGATGGGAGAAGGTAGGCGAACTGAAAAAGAAAATGCTTATATGCTTATTATTCGAAAGTTATCAAAAATCCTGAAAAAAGTCACTCACAAGGCTTTGGGAGAGGACGAAATAAGGTTTTCTTTTTCTTTTTGTATGTGGGGTCAGGCGTTTGATAAAACCTATTTCGTATCCCTTCCCTATGCTCAAAAGTACCCAAGGAAGCGATATTGGATCTGCAAGACTTCGGTAGATTATGAGATATATTTTTGATCCCCGGAGGACAGAAAAGAGCCGAATTACAAACAAAATACCGTATATAATGCCTATATATTGAGACACACCATCCTAAAACATTTATATGTAAGGCCTTAACATATTCTGACATATAGTTTTGTCGGGTACTGTAAGGGGGCTGAAAAATCCAATTCCTTCGCTATGTTTTCAATTTCCACAAACAGTTAATTTTTTTCTATAAACTCTGATAAATCACGAGTTATTATTTCGGCTCCCCATCCCGCCGGAGGAGAAAGACACCGAATTAAAAAATTACGATACGCCACGTCTATATTTTGAAACTCAACATCCTGGAAAAATTTCATCTGTAAATAATTGATATATCAGATATATTAAATTTTTTATATATAAAATTTATGGTTTCGCGTTCTCTCCCCGTAGGGAGGTGTTGAATTGGAATAGTCTAAATAAAATCATCTATATTCTACACCTATGTTCTGTAATTCACGATACAGAAAAATGTCATCTGCTGGGCTCTAATAGATTATGAAATATAGTCCCCATCGCCCAAAAATTCGGGGGGGGGGGGCAGGGGATCAAATTGCCATCGTTCTGGAAAAATTCGTCTTCAAATCTGATGATTAGTGCTGATTTATATTTATTCCCCCATGATTGCGAAAAGGGGACCAAGGAGGTGAACTTTATAGAAAAATACTTCATATCACAGGCCTATATTCTGTGTATCTAGCTTGCAAAATGCCTGTAAAACCTAGATCAAGGCATATTGCTTGGCGATCCGCTGGGTTTGAGAATGAGCTAAAATTTAGTCATCGTATGCATTAGTTAGTTAACTCATGTGCGGCATATACCATGTGTCCGGTACTATACGAAGGATCTGAAGAAATAAGCAACTTGCACAATTCCGAGGAAACCCAAGTAACCCGAACCAAAACCCAGAACGGTCAATAAGTAAATACCCTTAAATTTTATTAATAACTAGCAAGCTACGCAAGCTACGCTGGTCAATTTCTCTTAACGAACCTTTAATCAAACAAAATATTGACATTTCATAATTCACTTTTATATTTTAACAGAATAATAAGGATACTATAATTTGTGACTCGTGCTATAGTCAATATACACGTCAGGACACGTCGCCCTTATCATTATCTTTTTACGCGTGAAGGTTTCGCTATGGTACTCTATTGTGAAATTTGGTAATTTTAGAAATTCAATAGTTGAAAAATCGCAGAATCATTAGATCATTTTTCTTTAGAAATTGTTCTTAGAGCGCATTTAGATCTTATAAATAACAATCATGCCGAACTTGAAGTTTCTAGCTCCTTCAGCATCACAAAAATCGCAATTTTAGAACGTTTTTCGCTTCTGCACCCCCCTCGGGGTAGTGGCACCGACATAAAATATATCCTATGTTGGAGCAGGGATGTCACCATCCATTTGCCACCATCACTTTTGAAATCGCTTTAGTAGTTCCAGACATTCCATACAAATTGTAATTTAGAATGTTTTTAGAAAATTTTTTGCTTATTTCAGCCTTTTAAATTTCGAATTTTTTTAGATTTTGTTCTTATAGAGCATTTAAATCTTGTAAGTAAGGACCATACAAAATGTCAAGTTCCTAACTCCTTCATTATTGAAAATATCATAATTTTGGAACGTTTTTCACTCCTGCACCCTCTGCGGGCAGTGGCACCGACAAAAAATTTAGCATATGTTGGAGCAGGGACTGTCACCATCCATTTGCCACCATCACATTTGAAATCGGTTCTGTAGTTTCAGAGATTCCATAGAAATTGCAATTTAGAATGTTTTTAGAACGCTTCTTCCTCATCTCACCCTTTTAAATTGCGAATGTTTTTACAATTTGTTCTTAGAGAGCATTTACATCTTATAAGTAACTACCATACCAAATTTGATACTTCTATCTCCTTCAGTACACAAAAAATCGAAATTTTAGAACGTTTTTCGCTCCTACACCCCCCTGGGGGTGGTGGCACCGACATAAAATATAGCCTATGTTGGAGCAGGGATTGTCACCATTAATTTGCCAGCATCACTTTTAAAATCGCTTCAGTGGTTCCAGAGATTACCCCCTACAAACAAACAAACAAACAAACAAACAATCTTTACTACTTTATATATTAGTATAGATAAGGGGGAATTAGCCCCTTGTCCCCCCCCCCTTTATACTTAACCAATCAATCCCGAAAACTAATCAGAGATGCGCCTTAACACAGTGAACGTATAAACAAATTTTGAAGCAAATAGAATAATTCTGCATGAAAAACCCATTTATATAAATTAAGGGGGGGATTATCCCCCCGTTCCCCCCCTTTATACTTAACCAATCAATCCCGAAAACTAATCAGGGAAGCGCTTTAACACAGTGAACCTATAAACAAAATTTGAAGGAAAACGGAATAATTCTGCATGAAAAACCCATTTATATAAATTGAGGGGGGGATTAGCCCCCCCCCCGTTCCCCCCTTTATACTCAGCCAATCAATCCCGAAAATTATCATGCAACCGCCTTAACACAGTGAACATATAAACAAAATTTGAAGGAAAACGGAATAATTCTGCATGAAAAACCCATTTATATAAATTAAGGGGGGATTAGCCCCCCGTTCCCCCCTTTATACTTAACCAATCTATCCCGAAAAGTAATCAGGGAAGCGTCTTAACCCAATGAACCTATAAACAAAATTTGAAGGAAAACGGAATAATTCTGCATGAAAAACCCATTTATATAAATTAAGGGGGGGGGATTAGCCCCCCGATCCCCTCCCCTTTATATTAACTAATCAATCCCTAAAACTAATCAGGGAAGCGCCTTAACACAGTGAACACATAAACAAAATTTGAAGGAAAACGGAATAATTCTGCATGAAAAACCCATTTATATAAATTAAGGGGGGGGGAATTAGCCCCTTGTTCCCCCCCTTTATACTTAACCAATCAATCCCGAAAAGTAATCAGGGAAGCGTCTTAACCCAATGAACGTATAAACAAAATTTGAAGGAAAACGGAATAAATCTGCATGAAAAACACATTTATATAAATTAAGGGGGGATTAGCCCCCCACCCGATCCCCCCCCCTTTATACTTGACCAATCAATCCCGAAAACTAATCAGGGAAGCGCCTTAACTCAGTGAACCTATAAACAAAATTTGAAGGAAAACGGAATAATTCTGCATGAAAAACCCATTTATATAAATTAAGGGGGGTGGAATTAGCCCCTTGTTCCCCCCCTTTTATAATTAACCAATCAATCCCGAAAACTAATCAGGGAAGCGCCTTAACACAGTACCTATAAACAAAATTTGAAGGAAAACGGATATTTCTATGAAGAGTTATCGCATTACGTACGTACATACATACATACAGAACCGGCTGCCAAGCTCTCAGGGCTTGACAGCCAGTGTGATAACTGAAAAATCGTAATTTTAGAACGTTTTTTGCTCCTGCACCCCCTGTGGTTAGTGGCACCGACATAAAATATAGCCTATGTTGGAGCAGGGGTTGTCACCATCAATTTGCCACCATCACTTTTGAAATCGTTTCGGTAGTTCCAGAGATTACCCCCTACAAACAAACAAACAAGATTTACTCCTTTATAATATTAGTATAGATAGATAAGGGGGAATTAGCCCCTTGTTCCCCCCTTTATACTTAACCAATCAATCCCGAAAACTAATCAGAGATGCGCCTTAACACAGTGAACCTATAAATAAAATTTGAAGGAAATGGGATAATTCTGCATGAAAAACCCATTTATATAAATTAAGGGGGGGTATTAGCCCCCCGTTCCCCCCTTTATACTTAATCAATCAATCCCGAAAACTAATCAGGGAAGCGTCTTAACACAGTGAACCTATAAACAAATTTTGAAGCAAATAGAATAATTCTGCATGAAAAACCCATTTATATAAATTAAGGGGGGGATTATCCCCCCGTTCCCCCCCTTTATACTTAACCAATCAATCCCTAAAAGTAATTAGGGAAGCGTCTTAACCCAATGAACCTATAAACAAAATTTGCAGGAAAACGGAATAATTCTGCATGAAAAACCCATTTATATAAATTAAGGGTGGGAATTAGCCCCCGATCCCCCCCCCTTTATATTAACTAATCACTCCCGAAAACTAATCAGGGCAGCGCCTTAGCACGGTGAACCTATAAACAAAATTTGAAGGAAAACGGAATAATTCTGCATGAAAAACCCATTTATATAAATTAAGGGGGGGGAATTAGCCCCTTGTTCCCCCCTTTATACTTAACCAATCAATCCCGAAAAGTAATCAGGGAAGCGTCTTAACCCAATGAACCTATAAACAAAATTTGAAGGAAAACGGAATAATTCTGCATGAAAAACCCATTTATATAAATTAAGGGGGGGATTAGCTCCCCCCGATCCCCCCCCTTTATGCTTAACTAATCAAACCCATAAACTAATCAGGGAAGCGCCTTAACTCAGTGAACCTATAAACAAAATTTGAAGGGAAACGGAATAATTCTGCATGAAAAACCCATTTATATAAATTAAGGGAGGGGGAATTAGACCCTTGTCCCCCCCCCCTTTTATACTTGACCAATCAATCCCGAAAACTAATCAAGGAAGCGCCTTAACTCAGTGAACCTATAAACAAAATTTGAAGGAAAACGGAATAATTCTGCATGAAAAACCCATTTATATAATTTAAGGGGGGGGGAATTAGCCCTTTGTTCCCCCCCTTTTATACTTAACCAATCAATCCCGAAAACTAATCAGGGAAGCGCCTTAACACAGTGAACCTATAAACAAAATTTGAATGAAAACGGATATTTCTATGAAGAGTTATCGCATTACGTACGTACATACATACATACAGAACCGGCTGCCAAGCTCTCAGGGCTTGACAGCCAGTGTGATAACTGAAAAATCGCAATTTTAGAACGTTTTTTGCTCCTGCACCCCTGGGGTTAGTGGCACCGACATAAAATATAGCCTATGTTGGAGCAGGGGTTGTCACCATCAATTTGCCACCATCACTTTTGAAATCGGTTCGGTAGTTCCAGATATTACCCCCTACAAACAAACAAACAAGATTTACTCCTTTATAATATTAGTATAGATGCTAAACAAATATCATATCGTAAATATAATACGCTTACTTTAGTATTGTTTTGTTCATTAAAACTGTTTGTTAATGAAGTACATATGTGAATTAAGGTTAGTATTTAATATTAGTAATTTGTAACAGTTTTCAGAATCAGTAAATTTTAAATTAATAGCATTTAAATTCAACTAACTTCGTCTTTTATACATATATTATATAGAGTGCAAAAATTTCAGTATGCAAAAATACAAAGACATTTTGTTTTTGGCCCACATAAAATAAATTCCTGAAGAAAAATGTTTCCATTCTAAATTAGCCTAGTGAAAATAATACGGAAAATTAAATGCCGCTATGTCTCTGCAAAGTTAATTAACTTAATTTTTGGCTTTAAAAGAATTCTTTTGTCTTTTTAATAATCTTAATTTAAATTTATGTAAAAATTCTTTATGAAGAAAGAAGATTTTAGTGTTACTTTTTCTCCGAAACAAAACAAAACAATTTAAATTCTGAATGATTTTTTATTAACGCATTTCTAATTTTAACTTCGATGAGATTTTTTAAAATATCACTATAAATATTTTACTCATTAACAGTTGTATAAAGCGTGCAATATACGAATCTTCCATAATAGGAAAGCACGGGATATAAATAGATTTCTAAATTTATCATCTTAAAAATATATATATTTCAAAAACCATACAAAAATCGGTAAATTAAGGGATCAGCTGTCGCAGACGCACCTGGGTTGGCGCGATTTTTTGTTTTGCGTCATTTTGGCGATAAAACCCCGTTTTAGGGTACTTGTTATGCCTTAGCTAAAACACCATGTTAGTTTTACTTTATTACTAGCTAACCCGTCCGGCGTTGCCCGGGTCCGAGATAAGTACAATCTCAGAGAAAGGCGTTAACACCCTCCTTCCCGATACCCGCAAACATAATGAATAATTTGTTCAAGAGAACCACCGTCACCTACATTAACGCGATCATTAAGAAAAGAATTACATTTTTCTGATAATTAGAACATAACGAAGACGCTACGCTAAAATAGCCGGCAGATGACATTCCTTCCCGACCTCAATTTCAAATCTATATCTTAATTAGTTACCTAAATTTTTGTTCATGAGTAAAAATTGGCAATTATTTCCTTTCATTTTCGCAAACTAAATAGTGGGATCGGCCAGAGAAACAGATCGCTTTGTAGTTCAGTTTTTAATGAAAGCAGATCCCTGTCTGAAACTTTCTCGGATCGTTTTCACTGGCGCCGGCAGATTTTTGGCAGTTTTTTGCATAAATAAAAAAAAATTACCGACCGAATTTTTCAAAAATCACATACTCTAATGCAGAATATTTTTTTTTTACATATGCTCAGAAATTTTCAAATTGATATCTCAATTAGTTTCTTAAACTTCGCTAATTAGTAAAATAATTTCGAATTCGTTCATTTTCGCTTGCAAATCCAATGCACCGGTTCGTTTCTTTCGCCATTTTGATTTAAAAGATGTCATTTTAGAAGCGATGGCTAATGTTAATCTAATTAATATCTAGGCTAATTATCAAAATATTAAAATTCTGAGGGTTAGGTGCACCAAGATAGGGTTTGGACTACCTAAATCTAAATTTACAGACTTCTAGGTGCGCTAAATTTTCCTAGCCATCGCCAACAGACACACACACACACAGACCAAAACTTTATTTGATTAGTATAGATGAAACAGTATATTTTAGTATAAAACACATACAATTTTTATTATAAATACACACAAATTATTATATTATGAAACACACACAATGATTAATTTGTTATAAAACATACAATATTTAATTTATTATAAAACACACGGAATCTGTTCTACCGGATTGCCATATGAAACAACATCTTGCCAAAATCGCCAGGTTGTCCAGAGATAAAAAGTTTCATTTTTATCACAAAGTCAAACATCTCACGTGATGTAAAAAAGATACCACGGTGCGTCTGCGAGAGCTGTACTAAATAAGCATACAGTTTTCAAAGAAACTGCTTTAGAAAGTCTTTTTTTCTTTATCTATTCCACAGAGTAAAAATTGAAATTTTACTTTTGTTTAAAAGTTAATAAACATTCAAAATAGTGAAATTAAATTTCCTAATGTCCAGTTCACGGTATATATAGTTGCTGTCCAAAATTTAAAGAAATATTTCAAAAAACATTTAAAAAAACAGTAAATTAAGATAGAATTTTCAAAGAAACTGCTTTAGAAAGTTTTTTTTTACTTATCTATTCCACAGTGTAAAAATTTAACTTTTTTCTGTGTTTAAAAGTTAATAGACATTCAAAATTGTGAAATTTAATGTTCAAGTCACGGTATATATACGTTAGAACCATTTGTAAACAAAATATACATAAAATATTAAATATACGGTATAAGTACTGTAAAAAGATTTGAAATTGGTAGATATGTTATTATAAAAGTCCAAAGTCGGGGAAGTCTAGATTTTACCACCAAATCATACCATTTACCAATGTCAGTTGGTAAAAACTGAAAAAATTCTCCTTAACGCTACAATTTTGCTACAATGCACAACTATAGTGGTAGAGTGGTATTTTATGTTTAATGTGCAGTATAAAATCTACTCTTAAAGTAAAAAATCCAAATGGTACAAATGCAATAATATTTACTTTAAATATACTGAAATTTTTACAAAACATTTTTACAAATTATTAATTAGTGATAGATATACGAAATATTTGATAGCAAACAGTTATTTTGTGGTATAAATGCCGTTTACATATGCAGAAGTTTTAGGTTCGCGACTTTCCCAATTTAGTAGAAATTTTCCGAATATTCAAAAATCAGATAAAAGTAAGATGCGCCGCAGACGCCATGAGGGAGCGCCCTCCGCGTCAGACGACCACCGAACCCAAGTCCTGAGAGACTTTTATCGCGGCAGTAGCTTTGGCATGATACGGCGCTTCGGCCGGTCAGAGGATCGTCATCTACGGACCCTCTAACCTTGAACCCACTTGTTGACGACGTAGGCCGTTGCGATACGCGGTAAAACCACGGGGAGTCACCGCGAGGCACTTGGAGACGGGCCGGCGTCCCCCAACAGCTTCGGAGCTGGAAACCCAAAAGGGAACCAGGCCCTATGCCTTAAGTCGGGATGTTCCAAACCGTACTTGCTCTACCACAACACGAGGGGTTGTGAAAACCTACAGAGGTAGGCACGGTTCCCTTGATAGAACAAAGATGATGCAAAAGAAAAATAAATAAAAGAACATTTCACTTTATGAATCTAGGCTCTAATGGTGTTAGATAATACAGATTGTAATCTGTTAACAAAGGATTTTGCATTGCGATCGATGTTATCTCCTTTTTTCTTACTACATTGTTAATGTAATTATAAGTTGAAGTAATTTTCTTCAATAAAATATTTTCAAAACTATTTCATAATAATTTTGCAACACTGCACAACGTTTTATTCATTTTTTAAGACATTTTATAAGTCAACTATTTCAACAATATGCAACACTGCCTAACGTAAAACAACTTTTCTATTTCTAACAAAAACGTTTACTGTAGTTGCATTACAGAGAAAACTAAATTTTGAAGTGTGATTAATAAAACGCTAATTAATATCAAATAGTGATTGTATGAATAAAGTCATATTTAAATCAAATTTAAAAATGATAGTAATTGAAGTTTATATTCACGAAAAAATAAATGAAATCTATAATAAATTTGAAATGTTCAAATAATAATGATAACTACAAGTTTATTTTGTTTAAAGTATTGCAGAAAAGTCATTCTTTAAATAACATATATTTCATTTAAACAAACATTAAAATTAGCCTTCTCTCATTACAAAATGTTGATTTTTCTATCGTAAATGACATATATATTAAACATGATTCTTTCGAAATAATTTGACATCTAATAACGCTTTCCAAAATAAACTCTCAAAGTTGATTGTTAGTGACACCAGAGGTAAGCGAGGCATTCATTATTAATGCATAATATATTTTAGTCAAGACAATGTCTAATGGTTGCCTCAAATGTCATGGGGGAATAAACGCAGTTAAATTTTCTGTCAATTATAGTAATGATGATATATGTAATATTTCCGATTTAATATTTCCCTATATTTTTAAAAGTATGATTGTCACAACCATTGCTCATTTAGTTAATAATGTCAAAAAACAGCGTTATATTTAAGGGCACTTTTGTCCATAAATATAATTCAGTTTTATTACACCAATAACTATTTGTTATAAATTGACTTCTCA
Organism: Maratus michaelseni; assembly: GCA_963931845.1. Lineage (NCBI taxonomy): Eukaryota > Metazoa > Arthropoda > Arachnida > Araneae > Salticidae > Maratus > Maratus michaelseni. Next base: position 450,408,681 of record OZ007589.1, on the reverse strand, counting down.
TACTTCTTTTTTATTCTGACAACAAGCAAAAACGCTTTATAGTATTATTATAATGGTAAAGGTCACTATATTATTTAAATATATTTTATTTTATGCTATTCTTGTTCAATTTAAATATCCTAACTTTAAAATGATTTATTTTATTTTCTAAATTTGTAAACATTGAAGAAAATATCTGAACTATTGTGTCGCATATTATTGAGCTATGTAAAATGAAAAGAATTTTTTTAACGTAAATTAAAGGCATATTCGATAACAATTAAACTTGATTGGAATTCGCGTGCACGGCTCTGGCTTGCGTAGTTATTCATCTATTATGGTTAGTAAAATTTCAACTAATTTTGCTCATATTGTTATTGGAGGAACGATTTCAGGGAGGAAGTTTGCAGCGAAAGTGGCATGGATTATCAGTGTCGTACAATGTAAACTCTGAAAACCTTGTACACTAAACCCACTTAGATATCGCTAGGTGGGTTGACTGTCAAACCCGGGAACATCGTCCCATGCTCAGTTCATATTCTTAGAATTCTTATTCTCTCTTAGAATTCATATTCTAACTAACAAGCCAGCAACTGGGATTAGTAGACCCTTCTTAATGAAATAGGTTTTCTTCGCTAATGAATAAAAAATAAAATTGAACAAGATAAAATTTCTGTAAAAATTAAGCAACAAGTAGGATAACACAAATTTGAATATGACATATGGCTGTTTATAATGTATTTTAATAAATTTAGACAAGTTTTTTCCCTTATTGATGACACATTTTGAAACGATTTTCTCCCTAGATACTTTTATTAAATGAATAATATATACATATATGAAAATTTTATCTCTTAATTTTTCTTCATATAAGGGAATGATGGACATAAAAAAGTAAAATATACGGTTTCTTGTTTTATGTGTTAAAAATTATTTTAATATAGAATAAAATATAAATAAATTTCCACACCCTTCGCAAAATGTGTAGTTTTATAGTTCATACAAAAGTAAGCAAGGAAAATTATCTATCATAATGAATTTCAAAAGCATTTTTCTTAAAACGTATTTTCTGCAGTTTAAACATGTTTAAAATGTTATATCAGTTTTAATTTTTGTTCAAAATTTCTAATACGGCTAAGCGTTAGAAAAATAATATTCACAATTGACCATGTAGTTTTGACTGGCGTTCCTTCAAACACTGTTTACAGGATTTTCGATTTCATAGCTGACGGGCTAGTGATTATCTCTGTAGATTTTTCATGTTCGAAGACGTTGACAAAGCAAGTGCGTGTTGGGGAATCTTGGCCTAAGGTATAGGGTACGGTGCTCTAATGGGTTTTTGGAATCCGAGTCTTCTGGCGTTCTACGACACAGGTTTAAATGTCCTGCGGCAACATCCTTTAGTGCATTGACTTTGCTGTTACAACGACCAATTCTTGAATGTTTTGGATAAGTGAGAGTGATATGCAGGTGGTGATGTTCCACTTGGCCATAGATCATGACTAGGTTGTATCCTAGAATAACTGGTCCTATCTTGCCCCCTCGCAAAGGTTCCGTAAACCTAGAAACGGCGGTGAAGCAGATAAATGTTGTAGCTTAATTTTATCTTCAAAAATTTTTGGAAAATCCAGTTTTACCCCCGTAGAATATCCTGTCCTATACGAAGAAGATGAGAATAGTAGAGCAAATGCATTCTTTGCGGGACATATACCTTTATTAAATATGCTGTACCTAATAATATAAAAAAATCAATAACATTAAATGTGTTCACATTTAAGAATCATGAACATTCACAAATAATAACAATAATCAAATATAATAATATAAACTTTTGAACAATGAAAAAAAAAGTCAATATGAAGATACCATAATATGTCATTCTTCTTTTTTTCTACAGATAAATATTTCAATCGCTAGAGGGCTGCTCAATTTGTGTTCAAATTGAAGTATCCTATTTCATCCGACTATACAATTTTATCCTACTTTCCCTTACATTTGAATTCCCTTACTTTTGAAATGAATTGAATAACTACATGATAATTTTTAGTGGTAATATTATAGTAAAACATTTATTATGCGTAATTTTATATCATAAAATATTATTTTTTACGTTTTATATAATATGTATATTTAAAACACTAAAGACACGAGACGAACTTATTTACGCGATGTTCTCAACTACGCGCAATCTTTGCATTGCATGCTTTCCTTCAATCGCATCATAAATGAGTGGTCTTCTCTATTTTTATAGCTATTCAAATACAGGGTGTTTTTTTTTAACTGACACTATTCAGAGCCGTCTGTAGCTCGTTCTAATAACTGGATTGACACAAAATTTTGTTAATGGACTAAGAAAACCATGGGAAAAAGGATTCCAACAAAAAAAAAATTAGTTCCAATCACCGCCGATAGGGGGAAATGTGGCGCTGTACATTGAATAAAACCCATCAGAAACAGACAAAATTAATAATTTGGATAAAATGCCACGTTTTATTCATCATTTACACTTTCCCTTTCGTTGATTGCAGTTGAAACATCCATTATCACTTTTTCTGCCACCGGTTTACGTCCTCTGCCTGACCGAACTGCTAGCGAGCCTGTTTCTTCGAATTTCAGAATCATTGCTTTCAATACATTAACGGATAAAGGTCCTTTGCGCAGTTTATGGCGTGTTCTAAGTAAACGAAGAGCGGCTGGTGCATTGTACTGGTTACAATATAAGAACTTCACAAGTAACGCGCGCTGCGGTAACGTGAGATTCATTTTCAACCTGAGCTGAAATTGTTTCTCGGTGTTTTTCGCATGCATTTATAACTTAAACTATTGGCGCTACTGTCGCTTGCGTAAGTAAAAATTTGCATTTGCATTTTTTGCCCGTATTTTATGCTAATTCCCAGTTGCATAAATGACCACAGCGCCACATTTCCCCTATCGGTGGTGATTGGAACTAATTTTTTTTTGTTGTTATCTTTTTTCCCGTGGTCTTCTTAGTCCATTCACAAAATTTTGTGTCAATCCAGTTATTAGAACGAGCTACAGACGGCTCTGAATAGTGTCAGTTTAAAAAAAACACCCTGTATATTCATTTATACACCAAAAAACAGTATATTTTAAAAATATATAACTATATTTAAACTCAAAAGGAAATTTTAAAAGTTAAGAAAATATATTACTTGGTCTAATTAAAACACAAAGCTTATAGCATATCTAGTAAGTATTATTAAGTACTTTAATTACTAGATCGTAAAGTACAACATGCCACAATCGAAGATAAACACAAAACTTTGCACTGGAAAATCCAAAAATTGTACCTTCTTAAACAGGTCGACAATAATTCTACTGAAAATTAATAGCGTATTGAAATCTATTACCATGCAACTCTGGAATAGTGGAACACTATTAACTAAGAGTAACTATCAAATTTAATAGTGTATTGAAATCTATTACCATGCTACTCTGAAATAATGGAACCCTATTAACGGAGAGTAACTGTTTGTCCCGTCGCTGCTTTAAATATAACGTGCACGGATGGAGAACTTTTATTGACTACACTAAAGAAGTCCGAAAATTGTTCATATTGGGAACGAGCATGTTTCTGTACATATTGCACAAAGTTCAACGCAGTATACAAGTATGATTGCCGAATATGGCTGCATTTTAAATTGGGAAAACTTAGATTTATTACATAACATTAAAAAAAAAAAAAACAGAAAACTTAGCTTTTCTTACTAAACAAAATACTGTAATTGACTAACAAAAGAAAAATAAATTTTAAAGTAATTTATCGCATTCAAAATGTATACATATATTGATGCATACATTTTTAAATAAAGGTGTTCAATTTTATTTATTTGCCATTATTAGGTTCAAAAGGCTGTATAGGATAATCGTAAAATAACTAATGTTTAAAGAAAGACGGGATTCTAAAAAAATGTTTTTCACTATAGAATATGTGTCTTGAAATGGCGCGTATAAACGCTGGTGCCCGAGAAAATGTGAAAGGTGCAATGAAAGAATGGCACTTATACGCGGCATTTACGGACACATAAACCATGACAAAAATGCTCATTTTGGTCCACTGTATCGCACGTTAAAATTTTGCCAAATTGTTTCTCATCACCCTTATACATCAATTTAACATATGTTCACGCAGTTTGTCAATAAACTGTACGTGGTAGAAAAAAATTGAGGACATTTTTGAAATAAGCATACCGGGAATGTATAAAATTAGTATATATTTTTAAAAACGTATTACAGACGTCAATTTTGAAGACTTTTCGATTAAAATAAAGCGTCAATAGCTTTATAATAAATTATTAAGATCTGCCATTGCTCCACTGTATCTAAGCATTTATCTGCTATTTATTAAAAGGCGTTTTTTATCATCAATTTTATCGTAGAAAATGACACCTTGTGAGAAGTTTGACCTTATTCTTTTTCCCTTCAAATAGCTATAACAATCGATGCTTTTAGAAAATTGCGACAAAGCAATTGCGTTACATTTCAATATCGAAGATAGATGTTTTTCGTATAGTTTAACTCAGTCATATCTGCATTATCGAACAAATTATTTAATTATAACATTTTTTTATGGACTACTTTCTGTGTGACTGTTCATATTAACACAGAGTTAATCTACATATATTTTATTATAAGGAAATAATATTTAAATTTAAGTATTAATAACAAATACTGAATTGTCTTTTTCAATGAGTATTGTTTAAGAAATCAAAAATACAAACAAATACTCTTTTTTTTTCATCTTCAGTCTGAAGAATGATATAAAAGTTTATTTTAAATCCTCAATAAAATGTATTTTATCAGAATTACCATCGTTATTCGTATACAAAATTTTAGACGCCTATCAGTCTGGAGATAATTTAAAAACTGTTTGCTAATAGTTTACTTTATAAAATAGCATATAATTAATTTCAAAGTACGCTGTTTCATTGGAATTCATGACATGAAAACAAAATTATTTCTGCGATATCTAAATTATAAAATATGTAGAGACACGATGATATATTGCTATCTTGACAACAACTTCTTTTCTGTCGAAATCTAAAGAATGGTTTTTGACGTTACTCTTCTACATGTGTGGTACATAATCCTTCTTTGTCTGGTTAAAAATTTTATACATAAAGTTCATATTCAGTTTTCTGATTGGTATTCCATTGTTATAAAAATATGTGTAGATATTTTAGCTCCTATGTAAAGGAAAAGCCTTTTTTTAATTATCACAAGACATATGCAAACGATCCTGAATTTGTAATGGTTGGATATATGCATAAATGGACATTATTGGGTCCCAATTAGCAAACAATAATTGATTCAGTATCACATTAGTATTGCATTCATATAAAATATTTCCTTTGTAAGCAAATATTGTTTTAAAATCGGCGTTAGTTTGGTATGAATTACAGTGAAATGTGTCGAAAATATGAGTTTCTATTAGAATTGAATCGGTCATTTCAAAAAACTACATGTCAAGTTTTTACAAATATACATTTTTTGTCTCAAATCTGGGTAATAACCACATATGTAAGTGTATTCCTTTCTCTTCAGACAGCACCTTCTAATTTTCGTTCATTACTTAAACGACATAATGTCAGGGACTTAAGTGGTTTTTGCATGCAGTACCATATTACATTACCATATTACAATTTCATGTAATACCTTACTAAAACATAAAAATGTTCCTATATAAGTGCTATCTTCATTAATTTTGATTACAAATATGTTTAATCTGACTGTTGTTTTTTTTTCAAATTAAATACCAACTAACCATGTTTCTTGCTAAAACAATGTAAGTCAAAAACAGTTTTTCTGTTATTCTTTTCATTCTTCATAAATTATAAAACTTATTCGATACTTACAAACTTTGAAGTGCAAACTCTAAAATCAGCCCCAAAAAAAACCATAAAAATCCGTTTACTTGTGAATAATAGTTTTTTCTTTATATATATATATCTGAAAAGTTCCTATTCTGTGACTTATGTGGTTTTTGAAATGACCGATTCAATTATTTGCAGTGGTATGTTAATAAGATGTCTTGGCTTTAGATTGACGCCTTTTGTTTTGACACAATTGATACAATAATTAATACAAAATTGACACAATTTTCCATGGCACAATTTTCCATGGTGATAAATAGTTAAGGTCACAAACATTAATGAAATCTAATAGTCGATATTGTTGTGTCCCTTGAGGAATGTTAGAGTTTAAAATTGTTACAAACAACGTCTCCTTACGTATAATAAAATTCTATTTTTCATACATTTTTTCAATGAAAAGAAGACGATTAACTCTAACAATCCTGTAAAGAACGAATGCATGCTCCCCATGTTATGGTAATTTAAATTTGAGATAATCATTAAAGTATTTTTGCAGTAATTTTAAAGCAAAAAACTGTACAGCAAAACTGTACAGCAAAAAAATGTAATAAATTTTTAAAGTTGTAATTGCATGTAGAAATGTAGTTAATTTTGAATTCATAATTATTTTTAAATTTAGATTTTTTGACTTTACATAGATAGTGTCTTTATCTGGCGAAAATTTATTCTTCAACTTAACACTTTCAGATATTGAAATATTCAAAATACAACAGGTAATATAATGATTGTGGTTGCATTTTAGAATAAATTAAGCTTAACTGTTTTCTAATAATATACTCAGTAAGTTATTGCTAAAAATTAAGCGACAGGATAAAAAGTTTTCGACGAATGTTATTATTAATAATGTAATCGACATTCCGTTTATTGGACATACGCTTCTAATCTTGTGCAATTTAACTTTCTGATAGTAGTAGATAATTTTATATTTCCCTTAGATCATTTAAATACTTCTGACGCACGAATTTGGTATGATACATGGCAAACACATGTTTAAGTATTTATTCATAAGGAATATTGATAAAAATTTTAATTAAAATGTGTAGAATATCAATATTTCGATAACGATTATTTAAACCGTCTTTAGCCTTTTGTGCTGTATTTTGAATGAAATAAGGGAAGATATATGTTATTGTTCGATTATTTGTTTAAGTTTTAATATGCAATATTTATAAAACAAGAAGACACGTATAAATTATGCCACAGAAAATTTCGATATCATGAGAAGCCATAATATACTTATCTTTTGAATAATAAGTAAGTATTGCTGATAACAGTTATGAAATTTTTGTAAAGATATAATTACGTACAAGTTATTTGAATGAAAACCTATTGTATTTGTTACAGTTTCTTTAATATTATTTACAGGCATATTAAAACAATTATTTTTTTATAAAGGGATTGTTACTTATTCTAATTATTTTACTCTTATTTAAGATAATTAAAAGTCTGAAAAAACTCGGTATTGTAGCAAAAAAGTTCAAATAGTACTTAATTTAAAAGAACAGAGAACTGCACCGTTATTATGCGACAGTATTTAGTTCTCGACTTATCTAAGTTTATGTATGCAATATACAAAAAAAAGATTTGCATAACGTATTGACATATTGCAGTATTACAGATTTACCTGAAATTTTAAATTCATACTATAAATTTCAATTTAATACTTTTAATTTCTTACTGATCAGCGTGAAACATTTATTTAATCTTGTGAATTAAGTTTGAATTTTTATCTTTCAATTAACAAAAGGGATTAATTTTGTCTCTACATGGTATAGATAAAAAACTTAAATATTTAAATTCCGTATATTATTATTATTATTATTATAGCTTTGAGGTATTTGCTACAGCTACATGCCGGCTTGACCTCAATTGATCACAGTTTATTTTATTCACAGAACCATGTAATACATACAGGACATGACAATTTTTTCTTACATTACACCACATCTTCAACTTTCTTGGCATTATTCATTTTCTATGTAGACAAGGGGACAACCGAGTTAAAGAAGATAACACATACAATTACACCGATGCCTCAACCAGGATGCGATGCCGGGCCCTCAGCTTGGCGGTCGCCTCCGCTGCCAAACAAGCTGCCCGGTCGGCTTAAGTTCCGTATATTTGAGTTTATTCGTATGTGTTTAATTTTCTGATTACAGGTGTTTCAACCTTATATATAATTTTATTTTATTATTTCGACTGATAGTTTAATAACTAGCGAATTACTCTTACTTTTCGTTTAAGATTTTCGTTGTTTTAAAATAACAGTTATGTTTTGATTTAATAAACTATGTGAAACTGTAAGCGAGAGAGCGTTTTAGTTTTTATATTATTTCTTTATAAACTACATTCATTGTTTTCATGCATAAGAACAACTATATTTTGCTTGGAGGTAATTTGGGATAGGGCAATATATAGCTGATCTAGTAAGTAAAACTGATCGCTTTGATTGTTTAGCTTTGAGTTTTATTAGTAGTCTTCGAAAAATACATATTTTCCGGAAACTGGTGATTTTTTTCTTAAAAATGAACTTGTGAATCGGTAAAATTGGGATTTGTAATATCAAAACAATTTCTCTTTTTCCACAGCGAGTTAAAATAGCACTCACAATAAACAATACTTCCGTCCTTTTATTTTCAATCGTCTTATTTAACATTATGTATGTGAGTTTATATTCCATATTAATATGATTGGAGACCCTACTTTACACATAATTTGTATCGTAGACGACACATAATACATAAATAATTTTAAAATTATGTTGGGTAATGTATTGATTTTTTTCCTCTGTAGTACTTATCTCTTGATTAGTATTTTTTGTTGTTCATCATGTCTTTAAAAATAACGCGTTACTTATTTTAAAACTTTTTGTTTAGATAATATTGGTATTTGTACCAAGATAATATTTGTTGCTAATATAATTTTTAATCAGGTAAACATTATTAATTTGTTCTGTGGAATTTTTTTTATAAATTATAATTATACAATTTATTATTATACAGAATAATTCCTGTATTCTTCGCTGTTGTTTGCCCACTACTAATTTCAGCAACGAATAAGCAAAAGTGTATTATCCTGAAGACAATAAAGCACATACTACATTTTCCACTTATGGCACAGGATGTTCATCTTTACTAGCACTCTGGAGTAATACAGATTTTTCTTAACAACATAAGGGTGTTTAGTATAAGTAATTTCAAAATTCATTAAGTAAATAGTTGGTAAAGTTGCAAAGTAAGCAATGGTAATTCAAAATATTCGACGGATAAGCCCAAAAATCTTTCGAATATTTTATTTAATTGAATGAGCGATTAATAAAAAATATATTGGTTTAAATTCATAACATCTGATGCCAGGTTTATTTTGTGTACCGCAGTCGATGGTAGTTTTGCATTATTGTATATAACAGTTATTCGATTCTAACATACAGGGTGTTTTTTCCCATCTTCTAAATGTAAAACTGCATAGAAACCATGTCTTATCTCTAACCATTTTCAAGATTATGGTAAAAACAAGGGAAATGCGTCAAATCTGCGTCGATTGGAACAAACTGAAAAGTTGACTTTCTGAATGATTTACACGCAACATAAGCACACATGTGGAAATAGCAAGCAAATTCCTATACGGTTCATTCATTAGAAGTTGGTTTCATTGGTAATGTATAAAATAGAATTATTGCCATAATGTGCTACCAACGTTATCGCAAACACCAATGTGACTAAAATCCCCAAAACTACCCAAAAAAATTCAGCAGTTTTCGAATTAGCTCAAAATGAGCCAACATCAGTGTTCGAGCTCAGGAGAATTTTTTTTTTTTGTTTTAATGCATCACTGAAATCACTTGGGATAATATGTTAAATTTACATAATAGGCTCAAAAATTCCCTTCCCACACTCAAAAAATTCCCTTTGTAACGCTCAATTCGTTCCAAGCAAAATTCAGCTTAAAAGTTTTGATTTAAGTGGTTGGCGTTTGCTTCATATGTCCATACGTGCTCTAAGGTACTTTGGCAAGCAATAAACATTCGGCGTTTCTGAAACATAATCCGCCAGGATTACTTGATATCTTTCCTGTACAACATTGAGAGGAAAACATTTGACATCACGATGTAGCCTCTGAACATTTTTAGCTCAGCAGTATCTGCTACGAATTGACCGTAAAGGGCCAATTCCATGGACACCTTCCACAAATGTATAGCTGCAAACTTTTACGATTTTTCATTTCCACTATTTAATATATTTTAAAAATTAACCAATATCGTGCTCTAGCTCAGGTGAAATTTAGCTTTTTTGTTTCAATGCATCACTGAAATCACTTGGGATTTCATGTTAAATTTACATAATAGGCACCGCTACACTCAAGAATTTCCCTTTGTAATGCTCAATTCGTTCCAGGGTACTCTAGCAAGCAATAAACATTCGGCGTTTCTGGAACATAATCCGCCATGATTACTTTATATAATTCCTGTACTACATTGAGAGGAAAACATTTGACATCACGATGTAGCCTCTGAACATTTTTAGCTCAGCAGTATCTGCTACGAATTGACCGTAAAGGGCCAATTCCATGGACACCTTCCACAAATGTATAGCTGCAAACTTTTACGATTTTTCATTTCCACTATTTAATATATTTTAAAAATTAACCAATATCGTGCTCTAGCTCAGGTGAAATTTAGCTTTTTTGTTTCAATGCATCACTGAAATCACTTGGGATTTCATGTTAAATTTACATAATAGGCACCGCTACACTCAAGAATTTCCCTTTGTAATGCTCAATTCGTTCCAGGGTACTCTAGCAAGCAATAAACATTCGGCGTTTCTGGAACATAATCCGCCATGATTACTTTATATAATTCCTGTACTACATTGAGAGGAAAACATTTGACATCACGATGTAGCCTCTGAACATTTTTAGCTCAGCAGTATCTGCTACGAATTGACCGTAAAGGGCCAATTCCATGGACACCTTCCACAAATGTATAGCTGCAAACTTTTACGATTTTTCATTTCCACTATTTAATATATTTTAAAAATTAACCAATATCGTGCTCTAGCTCAGGTGAAATTTAGCTTTTTTGTTTCAATGCATCAGTGAAATCACTTGGGATTTCATGTTAAATTTACATAATAGGCACCGCTACACTCAAGAATTTCCCTTTGTAATGCTCAATTCGTTCCAGGGTACTCTAGCAAGCAATAAACATTCGGCGTTTCTGGAACATAATCCGCCATGATTACTTTATATAATTCCTGTACTACATTGAGAGGAAAACATTTGACATCACGATGTAGCCTCTGAACATTTTTAGCTCAGCAGTATCTGCTACGAATTGACCGTAAAGGGCCAATTCCATGGACACCTTCCACAAATGTATAGCTGCAAACTTTTACGATTTTTCATTTCCACTATTTAATATATTTTAAAAATTAACCAATATCGTGCTCTAGCTCAGGTGAAATTTAGCTTTTTTGTTTCAATGCATCAGTGAAATCACTTGGGATTTCATGTTAAATTTACATAATAGGCACCGCTACACTCAAGAATTTCCCTTTGTAATGCTCAATTCGTTCCAGGGTACTCTAGCAAGCAATAAACATTCGGCGTTTCTGGAACATAATCCGCCATGATTACTTTATATAATTCCTGTACTACATTGAGAGGAAAACATCTCTGAAACTGAGCAGTTTATGCGACGAATTGACTGTAAAGCTCCAATTCCTTGGACACCTTTCACAAATGCATAGGTGCAAACTTTTACTCTTTTATTTTTCTACTATTTAATATTTTTGTTTTGTTTATTTAATCGGAGAATTTTCAGATTAAATTAGGAGAATTTTTTTCTGCTTTAAAAGTGGTTACATAAAAGCGTAAACTTTGCAACTGTATGTGTCAATCAGTATGTGGACCAATCAAGCAATCATCAACCGTCCCAAGCAAAGCATTTTAGCTAAATCGCAACTGGAACGATTACAAATGGAATTTGTTGCGCGTACTCTTACCAAATATATAAATTTAACATGTCGTTGGGAGTGAGCTCATTGATGTTATCCAAACAAAAAGCTAAATTGCTCCTGAACTAGAACATTCCTATGGTTTATTCGTGGGCTAATTCAGGAGAAGCTGAAGAAATGGAAAATGTTTTGGTAAATTGGATTGATTGTTACTGGTAGGGTTATTGTAATATTGCCGGTTACAGATTTTGCCAAAAATTCAATTTTGCACTTCGTTAATGTTTATGCACTTATAGATCGCCGTTAAATAACAGAATTTTGTTATAAATGGTGTAACCTTATAGGGTTTCTGTTTATTTTGCGTATAAATCATTCAGAAACTTTACAATTTTGGATTTCTTTTTCAGTTTTGACGACGTCTTTATGTTTTATCTATTATAACATGAAAACTGTTAGAGATAGAATAAGTTTTGTGTGTTTTATGATCCACGTGTCTCTTTTATCAATCCCTTTTGTTTGGAAGATTAGGTCAAATTCACCCTGTATATTGTAAACATTTAAACGAGGCATTACGCAGCATTTATCTACGTATTTATCTACGTATTACGCAGCTATATGTTACATCACGTAGGTGTGTGTATATCAAGATCAGAGATAAAATATATATACATAAGTTTCTGATCACTTCGTTGATACGTAACGCGGCTACTCTACTTTGTGTTAGACCGGACCTTGAATTTTGAGTGTGAGCATAATGTCGCGTCCAACGAGGACGGTACTCTGAAATGATATCATTCTAAAAAGAACATTCTTATATATATTATATAAAAATTGTTTAGACATAGAATAATCACCAATAAAAAGTGTTAATTAGATAAGAAAATATTATTTCTAATTTAATTTTACTCCTAAAGCAACAGATACCAGTACATTTTACATTTCATTTCAGAAAGGAAAAGAATTTGGCAAACAATCGGCATCTTAACGCCTGCAGTGTCAGGATCACTATCAAAATCCATATATAGGAGAATTTTAACTTATGATATAATGCTCTTTATCTAATCGCATATTACCATTTATAATTATTCGTATATTTTTCGTTAAACATTTTTCATTTCAAGTCCGATCTGAAAATAATTGATTTTGGCTTTCAATCGAAGACACCATTTCTCTCTCATTTTCAGACATCTGAGGGTTGTGTAAATCTGATGGTATTTTACGTTTAGCTGACAACTGTATTTGTCTGTACAAGGAATTTCTTCAAAGCGTCGCTTCCAACATAAACGAGGGTTTCAGCAATGCAGCTAAAGCGCCAATTTGAGCGTTCGTGTGTGTGCGTGGAAGGATTACATGAAACTACACTCACTTAAATATACGCTAGAAAATTAAAAACAAATGAAGAAATAAACATCAAAAGTTTATTTTAGCACAGACACTTTACCTAAAAATGGTGTTAATTATGATAGTATTGTGTTATTCGAAAGGTTGCTTCCGTTTGTGGAAACAAATCCGTACCGGAAAATCGATTATTAGACATTAGCTATCGGTATTAATGTCTAATAATTAAATGATAGAAGTTTCTTACTTAAAATATTTGACCGAATAGAATCTCGTTAAATATTCTGTTATAAAATAAACAAAAACAACAAAAACAAAGTAATAATAATATGTAAAATTAAGTGTTAGTTTTGAAAATTCTAGAGTTTTGTACAATTTCAGTTTGAAAATGACTGCTTAAACTTATCTTTTTAACATTACTTGAAAGAAGAGATGATTTTGAATCGAATGTTCGGTGTCGTATCTCAGATTTTACTGTTACAATTTGTAGATAAAAATGTTTAATGTGATCACATTTTTAATTTTTTTTTGGACTAGATATAATAAATGACATGCCACATGTATTTATTTGTATTAAAGTGCACAATCCAAAAGAAGTTTGTTACGTTAATATAAGGTTTTCATAATTTATTGGATCTTAGCATTAAAAAAACAAAAACATTATTTGTCTAAGAATATTATATGCACATTCTATGAATACCTTTTCTGGGATATTTTGTAAAATTTGAGTCATTATCTACTCCTCTTTGTCTATTTAATCTGTGTTTGTGTTTTTATAGCCACCACTTAAAAAATATCCTTACTTCATTTTGCTTATTTTTTTTATACATCTTTAAATTACAATGTGAAATATTTGGTCCACCTTGATGATAATTGCACTTATTTAAACTGATGCTTAAATTATTCATCAAGAAGTCTTTCATCGTATGTTAAAATTGCAATAGAAACAAGTTGGAAATTGTACGTCAAACGTGACAAATGAGGTGCGTTCGTACTATAGCTAGTTATAGAAATATTCAGATCTTGATGATTTTTAATTCTGCGAAATGAATTATATTGTCTGCAGATTAATTTCTGTAATAAAAAAAGTATCTCGGTCGCTTGACGATTAAACTTCGGAAGCTCCTATAACAAGAAAGCACCGATTTATTTTAAAAAATTCAAATTTCTTAATAAATATTTTTATTAATATCTCCTAAAGTTTTGATTCGATTTTTATAAAATTTGAAATGTCTCGACAAAATTCTGCAAAGATAATATATCTTAAATTTCCAACCATTCGGTTGGGTAGTTTTTGCGTTGTTATATGCGGACGGACGGACCAAGCGACGACAATAGGTGCTACGTATTTATATAATTACGAACGCACCTAAAAAAGCCTTCCGCTCTGTACCAGGAAGAAAAGGTAACTTTTGTATATCTTCATTTTAAAATTTTAGCTAATGTTATTCGAAAGCTTCAATCTAAATTACAAAGAATCCAATTACAGAAGATTCGTTAATATTGAAATTGAATAAGAAATTAGCCAAATTATACTGAGCTATATCCAAGTTGGCTTCATTTATGCAAGCTTATTTTAGTCGCCGAATTTGGCGATATTTCAATATTACAACAATGAAACATAATAATTTGCGAGAAATAACGGTCACTAAATCTCATAAATTAATCCCTGATTTTTTTTCAATCTGCTGCCTTGTCTGAAATTGTCTGCCACCCTAGAATTTCAAACTGTTATATGTCAACCATTTTTAAGATAAACGCAAAAGAAAAACGCTCCGGAATCCTTCTATCAATGTCTAACACGTAAACGAAAAATAAATTTGAATTTCTGACTTTTTGTATATTTCTTTGAATTTTAAAGATTTTAGTGGCCACCATTTCAAAACAATACGGCGGACTAAGCTGGCCAACGAACTCGGTCGAGATATTAGTGTGCTTAATACACACATTTAGTTTCATCCAAATCCGTTTAGAAATACGTGTGCTATCGTATGATATAGATCATATATATATATTTGAACGGAGGGTGGTTTTGGGGGTCTGGGGATCATGATCGGTGAAAATATACCGAAATTTTGCAGAATTGCTATATCTAAATTTTACTTTTTGTATTAAAAGCTACCTAAAACAAATTACGACAGACAAATAATGATATTATAAAATATTTAAAGCTGATAAAGTGATATTTAGGCCACGTGAGGGTTGACAAAGATAAAGATTAAGTAAAGGTATAAAAGTTCACATATTTATTTTGTTATACATTTTTACTTACATATAGTGCATTGTTAAAAATGCAAATGTATTTTTAAATTCTCACTACTCTATTTTAAATCGTTAATGTAAATGAAACTTCATTATTTTATTTATTAAATATTTGTTTTATATTTTCAATGCAGTGACAATGTGTTAAAAAAAAATATTTTCTTAGGTGAAAAAAATAATTTTATTCCAAAATGATTTTTTTAAGTAACAAAATTCTAATAAAAATATGCTCTTTAATATGTATTTAGGAAACATACTTTAAAATTTAATTTGATAAAAATAAGTTTAATTACCTTTAAATATAACTAAAAATATTATTCATTTTTTTAAAATATATAATGCAACAATAAAAGTTTAATTAACTGATATTTAGATGTAAAAACTAAAAAATATATTTTTCAAATCAAAATATTTTTAAACACCGGTATAATTTTTTACTTTATTATTTATTTATTTATAACAAATAATTTCTTTATATTAATTCCTCCAGGATATCTTTTCATAATGCAAAAGCAGCAACTTTCGAAACAAGATTCATAATTCTTTTTTTATTCTTTTTATAAATTTCTTTCATTTATTCCGTAATAATTATTCCGGAAACAATAGATAAAAAAAACCTTTCCTCTTAAGTAAATTTATAATATGAATGCGGTAAAAATAATAATATTATTTATTTATATATTTTTTTTCTCTTATATTGTTGATACAAAAAATAATTAATATAAACTTTTAGCTACAACAGATTTTCTTGAGTGATGATAATTAAAGACAAATAATATAGTTTAAGTTTATAAATTATTTCCTTAGTTTTGTATATCTGTAGGCTTCGGTAATTTCTTTTTTTTTTCGTTTACATATTTCTTTTTTTTTTTATGTTTGTTTTATTTCTTTTGTTAAAATTTATCTATTCTATGTTATCTAATATGTAACAAAAGAATAGTAAACGTTTTCTGGACACAGATAATTGTTTATGTTTCAGTTGTTGGGTATAAGAGAAATGGTCCAAATAATACAACAGCTTTGTTGTTTTTAATATTTACTATTTCAGTTTAATGCTAATGCTTTCTGTTCTTTATACATTAAAGGTTTTTGTGATTGAAAGTATTTACATGTTTTTGTCTTAATTATTTGAGCATTGAATTTAATCTCACATTATTATAATAACTTATAATCAGAATAGTGACAAAATCATTACAGTTGTGCATCTATAGAGATGTTATCCCATTTTCAAAAAGTGAATATTAAAATAATGCAAATGCGTACACATGTAGCATATAATTTTAATTTTCAAAAAGAATTCATTAAAAATTAATACTGTCATTTGAGAAAAAGTTCGGATAAACAAAGTCTCAACAAAAGCTTCATGATAAACTTTTTTGTATAACGCATTTGTGTAGTAAAAATTGTCTAAATCGGACAAGAGTATAAGTCAATATATAAAACCATCCCACATAATAATGTTACAATTTTAATCAATATACATGTATTATTTTCTTCATAAAAGAGTCCTGTTCCGGCCAATTCGTGAAAGACCTTGCACAGTTTGAACTATCTCACTTTGAATTGAAACGAAGTAATTCTTGTGTTGACATGTATATTTTCAAATGTAACTATTTATTTTTGTTTACATTTTATAAAGAGTATTTTAATGAAATAATTCTTGTGTTCAAATGTAGAA
Source organism: Maratus michaelseni (assembly GCA_963931845.1). Lineage (NCBI taxonomy): Eukaryota > Metazoa > Arthropoda > Arachnida > Araneae > Salticidae > Maratus > Maratus michaelseni. The sequence continues at coordinate 450,391,576 of OZ007589.1, read as the reverse complement.
TTTCAAATGTAACTATTTGCTTTTTAGCTCACAGTCTGAGAGCTAATGTGCCCGCCGATTCTGTATGAACGTACATATGTATGTATATACGTAACACGATAACTCTTGATAGAAATAACCGTTTTTTTCAAATTTTGTTTATAGGTACATTGAGATAAGGCGCTTCCCTGATTAGTTTTGAGGGTTCATTTGTTAAGTATAACGAGGTAACGGGTGGCTGACCCCCCAATAATTTTTATAAATGGGTTTTTCATGCAGAATTATCCGATTTTCTTCAAATTTTGTATATATGCTCATTGAAAAAAGGTGCTTTGTTGATTAGTTTTGGGGGTTCATTGGTTAAGTATAAAGTGGGTAACAGGGGCTAATCCTTCCCCCTTAATTTAGATAAATGGGTTTTGCATGCAGAATTATACGATTTTCTTCAAATAAAATCTATAGGTTCATTGTGGTAAGACGCTTCCCTGATTAGTTTTGGGGGTTCATTGGTTAAGTATAAAGGGGGATACGGTGGGCTAATCCCCTTAATTTAGATAAATGGATTTTTTCATGCAGATTTATCTGATTTCCTACAAATGTTGGATATATGTCCATTGTAAAAAGGCTTCCCTGATTAGTTTTGGGGGTTCATTGGTTAATTATAAGGGGGGGGGACGGGGAGATGTCCCTTTTTACATTTTTTACATGAGATTTTTCTATTTTGGATTGAGAGCTACGCAAAACAAATTACGGTACGCATTTAATGGCATTATAAAATATTTAAAGCTGATAAAGTGATTTTTAAGCCACGTGAGGGCTGACAAAGATTAAGTAAATGTGTAAAATTTCATACATTTTTACTTATATATGGTTACATATAGTGCATTGTTAATGATTGAAATGTATTTTTAAATTCTCACTACTCTATTTTAAATAATTAATGTAAATTTAACTCCATTATTGTATTTATTAAATATTTGTTTTATATTTTCAATGCAGTGACAATTTATTTAAGAAATAAAAATGTTTTCTTAGGGGAAAAATAATTTTATTCCAAAATGTTTTTTTAAATCACAAAATTCTAATAAAAATATGCTCTTTAATATGTATTTAGGTAACATACTTTATAATTTAATTTGATAAAAAAGTTTAATTACTTTTAAATATAACAAAAAATATTACACATTCTTTTTATAATACATAATGCAACAAAAAATGTATAATTAATTGAAATTTAGACGTAAAACTAAAAAAATTATTATTTACATCAAAATATTTTAAGAAAACGGCATAATTTTTACTTTATCATTTCTTTCTTTATAACAAATAATTTCTTTATGTCAATTCCTCCAGGACATTTCTTCATAATGCAAAAGCAGCAACTTTCAAAACAAGATTCATAATTCTTTTTTTTTTCTTTTTATAAATTTCTTTCATTTATTCCGTAATAATTATTCCGGAAACAATGGATAAAAAAAATCTTTTCTCTTCAGTAAATTTATAATATGAATGTGGTAAAAATAATAATATTACTTGTTTATATATTTTTTCTCTTATATTGCTAATGCGATAAAGATTTAATATAAACTTTTAGCTACAACAGATTTTCTTAAGTGATAATAATTAAAGACAAATAATTTAGTTTAAGTTTATATATTATTTCCTTAGTTTTGTATATCTGTAGGCTTCGGTAATTTCTTTTTTTTTCGTTTACATATTTCTTTTTTTTTATGTTTGTTTTATTTCTTTTGTTAAAATTTATCTATTCTATGTTTTCTAATTTGTAACAAAAGAATAGTAAACGTTTTCTGGACATACATAATTGCTTATGTCTCAGTTGTTGGGTATAAGAGAAATGATGCAAATAATACAACAGCTTTGTTGTTTTTAATATTTACTATTGCAGTTTAATGCTAATTCTTTCAGTTCTTTATGAATTAAATGTTTTTTGTGATTAAAAGTATTTACATGTTTTTGTCTTAAATATTTTTTGCATTGAATTTAATCTCACATTATTATAATAACTTATAATCTGAATAGTGACAAAATCATTACAGTTGTGCATCTATAGAGATGTTATCCCATTTTCAAAAATGAATATTAAAATAATGCAAATGCGTACACATGTAATATAATTTTAATTTTCAAAAATAATGCATTAAAAATTAATACTGTTACTGTAAAAAAAACGTTCGGTTAAATAAAGTATCAACAAAAGTTTCATGATAAACTTTTTTTCTATAATGCATTTGTTTAGTAAAAACTGTGTAAATAAGACAAGAATAAGTCAACATATAAAACCATCCAACATAATAATATTACACTATTCATCAATAGATATTTTTTTTATGACAGACGCTGTCATCTTCCTGAAGGAATCCTGTTCCGTCCAATGCGTGAAAGACCTTGCCCAGTTTGAACTATCTCACTTTTAAGTGAAATGAAGTATTTTGATAAATGAAGGGTTTTGTTAAACTTGGAATATTGCCGAAGCATTAAGTGGTTCAACTTGTTTTGCCCTCTAGCGACTCTCTAAGTGAACTATGAATTATTTGACTGTCACACTGAACAGAAATTAATATACATTCAATGAAAGTAAGGTTATCTAAATTTTTCAAATTTTTGACTTGTTCCACTGAACATAAATTAATATACATTCAATGGAAGTAGGGTTATCTAAATTTTTAAAATTTCTGACTGGCTCCACTGAACATAAATTAATATACATTCAATGAAAGTAGGGATATCTAATTTTTTCACATTTTTGACTTGCTCCACTGTTATTCTAACTCCCGTAATTCTCAATGTTGTTCAGTTTGTCTAATCGAAGCTTGGAAGTGACAAATCTCACGAGTGGAAATTAGCAGTAATAGTGGAAACTTGTGGTTAATAATAGTCCAGTCTGCGTCATCAGGGTAAACACGTTCCGGCGTACACGACGTAGAAGCATTTATAGGGCATTTCTTCTCCTATATTATGATGATTTCGGACAGCCGTCTAACAATCTTAAAGGCGTTCCGGCTAATTCGATAAAGACCTATTACCCGAGTGCATGCGCTTTTGAAATTTTCTTCCTGTGAACTGAAAAATAGTAATTGTTCTATTGTCATGTAGATTCGTACATGTATCGCTATGAATGGCTCTTTAAATGTTTTTTTTTTCTCATCTTAATAAATGTTTTGTTTTAATCGAGTAATTATTTGCGGGAAATATGGCACTGAACCACTTTTAAGTATCATTAGAATTTAACTGTAGATATGTTTAATACCGCAAGATTTGTTTCGATTAAAGATTAGATAACACCATTCCAATTAACAGAAATGTTCTTTCATTTGTAGCGTGTAGCAGAAGATAAACAAACGGAAAACAACTGGAAATAAATACATAGATAAATATTTAAAAATATTACATAGAATAGATAGTAAATATAAATATTATCTATATTTCAAAAAGTTCTTATAAAGTAAAAATATTTTTTTTAAATATACATAAGTAGCAAAATTATTTTAAAAAAAATTATGTTTAATAATTAACAGAACATGTTGCGTAAAGCTTTTTCAGGAAATTTTAATTGCAATTTTTAGGTTTTATAGCGACCTTTATGCTTGCTGTTGTTAAATTAATTTGAAACATTTTATTAAATAATGATTGTAACATTCTATCTTTAAATTGATAAACACAATATCTTTGTAGAGAGTAAAGAAAACAATACCCAAACAACAACCATAAGATGAAAGAATTCGACCGTAAAATAAATTTAACAACGAAGATACTGAATGCTGCATGTAAATGAATTCCATGTTCTTTTTACGTCCGAAATATGCATAAAGGGGAAGTTCAAAGAATCTTGGGATATCATTATCTTTCTTAGAATACATTTATTTATCAAACCATTCAAAATTTAGCATTATTTTGCACACTTTTGTTTTACTGGAAACATTGTATATGTTAGTATTTCATTTCCATAAAAGCAGAAACAAAAATATTAAAAAAAAATCTAATAAAATAGTATAGTTTATTAGTATTAATTTAATTAATACGCTTTAATAGAATATATAAAACATTATTAGCTGAAGTATTACATTATTGGTTTAAGTAATGTCTGTATTAAAAAATAATTGTATTTCTGTTAAATATGAGATCAAATAGAAACAGAACAGTGGGTATAATTAAGTTAATTTTTGTATGAGAGTGTTGAAACTTCGTGTAAAGGTATAGAACGGGAGGTAAGGAAGAGCACAATGCACAAATGGATTTGCCCTAGGTAGTCAGGTAGAAGTAATAATATATGCCGGTGGTCGATAAGCCGTATCGTCCGGCCGAAAATCTGGTGAAGTTTCGGTGGACAGGGTTGGAATACTAACTTTATAGTTCGGATCTTTCGCCATATGACTTTCTCAAATTTGATCCACTTGAAACGACTTTGAAGGTTCGCCGTTATAACTCGGACAGTAAAGTCATGGGCAATGTTCTAAACTGGTTCCGATTTAGCGAAAGGACTTCTACTGATCAAGATATTCATCAATTGGTAAAACAGTAGGACAAGTGCTCGTGTAGCTTTGGAGATTATGTTTGAAATAAACTATGTTATTTCCTTCTGTGTTTCGTGTTCTTTTTTTCATTTGATCCACCCTAATATGAATCATGTGCAATAAAATATTTAATTTGTTTACGAGATTTTATCATTGTGATTTTCATCTGTGAGATTTTATCATTCATATCACATATAGTAACACCTGTCAGAAGTGAACCTGTGTATAACAAATTCATGCTTTTAACGTAATTTAGTCATGGCATTGTTAAAAAGAAAGTAGCACAATAACAATAGTCTGCACAAAAACAAGTTTAATCCAAAGTGTTACTTCTGTTTTTTATAGTTCTGTGTTTTCAGCTGATAACACAGACTAGCTAAACAAAAGAGAATAAAATAGCATCAAATATCGTTATTGTAGCCCAAATATTACATTTAAATTTGTAATTGGTTCAGAGTGATTTATATTTGCATATTTAGTATTATTTCAAAATTACGATATAGTATAAACTAATACAAGTTATGGACAAAACGATGGAGAAACACTATGTAAAATATTAATAATCTTGATTATAAATACTGCATAACGATATCGTTGGCTTTCAGAATTGTTTGCAGTCATTTCCGAACAAACAAAATGGTCCTGCATAGATTTCACAGGAATTTTGTGTATTACTCACACAAAATCTTGGTAAGTTATTTTGCTAAGTATTGAGGCAGAGAGAGAACTCAAATAATATTCAACAACATTGACCATAACATTTCAATAATATTAATACAGAGGGTTTTTAGAGGCCATGTAGATGTAAAACAACAGCTTGATTCTCTAACTACTCGAAAACAATGTCTACGTGTGGATTTGCTACGCATGTGATAAAAAACAACACACACAGGGTTTAAACTTTGCTTGTAGTTGTTATCAGCGTCATGATGTACTAGGATTAACCCCTTAAGCGCCATATTCAATTCAGTGATAGTATGCTGCATACCAACTATGTTAAATTTCGTGAAAAATACAAAACAATTTCAAAAATACAAAATTTATACCCAAAATTCTAAATGAATAATATTAATTTATGCAATCACGAAAAGTCTGTCATTATATAAAATACAAATTACTACTATAACTTTCTGGTATGAATTCAAAATTTTGAATTAAAAAAAGGCCAAACTTGCAACCTGGACTTACGCCACGTACGTCCTGGTATTTCAGATAGAGGTGTTCATGACGTACGCAGGTACTTCGTGGTGCTTAAGGTGTTAATATTGGTCCAGAGAGACGGCTGTAGCACAACTGAACCTCCGCCATGTTTTCTATTTGGCAACAAAGAATCCGGATCATGAACGTCTGAGGGTATTTTCCAGAGATTCAGAAATCTAAAAGAGTATAAAAGAGAGTCATCTAATCAATGGTTTTTATGTATTATGTTATAAAACACACGTATTAGACAGTGGTAACATTTCTCCCTCAATTTGAATTTTAATCGCTTATGATTGGTTTTAGAAAACTGAACACCTGGATTTTTGAAGCTATTTTCTTACTATGTTGGTTCTGCTTTTGTTTATGAGCACGATATTTAGTATTTTTTCTGCTGTATTAGATTTATTATTCCGCAACAACCCTATGTAATGCTGATCTATCTCTATCATTTAACACACATTTCTGATCATGTTGGTATTTGTCAGAAGCTGTTTTTCCAATGTTACTCATTGTTGTCATAATAATAAATATTGTATCTCATGTTAAAACAAAAATTACTACAGTTCACGAAAGTAAACATGAAACTTTTAAATATATAAACAATTCCATTTTATGTAAAAAATGAATGAGGATTTTTATGGGTTTTTGTGAGGTATGTTTTTTTATAAAAAAATTATGGTGTCAACACGTATGGTGTGTTACAAATCACACCGGATAAAAAATATTATTACGTTAGATATGACTAAATAAATGTCAGGTACACTCTATATAAACAAAAATCAAAACGATACTTTCTATCCAAACTTTTCAAAATAATGTGTTTTTTACTTCGGTACCATAAACATCTCTGCAACGGAAGATCCTATTTCCTTGTGGTTTTTTAAACGAAAGATTATGTATTTCACTAGACACTGCGATGTTTTTTTATGATTTTTTTTTATTCAACCTTCTTTTATAAACAAAACAGTCTCATAATTTGTGTTTTTATCTGTTACATTAAACTTAACAGTCCACAATTTCGTTGAGAAAGCAAAATTTTCAAAACAAATCGTCAGTTTACGACAATACAATTATATATAAAACAAATTTGGAATGCTTCAATTCACCTTTATGAAATTAAACTAAAAAGTACACACAAAAACATGCGATTCCATTACATAAAATATGATTAAAACTCTATTTAGATTTTATAACATTAAAATAAATCGAGCACTTACGGCTGTGAACCCAACCTTCATCAGGATTTATAATTAAAACAGGTCTTAAAACCCAAACGTCAAGACCATAATCTTGTCAACAGTATGTGTCCGTACTGCGAGCCTACGGGAGAATTCAAATCATGCACATTCGTACAACGGGCGGTACCATTGCATAGAAAAACTTCGGCTGGAACAGGGGAGATTTTTTGAGAAACTTCGGCACACTCTTTTTGGTTATGGAATAAATTTTATAGCTAAACCTCCAACTAAAATGAATAATTTATTGGCCGCGAAGATTGATACTGTCCCACCTCATGAAATGTCCGGAGTATATGTTATTTCATTTAACACCAATGAGGATGGACAACTAGAATATAAAGGAATGACAACAAGAAAATTGAAATACCGTATAAATGAACAAAAAAGAGATCTAAATTTTAACAAACCATCCACTGCTCTATCGAGACTTCGCCGAACCCGAAACGTTACAATAGCTTTTAACAAAGCTAAAGTAATATGCCCTATGAGGAATTACTATGATTTAATAATTCCAGAATTTGTGGACATTATAAATAAGCATAGAAAAGTGTGCAATGATGTACTGTCTTACAATATTCTGAGTATATGGCTTAATTTAATCAAGGAACAGTAAAATGTGATTTTTATCCCGTTTTTCCTTCTTTCCTCACCTTTTTGCTATGCATTGGTACCGGCCGTTGGTCGAATGTGAATGATTTGAACTCCCCCGTGGGCTCACAGTACAGAGACATACTGTTTACAAGAATGTGATCTGGACGTTTGTGTTTTAACACCTGTTTGAATTATAAATCCTGATGAAGGCTGGGTTCACAGCCGAAAGTGCTCGATTTATTTTACATAAAATCTAAATAAAGTTTTAATCATCCTTTAGGTAATGGAATAGCACGTTTTTGTGTGTACTTTTTATTTCCACACAGTTATATTTAATTGTAAATCACTAAGAGAGTTATCTCGTATCGCGGTGCGTTTTAACACCTACATTGTCCAAAAGGCGCATTTTTAAACTAGTATATATATAAATAAGTTGTTGAATGTTGCTATTCCCTTTTTTATATGAAAACCTACGGAATTTTTAACTCTTTCCAAGGCATTAAGAAGGAAACAAAAAAGACTTCATGAAATATTCTTATTTTGGCAATGAAAAACTCCCATTCTTTCTTAAGATGCACTCATCTTCGAAAGTCCGCTGGAAATCCACCAGTGTTAACGCGTAGGAATTGTGTAAAATGCTGTGTTGAAGACAAATGGTTCTGTATATAGTAGACGAACTCAAAATGGTTAATTTCTTATAATATTTCTATTGTATTTTAATTGCTATTACAGACAATTTAACCATCAAAGACTAGTATTTTGGAGACGGTTCACATATTTTGGCATCTCCTTGTATTCTGAATTCTTAGAATAACATATGTTAGCACAATCAGTGTATATCTACTAATGGTGTAGCGCAAGGATTATCATAATGCGTAATAGGTCTCGTACGCAATCCTTCAGATAAGGGTGCACAAACGTTTTTATAGCAATGGAGTGGAGTTAAACAAAATTTTCTGGCGTTGTGCTATAACTCGAAATATAGCCACATTAATATTTTGACGGTGCATTCTAATTTGTTTTTACTTGTTTTCTAAAGTGTCTGCCCTCTCTTGATTTGTCAGTTTTTTCTATACATGTAGTATGTTTTAGTCAATTTAAGGCTGTGGAATACGCGTTTACTTAACTTTTGCAACTTTTTTTCTATTAGCTCAATTTTTCCTTGTGACATATGAATCCTTTCATCTCTTGACAAGGACTTTGTCCCCTTTATTTATAATTCGTTCCAAAAAATGGATGGTTTGGTTTTTCCACTAGAGGGTTTTCTAATTTCTAATTGTTTTTTGTTTTCTGGGGGAAGGGGTTACTGATCGGCCATTCAAATTACTCATATCATTGTGTTTTTCTTCCCTCACACTATTATGACACATAACTATAAAGTGCATATATAAACATAGCTTTATATACAAAACATTGCTTTATGACTAAAAAATAGAATATGTATAGCTATGTCATAGTGTTAACATTAAATATATTTAATGTTAACATATAATAATAGATAATAATAATAATAACAATAACATATAATAATAATATAATAATAATAATAATAATAATAATAATAATAATAACATATAATAATAATAATATTAACATACAATAATAATAATAATAATAATAATAACATATAATAATAATAATATTAACATACAATAATAATAACGATAGATATATCTATCTCTTCTTTCCCTTGATTTTCAACCAGTGTATAAGAAATAATGCAGAAGCTGATTTTTCTTTTGAAACAACTTCTAATTTTTTTAAAGTTGTTATTAATGTATGGAAATTGGTTATAACACGATGTGTATCACTAAAGCATAATTTTCACGGTTCTTTCATTTTCATTTTCAGTTATTTTACTCTGTCTTCTGACATAATATTCCATGTAATTTGTATACTAGGACTTCCCTCAAAGGGATTAGTCTGAGTGCTATTGCTGAGAACATAGGGTTAACAATTACAATATAAAGAAAAAGAGCAAATTAAATGATAGAATTACAAAATATCATATATAAATTCATATACACTGTTAAAAAAATAGAAAAGAAGTACCGTTCATCAGATGTGTTGTCATAATTTTTTTTAACATGTGGCAAAGGATCTCATTTTCTTAAGCGCGTATTGCGCAAAACTTGAAAAAAAAAAAAAAAAAAAAAAAAAAAAAAAAACGCCGGATCTTTTAAAACGCTAAGCTTTTTAAAGTTACGTAATTGGATTTGCAGCCAATAGATTATTCTATCAAGCGTGGCTTAACGCAAATTTAATTTCATTGTTGCACCTTTTTTGTGTGTGAATTTAAAATTTTTCTTCCTTGATTATATATCTATTATTTGTATAACTGTTTATAAAGACTCTTACACTTCAAACCACATTGATAGCATGTTTTGCTACAAACCAGATGGCAAAACTATAGTCTAAATTACTATTAAAGTATAGAAAAAATCTTTCGATGATTTCTGTAAAATAACTTTTACATTAAATCTCCATATCGGCAAAATTGAAAATTATATATATTACAAAGTTAAGCTTAACAGATACTTCTTGATTATTCTATAGGAGGCTCTGCCCCCTGCGCCTTTAATGCGCCTTTACAGCGCCAATCCGCAGACTTTTCTTTTGCCTGTCTGTCTGTCTCTCCACAATCTGTCTGTTTCCCTATCCGTTTTTCTGCCCGTCTCTCTAACTGATTGTCTATCTCTCTACACGTCTCGCTACCTGTCTCTATATTTCTCTACCGGTCTCGCTACCCGTCTCTATATTCCTCTACCAGTCTCGCTACCCGCCAATCTATTTCTCTAACCGTCTGTCTATCCGTCTAACTACTTGTATGTCTAGCCGTGTCTCTATCCACTTCTCTACCCATTTGTCTATCTGTCTCTCTACCCGTCTGGCTATACGCCTCTCTACCCATCTTCTTACCCATCTCCCTACCCATCTACTGTCTCTCTACTCGTCTGTATACCCGTCTCACTATCCGTCTGTTTTTGTACCCGACTCTTCACCCGTCTCGCTATCAATCTCATTACCCGTCAGTCAACTCGTCTCTGTACTCATCTCTCTACTCGTCTCTTTATCTACCATGCTACGCGTATCACAATCTTTCTCGCTACATTCCAGTCTACCGGTGTCTCTACCCGTCTCGAGACCCATCTCTCTACCCCTCTGTCAACCCTCTTTTTACCTTTCTCTCTAGCCGTCTGTCTATTTGTTTCGCTACCCGTCAGACTACCTATGTCGCTACTCGTCTCTCTACCCATCTCACTACCCGTCTTTCTACCTCTCGCCACCTCTTCCCAATATTTAAACAGTTCATTTATTATACAGAAGCCGTTTATCAGTTATTAAATGCAAACAGAAGTAATTTATCTAATAAGTGTAATCAGATGCATTTTTTTAAAATACATACATAAACCTGAATAATAATTCATCAGTTTTGTGTTCATAGTTGTTTATATCATTTGACATTAAATCTCAACTTCTTAAACCTGAATTGTCTCAAGCTTTTTAAAAAAACCACAAGGTCTGTATAACTGCAAAGTACCCTGAGGGCTATATTAGCTACATGTTATTAAGTTTCGTTATCGCATTTGCAGCCAATTGCTTATGTCAGAAAGCGTGGCTTAACGCCATTTTAAATTCATTACTGTAACTTTCTTTTCTTTTCTTTTCTTTTTTTATTTTGGGGGTGGGGGGCTAGGGGGGAAGGGTTTAAAATATATACATTTAAATTAAAACTTTTGCCTCCATGCAATTAGTGTTGTTTGTATTATTAACTAATACCTTGTAGACCGAGCTTCATTTCAAACAAATGTAAAAGACTTCTTCTACAGTTTTTTTTTGTAGGAGAAACTTTCGAAATTGGGCCCAAAGCCAATCGGAGTATTTAATATCATTATTGTAACTCTTATAGAGTTAAAACAATATTGTTGCTAGCTTTACTCTTGTTTGAGACCAACCTTGCATGTGTATCTGAATGCGAAAAAGTTTCGTATCCTATGTCGGTTGGCGAAAAAAATTTTAAATGGTGCCAAAAGGTAGTTTTAGCAACTTACAAAAATTTTTCAAGAGAGCGGTAAAACATGTTTTTTAAATATTTACAAACATACGTTTATTAAAGCATGTTTTTGCGCCATCTTAAAAATTTAAGCACGATGCTAAAATGAAATTTTATCGCCATATTCGATATTTTAATAAGTAATGAAAGCACATAAACAAACTTATATAACAAACCTAAGAGGCATTTTTGTGATAAATAATTGTTATTGTCAGGGGGTTAAATTGTAAACAATTAATAAACGGCTAGTAAATAATAAATAGCATTTAAAATCTAAAGTACTTTTCGGTTAGCCGAGCGCCAGTGAAATGTATATATCTATATATACATATATATATATATGTATACGTACACACATATATGTATGTGTATATATATATGTATATATACATACATGCATATATAAATGTGTGTATGTATAGATATATGTATATATATGTATACATAGATATATAAATTTCACTGGCGCCCGGCTAACCGAAAAGTACCAAATCTAAAAATGGAGAAGTGGTCCGTATAAAAATTAAGCGCTTGATATATGTAAATCTTTTTTTATTTTTTAATATTTCCGAATGCACAGATAAAAAGGTAAAAATCTCTTTTCCAAATGCCAAATAGAAAATATACAAAATAGAAAAATATCTGCTAAAAAATATATTTACATAATACTACATCTGCAAAAAAATAAGATTTAGAAAAAGTAAGCCAAATCCTTCAGATCCCAACAATCACATCGAAAAACTTATCACCAAAAAACAACTCGCCAAATCTTACGACACAGGAGATGGATTTTTCCCTCTGAATGCAGAATATTAGTTTTTTTCTTGTACGATGGGTGATTATAACTGTTTCATTTCACATACTACATACCGTTTGATATATTGGTACTTTTATGTTATCCTGGCGCAGTTGATAAATCGCCAAATATTGTTCCTATAACATTTTCATATTGAATTCATTTCATTTAAATATAAACCTTTCACTCATTTAATTTAAAATACATGCCTTTCATTAATCCCATTTAAAATGCTAAAAAGAGAAAAAAAAGAAATAATGCCATAAATCGAATCCTTTTATTTAAACACCAAAGAATTTTTTTTTATTATTTACACATGAGAAATAAAAAAAGCTGCTATTGCTGAGATTTGCGCCAAATCTCTAATACCAAGTCTAAGTTATTGCGGGGTTTTTCTTTCAAAGAGAAAAAAATCCAGATTAATTTTCGATTTCTACTCAATTGAAATATATTTTATTGTGCTGAATATTAGTGCGTGCATATTTTTTTTGCTCCTTGTACTCCATGAACTTTTCAATTCCGATTGTCTACGAAAATCTCGCGCCGGTGAAAATGACGTACCTCAAAATTTCGTGACGTATGTACTTTAATTGTGCTTTTTTATCTATTTTTTTAATATAATTTCCAAACGGTTTAGCATTTATTCTTGGTAATAAATAGACGTCGTTGTCACCTTTTATAGGTACCTGCTGTAAAAATTTGAACGAAATCCGTTAAATATTTTTTGAGTTATGCTTGACGAAAGGTTTTAATATCCATCGTAGCTATATATGGGGCAAAGTAATACTGCGCTGTGTATGAGTCTTCGTTGCACTCAGACAATTATAGGAAAATAATTTTCTGTATGTTCAATGAAACTTTAATTTTCATATGTTTTCTATATGAAAATAAGTTTCTATATGTGAGAGAGAAATGCCAGCGTACTGCGTTGCATAGAATAAAGAGACAATATTCTATAATTAAAAAAAAAAGGAACTTGCAAAGCAAATTAAAAAAATTAATTTATTTCCATATTGTTAAGCCCGAGAAGGGACAGATATTAAAATTATTTTATTTAGTCAATGCTACAATAATGTTGCATTTTTATATTAAATCTTGCTCAGTCTATTTAATCTTAAAAAATTTAATTTAAATTTGAAACATGATATTAAAGCAACTTTAAAACATTTCATTTAGAAATCTAAATAAATCTTCAACTTTTTAAATTATTTGAACTTCTCAAGTTTCTTGTCTGTTAGAATTTGCTACAATACAAATTTTCCGTAATGCATGTAAAACTGGAAAAAAAGTTGAAGATTTATTTAGATTTCTAAATGAAATGTTTTAAAGTTGTTTTAATATCATGTTTCAAATTTAAATTTAATTTTTTAAGATTAAATAGACTGAGCAAGATTTAATATAAAAATGCAACATTATTGTAGCATTGACTAAATAAAATAATTTTAATATCTGTCCCTTCTCGGGCTTAACAATATGGAAATAAATTAATTTTTTTAATTTGCTTTGCAAGTTCCTTTTTTTTTTAATATCTCAAGTTTTTTATTAACAATTTAATATGAAGCAGATAAGATTCAAACGAGGCAAGTATGTAAAAGACTGCACATATCAAAATCAGTATTGATAATATGAAATATACAGTTCAAACATTGATTATTCTGTAAACAATTAAAATAATAAAAGTAATTTTTAACAAAAAATGTATTTAACGGACTTTAACGGATTGTTTCTCATCTTCATAATGATAATAATAAACGAATCATGTTCATTTTTGCAAATAATTTTATTCCATCGTGTTCCATCCAAATACATTTGCAACCACTTTGGAAAGAGACACTAGTTAGCGGGTGTGAAAGCTATTAATAAAATCTTATGCTGTTTTATCACATAAGAAGCATAAAAATAATAATAAGCATATATGAAACAACTGTATTCTGATTTTGTTATAAAATGTGTAGTTATGGAGGATGAAATTTTCAGCAAAATATTTCTTTGTGTAGCTGAATAAATATTTTACCTTATATTGACAATTTCTTAATTTAACATTTCTGTAGAAGCAAAATGTAAACATCTGCAAAATTTTTTACAAAACGTGTACGATCTGTTATTTTCATATCGTCACAAACAGTCCATTTATTGATCTCGTTTTCATTTGAATGCACCATTGTTATATAATGGCCTTAATCAATGAACTTTCCTTTATGCAAAATAGCAGATTTTGTTTGAAAGGTTATATTATTTATTAAAACCTTTTGGTTTGAAAATCCTGTTATAGGACACGTAATTTTAAAAGTTCTATTCGTACCCATAGAGACATTTGTTGAAGAAAATCTGGCTAGTTGCACAAACAAATATTTTCCACAAGAATTTAATCGAGTTTGACACATTTTAGTTCTGTTTTTGCAATGAACACAGGCAATGTTTTCAGTCTGCCATCGTGTTTAGGAGATCATTGAAATCAACTGCATCTTCCCTATTATTAAAGTCATGTGGAAATCTCACAATAAATGCATTAAATGGTTCTGTACTAATACATATATCTCGATAACTTGGGCAATTACTACATTTCTCCCAAAGATCTTGCTTCAGTTGAAAAAGATCTATGGCATTGACATTTTCTTTTGACAAATTTTCCAGTAGGTAATCAAGAAATTTTAACGGGTTTTGATCAGTACCATCATGAAACTTTACATGAAGTGTTTTTCTGAGTTCAAGTGCATCTACGGTTTCAATCTGTGGATTTTGCAAAGTAGTGAATATTTGTTTCAAAGCCTTTGTTGTAGGACCAGGATCAATAACGCTTTCCTGAATTTTTTTAACTAATTTAATTCTCTTGTAGCAGTAATCACAAAGATTTAATTCCTCAAACAGTTCTATATCAGAGCCTGGTTTTTGCAAAAGCCAAGCTGTTCTTAATATATTGAATGCAATATTTTGTGTATTTTCTAAGTCATGCTTGGAAACCAGTTTAGACACTGGTGTAAGTTTCCTTTTTTGGTACAATTTTTCACAGGAATAGCAAGGTGTGTCATGAAATTCATGTATTTCTCGAAATCAATGTGCCAAGGGCTTTTCAAATTGTTCTAACAATTCAGCTTCTTTCCAAATAGGTCTTATGACAGATGTATTTGAATTTGTTTCACAATTGTCTTTCTTTTTTTTTCTATGAGACCTCCCAATTCTTCGACTACCACTTTTAAATCAATAAAATCGGCATTTAGAATGGCTTTATCAATTAAATTGTATGCATCAAAAAGTTTTTTTATTCCATACACATGTCTAAGAAGAGTTCTCAAGCCACTATAGTGAGGTGACCAGTCATGACTCTCAAAATGCTTTTACATTTGTAATTGTCTAAGCAATGAACTGGATGACCCAACTTAACAGCACACATTTGATCTTCTTTTATGTAATACGATTTATACTCACAACAATCTATGTTTGAAAATAATTCCTTTGTAGAACTGCCCTGAGAAGAAGCAAATATATGAAGAATATGCAATAACCTTCGAACTGAATTCTCTTGAATGTTACAGAGAGGTCCAAATTTCCACATTAGAGTTTTGGGATGATGACCATCAATGTTTTTCTCGAAATGTAAATCATCTAAAGGAATATGTTCTATTTTAGAATTGGAATGACTACTATAATTATGATCTAAATGTATGTGAACTAATGGGTGATATGCTATTTCCCAAAAATAGGGTTCTGCATTGGAGTTGTGAATTCTTTCGCCACCAATTATTTCACATAAATTTTCTGCAGTGATATTTTGAGTTGATTTTGATAACATCTGTTGACATTTGTTTGAAAATTTTTCTGAAGCCGATAAACTTTTTGCATACAAAACATTTTTAGTATGAATAGCTTTACGCGCAAGTAATTGAGCTTTTATTTGAGTTTTTACAAATTGAATATTTGTTCTTCTGCTTTGCTGAGCTATGTTTGATTTATAACTCTTTAGCAGATTTTTCACTAAAGCAAGCTGTCGATATCTTGAAGGATTAATTTTCTTAGAGGTGAGAATCCTATTATGATTTGAGTATTTTTTTGTTCCAGTATTTTAGCTTATATTTATTAGCCTTTGATTTATTTCGCAAAAAATATTAAGTATTACGCTTCTGTATCTGGCTTTTACATTTTTTATAGTATGCGGCTCTTTTATTTTTGATAATTTCACGATTTCCTCGATAATATCGTGAAATTTATTTGATGTATCACTTAACGGTTCAGACAGAGATACTCTTTGTATAGGGTTAGGATACTCTTCAGTTGGGCCATTTAAATCAATGAAATGCCGAGAGCAAACATACCAGTCTCTAGTCACCGTTTCTGTATTTGTTATACCACAAGCAGAAAGCCATTCGTTACATTTACTCAAGTTTTTCTGTGGTTTAGGAAAAGGGAAAAACAAAACTCCCAGCATATAGTCTTTGTAAAAGTATCGTGCATCACTCTTGCAGCCAGAAAATTTGCATTTTTTTCACCATGTTGAATTTTAGTAATCATCGATTAAGAGAGAAATTTAAAAACGCATTTCGTAACATCACAGGATCACTAGATAAGTAAATATCGAACATTCATCCAATTTTGATAAAGACAGTAACATCTAAATTAAAGTCCAAATACTGCTTAAAGTGATAAAAACATAACACGGAATATTTAAAATACCTTTTTAATGTAGATCGTTCACAACTATTGGTGACATCTTCGGATCTTTAAGATAAATACAATATTCTCGCATATTTTTGAAATAGTAAACATATACCACGAGATCGCATGTCCAAGGCTAGCAGGTGCTTAAATTGGCCAAAACTGGGAAACGTGAAAAATTATTATTTGTTTTTATTTTTATTGCTTCTTCAATCTATCGATCATCGCGTGCCAAATTTTAGCTAATTATTTTAAATATTCCGTGTTATGTTTTTATCACTTTAAGCAGTATTTGGACTTTAATTTACAGACTCCACGTTTACTACATTTAGAGTTTTTTGATTGGAGGATTTATTTTTTTACAGAATTAGGTGTTTTGAAGAAAATTTGTGGAAGCGCGTACAAAAAGTGGGAAAAACTCTAGTAAATTAACTCGTTCAATGGGATTTCCTGTGTTAAATTAACATTAGGATGTCACACTAGAAATAAATAAGCCTTGCGCTACCGCGCAAGGCTTAATACTGAAAAATATATATTATTTACTATTTCATAGTATGAAGATATGTTTGCATTGACGTCTGTTAAATCCTCTTTTTTCAAATGCCTTTTCAGACATCAATTGCCTCAAAAAATGCTCAAATGCTAATCCGTCTACAACTATCTAGTGTTCTTTTGTTTACTTTGATTAAGCCTATCCTTTGCGAAAGGCGCTAAAAAATGAACTCTACTAAAGGTGACATAAAGTGCTGCAACTGACAAACTTCTTCCGACAAATTTAAAACTTATTCCGACTAATTTTTTTCGGTTAGACATTGAAGCCCGTGTATGATGGCAAAGTAGGCAAGCAGCTGTTAAAAGCAACTGAATATTTGAGCATTACACATTTGTTTTCGTTCCAAGATTTAGTGATATGTGTTAAAGGAAAAATTCTTTCTACAGTGAGATATAATATTTGATGTAAGAATTTCGTTACACCAAAATAAATTTTGTGCGTTTACATTTAATTTTTATCAGATTTCCTTACCTATTGTTTAGTGTTTATCCAATTTTCTCTTCTGTTTATTTGACAGAACAGCAAAATGAACGTACAAATCATCCAATTAGATATAAACTCAATTCATATTGAGGGTGGACATAGTTAAAATATAGGTGTTTAATCAACAAGTATAAGAATGTTCTGTTACAAGCATTTCGTACACATGTTTCCGACAAGGCCAGAATTTCTACCAATTTCGGAAGTGACCGGCCATTTGGCACTTTGGCCGAGAGCTCTGGGCAATGTGCGATGTACATGAAATCAATAATATTTATGCTATTTTGGTCGGCCATTTCAATTTGGCCTCTTCCGGACAAACAGGAAGATAGATAATGGAATATATATATATATATATATATGTGTGTGTGTGTGTTTTTAATCTAAATATCATTACATTATTTACTGAACTGTAGTCTTACGTCAACATATCATATTAGAAAACCTACTACAATTCCCTTGTCCAATTTGTTCGAATACATTATAACGCGAACCAATTTCTTTCATAATATAATAGTCTGTGTCAAACTGGTAGAAAATAACCATCTATTGTTTCAAAATGCAGCAGATGCTGCTCCTATAGCAGATTAGTGACTTTGGTGACTCTCCGTACTTTAATTTAGAACTATATTGTAAGTAATATGATATTCTCATTTTGTTTCTGTTTTGTATTTGTTTATAATTGTAGAAATATATTAAAGTTGGGCGGGGTATCTTCGGGGGTTTGGCCGGGCCCTTCCTCTTGGTTAGGCGTATTGGATATGCCTATTTGGATTGTGGTTACTTTGGATTGGTTGACTTTGGATTGGTTGACTTTGGATTGGTTGGCTTGGTTAGGCCTATTTGGATAGCGGGTATCCTCGCTGAGCGGGACTTGTACAGCTTTTGCCAATCGGTAGGCCACCCAGCTCAGCTGAATCTGAACCTCAACCTGATCTAAATATTTGAATAAATTTAGAAATATGCGATTCTCTAAAAATCATAAACATGTAATCCAATTTTATTTATGTGTATACCTAATACTGTGCTTTAATATTCGAAATTGGATTATTATGTTTTCTTATACCCAAAGATTTACTAACCCAATATTTATAAAGTGAAAAAAAATACAAGTTCAAATTAAGCATTAAAGTTCATTTTTTGAAATCTAAAAATCGAGAATTTTTGTATTGTATATTTATTAGTAGTATACTTTCACAAGATTACATAAGCCTTAATTATATTATTTGATAGGTGTTTTTTTATGTTATAGTTGACAATCTGTATACAAACAAAAACTACTGTATCATGATCGATCATGTCATCTAAAACACTCTAAGTGGATTAACTTCCTCCTACATGCCGAGAAAAACATTCCCTAAAACTATAATTCATCATTTGCGACACATGAATTAAAAGAGAACATAATGTGAATTTCTCATTTTCTCATGCTTTCTGTAATATACTGGAAAATTAATTTGAACCTTTATGCACATTTCTTAAAGGGATCTAGGACGTATATAGGTTTCATAATCTACTGATGTGAATTTTGCGTCAGTCTGTTTTTTTAATTGAAGGTACAAGAGCTTACGATGTCTTCGTGAAAATTTCATTCAGTAGCCATAAGGTTAAATAAAGGAATCCTGTAAAAAAATCCGAGTGCAATAAAACAAACAAAATTTTTGAAGCAGAATTATTATTATTATGACTTGATGAAAAGTAACTAGTATAACACGAAATAAATAACACAAAATAGTTGCCTGTGAAATCCCTCTATTTGTATCTGAAAACGTATTAAGTTCATTTCAAGATGATAAAGCTACTCCGCTTGCTTCGTGTTAAAATAAGTAAGAAATACTTGTATTCTTGATTCGATTAAAATATCGCTAGGAAGTGTTCTAGAATTCACCAAATAGCTCCATCACGAGAAATAAAATGCAAATACAGAATGGTTAAAAATATTTAAACAACGACATCAGTGCCGAGAAAATATAAGTTCTTTTCCAATTTAAATTATCAGTGTATGTAAAGAAAGTGACTTGAAAAATGTAATGGTGAAATACAATGCTTGCGACATTGTCAACGGTGATGAAAGTGGCATGTTTTATTATGTTCTTTCGAGTATTACTTCCGATAGGATGTGCGATTGAAATTGGGAATGTGGAGGAATGGAAAGTACAAAAAATGTTATCGAAGAGTTATATTTTTTATAAATATATGTAAAAATTGTGCCGAGAAAATGCAAGTTCTTTTCCAAGTGAAAATATTCTTTGTAAATTGAGTTTTGCGTCATTCTGTCTTTTGTAAAGTAAGATGGCTTCTTAAAAATTAAATTCATTAGCCATAAGATTAAATAAATGAACCCTGTGAAAAATTCAGAGTGCAATAAAACAAACAAACATGTTGAAGCAGAATTATTATTACCTGATGATTAAATACAGGATGGTTAAAAATTTTTAAACAACGATATCAGTGCCGAGAAAATGTAAGTTCATTTCCAAGTGAAAATATCAGTGTATGTAAAGGAAGTATCTTGAATAATGTAATGGTGAGGTACAATGCTTGCTATATTTTCAACGGCGATGAAACTGATATGTTTTATTATGTTCTTTCAAGTATTACTTCCAATAGGATATGGGATTGAAATTGGGAGTGTGGAGGGACAAAACGTACAAAAAATTTTATCGAAGAGTTATATTATTTTTAAATATATGGATGATGTTGGGAATATAAAGATTATCTTCATTGAAAAATCGTGATGAAAACGTCCGTGTTTTAATAGCATCCATTTCCAGTTGAATATGGCAGTAATTGAGGAACATGGATGTTTAACTTTATTTTGAATCAACGGGTTAGCTTTATGTTTTGAATCTACTACTTAGTGATGAAAATTGAAAGGTTTTGATGATTATAGAAACTTGTGATTCCCTAACGATTAATGGACAAGTTTCCGAGAAAAACTTTTCGAGTTTTTTCAAGTTTTCAAGTTTGATAAATATGTCCATCATTCTTACACATGTAACCTAAATATTAAAACAATAGGTGATTCAGATATTAAAGTTTACCTGTTGGAAAATCCGCAATGACAAAAACTTTCAACACGTAGACAACGCTTGAAAGATTTTATTCTAAAAATTATATTATTATAGCACCAAAATGCTAGATGTTGTTAGGATTAACTATAACTGAACAACAATCGCGCATTTTTCAAGCATGCAAAATTTAGACAAAAAGTGTGACAAAAGCATAAAAAATGTATAATAAAAAAAACAAAAACAAAAACAAAAACAAAACTAAATTACGTCATTATTATGTGCTTTTATACACTGCTCAAAACAATTAAAGGATATTGCAGTTTTAGGTGGATTTTGTATCTGGGAAACTTTTTAGCTGATTGATACATGGTCGACAGACATAGTAGGTTATATGAGAATAAATTACACATGTTTGGCAGAAAAAAATGCATTTTATTGCGCATTTGTGTACAAAAGGAAAAAAAACACAATTTGTGCATATGAGAAAAAAAGAATAAGAAAAGGTGTTTTCTTCAAAGAAAATCATTTTCAGTAGGGGGTATGGTTTCCACGGGCGGCCAGCAACGTTGAACACCTTTGATGCATGGACTCAATGAGGCTATTAATGACGAGTTGGGGTATTCTGCCCCACTCTTCCAGAAGAGCTCTTTCCAGTTCTTGGAGAGTTTGTGGAGGTTGTTGGCGGCCAGAAACCCGTCTTCCTAGAGCGTCCCAAACGCGCTCGATTGGATTCATGTCTGGAGAACACGCTGGCCATTCCATTCGAACGATTCCTTCCTCGAAAAGGAAATCCTCCACCAGGTTTGCACGATGTGGCCTGCAGTTATCGTCCATTAAAATGAAGTTATCTCCAATTGCTGCAGCGTAAGGGACTACAATAGGTCTGAGGATCTCATCCCTATATCGGCGACCAGTCAGAGCTCCATCTCGAATGATGTAGAGGTCAGTGCGCCCGTCAATGGAGATGCCACCATACACCAACACTCCTCCACCGCCAAATCTGACACTTTCGTGCACGAACGCAGGATTATTCCTACTGCCACGGTCCCTCCAGT
Source organism: Maratus michaelseni (assembly GCA_963931845.1). Classification (NCBI taxonomy): domain Eukaryota; kingdom Metazoa; phylum Arthropoda; class Arachnida; order Araneae; family Salticidae; genus Maratus; species Maratus michaelseni. Next base: position 450,369,434 of record OZ007589.1, on the reverse strand, counting down.
TGAAAATACGCCTATTATCCGGATGCACAGAAAAACGGGACTCGTCAGAAAACAGAATATTGCCGGACCTTCCAGTTACACATTTTTCGATCGAATGCCTCTCAAATTCTCTGGCCCCCACCAGGAAAACTCCAGGGGGGGGGGGAGAGAGGAAAGGCCTCAGCCTTCCCCTAAAAAACTCATACCGTATATCCCAGGCTACAATCTCCCGCGCTAAACTATACCAGGGGGAAAAAAAACATTCCCCGCGAATACATTACGTAAAACCATTGGTCGTCGCTCTCTCTCGCGGGTGGAACTACTTCGTATAGGGGTGATGGCATGTGTACAGCTGTTCCGTTTTCGCTCCCTTCTTTCGACCTCCCACGTGAACTGTTGTTTACATAAAACGGAATAATTGGGCTCGTAAAAACGAATAATAAAACTTTAACAATACGGGCCACTATCTGCCGCCCGAGTCCTGCTTTTTCCACGAAAGATCTACAGAGCAGATTAAGGCGACCAACACCGCTAAAGTTGTTTACGAAAAAACAGCAAAAATGGAGTCATAAAACTCCTGACAATACAAGCTAATATACGTTGTCTGGGAAATGGATTTTTATTGCCCAAGTGTCCGAGAGCATTTGAAAATTTCCCATGGTAACAAGGACCACCCCAGTGAAATTATAACTTACAGGGGAAATATAAAAATTATGATTTTAAGTTAAAGAGACAATGAATTTGTTTTAGCTTAGACATTTAAAAGAAAGAAAAGGTATTTTAACTCCATTATTTCAGACTAAAATAAAGAGAATATTAAATGAAAAACATTACGATTATTATAAAAGGAGGGGGGGGGGGCTACAACTTATATAGAAAAAATAAAGAAAATATGGAAAATTTAGAATAAATGAACAAAACTTACCCTAACATAGTGCACAGTTCGAACGGTATATCTGTATGAGGTAAATCAGCTTCATAACTGTGTTTTCAAAAACACGTAATTAAACTGCATATTGTCACCTATGGAAGATATGAATTTAAGGAGTGGCACTAAGTTTTGATAATATTAATAACATTTTAGTATTTCCTTGTGTCCCAAAATTTTGTAGTGCACAGTTTGAACGGTATATATGCGTGAGGTAAGTCAGCTTCATAACTGTGTTTTCAAAAACACGTAATTAAACTGCATATTGTCATCTATGGAAGAGGTGAATTCAAGGAGTGGCACTAAGTTTTGATAATATTAATAACATTTTAGTATTTCCCTGTGTCCCAAAATTTTGTAGTGTACAGTTTAAACGGTATATCTGTGCGAGTGTGAGGTAAGTCAGCTTCATAACTGTTTTAGTATTTACCTGTGTCCCAAAATTTTGTAGTGAACAGTTTCAACGGTATATCTGTGTGAGGTATAAGTCAGCTTTATAACTGTGTTTTCAAAAAAACGTAATTAAACTGCATATTGTCATCTATGGAAGAGAGGAATTCAAGGAGTGGCGCTAAGTTTTGATAATATTAATAATATTTTAGTATTTCCTTGTGTCACAAAATTTTGTAGTGTACACTTTGAACGGCATATCTGTGTGAGGTAAGTCAGCTTCATAACTGTGTTTTCAAAAGCACGTAGTTAAATTGCATATTGTTATCTATGGAAGAGATGAATTCAAGGAGTGGCACTAAGTTTTGATAATATTGATAACATTTTAGTATTTCCGTGTGTCCATATGCCAGATATATTTATTCAATAAAGTGTTATTTAAAAAGCTTTTGTATGTGCAGGTGGATGTTTATCAGACGATATGCCGCAAATTACCATGGTTTTGAACTACAGTCCACATTGAAACTAAATGTCTCAGTTTTAAAAATATATGCTTATTAATGACCATACTGCTTGAAACTGTAATTTTTCCAAATAATAAAATAAAATCACTTGTTAACATTAATTAAAAATGTAAATACTGCTTAAACTGATAAAAACATTACACAAAATGCTTAAAAATACCTTTTAATATAAAAATGATATGTTTCATGCGCTCTAATGGCAACTACTTCAAGATTAAAGTGATAAATAAACTATTTTCTAGAAGTTTTGGATTTATGACAAACACAAATCATGAAATCACATGTATAAGCAAAGCAGGTGCTTAAATGGGTCAAGCTGGAAACGTGAAAATTATTATCTTATTTTATTTTATTGCTGTTTTAATTTGTAAATCATCGCGTGTCAAATTTTAGGTAATTCAAAAGAGACTTATTCATTGCAAATGTTCACGTTTCGCAAATATATTTTTATTGATTCATGGATAATGGATGGGAAATAAACTCTTGATGGAAAAATTATTTTACTCTTCTTGAAATTGCAGATTAATTTCAAGAATAGTAAAATAATTTTTCCATCAGGAGTTTATTTCTCATTCATTATCTATGAATCAATAAAAATATATTTGTGAAACGAGAACATATGCAATGAATCAGCCTCTTTCGAATTTCCTAAAATTTGGCACGCGATGATTTACAAATTAAAACAGCAACAAAATAAAATAATATAATAATTTTCACGTTTCCAACTTGACCCATTTAAGCATCTGCTTTCTTATCCATATAATTTCGCGATTTGTGTTTGTCATTTTAAAAAACTTTGCGAAAATAGTTTGTTTATCATTTTGATCTTGAAGAAGTCGCTGTTAGAGCGCATGAAACATGTCATTTTTATATTAAAAGGTATTTTTAAGCCTTTTGTGTAATGTTTTTATCAGTTTAAGCAGTAATTACATATTTAATATAGCTGTAATTTTTCGTATAATACTCTTTTGAATGGTCTATTCAAAGAAAAAAAAATCTAATAATTCTTAAAACCAAAAACAAAACTTTTATCATTTGGTTACGTTTAATTTTAAAGAAATGAGATGATCCTTTTCATTTTATAAAATAGTTATTTCTAAGTCCTTATATAAATAAAAACAAAATAAGTTTTCTGTTAGAGTCCTAAGATAGATCTTATCGAATAAGAATATTGACATTCTAATATCATAATACACTGCTCAAAACAATTAAAGGATATTGCAGTTTTAGGTGGATTTTGTATCTGGGAAACTTTTTAGCTGATTGATACATGGTCGACAGACATAGTAGGTTATATGAGAATAAATTACGTTTGGGAAAAAATTATGTTTGGCAGAAAAAAATGCATTTTATTGCGCATTTGTGTACAAAAGGAAAAAAACACAATTTGTGCATATGAGAAAAAAAGAATAAGAAAAGGTGTTTTCTTCAAAGAAAATCATTTTCAGTAGGGGGTATGGTTTCCACGGGCGGCCAGCAACGTTGAACACCTTTGAGGCATGGACTCAATGAGGCTATTAATGACGAGTTGGGGTATTCTGCCCCACTCTTCCAGAAGAGCTCTTTCCAGTTCTTGGAGAGTTTGTGGGGGTTGTTGGCGGCCAGAAACTTGTCTTCCTAGAGCGTCCCAAACGTGCTCGATTGGATTCATGTCTGGAGAACACGCTGGCCATTCCATTCGAACGATTCCTTCCTCGAAAAGGAAATCCTCCACCAGGTTTGCACGATGTGGCCTGCAGTTATCGTCCATTAAAATGAAGTTATCTCCGATTGCTGCAGCGTAAGGGACTACAATAGGTCTGAGGATCTCATCCCTATATCGGCGACCAGTCAGAGCTCCATCTCGAATGATGTAGAGGTCAGTGCGCCCGTCAATGGAGATGCCACCATACACCAACACTCCTCCACCGCCAAATCTGACACTTTCGTGCAGGAACGCAGGATTATTCCTACTGCCACGGTCCCTCCAGATGAAAATACGCCTATTATCCGGATGCACAGAAAAACGGGGCTCGTCAGAAAACAGAATATTGCTCCATTCATTTCTTCTCCAGTTGACATGCTCGGTTGCCCACTCCCTGCGGTCGCGACGATGCCTTGATGTTAATCTAACACATACCATCGGTCGGCGAGCATACAGACCTACAGCATGGAGCCGGTTTCGGACAGTCTGAGTTGAAATCGTGGTGCCTGTAGCCGAGCGAAGGTGTTGTTGGAGAAGAGTAGCGTTCATGTTTCGGTGTCTCCGAGCTGTTAACGCTAAATACCGATCTTCATTGGGCGTTGTTGCCCGTCTACGACCTTGCCCTGGTCTTCGGCCTGCACATCCACTCTCCAAAAAACGGTTCCAGATCCTGGAAATGACACTTTGTGACACTCCAATGGCTTGCGCTACTTCGGCTTGAGTTTGGCCCCCTTCTAACCTACCAACAATTCTCCAAGCTTCTGAATCTGTCAAATGACTTCGCTGAGAAATCGTACTCATCGAAACAAAGCAATCACTGAATGCCGATCATCCTTGTCTTCATTCTCTTTTATCCAGTTGAAAGTCAAATTTCATTCGCTGCCGCTGAAGCGACGTTTTTGACGTCGAACTCAAAATTTGCATACTCCACAGTTTGAAAACCAGAAAAATTTGCATTTGTGATTCTCTTCTTCTATTTTCGGCAAAAAAAATTTCGTTTATATCTTTATTTTATATAAAACTTCAAATATCCTTTAATTGTTTTGAGCAGTGTATTTTGTTTATTATGAGATTAGAAAAAAGTAAATTCCACAAGAAAGAACTTATAAAATTATATTTTGTACCAATTTAAAACGTAACTCTTTATGGTGCTATTTCGCTGAACGCAAAATTACACTTCACATCCTATGGAGTGTGAAATATATGACATTTTTTTTTTGTATATATTATTGTAGGTTAAATAAGGCAGGCTATTTAAGTATTTCAGGAAGTAAAGTTTCATATCAGAGGAAAGAATTTAAGAAAGAAACGATATATTCCCTGGCATTTTATGTGAACTATTGCAATTATCTTTTTTATGCATTTCTGAATTACACAGAACGATACATGAAAGTATTTAACAACGAAACAAACATATTAAATTCACATTGTAAGTAAGAAGAAGTAAGAAGAAAAGTGATATTTAGTTACGTTGTATGTTTAACACTAGTGGAGAGTTGTGACATTAAAGCGACCTCACATTAATTGATTAAATAATGACGGTATTGGTTATCTTTGTTTAAAATTTTTTAAATAACGGATACAAGCTCTGAATTTCACAAAAAAGATGAAGAATGGTGGTAGAATTGAATACAATCATACGCCTCGACTGGAGAGCAGCAAACTAAAATTTCATTTAACTATTCAGTTCCAACATCAGATGAACGGAGCATTTTTTATAATTTTTTTCAAGTAATTTTAGCTATTAAATATTAATAGATCATATGGTAGCTAGATTAATATTAAATATTAATTTAGCTACCATATGCTACACATACACACTGAGAAAATGGTACAATCAAATCTGAGTAAATCGATGTTTTCATTTTGTTATGAAGCTTTTTGTTTCAAGTATGACTACCCAATGCTTTCATTTCTAAAATACTAGAAATATTCAGAATATTGAAACATGGGTATGCTCAAAACTGAGAACATAGAGGTCAGTTCATACTCATTTTTGAAACATGGATATACTCAAATAGGAGCACATGATGTTTTATTCTTGAGTGTGTGCATGTTTTCAGAAATGAGTATATGCACGTTTCAAATTTGAGTAATTTTAATTCGGAGCTATTTTAACTATGTGACATACTCAGATTTGAGTATATTTTGCTCAGTTTTGAAAATGTCGTTTTTAGAGTGCATGAAGTCAGATCTTAATATAATATAAGATATAGGAATATTATTCGCATATTTACTAAAATAGTCCAACACAATTACTAAATTTAATATTATTCTGATAAATTCAAAGAGCATACCATACCTTTTAAAATTCTTAATACTTGAATGAAATATTGTTTTTTCGATGCAATTATTTAAAGGTACCTCTTTCAAATGTCATATTATTCATGATTCCAGTATTTATTTACTCTCACTACATGTCAGTGCATGTATATTAATAATATATTAATTTAATTATACATAATATATTAATTTAATTATACATGTAGCACAAATAGAAGTTATAAGCTTATTAGATTATTTTCAAACATAAATTTTAACGAGTAGATGTACGTTTTTCAAATGCTTATTTTAATCCTCTATCCCTGGTGAGATTGGATATTTGATTTATGTTACGATTTGTTAATTCCTTGTTCTCAGAATTTTAAATCCTATAATACTTTAACGTTTTTTATTTGATGCAATACATTTAGATAAAAATTAATTTATTTAAAATGTGATAAAGTACAATCTTTTTTTTTTTTTACATTCCAAACAATTTCAAGATTCATTTCTCAATGGAGTGTGTGCAAACAAAATGAAAAAATAAAAAAATTTAAATTTTAGAATGTTTATTCTAAAAAAATAATCCAGTTAAATTTCAAGCATCGTATAAGATATTATATAACATATAATCATTATAAGTGTTAAACTATTTTTAAGTAATGTGTTTAACCCCACTTTGCACTACTTGTTTCTTTTAGGAATATGCTTTTTATACTCATATTAGAGTTTGTTACCAGAAATTTTAAAGAGCCTTTCTTTACCTTATTTAATATCAGGCATTTTTGATTGCATATGTTGAATATTTTTTATTTAAATACAGTGGTCGCAAATAACTGTATTTTTTTTATTAAAGGTTAAATTTTAATTGTTTCATATATACATCACTGCTCAGTATAAGATTAAACACAAGCAAACGTATTGCGACATCTATGCACAAAATACTGTTAACAAAATTATGACGTCTGTGAATACGGATTTTCTGCAAAGTATTACAAAATAAAGCCAAGAATTTGTCTAACAACTTCCAACATTCTCTTTTTAATAGAATCTATGTTTTGAAAATATTTTTCCGAATTATTACTATATTCGTTAAGAATAAGAAATCCGGTCTATTCGCAAAAGAAATCCCTTTGTAAATCGGATAAATCTGACGAGCGAAATTATCTAGAAGCTTCTATAATGAGCTTCAATCAGGGATTCAGTTTGGGAATTGTACAAAATATTTTTTTCTGGATAAATCCGTCGAGCGAAATTATCCAGAAGCTTCTATAATGAGCTTCAATCAGGGATTCAGTTTGGAAGGAATTGTACAAAATATTTTTTTTTCAGTTTTAAACTAATTATGTGTCGATTTTGAAACTTGACGCATATTATTATCTCGTTGAAATTTAAAACACACACGACATTAAAAATATCTCAGCTGGTATAAGAGGATTTTTATAAATTTAAGAAATATATTTAGAGGACTATTATAGAGGATTTTTATAAATTTAAAATTAAAGATTTTTATAATTAGATAAATTTAAGAGTTTATTTATTGTTTTTCCATGCATCACAATTTTCATTTTCAGCAAAACGTTTATTTATACTGTATTATGACTTCTGCTCCTTTAATGACTGAAAACTTTGCCAAATGTATTTAGATATATTTAAATATATACGAGAGAATTAAAAAACATACACATATTTATAGATTTTGTATAAGTATTATTACTTAAAAACATTTATTTTAAGAGTATTAAATGAAATACATGCAGCATCAGATAAATGAATTTTCAGTGCTGACATTGTAAAAATTGAAGTCATGTATATTTTACCTAATTCTAAAAAACGTGCTATGCAGTTCCATGCAGATAGTATCCACTTACGGTGCCACATATTATCATTTATTGGATTTTGATTGTACTTCACAGATTTATGCATATAAAAATAAATGAATTTCTAATTTTTGTCACAAGAAATCGTACGAATTTAAGGACTTGTTTCATTAGATCATGAATAGCGTTTGCTTTGAATCCGTAATTTTTAGAGTACATTTAAAGACTATTGCCTTTTTTAAACGAATTTAAAATAACTTACCTAAATAATATAAACGAAACTAAAATCAGCCTCAACTTTTTAATAGAAAATTTTAAATGTTGCATTATAAAATAACCTACGAAATCAGCCCAGACATATATTATCACGATGTTTTATAATCTACTAAATCAGCACAGACATGTATTATCACGATGTTTTCACGATTTGTTTCCGAATTGTAATTATTTTTTAAAATGCTGAATTCAAGGGTATATAGGCATCTGACACTCACAGAGAGAGATAAAAAATAACTGAACTAAAACTTATGAGTATAATGAAATTTGCACTGTTTACAGACTGCAAAACTTTTATCTGAATATCAAGTATTAAGCTTTAGAAAAACCGACGGCGTACTGATTGTACCACCCAGTGAAAAAAACAGATGATAATTCGAAAATACTTACGTAATTAATATGTGCAACTATTTTACTCTCTTCCCCAAAAACTTCACTGGTTTACCTATTGTTTCCTCCGTAGAACATTTTGTTATCCAGGGGGCGCTGCCGAGCGCTCAAGACGGGATGATGCGCGGAGCGGATTCCCATTCCCGCCAGTAGAGATGTTTTGCTTGAGACGTAAGCGCAGTGTACCAACCGCTGCCAGTCAATTTTGTTCTCCTTGAGACGTAAGCGCAGTGTACCAACCGCTGCCAGTCAATTTTGTTCTCCTTGTAAATAAATGTAATTAGTTAAGTTTTAACTCCACTTTTTATTGAGTACGAAATGATCATCTTAGTTTTCTTAACGAAATACAGTCCAACGAGATTAACTGAGCTATCTACGGAACATGTTTTGGTCCTCCGAGCCCCAGCGCTCATTTAGAACACTGTAAAGAATCATCGCCCTTGGATTTTTGTATGTAGTTATAGATAATTATAATGGCTACTATTAAAGGTACTGTGATCCTCAATCGGAAACGCGGAAACATACGCAGCCAAGTTACACGAATATCTAATGCTATAAAATCAAAACTTGGCCAGAAAGAATTGGAACTAAAGTTCAATGTTCTTCAGACATTAAAAAAGAAGACAGGTGAATTACGAAATGAATCGTATTCGGTAATTTCTGATGATGATTTACCGGAATTTGAAAAGTCCTTGACGGAGATAGAAGAACAGTTAGAAATTCTCGAAGTAAGTCTTCTTGATTTAATAAAGCCTAGTGTTTCTAATGTTGAATGTCAAAATAATAATGGTAGAATTAATGCTAATGAGTCAAAAATTAAATTGCCGTCAATTAATTTACCCCAATTTTCGGTACGCTACACAGAGTGGTTTAATTTTAAACTACAATTCACCACCTTGATTGATAGCAATGACGAATTAAATGATGCTCAAAAATTATATTATTTACAATCGGCTTTAACAGGCCCTGTGAAACAATTGCAAAACATTGATGATTCTTATGCTTCCTTATTCGAAGCTTTAAAAAAACGATTTGAAAACAAACGGTTAATTGTAAATTCTCATATTTCTGAATTATTGAGTAACAACAAAATAAAAATTGAAAATGCGAAAGAAATACGCAATCTGGTAGATAATTTATTGAGTCATTTGAGGGCTCTGAAACAATTGGGACTAGAAAATAATAATTTATCGGAATCAATTTTAATGTATTTTGTGTTACAAAGAATCGATGACGAGTCAAGAAAGGCATTTGAAATGAGTCTTAGTTGTAACGACTTGCCTGAATGGAATATTTTTATTGATTTTTTACTGGAAAGGGCTCAAGCTCTCGAAAACCTACAAAAAAGTAACACCGTTACGAAACCTAGGTATGAAATTACTCAGAAACAAAAAAGTTTAGTATTACAGAATGACAAATTTAATTGCGCATTATGTAAACAACCTCATATGATATTTCGATGTCAAAGGTACTTAGATTTATCGGTTCAAGAGAAATTGAACCAAGTAAGGAAGTTGAAGTTATGTTATAACTGTTATCGTTATCTCACGCTGTTAATCGATGTAACAAATTAAATAATAAGTGTAGGATTTGTTACTCCAACCATCATAGTTCTCTTCATGGAGCTAATTTTTCGAAACCTGCTTATGAAAATAGGCAAGTTAATTGTATTGCAAATGAACCGCAGTTGAAAACGGAAGATAACGTAAATTCTAATTCAATAGAACCCACCACAAATGCGTTAACATTGAGCTGTCAAAACAATTATGATCAAAATTTGTCTGGCACCAGTTATAATGGGTTGATTTCGACAGCTGTGATTTATTTAAGGGGAAGTAATGATTCTTTTTTTCCTTGTATTGCGATTCTTGATACTGCGAGTAATGTCTCATTGGCCACGTTTTCTGTAGCAGATATGTTAGGGTTGCAAAAATATAAGGTCAAGTCATTAATTACTGGATTAAATGATTCTGTCTGTAAAATTAAAAGCAGAATAAATGTAGAAATTTCCAACAAGGATAGAAGTTTAAAAAAATTATCCAACATGTTTTTGGTTCCTAAAATCACTGATTTAACCCCTTCAAGCGCCGTAGACATTTCTAATCTGCACTTACCACAGAATTTAACCTACGCGAACCCAAGATTTTTTGAACCTCAGCGAATTCAAGTGTTATTAGGAGCAGATGTATATTACGAATTTTTATTAGCTGGTCAAATAAAAATTCCTAAAACTTCTATAATTTTACAAAATTCTCATTTAGGATGGATCGCGGGTGGAACAATACAAGATAGAAATGAAAGTAAATTCACGTGCCATTTAATAGAAAATCAAGATGAATTAGATTTGAAAACCTTTTGGGACTTAGAGACGTTGGGAATTAAAGATGACCCAACCAGTGTTAAAAACGAGAAAATTTTAGAAAATTTTCATGAAACTGTGTGTTTTGAAAATAATAGATATGAAATCAGTCTCCCTTGGACAAGGGATTGGAACCATTTAGAAAATAATTATAAAACCGCCGAAGCGCGACTCTCAGGTCTTATAAAAAGAATGAAACGTGATACAAAGTTATACGAACAATATTGCAATATTTTGAATGAGTATTTAGAGATTAACATAATTGAAAGTGTACCCAATTTAGAAAACCCTTCAGATAAACCAGTTTTTTACTTACCGCACCATACAGTATTTAGAGAAGATAGTGTTTATACTAAATGTCGAATAGTTTTTGACGCAAGTTCGTATGAAGCAGGACAATTGTCTTTGAACGACTGCCTTGACGCAGGAACTAATTTAAACCCTAATATTTTTTACTTATTGATTTTTTTCAGACTAAACAAAATTGCCTTTCTAGCAGATATAGAGAAGGCTTTTCTACAAATTGCCATAAACGACAAGGACAGGGATGTTCTGAGATTCTTGTTTATAGATAAGAATCCTGTCGACAATGACGCATTTAATGTTATCGTCTACAGATTTTTACGCCTAACATTTGGCTTGAACTCAAGCCCATTTTTGCTATCTGCTACAATTAAGCATCATCTTAACAAATTTGAAACGGAATATCCAATAACGACAGAAGTACTCCACAATTGTATTTATGTGGACGACTTAATAACCGGGACAGACACAGTCGAAGATGCGGTGAACATTTCGGAACAATCTCATAAAATAATGAAGGAAGCTAGCATGAATTTACAGAAGTGGATTTCGAATAACCAAATGTTAATGGAAATATGGGATAATCGTGGATTTAGTACAATGCCACAACCTTTTGAGGATAGTACAATACATAAAGTTTTGGGGATATCGTGGCAACCCAAGCAAGATATACTTTTGATAGATATTGATAATTTGCTCGAATTTTTGCGTAACGCAAAAAATACAAAACGTTTTGTATTACAAGTTGCAGGTAGAATATTTGACCCTCTGGGTCTAATTTCTACGTATACAATACGAATTAAATGTTTATTTCAAGAACTGTGGAGTAGGAATTTAACATGGGATGAAGAACTGCCCTCCGATATTACAAAGACGTGGAAACAATGGTGTTCCGAACTTCCCCAGTTGAGAAATCTAAAAATTCAAAGGAACATTTTTCAGTTTCCCGATGACTCCAATTACACCCTAACTTTGCATACCTTTGCCGATGCCAGCCCAAAAGCATACGGTGCTTCCGTGTATCTACAAATTGATTCACTAAGTGAATCTTCCTTAAATTTGATTACATCAAAATCCAGAGTGGCACCATTGAAAAAAGTGTCACTTCCTAGACTTGAACTTCTAGCAACATTACTTGCTGCACGCTTAACTTGTGAAGTAAAAACGGTAATAGACCGCAAGGGACCATCATCTATGTATTTGTGGACAGATTCGCAGATTGTCTTGTACTGGATCAAAGGCTCTGCGAACAGGTGGAAGTCATTTGTGTCGAACCGTGTAAAGGAAATCCAAGCTCTGACAGACCCATCCAGGTGGTTTCACTGTGCAGGGTCCGAGAATCCTGCAGATTTGCTGACACGAGGTATTAAATGTGAAAGTCTTATTCACAATCCTATATGGTGGACTGGTCCGAAGTTTCTGAAAGACTTAGATATGTGCAATAAAGAACAATCTCTAGTGATTCCAGATCAGGAAATCTATATAAAGGAACTAAAAAGAGACTCCGTGAACATTATTGATGATGATTTTGTTACATTAACTATTTCTCACGATAAACCGTTAATTAATCATATTTTTGCATGTACTAATAATTTTGTAAAATTAATTCGTATAATGAGTTTTATTTTTAGATTCACCTTCAACTGTCGTACTAAATTGAAGAGAAGAAGTGGACCACTATCCCTCGACGAGGTTAGAGAGGCCGAATCGTTTCTAATTCGGTCAGCACAAAGGCGGGAATTTAGGGAAGAATTAAAATGTCACGAAAAAGGTAAGCCTGTTAACAATAAAAGTAGATTATCTTCCTTAAACGTATTTGTAGGAGAGGATGGATTAATTAGAGTTGGCGGCCGTTTAGCACATGCAGATTTGCCGCTTAACTCAAAGTTTCCAATTGTGTTGCCTGCAAATCATAAGTTAACGGATATTATTTTAAATTACTTCTATCTCAAATACTTTCATTTAGGCCCACAAGCGTTGCTTTTCCATGTAAGACAAAAATTTTGGCCACTTTATGGCAGGAATAATTGCCGAAGCATTGTTCACAAATGTGTGACATGCTTCAAGAATAAACCTGTTGTCAGCTCCCAATTAATGGCTGATCTGCCGGGAGAACGTGTGACACCAAATTTTGTATTTTCGGTGACATGTCTGGATTACTGTGACCCATTTTCTATTAAATTTAAAAATCAAAGGAAGGGCGTATTGAATAAAATTTATGTCGTAGTGTATGTGTGTTTATGCACCAAGGCAATACACCTGGACTTTGTTTCAGATCTCACAACTCAGGCTTTTATAGCTAGTCTAAAACGTTTCTTTGGCAGAAGGGGAAAATGTGCAAAAATCCTATCGGATAATGCAAAAACGTTCATCGGAGCTGACATAGAGTTGAAAAAATTGCATAAACTGACTAGTTTCCCAGATGAGGAATTGTGTAATTTTTTAACCCATGAAGGTGTCAAATGGGAATTTATTCCCCCCAAAATTTTGGTGGCCTCTGGGAGGCGGCTGTAAAATCATTCAAGTTTCATTTAAAACGAGTAATAGGTGATCAAAAATTAACCTTAGAAGAGTTTCTTACTATACTAGCGGAAATTGAGGGAGTTTTGAACTCTCGTCCCCTTACCCCGCTCCCCAGATTTCGAAAATTTTGAAACCTTGACACCCTCTTATTTTTTAATCGGTAGGCCGATCACTTCGATCTCCGAACCCCCATTAGATAACATTAATGAAAATAGATTAGCAAAATGGCAGAGAATCACCAAATTTAGTCAGCAAATTTCGAAAGCTTGGAAGAGCGATTATTTAAATAATTTGCAGCTGACGTGGGAAACATGATATCTGTAAATATGTGTAATTTATGCCATTTTTTTCTTAATTAAGTTTTTTTAATATAAATGTGATAGTTATTACTTTTATAGTATTACTGAGTACAATGATTTAAATGAAGTAGAATCGGAGTAGAATCGTTCCCGAAGGGTAGGCGTGCTAATCGTAAACGAACAGTAAGTGAGTGAGTAGATAAAATATGACATTGATTTATCCTCCCTCTTTTGAAATTCTGCATCTGCGAAAATCTCTGTTCGTGAAAAGATGACAAAAGCAGTTTTGTTCCCTGCGCTTGCTTACAACAAAAGGGTGCAAAATTATTCGAATATTGCAGCACTCGGCAGTAGGCTCTTTCGAATTTCTGAATTGGGAGTGTTTTTGTTTAGAATAAGGACGTGTATACAGGGGATAAAGGGAGAGATTACACTTATACCGGGATCGGAGCTTGCGGAAGCTCAAGCTAATTCCAAAGGAATTCTAAGGAAGCGGAACCAAAATATTTATCTGTACTCGTAGTTCAAAAATGACCACTCACATGCACAAGCAATGTGAAAGTACAATAAAGGTCAGGAAAGCGACGTCAGTTTATGGAGAGTTCCAGTTAAACGAGGATCGGATAATCGATGTTCTACTGTACTGAATTCTAATTCATATAATGAAAAATTGAAAAATACAAAACAAAGAAATATACATGTATTTTTGTTGTTGTTTGAATAAACCGACGTTTGGTTGCCTGAATATCATCTTAACTGCAAGTGGTATTCTACGTTTCTCTAAAATGTTGTAAAAATTAATGCAGACTGTTTCTCAACCCACTTTATATATAATTTCCTTTTAATTTATATATAATTTTCTTTATATATCATATACCTATTTAAATTTGCATTCTGCTGCAATAGAATATTCTGCATTTGACGATGCGTGAATTGCATGACGATGCGTGAGGCATAACAACAAAATAAACATATTTTGTATGTTCCATATTTTTAGCAAGAAATTCATTCAAATTAGAGATTCTTCAATAGTCACTTTAATTTTTCCTCGATAGTGTATTAAAAAGATACACTAGATACTGTAATACATCCCTATTATCAGCAAGGTAAAACTTATTTAATGGAATATGGAAAAGCATTTTTTCCAACATAGTTAAAAAATGTTTAGGAATTCGGTCTCTCTGTCTGTCTGTCAGCCCTCGCTCAAACTCTGGTAAATATACTTGGAATGCCATGACATTTTTATATGTTATTGAGGTTTACTGTAGAATGTTTGGTATTGAAAACGAAGTGTGTAGCACTTAGAGTTCCTTTACAAGGACGTTCAAAAGAACTCCATTTCAATATGGTCTACACTCTAAAAACGACATTTTCAAAACTGAGCAAAAAATACTGAAATCGGAGTATGTCGCACAGTCAAAATGACTCCGCATCAAAATGACTCAAGTTTGAAACATGTATAGACTCATTTCAGAAAACATGCACACACTCAAGAATACAACAACATCATGAGCTCATATTTGAGTATGTCCATGTTTCAAAAATGAGATTGAACTGATCCTAATCATTTTTGAGTATGCCATGTTTTAAAAATGAGTATCAACTGACCTTTATGTGCTCAGTTTTAAGTATGTCCATGTTTAAATATTCTGAGTATTTCAGGTATTTCAGAATTGAAAGCATTGGGTCGTTATATTTGAAGCAAAAAGTTTCATAACAAAACGAAAACACCGGTTTACTCATATTTGAAAGTGTCATTTTCTCTCATTGTACAGAGAAATGTCGTTTTCGATGAATTTTATTGATAATATGGTATTTAAAAAATAATGAAAGTGTAGAATAAGTAGCATTTTAGTTTGTTTACAGGAAAAATGCAAAATAATTCCATTACATTATGTTATATGGCGTCAATCGTTTGCTGTGCATTTCAATGATGTTATGTTACCTGAAACATAATAAAACCACTGAAGTTCGCACTAATAAGTTTCCTATAGATTGTGGAGTACGAATTTATAGTTCATTTACAGAGACACAGAAAATAATTCTGTTACAGGAAAAACTAAGATCGATAATTGCTGGCAGATCTTTTTCTCTTGTCATTTGCAGTTTTAAAATTATCTAACTTTGAGTGTGTTGTGTGGTGTGAATAAATACAATATTTCATATACAGGGTTACACGAAAGAATTCTCTGACATTATTGGATATGAACAGCAAATGCTAAAAACGGATTTTTATGTTATGAGTGCTTTAAAGTTATTTTTATATCGTATTTCATTCTATCAACAAATAAAATTTCTTAATACTATTCTGTTATTATTGGGAAGTGATTCATACTTTAGTTACGATGCATGATTTTTCGTTCCTGTTTTAACTTAATTTGTTTCTTAGGGTTTTTCTAAATATTGTAGGATTTATAATTAAAAAAAATCGTTTTATTCAATAGATTAACTGGTATTTATATTTTCAGTAATAAAAATAAAGTCTGGGAGCCCAGAAAACGCCATAGAAAATATAATTTGAGCATAATTTGAAGCATGAAGCAAAACGTAATAAGATGAAACCCCACACAATTTGTGAGCTTAAAGTCAAATCTTTTGTATCCCCTTTCCAATTACAGTAAGTTAAATTGATTTTGTAACTTTCAAAGCGCTATCAATTTTTACAAAGAATGTTTTTTTCTAATTTCATCATTTGATGTTATTCGACGTTTTATATATTTCTGCAATTCAAATATGTACACAGCCACATTATTTTTCATTGTTCTTGATGAAAGTCAATTTAAGCATTTTTAGAGAAATTTTCTTTCTTATTTTTTTTTTTTTTTTTTTTTTTTCACCAATAACTATGTTATTGCTTGATTATGATAATTTCTTTTATCCTTTCTTGTTGTAAATTCTGGAAAGTCTATTTCTAGGTTTTTTAAGATTTTTTTAATAAAAAAACTACAGAAATAAAAATAAGAAGGTTTTTTTCTGTAACCTTTTAGTGTTCAAATCAATAGCTATGATATTCGACAAAGTATTACGCTAAGAGATTAGTTAATGAACAAAAGAAAATTCGAATTAGCTATTGTATGATTTAACATTTTAGCGGATTTTCATGATTATCATCACACATACCGTTGTTGCTAGGTACTGCAGAAATAGAACAGTGAATCAAATGTATAAAGAAAGAGATGTATTTTTAAAAAAAATTCATAATTTTTTTTAAATATTAGACTGAAACGTAACTATATAAAAATATTTATTATTCAGAGTATACTACGATTGACTGGGAAATTTTTCAATTAATTAAGAAGTAAATTGTGGAAGCTATAGAATGCATTCTTGCATGATATTATTGTACTATGTCGGGCACTCCTGTACTACGCCAAATACGTATTACCTATACATGACACTAAACTACAAAGGGCATTTCATAAAAACTGATAGTTATTGTTTTTACGTAGTGCGAACACCGCGAAATTAAAAAAAAATAACTGTAGGCATTTTTTTCAAACTGTTAACTGTACGTTTATAAATATTCTAAACGAAGCAGACGATTTTATTTGTCTAGTTTCGTGCTTGTTTAAAGAACTGTTTTTGTTTGTCCTACAAAAATGGAGGTGAGTGTAAAGACGACATACATTATTAATCAGATAATTATATTTTGTTGTAATAAAGAAAATCTTTTATTTTCAGTTTAGTTATTTGCTTCTAAAAATTACCAAAGTGTACAACATTATGTGGTATGTAAAAATTTTAATTATGAGCAAGAAATAATACTAATTTTATAACGTTTTCGGGGCAGTACTGAAGGAAGTGCATTTTGAACTAAATTATGCTTTTTCCTATGAATTCAATTAACGTATATTTTGTGGTATGTGTGAAGACAATTTTTAAATTCATATACAACAATAAACAGAATAATTGAATATATTGGAATATCTGTATGGTACGTAATCGCGATAACTGCATCTTCAGTTGTGTTGTATTTTTTCTAGCTGAATTAATTATTATTCTGCTTTAGGAAGTGTACAAAAAAGCTGGACATCGTATACATGGTAACAAAAATACATTCGAAAGCTTTAGCATTTATGGGGAGTAACTGCTAACAATTACGTATGTTTCTGCCTATGTTATTACTTTTTTTCAATATTAAGTATGTAGATGTACCTTTTCACTGCATCGAAATAGAAAAATACTGGCAGTGTTAAATGTATATTAATGCTTTTATATCCCTGACATCCTTTCGCTTTTTTATGTACAAGTATTTGTTTTATTTAATTGTACAATTTTTGCAATTTAATAAAGTGAAAACTTTTGTAAGTTTTTACTGGTATTAAAAAAATCGGGAAGTTGGCAACTATGTTTTTAATATGTTAATACTTACTTTTTTACTTTCTTCTATCTTTACAAGAAGAAAGTATTGGATTCATGAAAATTTTCGACTTCCGGTTTTCGACGGATTTATACGTTTTAGAAGGTCCTGAACACGATTTGACTATTTTTAGAAAATGTCTGTCTGTGACTCTGTCTGTCTGTCTGTCTGTCTGTCCGTCTGTCTGTCTGTCTGTCTGTCTGTCTGTATGTGACAAAAATTTTGTGGGCGCTCTATCTCAAGAACTAATGCTCGGAATTTAATAAAACTTTAGATTCAGTTAGTCCATAATATAAATTGGTGCTGATTAGTTTTTGGTAAAAATCGCCCAGCAGGTGGCGCTGCTATGCAGCATTTTTCGCGATTTCCGCAATAGCTCTATCTCAAGAACTAATGCTCGGAATTTAATAAAACTTTAGATTCAGTTAGTCCCTGATATAAATTGGTGCTGATTAACTTTTGGTAAAAATCACCCAGCAGGTGGCGCTGCTATGCAGCATTTTGAAGGATTTACACGATTTTGGCGATAGTCATATCTCAAGAAATACTGCACGGAATTTAATAAAACTTGAGCTTCAGTTAGACATTGATATAACTTGGTGCTGATTCTTTTTAGTATATGCGAAACCTGTGTGAGATAGAAGAAAGTTTTGGGATTGACACATCCGACTAGTTTATTTTTAATATTATTTTGAATATTATTTAGAGCATTTTTTCTTGTTCAGGTATTTCGACATAAAATGTCTTTTAAATGATTGAAACAATAGAAGCTGTTAATAGTAGACCATTTCAAAGTAGTTCAGCACTCACTTTGATGTAAAATATAATGATACTATTACAAATAAGTAAGGGCTAAATCCTTTTTATTTTTCAATTTCAAACAGTACGTGTCATTAACGTAAATTGTATTGTTAATTCCTGTAAAATAATAAAACAGTTAGACAATTTCAGACGTATTTAGGTAACTATTATAAATAAGTAAATGCTAAATCATTTTTTATTTTTTAATTTCAAAGAGTACGTGTCATTAACATAAATTGCATTGTTAATTCCTGTAAAATAATAAAACAGTTATAGAATCTCAAAGAGTATCTTTCAACAAATATATCCTGTTCCCTAAGTAATTCTGAAAGTATTTAATGGAATTCCTTGGATTAATGGACATTTTATTAGAGAAAAATATAAACTAAAAGTATTGCACTTATTTTCTTTCTACGTAAATTTCTGTTTTTATCTGTAATTTTTTTTATCCATAATGGAATGTTTTTCTTTTTTTTGGAAGAGAAAACAATTCTATAAAGTTATGAATAGCGGCACATATAAAGAAACTCGGCATAAAACTTTATTCTATGTTGATATTATTCCCTGTTTGCGAAAATACTGTAAGGATGTGCAAAACGATACTTCTTTTGAAAAAAAAGAGTTACTCCAAAGAAACAAAAGATAATGTTATCTTTGCCTATGAAATTATAAAAATGCCGATGCTCTTCATATTTTATCTTGATAAATTTTGATGGAAAAACTTAATTTCTTCAAATTTTAATATCTTAAATTTAAATTTTCTTTTATGTTAATGAGTTCTTTTAAGTACTGTATTATATATAACCTCCTGAAAATAATAAAACATTTAGAGAATCTCAAGGAATATATTTTCAACAAATATCTCCTGTTACCTAAATAATTCCGAACGTATTTAATTCAATTCCTTGGATTAATGGACATTTTATTAGAAAAAAATATAAACTAAAAGTATTGTACTCATTTTTTTAACTGAAATTTCTTTTTTTATCAGAAGTTTTTTTCTTCATAATGGAATGTTTTTCTTTTCTTGGAATAGAAACAATTCTATAAAGTTAA
This sequence comes from Maratus michaelseni, assembly GCA_963931845.1. Taxonomy (NCBI): domain Eukaryota; kingdom Metazoa; phylum Arthropoda; class Arachnida; order Araneae; family Salticidae; genus Maratus; species Maratus michaelseni. Next base: position 450,349,480 of record OZ007589.1, on the reverse strand, counting down.
GAATAGCGGTACTCATAAAGAAACTCCGCATAAAACTTTATTCTATTTTGATATTATTTCCTGTTTGCGAAAAGACGGTAAGGATTCTCAAAACAATACTTCTTTTGAATATAAAGAGTTATTCCAAAAAACAAAAAAATATAACTTCATGTTTATCCATGGTATTATGAACATACTGATGCTCTTCATATTTTATCTTGATAAATTTTGATGCAAAAATTTCATTTACTTTCAATTTTAATATCTTGTATTAAAATTTGTTGTTTTGTTAATGAGTTTTTTTAAATAGTATATTGTATATAGATTCTTGAAAATAATAAAGAGTAGAGAATCTCAAGAAATATCTTTTCAACAAATATTTCCTGTTACCTAAATAATTCTGAAAGTATTTAATGGAATTCCTTGGATTAATGGATATTTTATTAGAGAAAAGTATAAACTAAAAGTATTGTACTCTTTATTTTTTTAACCTAAATTTCTGTTTTTATCTGTAACTTTTTTCTCCATAATGGTATGTTTTTTCTTTTCTTCGAAGAGAAACAATTCTATAAAGTTATGAATAGTGGTACTCATAGAGAAACAATGCATAAAACTTTTTTCTATTTGTATATTATTTCCTGTTTGCGTGAAGACGGTAAAGATGTGCAAAACAATACCTCTTTTGAATATAAAGATTTATTCCAAAGAAAAGAAAAATAACTTCATGTTTGCCCATGATATTATGAATATGCGGATGCTCTTCATATTTTATCTTGATAAAGTTTGATGAAAAAACTTAATTTTCTTTCAAATTTAGTATTTTTAATTTAAATTTTCTTTGTTGTTAATGAGTTCTTTTAAATACTATATTATATATAAACTCTTGAAAATAATAAAACATTTAGAGAATCTCAATGAATATCTTTTCAACAAATATTTCTTGTTACCTAAATAATTCTGAAAATATTTAATTTAAATCCTTGGATTAATGGACATTTTATTAGAGAAAAATATAAACTAAAAGTATTGTACTCATTTCATTAACCCAAATTTCTCTTTTTAACTGTAATTTTTTTTCTCCATAATGGGATGTTTTTCTTTTCTTGGAAGAGAAACAATTCTATGCAGTTATGAATAGCGGTACTCATACAGAAACTCAGCATAAAAGTTTATTCTATTTTGGTATTATTTCCTGTTTGCGAAAAGACGGTAAGGATAAGCAATACAATATTTATTTTTAATAAAAAGAGTTATTTCAAAGAAACAAAAGATAACTTTATGTTCGCTCATGATATTATGAACATGCTGATGCTCTTCATATTTTATCTTGATAAATATTGATGGAAAAAGTTCATTTTCCTTCAATTTTAATATCTTAACTTTACATTTTCTTTGTTGTTAATGAGTTCTTTTAAATACTATATTATATATAAACTCTTGAAAATAATAAAACATTTAGAGAATCTCAAGGAATATTTTTTCAACAAATATTTCCTGTTACGTAAATAATTCTGAAAGTATTTAATGGAATTCCTTGGATTAATGGACATTTTAATATAGAAAAATATAAATTAAAAGTATTGTACTCTTTTTTTTAACCTGAATTTCTAATTTTATCTGTAACTTTTTTTTAATAATGGAGTGTTTTTCTTTTCTAGGAAGAGAAACAATTCTATAAAGTTATGAATAGTGGTACTTACAAAGAAACACCGAATAAAAGTTTATTCTATTTTGATATTATTTCCTGTTTGCGGAAAGGCGGTAAGGATGTACAAAACAATACTTATTTTGAATATAAAGAGTTATTCCAAAGAAACAAAAGATAACTTTATGTTTGAACAAGATATTATGAAGATATTGATGCTCATTATATTTCATCTTGATAAATTTTGATGGAACAACTTCATTTTCTTTCATTTTTAATATCTTAAATTTAAATGTGCTTTTCGGTTAATGAGTTCTTTTAAATATTATATTATACTAGGGGGCCTACCCCCTGCGAGCTACGCTCGCCAACCCCCGCTCAGACTTCGAGGCCTCTAAAAACATGACAGCGTGCTTTATTTTAAAAGTATTGGTAAATCTTTAATTGAGTTGCCGGGCTTTTAACGTTTTAATGGGGCATTTTTTGATTATCATGGCCTCATACACAGCTGTTGCGACAACTGACGACTGTTTTCGGGATTGATAAGTAAATCAATTACATCTTGAAAACCAGCTTGTATAAAATGGTTAGGTTTAAATTGTGGCTACCTCTCGGACTTTTATAACAACGATCTGTATTATATTCTTCCTTTGCGTTTAAGGATGAGAAAAATTCCATCTGCTTGTGAATAACATTAAGAACCTCGGTATTGAAAAGTACTATGTTACAGACATTTTCAGTAACAGGTTTTAATTTTCTCTCTATTTTAGTGCACCATCATGCATATTTTCATGTTATTTTAAATATGTAAATTATTTTTTTAATTAATATGTATATACGAATTTTCTAATAATTATTTATCATACAAAATGAATTAAATATTTTGTGCATGCATGCCTGCATTTATTCGGCATCAATTGATGAAATATTTAAACAAATTTGCTATCCGCGGTAATTTTACACCATGTTCTGTCACTTGAATATTGTCCATAAGAAAATCGGGTACTTTTCCATTATAGGATCCTTTGCTTTTAGGTTTGGGAATTTATTCGAGCTTCAAAAAGGGATAGATTCGTTAATATACATAGATTTGTTGCCAAAAGTTATGAAAATAAACCCAATGAACTTTTGGTGCTTTTCTATTATAGGGGTCTTGACGCTTTTTTAAAAACCTTCTTGGCAGAAAAAACCAAGCAGGATAGAAAACCAAGCAGGATATTTTATGCTTCCGTTCAGTTGGGGAATTATTATTTTATATATTAGTTTCAAATATCCGAACTAATGATTTTATAAATTCGTTTAGTTACATTTTACAAAAAAAATAACAAAATGATATCAATAAATAATAATTACTATTAATTCCTTCCCCCCCCCCCTTTCTTTTGCGTTTACCTAAATGACGTCATTTGGACGAATTTATTCAAAATATTTTCAGTTTATAAATTAAATTAAATGCTGACAGACGATTGAATCCTGACGATAGAAATGTCATTTTGTTTTCAAATTTTCCTGAAAAACATAATTTAATCATAATCTTGTCTTCATTATCGATTGAAATAAAAGATAAATTCAATTTCAATTTGAAAATGACGAATAAAAAGAAATCAATAATCCCTATCGGGATCCTTTTCAATTTTTTTCCCTTTTTTGTCGCAAAAAAACTGAGTAATTAGTTGCCATCATTACAGAAATGTCATTAAAATTAGAAAAAAATTAATATCTCGAAAACTAATTCCAATTTCAAAATTCTATTACCAGTTTTGACATCCGCGGATTTTTATGAACAATTGGTATTAATTTCACCATCAAGCGTTTAATATTTTATTAAAAATAGCCTTGAAACATAATCAGTCGTTTAATCAGTCGTTTCATAAAATCGTTTCATAAATTCGTTTCATAAAATCGTTTCACAAATTCGTTTCATTAGGATTTTATATATATAGGGTAAATATAAATTCTTGAAAATAATAAAACATTTAGACAATCACAAGGATTTTTTTTTCAACAAATATTTTCTGTTACCAAAATAACTCTGAAAGTATTTAATTTAATTCCTTGCATTAATGGATATTTTATTAGAGAAAAATATAAACTAAAACTATTATACTCATTTCTTTAACAAAAATTTCTCTTTCTATCTGTATTTTTTTCTCCATAATGGGATGTTTTTCTTTTCTTGGCAGAGAAACAATTCTATAAAGTTATGAATAGCGGTACTCATAAAGGAACTCCGCATAAAACTTTATTCTATTTTGATATTATTTCCTGTTTGCGAAAAGACGGTAAGGATACGCAAAACAATACTTCTTTTGAATATAAAGAGTTATTCCAAAGAAACAAAAGTTAACTCTATGTTTGCCCAAGATATTTTGAACATGCTGATGCTCTTCATATTTTATCTTGATAAATATTGATGACAAAAGTTCATTTTCCTTTAATTTTAATATCTTAAATTTAAATTTTATTTTTGGTTAATGAGTTCTTTTAAATATTATATTATACATAAATTCTTGAAAATAATAAAACATTTAGAGAGTATCAATGAATATCTTTTCAACAAATATTTCCTTTTACCTAAATAATTCTGAAAGTATTTAATTTAATTCCTTGTATTAATGGACTTTTTATCATAGTAAAATATAAACTAAAAGTATTGTACTCATTTTTTAACACAAGTTTCTCTTTTTATCTGTAATTTTTTTTCTCCATAATGGGATGTTTTTCTTTTCTTTGCAGAGAAACAATTCTATAAAATTAAGAATAGCGGTACTCATAAAGGAACTCCGCATAAAACTTTATTATATTTTCATATTATTTCCTGTTTGCGAAAAGACGGTAAGAATTCGCAAAACAATACTTCTTTTGAATGTAAAGAGTTATTCCAAAGAAACAAAAGATAACTCTATGTTTGCCCAAGATATTTTGAACATGCTGATTCTCTTCATATTTTATCTTGATAAATATTGATGGAAAAAGTTCATTTTCCTTTAATTTTAATATCTTAAATTTAAATTTTATTTTTGGTTAATGAGTTCTTTTAAATATTATATTATACATAAATTCTTGAAAATAATAAAACATTTAGAGAATCTCAATGAATATCTTTTCAACAAATAGTTCCTTTTAACTAAATAATTCTGAAAGTATTTAATTAAATTCCTTGTATTAATGGACATTTTATCATAGTAAAATATAAACTAAAAGTATTGTACTCATTTTTTAACACAAGTTTCTCTTTTTATCTCTAATTTTTTTCTCCATAATGGGATGTTTTTCTTTTCTTTGCAGAGAAGCAATTCTATAAAGTTAAGAATAGCGGTACTCATAAAGGAACTCCGCATAAAACTTTATTCTATTTTGATATTATTTCCTGTTTGCGAAAAGACGGTAAGGATACGCAAAACAATACTTCTTTTGAATATAAAGAGTTATTCCAAAGAAACAAAAGTTAACTCTATGTTTGCCCAAGATATTTTGAACATGCTGATGCTCTTCATATTTTATCTTGATAAATATTGATGACAAAAGTTCATTTTCCTTTAATTTTAATATCTTAAATTTAAATTTTATTTTTGGTTAATGAGTTCTTTTAAATATTATATTATACATAAATTCTTGAAAATAATAAAACATTTAGAGAGTATCAATGAATATCTTTTCAACAGATATTTCCTTTTACCTAAATAATTCTGAAAGTATTTAATTTAATTCCTTGTATTAATGGACTTTTTATCATAGTAAAATATAAACTAAAAGTATTGTACTCATTTTTTAACACAAGTTTCTCTTTTTATCTCTAATTTTTTTCTCCATAATGGGATGTTTTTCTTTTCTTTGCAGAGAAACAATTCTATAAAGTTAAGAATAGCGGTACTCATAAAGGAACTCCGCATAAAACTTTATTCTATTTTGATATTATTTCCTGTTTGCGAAAAGACGGTAAGGATACGCAAAACAATACTTCTTTTGAATATAAAGAGTTATTACAAAGAAACAAAAGATAACTTTCTGTTTGCCCAAGATATAATGAACATGCTGATGCTCTTCATATTTTATCTTGATAAATATTGATGGAAAAAGTTCATTTTCTTTCAATGTTAATATCTTAAATTTAAGTTTCTTTTTGGTTAATGAGTTCTTTTAAATACTATATTATATATAAACTTTTATATACTTGATAAACATAAATAAAACTTTTTAAAACTTAGTGTTTTTTTCGTTTGATTTTGTTTATTTTAGCTGTCATCCAAAAATTTCAATTTCAATATGATGTATATTTTATTTCATTTTATTTTATTTATGTTATAATTACATTCATTTATACGTAAACATTTTCTCAAAATACTAATGTAGTTTTCACTATAAATGTATTTTTCATATATGATTGATCTAAAACTTATATTTTTCTACATGTGAGTATTAACCACTTAAGATAAAACTATAATACAGAAAACCTTTTGGTTAAACATTCCAACAGAGTATTTTTAACTTTAATACTTTTGACCAGAAAATACAGTTGCCAGAAATAATGTTTTTACAAATATTGATATACTTTTTTTTTCAATTTAGTTTGTCTTGTTTGTATAAGTATAACTTTTGAACAAATTATTCCACGTGTAGTTACTGTTTCCGTAAAAATCCATGTATTCAATTTAATAAAGATAACTGATAACTTTAGTTTTAATTATATAGTAATCTCTCACTTATGTGTCGGTGCAAGGGACTAACCAAAATCAACGCATAAACGAGAGAGCGCATAAATAGAATTCAAATAAAAATTAAGTTTGAAATAAATTTTAAGACAAACTTAGGCTGGGATTGCGGTGCCTCGCTTAAGATCAATCTTGAGCGTAAGTCTGACTTACGATATAAACAAAGCTTAGTCCGTATTGCAGTGCCTCGCGATCTTACGCTAACCCGAAAGCTGTCTTACGACGAAGCACAAGTGTATGCGCGCGCAACCACAAAAAAATCTAAGTACGGCCTCTGATTGGCTGACTGCAGGAGGACTTACGTTTAAGAAGGAGGACTTACGATGAGGCACCGCAATACGAAGTTAAGTTAGATCGCAGGAACGCCCATCCTACGATCGAGCGTAAGATTTAAGATAGCGAGGCACCGCAATCCCAGCCTTTATCTTTAAATGGTTAAATAATACGCAGAATAATATAAAAATACGATTTACGTTGATTATTAAAGATTTTCTAATTCATGTATAAATTGTATACATCTTAAAATTTTAATTTCACCAACTTATTTTTTAAACTTTCGAAAATTTAAGTTTATTTTGAGCTCGATGTCTAAAAATATTTTTATCGGCTTCATTGGAAAGTGAATATGTTGAATCAAATTCATCAGCCATTCGATGCGGTGACGGAAAGTATAAAGAGCATCAATTGCCTTTCCAATGTCTGTGGATGTGTTTCTACGTTTTCTGTGTTATCTGATTCATATTCATTGGCATCATCTTTAAGTAATAGGTGTGAAGGTGTCTGACCCAAAATGCAGCTTCCAATAGTGTCCAGAAAAAATTGCAAACGACAACAAATTGACTTCCCCTTTACATACAAGCTGGTGTGAAATTTCTTGTTAAGGATATGTGTCGAAAGAAAAGCAATGTCAAGAGAAACTTGAAATTTCTCCCACAGATAAGTGAGATTAATTTCACATTGCGACGCATAAACATGGGATTGCTATATCTTTATCCGGGTCTGCCAAAAATCGACGTATAACATAGAGATACACATAAAAGGGGCAACGTATAAGTGAGTGATTTCTGTATTTAAAACTTTGTCGTATTTTATCGCTGAACAAATATGTATTATATAAAGTTTTTAATAAATAACTGAAAATATTGAGCAAAAAAAATCGATCTCATATTTTACGTCACCAACCATTACAAGATACCGTCACAAAATTTAAACGCATATGTTATATCTACATTCATAAACATTTTAAAATCATACCTGAAAACTGAAAAAATCTTTGAAAACGTAGTTTAATTTTAATATATGCTTCTCTGTAATAATAATAATAATAATAATTCACTCGTAAAATGAAAATCTATTTATCTACCTATATATATATATATATATATATATATACATATATATATATATATATATATATATATATATATATATATATATATAGAGAGAGAGAGAGAGAGAGAGAGAGAGAGAGATTGATAGGTAGATAGATAGATAGATATTGAACTTAATTAACTGATTTGAACATAATTAACAGTGTATTTATCTTGCCAGTAGCTTTGATAAGTTCATGTATGCAGCTTTGAAAATGTCTTTAAAGGCACACACAAAAGCAAAACATGCAACATTTGTCATCATGACAACATCTGAAATACCAAACCAATTCTAACCTAATTGGAATAGTGTACGTGCTTTGCAAGTATCTTGAATGAGTTCATTAATCAAGAATATAATTTTTACCGTTTGTTTACAGTAATACACAGGATCAAATCATGCAGAACTTGTTACCACAATGAGATCCGAAATTTCGAAACAATTCTAACCGAATTCGGAGTGAGTCGGATTTTGCGATAAGTTCGTTAAACAACTATGTAGCACTTATATGTAATTCTCAAACAAACACAAACATTTTCAATAGAATTCTTTGCATAGATTTGTTTCAAGCCTCATTTGACTGTCGGAAATATATTATAAAAAAATGGGCGAGGTTTGAATATACATTTCAAGAGATGTGTAACATGTTTGATAAAATTGCATCCTATGCATTGGATTACATTTGTTAAGTCACATTTTAAAATTTCATACTAATTATCTTTCTTATCATTAGCGAAAATAGCAAACGTAGACCAATTTTTTAAATCTGTATTAAATAATAATTTTACCTTAAAATAATAATAATAATTTTAATAATAAAAACAAACCAACTTACTCTTCCTAGTGCCCTTGAAAAACTTGTTTAAATTTATTCATATATTACATTTTATACTGTATCAAGACTAATTGTAAATAAGAGATTGATCTTTTAAATAATCAGCTCTTAAAACATTTAAAACCCAGTTTTTTTTCTTTGATTGCCTATTTTGCATATCAGAATAGTAGAATTATAATGCGAAAACATTGACGTAACTTACTAAAACATCTTAGAAAAATAAAGGTTGGTAAAAAAATTCAAATTTGTTTCTTCAATCTACTTATCTTTCCGCGTGTGCCATATTTAATTAAACTTTCGTTAATTCCGTTTTAATTAACAAATGTATTTCCAGATCCATGATGACAATATACTAATTAAAAAAACTACCAGAATAATTAAATGTAAAAGGAAACACTGTTTCTAAACAGAGTCGTCCAGTAACTTAAGCTAAAATTACAAATGAAGATTCGAAAAGACAAAGGAAGCTCGGAATGTTTTTCTTTTTTTTTTCTTTAGTATGCAGTTGTGCAGGTATTTTCGATTATTATTTTGATTTTGTGCAATTAATATTTTGTGCATGTCTGCTTAATCATGCATGAGTTTTAGTTACTTTTGTTTTACCTTTACTATTTGACTCGATTCCACAAATTATATTTCTTACGCACTTATATTACACAGTTATTTCATCAGAAATGTTTTAAATAAAATTAGTATTTTTTAGTAATTTATAAACTGAAAGTTTTTGTTGTTTTTAGTATATTAAATACTAGCTGAAGTTCCCGGCGTTGTCCGGGATTTAAAAAATGTTTCTACAGAAAAATTCAAAATTAAACATGCTGTACAGAGAACTTCAAAATGTTAAAAAATGTCAATATTTCCATAATCGGGTTTTTATCATGATTCAATATGTTCCTCAAACCAATATGACGTTATATTCAACTGCTTACGTCATATATGCATGCTTTCTCTATTACTCATATTAAAACTCTCTTTGTATGATTCTCAAACATTTGAAAAGTCCGTTAAACATTCAATATGACGTTATATTAATTTTCTTTTTAATTCTCTAATGACGTCATATCAACCGTCTTTCCGTACTTACACATACTCATAGGGGAGAGTAGCCGAATTCGGACCACTTCATTTATTATCATGTCTAACTCACTTCATTTTTGAAACATCTGCAAAATATCACTACATATGGTCAATCTATTCATTTACTAACTAAATAAATATTTAGAACAATTTCCTTTTGAATATCTTAAGTTTTATTTTAATTTGAAAAATTTGTCGACAGTGGTCCAAATTCAGCTACTGGTCGCCTAAGTTGGACCCCCCCCCCCCCAGTCCTTGAAATTGGACTAAACAATATTATGCGGTTTTAATTATCAAAAATCATTTAGGCATGAAAAAAAAGTAAGCCAAGATGCTGATGTGGAGACGCCATCATGTCAGGATGACCGATTTGTAGGATTTGAATTAAACATACTTCATTTTCTTTATGACGTGCGTGATCGTCAAATTAACTGACGCTCTGGTATATTTACTATCAATGATTTCAAAGCACGAGTTATAAAAACTTTGGATCACGAGATCAAGATTTGAATATCTTCAAAACTGGAAAAAGGGCCAGTCTTTTAATATTTATCATCGAGGAAGCCTCGAAATGGGAAATAGCCATTAAAGGCGCTGTTAGGCCTAATAGGACTTTTCGAAAATAAATACATTGTACGTTTTTGCGAGAAGTGTATTATCTGTGAAGAAATTACTAGTAAAGTATTGTAGAATTATCTTTCTAGGACTGTATTAAAGTTTATATTTTGTTATTCAACGTCTAGTTGTTCAAATAATTCCAGTAAATTAACTCTTTACATATCATCTTCTAACATAAATAAGTAAATACATTTTAACTGTTCAACATGAATATCGAGTCATTTCTACTAGTGCTCGTGAATATACGCATAATACGTATAAAACGTATTGTAACCGGTAACGATTTTGAATACGAATAATATGGATACAAGGCTTAACTGGATAAATACTAGCAGTGTAGGGCACGACGAAATCACTGCTGAACAAACGTTACTGAACACCATAAATAATCAACTGAATTCTAAATAGGGTAGATCGGGGCAAGATGAAGAGTGGGGCAAGATGACGAATGTCTTAATTTTTCCGTTTTCCGCTAGGTGGCAGCATCAACCGGACACTACTGGCTCTCCTATCGGCCGTTCGTTAAACAATACTATAGAGACGCTGAAATCGCCATTTTTGTGTCAGTTGTGAAGATTTGATCGTTTTCCGCTGCCACGTTATAACTTTTATGCATGTGTCAATAAGCTCTGCTACAGATACAGGTAAGATATATCGTTTCTCTTTAATATTTATGAGTAACTTAGTTTAAATACTACCTATTACCATGAATAAATGTCAATTAATCGCTTTCCTTCATGGCAATGAAAACGAATGATTTTAAACAGGCAGTCCGGGGCAAGATGACGAGCTCGTCATCTGGCCCTGTGTTTCGGAATTTATTAAACTAACTAGGTTGTCCATTCTATTTAAATCCTGTAAACGCTTGTTTGTCTGTGTGTTTGTTCGTACGACCTTTCGCTTCTATCTCCTCTGGGATTAAGGGGCGCATGGGATCGGGGGAGGTGTCGTTCGAAAGGGGGCGACCAGAGGAAGACATTTTTGCCATCTGCTAGGCCCCCCTAGCCTCCCGAAAGAAAAACCCTATCGGGGTCCGTATCTCCACTTCCAAGCGTCTGATCGTTACGAGGAGAGTACCGTTCGACGGGGTCAAGACCTCCCCCCTCCGCCGCTGGTCCCCCTCTTCCCAAAAAATTCAAAAAGCGTTTAAGGCCAACTTCCAGCATTGTGACCCACCAACAAAAGAATGGATCCAGTGCTGTAAATGCCAAGAGTGGTGGCATGAGGAATGTTCCAATTATGAAAATGGCATTTTTATTTGTGACTATTGTTAGCTGCACAAATAACCTCTTCAAAATTACGTTACAATCAATGCATTATGCTTAGTTTGATACTTTGTAAGATGTAAAAACACAGTTATCATTTGTTAAACCATGTAACATATTCAAAAGATAAAATATGTTCAATCTTTTTCAGTGTTGCCATCTTGCCCCAGTACTGGGGCAAGATGACGATTTGTAAATGTTATCAAAAAATAAAATTATCCTTTATTTTTTTAATTTGAAAAATTAAATGGTAATGTATTTAATACAACAAAGGTATACTCTATCAGTTCATGTAAAATTAATTTTACTATTACTTCAAAATAAATTAATAAGCAACAAAAATTGTTAACATAGTCATCTTGCCCCGGTCTCCCCTACATCACAGAATCCTATATGCACGACTGACCTATATGCACCTGCATAGCATGCACAGTCACAGTGACGTCATTGTGACGTCACTGTGAGTCACGTACGTCACGTCACATCTGTGACCAAAATGACACCACTTTGTAACGTCACACTGTGATAAAAATGTGAACGTCTTGAAGATCTAAAGAAAACTTAAAATAAACTTTAGAACATCTTATGGCATGAAGAAAATTACTTTTTGACAGCTTAAAAAAATTTTGTGACGTTGCAATGACGTCACTGCAATTCACATAAGTCACGTAAAACCTATGACCAAAATGCCAACACTCTGTGACTTCACGGTGCGATCGGAGAGAGAATTTGGAAAAAAACTTATAAAATATAGAATTAAATTATGTCATGTACCTAAATCATTAATAAAAACATTGTCACACATTATTTAAATATATTGTATTTCCAAAATAAAATAATAAATAAATATTTGTCTACATATATGAGGCAGATATTTTTTTACAATTTTCATTGCCATTTTCATGAAATTTAACAAAATATACTATATAATACACAGGTAAAAATCCTTAAATAGAAATTTAGTAACGTAGGAAAGTTTTGGCGGAAAGTAATTCAGAAATAGATCTCCCATTCTAATAAAACTGTTAGCGATTTAGAGATTTGTTAGCATTTTAAATACAAACATTTAATTTTTTTTCCTACCACCGCATAGAACTCATTTGCTAATTTTGTGATACTAAAAATATTTAAAAAATCTCCAATCTCTTATTATTTTGAGGGGCCACTCAACCCAATCATCAGCTTTCTGTTTAAAAAGTGAGGACACCATTTTTGCGAGTTCGACATCGGGGGTGCTCGGGGTGACCGTCGCGTTCAAGATTTTTTCTTGTACTGAATATTTAAGGTGGTTCTCAACTGACCTGCTCCACAACGCGAAGCTTTCTGACATAATTTCTGACTCATTTTTAAACACAAAGGCATAAAATGGGCAGGACTGACTATGGAAGCAATTTGGAATCGAAATGAGTTTTCCATTTTTTGATAAATAAATTACTTATCGAGTTATAAGCAATTCGTGTCACGTGACGACTGGTTTTTCTCTTTTCTTTCCCTGTTACGTCGGGTATTTAGTTCAAAACGCTGACTTTGACATTCTTTTCTGAAAGATCTTCTGATTTTACTAAACAATGGAAAACGTCTTTCAATTACAGAGTTTCTGAATAAAAACAAAAGCCAATTTCATGCGTTTCCGAACAAAAACGAATTAAAAATATGTCATAAAGTATATGTCATTCCTATAGCAATTTATTCCAAAACTGGTCAGTGCTTAATAAGATATCACCTCTGTTAAATATATTCCTCTTTTCAATAGAGTGTAAAAAATGAAAAAATCGTATTTAGGAAATCTAATTGCAGAATAGTATTTATATTTATGTCGTAATTATTTTATAAAGACTATTAAATCCATTTTTATTTAAAATTTATGTTTACTTTGGACGCCTAAAACAAATGCAACTGATAAAAATTTTTATAAAAATTTAAATTTTCACAGCTTATTTCCAAGAATATTAAACTCTCTCATATAAAAACAGAATATTATAGTTTTATTAGAAGTTATTTGTCAGCCATATAAACTATAAAGCATTTGAAATGTCTTTATTTAACTGTTTTCTTTCTATTCTTTTTCTGGAAACACCTGCTAGATGTTACTTTGTGGTAAACATTACTGCGCAGATCATGATCGCAGATGTTGAGGGCAGACGATTATTTTCATCGGCGGATTAGAGTGTGCGGTGTTCTTTTAAGTTTGTGGAAGTATATTGTGGAATTTATACCGTGGAAGTAAATTAACGTTTTAAAGTGAATCATCCATTTTAACCTATCCTTATGTCTAGCTGGGTGCGTTATTAAGGTCTGCGTGATACTTGATATCTCAGATCTATGGACACTTTGAAAATTAAAGCAGTGGATTTGAGTCTCATTTTTCAATGAAAAGGAAGCAGTCAACGACCATTAAAACTTAATCCCTAGAACTGGTGGTTTTACTTATAGATTAGCAGGTAACTTTTAATGTCTTCGCAGTTTTGTTAATAGTGCATATTTAGTAATGGTACATTAATAGTGCATTATTTAAATGTTAAGATGTTTAAATCTTTTATTTTTTTTTAATCACTTGTATAAAATTTTATCTTTAATATTTTAAATCGTTTTAAATAGAGAGTTTGGAAAAAAGCTTAAAGTATTTACTAACAATATATATTCTAAATGTAAAGTGTTATTTATAACGAGGAATGTATTTATATTTTGCGTTTCTCAGTTCAATTTTCATAGTTATTCATTGTAATTAAAAACATTGCAATTTTTAAAACTATTAATATTTGATTTACAAATAGAAAATTTCTTAGCTAGTGGAGGTTTTGAGAAATAATTTTCTGGTATATTTGAAATAATTGCGACAATTTAACTCATTACAAATTTAGTTCTCAAGATATGTCAATATTAGGTGCACAAAAATAATGAATATTGATGAAACAATAAAACAGCTATTCAGTTAAGGTAATTTTTCCAGTTATGTTATCGAATTTTTTCTATAGTAAAAATTGATATTTAAGCTCTGCATTTAGTATTCTATCAAAAACTATAAATAAAATAATTTGTAAAGAAAAAAAAAATATTTTTTTTCTTTGCGTTTATGATCTGAAGTTTTAAATTTCATTTGCTTCGAAAAATGTTTTATTGCTTGATACAATGTTTATTATTTAATAATATCGCACAATAGGTAGATCTATTATTTAAATGGATTCCTAATATAAATTTTTCACAATGCTTATTTAAAAATCTATACTTTTATTTTCATTAAATTTGTAATCAAATCCAAAATAACTAATTTCTGAATTCATTTTTATTCGGAAACACATGAAATTGGCAGGTGTTCTTATTCAGAATATATGTAATAGAATGGCATTTTCCATTTTTGACAAAAGATATTTCAGAAAACACTATCAAAGTCGGTGTTTTGAACCGAATTTCCGACGCGCAGCGTCAGAAACGGAAAAAACGTGACCAAAATTGCTCTTAAGCATTTCATTTATCTAAAAATGGAAAACGCATTCATTCCAAAATCACTTTAATAATCAGTCATGCAAGTGCCAAGCGTTTAAAAATTTGTTCATAAATGTGTCAGAAAGTTTCGTGATACCGAACGAGGGGAAATATGGCAAAGTATACACATTTAAAAACTTCAATACTTAAAAGCAAAATAGCATAGTTTTAATTATTGTCAACATTTTTGGTGGTTACATAAAACAAATGGAAGTCGAAGTTATTTTTAAAAGTGGTTATTTGCACAATAGAATTTCATATTATTAAAATATTTAATTTTATTATAATTTTTAATGGATTCATCTATTATTTTTATATTAGTATGCGTTTTTTACATTTATAATTTTCTTGTTTAACGGCTACATTAGCCGGTTTCCCAATCAGATGCAAAATTTTAATTTGAATACGAGTTGCATAAAAAAAATGATTGCCGATCCAATCCTTATCGTCAATCTTATCCGTATTTGGTGAAATCTTGTTATCCGAATCTATGCGAAATCATTTATCAGGTTCGGTCGGGTTGTGGGCCTACAGAATTTTTGTTGTTGTTGTTGTTGGGTTAGGGTAAGATTACGGGTTGAATGTAAATATAGTTTCAGTCAACCATCATTCATGTTCAAGTAGACATTCAATCATGTTCAAGAAGTATATAACCGGATTCGTGCATGACTCTAGATCCGAGCCGACATCAGAAATTATATCGTAACACAATTTCTGATAAAATCTGGTTACTTGGTCGTATGCAAGATTCTATTCTGAACAAGACTTACAGTAAAAACATTATACCCGACTCGGGTCAGATCGGGTTCACGAAAATCAGGTCACACGACAACTAATCCAAATCTATTCTGTAGCCAAACAAATCCAAAAAGATCGATCCGAAGTTTCTGGATTGTATTCGGGTAAAATCTGCTCACCCGACCCGGTGCAGTGTCGTCACAAACGTCACAAACTTGAACCATAAAAAAATTTTGATCCGAACAATCCGTATAGGATTCGGGTAAAATCTGGTCACCCTATCCGATGCAGATTCGTCACATTTTTCACATTGCAGTCGCACGGTGACTTCACAAAGTAGTCACATTGTGAGGTCACAGAAAGCCTTGAAAACGGCCATAACGACCTCGCATTTACGTCACAGTGACTTCACATCGACGTCACGTGACGTCACGACGACTGTCACAAAGTCACAGTGTGACTTCACAGTGACGTCGCCGTGATGTCACCATGCCTTACGGGCAGTATTTAACTATATACTTAACTGACGTGACGCCTATGTAAATCGGCGTCCTTATAGTCCAACTATGGAACATATAGACGGAAAATTTTAAAATCTTTTGTTATGTGCACATTTTTGAGCATTTCCATGTTTCAAAAATGAGTTATACCTGATTCTAATCATTTTTCAGTATGTCCAAGTTTCAAAAATCAGTATGAACTGACCTGTATGTGCTCAGGTTTGAGAATGTCCATGTTTCAATATTCTTAGTATTTCTGGTATTTCAGAATTGAAAGCATATTTGAAACAAAAAGTTCCATAACAAAATAGAAACATCGATTTACTAAGATTTGAAAGTGTCATTTTTATCAGTGTAGCTTTTTTATATTTACGATGCAAAACAATTTATAAAATTTCCCGTATTTTTTTTAATTATTATTTTAGAATCAGGAGTACTTTCTTATACGGAATTTCTTGAATTTGTATTTTATCTCTTCAGTTTTAAAAATACAAAATAAGTATTTTTTCATATTCCTATTTTTCAAGCTCATACAAAAAGTTTTGTGTTATTAAAAAAAAAAAAAAAAAAAAAAAAAAAAAAAAATGTTTATTTTATTCTAGAATAACAAATGTCGAGATCCTCAAAAACTAAAGAAATAGATAAAAATATTTCACTGCATAATGAATTTCGAATTTCCTTAACTTAAATCAGAATAGTATTCCTTAAATGGAATTCTACTGATAATATAATATCCTAAAAATCAGTTTAAACTTCCTAGAAATTTAATATTACGTATAAGAAAGTCGTATAACTCAGACGCATTTCTCTATACGTAATTCGAAGTTTCGTACCAAATTATTAATATGTAATTTATTGTACCCTCTCTATGTATAGAGACGAGAATTTTCTACCATGTTACAAATAGAACAGTAAATAATGAAAACTAAATACATAAACTTCAGGAAAGTAGATAACATTAGAATATTATTTCAGAATGCTAAACTGTTTTATATTTTGGGTAAATGTTAGTTAATTAAAATGCAAATCAAACAACATTTATATATATATATATATGTATATATATATTTATATAGTTATGTTATACATTAAATCTATAGTTATTTATCTTTTATAAAAAAGAGCGAACAGTAGACCACCGTATTAAAAAGAAAACTATCTGAAATATATATTAAGAAAGACCGTGATAAATTATTCCGATGTGAAATTATAGTGTGTTCCAAAAATGACTAATGGATTTTAAAAGTGAATAAAAAAACAATAAATAAAATAAAAACGGAACGCGATAGAAATGTATCGTTTACGGCCTTATGTTTTGGAAACCAGGGAATTTTATCCCACCAATTTGCAAATTTACTTAAAATTTTTGCCAAAAAATGGTGCTCCAGATATGAGAGAGTGCATAGAAATTGAATCCGTCACATCTTCATTCGATATTTTGCTACGAAATCTGTTAGTGAGTGCTTTTGAAAGAGTATAGACTACGAAATTGGTTTATATGTTGGCTACAGCGGATATTTCTAGTTTTGAAGTATCACCATTATTTTGCAGTGCCACCTATTGGTGAAAATTTTAGCTAAATTTCGAAATTGGTGGAATAAAATTCCCTGTTTTCCCTAACATAAGGCCGGAAACGATACATTTCTATCGCGTTCCGTTCGGGTTTTTTTTCATTTATTTTTTAAACTGGCTTTCAAAATCTATCAGTCAATTTTGAGACACACTGTAAAATGCAAATAAGGAAGAAAAAAATAACTGATATTTCTTTCTTCATGAATTACTAAGTAATAAACTTTTCGTATATTTTAAGGCATCCGTTATACAGATTCATAATACTACGTTGGAAAGTATTCGTATATATTACAGCAGTGCGATATCGCCATACATTATTTCTACTTAATTTTTTATAACCAAGCCATAAAACTATTGCATGTGGTCATAGAGAAAATTGAGAATAAGACAGGCTAAGTAGATTAACTTCCTGCGACATTCTTAGGAAAACTTTACTGGAAACACTAATTCATCATTTTGTGTCACAGAAAATGAAAGATAAGATGTCATATTTCATATATTTCCACGTTCTTCGTTGATAGTTAAGAAAATTATATCTGTACTCAATACAATGACTGAGTTCTTTTCTTTTTAGATACATTCGTAATTATATAAATACGTAGCACCAATAGTCGTCGTTTAGTTCGTCCGTCTGTCCGCATATAACAGCGCAAAAACTACCCAACCAAATGATTTGAGTTGTAATATATATAATCAATGAAGAATTTTGTCCAGTCATTTCAAATTTTGTGAAAATCGAATCAAAACTTAAAAAGATATTAATAAAACTTTTCTTCATTCCATTATATCCTATCATACGTAATCTATATAATAATAAAAACGCAAATTATGTGACTGAGAAAAGCAAATACGGGCTGACCATTTCTTTTTCATACGGCAGGAGGCCATTTTTATTCAAAATTACTTTTTCGAATAAAATTGCATAAAAGTTACATTTTTGAAAAGATCGTTCAATTTTTTTTTTTTTTTTTTTTTTTTTTTTTTGCGTAAGAGGTAAGTTACATTAAGAAATATTTTGACTTTGAGATAACTACAGTTGAAATTATGTTTAAAGCCGAATATCTCAATCAATTAAAGAAAATAAACACAAGAGATTCGTTCATTATGAGTCATAAAAAAATTAAACCATGGAGGTAATCATACGCAAAGCAAGATCTCCATGGTAAATTTTTCAACGCCGTCTTGTGTCGAAATAAAAATCGCTTCAGTAAACCTGGCATACGTAATAAGAAAAAAAGCCATGCTCATGCTCATTTCTCTCATAGCTGACGATATAATTCAGTTCAATGAAATAATAAGGATGATTTTTTTAGTTTTTAAAACTAGATATAATACGAAAACACCTCCTTTGGCACGTTTAACGTACAATTTCCAATTTGTTTTATTTTATATTATTCCAATCAACTTCTGGGTAATTCTTTCCTCTTGTTTTTTGGATATTGGAGAAAACATTTAAAAATGATATTCACTTCTACAATACACAACAGAGAAATTAAAAACGATGCCCGATTAAATATGCATACAAACACAGAGGAAAGGAAGACATTTTCAGAAAACAGTTTGTACAGAGAAATCTTGGGTCACAGAACGTTCTTTCTGTCAAAAATACAGCTTATCTCATTCCAATATGAACGCATTTTTTAATAACTTTAAAAAAATTGAAATGCTAACAAATGATATTTTAACGAAGTTCTTATAAGGTCCACATAGAAGAGTAAAATTTAAGATGACATTACAGATTTTGGTTGAAGAAAGCAGTGTGTTATATACACAATATACACTGTGAGCTATTTTCTGAAACATGACACGTCTAACTCACGTCTGAATGTGAAATGTTGCTACTTATGCCACTTCTCATGATAATTCTGCGTTTTACAAAAGATGTAGGTCTGCGAAAATTTCATTAAAATATCATTTTTTTAAAGCTTGGGACAAAATTCATAGTTTAAGTTGAATTAAGACCTGTCTGTTGATTTCTTAAAAGCATTGAGGTCCTAGCTGACTATATAAAAGTTATTTATAATAATGTGCTGCATTTCCCCCTTGATCTTTGTACTTGTATCTCTGACATGAACTGTATCTACTATATTTATCAAGCTAAATCTTTTCTGGAAATGATTATACAGCAAAGTAAAAACCATTTTTAAAAGTTATTTGTATCAATAATCACATCAGGCTTTTTTTTATTGGTATTAAAAAATACATATACGAGTACAAGCGAAAAAGCTAATTAGAAATCATTTTACACTTTGAAAACACCTTTAAAATATGAAGAATAATTTCAGTGAGAAATTCTTTTACAAGATTTGAGGTGTTTCAGGACACTTCATAATCATAAATAAAAGCTCTACTAATCTGCATAGAAGCAGAAGAAATATGAAACTCTCATCTTCTTATCCCACATACTGGTTTCAGTTTTAAGTCAAATGGAAATTTTTAAACACAAATTTTTAAAATGGCAGATTTGTATAGTCATTTATAAAATAAAACAAGCCAAGGACAGATTCTGATAACAAATATCTAAATGTAAAAGAATATTCTCTTACTTTATGTGCTATTTGATGTAAACTGTAGTTATATATTTTTTCTTAACTTTTCTTAATATAGTTTCCTAAATAAAATGCAACAAATGAAAACAAGTATGATATTGAAAAGCATAAATCTTCTGATTTTAACATTCAATTCTTTAGAGTACTTCTACATATAAGTTTTAGAAATTTTAAATTCAGAGAAAAATTCTAAAATAATATATATATATATATTAAAATACAGGGAGACTATTAATTAACCTACAACTTTTAACTGAAATAACTCTTGAGTGGTTACAGATAGCACTACAAAAAAAATTTTATTGAAAAGAACATGAAAAAGGAATTGAACGGGTAAGGTTTTCAAAAGGAGACCCTTCAGAGGTGATACAATAAAGAAACTTAGACACAAACTTGTCAATAACAAAATCGAGCGTTTCTTTTTTGATTCTTGAAAATGGGTCAGTTATGGAACTTTTGAGGCTAATAAGGTCAGTCGGCTTCTTGTAAACCAAATCTTTCATATGACCCTAAAAATAGAAATCACATGGATTGTTATCTGGTGAATAAGGTGGCCAATTTTCTTATCAGATCTCATGCGATTGCTCTAGAATATTCAGCTCGGTTTCTGAATGTTGAAGATCACTTTCTTAGAAATAGTGTTGCATTTTAATTACATAAATACCAATTTTTAACTACAAAAATACAATCTTCAGTTGAATAGGGCGCTTTTGGAGACATTTCCAAAATTTCGTGTAACTAACACAAAACAAATACCTTTTAAGTTCTCTCTCACTCGTACCGCCATCTAGTAATGCTCTGAGAAGTTATTTCAGTTTAAAGTTGTAGGTTAATTTAAAGTCACCCTGTAAAATATAATTAAAGTAATAATCCTCCCTCAGTTAATTGTGTATTGTTCAACATATTAAAACATCTATATTCTTTGAAATAGACAGAAATAGCACTTTAAAGTCAAAACACAGGAATTTCTGCTGAATTAAACATTCACAATGTGACTTAGTCATTCTGAAACAAATTGTATACGTAGTACAAATTGCACATAAAAAACACAATTTTAAATAATCTCCTTCATCTAAAGAAAATGTAGCACTTACAAATAGTTTTGCATAATGTTAATTATTGAAGACGGTATATGCTTATGCATAATAAAGAAATTTTACATTATTCTTGAGCTTATGGATTTGCGTCAGACAGATTTTAGTGTTTCATTCGTCATTTTTAAACTATTCTATTAAATTCCTCAATCAATTAGCTATAAATACCAAAATATAAGGACAAGAAAGTTTTAAAGAAAGTTTACAGTAGGTTCAGCATGATTTATAACAGCACAGTCTCCATTTCTAATTATTTTAACAATAATTTAATATATTTCTCAATATATTAAAATATCTATTTTATTTCAGACAGACAGAAATCACACTTTATGTAGAAATGATTATTGTAACGAACCACTTCATTATATTTTTTATCCAAAGAAAAGATAGAACTTATACATAGTTTTGCATAATGTTAGCTATAGCAAGAAAGGTATTTGTATAAAAACAAAATTTTACATTATTCTTGAGCTTATGGATTTGCGTCAGACAGATTTTAGTGTTTCATTCGTCATTTTTAAACTATTCTATTAAATTCCTCAATCAATTAGCTATAAATACCAAAATATAAGGACAAGACAGTTTTAAAGAAAGTTTACAGTGTGTTCAGCATGATTTATAACAGCACAGTCTCCATTTCTAATTATTTTAACAATAATTTAATATATTTCTCAATATATTAAAATATCTATTTTATTTCAGACAGACAGAAATCACAATTTATGTAGAAATGATTATTGTAACGAACCACTTCATTATATTTTTCATCCAAAGAAAAGATAGAACTTATACATAGTTTTGCATAATGTTAGCTATAGCAAGAAAGGTATTTGTATAAAAACAAAATTTTACATTATTCTTGAGCTTATGGATTTGCGTCAGACAGATTTTAGTGTTTCATTCGTCATTTTTAAACTATTCTATTAAATTCCTCAATCAATTAGCTATAAATACCAAAATATAAGGACAAGACAGTTTTAAAGAAAGTTTACAGTGTGTTCAGCATGATTTATAACAGCACAGTCTCCATTTCTAATTATTTTAACAATAATTTAATATATGTCTCAATATATTAAAATATCTAATTTATTTCAGGCAGACAGAAATCACAATTTATGTAGAAATGATTAATGTAACGAACCACTTTATTATATTTTTCATCCAAAGAAAAGATAGAACTTTTACATAGTTTTGCATAATGTTAGTTACTGCAAGAAGGTATTTGTATAAAAACAAAATTTTACATTATTCTTGAGCTTATAAATTTGAGTCAGACAGATTTTATTTATTTATTGGTAATTTCTTAACGATTATATTAAATACCTTAATCAAGTATCCGTGGATACCAAACAATAAGTAGAAGATAATTAGAAAGAAATTTTACAGTGCGTTCAGCATGATTTATAACAGCAGTCTCCATTTCTAATTATTCTAACAATAATTTAATGTATTTCTCAATATATTAAAATATCTATTTTATTTCAGACAGACAGAAATCACACTTTATGTAGAAATGATTATTGTAACGAACCACTTCATTATATTTTTCATCCAAAGAAAAGATAGAACTTATACATAGTTTTGCATAATGTTAGTTATTGCAAGAAGGTATTTGTATAAAAAAAATTACATTATTCTTGAGCTTATAGATTAGGGTCAGATAGATTTTATTTATTTATTGGTAATTTCTTAACGATTATATTAAATACTTCAATCAAGTATCCTTGGATACTAAACAATAAGTAGAAGATAATTCGAAAGAAATTTTACAGTGCGTTCAGCATGATTTATAACTGCACATTCTCTCTTGCTAATTATATTAATTTTTTTTTTTTTTTTTTTTTTTTTTTTACGAATTCTGGAAATTTTGGAACTATGAATATTTTACTAAAAAATAATTAATTTTGCATAATAATTTGCTTTATTTAACTCCTTAAAAAGGATTGTTCATAAAATTCTTTGCTGATATAAAAAAATTTGAATTTGTAAATTCATATACACAATAATCATATATCATATATCATATATTTTTAATCATATATCAAATATTTTTGTACCTAAAATATTATGATGGGCTGAAAAGTTTTATACATTAAACATGAAATGATTATTTTCTAAATTTATATTCTAAAAGTTTGTATTCTAAATTTAGTTGCGACCAATTTAATCTCTGAAATTTTTTATATTTTTTGATGGTAGCAAATAATGTCATTTTGAAATTTAGCGTTCGAAGAACTACTTTAAAGTAAGTATTGTAGTAATAAAGAACGAAAACTATTTCAGGAAGAAGATCACATGGGAATGCAATATTTAAGCAATAAACGGGTTTTCAAAAGCTATCTACAGGGTGTTTCACAAAGGACCCCTAACTTTAAAAATCAATAATCCGGAAACGGTGACAGATGGAAGCATGAAATCAGTGGTGTGTTTATTAAAAAAATCGTAAGAATCTTATACATAAATCTCAAAATTTAGTTAAAAATAGCACCGATAGATGGCGCTGAGAGCGTTAAGAATCCTTCTAAAGAGAGTATAGAAGCATAGAAAGACTAGCCGTCGAAGATTTCACCATTGAAATCTGACCGCTATTAGCGTATAGAAAAAATAATTAGCATCGGACACGTTGCCTGTCTGTTGAACTTTTTTGAAAAGCTCACGAATTATTTTCCGTCTGGGCCTTTTGCGACTTGAAATCGCGTTTGAAAACTTCTCCTTGTGGCAGTAGGACTCTGATTTAATCGATGGTACTCCAACACAATAAACACATGTTCCACCACCACCACGGTATACATCACTTTCGGAATTATTTTCACTATACGCTAATAGCGGTCAGATTTCAATGGCGAAATCTTCGATGGCTAGTCATTCTATGCTTCTGAACTCTCTTTAGAAGGATTGTTAACGCTCTCAGCGCTATCTATCGGTGCTATTTTTAACTAAATTTTGAGATTTATGTATAAGATTCTTACGAATTTTTTAATAAACATACCACTGGTTTCATGTTTCTATCTATCACCGTTTCCGGGTTATTGATTTTTAAAGTTAGGGGTCCTTTGTGAAACACCCTGTATATTTCTACATATATCTATATATAGACGTGTGCGTCCTTATATTTTTCTTTGCAGCCACAACTACCCAGCGCAGATTACTGGTGTTTGTGTGTGGTAGTAGCCTAGAGACTCCCATCGTGCACTATGGTGGTTGCATGTTGAAAGCAGTGGGGGTGTGGAAGATATGGTGGTTGAAAGTGTTCGACCGAGGGCATTTTCTTATACACATGTGCCCCCGTATGTTTCAATTTGCAGCCGCAGCTACCCAACGCCGACCACTGGTGTTTGTGTGTGGTAGTAGCATCATATCTCCCATCGTCCACTACGGTGGTTGCATGTGAGTAGCTTTGGGGATGTGGGAGATACGGTGGTTGAAAGTGGTCGAGATAGAGCATTTTCATATTTAGACCAAAGTATTCTAAATAATGTTTGGAAACTTCTTAAACGGGAATTGGTTCATTCAAATTAACTTGAATTAATTAGATAACTAATTAAGATGATTTCGCGCTCCTTAGCGGCGGAAATTGAAATTAAACGATGTTGAAGCGCGTGCGTATCGCTGCTGCTATACAATGCCGTAGGCAGGGGGTTCCAGTGCCAGAGTTTCGTTCGGAAAGAGGTTTGTTTAGAACAGGATGCGCGCCAAAAATTACTATTTTTATCTAAACCACAAAAGAACGTTACTGATTTTCGGGCAATGCCGGACGGATCAGATAGTATATCTATAAATGCACTACAGTATACTATTCTTTAAACGACAGATTATTTTATATATCATATATTGTCCAAGTTTCGTTGATATTGTGCGGCTTAAATTTCAATAAGAAAGAAAAATCTTGAGTCACTTTTGGATTATGAAACACTTACCAACACTTCCAGAATATTTTAACACAATTTCATGTTTCATACAGTGATACAAGAAAATGCATAACACAGTTTAAAAATAAATTTCAGAAATTACTGTCAATAGCCGGTAAGGTATTCGAATTATTTTGTGCAGCCCTGTAAATGATGTATACAAATCCTACACAGTACATATCAAACTAAAATTTAATTTACCAGGGAAATGCACAACACAATTAAACATTCTATTTCTGCAAATTTCACCCGTTGACTGTAATTTTACTTAATTTTTTTATGCTGTTCAGTATTTGATTTATATATATTTTCTTTACTCACCATTCAGTATGCTAAAACGTAATTGACTTTTAAAATGCATAATATGTATATAACGCATTATCGATAATCACTAAACATAGATGGCATTGTATCCAATTTCTTTTGCTCATTTTGTCCTTCCAGATTATATATATATATACTCTGCGAACATTTCTTACACTGAGAAAAATGACACTTTCAAGTATGAGTAAATCGATGCTTTTATTTTGTTATGAAACTTTTTGTTTTAAATAGGACGACCCAAATGCTTTCAATTCTGAAATACCAGAAATACTCAGAATATTGAAACATGGACATACTCACAACTGAACACATAGAGGTGAGTTTTTACTCATTTTTGAAACGTGGACGGATATACTAAAAATGCTTAGAATCAGTTCAAACTAATTATTGAAACAGGGAAATACTCAAAAATGAGCACATAGAAGTCAGTGCATTCTCATTTTTGAAACATGGACATACTTAAATATGATCACATGATAGTTTATTCTTGAATGTGTGCATATTTTCAGAAATGAGAATATACATGTTTCAAACTTGAGTCATTTTGATTCGAAGTCATTTTGACTATGCGACATACTGAGATTTGAGTACTTTTTGCTCAGTTTTGAAAGTGTCGTTTTTAGAGTGTAGTATATTAAAGTTTAATTCAACGCGGATGACATTTTTAAACTACAGAAAAAAGAACAAAATATGAAAACAACCTACAGTATTGGTTTCTGAAATAGAAATTAATATTTTATTCAACAAAAGATACCGTTATAACAGAAATGGTACCACCTTAAAGTAGGTATATTTTTTATATACTTATATCTTCCTCCGGGTAACGAGAATTGCGAGTGGAAAATGCATCAAAAAACTCTGAAAACGAACTTTAAATTTTTTTTAAAAACATAGGAAATATCTTTTTTTTTTTTTTTAATGAAAAGTACAGTGGGTATCAGGAAATACCGCAAACACTGGCGCTTTTTTTTTTAACGCCATGGGGGCCCTGGCGGTTGTGATTTCAAAATGCTCAAAGGATGTTTACTACTTCTGCGCGATAAGAACTCAATTTTCTCTTCACAAACTGCGAAAAATTGAAGCTCGTTCTTTAGCGTTTGATGACGTTCTAAGATGCATGTATTCGGACAGACCACTACAGGCGATAAATTTCCCAAGCCAACGCCGTCAGACAGAGAGGTAAACAGGCACGTTTACAAACGATTTAATTTTATTAATACAGAAAACTGAAAAAAAAATGACACTTAAGTTAATCAGTTTATTAAAAATATAAAGTTAAATTATTAAGCAAAATTATAGGTTTTACAGATACAAAATTAATTAAAATTTAACGTATAATTTTTCATAGAAAACTATTATTAATGGTTTGTCAAAAAGTACATTATGTTTTTTTTTTATATGGAAAATTGAAGAAGAGTACATTAAATTTGAAATTGCTCATAATAAGAATAAAATATATGACATTTTACAATGGAACATATATTTCTTAAATAATAATAAAAAAAGAATAAAAAAAGGAAAATAAAGAAAAAATAATAAAAAAATAAATCGAAAATAGTTTAGGAGAATTTAAAATTCCCTAACTTGGTAATTTCTGAAAACAAAAGAAATGTTATCAAATTACGCTTTTCCATTTACAAAAGACTGCATCATGTGTCCCATTTTCTAAAAAGAAATATTCTAAACTGTAAACAATAGTTTACATAATCTGAAATATCCCGTTTTCTACTTAACATAAAATCCTATAATGTTATTTTCTGAATGTAAATAAATATGGCGCCAGGAAAGGCTACTGTCTCAAAATAAATGTCTAATACTTTGAAAGATAAAACAGAGCTTATCTTCTGCATTAAATTATGGCTGAAAAATATCTGATGAATATTAAAAATCTAAACTTTAAAGAAATTTTGTTTTAAGTAATTATTTATTAAAATGGCAATGATTCATGCTAAACTGCTTAGAAGAAAAATTACCTCTTTTATATATTTTTTCATTATATACTAAATATAAATATATATATATACATATACAGGGTGTCCGAAAAGTCTGGAAACGGTCGAATAACTCGAGAAATATAGATCGGATTGAAAAATGGACAAATGCATGTTCAATATTTTTGAAAAATCTATTTAGGGATACCAAAGTGCCCCAACTATACAACTTGGGGAAAAAAGGGGGGGAAACACTGAAATCTTAAATGATAACCCCCTCCGTTTAACTGCAAATTCGTACTGTAAGGAAGAAAATATGTAACTTTTGTATTGAACATTTTCTTCGGAAAATCGTAGATGTCGCTGTAATCGAGTAAAATGCAGTGAAAATAATTTCCATTGAAAAGTCTGGAAACGGTCGAATAACTCGAGAAATATACGTCGAATTAAAAAACGGAAAAATACATATTCAATATTTTAGAAAAATGACAAATTTTATATCTATAAATGGATTTTTGTAAACTATTGAATACGAGAAATTACATTGGATTGAAAAATGGAAAAATGCATGCTCAATATTTTTGGAAAATCTATTTAGGGATATCGAAGTGCTCCTCTCCCCAACTATACCACCTGAGGGAAAGGGGGTGCAACATTGAAATATTAAATTATAACCCCCCCCCCCTTGTTTTCATGGTTGCAGTTACTGTAAAATATAAATTTGGTTCATTTTACTATTAAGTATTATCAGTTGAATATACAAAAAAAGTTATTACATATCACAACATAAAAGTTACCGCATTACTCATTGAAAGTACTTTTAGTGTAAAAAAGAAAAAAAATCGTTCAAGTGCGAGTATAACTCGTGCTTATAAGGTTCTGTACATTAAATTTATTAATTTATAAACTCCTACTACCATTTTTTTATAATTTTAGTTTCAATAGATTCAGAAATAGGAGGAGGGGGATATATTTTCCCAGTATACTTTTGACTATATCTCTGAAAATTACTGCCTAAACTTAAAACAAAAATATATATATTTTTAGTTCGATTTTAATAGATATTTCAATAATACCCTACACTGTATATATATAAAAAAAAAATCGAGAAACTTAATTAATATCTCGGCTAATTACAGATCCCCTAATTCAGATATCATTATCAAATATCCTTGGATGAGTCTGCGTCGATACATACATCTGGTGCCTGTCAACAACCCCGCTGACCGCCCGAAAAGTAAAGTTTGTGTGTAATAAAAATATGTGTTTTTCTCAAATCTAGAAAAATCTTTACCTAGAAAAATCGCTATAGTTTTCCTTCAAGCATTAAATAAGCTCCTACTGCTCCTATTTTTTTCATAATTTTAGTTTTGTTAGATTCCAAAATAGAGCTGGGGGGACATATTTTTGCATTGCATTTCCGACGATAACTGTGAAAATATAACACCTAAAATTAAAACAAATATATTTTTCAGTTTGGTATTACCGGATTTTTCACACGATATCCCACACGATAAACAAAACGAAAACTATTTTTTCCGAGTAAATTAGTTAGCCCCATATTTTTTTCATAAACATATTTGTGAATGCCTAAAAATCTGAAAATATGTGGGTAAAAAGGCTTTATAAGTTTCCAAAGTTTAAACTTTCCACGTCGCATAGTTTACGGGAAAAGGGGCTGTGACAGACGGAATGACCGACACAGAAGTGATTTTATAATTGTTCCGTTTTTATTTTTTAATTACGGAACCCTAAAAAATCAGTGATTGTCTAAAAATAAGCTGACTTTTTCGGATAACAAAATGATTAACACATAGTAACATAATGTTTAGTTAGAAATTTTATTAAAATAGTAGAATAAAATATATATATAATAAACGTTATGAAAGACTGTAAAAAGTAAGCCTTTCTTTTTACTTCAATGATTCTAAAAGTATTTAATGCAGTTCCTGAAATCAATACGCCTTTTAATGACAAAAACATCAGAAAAAAGTAATCTTCAAGAGTTTCTTCTTTTTCATTCCTTGTCCTTTGTTCTCTTTCCCATTCTTATTTTTTAATATGGCCCGCCATTTACGCCCTAAAAAGAAATGAAATGCAGGATAAAGTTATGAAACTAAAGAAAAGACTTTTCTTTTAATAGACTTATGGGAATACTTTCTTTTGAAATATTATCCTGTTTGTGGAAAGAGACTAAGGATATGAAAAACAATGTCCTTTTTTCAAACATAAAGAGTTATGCTGAAAGTAAAATTGGATGACTTTACGATAGTTTCATTTGCATAGAGTTTTAACATCTGCTGCTCATATTATTTTTCATGAAGAAATGATAAAATTTCTTATCCTAATATTTTATGCTAATAGATTGTTTTAAATCATAATTGTGTATAGTAATTCAATTTCGTTGCTATGTAATTTTTTATCTATCTTTTTACATTTATAAGAAAGTATATACATTTTATTGCCTGAAATATTCCTCTAAACGAATTTTGTCGAATATAAATAAAACAAGAACGCAAAATCATGCGTCAAGCATAGATTATGTTAACACTTCCAAAATAATATTACAAATATTTACCGTCTAAGAAGGTATGTAATTTTTTCTCTATCTTTTTACATTTATATGAAAGTATATACATTTCATTTTATTAAATATTATTCTAAGCGAATTTTGTCGAGTAGGAAAGAAAACAAGAACGAAAAATCATGTGTCAAACATAGATTATGTAACGCTTTCCAACACTTCCAAAATAATTTTACAAATATTTACCGTCTAATAAGGTAGGTAATTTTTCATCTATCTTTTTACACTTTTAACAAAGTATAAACGTTTCATTTTATGAAATATTCCTCTAAACGAATTTTGTAGAATAGAAAATAAAACAAGAACGAAAAATCATGCGTCAAGCATAGATTATGTAAAACTTTCCAACACTTCCAAAATAATTTTACAAATATTTACCGTCTTATAAGGTGACAGATGATAGCTAAGTAAACAAAGTCAAAGTCAAACCATGCGGGGAGGCCTAGCTTTTGGCTTAGGTTCGACTAGCCCCGCCCATAGCTAAGTAAACAATTTGAAGTAAACAAATTGAAAAACGCATAACATATTTAAAAACCAAATTTCAGAAAATACCAACAATATTCGGAAAAATATCCGAATTCGTTTGTAAAGCTCTGTATATGATTTATAGATTTGTATATATACTACATAGAATGCTAAATTTTAGTTCAGTTAGGAACCGCTTAGCACAGTTTAAAAATCCCCTTCTGGAATTTCCGTCAAGAAGCGGAAATGTACTCGAGTTTTTTTTTTGTGCTGCCCAGTATATTATCTATAGAATTCATACACACCAAGTAATAAACAAAAAATGAGTTAAATTTAAAGACGCGTTCAGAAACTGAAAATACACTTCCAGGAATTATTGTAAACAGACAGTACCGGAATTATATTCAATAGTTGGAGTATCACAGTTGAGATTTTTTCCAACAGAGTGAATATAGTGCGGCAAACCAAAGTACCCAGGTTCGAGTCCTAGTCCCGGCATATTTTCACTCTGTTGGAAAAAATCTCAACTGTGATACTCCAACTATTGAATATAATTTACCCAGTTGAATATACATTCCCATGTTCATTAGTACCGGAATTATTGTGTGTCCCTACGATAAATGCTACACACACAATATTCTATAGTAAGCCTCTTGTGATGCATTTTAGTTTAATATATTAATTTCAATATGTTTGAAATAGTGAAAAATTATTAAAATAAACCACAAGCGATTTTTCTTCATTTACTGTAATGTAACGGAATTCTTTTGACTGTCCCTGTAAAGGAACTATAAGTGCTATGCACACCATATCCTATATTAAGCCTCTTGAAATGCACCTCAGTGATATATATAAATTTCAATAGATTTTAAATTGTGTAATATCATTAAATTAAACCGCAAATTATTTTCCCCCATAGACCGTAAGGTAAAGGAAATTTTGTGTGTGTGTGTGAGAGAGTGCAAAAAGTTTACAAAAACTATAAGCACTTCATTTTCAATACCCAACATGTTATAGTAAACATCAATAACAGTTAGTCCTCAGTATAAGTTCCATGAAAATCCGAATATATTTACGCAAGTTAGAGCACGGTCAGACGACAGATAGACAGACAAATTGAATTCATAAACCCTTTTGAACTATGTTTGAAAGTTAATATATTATAACACCTTGTAATAATATATTTCTTTTAACTGCTAAAAGGTGTAAATTAACAACATAATAAATACAATAGTAAAATAATTTTTATTAGGCTGTTTGACATGTTTCGGCTCACTCCGAGCCACTCTTGAAAAGCGGCTTATACGAAAATATCGCTTTTAATCAATTTCAAAACAATGTTTGAATACATAATTGAATCAATCATTTTAGAAAGATCTCTAGTTCTGTGTGTTTATTATAGGACGAATGCCCTTTCTAGAAATGATGAATTTTTCAATGACTCATATATATATATATATATATATATATATATATATACACTATATTTCCAATGATGACCGGTCACTTGCGATTTTAGACGTTTTGTTAAATATCTGGAAAGATACATGAGGAATTATCCTGAAACTTCAGGAGTGTAAATAACATAATAAACGTCATATATTTCCGCGAAGATTTTTTCACGAAACCCCATAAGGGGCCGTCAAAAAATTGAAGAAAAACGAATATCTTTTGGATAACCCTGTAAAAACTAATATTGCAAAAGCATTCAAATTGTAGATTATGATTAAGTGGCTTATTGTAATAATTTGGGTTCATTGTTACAAATATAGCATGTATACTCGAAGAAAAATTCAGGTTTTTATAAAAACAGTCCCAAATTTTACCAAGTTTTTTGCTTATAATTTGCAGAGTTTATAATATAAAAACAAGTTATTTTCAAAAAATATGAGAAACAAAATTATACACAATACTCTGTAATCAGAATTAAAAAATAATAAAAATTGTATGAAAAATGAGCAGGTTTACTAAATATTGTTTCACTGCGCATGCGCGAATTCAATCAAAATATACTGTGCATAATATATTAGCTACATGTATAGACCAACTTTTATGAAAGTCTCAAAAACATAGCTTTAAAATTCTGATAGTAATCGTCGATAGAATAAGATCGAAATTCAGTGTTCCCAAAAGGAAGCAAAAAGATGAGGGGTTGTATCCAAATATACTAGCTTATGAAAGTTGACATAATAAGAATGAAGTGTCTCTCATTCTATATTTGATACAACCCCTCATCTTTTTGCTTCCTTTTGGGAACAGCGAATTTCGAGCTTATTCTATCGACGATTACTATCAGAATTTTCAAGCTATGTTTTTGAGACTTTCATAAAAGTTGGTCTATACATTTAGCTAATATATTATGCACAGTATATTTTGATTGAATTCGCGCATGCGCAGTGAAACAATATTTAGTAAACCTGCTGATTTTTCATACAATTTTTATAATTTTAAATTCTGATTGCAGAGTATTGTGTATAATTTTGTTTGTCATATTTTCTGAAAATAACTTGTTTTTATATTAAAAACTCTGCAAATTACAAGCAAAAAACTTAGTAAAAATTGGGACTGTTTTTATAAAAACCTGAATTTCTCTTCGAGTATACATGCTATCTTCATAAAAATGAACTCAAATTATTACAATAAGCCACTTAATCATAATCTACAATTTGAATGCTTTTGCAATATTAGTTTTTACAGGGTTATCCAACAGATATTCGTTTTTCTTCAATTTGTTGACGGCCCCTTGTAGGGTTTTGGGAAAAAATCTTCGCGGAAATATATGACGTCTATCATGTTGTTCACACTCCTGAAGTTTCAGGATAATTCCTCATGTATCTTTTCAGATATTTAACAAAACGTCTAAAATCGCAAGTGACCGGTCATCATTGGAAATATAGTGTATATATATATATATATATATATATATGATATATTCCTGTCGAAAATTGGCACATTATAGATGATCGCTATTGCTGTCGACTTGAACGTTCTTTCCACCAGACAATCGGAACATCTCAGTCCGAAACCACTAAAATTACCTGATAATCATATCGAGGTAGCCGCAGTCGAGATCGTTGAAATGTAGTCATGACACCCGGACAGGGCATCACTTCGAGTCGCTCACCATGAAGACAAATCTCGAAGTATATCACATCGGAAATCGTAGTGTATTTTCAGTCGTAAAAATTGAGCAAAGGCGGTGAAATCCAGAAGAAATTTCCCAAAAACATTAAAAAGAAGACTTAATAATAGATGAGCAGTGGCTTTATTGTGATCACAGAGATGAAAGCAACTCCACCAACTTTCGCTTCATTAAAACTGAACACATTTGAAGATATTGAAGAATTAGTAGAGCTTGAAGAACATACTACCGATGCATTAGTGTAGACTCCCCAGTGACGGCAATTAGATGACAACCACTAATTCGTGTAAATTCTGTCTCCGAAGCCAGTGTAACCGTATAAATACTTCAAAATTTGGCCCAAAGGTACAAAACGCGCGAACAAGCTGGTCCACTCGCATCCATGTTCGGAGGGCGCTAGGGGGATAAAGAAGGCGGAGCTTTCTCGCTAATGGATGAAAAAAATGAGGCCACGAAGACGTGTCTCTGACGTATGATTAAAACTCTTTAACAGAAGCGGCAAATTAAAAAGGTAAAAAGGCCTTTGGGCGCGAAAACCGCTTGGAATCATGGGATGCCGAATGAATTAAATAGAAATAAAAATGGTATTACAAAAGTTCCAAAGAATAAAAATTAAATGTCTCAAAAGAAGAAATTAGGCAGGTGCGTTTAGAGGCAGTGTTGCAATTTAAGAGAATAAGGTTTTAATAAATACGTGTAGCTTTTAACAGATTAAGATTTTTAGAATGATAAATAAAAGAATATTTTGATTAAGTTATGGAATAAAATACAAAATAGATTTAAGAGATATTTTAAAAAGAGAGGGAAAAAAGAATTGAAGAATTTGGAATAATTTAACTAAAGGAATAGGGCGAAAATTTTTTATTATTACATATCCCCCCACCCGAAAAGACGAATGAACCGGTAGGTCATATGACCTGCAAGTTCATTGAAGGGAAATGTTACACGGACTTGGATTACAATTTATCAACTGGAGGAAGTCAAAATAAGTACATTTCCAAAATTTATTCATTAATGCCCAATAACATTAAATTTAATAACTATAACGCGAATTGGTGGAGTTGTTAATAAAAATACAATTACAAGATATTAATCTTGTTAACAATGACATAAAAAGCTTTAGAAAATATTAAACAAAATAAGAAAAGAATTGTAACAATTTAAAATAATAGATAACATACTTCCAGAGTATCATCTTACAAAATTTGTTGCAAATTGCTTGTAGAATTGTTGCTTAATTTGTCGTTCAGTTCTCGTCTGAGTGATAGTCCATCCAAAAAAGTTATTTGCATACCTCACAAACTGAACAGTTTACAAATTGAAAGAGAAAAATCCTTCAAATTTTAGATCTTACTGATCTTCCTTATGAAAGTCTATTTCAGAATTAAAGTTCATCTGAATGTTTTATATTTACTAGCAACAACTCGAAAATAGTACTAAGATTAATATTAACAACAATAAAACACAAATAATACAATAATAATAATAAGAAGAAGAATAACATCAACAATAAAAATTTAAAATAATAATACTTAACAATAACAATAATCATAAGTTAATTTTCAACTATTAAACTTACGTTTGTCTGAAAAACTCAGTCCTGAATGGAATGCTAAGAAAAACTTAAGAGAAATGAGTATTTTGTTATGGTATAGTTTGTCTGACAAATGGTAATTACCTAAAAAGGCAAATAGGTAATGTAAGCAGTATAAGAGTTTTTTACTCAACATCAAAATTACTATTACCATTATTACCTTTATAACTTCCATTACCTTTACTACTTTATTACTTGTTCACTTCTAGAAGTAAAAATTTATATCTCTCAACATATTCAAATTCAAGTAGTATTCAAATTCAAGTAATATTTAATCTCAATATCAAATTATAAATAGTATAACTAATAATAATAATATTCAACAATAAGTTCAGCAATAACAAGCATTATAATTCAAAAATATCACACTCTTTCTTTAATTACTTTCTTAAGTATATAATTAATATCTCATCCATATAGTAGTGAATGAGGTATGAAATATACTCAATAAAATACATAATACAAAAAAAGGAATAAATAAGAAAAATTCGTGAAAACAATCATTATTGTGTAGACGATGGTTATGTAACTATCTTGCTTTCAGTCAAACAAGAAAACATAAGTTGTGAAATGAAAAAATGGGACCTTGTAGCATATTAAGAAAGGTTGGACAATTCTCAATTAGTATTAAGATATCATATTTGATTAGTTTAAGATATAATTTAATCCAGTTTATTTTATTAGTTTAGTTAATACTGTTTAATTTATTATTCTAATCTAATCCAATTCAGTATCAGAAACTCCTAACTTAAATCAACTAAATTACGCCAGCATAAAAGTTGACTCAAGTGGAAACTTCAACAGTGACACTCTCGTGTGCACAATCAAGAATACCACGGTTATACAGAAGAGAATTGATTAGTTAATTATTAATTTATTTTATTTCGTTTATTTTTGGATTATATTAAAATCAAGACGAAACTATAAATTTAACATTAGTTTGTTGTTGGTTCTCATGGGATAATTTTAATTGTTCAGGAGGATAATAAGGGCGTAATTTTGATACATGTACTATTTCAGTAGGTTTATTTTGAATTTGTCTATCAATTTCAAAATTGACATCAGATAACTTATTAAGGATTTGATAAGGACCACTAAAGACTTGTGAAAGTTTTCTGGTATTAGGATATTGGAACTCTTCATAAATTACAAGATCTCCAATCTCAAATTTTGGTTCTAGATAATTTCGATCATAATATTTTTTACTTCTCCAATAGAATTCATCAGTGCGTTTTTTAGCAAGTCTAAGGGCTTCTTGAACAGGAGGGTAATAATTTTGTTGAAGAGGAGAATCATAGGGTAATTGGCCAAAAAGTAAGTAAGCAGGAGGGAATTTAGTGATAGAATGAGGGGTAGTATTATACTCATTAACTACTTCTGTCAAAATTTTTGTCCAAGGAATTTTGGAGTTAGTAGAATTGACTTTACACTTCAATCTAGTAACTATTGTCTGGTTCGCTCTCTCACATTTGCCATTCGTTTGAGGATGATGTGATGTGGTTAAACGTTGCTTAATATTGTGGTTTCGCAGAATTTTTTTAAATCTAGATGAAGTAAAGGCTGCATTTCTATCACTTAACACTTTTTGATGGGTCTGGACATTAAGAATTTTATTAAAACAGAATAATTGTTGTGGTGTTTGAATATTAAAAACTTGGTTTAGACAATTAGTATAAGTTTCTGTGGTAACACTTTTTGAGGGGAAAGCCCAAACATATCTAGTAGCATGGTCGATGATGAGGTGTAGATATTTTTTGGTGGAGTTATAATAATTGAATCCTCCCACAGTATCAATAGAAAGACATTCAAAAGGTTGATCTGTGGTGGGCATAGCTTGTAATAAGCCAAATTTTTTCTGTCTGGGTTTTTTATTCTTTTGACAAATATCACAATGTTTTACAAAATTGGTTATATCTTGCGTCATGTCAGGCCAATAATAATTAAGGGAGATTAAATTTAACATTTTTTGGATACCAGGATGACCAAATTTTTCATGAGCAACATTTAGTATTTTTCTCCTTAAAGACATGGGGACTACTATTTTTCTAAAACCTTTCTTTTTTACTATCATAAGTCCATTTTCCTTTAGATAATTTTTACCACACACATTATCTTTTTCCTGCCTCTCTATAATTTCTTTAACGTCCAGAAGAAAAGTAAGTGGTTGAATAAAATGTGAAATTGGGTTTCTCGACAACATGTCGGCTTCGACATTTGTGGATCCCTTTTCGTAAACTATATTATATTCAAACATGCTCAACTTCAAAGACCATCTAAATAACCTGCCTCTCAAATGTTTAGTATTTTTTAACCATACAAGAGATGCATGATCAGTATGAATGGTAAATTTTACACCATGAAAATAATGATAGAATTTGTCTAAGGTGTCAATGATGGCAAGACACTCTAACTCGGTAATAAAATAATTCTTCTCATAACTTCTCAATCCTCTAGAGTAATAAGCAATTGGATGTAAAAAATTATTACTATCAGGTTGTTTTAAGACTGCACCTACTGCCACCTGTGAGGCATCAACAAACATATGGAGGGGTAACTTAGGGTCATAAATTTTTAAGATAGGTTTGGCTATTAAGGCATCTTTTAATTTTTGAAAAGAATTTTGACAATCTGTATTCCATTCCCATAGTGTATTTTTTCTGAGTAATCTGTTAAGAGGGACTCGAATTTCGGCATATTTATCTATAAACTTGTGATAAACATTGATAGATCCTAAGAATCTCTGAAGTTCCTTTACATTTGAAGGGGGTTTTAGTTTTTTTATTACTTCAATATTAGCATTAGCAGGAGTTAATGTGCCATTCTGGATGGTATATCCTAAGAAGTTAATTTTATTTTGGACAAAATTGCATTTAGAGAGTTTAAGTTTAATGTTTTCGCGTCTACATAATTCAAATATTTGGTTTAAATGTTGCATATGTTCTTCTAATGAGGAAGAAAGAA
Organism: Maratus michaelseni; assembly: GCA_963931845.1. Lineage (NCBI taxonomy): Eukaryota > Metazoa > Arthropoda > Arachnida > Araneae > Salticidae > Maratus > Maratus michaelseni. The sequence continues at coordinate 450,311,133 of OZ007589.1, read as the reverse complement.
AAAATAATGCTATCATCGAAATAATGGCAAGCAAAGTCTATTTTGTATTTAGTAAGTATTCTTCTAAGGGTTCTATTAAATATCGGGGGGCCTAATTTATTCCCGAAGGGCAGAACTAACCATTCAAAGAGCACAAAGTTGGTAGCAAAAGCCAATTTTTCAGTATCGGATGGATGTATGGGTATGTGCGAGTAGCCAGAGGCTAAATCTAAAGTTGAAAAATACTGCGCACTACTCAGTTTATCTAAAATTCCATCGATACGAGGTAGGGGTTCTGCGTCATTTTTCATTATTGCATTTAATTTTCTATAGTCAACACATAATCTAGTTTTTTTACCTTCTTCTCTTTTCATTACTAATGTAACAGGGGCATTATAGGGACTATTGATCTCTTTAATTAAACCAGCATCTAATAGTGAATGAATTTGATCCGAAATCTCTTTTTCTTCTAAAGGGGAAGTTCTGTATGGCCTCAGAGATATTGGTAGGTCAGAATTAAGAAAAATACGTTGCGGTTCGATATTAATTCTCCCGACATCAAATTTATTTTTAGAAAATATATCTAAATAATCCCTTATACTTTCCCTTAAAGTTTCATTTTCTATAGAATTTATTTCCCCAATTAATTTAGAATTATCAACATTAGATGGAACAAAGGATTGAGGAGATATGATCTTTCCATAATCGGGTTGCACTCTCTGATAATCATAGTTAACATTAAAATGAAGTAACCTTAATTTATCACTGGATATGTTCTTAGATTCATTTAAAACAAGGTCTCCTTGTAATACTCTACATGTAGCACAGTCAATAATTAAATTAAACTTACAGCATTCTTTTAAACCTAGTATAGCATAATCTAAATTTGTATTACATATTAAAAATCTAATATTTTGTTGCACATTACCTAATTTAAACAATAAATTACAAGCTTTATCTATTACAACAGTTCCTTTGGCTTGGCCAATAATAACAGGTGGAATATTTATAACTTTAGGATTTAAGAATTTAACAAATTTAAAAGGCAAAATACTTATGGTTGAGCCAGAGTCAATCACACAAGGTAGTTCCCTGTTATTTACATATCCTGATACAATTAACTGTCATATATTATCAGTAGATGGTTGTGGTTGACTAAGAGGGGGTGCAGAAGATTGCAGAGGCCTAACATTGAATACACAATCCCTCTCCCAGTGATAAGCATTTTGGATACCTCTATTTAAACACATTCGACATGGTCGACTAGGAATCCTTCTTTGATAATGATTGACAGGCAATCTGGGACTAACGAACCTGGACGTTGAAGGGTTAAAATTAGTTGCTGCTTGGAAATTTGGATTCCTGTAATTAGGTTGAGGGCGAATCCAATGTCTAGGTGAATTAATTGGTTGAGAAAAAGGTCTGGAATTTTGAGACATATTTCTAACATTACTATTATTGTTACTGCTAGAATGAGATGGAATGACAAGTTGTTTAACTAATCTATACCAATCGGTAGTAGATTCAGGAGGATTTACTATTAAATAGTTCTGGTATTCAGGTTTTAAGCCATCTGTCAATCCTTGTAAAATAATAGTTTCACATAGTTTAAGTTGTCGACCTATCTCTATTTTCTGACGGAAATAATTTTCTAAGTTGTTTAGGTCATGCAATTTCAGCGAGGCGAAATCAGAAAAACGGGGGACTGTTACTTTCAGAAATTTTTCAGTTAAGATCTCAGCAATTTTTTCATACTCTTTACAATCTAGACATTCATTAACATACACCTTTAATGCTTCGCCCTTCAAATATTTGGAAATATTGTTGATTTTCCACTCTTTTTTATCTGGAGGGGCTGATCCTTCAAAGTGTCTAAGCCAAGACACAACATTCATCCCACTTTCTGGGTCAAAAATAATAACATTAAGCTCTTTTTCAGCCATTTTGGTTTGAGTACCCTTACTTTCAACAATAACTTTAACGAACCCTGACTTTAATAACATGTAAAAAAAATAACAATGTATAAAGAATTCTTTAACTTAACAACAACTGTAAATATCTAACTCTTAATAATTTAAATAACAAACTAAATAATATTCAACAGTAAAAAAGTCCAATTCATATTAAAATTCATTTCACTTAAATAGTAAATGTAAACTACTACTATAATCTTTCTATAAATAGATCCACTATATATGAATATCACAATTTAGAATGAAATAAATAAAACACTTTTTTAAAATAAGTATTATTTCGTAAGAACAATTTTTTTGGCTCTTGAATTGTACTCTCAGAATATAGCATCAGAAAACAAAAGTAATAAAATAAACAAATAAATTAACTGCACAATAATTTTACCCTTTCATTGTTACTCAACTTTCTTTTGAGATAACACATTTTTTTTTCTTTTTTTTTTCACATTAATAAACTTCAAAAGCTATTTTTGCGATTATTATGCAATCAGTGAAGCTGTAATTTCAGATAATCTAATAAATTTTTATGCATTTTTAGAATGGCATAGAATATGTTCCAATACATGTTACTTGAAAAGAGATTACTCATATATTTTTTCAATAAATAGAAATTATTTCCTATGAATAAATATCACCGAATGAAAAGGGACTATAATTAAATGATAAAATAAGAACATAAAATGAAGTTACTCTTGTAAAATGAAGTAATATAGGAATAAATATCAGAGCAGTTCAAAACTTTCAGTAATATTTGTGAGCTTAACCAAATAAAATTAATTTTTTAACAATACATAAGAATAAATATTAAATTTCGTAAGTTCTAAATGTTCAGGATAAAAGGAACAAAATTCTTCTAAAGTATTCTAAGAACAATTTTTGTTCTATATAAGCCAATAATAACAAATCAATAAAATAAGAAATCAATAAAAATAAAAGAATAATTTAACTTACAGACGTCACTTCTGGGATAAATTTATAAACACTTATGAGTGATAATTTGACAACTAATCGGTAGTTGTTCTCCAATATCACTGGGAAGTCTCCAAAATGTTTTTATTACACAGGTCATCAGTTATCCTGACCGGCTTTTTTGATACATTCCTGTCGAAAATTGGCACATTATAGACGATCGCTATTGCTGTCGACTTGAACGTTTTTTCCACCAGACAATCGGAACATCTCAGTCCGAAACCACTAAAATTACCTGATAATCATATCGAGGTAGCCGCAGTCGAGATCGTTGAAATGTAGTCATGACACCCGGACAGGGCATCACTTCGAGTCGCTCACCATGAAGACAAATCTCGAAGTATATCACATCGGAAATCGTAGTGTATTTTCAGTCGTAAAAATTGAGCAAAGGCGGTGAAATCCAGAAGAAATTTCCCAAAAACATTAAAAAGAAGACTTAATAACTTAATAGATGAGCAGTGGCTTTATTGTGATCACAGAGATGAAAGCAACTCCACCAACTTTCGCTTCATTAAAACTGAACACATTTGAAGATATTGAAGAATTAGTAGAGCTTGAAGAACATACTACCGATGCATTAGTGTAGACTCCCCAGTGACGGCAATTAGATGACAACCACTAATTCGTGTAAATTCTGTCTCCGAAGCCAGTGTAACCGTATAAATACTTCAAAATTTGGCCCAAAGGTACAAAACGCGCGAACAAGCTGGTCCACTCGCATCCATGTTCGGAGGGCGCTAGGGGGATAAAGAAGGCGGAGCTTTCTCGCTAATGGATGAAAAAAATGAGGCCACGAAGACGTGTCTCTGACGTATGATTAAAACTCTTTAACAGAAGCGGCAAATTAAAAAGGTAAAAAGGCCTTTGGGCGCGAAAACCGCTTGGAATCATGGGATGCCGAATGAATTAAATAGAAATAAAAATGGTATTACAAAAGTTCCAAAGAATAAAAATTAAATGTCTCAAAAGAAGAAATTAGGCAGGTGCGTTTAGAGGCAGTGTTGCAATTTAAGAGAATAAGGTTTTAATAAATACGTGTAGCTTTTAACAGATTAAGATTTTTAGAATGATAAATAAAAGAATATTTTGATTAAGTTATGGAATAAAATACAAAATAGATTTAAGAGATATTTTAAAAAGAGAGGGAAAAAAGAATTGAAGAATTTGGAATAATTTAACTAAAGGAATAGGGCGAAAATTTTTTATTATTACATATATATACAGGGTATTTCAGTTAAACGTTTCAGAACTTCTAAGAGGGGTAGGGTACATCCTGACAACTCGAAATCATATAGCAATGTGGGGTCGGAAATGCTTTCCTGAAGCGGTGTTATACACAGAAGCACCATAAAGAAAAGAGACCGTAAGTGAGAAATCGTTTTAATAATACATTAAAAGAAGCAAAAGGTACATGTATTAAAGTAAGTGTTCGAAGTTGCTTCCACGGGCTACAATGCACGCTTCACATCTCTGACGCATGGACATCCGAACATTCTGGAATACTCCAGGCGAATTTCGAATTTCTCCGGCAGCTACTGCGATTCTTGCAACCAGCTCCTCAGCATTGTCAACAGGGGTGTCATAAACTAGCGATTTCATATGACTCCAGAAATAAAAATCAAGACATGTTAGGTCGGGTGACTGAGCAGGCCAATGCACGGAACCACCACATCCGATCCACTGTTGACCAAATGTGACATCCAGGTAGTTACGAACAGCTCTGCTATAATGAGCAGGGGCTCCATCGTGTTGGAACCACATTGTCTGTTGCGTCGATGCAGAAATCTGTTCATCTCTCAAAAGTTGTGGCAATACTTGCTACAGAAAGAGCAAGTAGTTACCCCCGGTTAGACGACACGGTAACAGGTAAGGTCCGATGAGGTGATCTTCCATAATACCGGCCCATACATTGACCGAAAATCGAATCTGTGCTGCACGACGTCGTATTGCATGCGGGTTCTCGACCGCCCAGATATGGTCATTATGCGATTTGAAAATTCTTTCCCTTGTGAAGGATGCCTCATCGGAAAACAACACTTTAGCAGGAAAAGTGGGATTTGTAGCACATTTCCCAAGGTACCACTGTGCGAAAGCAATACGAGGTGCATAATCCTCCGATTGCTATGCCTCGACACGCTGCACGTGAAACGGATGCATGTCTTGTTCTCGGAGAATCCTCCAGACGCTGCAAGGGGAAACCCCGACTACGTTTGCTGGACTTCGTGTCCTCGTTCTTGGATTTCTCTGTACATGCTGCAGCACATTCTGTTCGACGGCTGGAGTCCGTGCTGTTCTTACCCTGACCCTGTCAGCTCTTTCAAATGAACCTGTCTCAGCTAACCTCTGGTGCAGTCCTGCAAATAAATTTTGACTGGGCATACGCCTCGTCGGATATCGTTCAGCGTACAAACGCTGTGCGGCTGGCCCACTACAATTTGCAGCCCCGTACACCAAATGCATATCGCCTAATTCTGCGTTCGTGTAATCATCCATCCTACTAACTTGGCGTTCTTGTGCAAAATGAAGAATCCCTGCACGAAAGCTCGGAACTTTCGCACAACGCCATCTACCGCGTTAGGAAAGCATATCTGACTGCCCATTGGTATATGATTTTGGTTCGTCAGGATGTACCCTACCCCCCTTAGAAGTTCTGAAACTTTTAACTGAAACACCCTGTATACAGGGTGTCCGAAAATTCTGGAAACGGTCGAATAACTCGAGAAATATACATCGGATTAAAAACGGAAAATATATGTTCAATATTTTTGAAAATCTAACCCTTTCTCCCAGGGAGGCAGAGTTAGGGGGAACTTTGATATTACTAAATAGATTTTTCAAGAATATTGAACATGCATTTTTCCATTTTTCAATCCGATGTATGTTTCTCGAGTTATGCGACCGATTACAGACTTTTCGGACACACTGTATATAATGATTTTAGTGAGCAATTAAAAAATATATATTAAATGTAGAAAATCTATTAAATTTTTAACTCAAAATAATTATTTTCATCTGTCTTCTCTAACCCAGGTCGGATCCCCTGGTTTATACTAAAAATATGTATATATATGGTGGATTTACCATTTACCTCGGACTTTTTTTGAGAATGTATTATAAACTCTATATACCGGAATGAGTCATACAAATACAGATAAATTTAATTTGTTCATAATAAAAAAAAAAATCAATTTTTTGAGGTTACTTAAAAATAAATGTAATACACCGGTACATAAATATATTTTAATCACCCTTTTTTTATACTGTGTATTTTTTAAAGATATTTATACGAGAACGTATGTCACAGAGAGTAAATTACTAAAAGAAATATAAAGAGGTTAAGAAATATTTTAGTTTTTTACAAGAATTCCTTTTAAACTCTTGTTGTTAATTCTGAAACTTTTCCAATAATGTTTTTTTCTTACACATTTTTGTCATGAGAAAAATACATTAAATGTCAACAACTTGTTAAACTATCGTGAAAGAAATTAATAAAGTGTTACAAACTTTGGCCGAAATAAACAAAGTTTTGACATTTATTACCGAAATGTGTCTGGAGACAATATACAGGTAAACATGTTTTATTTAATGAGAGTTTTGGAGCTACTTAAAAACTCGAGTTTTTGTTTTTTGTTTTTTGTTTTCAGAAATGTAGAAATATATCAGAAAAACACATATCATAGAAATATTTTTTAGAATTAAGTAAGATAGTCATAGTGTACAGAATAAAAGTTTAATTTTAAAATTGTAAATTTGTCAATTATTCAAGAAGAAAATATTGATAATTATGATATACCAGGGAAAGTCATTAACTAAGTTACAAAAGGTAATTAAATAATAACTTACAATGATAATTACTTCAAAACAATTTTTATTTTTCAACATATTCTCCACCAATGTTTATGCAATTATATTACCATCTTATCAGTGCCCCAACACCAGCTGCATACAATTCTTTGGGTTGCTGTCTGAGACACATTAGGACTTCAAGTTGAACACAGGAGACAGTTGAAAAGTTTGGTTGACAACTTATTCCACATGCACCATACAGCTTCGACTTTGTCCTAAGCAATTTTCATTTGTTTAGTCCACTAAAAAATTATCTTGGAAGCAAGATGATGTTCACAGATGATGAAAAGGTTCAACTTTCCTAATTTGGCTGAGACAGCAACCCAAAGAATTGTGTGCAGCTGGTGTTGGTGCACTAATAAAACGGTGATATAAGTACATAAATATTGGTGGAGAACATGTTGAGAAATCAAAATAGTTTTGAAGTGAATATCATTGCAATTTATTATTTAATTATCTTTTGTGAGTTACTTAATGACTTACCCTCGTATTAATGTAACATAAATAAATGTAAAATGTGCATGCATCAATCTTCAGTGTAAACCATTCACAAAGTAAGATACATTAAACTTGATAATAAATGCTAATATCTTACAAAAAGAAGTATTTCTAAACATATTAAGTAAACTAAACTTATCATTAGAATACTAAGAAGTATAAAATTACTTTTTCCTCACTTCCACCGCCTAACAGTTGTTGCTGCTATGCTCGTGTTTTTGCGGTAGCTATATCTGAAAAAAAGTATGGATTGACATTTAATTTTTTGTTGCAGACGATTTGATTTATATAAAAGAAAGTTTTGTGATGGCCACAGCATACTTTTTTTAAATAATCACAATATAATAGTATATAACACTTACATTGTTTAATTTTTCGCTTTCGGACTACATGTTAAGACTCTTTGTAAACAACTTTAAAGATACTCAATGTTATAAATTTCGGAAATTTAGCAGTCTGAAGAATGTTTAAATTATACCTTTAAATATTTTGCTGTTACGTTGCAGATTACGTAATAAGCCGCATAATTCAGCAAGTTAAACTAGCCGTTGGGGCCCCCGTAATACTTACCCATCATGGTTATGCATAATATAAAATATGAAAATAAAACATATGTAAACTATTTATAAAATGCATTGCAATTCGAATAAAATCGGGGCTTGATGGCGTCATAAATTTTAAATGCTCTATTACTGAATTGCGTAAGAGAAACATTCTTATTCCTCTAAAATTTATAATCATATTAACTAACAATTTACTGCGTCGCATTAAGCGTCTTTTTTCGAATTAAAATATATCTTTGAATTGAAATTTGAATAAAGTACAGTGTCATGAAAAATCGAAGAGTTTGGAAAATTTTATTATAAATATTTCGGCAACTCATTATCCGATCGACTTTATTCTTTATGCAACATTTATATTTTTTTATTATCTTTTATATTCACTCCTTAAAATAAACAATTTCGAAAATTTTTATATACCTTTTATCAGAACGAATATTTCGAGAATCCGAAAAAAATAGTTCCGGATAATGGAGGTTACTGAAAAGTAAGCTTCTGTTCATTATTACATACTAAGTGCATATCAAATTTTATGTCTCTATCTCAATTTGTTCGGGAGATAGATCGTTTACAGACACACAGACAAACAGACGGATGGCAATTTTTTTTTCTAAAAATAGTATCTTTTTCAGAATCTCCAGTGTCTCAAACCTGTTAATACGTCAAAAAATATTTCGATTTTTAAAACGATTACAAAATTTACCCTATACTACATATGATTGGTAAGTAAAAGCAGCTTAATATAATCCAGCTTTGCATAATGGTTTTTGATACATAGACATATTACTCGGAATTGAAGAATTTTGGATTAAGTAGTTATTTTATTTCGAGATGCAGATTAAATGTTCATATATAACTACATATTTAGCTACAAAACATCTAGTATCTAAGTTTCCATCACAACCTTAGAAAGCTGCTTTGGTCAAAACTTACAGTTTATGGTTTATTAATAAACGTTACCTCATAAATTCCGTTTATTTTTTGAAACATTGCTTTCTATTTCATCTATTATCTCGGGTGTCGCGTTAATTCATCTCGCACAATTCATCGCGGAACAATTCGTCGCAGCGACAATTCGTCGCGAGCTCAATTCTTCGCGACTCAATTCGTCGCGACGTCAATTCGTCGCAGCGAAAACGCACAATTCATCGCGGAACAATACATCGCGCACAATTCGTCGCAGCGTCAATTCGTCGCGGCGTCAATTCATCGCGGCGTCAATTCGTCGCGGCGTCAATTCGTCGCGGCATCAATTCGTCGCAGCGCAATTCGTCGTGACGTCAGTTAGTCGCGACGTCAATTAGTCGCAGCGAAAACGTCTTTGAAGGCTATTATGATAAAAATAAGGACAATTTAGTAAAATTATTTAATGATAATTTGTTTTTTAGATATACAGAATTATAACTAACATTTTAAAGACGATTTCGGAGGAATTTTTTTATAAGTGATTTTTTTGGGAATTTCCTTATTCTGAACATGAAAGTTTAATGAATAAGAGCAAGTCATTTCTTATTTAAATTAGAGATAGAATAAATATTGCTTTAGATAACCGAAAAAATGGCGAAGGATTTAGGATAAAATGACCCAGATCTTGAAAAAATGACGAATACAAATGCTAGAAATTAAAAAAAAATTATTAGTTGACATATGTGTACACAGGATACAACCCCCGCCAACCTCTCCCTTAAATTTGAAAGAATTAGGAAGTTAAAACATTATTGAGAGATGTTAACATAAAATACTTTTTGTGATTGTGGTTGAACTGATTGCTGCATGAATGCAATTTCATTAAGCAGTATTTTGGTTTTATAAGTTTTTTCATTTATTTCATCTATTCATCTATACATGTTTATCTCATTCTTCGTGCTGCGGCTTTGGAAATTTAGTTCAAAACGCCAACTTTGTCAGTATTTTCTGAAAGATCTTCTGCTTGCATTAAAAACTGGAAAATGTCTTTGGATTGCGAACTTTCTGAATAGGAAACGAGCCAACTCCATGTGTTTCCGAACAAAAATGAATTAAAAATTATGTCATAAAGTAGCAAGTTTGGAATTGAGAACAGCCGTTATATAACTTTCCCTACTGGTTTGTGGGAAGAATCTTCCTCTGCCCTCTCCTAGCCTCGTTGTAACATGGACATGCACTTAAAATTTAGAAAATATTATTGAATTTTTTCGTTGTTGAAGATACGTACTTTTCACACTACATAGCACTTCTCCCTGGTGAAAATTTTGCATGCAAGCATGCAAATGGTAATATTACGAATCAATCTTATCTACAGATTTAAGACTCACGACATTTTTTCATGCGCTGGGTGATTTTATCCTATATCGTCCGCCATTTTTTTTCGGTAATCTACAGCAATATTTATTCGATGTTTAATTTAAATAAGAAATGAGTTGTTCTAATTCATTAAACCTTCATGTTCTCATCAGAAAATTCACAAAAATCACATATGAAAAAAGATTCCTCTAAAATTGCCTGTAAAATGTTAGTTACAATTCTCTAAATCTAAAACACAAATTATCATTAAGTAATTTTACTGAATTATCCTTATTTTTATCATAATAGCCTTCAAAGACATTTTCACTGCGACGAATTGACGCCGCGATGAATTGACGCCGCGATGAATTGACGCCGCGACGAATTGTGTGTTTTCGCTGCGACGAATTGACGTCGCGACGAATTGAGCCGCGACGAATTGAGATCGTGACGAATTGACGCTGCGATGAATTGTCGCCGCGATGAATTGACGCTGCGACGAATTATCGCTGCGACGAATTGTGCGTGATCAATTGTTCCGTGGTGAATTGTGCGCGACGAATTGACGCAGAACCATTATCTCGTTATTTATAATTATGGTTTTACGATTTCCTAATACAAAATAACATAAAACAATAAGTAGTAACTTCAGTAATTTTATAACAGGATAATAAAACGTCTATAAAGTGTTTAACCTTATAGAACAAAGGCCGGAGGGTATTTTTAAACATTTTATTTGTATTCTACATTTTAAAATGTCAAATCAATATCTTTAATGATTGCATGAAACAAATGTATTAAATAAAAATCCTTCTGGTTTTTTTATATCTCCCACAGTTATATAGCTTCATATCGTGCTTTATAATGTTTTATAATTATAAGTATCACCAATGAATTTGACATAAAACTTAAATTTCACTTAAAACAAATTGACTTAAGTTGACTTAAAACAAAAATCAATTTTATATTTTGCCAATCTTTACTGATAATGTCATATGCAAATTTATAATTCAATAAATGTTACAACAGACGATGAAAATTATATAATATCTCGATAAATACATACTCTTTGAATAAAAAACGTATAACTGATATTCATAAATATTTATGATTTATATATAAACATCAGAAAACACAATTTTGAATGTAATAATTTTTATTTATCTAAAAATATGATAATTTTTATGCATTAATACTTATAATGCATCAGGGCATCTTATAAATATTCAATAATGGTAATCTATAAAATTACTTTATTTTTGAAATATCCCTGATATTTTTATAAGTGAGAAATAATTTAAAAGAACACGGGTCGTTAACGCATAGTAAAAAACATTTTTCTTTTATAAAAAGGGTATTTTATGATTGAAAATTATGTATTTAAATAAAGATATCTGTATTGTTTATAATATAAGTATAACGGATAATATTAAAGCTTTGTTAAATTTGAGATAATACATGCAAGATAAAATTCTTACTGAATTAAGCATGAATGTTAATATATACCTTTCAATTTCTTGTTTTCAACACTTTTCAAAATATGATGTTGGTACATATCTTTCTTTCTATTTGTCTTTTAAAATATATGTTTATGATACTATGTGTATTGGGTTGAGGTATTCATGAGCGTTATTTCCATATTTCGTTTTAACAAAAGCATTACGACAAATTATTCAACAATATATATCCTATATTGTTTTTACTACTTCCTTGACAAGTTCAATTATTTCTCTGATGCCTCGGTGATAAAAATTTCCTGGTTTTGTCTCTCAAAATTTCTTTAACCACACTCTAAAAACAACATTTTCAAAACTGCGCAAAGAATGCTCAAATCTGAGTATGTCGTGTAGTCAAAATGGCTCCGAATCAAAATTAAATAACTTTGAAACATGTATATACTCATTTCTGAAAACATGCATACACTCAAGAATAAAACACCATGTGCTCATATTTGAGTATGTCCATGTTTCAAAAAAATGAGTATGAACAGACCCCTATGTGCTCAGTCTATGTTTCAATATCCTGAGTATTTCTGGTATTTCAGAATTGAAAGTAATGGGCCGTCATACTTAAAACAAAAAGTTTCATAACAAATGAAAACATAGATTTACTCAGATTTGAAAGTGTCAATTTTCTCAGTGCAAGCCCTCAATTCTACGCCACTATTTACCGACACAAATCGCAGAAGTGTTCCCAAGGGACAGAAATAGAGGAAAGTCTGTGGGCGCTAAATATGGAGTGTAAGGGGAATGCAAAATGCAAATGTCGTCGAAAATGTTTAGTTTTTTCCCCCACTTGACACTTTAGTTTAAGGATCTAAAAATACACAAAATCGGTAAAATTAAAAATGCAAATTAATTTTAAGATCAGAAATCACAAGCGAAATATGCTCTTTCAAATAATATAAAACATTTGGCTGACAATTTTTTTTTTTTTGCATGCATTTATAAATTTGAAAAAAAGTTCATTAATAATTACTTACTCCAACAAATTGTATAATATAAGTATTTTGAATTCGTTACGTTCTTGTCTATCAAGTGTTTGGCAGAACGAAATCATAACAAATGATTATTAGAACTTGATACGTAAAACTGTAAATACTGCGCTGGCAAATATAGGGATCCCAAACTGGCTTAACTATTTAAATCCCAAGCTTTAAACTGAATGACCTTAGAATCTCAATGCTGTTTTTTTGGTATACCCCCCCCTTTTTTTTGCACTTTGTAAGTAGTGGAAATGACCTTATTCTCTTCACCCTTTATTCAAATTTCGATATGTGTTATACCCCTCTGTTTATCATTGCTCCAGTTTCTGAAAAAAACCTTGTTTTTCTTTCTGTAGTGTCTAGAAAGGCCAATAATTTACCCAATCCATCACTGAAAAAAACCCTCCCTTGACAGTATCTCGACCCATTTAAGAGGAAGGAAAATCCTTTAAGCTATCCTGGGCTATTGTGGGTTTCACAGCATTGGGATGATTTCGGCTATTGCAGGATTAAAAAATTTAATACTTTTTCTTAGACTGTCCACCAACAACTGTAAAATTTCAATATTGTATTTAAATAAAGTTTATGAATTTATTAAAAGCAATACTTTCGTATTACTTAAGTATATACATTCAAGAGTTAATAGACTAAGAAATTGTCAAAGATTTAGCTTCTTAAAACAGACCTTTTTGGTTATGATAATTTCAGTCACTTTATCGCATAGTTCGATTAAAAGTGTGTTAAATTAGTATTTTACTTATAATTTTATTTATTTATTGATGAATTTTTAATTATCCTGGAGTACTATCCGGAAACAATGTCTGGACTAATTATATTGTTTTAAGTGCAGACGGGTAAAAAATAAAATATCAGTGAGCACATGTAGGCGAGCTCAAAACACCATATAGTACACAGTCGTAAATCAAACAGGGAAGCACTAGGGATGAGAAATATTTTGACATGATGTCATGAAATACAAAAAAAATATGGAAAAAAAGAAAAAAAACACCGCCGTTTTTAAGGATAATAATTTTGAAAGAATTGCAGAAATTACATAAACGTGCGGCATGGCTGAGAAACAGCGCTGTCACATTCTTCATATTAAGGAGAACGAGGACAAGTGAGTATCAATTAAACCATTAAGAAACAGTAGTAATAAATATTAAGTAACAGTCGGAACTGAAATAGGACAGCACTGGATATGATAAATATTGTGACATAAAGGGATTAAATACAAGACTGAATTGGAAAACCACTGTCGTATTTTGGGATCATAATTTATAAAGATTTACAGAAATTACGTAAACGTGCAGTATCCCCGATATAGCACTGATACAGTCATCATATTAATGAAAACAAAGGCAAGAAAAAAAAAAGTTAATCCCGGTTGAACTATGCAAATCACGCGGAATTTTTGTGATTTTATGTCTCACAGTGGATTCAGACCAAAATGGTAAATTAAATCGAATGAGGAACCTAACGGTAAACATCGTTGTTTAGGGATTTCTAAAACGGAAATAATTAAAAATTTTTATATGTAATATTACAATCAAACGAAACTTATCAGAAATAACAAAACAGATAAAAAGACTGGCAGAGAAAATAATGTTTAATCCCAAAGTTCTAAACTGTTAATCCCGCTTGGCATGTGCATATTTTTATTGTAATTTAGGGTTTTATTTATTCACTATTTACTGACAGACGTTTCAAATACATTTTGTAAACTAATTATATAAATTTTACGGAATCTTCAGTACGAATTTCTACAACAAACACATGTTGTATTCAGTTTTGCACTGAAAGAGAAACGAATTCTAGTTTAATCGCAAAAAGGTACTTTACATACATTAAAAAATATTTTATTTAGGTACATAAATAAAATAATGTACCTATTAATTGCGTTGCATTTATGAAACAAAAATATTTTTAACGCTTCTATAAAATATAATAGGATACATGTGCAATAAAGGAAATGATATAAGTTTTATTTACATTAAAATTTATGAACGTGTCTAAATATTTATAATTTTTTACGGAAGAAAAATCGGGAATAATTCGAATTCTTTCGCATACATAAAAAAATGCATTGCTTTTATAATGGATTAAAAAATTCTATATACTTTATTCTAAAACATATTTTTATATTTTTTGAGGAAGAGTTTTTAACACTTGCAGCTGAAACAAAACAATATTCTGTAATTTGTTTTACAATATAAACGTTATTTTTCTATTTGATGAAAATTTACAATGCATTTTATTTTTTAGTCTTTATTATTTTCTTGTCATTTGTAATTTGAAAATTATGTGATTTTATCCGCTTTACTCTTTTTCTTAACTTATATTTTTTACACTTCTAACAATTGCAAATTATGAAAATCAAAAGAATGAACATCATGTATGAATCCGATGAACAAATTGAGGATTTAAAAAATCAGTAATTACAAAATTAAAAAAAATTTTAGTAAGCACTTTATTTTTACGATAACAGGGTAAACAAACTTATATAAATCTGTCTCTCTTTATTGTGCGTTCACTCCAGAAACAACATTTTCAAAACTGAACAAAAAATACTCATATCTGAGTACGTCACATAGTCAAAATAGCCTCGAATCAAAATTACTCAAGTTTGAAACATGTCTATACTCATTTCGGAAAACATGCACACACCCAAGAATAAAACATCATATGTTCATACTTGAGTATGTCCATGTTTCAAAAATGAGTATGAACGGACTTCTATGTGCTCATTTTTGAGTATTTCCATGTTTCAAAAATGAGTTTGAACTGATTCTAGTCATTTTTGAGTATGTCCATGTTTCAAAAATGAGTATGAACTGACCTCTATCGTTTCAGTTTTGAGTATGTGCAATCAATTTTCAATATTCTGAGTATTTCTGGTATTTCAGAATTGAAAGCATTGGGTGGTCCTATTTGAAACAAAAAGTCTCATAACAAACTGAAAACATCGAGTTACTCAGATTTGAAAGTGTCATTTTTCTCAGCGTATAAATCTGTCTCTCTTTATTGTGCATTTAGGAACCTAAAATATATTACAAGAAAATATAATTTAAAATAATACCTTTAATAAAAATATGTATGTGCTACAAATAAAGAAAATAAATTCGATAACCGTATAATGAGCAAATTTTTACAAAATCGGTATTGGCTTAGAATTAGCTTCCTACAGTATAGTCTGATGCTTAAAATATAAAAATATATCTAGAAATGTATTTTTTAATTTGTTAATCATATCTGGTTGTTATTTTTTTTCTACTTTATTTTCTGATAATTAAACAATTATGTTAAAACTTATCTCTGAATTATTTAGATCTCTCTGAAAAATTTAGTCTTGTGTCTACTGAAATATTTACAATTTATGAAATCATTTGTGCATTTGTATGTTATTTAAAACGTATTTGTAAATTATTTGAAAAGCATAATGTACTTTTGAAAAAATAAATGTGGATATCCCGATGACAGAACATTTTTTTGGTCTAATATAAGTACAGAAACTTCACTTTTTTGCCATCGTTTCCAATAATGTGGTTTGCAATGGAGACGCATGTTATGTACAGTACACGTCCTCACGTGGTTGTATTAGTGGAAAAGACACCCAAAAGGCGAATGACATTTATTTCCATGAGACATAAGTTGACATTGAAACGTAACATATGTGTTTGTTATAGTGTAATTGAAATTCAACAAAAAATAAGTAAGATTTTTTTTTATTTCAACAAATTCATTGTGAATCTCAAAATTGTGTAGTACAAGTAGTAGTAGTGAGTGTAAGAGATAAAGGAAATATGTAAATAAAAACGAATCTCACTCTTTCGTCTGCATGGTTAAATATGTGTTTATAACGGTCGTTTTTGCAAAGTTACTTTGGCGCTTTTTTTCTACATATAGAGCTGGCAATGATGACAAGTATAAATTCATGATTGAGAATCGAGATGGATTAATAATGCATGAATAAATAAATAACGCCACATGAAAGAATGACTAGTCTGCCTCGGTATTTCTTCGTTTGATAGGAGCAGAAAAGCGTCAGTTCGCCATTTCAGTATCACATACTGGAGATAAAATCTTAACAGGTTATAGATCCGAATTACTACAATAGAAATACATCAGTCTGACTAAGTAAGATATAAGAATAAGGGACACGAATTTTTCATTTAAATGGTACTATCAAATCATCGAGTTTCGGTATGAAATTTAATCCATGTTAAATACATTGTTTTATTCAATACAAATACAAGGTTAGCAAGAAATGAGTTTCTCACTTAGGAGGGCTGTAGAATGAGTTATATTTGTCCAAATGAGATAAAATTTGAACTATATATAATTTAAATGATGCTCTTGGCATTTATAAAAAAATAGTACACACATCCGCCGATAGGTGGGGCTGTAATACATATAAAAACATTTAATATACTTTATAAATGTTAAATAATATGAAAAAAGTAGCATTAAAACTGCTCAATAATACCCCTTCATTTTAAACAATGTGTTCTAATCGCAGAACCATATTTTCCACAGCTGACCGGAGTGAGTCTGCCGGAATATCAATAATATGGCGGCGAATGCTGGCCTTTTACGGTGGATATTGTCCTTCAGGAAACTCCACAACCAAAAGTCGCAAGGGGTGATATTCGGCGAAGAAGAAGGCCATTCTGTTGGAAAGTGGCGAATGATTATCCGTGCATCTGTGAAATGTTGTCTTAGCAATTTCTTTACACGACGATCAATGTGAGGAGGTGCGCCATCCTGCATGAAGATGATATCCTGAAGGTTTCCACGCTGTTGATGTTGTGGTATTACAAAATCCCTCAGCATATCACGGAACCGTTGTTCTGTGACGGAACAGGTTTGGATTCCATTTGTATTTATCTCTTCAAAAAATACTGTCCAATGATAAAAGTAGCTGTACAATCACATCATACTCCCACTTTTTCCGGATGAAAGTTTTTTTTCTGGATAGCGTGAGGGTTTTCTGCTGCCCAAATTCGACAATTGTGGGTGTTAACCTGCCTATTGAGACAAAAGTGGGTTTCGTTAGTCCAGAGAATGTTCCAGGGCCAAGTGACTTCAACCACCATTCGATCAAGGAACTCCAGTGCAAAAGTTTTACGTACCTCAAAGTCCTCGTCCTGCAATAGTTGGACAGGCTTGAATTTGTAGGGATAATAATGCAAAATCCGCCGTAACAGTTTTCGTACAGTGGAATATGGCATATCCAATACACGGGAACCAACTGACACACACACACTGACATGTGGCGACTGACTACTGGCTTTACTGGTAGCAACATTTTCGACTTTAGAATACTGGATTTGCTATCGTCCTCTATCTGGAAAAATGCCAAGTTTCCCAGTTGTTTCAGAATTCATTATCATCTCGCGTAGAGCACACGGAAGCATTGGATCTCTTCGTATCTGCTTCATACGACGGAATTCTTTTACAGATGCAACGGAGTTCTGCTGGATCTGGTAGGACAATTCTACCAATTGAACTTTTTCTTGCAACGCAAGCATGATGTGCGGAGAAGTAACTAATGCTCGTTCAGAATCCGTCTTCTTTTTATCCGTAGAATAATGCTAATAGGTATGCGCTGTAACGCAAATGATGTTTCACAATTTTAATAAATGCAAATAAATACCATTAATGTTACAGTGCCATCTACTGGTGCATTATTATAATAATTGTTTTTATTTAATATATGGTAAGCGTATTATTTGAATTATCTGTATCTCAATTTTTTTCTCATTTGGACCAATAGAACGCATTCTAGAGCCCTGTGAAAAAGGGTAACATTTCTTATTAACCCTTTAATTCAGTGATCCCCGTGATATCTCGGTACATTATGAGAAGAGGGAGAGGATTTTTTTTTTTTTTTTTTTTTTACTTTAGCGGTACTCTCGCATTATCAAGTTTCGGATGGAAAATTTAACATGTTATAGATATATATTAGTACAATAGAAATACTCCAGCCTGTCTCATGATATCTTGGAAGTCAGGATAGGAGACATTATTTCTCCATTTTGGCGCAAATATCATGTCATTGTGTTTGTGCGTTTTGTGCACAGACAGATTCAAATAATCAAAAATTACAACGTTTAGATTTTATTTTGGTACCAATTTCATGTTGAAACTTCATGATCTTAAATTTTACGAAATAAACCACCTTCATCCAGGTTTGATTCCATGACCTACTAAGATATTATGAAGTAAACTGAAATATTTGTGTTCTATTATTGAGTACATCATATATTAAAATGTCATGCCGGTACTCGATGACGTGATAGTATCGCTAAAATGAAGAATATGTGCCTCTTCCTGCGCATGCCGTACAAAGATAACATGGGACAAACTGAAATACTTGTATTGCAGAAATCGATAACTATAATATGTTAACAGTTTGTACGGCAATTTGATAACGAGATAGTACCAAAAATGTACCCAGAGACAGTGCATTATTTACAGTCTTAAAGACACATTCTGAACTACGATTTGGTACGATAATTCGAGAAATTTTAAGATAGAATAATTTTAATTTAGAATTAACTGCATAACAACCCAATGCCTTACATATGCATTTTAAAACATAATTCGATTTTTTCTTGGAGGGAGGGGGGGGGAATTATTCTAATTATCATCTGCATAAAAATATATTATTAATTTTAATGCATTTATTGTTATAAGAAGAAATTAAACTTTAAATGCCGTATAACTGAAGCTTTTGAAAAAAAACATTTTGTAACAAACGTGTTTTTGATTCAGTTATATGGCGAGATACGAGTAAATGAAATATAAAGATTTGACTGATCCAGAGGATTTTGTAAAAAAATTTCGTAGCGTTTGCCATCATATTTTGATGAATATGCACAGGTGCATATGTAACTCCTCTCTTATAATGACACCCTAAATTAAAGTAAAACACACTAAATTACAGTAGAACGTCGCTTAGAGATATTTCAAAGAGTTATTTTCAAAGGTGGCAACTTTCGTTTACAATGTTCGTCTTACAAACAATTTAGAAACTTGTGGTATAAAGATAACTTTAAATTTACGCATACAAAGATATTTCGATTTTAACAGTTAAAATACATGATTCATATTACATATTATATGATATTATTCCAATAAAGCATTTCACTTTTGGGACCTTCAAGAATGATCTTTAAAAATATCTATAGGATGCATTCAACGAAATTAGTGCACAAATCCGGCGCAAAGTGATACCTTCATTTAAGAAATTCGGCATATCAATCGAATAACTAAAGATTTTATATACCTTCATTTGTTTATATGAATTGCTATCCGTATCGCGTCTAGATTTAAAATAACTTGGCGAGTAGTAACTAGGCACGCAGACGCTTGGATCCGATTGTAAATATTAAAATTCTCCTTGCCCAATGCTTAATGTATTTTACTTAATGAATTTTTAATTAAAACTTTTACGGGTTACGCATCGGGTTACGCATCGGTAAACGTAGGTGTATTTCTTATGGATGATGTAGTATCGGCACTGACAGCTAAAAATGTACATGCAATCTGACGTCATGAATCTGAATTTTTTTCAAATTTGGAAACTGGTATTTTATACGAATCAATAACTTTGTGACCTTTAGCTTTTGCTTGCAATTATATAAATAGGGAAATAAGCCGCATATTCATAATTTTCGATACAATTTATAAAGAGAAGGTAGACAAAAACTCATTTATACAAGCAAATAGAAATTAAAGCTATGCATTCACCCGTTCAGATAACAGACAATAATCATGATAAACTGTTTATTGAAATTTTAAAACATGTTTTTGTCATTTCAATTTTAATGAGAAAATAGAATCAGAAAAGAACGATAATCCTATTATCTCTATTTTCTTTCTTTTTTTTAATATTGCTGTAATTTTGCTCCTACAATAAAAAAAAAAAAAAAAAACTTCTTACAGATTGAAAAAGTAAAGAGGAAACAGTTTCAAAATTGAATATTTCAAAAATTACTGTGACATTCATGCTATAACTTATCTTAAATCAGTGCACAGCAATGTTATTATAAATATTTGTGAAATACAAACATACCGTTAGATTTAAAAATAATATCGATTATGAGCAGCGCCATATATTTCCATTCATTGAAGTTTTCACAGATAATTATTTCGCTGTTTATCATTGAAGCTAACTTAGGATGTTGACACGATTACGGAA
The DNA here is from genome assembly GCA_963931845.1 of Maratus michaelseni. Lineage (NCBI taxonomy): Eukaryota > Metazoa > Arthropoda > Arachnida > Araneae > Salticidae > Maratus > Maratus michaelseni. The sequence goes on along the minus strand of OZ007589.1, from coordinate 450,290,352 downwards.
AATTATTATTTTCTTAATTATTTCAATTTTAAAATTAAAATGAATAATTGGTAAGCTAATAATGGAATCAAATTAAATTATTGACCTTTATAAATATTCCATAATCGTGTTCATTAAATTATGAGATAAAATTGTATTTAGACAAAAGTATTATTTGAAAGTGTTAAGAATTCCAAACTTGAAATTGCCCGAATATTTAATTTTCTTTATTTTCAACAGTACGATCACGGCATCCACCAGTTGCTCTCTTATGAACAGGTACACTGATGTCCAGAAATTAAGGGGTAGTGACTGATATAATTCTATGGGATTTCCTCCTCAATTTATCAACTAGCTCAATGTATTGCCTGTATCTTTTTGAGTTTTCACCATATTGGGCTGGTTTTTTATATATAAGTTCTTATATAGTAATGGATATCAAATCAGGACAAAAAAAAAATTTGCTGTAGTTCGCGCATGCGCAGTTAAAATTCATTTCATACATATACCCCTATCTCATCAAATATTCAATATATTAATATTTTAATTGCAGTATACTATTTCTACGATTTTTTGTCCAGTTTTTGGAAAGCGATGTTAAATTCAGATGAAACCTCTGCATACTATATTTAAAGAAAACAAAAATTACAGAAACATTAGCATCTTTAAGAATATGCGTACTATTAGAATACAAATGTACAAAAACATTGAACAAGACCTACATAGTCATTTGCTACAGTGACAGATCATTTTGAGCATTTTCTGTTTCTTGGGTAAACGCAAATACTGTTTTATTATTAAATTTATTGTTACTCCCTTAATTGACCTCGGGACAAAATCTTCACTAAAAACATGAAGTTAAACATGTTCTTTACATCATCAAAGTTCAAGATCATTTTGGGCATTTCCTCACGAATTTCAGTAGATATTCGACAAAACATCTTCAATTGGTCACTGTACGTTAATTTCTGGACATCAGTGCACATATGAGGGGGGTTGGAATGACAATGGAGCATTTCAAAAATTTAAAAAATCTGATAATCAAAGTTCAAGATCATTTTGAGCATTTCCTCACGAATTTCAGTAGATATTCGACAAATCATCTTAAATAGGTCACTTTACCTTAATTTCTGGACATCAGTGCACATATGAGGGGGTTAGTATGAAAATGGAGCATTTCAAAAATTTACAAAATCTAACAATCAAAGTTCAAGATCGTTTTGGGCATTTCCTCACGAATTTCAGTAGATATTCGACAAAACATCTTAAATCTGTCACTTTACCTTAATTTCTGGACATCAGTGCACATATGAGGGGGTTAGAATGACAATGAAGCATTTCAAAGATTTGAAAAATCTGACAATCAAAGTTCAAGATCATTTTGGGCATTTCCTCATGAATTCCAATACATATTCGACAAATCATCTTAAATCGGTCACTTTACCTTAATTTCTGGTCATCAGTGCACATATGAGGGGGTTAGTATGAAAATGGAGCATTTCAAAAATTTACAAAATCTAACAATCAAAGTTCAAGATCGTTTTGGGCATTTCCTCACGAATTTCAGTAGATATTCGACAAAACATCTTAAATATGTCACTTTACCTTAATTTCTGGACATCAGTGCACATATGAGGGGGTTAGAATGACAATGGAGCATTTCAAAAATTTCAAAAATCTGACAATCAAAGTTCAAGATCATTTTGGGCATTTCCTCACGAATTTCAGTAGATATTCGACAAAACATCTTAAATCTGTCACTTTACCTTAATTTCTGGACATCAGTGCACATATGAGGGGATTAGAATGACAATGGAACATTTCAAAAATTTTAAAAATTCTGGATAACCACATTTTTATTGAACGCATATTAATTTCTTTGCAATGCGTCCGTCAAATATGTAAGGGTTCACTTAGGGAATCACTAGAGGACGAAACAAGTTAATACAACGGCGATACGACAAGTTTCACGAAACCTTTCGTTTCTGAAATTACAAAATATTGACTTACTCCACTCTCATTCTAACCCTTTCATATAAAAGTGGATTTTGTCAAAAAGTGAATTGATAATAATATAATTTCACTTCTTTGTTTCTTTATAATTATATTGTTTATTTATTTATTTTTTATTGGACGCCTTCAAGAATTTCTCATAGCAACTTTAATAATTGTCTGTCAAATTAGTGAAATATTTTGTAAGTCAAAATATACTAAACATAAGCTTTATTATTGTAATATAAAGTAAAAAAGAAAGCAAAGAATTTTAAAAAAAATAATTTCTTTCTATTGTCATTTGACAGTATTTTCAATTTATTTGAAATGCTATTGTCCAAAAAAAATACGTTAATCTGTTTATAATAATTATCTAGAAGTACTTAAAATAGTGAATTTGTGTTTTCCATTTTACTCTGCATAACCAAATATTTTTGACATTTATCTTTTATATAACATTCTATCAAGCAAAATAATAATAAAATCTCTAATGTGATGAAACTCTATTAAATGAGATTTACTTTTGCTTTCGAAATATGGATGAATTATATATATCACTAAGGCATAATAACTAATGCATAACTACCTAAATGTATATTCCGATTTGAAGTTTATACATTTATATTCTGATTACTTATGATTAAATAGACTTATCCTAATACCTATATTCGAATGTATTCATTCAGGAGAATAATTATAATTCTTTACATATTCTGCTCTATTCATATAAGTTTTAATAATAACTTAGCGTATAAATGGAAAATTTAGAAATGGATTTTAATCACAGAACTTCATAATGTATATTATAACTTTCTGTGAATATTGATCAAATCAATTTGCATAAAATACGTCTCCTATTTAAATAAGTATAAATTACATTCCTCATAATAATACTTTACAAATTATGGCACATTTTAAGCATTTCTGTAATTTGCATCACTGCAGTTAGTTGGAAAGATGCCAAGAGATGGCGCTTTTGTTTATTATTATTACTTTATTTTTTTACTTGTACATATTTTTCAGTCTTCGTTCGCCGAAGCTAGTTGCAGCGTGTAAATAAAAATGGTGCGCGATTATCAAAATTGAAAGTGTGTTCGTTCTTATTTGTGTTGTGGTGATTAATACTTCTTCCATCCCCCTAGCATAACAATGATGACTATACAACCTAAATGTATACTCCGATTTGAAGTTTATAAATTTATATTCTGATTACTTAAGATTAAATAGACTTATCCTAATACATATATTCGAATGTATTCATTCACGCGGATAATCATAATTCTTTACATATTCTCCTTATTCATATAAGTATTAATAATAACTTAGCGTATAAATGGAAAATTTAGAAATGGATTTTAATCACAGAACTTCATAATGTATATTATAACATTCTGTGAATATTGATCAAATCAATTTGCATAAAATATGTCTCTTAAATAAGTATAAATTACATTCCTCATAATAATACTTTACAAATTATGGCACATTTTAAGCAATTCTGTAATTTGTATCACTGCAGTTAGAAAATAGATATTTCCTCTTTTCTAAAAGACAATGGTAAACATTTCAAACAATGATATGCATTAATGGATTGAAATATTTTATAAGCACTTTTAAATTGCTTATTTCTTTTAATAAGTATACTTATTTAAAAAAATTAAAAAAAGTTACTTATTTCTTTTAACTCTCTCACTGGCAAGGCTATGTTAATACGTTCTCTAAGCTCCAGGTTACACTGCAATATAAACATTTTTTTAAATTAATATAAATCTGCATATATAATGAAGTTTGAATACATTAAATAATAATTGATACCCTCAAGGTTTACATTCATATGTAAAATTAAGTTTTTTATTTAATTTTGGGATTATCACCCTTTTTTTAGCATTTGAAACAAAATACAAAGAATTCAGAGAAATACAGGAAATACAGATAAATACAGAATTAATATGTAACAGCATTACAAAAACCAAAATAACTTTAATAATAAAAGATAATTCGAAACGAAAGATTCGGCTTTGCTTATTCACAATAAGAAAAACATTTTTATGAAAAATGATTTTATGTTCACATTACTAAAATAGACGCCCGATAAAAACATATGTACAAATGTATTAAAAACTTTAAAACACAAGATAGTACATAACACTTTCCTAGCGCTTTCGGCTGTAAACTAAGCCAATATCAAGGATTTCAATCAGCGGAGACCAAATCTCTGATGTTGTTCAACACTAGAACTCAAAGTGACAGGAAAACCTATTATAGACATGCGCAGGTGGATGAACCCATTGTTGGTGAGGGGGAAATACAAATCACGACTCTTTCGGGAATCCATACTTTCCCGTAACTCGGATCAGTTCGTACAAAATGCAAGAATCATTACGCGGGCTGCCGATTTTAAAAGTTGTGTAATATTGGAGTCCCTAGAAATTTTATCGCAAACAAGCAACTGTTGCAATGATGTATTATCATACCAAATACCAAGCATTTGGTACCAACTGCTCCGAGTTACGGGAAAGTATAGTCTCCCGAAAGAGTCGTGATTTGTGTTTCCCATTTACCAACAAAGGATTCATCCGCCGCCGGGGCATGTCTATAATGGGTTCTCCTGTCACTTTGAGATCTAGTCATCAGAGCTTTGGTCTCCACTGATTGAAATCCTTGATAATGGCTTAGTTTAGAGCAAAAAGCGCTAAGAAAATGTTATGTACTACTAATATCTTGTGTTTTAAAGTTTTTAAGACATTTGTACATATGCTTTTATCGGACGTCGATTTTAGTAATTTGTAAAATAAAATAATTTTTCATAAAAATGTTTTTCTGATTGCAACGTTACAATTTTATCCTTTTGCTGGACATTCAGAGGGTTTTAATAATAATTTAAGTCGTAAAAACCAGTTTAACGACCTAGTGTAACGGCTATCAAAAATGCTGATCTAAAACTTTAAACAACACGTTTTTCTTGAATCACAATTTTTTAAAATTAATATTTCGGTTATATGTTTCGAAGCTTAAAATTTTCTAGCTACAATTTATTTTCAAATTAAACTTTAATATCTTTAATTCGAGGTTAAAACTTAAAAAAAATATTTTATTTATTTATTAATAATTGGGAAAATAGTTGTTGTTTTCGGTGGAGAATGGACCCCTTGGCGTCGTCACTATTTTTTTAAGCATTTTTAACGAAATTCGGTAACGTTAGAAGACTTTTTCTTTGAATAGGCAATAGAAGTGCATAAAATCGTTTCAAAAATGTTAAAGTTACAAAAGGGATAGATGCAAACTATCAGATATGAAAATAAGCCGAATTAAAAAATTTATGTCGGATGAGAAATCGTCTTTTAAAGCAAAAACACGTGCTCTTCAACTTTAATTTCCTCAAAATACCTTTAGCTCATACATCAATCTAAACAAGAGTTAAAGTTATTGTAGGAAGGACCCGATAAAATATTAAGGTATATTGGTTAGCACTTTCCTTTTATTTGCACGACTTAATGTTACCAAATAGCGTTCAGTTGCTTGTCTTATCAACTTATCTGTAGATGGTTCCGACGATTATTTTTGCTAGGGCAGAGAATGCTAGGATCTCTTCAACTGTAGTAATAGAAAATGTGTTTATTTGTAGCAGTATGCAACGGTTATGATAACTGCGGTGATGGTTCAGACGAAATGTTTTTACATAGCTGTTCGTTGTTGTTAAATATTTTGATGCAGCTTTCGGAACATCTTCACAGTGGTTATTGTAATATGTTAAATTATTAAATTACAATTTATTTATTTATTTTTAATTATATTAACAGTTTTTTAAAATGTAAAAATAGTCACCAAAAACTGACCACAAATTTCAAACATTCGCCAAAAACAGATAACATACAATATTGATTTAACTTATAAATTTTAGGTTTGGTTCCCAACTAATTTAATATACTTCGTTATATTTTGTGTTTCAGATGATTATTAGGACCGTAACACTTGCGCACGTCACGTATAGTGAACTTTAGAAGAGTTTAGACTAGCCATACTCAACCTGAGACCCGCGGGTCGCATGTGGCCCGGCGACCTTTTATATGTGGCCCGAGACGCATAATATAATTAATCATATTTAAAAAATTAATTGAGATGTGCATAAAAAGGTATTTAAAACTTTTACTGTTGTTTTATTTTCATGGAAAGACAAAATCTGTCCTGTTATTTAAAATTACGTTGAAACATTTTAAATGCCGGGTTTTTAGTCAAAAGTTTTAATTTTTTTTTTTACAGTCTTATTTGCTGTGCAGCGATGTATACATTTTGTTAATCTTCAACGGCAATCATACATTATTCCAAATTAATTGAATTGCACTATATATTTCTATAATTAAAAAAAAGTTTGTGCATTAAGCCAAAGACTGAGAATCTCCAAGTTATTACAGAGAATTTCAAAGTTTTTTTTTTTTTGACTTAAAAATTTTGCATTGCTTTATTAATACATTTTATTTTATACTTATTATTATAGCCAATACTTCTTTTTATGGTTGAACATTAGTACCAGATAAAATTGCAACAAAAAAGTTTTTTAGCACCATTTCCGACCAACAAAACTTCGCGGCATATTTCTACAACATTTGCAATAGAAACCTACCACGAAAAATATTGTTTAGAAATAGTGGTGTTAAGATTTTTTGTAACATTTCTTTCGCTACACAGTTTAACCCTACTGATAATAATATATCTTACTGTTTTAATTACTCTTTTTGTTTACCTTTTTATAAGTGTGTTGCTACCCACGTAACAACTTCGCAAACATATATTTGCGGCCCACTAGAAAAAAAAGGGTTGAGTATGGTTGGTTTAGACCGATCAAAATATCCACATATTTATATGAAAATATTAACAAACTTTGAAAAAAAAACAATTAAAAAATCATTTTCTTTCTGTGTGCATTATTGAAACAAGTGGGTAAGTGTGATCGAAGATCGCTCAAAGGTTTTTGTTTAATATCCCTTTCAAAACACTTTATCCTTCCTTTAATAAATCAAAATAAATTTCATTTAACAAAAAAAAAATGTCATGTTTTTTATAAAATAAAAATTTACCGGTCTATTTTTTTCTTTTTTTTCGAATATCTGAACCAGCCCGCTATTATCTTCTGTCACAATAATATCTGTCATGCTGACTAAATGCGATATTTTAAAAAAATAATTTCAAAATGAAACATGTTGTACACTTTCAAAATGTTAAAATATGCGAATACTTCCATAATCGGATTTTTATCACAATTCAATATGTTTCTCAAACTTATATATTTACTATTCTCTATTACTCATATTGAACTCGCTTTGTATTATTCTCAAACATTTGAAAAATTAGTTAAACTTCCAATATGACGTCAGATTTTCTTTTTAATTCTCTAGTGACGTGATATTAATCTGCTGTGTGTACATACACATACTCATACTCCTTGTATTATTGAGAAATCTTAGAAATTTTCCGTTTTATTACCACTATGACGTCAATCAATTTTATTTCATATTTATCTTTTTTTCAATTGGTGAAACTTTTTATTTCATTTTCCTTTTTCACGTGGAAATCGTTCAATAGAAAATTAATTATTGTAGAAAGAATATTTGGTGCACTTAATTATATTTTAAAAAGTAAATTTAACATCATTCATTACGTAAAATATTATTAAATCCAGAAGACAATATTACATTACAGAAAAAAATAGCTAGAAAGTTCGCTTAAAGTTATTCGCAAAAAATAAAAGTCACTAATTAACATAACATAAAGTTCTCTTATTTAGAACAAGACTTTAATGAAAAAGAGAACATTTTTATAGCATTTCTGTGGAATTTCTCTCTAGCTAAAATCCAGAGTAAATAAAAACTTTCGTCTGCGTTTTAATTTATACTTTTAATTCAGTTCGTCGTATTTAAGTAAAATCATAAAAAAGATATCTCCGTTTGATTTTTAATGCCTTATTTAAGAAACATTTATAAAAAGTAAAAGATTAAAAAAAGTGAAATTAAAAGAAGAAAATAAAGTTAACATAGCAGAAATTTGAATGAAACTTCTAAATATATATTTTTAAGATAAAATGGTTTCTTTTAAAAAAGATTTGCTGTTCATTTAAATCAGAACTATTTGTAGAGTTTGTAATGTAGTCAGAAGAGTTTGTAATGTACTAAATGTAAAATGTTACTTTAAACAATAATAATTTTTGTAGATTTTTTTCTTCAGATTCCATGGTTCTAATCTTCCATTCTGAAAAGGAAAATACTATATAAGTAGAGTAAGGTTACCTCTATAATATCAATCTTAGATAGTCCTGTAGCTGTGAAATAATAAAGGGTACTTCTCTATTATCCCGTCGACCACTTTTCATAACAAAAATCTATCGCCAAACTCTAAGATTAAACGCCAAATATGCAGTCTTATTTACTTGATGTCAGAAGCATTTATACGTGTTTGTTTTGTCATCAAGCGGTTTTTAATTCGACATTTGCGTGTATTTTTCCTTATGTTTTACTGATTTATTAGTTATTTCATTCATTAAAATAACAATTGTGTCCTTAAATTCTTATATTTTATTTATTTATTTATTTTGATATTCAAATGGCAACGTTCTCCCATTTATTTGGCGTTACAGTTTGGCGATAGTTTTTGTTATGAAAAGTGGTCGACGGGATAATAGAGAAGTACTGAATAAAGTGTAGAGCAATAGAGACATTACTTATTGATTCACACTCTTACATAGAATATTTTAAAGATATAATTTTAAGAAATTAGAGACAAAAACAAAACGTATTTGCACAATAGAGACTACTCTTGAATAACAATAGAATACCGTGGTCTTTTACATATTGAAGGACTATAAACGTCGTAATCAGGTAGTTCATAGACAATATCATTGGGAAATTTATACAAATTACAGTAAAAATTTTTGAGAGAAATTTAATGCAGTTAGCTAGTGAAAAAATTGTGAGGTAATTTCTGACAGTAGAGTTACGTAGATACCCAGAGTCATTACGAATGATTCTAAGTGTTTTATTGTGGCAGAGAGAAAGGAAGTCCATACTAGTTTTACAAGCGAAACCCAATATAGGACAAGCATAAGTAGCAGTAGGGAGTATAGAAGCGTTACAGATAAGCATTTTGTTATGAATAGAAAGTGAGCGGCTGCGTAAAACAGGTGATAGAGATTTAAAAGTGCTGTCGACTTTAGCACGTATATTAAGGATACGTTTTTTAAATATGAGGCGTTTGTCGATGATAACCCCAGGTATTTTGCATTATCTGAACAGGGGATGGTAGTATTGTTGATAGTGTGTCTGATAGGAAGGGAAAAAGTGCGAGAAAAGTATACAACAGATCTTTCATTTTCGTTTAGTTTGATACGCCATAGATGGCACCAGTCAATGAAGGTGTCAATATAATTTTGAATATTTTTATAGAGGAAATGTGGGGGATGTGCAGTAGCGTAAATAGTGGTGTCTTCTGCATATAAAGCAAGAAAAGTAAGGAAACTACACAGAATATCATTAAAATAAAGAGAAAATAAGATTGGGCCAAGGATCGAACATTGAATAATTCCGAAGGTAGTGAAGTGTAAAAATGACAATGTATGATTAATGCGAATGAAGATATTACGATCGGCAAGGTAGGAGTGTATAAAATGTATAAGTCCGGATGAGATGTTTAGCTGAATTAATTTGTATATAAGAACATCATGCCAGACTTTATCGAAGGTCTTGGCGATGTCTAAAAATGTAGCAGCAGTGGGTTTATTTGCATTGAAGTTTTCAGTAATAAATTCCGCAGCGCGAAAAAGCTGATGTAATGTAGAGTGTTTGGCACTGAAGCCGAATTGTTCAGGAATGAGGATATTGTTATTGGTTAAGAATTTGGAGAGAGAGGAGAGGAGACTGATCGGGCAAAAATTAGTTGGGTCGTTAATATTACTGGAAGGCTTAGGAATTGGAGAAATATTTGAAGTTTTTGAAGGTTTTGTAGGATAAGGACAGTTTGAAATTTAAGGATGAGGTTTGTAAGATGTGTTTTAAAGATGATACAGTTAATAGGAAGTTATTTGAGGTTGTATTTGGAGATATTGTCATACTTAGTGCTTTACGGTTTTTTTTTTTGTTTTTGAACAATATTATAAATAAATATATCTTGAATATCATGGAGGGGTTCGGGAGACGTGGTAAAAAAGTTTCGTACAGTATCGTTGATGTCATTAAAGTGGATTTCGCTAGTGATGAATGTGTTCGGATAAAATTGAATTTCGTAAGAATTAACAATGCATTCAGCTTTTTCTTTATCGGTATAGGCAGTAATGTTATTGACCCTAAAGGAAGGAATAGGGTTATAATTATTGTTGATCTCTTTTGATGCGTCAAAGAGGAATTGTCATCGCTAGAGAAATATTCGAGGAAGTTAGACCAAGTTTTTTTTTCTTTTTGAATAACATTTTTTTTCTATTATTAATAGCAGGTTTTAGGGTGGGGTCTCTGGTTTATTGAAAGAGTCACCGGAGGATATTGCGTATGTTTCAGATATTACGAATATGAGTAAGAAGAAAAGAATCATTTTTTCAGATTTCATTTTAGAATTTGGAATTGGTAGTATGCTTTTAGGCAGCATGTATGAGGTCATTTAATTTAATAGCAGCATTATCAATATTGGTAGTCTTCGAGGCAATTGCCTCAACAGTTGATGTTGGTTAAGAGGCTTCCGAGTTGTAATCAACTTAATGCCCAGTCTATTTTGAGTAGAGTGTTTTGTATTAAATTGAGCCGTTGGGGGAAGTTAAGATGTAGGATTAACTACATGTTAAAGAAACAATTACAATATAAAGGATAGACGTAAAATGAAGAAATGGGATGATAAAAAATTTGGAATAATAAATTAAAGCGAAAGAGATTAAGGATAGAGTGTAAATATTGAGAAGAAAGTGAAATGGTATAGCTGTAGTTATAACTAACTACTTGTACTGAAGTTGAAAAAGTAAAAAATAGGGTTCGGAACATGTTCGTCAAACAGCACATAAATGCCAGTTGGTGAAAAAGCGGGCAAAACTTTTAAAAAAAAGCACTGAAAAGAGCCATATATATATATATTTTTTTTTTTTGGGGGGGGGGGGGTACAGTTTAGATATTAAGTTGTAATTAATTAATTAGGTATTTATAATGTGGAAATAATTGCTGAGTAAAAAATAAGACAGAGATAAATTTACAGTTATGGTGAGCACTGTTTGAATTTGGAATAGGTAGCAGGATTTTGGGCAGCATGTATGAGGCCACATAATGCTGGAATAGTTTGATCTTCTGCAATGATGTGGTTCAAAGAAATAGTAAAGTTTTCTTTTTATTATTATTATTATTATTATTATTATTATTATTATTTATATTACTTATTAGTATGATTTTTGTGGTTTACGTTTTATTTTTAAGAAACTTTCAACGGATTCTATCTCCAGTTTTCTGATTTATATTATTCAATTCAGTACTTTAATATACATCGCAGTTTAAGTACATTTGTCAGACATTTAATTACAAAGCATTTCTTCTTTTTTATCAATGATGATAGTTTTTAATTTAAACCAAAACAAAGAAGTTTAAAATGTTCTTTTCCTAAAATTATGTGACATTTATATCTAAAAATTTCATAAGTATCCTATTTTTAAAGATATCATTAATATGCAATATTCATTTGAAAGCAAAAATATGCAGCATTACATATTGTATGGAAATTGTGAGTGGAAAAAAATATATTTAATGATGAAAAAATAATAGTTAAACAAAACCGATTTGATGCATTTAAAGAATATGTAAATTGATGATTTGTGTACTAGATACTTCCAAGATTATTACTGCAATATTTGTTTTGGATTTAATATTTTGAATTTCAAAGTTCTGGATAGCAGTTTCAAGCACTTAAATGAGGTTATAAGTTTGGCAAAATTAATGAACACGAAATTTATGAAATTAAACAAACTTTAGTGAAGATTAAACAAAACTTCTGAATAGCTTCAAAGCTTTGAATACATATTCATTTGACATATATAGAGAATACATGTATCGCGTAGGAGGAATTCAATAACGAATTGAATTTAATAGTAAATATATACAGATACAAATAAAGGTCTAAACTATATGTAAAGAGAATTAATAAATAACAAATATATTTTAGAATATTATAAATAATAAGATAAGTAATTTTATACAAATAGTAAGATTTTACCATATACGTTCGTGTATATCTAATTTTTAATGAAACTTTTATTAATAAAAATTATTTGTTTATACACAATTTATTACAGTTACAAAATTTATGATAATTACGTTGCTGTCGAAAGAAACTTGTTTCAGCAGGTAATGCTAATATTTAGACAGAATACCTGTTGTTTATTTGAATTGTATGTATTTGAATTAACAGCATACTTCATGGCTTCAATATTATTACTGTAAGAATTGAATTGTATTACAAATTAATTTCAAATTCCAATATTCTAGATAGCAGTTTTGAGCACTTGAATGATGGTGATATTTTTGATGAAAGTATAACTAATGAACATAAAATTTTATCAAATGAACTATACTTTTACATAGCCAAGATTAAACAAAACTTCTGAATAGCTTCAAAACTTCGAATACATATTCATTTGACATGTATAGAGAAGAGATTATTTGTGCTGAATAAATTCATTAACTGCCGTAGTTTATTAACACTCAAGTCTATGGTGAAAAAAAGCTTAAAAAATCAAACAAATGTGAAACCTATTTTTTTATTTATAATAATAGGGGCATATTTTAATTAATCTTTGCATACAATTATTAAAATTTTGCATATAAACTACGTGTATGTCTTTCATAAACAAGAATTGTTCGTTTGTTACTGTTCACGATAGATGAGAATTGTGTACTCTAGAAATAAATGATGATATACTAACTTTATACTTAATTCACTGTACGTGTTTGAAGCGATTCTATTTTAATATACTGTGTACTTCATAGTTCCAAAATTATTAATGAAATATTTCTTTCGCATTAATCATTTGGAGTTACCAAATTCTAGATATAAATTTAAGAATATGGATGAGCGTGATAAGTTTGACGAAAGTGTAATTAATGAACATAACATTAAAAATAACTTTAGAGAACATTAAACAAAACTTCTGAAGAACTTAAAAGTTTTGAATACATATACATTTGGCATATACGCACAAGATAAAAATTGCTTTGGTGGAATCCAATACCTAGGTATTCAGAAAGACCTACAGAGTCCAATTAATGCCCATGAAATATTAAAAAAAATACATTTTAAAAATAATAATACTTATTAAAGTTAGTTGTTTTAGGATAATTATAAAATAAATTAATATATTTCTAATTTTAATGAAATATTTTTTTTACTATGCATTTGTTTGAAAAACAGAATACAGCAATTACATAATTTATGAAAGAAACATTTCTATAAAGAAGAGACCTATATTATAAAGCAATAACCTGATCATGAATAACGCTGATGTCATACTAAACGTAGCAACACCTGATCATTTGCTATTATTACAATTTTTTAACGTCTAAAAATCGTACAACTTCCATTTTTGCACCGTCGAAATAGAAAAAAAAAGGCATGTACTTTAAAATGTAATTTCCTTTTAAATTGAATCTCAGTTTACAGATTTTTTATTGATTTGAAAATAATTTTCAAGCGTATATACATTTTAATCTATCTCTATCGGGTACAGCCCTGCTACGAAATATTAACTCGTTTGCACTCCAAAAAAATATGTAAATAGTTCTACATTTACTTTCGGCTAATATTTCTTAACGAAATTTAAACTTCAGCAATAATTAAATATGTACTAATAAAAGAAAGTTTCGCTTCGTGTGTGGGTTTGTCTGTTTGATTGTCTGCGTTGGCTAGCAAAATCTAGCCCACATAGAAGTCTGAAAATGTAGGAGTGGATAGTACAAGGCCTGGCCTGGTGCACCTGAGTCTCAGAATTTAAATACTTTGAAAATTAACAAAAATATTAATTAAAAACTGATCAATAACTCATCTATTTTTTGCGAGACGGCTTTCAGAACTCGGGCATGCCCAGAACCCGATTTTCCACATGGTGCGAGAATTTGCATAAAGAATGCGCTTATTTTTCAATTTTGTTTTACATTTTATCGACTAAACCGTTTGGTTTATTTAAAAACGAAAAGCTTATTCTGAAAGATCGCACTCTTACGTCTCCAATGACGTAATCAATTCGAAAAAAAATATTTAAACCCATTGAAAAACATTTTTTAAAAGGGTAATTTTCTCGGGGTTATGTTTTCTCCCTTACGCCAACGAGCATCCGTAACACAATTTTAAAGATACAGACAAACCAAACATATGCTCTTAACGCTGAAATCTCCTTCTAATAGACGGTATAATTATTTTTTAAATACAGATTTTACCCTTTGATAAACAACGGTGAACGCAGGTCATTCCGCGCCTTACTAGAATATTTTTTTCTTGCGCTAAAAGTTGCTAAACGTTCGTTTTTCTACACAATCTTTCTAGAACATCTCGGTAGACCAGATTTACATCACCTACAACAATTTAGAAGCGTTCGGACGAGAACAAGTATTTAAAAAAAATGAAAATCTGAGATATTTTCGGCGAAAACACAAATAACGGGATGTTTTCTGCAGTCAAGCTCAACTTCTGATAACGTTTTCACTATTTAAAATGCATATATTTTCATACAATTTTATAGAGGACTTGGAAACAGTTATATTTATAAACGACTAAAATTTCAGAGAGATCGAATACTTTTTTTATGTTAACGGACTTGACGTGAAAAGAAAACATATTTATTTTACAACCAGATAACAATATTTCTGACGTAATGTTTACGCAGGTTGTAAAAACGTTATATTTATGGCCATTGAAAATTTCAAAGGGCTTGGACAAGAAAAACTATTTTCTTAAACTATATAACGATCCTACTTCAAAAAAGAAGTATATGTTTTTTTTTTTTTACAATTTTGCGATTTTGCCATTAAAGATATAAATTTATTCAAAATTGGTCAAAATATATAAAATAATACAAATTTGGGTTTTATTTAACGTTTTATTACCGGCCCGGGCAATGCTGGACGGGTCAGCTAGTAAGATAATAAAATAATATAAATCAAACAAAAAGTTGTAATGGAACTACGCACTTACACCAGTGAAATTATTAGAATAAAAAAAGCTGCTGTAAATATCAATCATTAACAATCTCTTCGGCTATTACGCCTGTTACGATTTCTAACGGCTAACACGCAAGCATCGCTTTCAATAAATTTCCAAAATTTCATTTGAATTCATAATTGATATTTTTCCTATAAACGTAATTTTTGGTGTTAGTGGGCATTTTATATATTATTTTAAATGTAAATAAATCGATTAGTGTATTGAATAATAAATGGCTTTTAGCTGTATTCTGTTTCCGGGGAAGACCGGGTTGAATCCTCTAGTCTTTATAAAGAGTAAATTCTAACTTTTATACAATTTTTGTATTTGAAGTGTGTAAAATATAGTGAATTCTAGACATAGCATATCAAAAATTATTACTGAAATATTTATTTTAATTTCGAGTTATTAATTGCTAGTTGATTATTAATTCCAAGTTCCAAAGTTCTAGATAGCAGCTTTAAGGAGTTGAATGCGAGGGATAATTTTGACGAAAGTATAATTAATGTACATGGAATTTATTAAACGAAACAAACTTTAGTCAAGATTAAACAAAACTTTTGAATAGTTTAAAAGTTTGGAATACTTACACATTTGGCATATTTAAACAGGAGGTGAATTGCATTGGACAAATTCAATAACTGAGTTAGTTTTTGAAAAGTGTTGTGCAGAATCAAATATACGTATGTCGATGAAATATCTTAGAATAATTAACGGATGATATGCAATGACATGCATTGAAAACTCCGAATTTATACAATCTATCATTTTAATTATAATCTTATATTCGAAATTTTGAAATTATTAAAACTAAGTTACATATCTACATATTGGGCAAGGAAACATTTAGAAATTACAGAATCCTAAGAATAACTCGGTAATTCATTAAAAATTTCATCTCAAAATATTCCGAAAGTACATTTTAAAAGACAAAATCTCTGATATTTTATTCAATATATTATATTTTGAAATTGTTAACTCAGTTTCGGTAAATTAGGAAGCATGATTGTAGTACATTTTATTGCACTTCCTTTTGTTGAAAATTGAAATCTTTAATTTGTAAGAAACCGGAACAATAATACTAAATAGATTTATAGTAAAAGTTTTCAGTAATTAATTATTATGAAGACGATAAAATAACAAATTTTTCATACTTCTATTTACTTTGAACAAGGAAATTTGTGGATAATAATAATATCGAAGTTTCCATAATAACATATCTATAATAACATCGAAAAATCAGTAAAAACATTATTGTTTACAGATATTGTTTTCTAATACTAAATGAATATAGTTCCTTCACTAAGAAGACCAATTGTCAGACAAATACTCAGACAAATTGTCCATATACTCAGACAAATTGTCAAATATACTGCAGTCAGCATGGATACATCGTCCTCAAAATACTTTCTAGTAACTCAATATATGTGGACATGTTTATTCCTATAATATAAATGCTAGTTTACTTTAAAGATGAATGGAAGTTATGTTGTGGAAATGATCTTGTTTCAGCATAATGAAAAGATATAATTGAAGAAATTTCTTAAAGTATGTCAAATAAAAATTTTAAAGTATCGCATTTTTAAAAATTATGTAGAACTATTTCTTTAACATAATCTAATTTTGAATAGTTTATATTTTACAATGTGTATATTATTTCGAACGGGCAACGTATTAAAGCGCATTTAGTTTAGTGACATTCCATAGATGTGCTTTAGTGCTACTCACTCAAATTTCTGTTTGAGTCAAACCTGAATCCTGAATTGACCTTGATGGCTTACTTAAAGATTTTCAATTATAACTGTATACAATATAATAAATTAATGTTATAAACTAATTACGCTAGCCCAGATATTGAATGTTTGTTTTTAGAACATAAACCTCCAAATTTAAATGTTATGCTTTTCTCGACGCGGGTTCTTAAAACGTAGTCTGTTTTTCTCCATTTCGCATAACGCATTTGTTATGCAACCTTGAAAAATTGCTATAAAAGTACAAAATTTGCTGAGATAAATTTAATAGCTATTATATATATATACTTTAATAAATAAGTGAAAATATTATAGGACAAGTACTAAATTCGTTGAATTTAACACAGATTACCACAGCCAAGCACACCAGCTTGCGCGATTTCAAACAGGTTCCGCGGGAAGGACCCATAGATAAAACCGCCGTTTAAAAGTGTATTGTGAAGGACTTATTATCTGTTGGGTCCGCGGATATGGCGCTTTTATTTTTTTAAGATATCAGAAAATTTCAATAATGAGCAAAAAATGACATAATAATGATCTTCAAAGTTTGTGTAACTGGAATAAGTGACATGATACTGCATTTTAGGTAAATATTTCTGTTTCAGCATACAATTACTTTACAAAACAATCATTGCAAAATCAAGTAGACCAGTGTTAACCATAATCATTAAGTTCAATCAACGTTAACTATTCGATATTAACTGTGTGGTAGTAATGTCCATTAACTAATAGGAGATGTTTTGGAAGGTGAGATGAAAAGTTAATAGAGCAGACTTGAAATATACTCCAGTATTCAGTTTATTATTTGAGGAAAAAATAGAAACGTTTTATTGCATCATATTTAAAAAAAAATCGTGAAATCTTTAAACAATTCATTTTACATCACAGACACACACACACACATTTATGTATTTATTTATATACAAGGAACGTCTAAAAGAAACGGTAAATAAACCGACATTTAAACAACAAGCCGTGTTATAAAAGTTTGCGCGTGAATGCCTATTGGGAGATATATGTGAAGAAGCGCGTACAGTCGTCGAAATCATTATGTTTATGTACAGTTGTCCACTGCGACCAATCGAACGGAGTCGGTCTATTGCATTTGACACATCTTGTCAAATGCAATGGAGCAGCGCATGGACATCGAGCTTCGCTATAAATTAATGAAAACTGCACTGTTAAAAATTTGCAGCAAACTGTCCAGTCATTTGACCGTTTTTATAGAATATGGCTACATAACCGTAATTTAACTCTATTCTGACCATATTATTGCCCATATTATGGTCAGAATAGAGTTAAATTACAGTTATGTAACAATTTTCTATAAAAACAGTCAAATGACTGGACAGTTTGCTGCAAATTTTTAACAGTGTGCAACAAAGATACATGCATTGTTGATGCAAGCATACGGAGAAGATGCAGTGAGTAAATATATGTATTTATGACTGTTTCAAATCTTTCCGCGATAGAAAAGAAACGGTTAATAATGAACCGTGTTCGGGTCGACCTTTAAAAATCACAACTCCAGATCTCATCGAACTAGTGCGAAACACTTCGTTTTGATCACAAAACCGTGTTGTATCTCGTCCACTTTGCAGATGTACAGCGCATGGACATCAAGTTTCGCTACAAATTAAGGAAAACTGCAACAAAGATACACGCATTGTTGATGCAAGCATACGGAGAATATGCAGGGAGTAAATATATGCATTTATGACTGTTTCAAACTTTTCCGCGATGGAAAATAAACTGTTAATAATGAATCGTGTTTTTGTCGACCATCAAAAATCACAACTCCAGATATCATCGAACTAGTGCGAAACACTTCGTTTTGAGCACACGTCCTTGTTGTATCCAGTCCACTTTGCAGATGTGCCAGAAATGCAACATCGTGTGATGTCGGCGCTTCGAGCTTATTCCGAACGAAGCCTTCTCTGACAGTTTCCAGCAGCTTTAAAAAGTTTTCAAACATGTATTGTAGCTGATAGAAATTACTCTAAAGAACAATAAGGATTTGTTTTATTTGTAACATTTCCTTTTCTTTATTTTATGAGACGATTCACCGAACGTTTTAGACTTACTATGTATTTAAGCAAATAAATGAGTAGAGAGTTAAAATTCATCTTTGAAAATCTAAAAATTAAAATTATTGTTATGTATGAAGCTACCTGATGTGTAGAAATCTATGTATTTATATAGATTTTTAACTGTATATTCAACTTCCAGGGATAATAGTGAATATTACTTCTATAGATATAGTATTAGTTTGATGTTGTCGCTAAATGTTTGAGTATCTGTCGGTGTTCAAAATGTGTTGAATCATTAAGTTAATTACCCATCATACGTAGTATAGGGTAAGTCTTGTAATCGTTTTGAAAATTGAAAAAAAAAATTGACGGATTTACACGTTTCAGATACTGTAGATTCCGAAAAACATAATTTTACTAAAAAATATTTTGCCGTCCGTCTGTCTCTCTGTGTGTGTGTTTGTAAACTCTCTATCTTCCGAGCAAATTGAGATAGAGACTTGAAATTTGGTATGTACTTAGTATGTAATAATAGGAAGAAGCCTATTGAATTTCAGTAACTTTGATTATCCGAGACTAGTTTTTTCGGACTCTCGTAATATTCGTTCTAATAAAAGGTATATAAAAATTTTCGAAATTGTTTATTTTAAGGAGTGACTATAAAAGACAATGAAAAAATATAAATTTTGCATAAAGAATGAAATCGATCGGATAATGAGTTGCCGAGATATTTGTAATCCTATTTTCCCACACTCTTCGATTTTTCATGACCTTGTATTACATTCAAATTTCAATTCAAAGATATATTTTAATTGGAAATGAGGCGCTTAATCCGACGCAGTAAACCGTTAGTTAATATTTTCATAAATTTTGGAGTTGTATGGATGATTCTTTTACGCAATTCAGTAATTGAACATTTAAATTTTATGACGTTATCACGGCACGATTTTTTTCCAATTGCATTTTATAAATAGTTTACACATGTTTTATTATCATATTTTATATTATGCATATCCATGATGGGTAAGTATTACGATGGCCCCCAACGACTTGTCTTACTTTTTGCCCTACTAACAATTAAAGCATTTTTGATGAAATCGGTAATACAAATTAAAATTGAAATTTATAACTCTTATTTTATCAATTTATAAAAAAAATGGCGGATGAATATTTTAGTCAAACATTTGTAACCGTAATATGCAATTTTTTTCTTGTGGTTTAAAAATTTTTAATATAATGAAATAGTTAAAATAATGGTTGATTTTGAAAAAAATAAATGATTTACTTAATTTATTTTTTATTTGTCTATCAATAATTTTTCTATAACTTTAAATATACATGAGAAAATTTACATATGGTTTCTTGGACTTCAGTAAAAAGCGTAATTATAAACAGTGTTATGAATTATCATCCTAATATATAGTATCAGTATTTATATAAATGTATCTTAATGCTTGTACGAATTAGAAGCAGAAAGACGGATGGTTTTTTTCACGCACGTATAAAAATTAAAATATAAAAAGCAATACTAAGTCTGAATAAGTTAATTAACGTTAAAATACTTCATACAGTTACAAATAAAACTAGTCGGATGTGCCAATTCCAAAACTTTCTTCTATCTCAATCATGTTAATACTTCTAATTTCGTCCTCACATCGCCAATAAAATCAATATTTTTCGTCATTCTGTTGTACGTCAGCTGCTTGCGAATCATCGGGTTACCGGGATGCGATCAACTGATGTATACTAAACTACGAAAAGTCCTTCTGGCCTGAACCGACCGGAGCAGATAGCCTCCCTATTCCTTGGTTTTACGATTTTAGCTAATTTTACTGGAAAACACGAAGCTAAAATGCGTGGAACCCAATTAAAGAAGATTCATTCCCAGTTCTCGTCAACATTGAATTTGAATGAGAATATCGCCAAATTAGTCTTCTACAGCCAAGTTGGCTTCATTTGTGGCAACCTATTTTGGTCGCCAAATTTGGCGATATTTCGTCAATTGCCGCCAAGCTTGGCGAGAATTTGACTTTAGCGAATATAAATATATAGTTTTAAGCATTTAAAAATAGGAACAATGGTTACAACAATGAAAGAAAATTTGCTGAAACCCCTAAAACTCATAAATTAAACCCGTTTAGGATGAATTCTGCTGTCTTGTTTGAAAATGTCAACCACCCTAAAATTTCAAACCGCTATATCTCCGCCATTTTAGGTAGATTTCGTAAGAAATACTACCTATTACATTCTCACCTAAGTTGGAAATTTTGAAAATTTTTTGCAGATCTACGCCGATCATGACTCCCAGAACCCAAAACCACCCCCAGTTCAAAAGTTTATATATCTATCTATCTATCTATCTATCTATCTATCTATCTATCTATCTATCTATCTATCTATGTCACTTTTTTCTGACCACGATAACTGGAAAAATTCTGCATAAATCTCTTCCAAACTGATACATAAAATCAAGGGTCATAAAATCTCGGTCAAGTTCGTTAATGGGCAAAATCGAACCAAGGGGGGGGGGGAAATGGGGGGGCTTTTTGTGAAAACAGAAAAATCCTCATAATTTCTTTATTATTATACGTATCGAATCCGTTTAAACTTATTATTACTTCTAGGAAAAGGGCCAAAAATGTATATATGACAGATTTTTGATATAATTAAAAATGGCCCCAAGGGGGAGAAAAAGAGGGGTTTTAGGAGAAAAAAAATCATAGCTTCGTCAATTCACAAGATATCAAATCCGCGTAAATTTATTATTAATCCTCTTAGTATTATCTAAAACTTTTATATTGACAAGTTTTTTATAGGACCAACCGTTATAGCAAAAAAAAATTAAAAACAAAACAAATCCCTGCCGGCTCCGCCTGCAAACAAGTTATTTTTCGAAGTAGGCGGTTCCAACTCCCGCATCTTTTCGAAACTGATATATAAAATCAAGGGTCATAAAATCTCGGTCAAGTTCGTTAATGGGCAAAATCGAACCAAGGGGGGGGGGAAATGGGGGGGGGGGGTTTGTGAAAACAGAAAAATCCTCATAATTTCTTTATTATTATACGTATCGAATCCGTTTAAAGTTATTATTACTTCTAGGAAAAGGGCCGAAAATGTATGTATGACAGATTTTTGATATAATTAAAAATGGCCCCAAGGGGGGGAAAAAGGGCGGGGGTTTAGGAGAAAAAAAATCATCGCTTCGTCAATTCACAAGATATCAAATCCGTGTAAATTTATTATTAATCCTCTTAGTATTACCTAAAACTTTTATATTGACAAGTTTTTATAGGACCAACCGTTATAGCAAATAAAATTAAAAACAAAAAAAATCCCTGCCGGCTCCGCCTGCAAACAAGTTATTTTTCGAAGTAGGCGGTTCCAACTGCAGCATCATCGCAAAAAGGTCATTTCTTCCGCAATTCCCGACAAACAGGCACCCCACGTTCTGCGTCTTCGAAATCTACCTGTGCCTGTAGGCCGAGCCGTCAGGGATTTTTTTAATATAGAGACAAAACAAAAACTGCTCCGGATTCTACGGATCAAGGCCGAACATTTAACGGAAAAAACTTTTAGGATTTCTAATTTTTTTATACATCTTTTTGAATTTGAAATCCATAAATGGCTATCACAGCGCCCCCTTCCGGCGGAATATCCCCACATTCTAGTAGGACCTGCTGGCTACAGCCAACAACATATTAAAAAATTTTGGTTTAATTATTTGCATAACATCATACACTTTTAGATGATACAATAGTGAAAATCGAACAAAAATCGCGATGGCAGCACCCCCTTTCGTCGAAATATCCCGAATTCAACCTGGACCTGCAGGCTATGGTCAAAAACATAGAAAAAAAATTGGTTCAATTATCTGCATAACTTTATATACTTTTAGATGGTAGTGAAAATGGAACAAAAATATCGATCACAGCGCCCCCTTTCGTCGAAATATCCCCAAATTCTGATAGAATCTGCTTGTCATAGCCAAAAACATAGAAAAAAAATTAGGTTCAATTTGAAGCATAACTTCATATACTTTTAGATGGTACAATAGTGAAAATGGAACAAAAATATCGATAACAGCGCCCCCTTTTGTCGAAATGTCCCTAAATTCTGATAGAATCTGCTTACCATAGCCAAAAACATAGAATAGGTTTCATTTGAAGCATAACTTCATACACTTTTCGATGGTACAATGAAAAGGCACACAGACGGACAGACGGACAGACGGACGGACGGACAGACGGACATTTTGTAAAAACGTGTTTTTCGGAATCTTTGACCCGTAAAACGTGTAAATCCGTCGAAAACCGGAAGTCGAAAAAAATTACGATTACAATACTTTCTATAGAAGAAAGTAAAAATATGTAAAGCTCGTAGTTTATCTATGTGAAAATCAGTGTGGGTATATCTAAAACTAGCGGCCACTGGCGACCAGTTTGGTCTCCCTTAAATGTATGTTAAACATTGCAACACGTTATATTTATTCATAATTTAATTTTCCCTTAATCCTTCTCCAAATTGAAAGATTCTAATAGACAAATCATGAACTTTTGCGATCATGGTAGCATTTCGCATATTTTTTGGCCACAGGTGTCACATACGCACATTGGCGCGATTCCCCCCCCCCCCCGTCAATTTGGCGAAAACTTTGTTATGGAAATTGTTGTTTATTTACTTTTATTTTTTATTTTAATTCTATAAATTATTTTTGATATGTGTAGCAATATTTATTTACATGAAACTATCATTTATTTATTTTTATTTCCTTTTTTAATTATGAGCATTTTTGTTATCCGGGAGCAGATGATAAATCGCCAAATATTGTTCCATCACCATCATTCATACATTATTTACATTAATTATTTAATACATTACATTAATTATTTAATACATTATTTACATTATTTACATTATGTACATTAATTTAATTTTAAATTATAAACCTGTCACTCATTTCATTTAAAATACTCAACCTTATTATGTTATTTTAATTTGATTCCATATTATTTACCATTTTTAAATATGAGTATTTTTGTTAACCGGGAGCAGATGATAAATCGCCAAATATTGTTCCCATCACCATCATTCATACTAAATTAATTTAATTTTAAATTATAAACCTGTCATTTATTTCATTTAAAATACTTTAATCTAAAATGCTTATATTACATAAATTTAAAATACATGCCGTTCACACTTTTCATTTAAAATAGAAAATAAATAAATAAATAAGAAATAATCTCATTAATCAAAACATTTGATTTCAAAATCAAAGTATCGTTTCTAATTTGTACACGCGATAAATAAAAACTGTATCAGCGATTTTAAAAATGCTAAAAATCTGATTCATTAAATATTATTACATGAGTTCAATTTACGTCAAGAAAAGATCCGGAAGGAAGTTGTGTTGTATAGCACATAATTATGGTAAACTTTGATTATCTCACTGGTGCGAATTATTTTTTTGACGCGAGGCAGCAGTCTAAACATTCATTCGCGGATAACTTGCTTTGCGAATGATTACCTCCATGGTTTAATATTTTAAATGTTCACGACGAATCAATCTTTTTTTGTTTACTTTCATGAATAGAGAATTTGAACTGCAAATCTAATTTCGACTGAAGTTATTGGAGAATATATACATAATTGAACGTAAGTCATCTCTCAAATATTAATTTATTTTGAACGATCTTTCTTAAAATGTAACTTTTATGCAGTTTTATTCGAAAAAATAGTTTTGAATAAAAATGGCCGCCTGGCATATGAAAAAGTGAAACGGCCATCCCGGAACTGTTGATGACAGTCACATGACTTACGCTTTTATTTTAGAAGATATCATTCATCATATATATGGGCCAAAATCTAAGAAGTGTGATTTATCGGTCACCAGGATAAATACGTCATTTCATTGCAATATAAATACTCATTTAGGATTAAAAATTTTCTCTACGATTGTCTACAATATTATGTTACTTCTACTGTGCAAATCTTTTTTTTTTAATCTTTAAATCTTAATTTAAATATTTCAAAAGTCACTACCGTCTCCTATTCTCAACCCATAACTTAGTCATTAAAACAATCAACTAACAATAATTATTAAACCATTTTGATAAACAATGTAGTAGTTAATGTAAAAATTAATTTCGTGAAACTTAATAATATAATTTTTATATGAGTGAAATGTGTATTATTTTAGTTTTTTAGGGGGGGGGGAATTAAAATTTTGTCCCTCACTTTTTTTATCATTACTGTGCTGGTGAAACAACAACAACAACAACAACAACAACAAAACCTTCGGGATATCACAGTTTGGGTGTTCATTTAAATTTGCCACATATATATCTGTAAAAGGTAATCTTATATAATATTTCGGAAATTTCAATGTCTGAAAAACATTTTGAAGTATATCTATCTATCTATCTATCTATCTACATATATATATATATGTATATATATATATATATATATATATATATATATATACTTATTTACAAACTACTTGCATTTGAAAAAGTTAGAAGTTGAACGTTTGCCTGCCAAACACAAAAAAAAAATGTTATTTATAACATAGGCATACACATAGATTAAAAAAAAAACCTTAAAAAGCAAATTGTATAACACGGTGAAATAAAAGATGCAAGTTGAAAATTTTATAGTCAGAATTCATCTATAAGATTTACATAAATTTGTGTAATTAAACTTTAATAAGCATTGTTTGTAAGAAATAAAAATCAACCGATAAATGATATGTTATATTTCTAAAAATACTTATTTATTTTTTTTAATTGCATAGTCAACTTGTAAACTGGAAACATTTTTAGAAACATCACCATACGAACTATTCATTTTATTTCACATTTAATATTAATTTCATATTAAAGCAATAAAAATAATTTTTATATATTATGCGAAACTAAAGCTTTTACTTAATGTAAATTAATTTCTAATTAAAATTTTTGGAATATGTTTTCTTTATCAATTTCACATTCCTCGCAATTTACATAAAAAAAAAGAATATCGGTTCTTAATTACATTTAGATGTAATCAAGTTCAAAATAAGATAGTTTTCATTGTTAAAAACCTTTTCTTTTAATTCTACATTTATTTACTTCGATAATTAATATCATTCGATGTCATATTTAAAAAAATAATAATTTTCTTGATTGTGTTAATAAATTGATTTACTTTTGTGAAGGTTTGAAGTAATAATTTCATAATGTTATAGATTTTTATTGCTTATAGGATAATGCAGAAATAAAGTAGCTGTAATCATTAAATAAATTGGCCTTAGGTAATTCATTAATGGGTTTTTAATTAATAAAATGTTTAAACATAAAACGCTTATGAAATTTGAACAATAACACTTATATGTCCATTATATTGGACAAAGACTTAATTACATTTTATTTTTGTCATGATATAAAGAAAAATAATTTTTAATTAATAAACGTACATTTTTAAATATCTGTTTGAAACGAAATGAACTGTTAATATCAGTGTACTTGTTAATTTATAATATTTTTTATTTTGTAGAGTGTATACAAATGTAAATTGATTTCTAATTAAAATTAATGGTATTTGTATTTTATCTATTTTATATTCATTGCAATAGCCACCGAAAAAACAAATGGGTTTTAAATTTTACAATTAAGTGCATTCATTCACCAAAAAGATAATTTTTATAATTGAAAATTTATGCTATTGAAATTTACGCAATTTATTAATCACGTTCGAACTGATATTTCAAAGGATCTTTTTAATTGTGTTAAAAAATACGCTTTACTTTGTGTTATGTAATGAAACGGAATTTCATAAGAGATACCTTCGTAAAGTTTCATATATTTGTCACTTACAGCATGCACTTAAAATAAATGATGTTATTAAATAAACTGACTTCAGGTAATTTTCTCATGCGTTTTTGATTAATTATTAATTTGATTATAATCTTAAAACATTTATGCCGTATGAACGGTAACATTTCTATATTCATCATAATGACAAAATATTTAATTAAAACTTATTTTTACCAAAAAATATAATTAATGATCCACTTTACGAATTAAATCTGTTTTAAGTTCGATTAACTATTGTTATTCATTACCTGGTATTTATTATATAGAAAACTTTGAGTTAAATTATAATTAAATGAATAAACAATGAATGCTCCAAAAAAATTAAATATATTTATTTAAAATCAGAAACACTAATTTATATGTTATAATGCAATTCATTTTATATGGTGTATATAAATTTAGGATGCTAAATATTTTCGTTAGAAAAATAAAGAATCAGGGTCCATAAGCCGTGTGTTTGGCGCATGAAATAGACTAAAACTCGATTTTGTTATACTAACTTAATTATTCGAAGGTTTATCCTGTACGATTTAAACAATAGTTTTTGTTTTTGTTCGGATTTATATGGCTTACACAAGCTCAAAGTTCGTATTATTCGTAGTTTTTGATGAAATTTTCTCCTAATTTTACCTCAATTATTTATAAAAGCGCAATCGTGCAACACTTTCTTCTTTACATATATTATAAAATACATCTAAGTGTTCAATATATGTAAAAATAAAAGTGTTGCAAAGCTGCGCTCGTAGTAAAATATTAAAAAATATATTAAATATTGAGGTAAAATTAGGAGAAATTGCGTATTTTTCATCAAAAACTACGAATAATACGAACTTTGAGCTTGTGTAAGCTATATAAAAACGAACAAAATGCAAAAAATATTGCTGAAATCGTACAGGATAAACCTTCTAATATTAAAAAGTGAAATAATGAAGTCAGTATAACAAAATCGAATTTCAGTCTTATTTCATGGGCCAGAAACACGGCTTATGGACCGCGATCGTTTCAATGCTTTATTATTTCTGCTATCTTCTTGTCAATACAATTTTTTCTTTTAATAGAGTACGAAAAAAAAACATTTTTTTAAGTTGGAGATTAAATGTCTTGCACCAACGTTCATTTCAACATTTTTTTCTTCACATTTAAAAAAAATTATTTTTTAAAAGACAGCAACAGCATATACAACATTCCCAAAATTACGGAAACTTTTCTTGAAAAACTCGATTTTATAAATTTGATAGTTCATAACGGCACTTAATTTCAATGCACAGCCCTCAAATTGTGTGCAAAGAAAATATATTTTAATACAAAATATGACTCAATAATCGCTGGAAGTTCTTTTGTATTAGCGGTTATCTAGGAGGAAACTGAAACGTATGGATAATATTATCTGAACAAATATTTGCAGCAAGCCAATTAAATCTGGAATAAACCTTAGCGTAAATATCAATATTAAAACGTCTTCAAATGAAGTGAATTAAATCTTTTTTTAATTTTGTGATTTTTTTATTGTGGAACAAACATGCAGGTAATGTTTATGTTAATTATCCTAATTGCAGAATTGTTTCCGATATACAAGTTTCTTTAGTTTTCTAAAGAGGATTTCAATTGAGATCTGAACAATTCTGAGGCCATTCGAGTTGTGGGATGTGGTTATTTTGAAACTTTTTTATGCATGCAGCAACAAAATGAGATAAAATTTTACTGAAATACAAATAAGTTGCAATTTTCCAACTGAACGAAAAATGTCGGGGCTAGGATTCGTACCTGGGATCTGTCGTGCTGAGCCAACTGAGCCATCCCGGTCGAATCTGGAGGACCTATTTCATCCAGTTAAGCTTATTGATCATAGCATCTGGTCTCATATCTGAATCAGCTGAATAGAATAAATCGCAGGTAATTTGGATCTCCAGTAAACGCTGGATACGTGGTTACACTATATTAATTTTCGCACAATTATTTAAATTGGTAAAGAAATCATATGAGTTGTAATTTTCCAACTGAACGAAAAATGTCCAGGCCAGGATTCGAACATGGGATATCTTGGATAAGAGATCCAAGAGATCCCAGGTTTGAATTCTGGCCCGGACATTTTTCGTTCAGTTTGAAAATTACAACTCATATGATTTCTTTACCAATTTGAATAATTATGTGAAAATTAATCTAGTGCAATACAAATATTTGATGCTCCTGGAAAAAGTCACATATGGAGGACTTCAAATAGGGTTCGTGTACATCATTTATATATTTTTGCATTGACATTCCCATAAAATATACAAAATTTAACCTCACTTTTTGAACTTATTCAACACGAGTTCATAAAACTAACTAGGTTTTTTACGGAAAGCTTTTTGAATTGATGTACTTGCATACATTATACCATCCTATAAAACAAGGAAATTTTGGTGTCTTCGCTTCAAATACACATAGCACAAATATTTCTCTCTCTAATTACATTCATTTTAGCCAAGTTTAATATTTTATGTCTTTGTCTTATTTTGATAGAAATAATTGTTACGTGTAATCCTGGAATTTAGACAAAAATACTGTAGTCTGCACAGGTCTGTGCTTTGCTTCAATTCCACAGTATGTCATTTCATATTTAATACACAGAGATTATTTTGTTTGGCATCTGAACACAAGAACCTAAATATTCTCTGATCACTTTCCCTTCTGCAGATTTCCATTTCATTAGCTGTTTTTTTTGTTTTGTTTTTTGTGTGTGTGTTTGTGTCATAGTCATTCCTTGGTCACTTTTGTTCCATTTTTTCTTCATATTTCTTCATAACTGTAGCTTTTTGCATATGACAATGCTATTGGCTTTCTGAATAACTAATAAAATTTTTACATTTTATTATTTTACTATGCTTTACTAGCTCAAAATTGGAAACGCCGCTTTAGCAACTTGATACCAATCATAAAAGACAGTGATAAAAGCCCTCTTATCAGTTCAAAATATAACATAATTTTTCTTCCGCATGCTACATTGAAAAGGAGAGGGCTAATATTGGTAATCACAGATTTTGATTATTTTTATATATGTTGTGGGGTAAAAGCCTTTTAGTTTCTGGTTCAACTGATTTTATACAACGCTCCTTAGTTCTCGAGAAATAGGGGGTGTAATATTATACCACAAGTTAAATACCGTATTTTCCGACCTATATTACGCGGTTCAAACAATCATGTTTCGACGCGGAAAATTTATTTTATAAAGCGTAACTTAATAAATCGCTGTAAATATTTGAGTTCAATTAATGAATAAAATTTCTGGGTAGAAACATGTTTGTTTGATGAGCGGGTTATAGGCAATAAATTACGATATTTAAGTTTCGACTGAGACATTTTATTCAATAATTGAAATCAAATATTTGGGCGATTTAGTTAAGTTTTATAAAATAAAATTTCCGGGTCGTAAAATGATTGTTTGATGCACAGATTATAGGGCGGAAATTACGGTATTTAAGTTGTGTTATAATTAATAGACCCCCTATTTTTTAAGAACTAAGTAGCGTTGTATAAAATCCGTTGAATCTCAGAGTAAGGGGCTTCTACCGTACAACATATATAAAAGTAATCAAAAAATGTGATTACCAAGCTTGGTCCTCTCCTTGTGAGCTTAATTGACTCATTTCCAAAAAAGGAAATCTGTCTATCGGACGAATATTTCATATACGTTGGTTACATTCAAGAGAAAGAAAAATACATCAAACTAACCTAGTGTTACTGCACTTTAAAACATTTTTTTGTTGAGAACATTTGATAAAATAATTATAATTGAACAAACTGTATGTCATGCTATTCTTGATTAAATTATCTTCCTATTAGTATATACCTTTCGTGATATTCCTAAACACTGTAGTGTTATGAGTCATCAAAAGATTTCCATAAATTTGTCCACTAGTGTACTGTACTTTAATTACTGTATAGAAAGAATGTAAATGCGGACCCGTTTATTATATATTACAAAATTTAAAATTTCATACCCTATCAGTGTTATTGTATGAAACATTTCTTTTATTAATATTTAATTTTTAACGCTAGTTTATTAAAATACTCCTTTCTTACAAGTATTCCATTACTGTCCATATTTAAAACATTTTTTCATCGAATCTAATTATATTCGTTTTTTATTTCCCGACAAATAAGATGTAAAAATCACATTTCATAAAAATATTTCTTCTTAAAAAACCAATTATCTTAAATTCTTTAGTAAATTAAATATTTCCTATTTATTCCCACATTTAAATCTCTTTTATTTCTTTTAATATGTGTACATTACCATTGTCCCTTTCCTAATAGTGTCAAAAACTCACTCTTTTAAATTGCTTTCTCAATACGCAAAAGCCGAATTTTACTCTATTCATTTCCCGCACTTTTTTATTTCCACAATGTTTCAGAAAATACTTTTCTTGCCAGAAAGATCGGAGAGACATATTTCTTCAGTATTAATTCACAACTAAAAATTAGTGTGAGCCGAAAGTTGAACATGCATTGGTTAAAGTAGGTCACATGTTATGAAATTCTGGTTGCGCCCTCGTAGCTTAAAACGAACTGACGGACACAGAGAGAAAATGAGTTTTTGCCGTTAAAAGTGAGTGTTAAAATAAACTGTTGCTTGCGTTGTAGAGTTCTAATATGTTTCAACATAAAGATTTGGCCTTCGAATTGGTGTATAATAAAAAAATATGTTGTTTTTTAATATGGGGATTTGTTAAGGTTATCGTTATGTATAGAGAGCATTCTCTCGTAAATTAAGATGATTGCATTTAAATAAATAGATTCGAGTACCATCTTGTTCTTTTTTTCTTCTACCTACATTCACTCGGCTACTAGTTGGTAAATTACATAATACGACTGCATTAAATTTGGAAATGTTTGCCATATTTTTACTTCGAATGCTGGATGGAGCAAAAAAAAAATAGTGGAATACAAATATATATATATATATATGTATATATATAATCAACTTGACATAAATATGATATGAATTTTCTCTGCATTTTCTTGACAAACACTTTAAATAATATCGAAAGAACTATATTACATGTATTTGTTAAAAAAAATATTAAAGTTTGCCTGGAATTCTGTAATTATATAGATACCTTTAAAATATTTATCATATATAAAACAGCACCAAATGTATTTCCAATTTCAATCTCAACTATTGACAATTGAAATTACTAAATTAAAAAAAAAAAAAAAAAACTTATGCATTAGGTGACAACCCAGAAACGAAAGTAAAAGATAATTTATTTTGCAATATTACAACTTAATTTGTATGAGTATCATGTTTATGTTATTTGAAAGTCATATTTTCTATTTGGGAAAATAGTTGTTATTGCCTGTTCAGTATTCCGTTATATTATTCTCGTCACTTGCAAAGTTTGTTTGTTTCTTTTAATTAGCTCTTTTACATTTTACGCTTATGAAAATTACATCGTTCTTTTTCGTTCAGGAACAATAAATTATCATTTATTTGTTGCTCAAAACTTCATTGCGTTATTCCCGTTACTTGTTATTTTTTCTCGTTTTGTTGTTTTTTTCCACAGTCTTAAATCTAACGTTTAAGCAAACGAAATGATTTCGAAAGCAAACGAAATGATATATATATATATATATATATACTAGGGGGCCTACCCCCCTAATAAAAGTTTATTTTATTAAAATATTGGTAAATCTGTAATTGGGTTGCCATGCTTTTAACGTTTTAATGGGGCATTTTTTGATTACCATGGTCTCATAGACAGCTGTTGCGACAACTGACGGCTGTTTTCGGGATTGATAAGTAAAATCAATTACAACTTGAAAACCAGCTTGTATAAAATGGTTAGGTTTAAATTGTGGCTACCTCTCGGACTTTTATAACAACGATCTGTATTCTATTCTTCCTTTCCGTTTAAAGATGAGAAAAATTCCATCTGCTTGTGAATAACATTAAGGACCACGGTATTGAAAAGTACTATGTTATACACATTTTCATTAACAGGTTTTAATTTTCTCTCTATTTTAGTGCACCATCATGCATATGTTCATGTTATTTTAAATACGTAAATTATTTATTTTAATTAATATGTATATACGAATTTTCTAATAATTATGTATCATACAAAATTAATTAAATATTTTGTGCATGCATGCCTGCATTTATTCGGCATCAATTGATGAGATATTTAAACAAATTTGCTATCCGCGATAATTTTACACCATGTTATGTCACTTGAATATTGTCCATAAGAAAATCGGGTACTTTTCCAGTATAGGATCCTTTTCTTTTAAGTTTGGCGTAATTCGAGCTTCAAAAAGGGATAGATTCGTTAATATACATAGATTTGTTGCCAAAAGTTATGAAAACAAACCCAATGAACTTTTGGTGCTTTTTTATTATAGGGGTCTTAGACGCTTTTTTAAAAAGCTTGGCGGAAAAAACCAAGCAGGACAGAAAACCAAGCAGGATATTTTATTCTCCTTCCGTTCAGTTGGGCAATTATTATTTTATATATTCGTTTCAAATATCCGAATTAGTGATTTTATAAATTCGTTTAATTAAATTTTACAAAAAAATAACAAAATGATATCAATAAATATTAATTACTATTAATTCCTTTCCCCCCTTTCTTTTGCGTTTACATAAATGACGTCATTTGGACGAATTTATTCAAAATATTTTCAGTTTATAAATTAAATTAAATGCTGACAGACAATTGAATCCTGACGATAGAAATGTGATTTTTTTTTTCAAATTTTCCTGAAAAACATAATTTAATCACAATCTTGTCTTCATTATCGATTGAAATAAAAGATAAATTCAATTTCAATTTGAAAATGACGAATAAAAAGAAATCAATAATCCCTATCGGGATCCTTTCCAATTTTTTTCCCGTTTTTGTCACAAAAAAACTGAGTAATTAGTTGCCATCATTACAGAAATATCATTAAAATTAGAAAAAAATTAATATCTCGAAAACTAATTCCAATTTCAAAATTCTATTACCAGTTTTGACATCCGCGGATTTTTATGGACAATTGGTATTAATTTCACCATCAAGCGTTTAATATTTTATTAAAAATAGCCCTGAAACATAATCAGTCGTTTAATCAGTCGTTTCATAAAATCGTTTCATAAATTCGTTTCATAAAATCGTTTCATAAATTCGTTTCATAAAATCCTTTCATAAATTCGTTTCATAAAATCGTTTCATAAAATCGTTTCACAAATTCGTTTCATTAGGATTTTATATATATAGGGTAGATATATATATATATATATATATATATATAATGCTATGTTTTTCAAACTGTCAATGCAGTAAAAATATAACATATGGAGACAAAAATATTGAGAGCTCTTTATGTCAATAATCTATATTGTTATTACGTAATTTTAATTTTTTTTGTCATCACATGCATTTATTTTGATGCTTGTGCTTTTTTAATTTGTTTAGCATATTTATATTAATGACTTCCTCCTTGAAGCAATGATTTTTTATTCCTTTACTCCATATAATTATTTCAATGTTGTACACACTACCCTATAATATTACAAATGAGTATTATGGGAATTTAATCTTTTTTTCGTTAATATTGTGCTCCATAATACGGAATAATTTATTCATAAATGCAATAAAAAATGGCACATGTTCATACCAAAAGTAAAAATAAATGTTAGCATAATTTTTTATTATCTGATACAGTCTTTAAAATTATATACGTTTATGGAGCAACTCTATACTAACCCTTCTTTTTATTGATGATCAGTAGTGAATTAAACCAAAGAGCCATGATTGCGTTTTGGAAGAAAGGGGGTTGCATGCAGTCTGACATCCACAGAAGGTTGCGGAATGTTTATAAAGATGTAACCATTGAGAAGAGCCGTGCGCACGGGCGAATGAACAGGTATGATGAAGAAGAAACCAGCATTGGAAAAGAAATCACGCTGTGGTAGACAATCCACTGCGTCTTCTAATACAATTAAATCAGCGACTATGGACGAAATGATTCGTGCGAAAAGACTCATCAGCCAAAGTTCGTCGCCAATGATTTGATGTCACTGACGACGTAGAATTGGATGTGAAAATGTGCATAAAACAGTGAAAAAGTGTGTAAAAGAGTGTACATCTGAGCTTTTCAAACACGATTCGAGAATTGTGTTTAACTTCGACGCAAATGCGTCACTTGTGATGAAAACTATATTAAGTAGATCCTTTGTATTGAGAAAAAGTTGCACTAGCAATGTGTAGAACTTAACGACATATGTCAGTTAATTTAGCATGTATGACTACTTTTAACAATAATCTTACAATAATATCGGCCGATTATTACAATAATCTCGGTACATCCCTCGTAATGTGATATGAAATTGATTGACCTTAAAAAAGTATCTTTTATAATTAAATGCTGATGGCGTGTATATTTTTAAATGAATATATTCACGATTTCGTGCACCATTAGATTAAAGACGATTAAAAACACTTTTTCTAAAAAAATATTTTTTGTACAACGATAAAAGAAGCAGCGACCAGTTTCCAATTTAAGAAGTGTGCATAAAACGGAAAATGCTTATCTAAGTATACAGGATTAGTTGGGTTAATGTAAACAAGATGTAAATATAAACAGTCGATAATGTCCAAACCTTGGCGATAATGGCAGTCTAGCCAAGAATTTTTTCCCAAATCCTCCGGAACAATAACATTTTATTACTCGTATGTATTTATGTATATATATAAGAACTACATGTGCGCATTGCTCACGATTTTTGTTCTGTAATTGATAGCGTCATTATCAAAATATTTTCGTAAAGCTGATAAAGTTGCAAAACAAAGGTTATACGCGCCACTATTTCTTGGTGCTGTTAGATATAATCCAAACTTATGTCATTTTCGATATTTATTGTTGTTAGCAAAGAACTGTTTACTGGTATTTGCACCTTCCTGTTTCTTTTTTTCTGCATGATGTCGTTCACAATTCCTCCTAAATTTCATCATTACGTAGTAATTGTAAACAATATTTATATCTAACTTTTTTTCTTCTCAGGAGATAGAAAACATCAATTTTCATCGTAAAAATACAGCTTGTCCTCGTTTTATAGTTAAGCTGCCGTAATTCTACGAACCGGAAGACTATTTAACTAAAAGCGTAATGAAGATAGTTGATATGTTTTATTAATATATGTCAAAGTAAACTACTTCTCCATCTTCATCCAGTTCTTCAGAGGCTTTAGGAGCAAGGTTAAAGAATGAATATAAGTGCGATAATCTAAAAAAGTTTAACTCCTTTTAAAAATTTTAGAAGTCGTTAACAAAACATTAATAAAATCCGAGGTTGGACCAAAAAAAAAAGAGTAATTAAAAAAACGGACTTCACATGAATGTTTTTTAAATAAAATCTTGTTTCTATTTATCAACAAATTACAACATTGCCTTTATAAATGTGGGAGACGTGGCATATGAGGTGAAATATTTCAATTGGTTGGAATGAAATTCGAAAAAGTCTTGAGGGATGAGCAACTAAAAGGCTTTTGTAATTACAACCAATGTTGTATATGCATAACAGCATCCTGTTAATAATATTGTCTGTTTATTTATTTACATATTGAGTGCCATTTAGTAAATTTCAGCGAAAGTAGTTTTGTATAAAATATTATATTTGTGACAACCAATTCCATTTCTTCTACGTTATTGCCACTTGAGTGTCTTTATATGTAAAGCAATTATGGTATAGCCACATGGCACAAGCTCAGATTAGAAATTTTTGCCCACACTAGAGAAACGTATATTTTCGGCTGGACAAATGCAAATAAATGAGAGACGCGTCAACAAACAGTAGCTTGGCGATAATGGCATTTTAGCCAAGATTTTTTTTCCAAATCCTATCGAACAATCAAATTTTATTACTCGTATGTCGCCACTATCCTATATATAAAAGAATTCCATGTGCGCATTGCTCGCAATTTCGTTCAATATCCTCTCGATCAATCAAATTTAATTGCTCGTATGTCACCGATTTCTAATTACAAAGGCCTTTCAGTTTCTCATCTCTCAATATTTTTGTCCAAATTCATTCCGACTAATTACAGTATTTCATCTCATATGCCACATCTCGCACATTTGTAATGGCAATCTATTGAACATCTTTCACGTCTGAAATGGAGCAAATAAGCCTATATTAAAATAC
Source organism: Maratus michaelseni (assembly GCA_963931845.1). Taxonomy (NCBI): domain Eukaryota; kingdom Metazoa; phylum Arthropoda; class Arachnida; order Araneae; family Salticidae; genus Maratus; species Maratus michaelseni. The sequence goes on along the minus strand of OZ007589.1, from coordinate 450,253,374 downwards.
TTGATGAAATCCCTGTAGGAAAAAAACCCTATATACTTACACTTTGCGACGAATCCTTCTGGAATAAAACAGTCTTTGACAAACTAGAATTGTAATAGGTACAATCAAATCCGTTCAGATGTTGTTGTAGAAATTGAGGACATTCATAGGTACACACATGCAAAGCGACCACAAACAAAACCATCTTTGTTTGAAGTCTCTTAAAACAATATGAAATTTGAATCTCAAAAAATCCAAAGGAAATAAAAAGAAAATGAACACTTAAAAGCCGGAGATAACGTCAAACCTGCCAGACGTTGAGCGACGAAATCGAAGAAATGCTGCTTAACCCTTTGAGGGGCGGTGGTATATATTTTATACCACCTAATTTTAATCCGATTCAAATCAGAAACTTTTAATTAAATTTTACTTTTTTAGCTTTGACGAGAAAAAGTTGAAAAATTGCTTATTCTTGTTTTGAACTAAATTCTTTCCTAAATTCCGGTGGGAATACAACGTTACAGGAGCACAAGTGCTTGCCCCTGAAAGGGTTAACAAGCCGAGGGAAAAGGAAAAGATGAAACTGTCATATAGATAGAATGGAAATGATTCAATCATTTCTACAATTACAGAAATGTTCTTAAACAATTGCTAAACAGCTTCTTTTTTGTCAAAAAAAATTTTCCCAAGAAAATGTGAAAGTTTCAGCAGGCAGACTAGAAGTTAGTGCAATGCAGAAAATTTTGAAATTGTGGAGGACATTTTCTGCTACATCTGCTGTACTGATGTATCCAGGGTAAAATGTTAATGGAAACATTGAGGTACAGAAACCTATGTCCAAAAAAGGGTCTATGCCGTGCATTCTTTTAAAAAGTTTAAATATTCTATTAAAAAAAAAGAAAAGTTAAAAAAAAGAAAATTCTTTTCTAAAGAAGTTGCTGTTTAAAAAAATAAAAAAATAAAAAGTAAGTGAAAAGAGTCAAGAATAAAGGTTTTTTCTCAATATTTTACTAAATTTTTATTAGTCACTGTAAACATGTTGACTACAACTCCTTTTTTTTATACTTCACGATTTATGGAAACATCAAATGCTAAAGTTCTGAGTATCAGTAAACTTCCAGTTGCAGTAATGGAAAACATCATATTAAAACTGTGAGAGTAATTAAGAGAATTATATACCCTATGAAATTTATTTATCAAAAATATTTTTTTCTTTTAGTAATTTTATAATTTTTTATTTGTTCGCTGAAAACTGAAAATTTATTCCTGTTTACATTTACCTCTTTGTGTCTGGGGCTAAAGTTAAAAATGTTTGGTATTTCTAAACCGGCTGTCATTTGTGTTAAAACAGCTTCGGACAATTTATTTTCTGCATAACTTTGTACTTGAGCGCGAAATAGCCGCTAAACGTAACAAATTGAGACGTGTCTATCTTATAAATAAGAAAAATAAGACATTACTAAAAATTGTTTTGTTTAGAATTTGTTTCCTTTTATTTTACATTTGTTTTATTAAAAATTGTTAAAAATTAGTTAACACATAAAAAACAAATATTATAAAACATTTTTTCAATGCACAAAACATTAATTATTGTCTTTTGTATGACCATTTTCTATTTAATCAAAATTGTTTGAAGAAACTCATATAAAAATCTGATTCTATTTAAATTTGAGATTTATTTTTCAATAATATTAAAATTGTTTGCATTTTAATTAATCGATTACGATGGTATTTGCGTAAAACGTTAATTTACTTTAAAACAAATAAGTTTATTCTTATAAAAGAAAAATTATTAAAAATTAATTTGTAAACTTCGTTAATTAATGCTGCCTACCATATTTCACAAAATCTTCTCTTTTCATAAAATTGCAGACTAATTACTGAAGCAATGAAAACGATATTAACTTTAAAGATATAATTTTCGAAGTAAAGACATGGAATTCTTTTAAATTTTAGTCCATTTAATTGCGTTTATGTAATAATTGATTCATTTTTTTCTTTTCCGAACGTAGTGATTTTCAGTAAATTACAGACGTTGCATGGTCATTATTAAATCATTTTTAAACCAGTAAAATAATGACATAATTTAATTCAATTAACTGATTTTTGTCTGAAAAATATGTCAAATAAAGAAAGTAATTAAAACAAATCAAGTCTTTCCGACTCTTACGAAATAGCCAATTTTTATATTTATTTTTCTTATTCGAAGCTATGTATATATATACATATATATAAGATTTAATAAAAATTTTATTTATCGCGGCTCTTTTTAAAAGTATATTTTTATTAGATATTTAAGAAAAATAGTATATTTCTTCAACCAAACATATCCTTGAAGGTTCTTCTAATTTTTTTCGGCTCAGAAAAATCCCAGTATCCACTATGTCGCAATTTAAATTTTTATGTATAGTACTTTCTCGGCGTGTTTGTCTTTCATTTTCCTGTATGCCTCTAGCCCATAGGCATTGTTAGACGTTTATTATTCATGCGTTCGAAAGAAAAAGCTGTAAGGCTGTGCCAATTGCGTCCGGTTGTTATAGTTTAATTTACAAATTATAAAACTAAAAATATATAATATTTGTAAAAACATTTCCTCGGGTAAACTAATCATCCTATAGTCGGAGGAGTTAGCGTACAAACATTTCACTTCCGAATACCAGTATGCGTTTTTGCACAGTTCTTATACAGACATTAAGAAACAGTAAACCCCTCGATTAGAAGTCACAACTCCCCATGAGGATGTCATCAAAATGGTCGCCGTGACGAGTGATATAGGTCAATTAAAATCCTCATTCTTTACCAATCATAACATTCTTATATTTTGATAAATCATTTGAAAGTGCTTGGAAAAAGCTACAAATAAGATACTCATAACTTTGTTAAGACAAATGATTTAGAAGTTTTTGCGATGGCAATATAACTTTCTGCCAAATGTTACAGAGTTATAACGTATCCCCGTACTCATTTTGCACTGAGTGTCACTTGTGGGTGTTTTCTTTTAATTTTGAATTTCTAAGCTTTCCTCCCCTATTTCTCTCTAAGTAAGCCCGAGATTGTATGTTTATATAATTATTCGTATGGATATGTTGTCTGTAAATCAAAAAATCCCTGACGGCTCGGCCTACAGGCACAGGTAGATTTCGAAGACGCAGACCGTGGGGCGCCTGTTTGTCGGGAATTGCGGAAGAAATGAACTTTTTGCGATGATGCTGCAGTTGGAACCGCCTACTTCGAAACCAAACTTGTTTGCAGGCGGAGCCAGCAAGGATTTTTTTTTTTTTTTGCTGTAAGACTTGGTCCTATAAAAAACATGCCAATATAAAAGTTTTAGACAATATTAAGAGGATTTATAATAAATTTAAGCGGATTTGAAATCTTGGGAATTGACGAAGTTATGACTTTTTTTCTTCAAAAACCTCCCTCCCTCCCCCCTTAAGGCAATTTTTAATTATATCAAAAATCTGTCATACATAAATGTTCGGGCCTTCTCCTAGAAGTAATAATAACTTCAAATGGATTCGATACGTATCATAATTAAGACATTATGGGTTTTTTCTGTTTTCACAAAAAGTCCCCCCCCCCATTCCACCCCCCCCTTGGTTCGATTTTGCCCATTAACGAACTTGACCGAGATTTTATGCCCCTTGATTTTATGTATCAGTTTCGAAAAGAAGCGGGAGTTGGAACCGCCTACTTCGAAAAATAACTTGTTTGCAGGCGGAGCCGGCAGGGATTTTTTTTGTTTTAATTTTTTTTGCTATAACGGTTGGTCCTATAGAAAACTTGTCAATATAAAAGTTTTAGATAATACTAAGAGGATTAATAATAAATTTACGCGGATTTGATATCTTGTGAATTGACGAAGCTATGATTTTTTTCTTCTAAAACCCCCCTTTTTTCCCCCCCTTGGAGCCATTTTTAATGATATCAAAAATCTGTCCTACATAAATTTTCGGCCCTTTTCCTAGAAGTAATAATAACTTTAAACGGATTCGATACGTATAAAAATAAAGAAATTATGAGGGTTTTTCTGTTTTCACAAAAAGCCCCCAATTTCCGCCCCCCCCCTCCTTGGTTCGATTTTGCCCATTAACGAACTTGACCGAGATTTTATGACCCTTGATTTTATGTATCAGTTTGGAAGAGATTTATGCAGAATTTTTCCAGTTATCGTGGTCAGAAAAAAGTGACATATATATATATATATATATAAAGTTTTGAACTGGGGGTGGTTTTGGGTTCTGGGAGTCATGATCGGCGTAGATCTGCAAAAATTTTTCAAAATTTCCAACTTAGGTGAGAATGTAATAGGTAGTATTTCATACGAAATCTACCTAATTCCCATTAGAAGTTGTAAATATGGTAAAATCAAAGACATAAGCATGATAAGATCTAATTTTTATTAAAAAAAATAATAATAATTGTCATAATGTAAAATTATTACAAATTTGCAAATTAAAATACTTTTACTCCTTGCATTGTCACTCCCAACAACAATGTAAAGTAGAACTTAGATATGATTTTACACATCGACGACGTATACAGATTGCTTTGCATTTGCATGAAGTCAGTTGTTGCCGATTCTCTATGGTGATTTCGGGATTTGTCTCTCACCTTTTTCCATCCCCACTGACACGGATCTTAGGTTGGAAATCTCCGTTGAAGGTCATTTATTAACAATGGACATTGGAGACTGACTCTTTTCAGGTGATGCAAGAGAATGTTGATGTTAGATGGCATATTTTCAATGAGTCTTTTCTGCTGGATATGTAGAAATCGTTTGGATTATTTTACGTTCTTCACTGAACTAATGTATTGTATGAATGGAGGATGAAGCGCTGAATGATTATGACATACAGTGATCTTCTCGCTTTGTACTAGGCCAAAAAAACATTCTCTACTTCTCAAAATGCCATCAATACATTATTTGAAACGGATTTACCGATACCTGCAAAACTAGAAACCATGTCAGCTGCTGTAAAGGCATGGAAGAAAGATAAAATATTTGGAACTACTCGTGGACCTTTCCACTCCAATTTTCAGAAGGGAATATATTGGATTCCACACTCCAACCACAATACTTCTAGAATCGGTAGTGTTGATCTAGAGATTTCACTGTGATATTTGAATGTTTCGAGTATTCAACAACATGTCGAACATGAATTAACAGACAGGAATTGACTTCTTTGTGAGATGTGGGAGAAACAGCTACAAAGTGTTCTTTTGCGAACCATTGCCTTGTCTCTGCAGGTGTAAATAACTTGTTTCCCAGGGAGTAGATTCAGTGGGAGATTTCCTGGTAAACATATGAACAGATTTCATTGTTTTTGTTGTGAGCAAGGGAATTACTGAAGGATTTAGGTATGAAAACGTTAGATTTCACCCTTACTCGTAGCCCATAATTTCTCAACTGTCTTGTATATTTCTTAAAGATTCCTTCTAGATAGCGTTAAAAAGCCAAATTGATTCTGTCTGAAGTTTTAAGTCTTATGAAAACGCATGGTCCAAAAATCTCATCATCTTACTGCTGTAAGGTACAACAGGATTGAGGGATCAGCACATGGACCAAGGCAACTCCATCGATAATGAGGGAAGAAACATTAGGGGTGGACAGCTGTCTCAGAATCTCGACTTGTCTTTACGATATATCAAACTACGTCGGATTTGTTTCTGAGATTTCGAAGTTTACCTAGGTCAGATATGGAAGGTGGACAAGAGCTGTTTTCATGCGCGAAAAACTCTTTGACACCCAATTGTCTCGCTTTTCTAGCAACATACAGCTTGTCAAAAATGTATTGCATTTTGTCAAATCAACAATATTTTGCTTCTCTTTTGACTTAATGAAAAATTTCTTTTCACTCATCAGGGGTAAGTTTTTTATGACGTTATAGACCGATACCCTTCTGAGTAGCGAGCTGTTTTCGACAAATTCATAAAACTAAATTTTCCCTTGCCCTATTACATCCGATGGAATGCCAGAGCTTGCATATTCTTCCTCGAGGACAATCCTACTTTTTTTTACTGTAGTCAACTTCATCGGAGGGATTGCCCTGTTCTTGAAACAGCATCAACAAAAATATGGTTTTGAAATCGATTACAAAAATTTGCAGTGTCCTCATGATGTTCTTCAGAAGTGATTTAAGTCTTATGTTTATTATTTCCTTCAACATTTTCAATCATTCTTGCAACTTCGGTTCCCGCAATCACTTCAACATTAGTTAAGTTTTGTAGATTGCGATTTTATAGAGGTGCTTTATTTCAAAGAAATAAAAAATATCGGCATTCTAGTAAACCTACTAAATTGTCATAATTTTACTAATGATTTAGAATATATAATATTACGCTGTTAAAATTTATAGATATTACACTATAACGGAAAATGGTTCATTTTTGCATTCGATAGCTTACGTATTTTAAATCACAACTCTCGTCTTCAAATAACAGATTCGCAATGGAAATTACGATTATTTTTATTCAAGAACAGCGTAATTATTAAACACACAGAAGTTAAACGAAGTAGTATACTTATATTGTTTGACAGCTGCTTACGTGAAACCGCGACTGTCACGCGACTTTCAACCGCTTTAGTCCTGCACGTTAGCCTCTCCAGGAAAGGAGGATCGTGACCTCTGAACGAGTATCTCCAGTTAGTTTTTGTTCCCGAGTATGTACATATGCACTATGCAAGATTTCATACAGGTATCCTGAAGTGAAATACTATGGTAAAATTTGTCTCTAACTCCGACTATTTGAAAGCGATTCCACTTTGTAAAGAAAAGAAAATAAGCATTTTGAAAATTGTTTTATCTGAAAATAATCATTAAAACATTTCCACTGAAAAATCACGATTTTGTCAATTTTGACAATTTGTTTAAAAAAATATTGGATGCGGTGCCCTTTATTTTCTACGCGCATGTTGTTTTATAAGACAGTGTGTGCGATTCAATATTATGCCTTGTAAAGTCATCTTAAAACCAAAACGATACGGATTATTAAAGAGAAGAATTACATATGCGGATTTATGAATCTACAATAAAATCCTGGTTATCCAAAAAGCATGGAACTGAAAGATTTTCGGTTGACCGGGGTTCCATAGGAATTTTTGGATAACCGGGAGGCTTGCTAATTTTATTCTACCAAATGGTACTCATCCTTCTCAGTTTAACACAGTCAGGTTACGCGTTCGTGCTTGCAGGTGCAGCGGGAGTCCGTATTCTGTACGATAACCCTTTCCTGTTTACGCGTATTTTAATTTCCTCTAAACTTTATTTACGATGAATAATGCTTTAAAGCGCAAACGGGTTTTTAAAAGCATGAAGAGCTCAACGCGTAGAAAAAAGTTGATATCGGTATTATTGATTATTTGATTATTGATTTTGTACAAAATCAATAAAACCGAATCAATTACGGTATCAATACGTACCAATATTTCAATATATTGAAGTGCAGGAAGATACAACAGCGTCAGGTGTGTTATTGTTTAATAGGTGGCATGATAACGCAGCATTGAAGTAATGCCAAGTGCCAAGTTGAAAAAAATACACAGCATATTTTGTAAAGAATTGAAGTGTTGTATGTGTCTATACAATAAAATGCCTGCTCTTACGCAATGTTCTAAATAAGTAAATTGATGCTGTTTAAAAATAAAAATAATTAATTCATAAAATAAAAATAATAAAAAGTTTTTCGGTTAAGCAGATTTTTGGATAACCGGGATTCGGATAATCGAGGTTTTACTATAGTTTTATTTAAATTATCTGATGGAAAAATAACGCTTGATAGAAATTCGACCTACGGATTAGGCATTTTTAGGTAGATTTCGTAAGAAATACTACCTATTACATTCTCACCTAAGTTGGAAATTTTGAAAATTTTTTGCAGATCTACGCCGATCATGACTCCCAGAACCCAAAACCACCCCCAGTTCAAAAGTTTATCTATCTATCTATCTATCTATCTATCTATCTATCTATCTATCTATCTATGTCACTTTTTTCTGACCACGATAACTGGAAAAATTCTGCATAAATCTCTTCCAAACTGATACATAAAATCAAGGGTCATAAAATCTCGGTCAAGTTCGTTAATGGGCAAAATCGAACCAAGGGGGGGGGGAAATGGGGGGGGCTTTTTGTGAAAACAGAAAAATCCTCATAATTTCTTTATTATTATACGTATCGAATCCGTTTAAACTTATTATTACTTCTAGGAAAAGGGCCGAAAATGTATGTATGACAGATTTTTGATATAATTAAAAATGGCCCCAAGGGGGGAAAAAAGAGGGGTTTTAGGAGAAAAAAAATCATAGCTTCGTCAATTCACAAGATATCAAATCCGCGTAAATTTATTATTAATCCTCTTAGTATTATCTAAAACTTTTATATTGACAAGTTTTTTATAGGACCAACCGTTATAGCAAAAAAAAAATTAAAAACGAAACAAATCCCTGCCGGCTCCGCCTGCAAACAAGTTATTTTTCGAAGTAGGCGGTTCCAACTCCCGCATCTTTTCGAAACTGATATATAAAATCAAGGGTCATAAAATCTCGGTCAAGTTCGTTAATGGGCAAAATCGAACCAAGGGGGGGGGAAATGGGGGGGGGGGCTTTTTGTGAAAACAGAAAAATCCTCATAATTTCTTTATTATTATACGTATCGAATCCGTTTAAAGTTATTATTACTTCTAGGAAAAGGGCCGAAAATGTATGTATGACAGATTTTTGATATAATTAAAAATGGCCCCAAGGGGGGGGAAAAGGGCGGGGGTTTAGGAGAAAAAAAATCATAGCTTCGTCAATTCACAAGATATCAAATCCGCGTAAATTTATTATTAATCCTCTTAGTATTACCTAAAACTTTTATATTGACAAGTTTTTTATAGGACCAACCGTTATAGCAAATAAAATTAAAAACAAAAAAAATCCCTGCCGGCTCCGCCTGCAAACAAGTTATTTTTCGAAGTAGGCGGTTCCAACTGCAGCATCATCGCAAAAAGGTAATTTCTTCCGCAATTCCCGACAAACAGGCACCCCACGTTCTGCGTCTTCGAAATCTACCTGTGCCTGTAGGCCGAGCTGTCAGGGATTTTCTTAACTATAAAGAAATATATAACAATTATTTTTTTTTAAGAATAAATAAAGACCAACACCATATTTTTTTTTTCTTTGAAACAAGAGTGAAAGTTTGATAATTTTTTTATCAGTTCGTATGCTATGTAGCACCTTGAGCGTATTCAACGCTTGCGGTTCCTTTCAAACTGTGGTAAATAATTTAAATTATCCAAATTATTTTCAGTAACACATTCCATGCACGAGAGAAATTTAAACAAGAAAATTAAATGCAAGAAATTAAAAAATACATATATTAACACTTTCCAACCTAGTTGAAAAGTGTTTATAGATTCGCTTTTCTGTCTGTGGGTCTGTCTGTCCGTCTGCCGTCTGCCCGTTTTCTAACTCGCGTAAATATACTCGGATTGTTATACAATCGATATATGTTATTGAGGCTTACTATGACAAGTTCGGTATTGAAAATAAAGTATGTACCACTTATACTTCGTTTACAGGTGCATTCAAAAAATGCCGTTACATTATGGTTTATGGGGAAAAATCCTTTTTAGTGTATTTTAATGTTACACTATTTCAAAAATATTGAAATTGATATACATCACTGAAATGTACTACAAAATGCTTACGATCGAATATGATACTTGTAGCACTTGTAATAAGTTTACAGGGAGACTCAAAATAATTCTGTTATATTATGGTCTATGAGGGAAAGTCGTTTGAGGTGCATTTTAATCATTTTACACTATTAGAAAAGTAATGGAATTTATATAATTTTTTGTGATGTACTAAAACATGGTTTCTGTTGAATATGGAGTGCAAAGCATTTACCTTTCATTTTCAGGGTCACACAAAAATATTCGGATAGACACATAAACTGTTTAGAAATTGTTTAGAGCGTATTTTAATTACGTTACGCTATTTCAAATATAATGAAATTGATGCACGTAACTGCGCATGTCCTGTCATATGATGTGCATATTATTTATTGTTCATTTACAGGAACACACTAAAGATTTCGGATACAGTAGTATATCCTTAGTATTGTCTATAATCGATAATTGCTGGAAATGCGCTTTCAGTTAGGTACGCATTTAACAAAAATTTACCATTACAGGGGCCCACAAAATAATTTGTTAGCATTATTCTGTATCAGTGTAAGTTGCTTAAAACTTTTTTAAAATCGAGTTATGTATTTTGAATGTGAAATTTATTTACTATATGAAACAGATGTTTATCGAATAAAAATAAAACCATATACAGGGCCACGCAAATAACTGGATACATGACCGCTTATGTACAATAATTTCTGGAAGTATGATTACATACTGGAAGTTTGATACATTACTTTAATCATAGTTTTCCATTTTAATTCTGCTTTAGTACAATTTCGGAAAGGTTTTCGTTTCTGAGTATGTGCTGGGAAACTAATTTTTCAATATGTGCTAAATGATGTGCTACTAATATACTAAATTTTCAATAGTTGAAGATATCATTTTGGGTTTAAACGAGAGTGGATAGGGGGCGTTTTATATTATTTAGGTGTTCTAAGGAGCTTTAGGGAAGAATTGAAAAAGTAATATAGCTAAACATATGGAATTAAATCGGTAATCACTACAACGAGGGCGCATTTATTCGTCTGGATGGATTTTGATTTAAAGATTAAAAGAAATCTTACAAACTCAATGGTGTACTCTGCCTAAGGCAGTTAGGCCCCACGACGTTAAGTTCATTGGGAATTTTGTTTTGTTTAAAAATAGAAATTCATTCAATATTGATTTTAGGTCTATTGAAGGTTTTTATCACGTACCCGAACTAGACATGTCTTCATTTTAAAAATATATAATCAAAACACACCGGAACGTGGGTAACACGTCCGGTGTACCCTGCCGACGCCAGTGGCAACCATCAACTCTAGATTCGTTTGGATATATTTTCATTAAAAAAAGATAAAATCATTCAAATTCGGGAGTGTTGGCTGCCGAAAGCAGTGGGGACACAATGTCCGATTCGATTCGAAGGGTTTTCAATTAAAAATATAAAATCAATCAATATTGAATTTATTTTTATTTAGGTTATAATCATGGCCACGAGCAACGCCGGGTAGTCAGTTATTTCTTCATAAAAACATATTTTTGGAAAATTTTATATGTTTTCCAGGACGCGTGTATAACATATTTGTGTGAATCTCGGAATAATCAATATATATAAACACTTTTTTTTATTATAACAAAAAAAATCTCCAAATATGTTGCAATGCCTATTTCTCGTCAATCACATTGCATAAGTAAACTTTGTGCCAAAAGATTTTTTTTCTAATTTTAAGTACCACGTGTTTATACATCCTATATAAAAATATATATGTTTTATGACTTTTTTATGTGCTAGAAAATGTTTACAAATGATTTTTTTATGTGCTAGCAAAATATGTTAAATGACATTTCTATTTACATGGAGTCATCAGTAGCGATATATATTGTTTCTACGATTTTAATTATTTTTCTGCTTACTATATTAATAATAATGCATCATGATTTATGACATAATATTTCTTTAGTAAATATTCCAGCTTTTTGATGATTCGATAAAACTTTTCCAAAAACATATTTTTGCTTATGTTTACTCATAAAAAAAGTAAAGTTAAATCTTGTATGTTATTTTTCATATTATTTTTGTTTATTTACATAAGATATGATAAAAGTTAGATTTATCATAAGGAAAATGAAGAACATAAGGTTTTTCTCTCTCAAAAAAAAGCTTGGCATTTAATCTAAAAGCCATTAAAACATGATATTAAAAAGTATATAGTGTGAAATCTCTCTCCATATCCAGATATTTTAAAATTAATTTAATGAATATTTTTAACTGTTTTTAATTAATTAATATAAACATGTAATAAGGGATTTCAAACGTGTTACAAATTAAATGTCATTCGAAAGTAAACAATAATAATTTAACTACATGTAATGTATATAATTTTCAATTAAATGCAAAAAGTATATCTTAGATAAAATTTGAATTAAATATATATACTATATTATATCTTATTTAATTGAGTCAGACAGCAATATATAATTACCCGTTTTGTATTTGAGATATTAATACTTTCTATTATTAATAACAATATGTAAAATATAATTAAAAGGACAGGAAATGAATAAAACTCATAATAAAAAAATAACATTAAGAAAATGAGATTGATAAAATATTTTTTATAATAGATGCATTTTAATGTTCTTGAATAAAGAACTTTTTATATTTCGACATGCATTAAATTCGTTTTTTTTTTACTAGATATTAAAATATAAAGGGAAAAGTTTTTAGTGGCGAAACAATTAATACATTTGATTGAAAAGTAAAAATTTATGTAACTTATTTAATTAAAAATAACTTTTATTAATTAGGAGACTCAGTTTGTTTTTGAGATATAACAATAGTATTATATAATAAACTTTATTCACAATCAATTCATATAATCAATTTATTCACAAAAGGGTTTGAAATAGCCTTTTCATATATCTCTTATAACTAAATAGCTTTGTATAACTTAAATAGTAAAAAATAAATTGTAAATTTTGATTAATGTATGAATTTCAAATAAGCTACCCACAATATAAATAAATGTTTTATATTTTCTAATTATTGTTAATGTGATTTTATGAAATAATTGTCCATCTGTTTAAATAACATGTAAGGAAAAAAAATATATATGCATGGTGTGACAAAAGTTCTTGTCACATTTTAAAATTCAATTAAAGATCAAGTAATTCGTGTACGAGAGCTCGTTTTAGTTTGAATTGCCCCTAAAATTGCGTGATAAACATACGCACTTTATTTTCCATCTTCCCAAACACCCTTAATGTTTCAAGCAATGCTTAAAGAAGTTTACATTTTTCTGTTCTCTTTCATTATTTTTTATTGTTAAGTCACCATTGGTTTTCAAAATACGCCATCCGTGTATTTGTTTAATTTATTCTGTTTACTTTCTGAATAAATTATTTTTTCTGTACATGTGATGTCTATTACTTTTGTACTATTACTAAACAATACACATTATTCTTCTTTAGCGTATAAAAGTTGATATGTAGACTTTAAAAGGTGGTGGCGCATGGAATTCCCCCACCCTTATCTTTATGTTACTACAAAACGTCCGTGTTATAATACTAGTAATTAAATTAATTTTTTAAACAATTTCATGTATATTATTACATTTATACTACTGCTGGATATCGGATTAAAAAAAAATATCTTTAAATATTGTTATTTCAGATGGCACACTTTGGAGTACTTGACGCAAAATCCTGGCCCAAATTAATTTTCATGCGTTTTAAAGTTAAAACCATCGTTGTTGACTTACTATTAGTCAATGCACTTAATTAATGTTATACATGCATAAATGACCCATACATGCATATTAACCCATTTTCAATTTAAATTATTTTTTATTATGCGAAAAGTAAAATTATTTAAATGCACATGTAAAAGAATACATTTAAACACAATGACAAAACTCAAACATAACAAAAGGCACGTTTTCTCACAAAGAAACTTTCACTTCAACTACGGCTAGGAGCCACCAGATATGACTCATACTCCTGAAATACACATAGATCGACGCACCGGTTGTAAAATATGCTTTTTAAAATTGTTGGGCAAATTTTAGTTTTTGCCTTTTTGACAGGATTTTGCATCTAATACTCCACTGTGCAGCGCATAGAGTGCACCGTGTCTTTATGTTACCAGAAACCACCTGTAACTTTAAAGGTTAATAATAAAATTTCTAAGCAGCGCACATTTATCAATATGCCATTATAGATGATATAAAATTAAATATAAATGATAATGTGATAAATGATGGTGGATTACATTAAAGTTCGCATCCAAAAAATAGGTGGAAAATGTTTATTAACCCCTTTACTGTGACACCCGAACTCAGTTCACGCAATGCAAATGCGCCAATTTTTGAATGCCCGACTTGAGTTCGGGCAAGAAAAAAATCGGTGTTTCAATTCCGAGTAGCCCAAACACAGTTCGTCCAATGCATAATATGTAATTTACCATTTTCCCAACAAATGGCGCTACTTTCCCGCTAAAAGGTCAGCAGTTTCGCGCCATTTGTCGGATTTTTGTGATTTTAGTAGTTATTTCGTTTTTTTTAATAATCTATTTCTAATATTTTGATGATAATAACGAATAAATTTAAAGGGAAATTTATTGTTTCCATTTTTGGCACGTTTTTCTCAAATATATTCAACAGGCAAGACGTTAATAATATTTAGTAACAGGTTATAGTAATATTTAGTAATAGGTTTAGTAATAGTTAATAATATTTAGTAAAAATTTAGATTTTTCTTTTCATATACTGTATCAAGTTAAAAACTTGATACAGTATATGAAAAGAAAAATAATTTTTTTTAAGAAGGTTAAATGATGTATTCAAATAATGCTTTATGTTTTAAAAGAAGTTTCTTACATTACAGATAAATCTATAAGACATTTCTAGCCCTTGTTAAAATGTAGTTGAATGTGTATTTAATTTACGTAATTGTGTTTCATTTTTAAATCAATAAAATGCAATTATCCACGAAACCAGATTTGTTTAACACACATTTCATTATGTGTTAATTAATTGTAAATTGAGTACATAAATAAAATGTTTATTATTACATGGTTTTATTTAATATGCTTATTTCAATGTTTGTAGAATATTAGCATTGTGTTGCGAGAGTAATTAAGAGTTCTGCAGAAATTTCTAATTTATTGTAGAAATACGAACAATGTTTATTTTAGCTATAAATTTAATTGATATTTTAGGATTAATTTAAATGTAAATTAAAATCATATTTAACAAGCGCTCCATAGCAGAAATCTGAAACATTAATTATGTAACAAAACATGAAGTATGTATTGTATATTTCAATTTTAATATTTCAAAGAAATTTCTCTTTGTAATTTTAAAGATACTTGTTAATGACTAACACATTAAACAATTAAAAAGAAGATATATTGTTTTGAGTTGTGCAGTTATTGTTTATTTGTTTATTTAAAGGTATGTTTAAAATGAGTTGCTAACATTCTTCTTTTTTTTTTTTTTTTTTTCCAATTCCTACTATTAGTTCACACTCTCCCTACATATATTTATATATCTTTTTCAAAATTTTAATCTTTAATAAAATACTTTTTATTCATCCACTCAAGTTCGAATACATTTTTTAAAATTTGTATTGGATGACACTTTATGTTAATACAGTTTTTTTGAAATATTAATTCATTAATAAAATTTAACTAATTAATTTTAGTTTTTGCATCATAAAAAGCGACTAAAATAAGTAGCAACGCTTAAGACAGTGGAATATCTAGTCATGGCGTAGAGGTCGAAACCTCCAGTTTAGTACACGGAAGGAAGATTGCGTGTTCGATTCTCGTCTTGGCAAGGTCTTGTTATTTACACAAAACTCACTCAGAAATAAGAAAAAATACAAATATATTAAGGTTGTTCTTGAACAGTCACTTTTTTTTAACATTATAAAAAAATCTAATAAATTTAATTAAATAATTTTAGTTTTATATGGGAGAAAAAAAATTCTTTTATATAAGATATTTAGCAGGATATAAATTTAGAAATAAATACCGTCAGTGGCGAAGCTGGAAAAAAATTTCTTTTTGACCGAAGTAGGAATTGACTTTATTTTTTTTATTTTTATTTTTTTACATATTACTTGTGTTGAGAATTCATTGATCACATGTCTGTGGGCGGAGTTCAGTTCAGCTCACGGCGTTACGTAACGTGATGTAATACTTACCCCGAACTAATTAGAAAACTGTTGTTTTTTAGTTGGAATAATTTTGTATCTTGAATATGGAGCATCTCGACGGCTCTCATGATTTTATGATTTTTTCAGTCTAATTATCATTATTAATTTACTGTTGTGTTAATTTTGCTGTTAAATAAAACCAAGAAAAGACAACAAGACTTTTATCATATATTCCAATACGAGCAAATCTTGTGTGTGGTTATATATGTATATATATATATATATATATATGCAAAAATTATCTTAAAAACGGCTCTAACGATTTTGACGAAATTTCGTATCCTACCATTTTGGGGCACCAGAAAACCATTGGGCTAGGTCACATGTTCGAGAAAATTCGATTTGTGGGTCATTTTGGGTCATTTTGGGTCATGGTCTAGCTAATTGTATCTAAAAAACGGTTCAAACGATTTTGACGAAATTTTGTATCCGACCATTTTCGTGCACGAGAAGACTATTGGGCTGGGTCACATGTTCGAGAACTTTCGATTAGTGGGTCATTTTTGGGTCAGCGTGGGTCAAATTAATTTTATCTAAAAAATGGCTCTAACGATTTTGATTAAATTTTGTGTCCTACGAGTTTCGAGCACGATAAAAGCATTGGGCTAGGTCACATGTCCGAGAAAATTCGATTAATGGGTCATTTCTGGGTCATTGTGGGTCAAGATCTAAAAAGCGGCTCAATTTACACTAAATTTTACATCCAATGGTTTTCGGGCACGAGAAGATTGTTGGGCTAGGTCACATGTTCGAGAAAATTCAATTAGTGGGTCATTTGGGGTCATTTTGGGTCATGGTCAAGCTAATTGTATCTAAAAAACGGTTCAAACGATTTTGACGAAATTTTGTATCCGACTATTTTCGGGCACGAGAAGACTATTGGGCTGGGTCACATGTTCGAGAACTTTCGATTAGTGGGTCATTTTTGGGTCAAAGCGGGTCAAATTATATTTTTGTAAAAAACGGCTCTAACGATTTTGATTAAATTTTGTATCCTACGAGTTTCGGGCACGCGAAAATCATTGGGCTAGGTCACATGTTTGAGAAAATTCGATTAGTGGGTCATTTCCGGGTCATTGTGGGTCAAGATCTAAAAAGCGGCTCAATTTACACTAAATTTTGCATCCTATGGTTTTCGGGCACGAAAAGACTGTTGGGCTAAGTCGCATGTTCGAGAAAATTCAATTAGTGGGTCATTTTGGTCATGGGTCATGATATTTGAACTCAGATTTAATTTTGACCGAGCATAGGTCGGTCTTCCCTGCTCGTTATGAAATCATGATCAACACAGCGCCAGATATTATTTTTTGTTTTTGTGCTTTCGATATTACATTATGCTGATTATTAACATTTTTCAACTTGTTCATTTTAAAATTTGTTGTTCAGTTTTGTAAATCACCATAAAAAATATTTAATTTATATACAAGAAAACTAATATTTGTTATAGTATTAGTAATTTATAAAATTATTAACTTATAATTTAAGAATTTTATAACAAACCTTTTGCTAAACTGTTTCAAGAATTATGAGCCTTAACTTAAGAAACGTAACTGTATGATAAAATCTGTGAGATACAACCATTTTAATTATAAATAGATTTTATTCTATGTAAATTTAAAAATTGATTTCTTTTATTTTTTATCATAGAAGTACTCAATAAAAATTGGTTCGTGCAAGTAACATTCATTAAATTAAGAAAAACAACAGAAATCTTAAAACTGAAAAGTTACACTGTTGAAAATAAACTAACTCTTGTTTGTCATAATGAACAGAGAAAAGTATATTCAACTATCTAAATTATGGTGGGTCCAATGGTTGGAGTATTATAGTTGAGATTTTTTCCAACAGAGCAAAAATATGCCTGGACCAGGACTCGAACTTGGGTAGTTTTGTCTTGCCATGCCAACGCTCTCCCTACTGAGCTATCCCGACGATATCTTGGCTGGATACTCCAACCATTGGACATAACTCTTGTTCGTTTTAAATAGTATTTATTTCATAAACAGTTATTGTGTAATATCAAAGTATTACATTATTTTATTCATTATGTTCTTACAATCGTTTGCCTTTGTATAAAAGGAATTTTTTTAAAAGTAAACTGCATTAGAAGCATGCTTCATTATTTGAAAGCAATTTATACGTCATAGAAGAAAATTTTAAATTCAATTTAGGACAGGTTAAATTAGTTCTTATTTAGGGCAGTTTTCAAATTTATACCGAACAAGTATAGTTGATGCCGGTTTTGTTAATGACTATAAGCAAAACCATGAAATCAATAAGATGGATTGTATTGAAAGTTGTGACACCATATGAAGTTTGCAAATTAACTTCTGGAGTTAAAGAACAATGAAATGCCTCAGTAAATAAGCACAAAATACATTGAAGCATTTCTAATATTATAACATCGAAAATAACTTTTACAGACGGATTGTGCAACAGCATTATACTATATAATAATTGGAAAATAATAATAATAATTATTATTACTTTCTTCTATCTTTAAAAGAAGAAAGTATTGGATTCATGAAAATTTTCGACTTTCAGTTTTCGACAGATTTATATGTTTTAGAAGGTTCATGGACACGATTTGACTGTTTTTAGAAAATGTCTTTCAGTGGTTCTGTGACTCTGTGACTCTGTCTGTCTATCTATCTGTCTGTCTGTCTGTCTGTCTGTATGTATGTATGTATGTATGTGACAACAATTTTGTAGGCGCTCTATCTCAAGAACTAATGCACGAAATTTAATAAAACTTTATATTCAGTTAGCCCCTGATATAAATTGGTGCTGATTACTTTTTGGTGAAAATAGCCTAATAGGTGGTACTACTATGCTGCATTTTTCGCGATTTCCGCAGTAGCACTATCTCAAGAACTAATGCACTTATTTTAACCAAAATTCAGATTCCGTTAGACCTTGATATAAATAAACGCTGATTACGTTTTGGTGTAGACATCACAACAGGTGGCGCTGCTGTACCACTTTTTTAAATATTTTTACGATAGGTATATCTCAAGAGTTAATGCACGGAATTTCATCAAACTTCAGAAGACCGCGACATAAATAGATGCTGCTTACGTTTTGATGTAAATAGCCCAGCAGGTGGCGCTGCTATGCAACGTTTTTCATTATTATTACGACAACTATATCTCAAGAACAAATGCACGGACATTCATCAAACTTCAGATTCAGTTAGACGTTGACATAAGTTGTTGTTGATTAGGTTTTGGTCTAAATCTCCCAAAAGGTGGAGCTGCTATGCTACACTTTGCAAGATTTACACGATTTTAGTAATAGTCATCTATTCAGAACTAATGCACGGAATTTAATAAAATCTTAGATTCAGTTAGACCTTGATATCAATTGGTGTTGATTCTTTTTAGTGTATGCGAAACCTGTGTGAGATAGAAGAAAGTTTTGGGATTGACACATTTGACTCCGATTGAACTTAAATTTTCTCTTTTCTGACTATTTATGATTATCCAAGTAATTAACGAAATAGTCATTATTTAAAAACTGATCTAAAATTATAGATAACTTTTAAATCGGTTTTAATTTAAAGAATCTCGTTTGACTAAGTGCCATACATAGCATTTGATTAAATAATTGTAAGACATTACACTTAGAAGTAACTGATAAAGAAACAAAAGTATGAAAATGTTTTATTAACTAAAATGTAATAGTAGGATTAGACACAAAACGTTTCTTTAATCATATAAAAAATCTGAGACATTGCACTAGAACACATATTTTCTAAAGTGTTTATTTCCGTGTTATCTGAAATTGAATTACGATATACATATAAGAAAATATTTCTCGGTAACAAAGTTTTGATGTTATAAACTATATTATGTTTATACCACTTTCAAGCTCTGGAAAGATTCACTAAATGGTACAGAGTAACTTCCTACAAAACAATTGACTGGATAATTTAATCATTACATTTTTATCTAAGAATTGATTTAATACAAAGTAAAGATTGTTATAACTTTTAAAAATATACATTATTCACCTAAACCTATATGAATAAATATATCATTTAAAGGAACATACTGTATTATTTATAAAAATTAGTTTGTTTTCTAATAATGCTTTTTTAAAGTAAAATCTATAATTTTATATATAAACTTTATAGTATAAACTATAATTTAACTTAAAACCTATTCTAAATTAAAACGATCTGTTTTCTGTAACAAATACTTGCATCGTTTAAAGTAAAATAAATATTCGTTTTCTAAAAAAATCACATATCCAAAATTGTTTTAAAATCAAAATAATTCTACTATAGAATACACGCCTTTATCTAGAAAAGGAAAGTTTCATATGCCAATTTATTTACTAATATTTCACTTAAAGAGCAAACTAAACTTGACGTCTTGTGACAAATTCAAATACTTAAAATAAACACAAGATTTCGACGCTTAAAAATCTTAAAACAGTAAAGTAGAAGAGAAATTTGTAAAAAATAAATATATTTCTTATCTGAATTTGATTATCGCAATACGTGACTCAAATTCAGTTTCGGGAAATGTAAGAATAATTTTTGACAATAAATTTTGAAATTGTTCAAGATTTCTAGATTTTATTTTGTGTATAGAGAATATGAAAGATAAAGTAAATTATACATGCACTAAAAATATATATGAAGCATCTCTAAAATATGTGAATAATAATATAAAAAAAAAACATTCAAAATTGTAACATTTTATCTGTCTAAAATATTTTATAAAAATTGCATAAATATAATAAAAAAATATTTGTTATTTATCAAATTATATAAACTAATATTTAGTTTATTAGTTGCTTTAATAAAGAAAAAAAATATTTTTGTTAACTTAATATAATTTTTTTATCCAAATATTAAAAAAGGCTTAAAAATGTCACATATATATATTATTGTCTATCAACAAAGGTTCTTATTTTATTTTATCATCTGTGTTAATATTATATATATATATATATATATATATATATATATAAATATAATTACTATTAAGTTATAATAACAATGATAATAACAGCAATAATGTAACAGCAATAACAGTAATAATAATGTATATAATAGTAAATTCCCAGTACAGCATTATCCCATTATCACAGTTCATGCATAAAATAAAACATATCATGTAGTCCAATTTTACTATCTTCTATCTGTAAGTGGATAGTTCCCGACAAGATTTGACGGTGAACAACTTGAAAGTGTCATTAACAAAATGTTTGCTTTTAATATTTGAGAAAAATAGAAGAATAGAAAAATAGTTACTTTTAAATTAATTAGTTATTGAAAATTTGAATAATTGCGATATTGTATAAGCGATTGTTATAGATATAACGCGATGGATGTTGCTCTCAGTTCAAGATACTCAATTAATGAAGTGAAATAATTTAAACTTGAAATTTATAACATGTTATGCTTGTTTTTGCTGATATTATAATAATATGTATTTGAATATATATTGTGTGAAAGTTATTTGTTCTAACTGACAGAGCATTCATCTACCTAAGTTTAAGCTGTGAAATCACATTAAAAATATTAATAAAATTATCAGAAATTAGAGTATATTATATGTTTAAAGTTCACATTATGGTATTAAACAATTAGAGAAAATTAATAATAAATAAATTTACTCAAGTTTGTTTTTTGCTAAGTGTGCTTAAAGTTATAAAGTAAATAAAAGTAAAAGTACGAGAATTAAAAAAAAATAGTTTCAAAAGACAGAGTGTGACATTTTATATATTAGTATTATATAACATGCACATCAAAATTTAAAATAGAAAAGTGAAAAGTTAAACTGATGACATTGAGCTCACAGGCTATTCACATTAATTGCATATTATACTCATATTTCAAAGAATAAGGTCCCTCGAGAACTAAAGAAATCGACAATAAATTAAGGATGGATCAGCCCCCCGTTTCAGTCCTTTATACTTAACCAATGATCCCCAAAACTAATCGGGGAAGCACCTTTTCACAATGAAAATATATACAAAATTTGAATCAAATCGGATAATTGTGCATGAAAAACCCATTTATCTGAAGCAAGGGTGTATTACTCCCCGTTCCCGTCATTTATACATAACTAATGAACCCCCCAAACTAATCAGGACAGCGCGTTATCAGATGAACTTATATACAAAATTTGAAGCAAATCGGATAATTCGGCATGAAAAAACCATTTGTCTAAATTAATAAAGGGAATTAGCCTCCCGTTTCCCCTTTATACTTAATGAAGGAAACCCTAAAACTAATCAGGGAATCGCCTTATAAGAATAAACGTATAAACAAAAATTGAAACAAGACGGATATTTCTATCAAGAGTTATCGCGTTACGTACGTAAATACATACATACTGATCCGGCGAGCGCATTAGCTCTCAGGCTTTGATAGCCTGTGAGCTAGAAAAGTAATTGATTAGAATATTGGATGAAAGAGACACTGATTCCATCATAATTACATACTTTCTGTACATAGTACACGTACGTAATACACAGAATTGAACTATTTAATAATAAAAAAACGACTGTCGTAAAGTCAAAATAAACAACATTACATTTATTTTTCCATACCCTATATAGCGTACGGTTACGACTGTATAACATATGTTCAATATAACACTCGCAATCGCTGCATAATGTGCATGAAAGTTAAAAAATATATATTGTTATCATTTAATTTATATTCTATGTATAAAAGGCCTGTAATATTATATTTTAATTCATTATCATATAATTAAATTCACTTAAATAAATATGTTTAAGCAGATAATACAGTTTAAACAGTATGTAATGCTAAACTGTTCTAGATTAAGCATTACATATATCGTGAGTACAAAGTGTTTGTAGTTACAGTGTCTCTTTCATGTTAAACGTAATAGTTTGATGTCAAATGTTGGTCACATACTATGATTTACATCAATTTTAAATGAAAGGAAAGTGCTTCATTTTGAATAAATATTGTTTAATTCTTATTTTAGGTATCAGTAATACTACAATTGCATCTGCAATTTTATATTTTGATTTTCAGTTATTATTTCTGACTGTTGCAGTATTGAAATCTCCATTTGTTTTCAAAATAATAATGTATCAGAAAACAGAAAAATATTAACAAATAATCGTCATATATATTATGCTTTTGCGATTTCATATTTGTATATCTCTGTAGGTATTAGTAAATTTCGTATATATATAAATGTTTTCGAATTTTCCTGCTGTATTTCATAATTATTTTAATAAATCTGGTTTCAATAAAAAATAAATGGAAGATACGTTTGAATATCATGAAATGTATATGTATAGTTTTATGTAATTCAGTTCTTTTTAAATATACAATCTTAGTAGATTCAAGCATCGTTACTAATTGTCCTGCTATAACACTCTTGTGGTAGTTCAATTATATAACTATTATTTTTGACAATGCTTCTTGATACATGCACTGTTAAAAATTTGCAGCAAACTGTCTAGTCATTCGCTCATTTTTATGGAAAACAGTTACATAACCATAATTTAACTTCATTCTGATCATATTATTGTCCATATTATGGTCAGAATAGAGTAAAATTACGCTTATGATACCCTTTTCTGTAAAAACGGTCGAATGACACGACAGTTTGCTGCAGATTTTTAACAGTGTGCATGACATACAGAAAAATTATGTAACACATAAACAAATATCATTGAAGACAAAAAAAAGTTCACCCTGGTAATTATAAAAAAACGACAAATTTGTAGATTAGATGACAACGAAACATCTATTGTGTGAATAATAAATAGTGCATTTTTTATCCTGCTTTTCAAAGCATAAACCGACAGAGTGAAAAATGTCCCAAGCCGGGAATCGAATCCGGGTCCTCAGACTAGCGCTCTGAGGCTCTACCACTGAGCTACAAGGAACGATATCCCAACTCAGCCTCTCTCACTATTATATATGTTGGACAGGCTGCAACAGCAGCACAAGATAGAAATGTCATCATGAGCACACTTGTTCCTATATAATAAAATATGTTTGACATTTCAAATCTTTCTGGTCTTCTTAAATACACTTTTCAGAAATTTAGGCTGTGATAATTAATTTTTCTACCTGTCGTGAAATTTAAATTTTAGAGGAAGGCATCATTAGTAAAATTTAGAATTCATAATAATTAACTATAAACATGACCGTTGGCTTAATTTTTATCAAGCAAACAGCTTGAATGATAATGAATTTTTTATAAAAAGGAAGTTACTAAGTCCAAATGTTCATGGTACTGAACTCAAATTGACACAGGTACTATATTCTTTTACGCTGTTGAATTATTAAACTGTAATGAAACAAATTTATTTGTTAAATGTAATATTGTCTGTTTTTCAAACATGACAAAAATCCCTTTCTAAACTAAAGAAAATTACCATTGAACGAAAGATAAAATTTAAAAAATAAAACATCCATTTAATGAGTTTTAAAAATTTTTACCCTTTGATAACTTATCATTTTTTTAAAACGAACTTCTTTATGTACACTGTAAAACATTTTCCGGCAGGTTCCGGAAAAAAGTGGTGGCATTAAGATGCCACGGCTTTTTGCAGTTACGTTTCACAACAAAGTAGTGAAACATTCCAATTTTTAATAATCAATATACATTTTTTATTCAGTGTCTTATTTAAGCAATTAAATTTTAAAGTTTCGTATTATAGATAAAATGAAAATTCAAATAATGAAGCATAAAAATATATAAATTAGCTACTTACCTTATCGGTTGATCTCCAAACAAAGAATGGCATTTGTTCAGATTGCATTTGTCTCCAAGTACCTAGGCAGCTGTTTTTTATTTTTCAAAATGACTAATGGAACATAAAACATGAAGCATGTATGCGCAGAATGTAGTTTACGGAAAGGTTAAAACCTCTCAAAAATATTACACGAATTATTGCCGTAATTGACGTGGGACATAAAGAAATCCGAAATTCCGGTAAAATATGCGAAATGTTTCAGGATAATTTCCTGAAACGTTCCGAAATTTTTTTACATTGAAGGCTTAGCTTTGTATCTTTATATTCCCTAAGAATGAGAACAAAAAATGAATAATTCCTCCATATAAATTTCAACACATTACTTAAATATACATTGCTACACATTAGCTTAGAGTATATCATGTATTCTTGCGTATTATGTCAGGATGTAGGGTGTCTTAAATTAAATTGTCTAAAATGTGTTTTATATTTTTATGTCTGCTAATAAGCAATCCTGAAAATATATACAAGACAAATAACTTACAAATAGAAAAGTCAATAATGTATACATTCGCAATACACTCAATTGCGGAATGCGCTTTCTGCCATACGAAAACTGATATTTAATAGTAAAATATCGTTGACACAATGTTAAAAATACAAAAATGGAATAAATTTATTAAAATTCTCCTTATGTTTGAAGTTTACTATATAATCTAAATAGAGAATGCTTAAAATCGCGAGTTTCTGCATAAGACAAAGGCTATGAGGGAAAATTTTATTTGTCAGTGAACGTTGTAGAGAGATTTTTTTTTCCCTCGATACTTCCGTTTGAATGTGAAGTTTGGTTTGGAAATATTAAGTTGAAAAAATTAAACAATAGGATACTGTTACAACCCCAATATTTATTACGTGAAATTTAAATAAGTTATTTCTTAATGCAATGTTACAATTACGTGTCTATTAAACGTTGATGAAAAAAGTGACATCATCAGATAAATAAAAATAAAAATAAATAATTATATCATTATTCATATGACACGTTATAGAACAAAATATAGATCAATTCAGTTTTGTTCAATCTTCGTTTTATTTTACTCTTCCATTCTATTATTCATTTGCGTTATGCTTAAAAATCTATCCTCCTCTCAATTTGTATTGCAGCGAACAGAAATAAATTTATTATTATAAGTTCCAAAATTTAAATTTGATACTTCCTAAACTACTTGACCGAATTATTTCCCGTTTCCTATCCTAAGGTATAATTTACCAAAAGCAAAATATGATGTGAACATTAGATGAACGTATTAAAACATACACAATTTGGTACAATTTAAATTTTAGACGACTGCTAAGCTATTTTTTACATAAACGGAAAGAAGACATTTTTCACGAATTTCGGAAAAATTAAAAAGAGATTGCACTAGAAAAAACACGGAGAATATTGAACTTTCTTCCTGAACAATTATATGTCATTTGGAACACAAGTGAAACTTATTTTAAATGTAGCAATAAATTGGTGAAGTTGGGATTCTTCAGGTGTGTTAAGAAGACGTGTTGATTTACGTTCTTCAAATCGGTGCTTATTGTTGTAATTCTTGTGAGTGTTAGAAGTATGAGTCCTCGGAATGTCGAATGCCGGCGGCAGCAAATTCCAACGTGAAACACTGAAAAAGATAGTCGACGGTACTAAAGTTACGGTCTTTTGTGAGCAATTTATAGCTTTCTCGCCAACTGATGGGAAACTGAAAGATATGGTCGCTGACTTTTTCAAGTTTGTGACGTATGCATAAACGAATGCATAAACGTTCGCTTATATCGATTAATGATAAAATGGAGGAATGCAAGACATTCCAAGAGGCTTATTTAGGGAGCCTAAAAATGTCTTTTCTTTGTTAAATTTTTCATTGTCCTCATTTTATGCATTTCCATGCATAAAAAATCGTTACAATATCTCCCTCAATAGGGAGGAATCATGCAGAGCAAATCGTTTACAATTGTATCTAAAGGGCACAGTCACAATCGTAAGAATATGGATGTAGATAAATCGGCTATCCCCCAAAATAACAAATTCAAAACTTTATCAAATGAAGTTTATCTTCATGTTAGCATGGATATAAATCAGAGTAGATCTAAAAATCACACTGATGGCATATCTTGCTGTACTATTTTTTTAATTAACCATTTTTATACGAATTTAATGAAGAATGGATCGATTTAGCCAAACAGGACACTGTTCCCTTAGCAGACCGTTGAAAAGATAGATACCACCAAATCTCTAAAAATAATAATAGAGATTACTTTAAAAAACACACACAGACATGCTTCAGCCGACACGCATTATTTTTGCGTAAAAATTAGTATACGTCAGAATTCATAACGTTTTTATATCAGAATTTATAATTTTGAAAAATAAACATATTTATTTGCATTAAAAAAAAATGTCTAGAAAATGTTTGTCTCTATCCATTATATCTGAATGTAAAAAAAATGCAACTGGATGATATTTTGGGACGATTAATTAAAGTTTATCCTGTGCAATTCCCATTAGTATCATCAAATTTTTCCTTGACTTCTTTCTCCTTGACTATTTTAGAAATAGTACATAAAATATAAATTTTCCAAACTGCTTTGATCCAAGGACATCATTTGAGGTGCGAAAAGTGGGTGTTGCTATTTGTAATATCCAACAGTTAAATTTTTTCATGCATCCGACTCATATTTCAAAAGCTGTATTCATATTCGGGAAGTAGACACGATTCCATCTCAAATAGTAACTCTCGCGCCATTTTGCTACCATTTGGTAATAAAAAAGCATACGGCGGTGCTTTCTTTTTATTTTCTTCAATTGTTTTTAGTTTTCGCTTTGTTACGACTACTGGTGCTCCATTTTTCATTCTGATTAAGGATATATGTGCTGGGGTAGCTACAGTAATGATAGGTTGTTACCAAGATGTATGGAGATACGGATTTTAATCATTTTTGTGTATTATAGCAAATATATTTTATTACTTATTTTAACTTGAGTACATCTCAAGTCAGTCCTTTGAATAACAAAATGAATCATGTCCATATGTGGATCTAAAATAATTTTATTTTTATTATTTTCCTTTTATTTTCTATAAAAGGAATATTTTAACTAATTTGTGTAATTTATTTATTTTTCTAATACTATTACGATAATAAATTATTATATACTTAAATCTTTAAAGAAAGATTTCTATATTATACTGGATTGTATTCACGTATTCAGCGTTTACTGGAGTTCCATTACCTGCGATCTTTTCTGTTGAGCTGATTAAAATATCAAACCAGATGCTTTGATCAATAAGGTTAACTCGATGAATTATGCCCTCCAGATTCGACCGGGATAGCTCAGTGGTAGAGCGTGGCGGCTTCAGCCAAGCGATCCCAGGTTCGAATCCTGGCCCGGACATTTTTCGTCCAGTTGGAAATTTACAACTTGTATTCTATATTATAGTTTGTATTCTCCGAAAATATGATATACTAAATATAACATGAAAACGCTGTACGATTTCCTAATTTGACAGGGACAATATTCTGTTATATAATCCAGATTTTTAATATATGGTTAAAGATACGCTCAGGTATACATTTTGATTAAATTCTAAAATTTATTCTGAATAAATTCTAATAAATTTTAAAAGCTTTCAAAGGATTGTGAGTCATATTTCTTCGAAACTGCTTTCAATTTCTAGTTTATTTTTAAAGTAAAATTGAAATGCTATTTCATTTCTCCGAAAGTGTTATATAGTGTTTTTAAAAGAGACATTTAATCTTTGTACATTTAATCTTTGAAAGATTGTGACATAAACTTCCTGGAAGTTCACTGGAAAAGAGGACAATATAAAGATTTCGCTAAAACACAACCATTTATTTATGACAGTAAATAGGGAATTAGCAGCAGAGCGGGTAGATTGAAATGCATATAATCAAAACTAAGCTTAATTTTATTGAAGACTGAAATATCGAAAATCCTTTCCCAATAACTCGGCATCAACTTGCTCTGCTTTTCGTTCTACAGGAACCTAAGAAATTCACTTTAACAGATAATATCACTAAAAAATGATATCCCAGCTCAACTTCTTACCAATATGTTGGAAACTTAGAGCCGAACACTCTATCCAAACATCCAATTGGAAACATAGCTTGAAGTCAACACGTCATGCTCCTGGTGCAACCTCAAGATCAGCAAGAAATTATTCTTAGAATATATCAAATAATAAATACTTCAAAAAGAATTCTTAACGGATGCAAAAGGAAAAAAGAAAAGAAAATTATAATTTAAAACAATCACAATAGTTGATAGCACTAAGTAAGGGAAAAAGATTGTGTCGGCAACAGCGGAGAAAAAAGAACGAAATAACGAAAAATGTATTTCCTATAATGGAGAAAAAATGGTCAAACGTTTTTTCAACTGATGGATATTTTTCCTCTTGTAAAGGAGAAAAAGAAACGGACATTCTTCTATTCAAATTCCTGAAATATACCGGCAGTACAGCTGTCAGTAAAATTTCCGCGATGTGATGAAAGAATATCTGAGAGTGCGTTGTTATACTATAAGACAAAAACAACAACATGATTCAGTGTCAGACAATGCGGCAAATGGATTTACGCGATATTCTTATTATCGACAGTGCCGAATTTCGATATTTTATATACGATAAAGCAAGAATTATCCATAGGTTCAATAACCCATTTAAAGCCGCCATTAGGGAATCATTGGAAATTAAAATTAGAAAAGATTGTATTTGTAATGATAACTTTTCTTTCAACATACCTAGTTTATGGGATACATTTTTAACCCCTTGTTAATTCCTTGTTTTGTTTTTCGCTCTTTGGCAACAGAGAGCGCCCGCTTATTTTATTTAAATTTTTCCTTACTGTTCATTTCAATTTTCTCGTGTCGAAAATTAAAAGATCAGTAGTCGTTTGTGTTTTTTCCTCTTCCCCGATGGTGGCTTTAAGTTTAAAGCCGAAACATGTAGGATTTTAGCTCTTTTATGAGTTTAAAACAATTTTTACACTGATTTTAGCAACTAATAAGCACAATTTGTGCAATTTGTGTTTTTAAAATACTAGTTAACAGTGTAGTGTCCAAATGGATTCAATTGATTTCAATCTATTTGAAAATTTTGGGTGAAATGAGTGTTTAACCCTTCTTTGCATGAGTTTTTCTTTTACAATTGTGTTTTTTTATACATATATTAAATATTAGACACCAGAAATTTTAGATAGATTTTTAAATTTGTTCAGCAACATAGTTCACCGGAAATTTACTGGATTAATATTTCTATATAAATATAGTGGTGGCGAAGAAGTTGATTTATTTATTAAAAGTTAAATAAAAAGTGATGGAAATTTACATCACTACGCAATTAAGGGTTAAATGTGTAGTACTTTATGAATTTAAACTTAAACTTAAACTTAGTTTATTATTTTTATAAGCTTACTAGCCGGTCTTCGCCCGTCTAGCCGGTCGTTTCCGAGTGGGGCCCAGATACATAGTGCAGCGTACCACCCTGATTTCGCTTGGGGCCCAGAAAGTGCGTTTTATATGCAACCAGAAAAATATAAATTAAATACTTTAAATTAAAAGTATACGAAAATAACTAATAAAAGTATAAAAAAGCACTTAAAGATTTCGCGACATATTTTTTTTTCATGAGCCTTCTGACAAAATACTACTGGGTCCTAACCATGATTATCTAGGGGTGGGGCTCAAGTAGTAGTTTCTATCTGGGCCCGACTCGGAAGCAACCGGTTAGTATATAATAAAAAATCAGCAATAGTTCTGATTTTCGTCTAATCTTCCGCAATCGGGTTCATAGCCAATGTTGCCCACAAACTGGCTAGCTCTAAAATCGCTGAAATACACGATTAGCTACTTTTTTTGTAGACTTGTAAAGCGGAGTTTTACATTCTTAATTAAAACTGCTGCTGAGATATGGCACAATTACCTAAAATTTTCGACATAATTTTCGACTTGATGGATTATTACCTAAAATTGCAGATATACATAGTTACCTATTTTCTAGTACATTTGTTATCCTAAATTTCACGCATCTACCTATTACTGAGATATAGCAAAATAACATAGGAAATCCGACCCCATTTAATCCTCTTTAGGGGCTGAATTTCTAAAATTGCGGAAATACATGTTTAACTATTTTTAGTCGATTTGTTATCCTGAATCTGCGATTTCAAGTTCATAACTGAAAATGCTGCGAACATTCGAAATGACCTAAAATTTTCAACCCCCATTTAGCCCCCCCCCTTAATGGGTGAATTTCTAAAATCGCTGAAATGTGTGTTTAATTATTTTTATATCAGATTTGTTATCCTGAATTTCACGCTCTTATCCAAAACTTCTGATGAGATATGGTGAAAAGGTGAAATCATCGAAAATTATCGACCCACTCCCATTTAACTCCCTTAGTAGTTGAATTTCTAAAATCGCCTAAAATGCATGTTTAACTATTCTTTATTAGATTTGTTATCCCGAAATTCACACTTCTAACTATAACTTCTACTGAGATATGGCAAAATGGCGTAAAACATTCGACACCCATTTAACCTCCCTTAGTGCCTGAATTTCTAAAATCGCTGAAATACGTGTTTAACTATTTTTTCAGTAGATTTTTCATCCTGAGTTTCATGATTCTATCTATAATTTCTACTGAGATATGGCAAAATCACCTAAAATGTTTGACCTCCTTTTTAACCCCTTATTTGCTGAATTGCTGAAATATATGTTTATCTATATTTTTTGTGGATTTGTTATCTCAAATTCCGAGCTCCTAACTAAAAATGCTGCTGAGATATAGTGAACAGGCAAAATGACCTAAAACGTTCTACCCCCATTTAACACCCTTAATTGATGAATTTCTAAAATCGCTGAAATATGTGTTTAATTATTTTTTTGTAGATTTGTTATCCTGAATTTCCCGTTCCTTTCTAAAACTGCTGCTAAGATATGGCGAAAACGTGAAATGTCTAAAAATTTTCGACCCCCATTTAACCCCCTTAGTGGTTGAATTTTTAAAATCGCAGAAATATGTGTTTAACTAACTTTTAGTACATTTGTTATCTTGAATTTCGCGCTTTTAACTAAAACTGTTTTTGAAATATGATGAAAAGGCAAAATTACCTAAAACATTAGACCCCCCCCATTTAACCCCCTTAGTGGTTGAATTTCTAAAATCGCTGAAATACATGTTTAATTATTTTTTAGTAGATTTGTTATCTTGAAGCTCACGCTCTTACCTAAAACGGCTGATGAGATATGGTGAAAATGTGAAATCACCAAAATTTTCGACCCCCCCCCCATTTAACCCACTTAGTGGTTGAATTTCTACAATCGCCTGAAATACATGTTTAACTATTGTTTAGTAGAATTGTTATGACAAATTTTCTTCTCCTACTTTAAACTCCTGTGCTGAGATATGCCGGAAAGACGAAATTATCTAAAACTTTCGACCCCCCCCCCATTTGACACCCCCTTATGCTGTGAATTTTCAAAAATCCTTTCTTAGTACGCGCCTACATTGGGTAAAGAACATGACTTACAATTTTCATTGTTCTAGGACAAACGGTTGAGGCTCGGCGTTGATTATGAGAAAATCAAGCTACTACTTTATAAGTATAGATATAATATATATACAAGTTGCGTATTGCTGATTTACACGGTTTCGCCGGCAGAAAATATAAGTGTATTTTAACAGCAATTACCCGATTAAGAACGCCCTCATTAATACATTTCAATATTGAATAAATCGTTGTTTGCATGGCAGCAATACTTTTCTCATTCTCAAAAATGAATACTCAGATTTCAAGAAATTTTCTTCGGTTTGACGAAACGGTTTCCTGCGAAATGCTCCGAGTAAACATTTCGTCAAATCGAGTAAATTTGCATCCTCAAAATTACGAAGAAATCAGTTTCCTCAAATTGGTTCTTTGACGAAAGTTCCAAAAAGGTTGGTGCTGCCATCTATCGGACTTTTTAGAAGCATCATTATTGACTAGGGCAAAAACAAGACCACTTGGGATTCGATCGGATTCGAACACGCAATGTTTAGCTTGGCAGCTAAGTGCTCTAACCACTACGCTAGCGGGACTTCGGAATTATTTGATTTTAAATGTATTTATGGGATGTTGATGTGTGTTTATATTTTTAGAAAGCAGATTGTATTTTTATCGGTGCTGTTACACTTTCTGCATGTTTTAATTAATAAGGCTAGATTATTATTATGGTTTTTCTATGGTTAATAAATAATTAGAAAATGGCTTGATTAATATAATTTATTAGAGAAATTTCCTTTGTTCAATGAATATGCTCTAGTTAATTTGTTGATCGGAAATAATTAATTTTGAAGTCCATATTTTGGTGGCGAGTTCATCAATTTCAGCGGATAAGATTACTGTTTATAGAGGGGAAAGGTCAGTTATACATATTTTAAATTTGATTGTTATATGAATATATTTCTTAAATAAAAAAAAGCACCTAAAATTGTGATTATTTTTTTTTTTTTTTTTTTTTTTTTTTTTTTTTACCATTGGGAAAATGTTGATGCTTGCGGTCGAAAATGGACCAAATGATGTTCGCATTTTACTATTTTAACCGTTTTTAACGAAATTCTGTAACTTTAGATGAATTTTCTAAGCGTTTTTAACGAAATTCTGTAACTTCAGAAAAATTTATCTTTGAATAGGCAATAGAAATGCATAAAATCTTTACAAAAAGGATAGACGCAAATTATCAGATATAAAAAATAAAGTAGAAATTTGGTACATTCGTGTTATAGCGGCCCCCAAGGAAATATTTTTGTTTCTGTTTTCATTAATATATCGTAAATTTAATACTTTCGTGTAAATTTTTTTTTGAACGATTTTGTAACAAAAATAATCTGGCTGGGAATGCGGAAACATTTTAGTAAAATATTTGAGATTTTCCATTGCATTAAAAATCATTTAATTTTGAGACGAAATGATTGTCAAAAATGACGAAATATAGCTTAAGAATTGCGGAATCGTCAAAAGTGAGAGTTTTATTTTTGACAGCGAGGAAACAGTTTCGTCAAGATATTTGAGGATTCGCGTTTCGTCAAAAACCACGTGACTCTGTGACGAAATGATTGTCAAAAATAAGGAAATGAGGCCTGAGGATTGCGGAATCGTCAAAATTGAGTGTTTTATTTTTGAGAGTGCTCTTGTTGTATCCAACACTAATAATGCCCCACCAGTGGCTGAGAGGTTGTGCTCTCGAAGCTGGTAGACGGGAGGTGCTGGGTTCGATCCCAATCGCGCCCGTCGGCCTAATCGTTCGGAGTTTTCGTGGTTTTCTTCGAGCCGTGGATTTATCCATGCGTAAATACGGATTAGGTTCCCTTAGAAAGACCCCCACGAAGGGCACTCCCCCCGGGCCTATATCCCTAGTGTAGATAATTGGCCGTCAATAATCAACCCAACCCAACCCAACACTAATAATATCGAAGTGAAATTTACAGTGTTCAGAATCGAACATTAATTTTTAGCGTAAAGCATTTTGAATCAATTTAAATTTTGTTCTTTTAGTAAAATTGATCGTTAATTTTCTTTATATATACATATAAATATATATGACAGAACCGCAGCTATAAAAGTGTATTTATTTAAGTTAAACTTACTTAAACTCTTTCAGTATAAAGAGTAGAAAAAGTTTTTCATAAAAGATATTTATCATAACATCGTTTTTGAAAATTTTCATTTTGTCGCGAAACAGAATAAATCGCCAAACACGATTTTTTTTTCAGACGTTATATCGTAGTTCCGTAGCAATTTTTAGATACTTATATATCGTCATGAGAAGAATATTCTGTAATTTTTAAAAAAATTCTTAGTTTGCGCTTATGGAGACCTTCTTTGTTAGAATTGTATATAATAAAATCAAAGGTTAGAAACAATTATTCTCAATATAAAAAAAAATATTGAAAAATGTAACTTTGTTGTCATTTAGTGTAATAATGGCAAGTTAATGCAATAATGGCTTTTTAAAGGCCGTTTTAGGATGTTTAATTAAACTTTTTGCACTAAACCAGTATTATGTTTTATGAGGGAAAGTTTGCGATCATTACAAAATTGCACACGACATAAAAACCTAGTTGTGACGTTTCAGTTAAACAAATTAAAGAATAAATATTAAAAGAAATATTTTAATTCTATACCGACATTATGATATTACTTTACAAAAAATGAAATAAGTAGCATTAAAAGAATTTCGGAATACAGACACAAACACAATAATTAATGTCAATGTTATTATATTTCATTCGTCGTCAAAGTGTTGATAAAAAATATATAACTTTTTCATTTATTGGTAATGATTTATAACTGCATAAAAATGTCAATTGAGAAATGCCGAAAAAGTTTTTAAAAATATTTTTGTTGCGTATATTGCCACTAGCTATTTCTATTTTAGCAAAACATCGTTTTTGCGTTTTGTTCAGTACTAAATAAATAAACGTAAATATCAAAAAACGTGACTTTTAGGAAATTTTTTCTGCCACAAAATTCTAATCTTCTTTTTGCATACAATTGCCTTATTTTTAAAAAATAAAATGTTATAAAGTTATAAAAAGGTGTATTTTATGTGTCAAAAAGGTGTCTTTACTTGAACTTTTATTTGAAACTTTCTGAACTTATAGAACAATTACCCTGCTTGCACATATCGAGTTTTGTATATCACATTGTTATCTACATGAATACGTACTACCTTTTTTAAATTTTCCAGTTTTAACAGCGTATGCACGAATATAAACTTTAATTTTATCTAAACATTTTTTATTTCAAATAGCCTAGTTTATGCAAACGATACGTTCTACCAAATATTAGACAACATTTTAACATGAACTTAGATACTACTCACATACCTATTTTAACATAACATAGATGATGTAATAGTATTTCAGCCATTTATTTCAGAAATATACATCATGACCTACATGAGTTAAAAATATGTGATGATTATTGTTGAACATTTCTCTAGAGCTTAGAAGCTGGGAAGCTCGGTTCGCGAGCAAACAATCAGAGTTCACTCATGGTAACGAAAATGGCTTTTTGCTTTTTGCCACATAGGCAAAGCCGAGGCTAACGAAAAAGACAGGCTACCGCGGTGTATTCCACTTATATTTTTTTACAGGCCGCTAAAGTGACGTGATGCTCTTTTCGTACACCTTCATTGGTGCTTTCGAGCATCACGTGATTCCGGCGGTCTGTAAAAAAAGATACGCGTAAAGCACCGCATATGCTTTCCTTTCCGTTAGCCTCGGCAAAGCCCAAGGTCAGCCTCTCTGCTCGTTCTTGTGATTGGTTACTTTAAAATTGCGTTTCCCAGCTACAAACTTCTAGTAATGTCGATGCTGCACTCATTTGTTAATTAATATTATCTTCTCTGTGCAATATCGGTAGAATTAAGTTTTAGCGAGTAAATGTAGTATACCCTCTCCTGATATTTCAGCTTAAAATTAATATCTCTCAGAGAACTAAATTTTAACTATTTAACTATTTTTAACTATTTCCAAATGTGATTTGAATATTTCTATTTTAAGAAAGATTCCAATATTGTATTTATGTAGTATATTACAAAAACAGTTATTTTCTTTTCCTATTAAGAATGATATGGCGCCTTAGAAAAAGATTGAAAAACAACATTTTTGCTGTATCTGTTATCCATTGAAACCTATTTAATTACACGTAAATTAGCATGACATCTGGCATTAAATCCATTTCAGTTTTTACTTTTGCTTTTCGCTTATTTTAATCATATTAAAACTAACACTTTAAGATAGTTATCACGATATATCACCAATATCAATATTAACTCTTTGAGATATTGCGATATTAAATTTCTGATATCGTCCAGCCCTAATGTCTTCACATTTACATTTTTACAAGAAGCAAAATATACTTTATATGTGCCATATATAGATAGAATCTTTTAAATGAATTACAGCAAGTCTGATTTATTAATTATTAAATTCCTTTAAATTATCATGTCGCATTAATAATTTATATTTTTCATGCACAGACGCATAAAGTTGATTTTGTCTTGCAAAAAACATAAAAAATGTAACAGTTGGTTTCTCTTTATTCAAATTTTCTGACACGTAAAAGTGAAAAAAGTATTTTGTTATTTCAAAAGTTTGATGGATTACAGAATGTTCTATTCATCATATTCTGACAACTGATGGATCATTTCTAGAATGATAAAATGACATTGTATGAAAATTATGACAAAATAACCCATAAAAAGTTATTTTAAACATTTTCTCACGTTAATAGATAAGATTTTATTATTTTTTTTAATATTTCAATAATAATTTAATGTTATATATTTTAAAGCGGTTTTTTTTTGTTGTTGTTGTTACAAGAATTTATCAGAAAAGTGATAAAATGCCATCTATTTATCAGACAAGACAATCTTTTACTTTGCCATGCACATAATTATACAGATTTCTCTTTTTCTAGAAATATCAATATCTTGCAGCATAACAAAATAGTTTTCTTTGTTCTAAATTACTGACACGACAAAATGCGACATGTTTAATATTTTCAAAGGTTTGATTCATTACTAAACTAGTCAGATGTGTCAATCCTCATACTTTCTTCTATTTCATACAGATTTCGCATACACTAAAAAGAATCAGCACTAATTTATATCAATGTCTAACTGAATCTAAAGTTTTATTAAATTCAGTGCATTATTTCTTGAAATATGACTATTGTTAAATCGTGTAAATCCTGCATAGCGTCGCCACCTGTTGGCAGATTTAGAGCAAAACCTAATCAACAACAACTTATGTCAATGTCTAACTTAATCTGAAGTTTGATGAAATTAGTTCTTGAGATAGTTCTTGATTAGTTCTTGAGATATAGTTATCGTGATAATAATGAAAAAAGTAGCATAGCAGTGCCACCTCTTGGGCTATTTACACGAAAACGTAAGAAGTATCTACTTATGTCAAGGTCTAACTGAATACGGAGTTTCATGAAATTTCGTGCATTAGTTCTTGAGATATAGCTGTCGTAAAAATCGAGAAAAATGTAGTATATCAACGGCACCATTTGGGATATCTAAACCAAAGCATAATGAGCGTCTATTTATGTCAAGGTCTAACTACACCTGAAGTTTGATGAAAATATGTGCATTAGTTCTTGAGATAGAGCTAATGCAGGAATCGCCAAAAATGCACCACAGCACCGTCACCTGTTGGGCGATTTTCACCAAAAACTAATCAGCACCAATTTATATCAGGAACTAACTGAATATATAAAGTTTTATTAAGTTTAGTGCATTAGTTCTTCAGATAGAGCGCCCACAAAAGTTTTGCCACATACAGACAGACAGAGTCACAGACTCACATACAAACATTTTCTAAAAATGGTCAAATCGTTTTCAAAACCTTCTAAAACGTATAAATCTGTTGATAATCAGAAGTCTAAAATTTTCATGAATCCAATACTTTCTTCTTGTAAAGATATAGAAGAAAGTATAAATGGACTTATTCTCTATGCATCATGCTGACCATTTTCAATGCTTTTCAATAATGAAACTATAATATTAGCAAATTAGAATAAAAATGAAACGGACGCGTGGAAATTCCCATATCGTACATGTGTGCTGTCCCGCATAAGTCATTCTGAAGTATTTTGTTAAAAAAAATTACAAAATTTAAATTCATTTTTGAAAATTTTAAATTTTTAAATGTATTCATTAGTTGGTAGCTATATTTCTGATTTATATCACTACATGAAAATACTTCGATTTTCTTTTTTCTTTACACTGGTAGACGCAGTGACATAATATTAATTAATAAAATCTGAACCAATCCATCACCGTTCTTTATTTAAAATAGAGAGAGGTACATTATAAAGAGGTAAATTTAACGTGATGCAAGCTTTTCAAGGAGATATTTTGTCTCTTCTTTCACACATAAAGAGTGTTGAAATAAGTTTTAAATTTTCAAGAGAAGTGCGAATTTTGAGAAATGAAATGGCTTTGAAGAGCTTTAAAATGATTATGTGTCAGATTTCTTCAAAGCAGTTTTCAAAATGGAAAAATTTTGAATACATTTTAAAAGTAACTTTAATGTTTGCGAAACCGATTCGTAGGACATTAAATATATTGAAAAGTTGAAGAATATTATTTTACACTTTATCTCTTATATAATTGTTTATTGCAAAATTTCTCTTTTTATAAATTTCTCAGAAACTAAATATCAAATAAAGTATATATAAATATATAAATATTTGTAAATCTATAAATATATCTAAATATTTCTATAAATTTAAATTCATTTTTGAAAATTTTAAATTTTAAAATTTATTTGTGAGTTTGCAGTTATATTTCTGATTTGTATCACTACATGAAAATACTTTGATTTTCTTTTTCTTTACATGACAATGGGACTAGCACATACGAAATTTTCAAGTAGTACATGTGTGCAGTGATGCATAAGTCATTCTGAAGTATTTTGTTAAAATTTTATTTTATAAATTTAAAATTCATTTTTGAAATGTTTAAAATTTAAAATTTATTTGCTAGTTGTCAGCTATATTTAAAATTTATATCACTACAGGAAAATGCTTCAATTTTCTTTTTCTTTACACTGGTAGATGCAGTGACATAAAATTAATTAATAAAATCTTAACCAATCCATCTCCGTTCTTTATTTAAAATAGAGAAATGCTCATTATAAAGAGAGAAATTTAACGTGATGCAAGCTTTTCAAAGAGATATTTCATCTCTTCTTTCACACATAAAGAGTCTTGAAATAAGTTCTAAATTTTCAAGAGAAGTGCGAATTTTGAGAAATGAAATGGCTTTGAAGAGCTTTAAAATGATTATGTGTCAGATTTCTTCAAAGCAGTTTTCGAAATGGGAAAATTGTGAATAAATTTTAAAAGTAGCTTTAATGTTTGCGGAACTGATTCGTACGATGTTAAATATATTGAAACGTTGAAGAATATTATTTTACACTTTATTTCTTTTAGAATTGTTTATTGTAAAATTTCTCTTTTCACAAACTTCTCAAAAACTAAATATCATATAAAGTATATACAAATATATAAATAGGTGTAAATCTATAAATGTATCTAAATATTTTTATACATTTTAAATTCATTTTTTTAATTTTAAAATTTAAAATGTATTCGTTAGTTGGCAGCTATATTTCTGATTTGTATCCCTACATGAAAATACTTTGATTTTCTTTTTCTTTACATGACTATGGAACTAGCGCATGTGGAATATTTCATGTTACTACATGTGTGCTGTGATGCGTAAGTCATTCTGAAGTATTTTGTTAAAATTTTATTTTATAAATTTTAAATTCATTTTTGAGAATTTTAAATTTAATTGTTAGTTAGCAGCTATATTTCTGATTTATATCACTACATGAAAATACTTCGATTTTCTTTTTTCTTTATACTGGTAGACACAGTGACATAATATTAATTAATAAAATCTTAGCCAATCCATCACCGTTCTTTATTTAAAATAGAGATAGGTACATTATAAAGAGAGAAATTTAACGTGATACAAGATTTTCAAGGAAATATTTCGTATCTTCTTTCACACATAAAGAGTGTTGAAATAAGTTCTAAATTTTCAAGAGAAGTGCGAATTTTGAGAAATGAAATGGCTTTGAAGAGCTTTAAAATGATTATGTGTCGGATTTCTTCAAAGCAGTTTTCAAAATGGGAAAATTCTGAATAAATTTTAAAAGTAACTTTAATGTTTGCGAAACTGATTCGTAGGACATTAAATATATTGAAAGGTTGAAGAATATTATTTTACACTTTATCTCTTATATAATTGTTTATTGCAAAATTTCTCTTTTTATAAACCTCTCAAAAACTAAAAATCAAATAAAGTATATAGAAATAAGATATCTGCAGGTAATATGACCATCCTAAAGTTACAAATTTTTAAACGGTAATAGTAATTGGTTTTAAATATATATATATAAATTGAATAACAAAGTAGACCCTTTTTAGAACTGGAAAAATATATTAAAATTTTTTAACTAGTCAAAATTTGTACCTGTTGAATGCAGTTTGTTTTAAAAGAGGCGAGTTTATGAATGTATTATGCCCACATGCAGGTAATATGCCCATAGGTGAAATAAAATAAAAATATTTATATTAAACTTTAAAAAACAACAATTATTACAAAACCAAATTTATTATATAAAGATTTATAAAAATAAAAGAAAATAACCATAAAGAAAACTTAGAAAAAATTTGAAGCAATTATGAAATTTTTACGGTAAAAAAAAAAAAAATATTTTTAATTGTATTTAAACTGCACATGTAGGGAGAATGTTTTTTTTTTGTATTTTTACTTGCAAGTCCTACAATTTTCTCGTGCACATAATTACGATAAACAACACATAATTTCATGTCTATAACTTTTCAACCTACCTGGTCATATTGCCAACAAAAACCCATTTTATAAAAGTCCTCGTTTTTCTGTCTGCACACTCCGATATTAAAATCTGTTTCTGCAGTTAAAAATAGTATTATACAACCTAAAATATCATGTATACAAATAATCATAAACACTTTCTTTAAATTAGAAAAATAACAAACCTACCAGAGACAAATTTATAACATGCAAAGGTAACTAACAGGTTCAGGTTCATGCCGGGCAGAGTGGCCTACCATTTGGCTTAAGCTCCACTAGCTCTGGTTTCTCTTCATAATACGAGCTAATCTTTCGCCTTTTACTAAAGGTAACTAACAAGCAAAACAACGATGTCTCCGCTCTCGTGCACGTGGTCTGATACTGCAACCAAAGTGTAGCTAAACCAACTCTTCTAACTTCTCGCGACTGAATTAAAGTGCCATTTTTTAATCTCATTCTAACCAGTAACAGTATTACGAATTGGCCATATTAACTGCATTGGCAATATTACCATCAGATACCTTATATAAATATGTGTAAATCTATAAATGTATCTAAATATTTCATTGCCTTTTGTTACCGAAAATATATATACAGCGTGTCCACGTATAACCTGACCGACCTTTATTTTCGCAACCGTTGGTTCTAGAGGCACACTTCCAATTACAAAAATGGTTTAAATAAGGTAAAGAATTACTTTCAAAGCAATTTGGGTCAAGAAAAACAGTTATTAAAAAATTACGAAATTTAAATTTTTATACGGTCCCCCGGTCCTATTAGTGATATTTAGTAAAAATTTACTGCGACACTAACAAGTCAGACAAAAAAAGTCCCATTCATCTAGCATTAAAATTGACCGAGTAATAGCTGTTTAAACTTGGAGTATATTTTTTGCTGCGAAATAGGGGTCATTCACAAATGTAGTAGAAATATAAATGATTGTCAGATATATAAAAAAAAAATAGTTGAGAGCAAAATTAACATGGCAATCTAATATAAATGTGGAATCTATAATGATTCTGACATATTAATGCAAAATATACCATTTGTACTGAACATATAAAAGGATAAAAATAACAGAATTTTTGTTAAAGAAAAGGATGAAAACTACATCCTCAATTCTTTACAAAATGATACAGATTTTAAAATGCTGTTAGATTACACTGTCTTTCAAATTTTGGATTGTGCCATGTTTTTTAAATTGTTGAAAATTGATTCTTATGTATTTTTTAGTGCAGAATCTGAAAATGACCTTCATTTCAAAACCATCACGTCAGGATTTTTCTAAAATCGCAAATTTCAAAGATATAAAGCTGAAAGTTCAAATTGATTCCCCCTGCCATCCCAACCTCATCAGGCCCCTGAGCTGTTTAGCTGTAAGAAACCCAGTATAAGCCAAAAATTTGAATAAATTATTGAATAAAATAAAATTAAACTGTATAAAAAGTCTTACATCTAATTGATAGTATCAGATTTTTCGCTATTTTTTAACCTTGAAATTTACGATTTTCGAAAAATCCTAACATGATGGTTAAAAGTGAAGGTAATTTTTTTATTCAGCGTTAAAAAATACTTAAAACGTAATTATAAAAGTTAAAAAACACAACCATCGCAGGTTTATGTTATTTAATCTAAAATTCTTTCTTAAACTTGTTGAGGGTGATCCATCCGATTTCTTTTGTGGTATCCTCTAATATAAGTATGTATAAGATGGTAAGCGTCGAAAATTATAATAATATTACATTGTCATCGGATTTAAATCAGTATGTAAAATTTAACTTTGATCGGACACTTGAAAGTAACTTAAAGATCGAGTAGAAATTTTAAACTGGAAAGACGATCGTTGCAAGTTAAATAAAACCTTATGAAAATAACATAATTTTTGTTAAAAGAAATCATAGCCTCAAATCCTTTCAAAATAAAACATATGTTAAAATACAAGTATTTTAACTAATCTGAAACTTAATAAAAGTTAACTCAATCGTAATAGTTGTATGATTTCTTTCAAAGCGCAGATACCTTGAAATAACTTTAAGTACTCTATATACGTCCCCTGAAAGCAAGGCCGAAATCATCTGTTTTCAGATGCAAAAAAAGTGGTATAAGTCATGCATTTCAAAGTTTCATAACTCAGTCAATTTTAATGTTAGATGAATGGGACTTTTTTTGTCTTACTTGTTAGTGCAACAGTAAATTTTTACTAAATATCACTAATAGGACCGGGGGACCGTATAAAAATTTAAATTTCGTAATTTTTTAATAACTGCTTTTCTAGACCCAAATCGCTTTGAAAGTAATTCTTTACATTATTTAAACCATTTTTGTAATTGGAAGTACGCCTCTAGGACCAACGGTTGCGAAAATAAAGGTCGGTCAGGTTATACGTGGACACGCTGTATATAATATATTTGGTTAAG
This sequence comes from Maratus michaelseni, assembly GCA_963931845.1. Lineage (NCBI taxonomy): Eukaryota > Metazoa > Arthropoda > Arachnida > Araneae > Salticidae > Maratus > Maratus michaelseni. The sequence continues at coordinate 450,209,928 of OZ007589.1, read as the reverse complement.
GACAATAAAATTTAACATTTGTACATATACAGTCGGACCCGGTCAATACGCAAATTTTGCTGGTTCTTTGAACATCGCCAATAAAAAAATGCTAAACTATCACGTTTAATACGCGAGCAATTATTACGCGATAATGTTTCGGACTCTTGAGCGAAAAAAATCTCGCTTCATAAGCTAATTCATAGATCGAGATGCGAATTTTTTTTCAGCTATCTACCACTATTTCAGAATAGTATTATTCGGCTTATTTCGTTACAGATTAATTAAGGCGAATAATACTAATCGGAAATTGTGGCAGCTATTTCATCAAAAAAAATATCGCTAAATTTACAGCACTGGATATCGTCTTTGATCCCGCGTCCTAATATCGTTTGTCACTCGCTTCGTGTATGTTTTTACTGAAGTTGAGAATTTTTGTCTCTTTTTACGTAGTGTTGTTATCAATTTTTGAGATATCCTCTCGCACACTATAGTAAATAAAGTCATTCTAGTACTGTATAAATTTAAACGTGTTTGGAAATAATTATAAAACTTTTAACGTTTTCTCTTCTATTTCTTCGTTACTTTGGTCTGATTCTGGCCTTCTTTTCTTTTATTCGTGTTCGGTGAGTTACTTGCACCACGATTTTCATGGAATCAAGTCGTCTCTGATTGTGATATGAGAGGGTGTGGTGTATGTTGAGCTTTAACAAATTTCCTGTTAACATGGAGAATAAATACAAAATCAGATTAATTAAGGCGAATATTACTAATCGGAAATAGTGTCAGCTATTTCAATAAAAAAAAAAATCTCGCTAAATTTGCAATACCAGAACTCGTTTTTGATCCCGCGTCCTCATATCGTTTGTCTCTCGCTTGGTGTATATTTTTACTGAAGTAGAGAATGATAGACAATTTTTGTCGCTTTTTGTTATTTATTGTTCTTTCTTTGCGTATTGTTGTTGTCAATTTTTGTTTTATCCTCTCGTACACTGTAGTAAATAAAGCCTTTCTAGTAGGGTAGACCGGGGCACGTTTACGCGTTTTTTTTCAATGAATTTTCTAATTTTTATGTTTTAACTTAGGAAAATTTAGATATTTTGGTTTTATAAAGCAGTTAATAAAGTCAAAATGTGTGTATTCAGTAGCTGCCCTATTTGTATTTTTAACCGTAAAAAATGTTTTATTAGATCCAAGTCTTTTGCGCAAACATGCCCCGGGAACGGAGAAAGTTTACGCATCAAGTGGGGCACGTTTATGCATATTATAAGTGATACCAAGGAGTAAGTGAAATAAATAATTAATCAAATTGAAATATTTTATTTATAATTTAAAACACTGATTAAATAAATAATAAACATAATTAATTAAAGAACATTTTATAGGCTAAACTGAAAATATAGGGCTTATTGCTAATTAAAAACATAAACTATTTAGTCATCTTCATCATCACTTTTACAGTTTTTACAAACAAAAAATAAAGTATTTCCTTTTGCACTTGGGACCACCTTTTACATCTAAGACATTGAACCCAGTCTTGTCCTTTTTAGGATTGGTTGTATGATTTCAAACAATAAATACACACACAGTTTTCATCTTCGTCATCAGAGTCATTCACTATTTTTTTTTCAGAGTGTACCAACTTTTTCCCTTTTGCAGTTTTCTTTTCATACTTTTTCCTTTGCTGTCTTCTTGTTCTGCTTCCATAGAAACTTCCATTTACGTAATTTCTTCTTTTTGTTTTATTGTGCCATCATTTTGTTTCTTTTTCTCTTTTAACTGCTCTTGTCTGAGGGCTTCTTTAACCGGGCTATCAGTTAGGATTGCGGACTTCCTCTTTTTCTTCCCTTTCATGGTGTCAAACCTTGGTCTTGCCTCTTCAAATGGTCTCAATTGTTCGGTGTTGGGTAGTCCCCATGTGACGAAGTGGAAAGCCTACTGGGAGAAATACTTGGAGGATCGATAGGCATATAAATCTCAGCAACTTCTGCTGAAATCCCAGAGGCGTTAGTATGCCTATTAGTAAAGGGCGATGTTGGTTCTGGTCTGTCAGTCACGTACGATGGCATGAAATCAGCCTCATAAAATATCAGTGGGTTTAGCGGTTGAATCCCTGACACTTGAAATCCAGCCATTATGTTTGCTGGAGTAGCTGCTAGGTGTACGGTTGATGCCAAAATTGAAGGAATGTCATGAATTGTCATTGGTCGTTTGTTACTAGCCATCCATGAATCCTATGCAGTCTTAATGTATTTTTTGAGTGGCCCAAAAACACTGCGGTCAAGGGGGTGCAGCTTATGACTGCAGTAAGGCGGGAATGATAGTAGCGTCACTCCATTTTTTTAAATAGTCCAATAAATCCGCTGACAAGTGGGACTCGTGATTATCTAAAATCAGGAGGCATGGGTTTGAGGTGGAATACCTGACATGGGCCACATAATGCTTAGCGAATTTTAAAAAGTTGTGTTCCATCATCCATCCCGATGGGTTAGTATCTGCAGCACTGCCTACAGGGCCTTAAAGTTGACCCTGGGAAAAACATGAATGGGAGAATATATGTCCCGGCAGCACTAATTGAGAGGGCCACTCCTACTAGAGTTCCTCTTTCGCTCGAAGTCATTTTCCCTATTTGTCAAAACCTTTTACGTACAATGACTCTGTCGGGCTTATGAACCGTACTCCTGTTTCGTCTACATTCCAAATGTCAGCAGGCCCAACCTTAAGTCTTTTTATGGCAGTTGTCAAATTATCAAAAATGCCGACACATTAGTTCGATACGAGGCTAACGAAAAAGACAGGCTTCCGCGGTGCATTCCACTTATCTTTTTTTACAGACCGCTAGAGTGACGTGATGCTCTTTTCCTACACCTACATTGGTGCATTCGAGCATCACGTGACTCCCGCGGTCTGTAAAAAAGATACGCGTAAAGCACCGCGGTAGCCTTTCTTTTTCGTTAGCCTCGAGTTCGATTGAAACTTGTGGCTCGAGCTAAGCTCGTAGCTTGAGGAAACCTAATAGAGAGTTTGCTATGTCGTTTTAGGAAAGACGTAAGCCAATCAGGTGCTGCTACTCTATTGTCGGTCCAAGACTGAGGTATTTTTCTGTTACAAGCTACAGCATATGTATATGCAAATCGTCTTACTTCTTTAGGCGAAAGGCCAAAATATACATCGGAAGCTATCAGAAGGTATTCCAAAAGCAATTTTTCTTGGTTAGAATTGAACACCTGCACAAAAGAACACAATACGAATTTAGTAACCAATTTATTTTTTAATTAAAAATTTTATATTTTGTGGTCATTTCTTCCTCCCCACCCCCGTCATGTATCTGACGTTTACTTACGTTTTGATGTCTGGAATATCCAAACTGAGCCGTTATGCGACCTGGCACCACATCTTGTACTGGGGCCTCTGGAGTCGGTGGCACCTCTGGAGCCGGTGGAGCCTCTGGATCAGGAGTTGGTACATCATCAACCTGCAAAAAAATATTTTTTTTAATTGAAAAGGTATACATAACTAAGTAGGTTATAGGCTACGTAAACAACCTGTTCTGCTAATAACTTTGATTCACTCGACCAGTAGCTGATATATTAGGGGATTAATTAAAATATTTCCCCTCATTAGTCTGATGAAAAGCGATGAGAGCTTTGACGGTAGCCCGTGCCTTTCAGAATAACATTAGTGAATATTGAAAACCTTTTCCGCAACAAAACATGAAGTGAATATTTTGATACCTTATTAACCGTTGAAATCGGTATTCAAATAACAGGGGGGGGGACTTTAATTAACAAAAACGGCTTTGAATATTATTTAAAAGTTTATATGTGTGAACTATTAAATTTGTATTTGGTATTCTAAGTTGGTTTCATAAAAAAAAAAAGCTAAAACTACAGAAACTGTTTAATATTATAGGAAATTTTCAACTTACATTTTCATTCTCATTGTGTGTTTTCAGGTCCTCGTTACGCAGGTTAGCCCATTTTTTGCAGTAGTTACCCACTGTCTTGTCATTCAATCGAAAAGTTTGACAGCCCCTCGAATAGTGTTTTGACTAAATCTCACTTACAGAAGGGCATTTTTCATTATTTTGACATCTAACTTGGTTCTGTTAGTTTTTTGAACGTAATGTCTTACCATCTGTAATATAAAGAAATTGTATTACAGGCTGAATAGTCTATAAAATTAAAGCTGAACAGGCATGAATACAGAACTATATAATTGTAAGCTATAAAAGACGAATCTGTTTCTCAATTAAACATTATATGATGGTTTGCAAAATTAAATACCCTGAAAATACTAAAAAAGTTTGAGACAGTACGGAGAAAAAAAGTTTCAGGGGCACGTTTACGCAGTAAGAACGTGCGTAAAGGTGCCTCGATGTCAATGCGTAAACGTGCCCCGTCGCCAAGTTTGGATTTATTTTTAACGTGCAACGAAAATTAATAACATTTATTTTCATACAAATACAGTTCTCAAAAAAAGATAAAATTCTGCTAAAGTTCGTATATTTGTTTATCCTTAAATAAGTATTATTAGTTCACAATAAGGTTCAATATGTTCAACACAAAATTTACTCACCTTGACAGAAAACAGGTTATCCTATACACATGCTAGAACGGAGCTCGACTGACGCTCAAAAACTTGTGAGAATACCCGGTAGGGAGAGGCATCAATCTGTCATAACTGGTGGTGCGCCAGTTATAACTCGTTTCGGAAAAAGTGCACCGTTTTGAAAACATGCCCCGATCTACCCTACTGTATACATTTAAACGTCTTTGAAAAGAATTATAAATGTTTTATCGTTTTCACTTCAATTTCTTCATTACTTTCGTGTGACTCCGACCTTTTCTTGTTTTATTCGTGTTCGCACCACGTATTCTTGCACCACGAGTTTCATGGAGTCAAGTCGTATCTGATTGTGCATATGAGAGGGCTGGGGTGTATGTTAAGCTTTAGTAATTTTTCTGTTAACGCTGAGAATAAATATAAAATCAGTTCAATTAAGGCGGATATTACTAATCGGAAATAGTGGCAGCTATTTCAATAAAAATAATCTCGCTAAATTTACAACACTTGAAATCGTCTTTGATCCCGCGTCCTAATATCGTTTGTCTCTCGCTTCGTGTATGTTTTTACTGATCAGAGTCAAGTCGACTCTGATTGTGTATATCAGAGGGCTGTGGTGTATGTTGATCTTTAACATATTTTCTGTTAACATGGAGAATAAATAAAAAACAGAATAATTAAGGCGGATATTACCAATCGGAAATAGCCGCGTCCAAATATCGTTTGTCTCTCGCTTCGTGTATTTTTTTACTGCAGTGGAGAAAGATAGACGAATTTTTGTTGCTGTTTGTTATTGTTTCTTCTTTCTTTGCGTGGTGTTGTTGTCAATTTTTGTTTTATCCTCTCGTACACTGTAGTAAATAAATCCTTTCTAGTATACATTTAAAGTTGTTTGGAAATAATTATAAATGCTTTTTCGTTTTCAATTCTATTTATTCGTTACTTTCGTCTCACTCCTGCCTTCTCTTGTTTTATTCATGTTCGGTGAGTTACTTGCACCAAGAGTTTCATGGAGTCAAGTCGTCTCTTAATTTGCGTATCAGAGGGCAGTGCTGTCTGTTGAGCTTTAACAAATTTTCTGTTAACATGGAGAATAATTATAAAATCAAAAGTTGTTACGTTGCACATTATCAGGAGTAATATATATTATTTTAATAACTGGGCTATTCTGCAAAAAATTAATATGCTTGTCTGTGTTAAAAAATAGTAAAGGAGGAAAGTTATTTCAGTTGTTTTATTTTTTGTTGTGGCGTACACGTTAAAGTCATATTTGAATCCATATTTTTTTCCGTTAGTAATTCAGCCGATTTTATAATGAGGTACAAAAAATGATTACAGTTAAATTTTAATCTATATATGAGTAAAATACTCAATTTTTGACAGTAAACATATAAATGAAAGCTCTAAAGTTAATTTAGACGATTAGGTGTGTAAAAAAATCGCAATATTATACAAATCACATAAAACACGCGATCCCGCTTAATACGAGTATTTTTCTAGTCCCTTTAAACGCGTCTTAACAGGGTTCGACTGTATTATGTTTCATAATCTACAAAATATTTTTTTTTTACAAAAACTTTAATTTTTATTCAATGTCATTATATTAATTTTATGTAAATGAATACAGGCTTACAGTTGTGCTTGCGCAGGCACACTTCTAGGTGCGTCGGGTTTTGTTTGTATATATAATTTATTTGCTTATATATATATAGACAGGAAGAATGAAATACTGTATTTACGGGTTTTTTTATATGTTCTCGAATACAACAAATATGCAATGAACATATGCGATTAACAATCTGAAATAATCTGAACCGCAAATATTGTCTTTTTCTGGAAATTTTTGTAGTTTCTTTGGTTGTTAACCACAGGCTGCCATGCGGTCAATATTAAGTTCAGAACAATTTTACCTAGGGCACTAAGGTTTTGCGTTTATTATCATCGAATTTCTACATTAAGTTTTGCATTTAGAGTAATTATAGTGATGGTGTATGTTTTATTAACACTTTCCAACCTAGTTGAAAAGTGTTTATGACTTCGGTTTGTCTGGCCGTCAGCCGTCTGGCCGTCTGCCGTCTGGCAGTCTGGCCGTCTGGCGTCTGTCTGTGCTCTAACTCCCGTGAGTATGCTATGTTATTTATGCTATGTTTTATATGTTATTTTCGTTATCTATAGCACGTTCCCTTTTTCAAGTGAAGTATGTAGCACTTATAGTTTTTTTACAGGGACACTCAAAAGAATTCCGTTACATTACGGTCTATGGGGAAAAATCATTTGCGGTTTATTTTAATGATGTTACACAATTGCAAACACATTGTAAATTATGTATATTACTAAGGTGTATTACAAGAAGCTTAATATGGAATACGGTGTGGATAGCAATTATAGTTAATTTACAGGGGCAGTCAAAAGAATTCCGTTGCATTACGTCTATGGAGAAAAATTGTCTGCGGTTTATTTAAATGTTTCACTATTTTAAACGCATTGAAATTTATATATATCACTAAGGTGAATTACAAGAGGCTTACTACAGAATATTGTGTGTATAGCAGTCATCGTTCATTTACAGGATCACACAAAAGAATTCTCTACTGCCTGTTAAAGTAATTCCTGGAAGTGCGTTTTAAGTTACTGAACGCGATTTTAAATTTAACTCACTTTTTGTTTATTACGTGGTGTGTATAAATTCTGTAAATCATATATAGGGAAATACAAAAGTTCGCGAACACATTTCCGTTTATTGACAGAAACTCCAGAAGGAGAATTTTAAACTGTGCTACGCGTTTCTTAACTGAACTAAAATTTAGCATCCTATGTAGTATATATACAAATCTATAGATCATATACAGGGCTGAATAAAAGTAAAAGAATATTTTTCCGAATATTGTATACGTTGGAAATTCCTGAAATTATGTTTTTAATTATGTTATGCGTTTTTTAAATTGTTTACTTAGATGTTATCTCTCAGCTTATTAAACGGTATGATTTGTAAAATTATTTTGAAAGCGGTTGGAAAGTGTTACATAATCTATGCTTGACGCATGATTTTTCGTTCTTGTTTTTTTATTGTTATCAATTTAAGACATATTTATTTATCTCCTCAGCATCTTGAGTTAAGTAAACCAAATGTATACTTATTTGTCTGGAAATTAAAAACTTATATATCAGATAGTGGATTGTTTTCAAAAAGTGGAGTTTTTCCTCGTGTTACTTAAATAAATATTTAATTTGCTTAATCTTTTCTAAACAAGAACGAAAAATCATGCGACAAGCATAGATTTTGTAACACTTTCCAACGCTTCCAAAATAATTTTACAAATCATTACCGTTTAATAAGCTGAAAGATAACATCTAAGTAAACAATTTAGAAAACGCAAAACATATTTAAAAGCGCAATTTCAGGAATTTTCAACATATATTTACAACATATACAAAATTTGGAAAAATATCCGAATACTTTTATTCAGCCCTGTATATGATCTATAGATTTGTATGCATACTACATAGGATGCTAAATTTTAGTTCAGTTAGGAAATGCGTAGCACAGTTTAAAATTCTCCTTCTGGAGTTTCTGTCAATAAAAGGAAATATGTTCGCGCGAACTTTTGTGCTGCCCTGCATATGATCTACAAAATTTATAGCAACCAAGTAATAGAAAAAAAGTGAGTTAAATTTAATATCGTGTTCAGCAACTTAAAACGAACTTCCAGGAATTATTGTTAACAGACAGTAGACTTTTGTGTGTCCCTGTAAATGAAAGATGATTGCTATACACACAATATTCTGTAGTAAATCTCTTGTAATGCAGCTTACTGATATATATAAATTTCAATGCGTTAAAATAGTGAAATATTATTCAAATAAACCGCAAACGATTTTTCTCCATAGACGTAATGTAACGGAATTCTTTTGACTGTCCCTGTAAATTAACTATAAGTGCTATGCACACTCTATTCCATATTAAGCTTCTTGTAATGAACATTAGTGATATATATCAATTAAAATGTGTTTGAAATTGTGTAACATCATTAAAATAAACCGCAATCGTTTTTTCCCCATAGACCGTAATGTAACGGAATCCTTTTGAGTATCCCTGTAAAAAAACTATAAGTGCTACACACTTCAGTTGAAATAGGGAACAGGTTATAGATAACGAAAATAACATACAAAAAACTCAGGGCAATCCGAGCATATTTACGGGAGTTAGAGCACGGACAGACGACCAGACATACCGAAGATATAAACACTTTTCAACTAGGTTGAAAAGTGTTAAAAAGTATGTATTATTTAAACAAAATGTTTTCCATGCATTATTCGATATAATATTAAAATAAACAATATATTTCGCAATGAATATTATTGATTGAAAAAACATTACAAATAATCCACTATGTTTTGGGGCTTTTTTTGAGGTACAGATTTATTTTTTGTGCTATAAAATAGTCAAATAATTATATATATATGGATATTTTTTCTGAAAATAATATTTAAATAGTTTTATATGCATGTGTACACCTACTTTGTAATAAAACATATCATTTTTAGCATGCAATTGAAATCAAACCGATGCTAGATCTCGAAATGTATGGATTTATGAGATGTTTACTTAACATTTTGCGATCACGTAATTATCTGTAATTACATTACACTATGCCATATTTTTTTAGGATTTATATGTGATTAATATTCTCGAATTGTCGCAGTGCATGAAATATTTAGTTTCTTAAATTAAGCAAGCAACTATCGACTCGACATTAAATCAAAAGAAATTCTAAAATAATTAAAGAGATTCAATTACTTCAAATAATCTGTGAAAATTAAATGCATTGCTTTAAGTGATATATATCTAAAGATATTTAAAAGTAAAAGGAATGTTCGAAATAACGTGACTTGAAAAAGTTTTCTCTTAACTTTCGCTTAGTTTCAAGTTCCCTTATGCTTCAGTTCAATTTACATCAATTAATCTAAAGTGATTAAGCAAAGGATGTTTAATTAAGTTAAAATTTCACTTACCTTTAAGATATATGTAAAGTTTTGTATCCTAAAATATATTACTGGATTGTATCAATATATTTTTTTTTCTAGGAACACACATTTATTTTAACAAGATATTTTAAATTTTAAGAGTTGGGTTGGTTTATGACGGCCAATTATCAACACGAGGGATATAGGCGCTGGGGGGGGGGGGGAGTGCCCTCCGTGGGGGTCTTTCTAAGATTTTAAATTTTAAAAAGATATCTTTGTGAATAATGATAAAAAATACATATATATACTGCTTTTGCACATTGAATCAGGAATTAAATAATTCTCAAGTATATTAATTTTTATATAAATCCAGGAGTACATTTATGAATTTTTATTAATTTATAGTGTGTTAACTATTAACTGGATAACGTGTGCAATTTTACTTTAAAGAAATTTATTGTTTCACTTCTATACTTTAAACATGATTATTGTAAAAAATAATCCAAACTATTAGAAAATTATGAGTATATTTTAATAAATGACAGACATTGTCTAATCAAAAGTTCTCGACTATGTGATCCAGCCCGATAATTTTTATATAAAACAAGGAGTCCATTTATGATTTTTATTAATTTATAGTATGTTAGCAATTAACCGGATAACGTGTGCAATTTTACTTTAAAGCAATTTACTTTATTTAATATTACATGGGAAATAAATAACTACTATTAATACTAGCAGTTTTCTCGTGTCCGAAAATCGTAGGATACAAAATTTAGTCAAAATCGTTTGAACCGTCTTTTAGATACAATTAGCTTAACCCTGACCCATGGTGACCCAAAATGACCCACTAATTGAATTTTCTCGAACATGTGACGTAACCCAATGGTTTTCTGGTGCCCCAAAACGGTAGGATACAAAATTTCGTCAAAATCGTTAGAGCCGTTTCTAAGATAAAATGTGCATATATATATATATATATATATATATGCACATTTTATATGCACCTATATATATATATATATATATATATATATATATAACCACACACAAGATTTGCTCGTATTAGAATATATGATATTGTAAGTCGCCTCTTTTATCAGAATGCTATCGGTCACATCCGGTCTTTTGCCGTCGGTCACCGCTTAGAGAAAACGGAAAACAAGAAGTAATTTCCATTTAATATTCGAATATTCCATTTCAATGAAGTTATAAATTTGTCGTTTACTTAAGTGATACATTTTTCTCACGAGCTTTGGAATATTTGGAAAACATAAAAATGAACTGACATTGTTTATAGTTTCAACGAATTTTAATTTTGCTTATAAAAATGTACTATAAAAAACTAGAGATTTAGAACTAGAGAACTAGAGAAACTGTTATTTGTAAAGAGAAATGGGTTAGGAAAAGATAATTGATATGAGTGGCAAAACGACCGCCATTCGACTATTGTCGAGTTAAAGGGGCTCTTTCAAAAATAAATGTTAAAGCGTCGCATATGCTGTCACAGCTCCATGTAAAGGATAACTATACAAAATATGAAGTTTTCATGACCACTTCGGTCCCGTGATCTTAAAAAAAGGCTATGACACAGAATTAACAATATATATATATATATATTATATATATATATTTAAATCAATAATAATGGTAGATGTAACATAAAAATGAAAATAAATAATCTTGAAACACTAAAGAACTGATAGAGGTGAATGCTTTCCCTAAGAAACTAACTAAATCGAAGCACTAGCTGAAAACAAAATGGCTTCTATGATCGTTTGTCGGAACCTAAGAAAAGATACCTCTAGCTCGCTGCAAAATTTCTCCAGAAACTCAGTAATAGAAATACAATATATCATTTTAAATAATACAATATCACAATCGAGGGAACATTGTGGATTTCAATAACAACTTTTTTTTAAAATTCCTAACTTTAACCCCTTACCACGCTGACGAACTCGCAGTCAAAGATACTAATCCAAAAACTTCGCTTCGCTTGCTACACAGCACGTAGGTACTCGTTCAAAAGCAGAGAGCGATGATAATATTGATTAAATTACCACTATGGCTGAGAAGCGCTTAATCTAATGCATGCATAGAGCAGCTAAACAACCACAGATATCTAATTATCATGTCATCTCACAAACAACCGTAAAAATCAGATTCCCTGAGATTCCGACACACTTTGCAACATTTGAAGAGATGACGGAATCGACAAAAAGTTCTATTCCTGAAGATTCAGACATACTTTGCGAAACTTAAAGAAATGACAGAATAGATCTCATTCACACACAAATGTTATTATTTAGGACAACACAATCGCGCGCAAAATCTCCAATACTTTTTGACCACAGAGTACCTTCATAAAGCGCACTGCTGCAAAGATACTGATAAAAGTATATTTCTTACAAATGGACATTGCAAAATAATTTTACTATTTATTTTTATATTATATATTTCTATCCGCCCTATATGTACAAAATTGTAATGAAATGATTTTATGAAATGAATATGTGAAGCGATTTTATGAAATGACTGATTAGACGAATATAAACCGTTATCTAAAAAATACTCTCGGATTACTAGATAGTATGTTGCTCTTCAAATGACCGTTTTCTTAAAGTATGTTTTTACAGTGAAATAAATATGATGTCGTAGTGATGTGCTTGTATAGAAAATTTTAAATTTAGATGCAATTTTGTATATGTAGACGACACTCTAAACAACATATAAACATAGCATTTATAAGTAGACGTTATTAATAATAGATCTATACTATTCGCATTTTTATATGGTGATTTTTGGCTAATTAAATAATGTGATGACTGTATATTTAAATCTGTAAAATTAGAATCGTTAAAGACCGGAAAACAATTCTGTTTTAGGCGGTTTTTCCACTTAATAGTTATATCTGAACGGTATTCTTTCCAGTGGAACCATACTTGTTTTTTTTTCAATGAGTTAAATAAGAACATTGTGCATACTGATAATTAAAACCACATTTTAGGAACGATATTTAATCACATAGCAGCAGACATGTCAATATCATACAAGCTATCATAGTCAACGCAAAATTTTTCAATACCGAATTCTCGCATATACTTTACTATTTTTTATAGTGTGTTTCGGAACGTCAGTGCCCTCTACCAGTGACATTTTTAACTAAAACATTTTTTGCTGCTAAAAAAAATCTGACTACCTTGTGAGCCCTTTCTTGCAAACCACACTTCTTCATCATAATTTCTTCCCTTTTTACGGATTTTTAAAGTTTTAACGAAATTTTGGTTCACCTGGTATATATACATATACAAGGTGGCCATAATTAAACTGATGGTCCTCAGAGTGTTCTGTAGCGCGATCTAATTACGAGAATGGCGCCAAATTTTGTTGGAAGATTAAACAAGACGGAGGACGAAGGATTCCGTAAAAAAATAGTTCCAAAAGTCACCGCCAGGGGAATATATGACGCTGTGTATTCGAAAAAGAGAGTTTAAAAAAAAAAGAATCAATACTGAAATAAAATTACCGTTTACTTAGCACATTCAACCCAGGTTCGATGTGGCCGCCGTTTTTGTGGACCACATATTGCATTTTGTGCACAGCATTTACAACAGCAGAGAATAACATGTCTGCTGGAATCTACCGTACAGTTCGCAATATGTTACCCTGCAACGTAGCCAGGTCCTGGGCACCTCTGTGATAGACCTTGGACTTTAGGTAATCCCATAGCCAAAAGTCGCAGGGTGTAAGATCAGGGGGCCGAGGTGGCCATGCAGTTGGAAAAGCCGATAATGACTCTTTCTGTTGTGAATTTATGTCATAGCAACTGCTGTACCCGCAAAGCAATATGTGGAGGTGCTCCATCTTGCATTAAAATGATTTTCTCCAGGCACTGTCTTTGCTGAAGTGCCGGAATAACAAAGTTGTTTAGCATTTGGTGATATTTGTCTTCGGTAACAGAACAAGTTACAGGTCCTGTCGGAGTAATGTTCTGATAGAAGAATGGACCTATGATCATATCTGCTGTGAAACCACACCAAACAGTTATCTTTGGTGAATCCAAAGGAATTTCCTTGAATGCTCTTGCTGACTTGTTATCCCAAATTCGGCAGTTCTGGGTATTTACAGTTCTATTCAGGTAAAAGTGGGCCTCGTCTCTCCATAAGATTTTCCAAGGTCAAGCATCATCCAACTCCATTCTGGCAAGAAAAGTGGGAGCAAAAATCAATCGCTTATCATGGTCGGTGTGACGTAACTCTTGTACACGGCTGATCTTGTACGGATAGAAGTAGATAATCTTTCGTAGGATTTTCCATACCGTACAATAAGGCATATCCAGATTCTGATCTATCCCACAAGCGCAGGAAGTGGTAGCAATATTGTCTGGTGCTCTGTCGACAATTGCCGTTGTCACTTCTTTCGATTGTATCCTGTGATACGGATTTTCGTCCTCTGCCTGACTGAACATTTAGAGAACCTGTTTTCTCACACTTCTCAACCATTGCTTTAAACCATTAACTGACAAAGGACCGTTACCTTTACGGATTTTTTTGTCTTTTCTAAAAGCACGAAGAGCGGCTGGTGCATTGCACTGGTTGAGGGAAAAGAATTTCACTAGTAGAGCTCGCTCGACTAAAGAAGGAGACATTATGAAAGATAACTTTCAATGAAATTGCTTCTAACAGTAGCACATTACCTTTTAAAGCTGAACAAGCTGGCACTTGCCCAAAAGATGTAACGTGAAATTTGAATAAAGAGCTCCTTCTTCTGCTGTTGCTTTCTTTGTGGCTCTGTAAGTAAAATTGCAGATAAAGAAATTTTAGCAGTGTTTATGTAAATCTTTAGCTTTTTATAAACTGTTACCATTTTGAGCTTGGATTAAATTGCTAAATTCGTTAAATAAACGGTAATTTTATTTCATGTATTAGTATTGATTCTTCATTTTTTGAAACTCTCTTTTTCGAATACACAGCGCCACATATTAGCCTGAGGGTGACTTTTGGAACTAATTTTGTTTTCGCAGAATCCTTCGCCCCCCGTCTTGTTTAATCTTCCTACAAAGTTTGGCGCCATTCTCGCAATTAGATCGCGCTACAGAATACTCTGAGTACCGTCAGTTTAATTATGGCCACCTTGTATGTATATATATATATATATATATATATATATATATATATTATATATATATATATATATATATATATATATAATGAAGTGTTCTAACGTATCATATGTACATTTATTTTTTGTGCTTTTAAATAAGATATTCTTTTAATATTATATAATTTTGTAACACTAGAGATAAAAAACTTTTTGTTAATCAATTTATACTTCCGAAATGCATTGAATTCTTTCCTTTAAATAGGCAGGGGAATACTTAATAAGGGAGTAGTTTAATACACTGCTCAAAACAATTAAAGGATATTGCAGTTTTAGGTGGATTTTGTATCTGGGAAACTTTTTAGCTGATTGATACATGGTCGACAGACATAGTAGGTTATATGAGAATAAATTACACATGTTTGGCAGAAAAAAAGGCATTTTATTGCGCATTTGTGTACAAAAGGAAAAAAACACAATTTGTGCATATGAGAAAAAAA
The DNA here is from genome assembly GCA_963931845.1 of Maratus michaelseni. Taxonomy (NCBI): domain Eukaryota; kingdom Metazoa; phylum Arthropoda; class Arachnida; order Araneae; family Salticidae; genus Maratus; species Maratus michaelseni. Next base: position 450,194,818 of record OZ007589.1, on the reverse strand, counting down.
GAATAAGAAAAGGTGTTTTCTTCAAAGAAAATCATTTTCAGTAGGGGGTATGGTTTCCACGGGCGGCCAGCAACGTTGAACACCTTTGAGGCATGGACTCAATGAGGCTATTAATGACGAGTTGGGGTATTCTGCCCCACTCTTCCAGAAGAGCTCTTTCCAGTTCTTGGAGAGTTTGTGTGGGTTGTTGGCGGCCAGAAACTCGTCTTCCTAGAGCGTCCCAAACGTGCTCGATTGGATTCATGTCTGGAGAACACGCTGGCCATTCCATTCGAACGATTCCTTCTTTGAAAAGGAAATCATCCACCAGGTTTGCACGATGTGGCCTGCAGTTTTCGTCCATTAAAATGAAGTTATCTCCGATTGCTGCAGCGTAAGGGACTACAATAGGTCTGAGGATCTCATCCCTATATCGGCGACCAGTCAGAGCTCCATCTCGAATGTTGTAGAGGTCAGTGCGCCCGTCAATGGAGATTCCACCATACACCAACACTCCTCCACCGCCAAATCTGACACTTTCGTACACGAACGCAGGATTATTCCTACTGCCACGGTCCCTCCAGATGAAAATACGCCTATTATCCGGATGCACAGAAAAACGGGACTCGTCAGAAAACAGAATATTGCTCCATTCATTTCTCCTCCAGTTGACATGCTCGGTTGCCCACTCCGTGCGTTCGCGACGATGCATTGATGTTAATCTAACACATACCATCGGTCGGCGAGCATACAGACCTACAGCATGGAGCCGGTTTCGGACAGTCTGAGTTGAAGTCGTGGTGCCTGTAGCCGAGCGAAGGTGTTGTTGGAGAAGAGTAGCGTCCATGTTAACTCTAAATACCGATCTTCATAGAGCGTTGTTGCCCGTCTACGACCTTGCCCTGGTCTTCGGCCTGCACATCCACTCTCCAAAAAACGGTTCCAGATCCTGGAAATGACACTTTGTGACACTCCAATGGCTTGCGCTACTTCGGCTTGAGTTTGGCCCCCTTCTAACCTACCAACAATTCTCCAAGCTTCTGAATCTGTCAAATGACTTCGCTGAGACATCGTACTCATCACTGAATGCGGATCATCCTTGTCTTCATTCTCTTTTATCCAGTTGAAAGTCAAATTTCATTCGCTGCCGCTGAAGCAACGTTTTTGACGTCGAACTCAAAATTTGCATACTCCACAGTTTGAAAACCAGAAAAATTTGCATTTGTGATTCTCTTCTTCTATTTTCGGCAAAAAAAAATTTCGTTTATATTTTTATTTTATATAAAACTTCAAATATCCTTTAATTGTTTTGAGCAGTGTATAATCCAAATCATTCAAGGAGATATTTCGTATCTTCTTTCACACATAAAGAGTTTCGATTTAAACTCTAAAATTTCACGAGGAGTGGGAATTCTAAGAAATAAAGTAACTTCGAAGAGATTTAAAATGATTACGCGTCAGGTTTCTTCAAAACAACCTAGAATTAGAAGCAGTTTTGATAAAATATTAAAGAAAAATTAATATCTGAGATATTTTTTATATCAGATATATATCTTTTTATATCTCTCAGATCGTTAAATAGAGAAAAAGATATATTAATTATTTTACACTTCGTTTCTTTTTAATGTCCCATTACGATTTATTATATGTTAATGAATTCGAAAAATTAACTAATTTCTAAATATTAAATTTCCATGTAATACTTAGAAACATACATAATTAGTTTCTTTTTCTAGCATTTATACAATGTGATTTTATTTAGAGTATTCAGTAGTTTATGAAGAAGTACAAAATATTAATCTTATTTTAAAATTAATTTAACTACGATTATATTTGCTTTAGCATTTACTAAATATTAGATTCTTAAAATCAGACTGCGCTGGTATAGTACTATATTAAAATTAATTCAGACATTGATAAAAAATTAAATATATGCATCGTTTATGATGTAATGACCCTTTTAAACATATACATAAATATGCACATAAAACTACATTTATATATCTGTTTTTTCTATCATGTTTAAAATTACATACAAACCATTTTAAGATATTTTATGCAATAATTTTGCTATGTAAATATCTAGATGATTTATAAAGATTAAATGCAATCGATAATTATCATAAAACACTAAAACATATTTTTGTAAAATGTTAAAGCATGTACTAATTAAAAGCTTACAAGTTTTTTTTTCAGAGAGTTTACGTTTCGAACGAATCCCGAACATTTTCCGAAAAATTGGTTTCAGCCTGGTAAACTTGTTTCGGTCATTGACAATTAAAAATATACGAATTTATTATTCTAAAAATATTCATGAAATTGTTCTAATATCACTATAACATCACATAGAATTCTTCTCTAAATTAAAAAAACCTTCACTGAGAAAAATGACAATTTCAAATCTAAGTAAATCGATGTTTTCATTTTGTTATGAAACTTTTTGTTTCAAATAAGACGACTCGATGCTTTCAATTCTGAAATACAAGAAATACTGAGAATGTTGCAACATGGAAATACTCAAAAATGAGCACATAGAAGTCATTTTATATTATGATTTCAATTTATGAAAAATGGACATACGAGCACATGATGTTTTATTCTTGAGTGTGTGAATGTTTTCATAAATGAGTATATACATGTATCAAACTTGTGTTGTATCATGTTGTTGTGTATCATGTATGAAAATGTCTGTTTTAGAGTGTTTAAAGACCTAGGATTCAAAATATTAAAGTTATTTCTAGATATTTTTTGTTTTCTTTTATTTAAATAGACTAAACATACACACATTATATTGGATTTTAATCTTCATAAATCCGATTATTTGCAGATTAAAAAGAAGTTCTTTTTTAAAGTTCATATTACCTATTTTTTAAATCGTAATCACATTTATATAAAAAATCATTTATTATGAAACAATTTTTATTTTGCTATATACGGTTCAGGGCAAAAATGAAAAATCCTTCCGGTGTGTACCTGGAGGAAAAGGTAACATCCATATTCCGTGTTTTTAAAAATTGAACTCATTTTATTCAAACACCCGAAGCTAAAATGCTTGGAACCCGATTTGATTATAGAAGATTCAATCCCTTTTTTTCGTTAATACTGAATTTGAATGCGAATTTACAGCACAACAAAAATTAGATTGATTCAAAATATCAGCCAACCTACAATTGCAAACAGCTATATCTCAGCCATTTTGTAAGATAAAGTCAACACAAAATATGTTCCGGAATCCTTGTGTCACGATCTAACATTTAACGGAAACAATTTTTTCAATTTATAATTTTTCATACATCTTTTTTGTATTTTTGAAATAAAAAAAAATTAACTGACCGCCTCTTTGAAACAAGATGGCGCATGATGCTGGCCAATGAACTCGGTTGAGACCTTGGTATGTCCTGTACACATGATCAGTCACATTCATATCGGTTCGTAAATACGACAGTTACAGCATAACAGCAATTAGATTGTTTCAAAATGTGAGCCACCCTAGAATTTCAAACTGCCATGTATCAGCCATTTTTTAAGATAAAGCCAAAACAAAATATTAAATTTTTAACTGGACGCTATTTTAAAACAAGACGGCAGATGAAGCTGGCCAACGAACTCGGTCGAGACCTTGGTATGTCCTACACATCTATTCAATCACATCGAAATCGGTTCATAAATAAGACAGTTACAGCAGGACAAATGTCAGATATACATATAAATCAACATTTGTTTGGAGGATGGTTTTGGAGTCTGGGGGTCATGATCAGTGAATATATACCAAAATTTTCTGGAATAGCTTTCCGTAGCCGAACGGCTACAATATATAGCTTTTTGTAATGAAAGCTAACTAGTATTGAATAGAATAACCCTTTATACATATATGAGACAAATATATTTTTAATAAGAACCTTATACTTTTACAGATATTCCAAATACTCCCATCAAACTAATAACATATACCGTTTCAACATTTTCAGCTTTCAGTGTGCAGAAAATAGACTTGTAAAGAAAAAGACATCTTATGACTGAGTGAGAAGTAATTTATTTTCTGATATTTCCAGAAATACAATATAAATATTTCGATTCGTATCATAAATCTAATGTAAATAATGTAATAAATTCAGCAAAGCACAAATAACGATAGTCACGCGTCACTCTCCAAACTAAACCGATTGAAACTTATAACTAACTTCTCCAGTGCTATCTCATTTAAATAGCCCCTTTTATGACATCAACTTAATATGAACTGGGGATACGTTTTCAAAAAATTCTCTCTACTTTATTTCATTTCTATCCTAGGGATTCCTTTTCTCAGGATTTCTAAATAAGTATTTTATGACTAAATTTCCGCCAAATTTCGGCACCCAGAGTAACGATATAATAGCACAATATTGCATTTTACTGTTGAAGATGATCAAGTTTAAATTATTTCTATTGTTTACATAACCATTGTTGGATTTTTCTTTAATTGTTGCTTGCGAAATTTCGTTTTTTTTTTTTTTTTTGTGTTTTGTTTTGTTTTGTTTTGTATTCATGTGAAATCAATTGTAATTATATTTATCATATATGTATTCTTTGTAATTATATAAACTTAGCTTTCATAAACGTTTAATAAAAGCTACGTTAGATACATGAAATATTGAGAACGCTTTATAAAAGTCTGGACTCACGTTGCATTCTGCAATTACATAATAAACACGCTTCATTTTTAAGGTAAAATGTCTGAATTAATATTCTCAAATTGTCGCAGTGCATGAAATATTTAATTGCTTAAAATCAGTGAGCATCTATGTTCACAAAATGAAATTAAATGAAAGTCTAAGATAATTAAGCAGATTCATTTACTTCAAATATTCTGTGAAATTAAAGCGTAATAGTTTAAAAGATATATATCTGGATGCCTTTAAAAGTAAAAGGAATTTTCAAATGAACGTGACTTCGAAAGTTTTCTGTTAACTTTCACTTAGTTTTAAGTTACCTTATGTTCAAATTCAATTTACATCTATTACTTCAAAAGATATTTAGAAAGGGCTGTTTAAATGGGTTACTATTTAATTTACTTTTAAGGTGTGAGAACACATTTAGAAAAAATGAGTACATAGTTTTTAATTATTATTTAATGATATATATTTTAAGCATAGCTAATGAAATTATTTTTTTAAATACAAGTCATTTATATTTTTAAATTATATTATAGATATATATAGAAAAACATATCTAAAAAATAAATATACTGATTTTATTCATTAATATGAAATATTCGGATAGGTAATAAAATTGAATTCTTTCTTTATTATGTATTTTTTATTAATTAAATAAGCAATTAGCCTTATTTGTGCCAGTAATGAGTATTTGCGTTAAGATAATACATCTAAAAAATAAATATACTGATTTTATTCCTTAATATGAAATATTCGAATTTGTAATAAAATTAAGGTTTTCCCTTTTTATGTATTTTTTTATGAATTAAATAAGCAATTAGCATTATTTTTGCCAGTAATGAGTATTCTTGTTAAGAGGACGTTTCAAGTGAATTGTTTTCTATGTTTATTTAAAAAGTATAAATTATTACTGCATACTTTCTTACTGCATAGAATATTTTCTGAAATGTTTTAAATATCTGTATGAAAAACGACTTCTTGATAGAAAAAAATTCAGAGAAAATTAATTTACTTAAGTGCTAAATGTAATTTCTAAAACCTTGTTATAAAATGATTATTTAATTTCAAGTTCAGCTTCTAAATGCACTTTTAAATATCTATTTCGATATCATTACTTATTAGTAAAATGATAGAAATATATTCTACATATTTGGTAAGCTTTCTCAATATTTTTCTTTGATTTTCCATTTGTTAGTCCTAGATTTCGTAAATTATCAGTTGTTTTGCACATTTTTGAACATTTATTATTTTTAAAATGATAAAAAATCTTGGAAATATATTTTTCCTATGGAACACTTAAATCATCGGCTACAATTGGAATTTTAAGCCAGAATAAAACTAAGAAAAAGTTGATCAGATTTAAATCACACTCAGACTGACTTAAGATGAAAAAAGATAACATATCAAAAATAAATAAACAAATAAGCATTTTTTTTTAAAATTGTAATATGGATTATATGAAAAAAATATAATTTTGCTTAACTTTAAAGTATACCATCCGTCAAGTTTATACTGTTACTTTGAAACAATTTTCTTTCCCACTCCTGTCATTATGTTATTGAATTCCATTAATATATCTCAATTTTTTCATGAAAAATCAGATTTAATATTGAAATAGTATGTATTTAATATTCATTTCATTTCATAGCAATTTTGACGTTGTTTGAGAGCCGTTTGAAAAAAAAATATTATTAAGACATTTTAAGTTGTAGATATAAAAGCTATCTGTAACTATAAATAGAATTTTATTATTGGGAAAATTATAAATATCACATTATAATTTTCAAAAAAAACATTTTTGTACTACTAAAAAGTCATATTGGATGTGTTAATCATATATATATATATATATATATATATCATCAACACTCTTATTATAAATTATTTAATAAGGCATTTCAATCTATTTCAAGCATCCTATTAGAACTTATTTAAATGAATCTTAACTGAAAAATAAAATTTTGCTCATCTTCAAAATCAATCACCGCTTTAAGTTTAGGCTATTATTGTAAAACAATTTTCTTTTTCTCTCCTGTCGTCAAGTTATAGAATTCAAATAATCTGCCAAAATTTTCAGAAAGAATCAGAATTTTAATAATGACGTATATTTCATTATACTTTCATTACATAATACACTGCTCAAAACAATTAAAGGATATTTGAAGTTTTATATAAAATAAAGATATAAACGAAATTTTTTTTGCCGAAAATAGAAGAAGAGAATCTCAAATGCAAATTTTTCTGGTTTTCAAACTGTGGAGTATGCAAATTTTGAGTTCGACGTCAAAAACGTCGCTTCAGCGGCAGCGAATGAAATTTGACTTTCAACTGGATAAAAGAGAATGAAGACAAGGATGATCGGCATTCAGTGATTACTTTGTTTCGATGAGTACGATGTCTCAGCGAAGTCATTTGACAGATTCAGAAGCTTGGAGAATTGTTGTTAGGTTAGAAGGGGGCCAAACTCAAGCCGAAGTAGCGCAAGCTATTGGAGTGTCACAAAGTGTCATTTCCAGGATCTGGAACCGTTTTTTGGAGAGTGGATGTGCAGGCCGAAGACCAGGGCAAGGTCGTAGATGGGCAACAACGCCCAATGAAGATCGGTATTTAGCGTTAACAGCTCGGAGACACCGAAACATGAACGCTTCTCTTCTCCAACAACACCTTCGCTCGGCTACAGGCACCACGATTTCAACTCAGACTGTCCGAAACCGGCTCCATGCTGTAGGTCTGTATGCTCGCCAACCGATGGTATGTGTTAGATTAACATCAAGGCATCGTCGCGACCGCAGGGAGTGGGCAACCGAGCATGTCAACTGGAGGAGAAATGAATGGAGCAATATTCTGTTTTCTGACGAGTCCCGTTTTTCTGTGCATCCGGATAATAAGCGTATTTTCATCTGGAGGGACCGTGTCAGTAGGAATAATCCTGCGTTCGTGCACGAAAGTGTCAGATTTGGCGGTGGAGGAGTGTTGGTGTATGGTGGCATCTCCATTGACGGGCGCACTGACCTCTACATCATTCGAGATGGAGCTCTGACTGGTCGCCGATATAGGGATGAGATCCTCAGACCTATTGTAGTCCCTTACGCTGCAGCAATCGGAGATAACTTCATTTTAATGGACGATAACTGCAGGCCACATCGTGCAAACCTGGTGGAGGATTTCCTTTTCGAGGAAGGAATCGTTCGAATGGAATGGCCAGCGTGTTCTCCAGACATGAATCCAATCGAGCACGTTTGGGACGCTCTAGGAAGACGAGTTTCTGGCCGCCAACAACCCCCACAAACTCTCCAAGAACTGGAAAGAGCTCTTCTGGAAGAGTGGGGCAGAATACCCCAACTCGTCATTAATAGCCTCATTGAGTCCATGCCTCAAAGGTGTTCAACGTTGCTGGCCGCCCGTGGAAACCATACCCCCTACTGAAAATGATTTTCTTTGAAGAAAACACCTTTTCTTATTCTTTTTTTCTCATATGCACAAATTGTGTTTTTTTTCCTTTTGTACACAAATGCGCAATAAAATGCATTTTTTTTTGCCAAACATGTGTAATTTATTCTCGTATAACCTACTATGTCTGTCGACCATGTATCAATCAGCTAAAAAGTTTCCCAGATACAAAATCCACCTAAAACTGCAATATCCTTTAATTGTTTTGAGCAGTGTATATGTGACATTACTTGAGTGCCGTTTTGAGAAAACATATTATATACGTATATGCAATTGTAGATGTAAAAGCCCTGTGGTAATGTGAATAGGAATTTTTTTCTTAACGCAATATCAATCTTCTTAACGCAATCAAAACGTTTAAAATACGTTTTTATACTACTAAAATTTTATATTTAATGTGATAATCATAAATATATATATAATCACAAAATACTGTTAGATATTATTTAATCGCACGTTTAAAATAAATTTAAAGTATTCTATTACAACGTCTGCAGATCAAACTGCAATTGAAGATTTGTATCTGAGAGTTTTTGTACATAACTGAAAAATTGTTAATTTTTTCTTATTTCATTCTACTTCAAGCATACTATTACAATGCCTTCAGATCAAACTGCAATTAAAAGTCTGTATCTGATAGTTTTTGTACACAACTGAAAAATTGATAATTTTCTCTTATTTCATTCGGCATCAAGTATTCTATTACAAAGTATATAGATCAAACTGCAATTAAAAATATGTATCTGACAGTTTTTGTATACAGCTGAAGAATTGTTAATTTTCTCTTATTTCATGCTGCATCAAGCATTTTATTACGACGTCCATAATTCAAACTGCAATTAAAGAACTGTATCTGATAGTTTTTGGACACAACTGAAGAATTGATAATTTTCTCTTATTTCATTCTGCATCAAGCATTCAACTACAACGTCTGTAGATTAAACTGCAATTTAAGATCTGTATCTGAGAGTTTTTGTACACAACTGAAGAATTGATAATTTTCTCTTATTTCATTCTGCATCAAGCATTCTACTACAACGTCTGTAGATTAAAGTACAATTAAAGATCTGTATCTGATAGTTTTTGTATGCAGCTGAAGAATTGTTAATTCTCTATTATTTCTGTGTATTGCGTTATACGTAACGTCAAATTTTGAAATACAAGAATATTAGCATTTTCTTCTGACTGAGAATGTAACCGACAATATAATGTTAAAATTTTTTCTTTTTTAAATATTTTTCAATTTCATTTTCCGAACGCCATTGATATCAAATTTTTCTTGTCATAGAAAATCCGCAGAAAGCTTATTGGAATCCACTTCAGTAATTCAGGGTATAAATTTGTTTTAAAATTATTGAAGAATCGTGAGGTTGCTCATTAATATTGATTCTAGACATCAACAGTGATGAACCACACTTTCTCTTCTCAACTTTCGCATGTTCAACAATGAAATTATAGAAAATTGAAGAAGGTTTTCCTCTGAATTTGATGGTGACATTTCATTTCTATCTTTTGAAATATATACTATTGTATAACAAAGAAAGGAAAAGCATGAATCAGGCATAGATTATGAATCACTTTTCATTTCACAGAATCCTTTTAAGATTTTTAATTTTTGAATACAATTAAACGAGATATCGAAAGATACAATTAAAAAAACCCATAACGCAGTAACAGTTTATTTTTTTCAATTGTCATTCATATCCGGTAATATGGGTGAATTCTTTTTTCAACCCTGTATCTCATGTATAGTATTTATACACACTAATGTAATATACTGAAGATCAGTTGTTTAGAAGTGCAGTTCCAAACACATTTCCAGCAATTACCGATTATAGTTCGTTTTGTAACCAAAATTTTTTAGTGTCTCTGTAAATGAAATAAAAAGGCTATACACTCTGTAATCTTTATAAAATGTAACCTTTACAAGGGGGTTCGGACAGCATTTGTCCATGTTTGCATGTATTCTCGGACAGATGCTGTCCGAACCCCCATGTAAAGGTTCTGAAAACATGTTGTACTACTTACACACCTGAGTAATCCATTTCAATTTCATTATGATTGAAATATCTGCTATTTCAGATTTATCATGTAATACCATGTATCAAAAATCTCAACTATGATACTCCAACCATTGTATATAATTTACCTAGTTGAATATACTTGCCTCTGTTCATTAAATTCTACAGTAAATTACCCTAGCGTATAAAATTTACATGGGAATCCGAGTATTTTTATGAGAGCTAGAGTACGGGCAGACTAAAGAAAACACCGAAGTCAAAAACATTTTTCAACTATATTGGAAAGTATTAAAATGATAAATCAAAAATTAAAAATAAGGGAGTAGTAAAATTATAACTATAACGAATGTAAGATACGTGAAAAAAATCAGCATATGCAAAAAAAAAAAAAAAAAAAACGCAAACTTTAGAATAGATTCCAGCAGTATGTTAAAGATTCCCACTTATATAAGCCCTTTTGCTAATTAGCTCTTAAAATTTTGTTTAGGATTTGAAAACTCCACCTTATTATTTTACCTAGCTCTGACATTTGTAATAAAATATTTTTTTGTTTGTTGTTAGAAACAGATATGTTAAAAACGAGGTTTTCCGGCTTATAGTGCCAGTAAACGCTGAAAATTAAAGAAATTAAAAAAACTCGGTAAGTTTTTGTCGGCACGTCGTACAAAATAAAATTTGTACTGTTTTACTTGTTTCAACCGAGAGAATGGTTTTCTAGATATAACTGATAGGGCCCAGAGATTATATGAAAATTTTAACTTTGTAACAAGCTTGTGGTATGATGCATAACATCATCTGAAATATTTTGGCAATTAATTAAATACTTCTAAATCAAACGATTTAGGATATACGTATTGGATAAATATAAGATCGAAATTCTGGATGTACAAATATATATAATGTATATTTAATTTATAGTTAAAACATTTTTATTTGTGTTTTGCCATAACTTTAATTACAAAATCTTTAAATAATTTTAAAAGGATAGATGTGATTTTATATTTTTACTGAGAAATTTATGCACAGTCATTAAAACATTCCACAATATTATAAAAAAAATCAATTTAATACTATGATTATTGCTGATATTACCACAGAATCTATATTAAACCCTTAAGTTATGTGAACTATAAAATAAAAATTAATCTATTTGCAGGAATTGAATTAAATGGACATGAACACCTTACATTTGTAGATACACTGCAACAACACATAATGATACTAACTATTATTCAAATAACTATGTTTTCCCCCAAAGGAAACTTTTAGATATCGAAAAAAGTTAGATATGTGATTTAAACAAATCTACAGGAATTTAAACTGAACAGATTTGGTGAGGTGAAATTTATGATGTACCTTAGACTCGTATATTTATGGCTTACATAATAGAATTCTCATAATTCGAAAATGTCATTAAAGGCTTTCATCGTATATTTGAATGTATTTGCATTCACGGATAAGTAAGTTAGCTTCATAACAAGTATTAGTCGTGTCTAGCTTTAAATTTCACCTTAAAGTGAAACGAGTGTATTTTAAATTCAACTGATTAATAAAACAGAACGCATTGATTTAAATTCATACAATATTTAGAATACAGTTCTCATGTACTGTAAATTTAGCAGTAAATGCACATTTGTAAGAAAAGTAAACATTTAATAATCTAGATCTCTTAAGGTATACGAAAATGTAAAATAACCTCTTCAAGTTACCCGCCATTAAATAAAAAACACCTTTATCTGTAAAAGCCTCAAAAATCAACACATTTTCGAGATATAAAGAAGTATCTCTGAAACAATAGTTTCTATTACTGCACGTAATTTTCAGAAAATTCTCCGAGTAGCATTTACAGTGTATTAAGTAGTTTTTTCTCATCGGAATATCGGTTTTTCTGGTGCTATTAATTCTCAAATAAACAGTTTTAGCTCATACATAATCATAGACCTTCTAATATACTAGAGACCAAATTGGTAACTTGTTCTGGGCTCCCGTATCAGCTACCCACCAAACGTGATTCCCACCTAATTTAGTGCGCCAAACCGGTTTTTCTCCCGCCAAAACCTGCTTGGAATTTCCGTATTCTCGCCAAAACATTATTATTGCGTCCGTGTTTCTCTGTAGTCGAAGTTGCCAATAAAGCGATAAATGCCAAAACAGACAGCCTCTAAAACGTGAAAATCGATCTGATCTTGGGACCAACGTTTCGACCAAATAACAATGGAATCTGCCCTCTACTAGTATATTTGCTCTGAGTATATAACAAATACATGCAACAGTGACAAAATAACGATATTTTTAATTTTAATGATCATGTTTATAATTTGAATGTTAATGTTAATGCTGCTAATTTATTATGTTTGTTAACATTAAAATGTTTACGTGAGTATTGTTATCATCCGAATAACCGCTATTTGGTAATTGAAAAAACATATTAATACACAGCAAAAATTATTCGAAAACGTTTACGAAAATTACGGGCAGCAAAATAAACTTTTTTTTCAGACATGCTTCTGTAAATCTCGGACATTTATTGGTTTTTGGTGTGTGTGAAGATAAAAAAAAAAGCATTTTGGAATCGTTAGTAATTCGGAAAAAGTTATATTGTGCTTTCCTAAACTTAAGTAAGATAAAAGTTAGATTAAGAAACATTTTTGATATTTTAAAATGTACTGAAAACGTTCTTTAAAATGCTACACTTAAAAAAAAGACAAATATTTCTTAAGATAGTATAAATACAAACGAAAATACATAAAATAATCTCTTTTGAGTTACCCGCGATACCGAAAAGCGTTCTTTATCTTTAAATACCTCATAAACTAATATATTTTCGATATTTAAAGAAGTATTTGTAATTAAAAAATAATTATACGTGAGTATTGATATCATCCGAATAACCCATATTTTGTAATTGAAAAAAAAAAAACATTAATACACATAAAAAAAAAATAATCTCTTCTGAGTTACCCACGATACCGAAAAGCGTTCTTTATCTTTAAATACATCATATATCAATACCTTTTCGATATTTAACGAAGTATTTGCAATTTAAAGAAGTAAAATGTTTACTTGAGTATTGATATCATCCAAATAAACGATATTTTGTAATTAAAAAAAAAAAAACATATTATTTCACAGCAAAAATTCTTCTAAAACGATTGCGAATATTACGGGCAGCAAAATAAACTTTTGTTTCAAACATGCTTCTGTAAATCTTGGACATTTATTGGTTCTTGGTGTGTGTGAAGATAGCATTTTGGAATCATTAGTAGCTTGGAAGAAGTTATATTATGTTTTGGTATCCTTAAATAAGATAAAAGTTAGATCAAGAAACATTTTTAATATTTTACAGTGTACTGAAGACGTTCTTTGAAATGCTACACTTAAAAAAAAAACAGACAAATGTTTCTTAATCTAGGAAAATATAGTATAAACACAAACGAAAATATATAAAATAATCTCTTATTACCCGCGATACCGAAAAGCGTTCTTTATCTTTAAATACCTCATAAACCAATATATTTTCGATATTTAAAGAAGTATTTGTAATTTAAAGAAGTAAAATGTTTACGTGAGTATTGATATCATCCGAAAAACCAATATTTGTAATTGAAAAAAACATATTAATACACAACAAAATTAAAATAATCCCTTCTGAGTTACAAGCAATGTAAAAAAAAAAAAAATGAAAAACTTATTAATACACAGTAAATTTTTTTCGAAAACGTTTACGAAAATTACGTGCAGCAAAATAAACTTTTGTTTCAGACATGCTTCTGTAAATCTCGGTCATTTATTGGTTCTTGGTATGTGTGAATATAAAAGAACGCATTTTGGAATAGTTAGTAACTCGAAAGAAGTTATATTATGTTTTCGGAACCTTACGTAAGATAAAAGTTAGATTAAGAAACATTTTTAATATTTTAAAGTGTGCTGAAGACATTCTTTGAAATGCTACTATTAAAAAAATACATAAAATAATTCCAATGAAACCGATATTTTTTCGATATTTAAAGAAGTATTTAAATAAAAATGAAGATTCTTTTACTGCGAATGATTTTCGGAAACGTTTCCGAGTAGTTTTTATAGTGTATAAATCAGTTTTCTTAAACCGAAATATCGGTTTATAGGATGCTATCAATTCTTTAATAAACATTTTTAGCTGCATAACTGAATTCATACTTGCAAGAGTAACAAAATATTATTAATTTTAAACTTGTTAATGCCATTAATTTATTGTGTTTGTCTGTAAAGAAAAAAATAGATTGTTGGACATGAATATGCTTAGCTGGAAAGTAATAGCATTCGAAAAACCTGTATTCCAGGTTGAAAAAACTGATTAATACGTGCTGGGTTGTTTTTAATATGGTACTCCATAGTAATTGGATTTCATTTAATATGGTAAATATTAATGGTAAATATTTAATTTGGTAAATATTTAATACATCAAAATATACAATACATGTAACAATAAAATTGTTGCAAAGCTGCGCTCATAGTAAAATATTAAAAAAGATATTAAAAATTGAGGTAAAATTGGGATAAATTTATTTTTTATCAAAAACTACGAATAATACGAACTTTGAGTGTAAGTTATATAAATCTGAAAAAGAGGCGAAAAAATTTTGTTGAAGTCGTACATGATAAACCTTCTAATATAAAAAAGTGAAATCATTAAGTCAGTATAAGGTAAAGCTAGGAGAGTCTGCGCACAATTCAAAAGAATAACAATAAAAAATCTAAATATTAATATTTTGCTAAACTATCCATGAATAATTTTTACTTCATTTGTTTTTTATGCATTTCCATTGCTATTTTTTTGTTATTTTGTAATTTAATAGAACAGTTGTAATAAAACCAAGAAAGTTATTTTGCGCAATCTGTCCTTACAGGGTTGGTGTGATTGCGCACATGGGTAAGAGAGATTGTTACTAATAATAACTACAATTAAATTGTTAACAATAATAATTACACTTAAATGACATTGTTGTAAGTTTTTTGTGAACAACTATTATTGTATTAGGAGTGAATATTTCAACCTAATGATTAAAGAATCAGAAAAAAGAAATAATTTTAAAAACGATTAAAAAAATTTAATTAAAGGAAAATAAAATTAAAGAATCAGAAAAAGTAAGTCCAGATAAGATTACAAAATAACATTAAGTTACTTGATAACATCTTTTAACTTAAAATTAATTCATTTTAATTTTTCTTTTTTTTTGCAAATTTATCAATAAGCTGCGTAATCTCTCCTACCATGGAAACTAATGGAAACAATGCACCATCTCTCCTAAGTAGCAGATGCGCAAACACTCCAATTTCGATAGGAGAGATTGCGCGGCCTTTTATATAAACATGGCCACTACTGAAACGAACCGTTGATGTTCACATTGTTAGTCTAGATTAGTAGCTTATAAGGAATCGTTTAAGTTTGAAATATTTTGTACTACTGACATTGTATAGAAATTCTGATGAATAGCTATGAAAATTCAAGCACTTACTTTGGGAAAAAAATAGCAATGCTTTATCTTAGACGCTCAAAATAATCAACGTGCACTTTCAAGTAGACACTCCACTACTGCTGTTGCAAAACTACCTGAAATCGCTGCGCGCTCACTCTACTCCTTCCCCCGAACCTCTATGTGCGAAATCTCTCTGACCGCGCCATCTCTCCTGGCTTTACCTTAGTACATTTTATGTAAGGTGGAATACTGTCTAGGACGGACAATTTTCTCGGTCCCTATCAATTCCGCTTTAGAAAGGGTTTACTGTATACTTAAATTATAATTGTTTAAGCTTTTTTTTAAGTGAAAAAAAATATTATTATGTATGAATTCATAGGTGTATATATATTTGTTTGAAATTTCATAGATCCGTTTGGAAATTATTGTATAATATTAAATTAATCTAAATATTACTTTGATATTAAAATTTTAATTTAACTGCAATTTATCTTTTAGTAAACACATCGTTAATAATAGCATTTTCAACGTAAATCAAAGATTATCAAAGGAATAGATAAAATTTCGTCAAGTTATCTTTTGAGCATATGTTCTAAAACCAAGACAAAAATCAGATTAATTATAAAAAGATTTTCTTTTTACATGATAAAGAACCATTTTTGAGAGGATATTGGACGTTCAAATTAAGTTCTTTATTATGTAAACGCTCTAACAGTTATAACTGTTTAGATACAAGCATTTTCAACGTACAATAGGCCGAAAAAGAGTAACTAACATACTAACTCTGCCGTAAATCATCACGTAAATCATCACGTAAATGGTACTGTCCATGTGGAAATCAACTCTATATATAATGTGCACAAAACTTCAAAACTTGCAATACTAATATATAATGTCGAATTTAATTTTGCTAAAACACTTATAGCAAGAATTATTAGATTGTAGTATCACTATAAAAACTTTAGGTTTAACATGCTGCTACAAGTATAATATTTTTCTTATTTATTACTCGGAAAGTGGTAAATTTTGTATTACTTTTGTTCTTAACATAAATCTGCTTCAGAAATTAAAACTAAAACCACTCTTTTACAAAAATTATGATCACCTCTACATTTTACACTTTTAAGCTACTCCAGTACTCTCGTTACATCGCACTAGTATTCAAAATTAAATAAATCAATTGAATCAAAATAAATATATCTGTTGGTGGACTATTTACTTCTAAAGGTATTTACGAATCAGAGAAAAAAAACACAGTGTTAAATATTCATTTTGTAGAAATTGTACATTCGTAAATATGTAATAAATATAAGATTGATACACTATACTTTTGACGAAACACTTTTTAAAAGATTTAGTTCCAAATTTTTATTTGTTTTATTGTAAAGAAAACAATTTTTTTAGAATATTTAAACAAAAAAAAATAATAGAATGAATAAGCTTTGGAAGTATGTTGAAGAGCAAACATTTTCCCACGTATTATAAACACTCTGGAGTAAAACTTTTTTCCCCTGTTTAAATGGTTTAAATTCACATATTGTACCTAACAAGATGTATATACTGCAAGATCTATAATTTGAAATTAAAATTGGATCTATGTTAAAAGAAAATAGATCTTTTATACCCGTACTTATTTCTATTTAAGTAGTTTTATAAATACAAATCTTTTGTCTAGGTCCAAAAAAATGAAAATAAAAATATCAATTCGACTAAACAAATAACGAAAATATCTTTTAAGAAAAATATATGCATGCCTATAAAATCTGTAAAATAATTTGCTGACTCACGTACAGCCCTAAAATTATTACAAAACATCTATGAGTTCAGAATATAAATATTTCCGCGCCGTATAAATATTTCCGCGTATTACTTTAGAGGTACGTTGTTTATTTATTTGCGTTTCCGAAATTTATGATTTAATGGATAACGGTTAAATAATTCACAAAATATTTGTACAGAGTTACGTTTTAATGTATTTGGGTAGATCAGGTTGGATCTGTAATGTTTTAAATGGATGGAGTAAATGCTTTAAAATGTGAAACCATTAATTTCGCAGCAGTGATTTTATTTTATGTACACGACCTGTTAAAAGCCCTTTAATGGAGTATTATATATGTATCTATTATAAGGAATATGTATTTCTGATATTTATTCAAGTTTGTAGAATTTTTTCAGTCATTTTGATTGTTCGACTTTATATTTAAAAATAAAATATTTTTTTGCAGTATGGTAATTCTGTTTATATGGAATGGTTTTTTTAAAACGATTTCATCAGAATGTTTGAAATATGGATTTATTTCACTTTAATTAATTAATTAATTTTGTTTAAATGATAATGTACAGTAGGGTGGGTCGAAAAAACGATTGCTTAATATAAATTATTTGTTTTCCAATATAATTGGGGATTAAACGTTTGCATATTGTTTTAAAAAAATGAATTTTAATAGTAATAGAAATAATGTGGTTACATAATGAACACAACTAAAATTAATTTGAAATGTTTGTCATTCTAAATATCTTACACGGTGTTCTGGAATGTAGTAATAAATCTGCATATATATATACTGAAAAATATTTTTCATGACCACAATATACTGCGTATAAAATATTTATTAACAGGAAAAACCTACACATACGTAAAAACGAAATAATAAATAGCGTTTATTACATTTAATAATAAGTTTTTTTTTCTGAAAAATACATATTAAAATATACCAGATTTATCTTCTATTGTGCAAATTTTAATCTTCGATTTAAATCTTTACTAAACATTGAAAATATACAATTATTCCTGACAAAACTCGCTTACATTTAAATTCAAAACAATTTCATTAATTCAACAACATATATACATTCATTGGCATTAGAAAAATATCTCATTAAATAAATGGTGATATTTACAAAAACTTTTCTCCAGAAGCTTGCCTAAAAGCACCACGTTTCATCCATTCTATGTATTTCCTTGGCTAGTGTGGAATGTGGGAAAAAATAAAATGCAATTTCCCTTCTTCTTCATTTTTATACAAGAATGTTTCTTTTTTTTATCTTAAAGAAATGTAAGATTGTCATTATAATATCAACCGAAGCATGAAAAGTACGAAAAAGTATGACATTCCATGAAGAAAAATCAATCATTTTCTTTCTAAAGTAGATCAAGGAGAAAAGTTTTAATCTTCAATTGAGTCAAATTTTAAACTTCGATTGAAATTTTTTCTAAACATTGAAAATATACAATTATTTCTGACAAAACTCACTTACATTTAGATTCAAAACAATTTCATTAATTTCAACAACATATATACATTGATTGGCATTAGAAAAAATATCTGAATAAATAAATGGTAATGTTAACAAAAACTTTTCTCCAGAAGCTTGCCTAAGAGCACCATGTTTCATCCATTCTATGTATTTCCTTGACTACTGTGAAATGTGGGAAAAAATAAAATGCAATTTCTCTTCTTCTTCATTTTTACACAGGATTTTTTTTATCTTAAAGAAATGTAAGATTGCCATTGTATTATCAACCGAAGCATGAATATTACGAAAAAGTATGACATTCCATGAAGAAAAATCAATCATCTTCTTTCGAAAGTAGATCAAGGAGAAAAGTTTTAATCTTCTATTGAATCAAATTTTAATCTTTGATTGAAATTTTTTCTAAACATTGAAAATATACAATTATTCCTGACAAAACTCACTTACATTTAGATTAAAAACAATTTCATTAATTTCAACAACATATATACATTCATTGGCATTAGAAAAATATATGAATAAGGAAACGGTAATGTTAACAAAATCTTTTCTCCAAAAGCTTGCCTAAAAACGCCATGCTTCATCCATTCTATGTATTTCCTTGGCAAGTGTGGAATGTGAGAAAAAATGAAATGTAATTTCCCTTCTTCTTCATTTTTACAGAGGAATGTTGTTTTATCTTAAAGAAATGTAAGATTGCCATTATAATATCAACCAAAGCATGAATATTACGAAAAAGTATGAAATTCCATGAAGAAAAATCAATCATCTCCTTTCCAAAGTAGATCTAGGAGAAATGTTTTAAATTTTTCAATATTTAATATAAAGGGAAATATTGTCGAATGTAATGTGGAAATCTTAAGAATGCATGTTTTGTGAAGGATTTTAATCTTGCATTAAAAACCATCCTACAGTTTTGAAAAAATATAATTATTTATAAAACATCGTTCTAAGATTTTAATAAAAAATCATTTTTTAGTTTCATAAACATCTTCAATATAATTAGTAAATAAATATTTTTTATGGAGAAAATAGTGTTGTTGGTAACAAAAAATATTTTCTATAAAGTTACTGTAAGGAATTCTAGCTTTTAGGTTTTCTGATTATTTCCTTGTTTATCCTGTAATGTAATAAAGAGTAAAATGTATTTTGTTTTATTATCTCAATTTGTTATTATTATCTCAATAGAGGTTTAATTTATAGTTTGAAATAGCCATTTTTATCTCATATTGTCAGATTTTTTAAAAAAGGTCCAAATAATACAGCCAAACTCTTGTGAGTTGAAGAATACATTTACACGTTAATTTTAAAAATGTATAAAACTTTAAAATGAACAAATTATAAGTGTGAAAACATTGAATGGCGATAATTACGTCATTTTCAAATGATATATTTAAAATTGGTTGCTTATAACGTCTAAAAGAAACTTTACTTAACAATTTTATACAAGCTGATTTTTAAATGTGTAATATATCTTACTTAATCCTGAAATCAATCTTTGGCTGTCACGGTGGTGGTGATTGTGGCCTTTGGGACCGAAAAGTTCCCCAGTCAAAGAGAAATGAATGCAACCCAATTACAGAATATCGCCATTGGTCATTATGATATCATTCAGTCTTGCGTAATAGGGTAATTGTTTTAAAACAGAAAAACAATTGTATGTTTTCAGAGTCTGCAAGCGAGGAGTTTTGCCTGGACGGTATTGAAAACATTATAATCACTTAATAAATCAAGAAGCATGCCCTATCCAGGATTTTTAAATTTAATTACTTTAATTCGCTTGTAATTCTAAAAATTGTAGTAAAATTTAATTTTCTCAAATTATTTAAGATAATTAATCAATAAAAAGCATCAGGAATTAAGAATTTCAGTCACATTTTCAGACCCCATTTGACTCTTTCCTCACGTCGCTGAAGAATTTTTTTAAGTATTTTCTTCTTTTAAGTTTATGTGTTTAACAATTATTTTAAACGGAAATTTCAGAGGACAGAGCACACTTACCGCCGATGAACACAAATAATAAACTGTTCCAATTCGTCATTTTTTTAATATATGTTGTTGAATTTGTGATATGTGTCGCTGTATTTCGATATCCCTTTATATACATATATTAAAATTTTTATTCCACATGAGGTTTTAATAAAAGAAATCGCAGTATAATTTATATTATGTTTTTATTATCCATTTAAAATAATAAAAAAAATGTATTGCAATTGCTTCTGTTAGGATATCAGTTCCCCTATTGAATTTTGTTCTGCTATCGCCCATGCTAATATATCCAGTTATTTTATATATGTAGAATTGGTTTCATGATAATATGTAATGTCAACATGAAATAAGTATTTTCAGATTAAATTTAGAGCATTTGCGTCCTCCTTGGCTACATTTCCCTTTCTTTTTTATTTAAACTAAAAAAAGTTTTCTTCAGAAGCTTTGGAGTATCTCAAGTATAAATTTATTTCATTTATTCTGTTATTTACATTAGTTTTTTAGAGTCAAATAATCATCCTAGAGTATCAGTTTTTGGTATTTATTATAAAGGAGTTCTGTGCCTTCAGGTCCATATATCGTTAATAAGGTAATATATTTTTCTTTGTTAAGTGATGTTAATGAGGCAACGTGACCATTGAACATCTTAAGCGCAATTGATTTTTCGCCCCTCTCTATCCATTTCGCGAATTGGCTGACTGCTTCTAGCCATTTTGCGAACTGGCCGGCCAATTCCCGAATTGACCAAACAATCTCAAATGAAGTTGGCCAATTCGTGAACTGGCCCATTTCAGGCTTTGGCCGTAATATATATTATTTAGTATAATAAACAAATGATACCAATAAAATCTAATAATCTCAAATATTTCTTTTTTTTATTGTTGAAAAAAATGTAAGCCACCAATTAGAAAAAATTGCATTACAAACATTTAAATTAAAAAAATATATATATATATTTAAATTATATATATATATTGTATGGAATCATCTGCAAATGAACCTTACATTGAAAAATGATGTTAAAATTGATTAAGTGGAAACTATACAGACCCACAAAATTATCTCATAAGTTTTCCTTTAGACTATGACGACTCGCCCTTATCCATTTCGCAAACTGCTCGGTCGCCCATGCCATTTCGCAGACTAGGCCGACCACTTCTATCAATTTCGCGAAATAGCCGACAGCCTCTGGCAATTTCGCGAAATGACCGGCAAATTCTTGAATTAGCCAATCATTTTAAACCGAAGTGGAACCATCTATTTAAAACGAAGTTTGCCAATTCGCTAGATGGCCGATTTCAGGCTTTGATTGTAACATATACATTAAACAAATGTGATAGTGAACACCCAATACTTTTTGATCAAGCCATGCTGCAAAGGAAAACCAAACTAGTAATTCGATTAGGAACTACGCCTTCTTTCAGTTTATGTCAAAAAATAAGTATAAGGAGCAATCTCTATATTGAAATTGTCACAAACTTAGAAAATTTCCATATAAATGTCAAAGTTTGACATATCATATTTGGATTTTTCGAGTTCATTAAGCATAAGTCAAATAAGTAATTGGTGAAATTAGCTATAATTCTATGTTCACTTATTTTCAGCTTCGATTGCTTAAGCGTTGTTTTTTTAAAACTGGATATTTTAATCATACACATAGAAATATATTAATTTCTTTTGTAAAAGGATCTAATAAGCTTTCTTGTAAGTATGGTAATATTTTCACGTAAAAATGTTACTACATTAATCAATCTAAAGTTCACTGTGTTCAGTTGTGCTCAGTAAATTGTTGTAGGCAATTGCTCTCTTAATAATGATCTGAAGAAAAGCCTCAATATAGATTCTTAAAATATATTAAATAAATAAAAGACCAAATTTAAAATAGAAAGAAAAAGAAAGTTTACAAAATTGGCGACGGTTTCATTTTAGAATCAGATTTTATTTATTTATATATATTTTTTTCATTTTAGAAAGAGTTTACAAATTCGAAATAAATCAAAAAAATATATTTTTTAAAGATTGACTAGTTAATTTACAAATAAAAAATGTCAATAGCGTGATCAATATAAGCGTGAAAACCTACACCGTTTTAAAAAGTTTTTTTTCATGAATTAACATTTATTATTTCCAGGGCACTCTGCTATCATCCGTAACTCCTGTCTGTTATACTAATTATCGTGATTTAAATACTGGGTATAAGATAAGCTAGGACATATACTAGATACATAACAAGTTAAAAAAAAAGGTAAAGAAAGAATTTTTTCTTCCGAAAGGACCACGTCATAAAAGTCAAGCAGTTTTGAAAAGCCTCGTGAAGTAACCGTCAAATATTTGGATAAAATTGTCGCTATATATTTCTGCATTTACAGGTGCTAGAAACACCCAGCAACAAATTGTAATACTGGTTAACACTAGAACCGCAGGAAATTTTACTCAATTTTATAAAAAATATTTCACACCAGAAATTTTATTTTAAACTATTTAACTTATTTATTTAAATTAATTTTGGGTGGCATATATTTAACTTACGAGCAGGGAAGACCGAGCTATGCTCGGTCAAAATTAAATTTGAGTGCAAATATCATGACCCATGACCAAAATGACCCACTAATTGAATTTTCTTGAACATGTGACTTAGCCCAACAGTCTTCCCGTGCCCGAAAACCATAGGATGCAAAATTTAGTGTAAATAGTCTGAGCCATTTTTAAGATAAAATAGCTTGACCCATAATGACCCATGACCAAAATTACCCACTAATCGAAATTTCTCGAACATGTGACCTAGTCTAATAGTCTTCTTGTTCCCTAAACCTGTAGGGTGTTAAATTTATTTCAAATCCTCTGAACCGTTTTTAAGATAAAATTGCTTGACACATAATGACTCATACCAAAATGACCCACTAATTGAATTTTCTCGAACATATGACCTAGCCCAACAGTCTTCTCGTGCTCGAAAACCATTGGATGCAAAATTTAGTGTAAATTGAGCCGCTTTTTAGATCTTGACCCACAATGACCTAGAAATGACCCACTAATCGAATTTTCTCGAACATGTGACCTAGCCCAATGATTTTCGCGTGCCCGAAACTCGTAGGATACAAAATTTAATCAAAATCGTTAGAGCCGTTTTTTAGATAAAATTAATTTGACCCGCTTTGACCCAAAAATGACCCACTAATCGAAAGTTCTCGAACATGTGACCCAGCCCAATAGTCTTCTCGTACTCGAAAATAGTGGAATACAAAATTTCGTCAAAATCGTTTGAACTGTTTTTTAGATACAATTAGCTTGACCATGACCCAAAATGACCCAAAATGACCCACTAATTGAATTTTCTCGAACATGTGACCTAGCCCAACAGTCTTCCCGTGCCCGAAAACCTTTGGATGCAAAATTTAGTGTAAATTGAGCCGCTTTTTAGATCTTGACCCACAATGACCCAGAAATGACCCACTAATCGAAGTTTCTCGGACATGTGACCTAGTCCAATGATTTTATCGTGCTCGAAACTCATAAGACACAAAATTTAATCAAATCGTTTGAGCCGTTTTTTAGATAAAATTAATTTGACCCGCGTTGACCCAAAAATGACCCACCAATCGAAAGTTCTCGAACATGTGACCCAGCCCAATAGTCTTCACGTGCCCGAAAATAGTCGGATACAAAATTTCGTCAAAATCGTTTGAACCGTTTTTTAGATACAATTAGCTTGACCGTGACCCAAAATGACACACTAATTGAATTTTCTCGAACATGTCACCTAGCCCAACAGTCCTCTCGTGCTCGAAAACCATTGGATGCAAAATTTAGTGTAAATTGAGCCGCTTTTTAGATCTTGACCCACAATGACCCAGAAATGACACACTAATCGAATTTTCTCGGACATGTGACCTAGCCCAATGATTTTATCGTGCTCGAAACTCATAGGACACAAAATTTAATCAAAATCGTTTGAGCCGTTTTTTAGATAAAATTAATTTGACCCGCGTTGACCCAAAAATGACCCACTATTCGAAAGTTATCGAACATGTGACCCAGCCCAATAGTCTTCTCGTGCTCGAAAACCATTGGATGCAAAATTTAGTGTAAATTGAGCCGCTTTTTGGATCTTGACCCACAATGACCCAGAAATGACCCACTAATCGAATTTTCTCGAACATGTCACCTAGCCCAATTATTTTCGCGTGCCCGAAACACGTAGGATACAAAATTTAATCAAAATCGTTAGAGCCGTTTTTTAGATAAAATAATTTGACCCGCTTTGATCCAAAAATGACCCACTAATCGAAAGTTCTCGAACATGTGACCCCGCCCAATAGTCTTCTCGTACTCGAAAATAGTGGAATACAAAATTTCGTCAAAATCGTTTGAACTGTTTTTTAGATACAATTAGCTTGACCATGACCCAAAATGACCCAAAATGACCCACTAATTGAATTTTCTCGAACATGTGACCTAGCCCAACAGTCTTCCCGTGCCCGAAAACCTTTGGATGCAAAATTTAGTGTAAATTGAGCCGCTTTTTAGATCTTGACCCACAATGACCCAGAAATGACCCACTAATCGAAGTTTCTCGGACATGTGACCTAGTCCAATGATTTTATCGTGCTCGAAACTCATATGACAAAAATTTAATCAAATCGTTTGAGCCGTTTTTAGATAAAATTAATTTGACCCGCGTTGACCCAAAAATGACCCACCAATCGAAAGTTCTCGAACATGTGACCCAGCCCAATAGTCTTCTCGTACTCGAAAATGGTCGGATACAAAATTTCGTCAAAATCGTTTGAACCGTTTTTTAGATACAATTAGCTAGACCATGACCCAAAATGACCCAAAATGACCCACTAATCGAATTTTCTCGAACATGTGACCTAGCCCAATGGTTTTCTGGTGCCCCAAAACGGTAGGATACGAAATTTCGTCAAAATCGTTCGAGCCGTTTTTAAGATAAAATTTGCATATATAACCACACACGCGATTTGCTCGTATTAGAATATATGATTAAAAAAAAAAATTCTGGGGGGAATCAACTACTCATTTGGTACGGGTCAAAATGACCCGTCGTCGTGGTTCTAGTGTTAAATGCTCATTAGAATAAGTAAAAATATTCTGAAAATTTGTTTAGCTTATCAAATTAGATAATGGAGAGGTCGACTTTCGAAGACAATACTGTGCAAAAATGAAATTGCTTCTGAATTGAAACTATAGACTTCTATATGAAGTTTATCAACTGAACATGGATATTACCATGAAAAATGTCCATTGGCTCTTTTTTTCGGAATTACTGTGGTGCAACTTTAAGTTTTTTAGCTTAAAATTTGTTTAGCCTATCAAATTGGATAATGGAGAGGTCGACTTTCGAAAACAATACTGTGCAAAAATGAAATTGCTTCTGAATTGAAACTATAGACTTCTATATGAAGTTTATCAACTGAACATGGATATTACCATGAAAAATGGTCATTCGCTCTTTTTTTTTCGGAATTACTGTGGTGCAACTTTAAGGTTTTTTTTTTTTATATTTACACAAACTTTAATAAATATCGATTTCTATAAGTATCTAATATATGAATCTAAAATTTCATCCGATTTCGACATGTAATGTTTCAGTTATGCTTACAAAAAGTTACTGAAATTGCAGTTTGTTTTGATTTTTTTTTAAATGAAGTTAATATTAGGACACATCAAAACTTTAAATGTTTATAATTCGTAAACGTCTTGAACAAATTATATATCGTTAGGTATCTGAAGGCAAAATTTACCGACATATCCAAAGATTATGTTAAAATTGTGTGTTCGAATTGAAAATCTCAAGTTGCGATGCCTCGCTAACCCTAAAATAATTTGACCCGTTTTGATCCAAAAATGACCCACTAATCGAAAGTTCTCGAACATGTGACCCAGCCCAATAGTCTTCTCGTACTTGAAAATAGTGGGATACAAAATTTCGTCAAAATCGTTTGAACTGTTTTTTAGATACAATTAGCTTGACCATGACCCAAAATGACCCACTAATTGTTCAACATAAATTACCAGAAGATATAATCCGGCATCCAATGGCGATTTTCATCTTTCTGTTTGACAATTTGGCAATTAAATTGTAAAAGATGTTCTTTTATTTTTATTTTTCCCTGAATTGTTTTGGGCCGATGGTACATATATGAAATCTACGTTTAATAGAAATGTATTAAAAAAAAACATCAGACTATTCAAATTTAATTTTATAACTGATAACATATTTTTTTATATATATAAATTAATTGATATTTATTGTATGTAGCCAATTCGATTTTCTTATGGTAAATCCATGTTAAGCGAATCGCATTCTTTAAAAATATAGAATTTCCATATCGGTAATATTAAGTAAAAACTCTATCGATTTTTGTTTTACAATATGATAGAAATAGACCGAAGGTCTATTAACCTGACATCATTAAACACTGGAGCATTTTCCAGATAAATTATTGATGCTTTAAAGCTAAATGTAGCTCTCAAATTATGAGACAAATTCACCAGCAAGCTTCAAGCATTAAAGAGGAGAAAATGAAAGAAAAGCAAAAACTGGATTTTCCCTAGATGCTATCCGAAATTCCTATTGCACCTAAGTGAAAGGGATTGAGAACGGAATGGAGAACATTCGTATGTTAAATAATATTTAGTATATATGATTGTTAACAACTGATCAATATTGAACAAATTACAAACATTCTATAGCTTTCATAGTTTAAAACAAAATATTCTGTAACCTATAATTTTATCTTGTGGCTTATAATTTGTACCTTGGGTTTAAAAAATAATGTATGAATTGTTGCATAATAACGACGGTGAATTCGTGTGTACTCATTCAGTTAAATTTACGATATAGATTAAAACTTGAACAATTTACCAGACCTTTGTGAATTTTATGCACATTCGAAATTTGGAGTGTAATTTCTCAGGCCCCAGTTTGAATTTAAAAAAATAGGCCTATTCATTACTTCTTTCTTACAAAGGTCTATATTTGCGGTATGTTATATTGATGATGTTATATTACTGATCGAGCCATTGACGAGAAATCGTGTTCGATTCACTCTCAGATTGGAGAGGATTTATAGTAATGTTCGCGCTTATCATCAGCTTAGTAATTTATTTTACATTTCCTTAAAAGATCTTTTAACGTTTCAAAAAAAAAAAAAAAAAAAAAAAAAAAACAGAAAAAATTAGAAAGAGAAACAAGTAGACAAAGCAAATGTTGAGCATTTTGTAAAATTTCATTATATTTTTTAATCAAATAACTCATATTTATGAATTCAAAAGATAATAGATTTTGGAAGTAATAGTTTTATATGCATTTGCCGCAGAGTTAGTACACTTGTACATTGGTCTATAGTTTTCATCACAGATTTTTCAGTAAGATTTTTTGTTTTCTCCAAGACTAACGTCGCGTCGGTGTCATTAACAAAAGCTTATTTTTCTTCTTTTTAACATAAATATTGTTTTCGATTCTGTTGCATAGTTGAGTGTTGTAGCTATTAGGAAACATTATAGTATACTGAACTGTGGTGAAAGTGTGTTGTTGGCAACAATGAGTTACTTTATCTGATGTTACCTTATGTAAAAACGTTGCTTTTGCTAAAATTCTGATAAAATACTATAATAAAATGTGTGTATTTGTTACATAGTACATTGACAAAAATGACACTTTCAAATCTGAGTAAGTCGATGTTTTCAGTTTGTTATGAAACTTTTTGTTTCAAATATAATGACCCAATGATTCAATTCTGAAATACCAGAAATACTCAGCATATTGAAACATGGACATACTCAAAACTGAGTACATAGAGGTCAGTTCATACTCATTTTTGAAATATGGACATACTAAAAAAAAAAAAAAATAGAATCAATTCAAACTCATTTTTGAAACCTGGACATTGGACATACTCAAACGTGAACACATGATGTTTCATTCTTGAGTGTGTTCCTTTTATCAAAAATGAGTATATACATGTTTCAAATTGAGTCCTTTTGACTATGCGACATACTCAGATTTGAGTATTTTTTGCTCAGTTTTCAAAATGCCGTTTTTAGAGTGCAGTTTCCTATAGTGACTGAATTGGTTACTTAATGTTTATGCTTTGGTTCATGAATTATTTCGAACATTACATTTAAATTTAAGATTTTGGAACTAATTTTCAAATATCATGTATGAACTGGAAGTAATTTTTTACGTCGATTTCCAACAGTAGATGAATGTAAAATCCGTCGTGGGTTTAAAGTCCTCCAAGTTACCTGTGAATTACACCTCTGGGGGTGCCTAGTCTGGTGAAGGTCTCGTCACCAGATCAAGGTTCTAAATTACGAGACCAACTCGAGTAGCGATGGCATGACGTATGGATGAGCGAAGCATCGAGGAAATAGTAAATATCACAGCATCTCAGATCCGTCCGGCATGACTTCGCTACACTGCGCAGTGCTGAACCGCCTCATCCAAAATCAATTAGCAACCGGCAAACATAGAAAAAGCAATTAAAGCAGTAAGACGCACTACAGCCACGTCGGCCTATAGATTTAACAAACACATCTTCGCCAATCGGAGAGCAGGCGAATCTTCACCCCGTTGCCAGGTATCAACTCGTTAAGCTAGGCAAAAGCCTGGCAGGTAGGGGCCTGGTTAGCGGTCTATAGAAAAAAAACAGTAGTAGAATGTAGGTAAAGATTAGAACATATAACTTACATGTTTCAAAATAGTTATCTTATAATAAACAATCGCTTTGTTTATCACACGGATGAATTCGTTTAAATCTAAATTAAACAAATATAAGAAAATGATTTATATTTTTCAAGTACTAAAACTAGACAATGTTATATTATGATGTATTTAATGCAAGCAACCAATTATTATAAACATAAAAAAGAATGCCAAAACTTTAAGTTTAATAATAGAATGTTTCTATAAATGTATGGGGTCTTCAGATTTGAAATGGTAACGTTTAATATAGTGAAATGTTTAATGAAGAAATCGGCTGAATGTTTGTTTCATTCATCAGTTTCAAAAGTACTATTTGGCTAATGATGTTTAGATTTATAAAACACAATGTAAACACATTGGTAATTTGTGTTACTAAATAGGTGCAATAATTTAAATCACAGTTTTAAAACATTAAAACTATTAGATGTCAAATTACAGGAGTTTTTAGCTAAACATTAGTCTTCCTCAGCTGATAACAAGCAGTCGAGAAACGCAGTTCCAAAGGAGCGCACTGGACAGGTCGAAAATGGGCGAAACCAACCAACTATGAAATGGAGACAGCGAATGAAGTTGGGATAATACCACTAAACGCTGGGAGGGGGGGGGGGGTCAGCAAAAACCAAAAACACCAGTGACAACAAATACATTATACCAAATACGAGGGATCTGATAAGACAATATATCATTACATACATTATCACCTCCTTTCAAAATTTCTAGGGACTCTCTGCAATACAAATTATCAATGTGTTTACAATGTGTTTTATAAGTTTGATAAGGTGAATTTGACGTTCATATTATATGGAATTTTCTATATATTTTTAGAGGTTTAGATATAAAATTTTTAAATCCCTAGCTTTAAGAAACTGAATGATCTTAGAACTCCAACCAAATAGCACAAAATACTCGGTTTTTTCGTTCCCTCCTTTTTCACTAGGTAAGTAGTGGAAATAACCCCACTGCTTTCTGCCTTCAATCAAATTTCAACAGGTGTTACACCCCTCTGTTTGTCATTGTGAATATTTCTCCAGTTACTGAAAAAAATCTCTGTTTCTCTTTCTGTACTGTCCAGAAAAGTCCCATACATTACCCCATCCATCACTGAGTGAGACATCCCCTTGACAGCACACCAACCCATTTAGGGGAAGAAAAATCCTTTCAGCCCTAATCCTATCATACTTCAAAATCATTTAGAGCTATTACGCGTTTCAGAGCTTTCGGATGATTCCGGCTATTGCGGGATTCAAAAGGTTAACCTCACATGGAAACTTTAACGATTTAAAATTAAACATTAATATTTAAAGTAATAAATTTTATATTATTTTAAACTTTTATATTTAGTAGTTTATATCTTGATATTTTTAAGATATATATTTTATGTAAGAATTTACATAGATGTATGACTAAAGAAATAATGAACATGGAATCTATAAAAACAATTGAAATAAAAGAAAAGCTATAACAATAATTTACAGAAATATTTACTCTATCTGTAGGATAAAATTAATTTATTATTTGTATTGCTAATGATTTTCATACGCTTGAAAATTTTGTCTTAAAGTTTCACATATTTCCATTTTTAAGCATGCTAGATAAAATTTTAGAGCTTTCAAAGAATTTTTCGAGCGGATATCTGTTTCCTTTATCGTAGATTAATAATTAAATTTAAGGCATGAATAAGGTTTTCCAGTTAGTTTAAGCTGATTTGCAAATTTGTTTAATGAAGTGACTGAGTTAATTATCTTAATTGCGTTTTCTCAATATCATGGTAGTAATTTTTTCGTTTTATTTAATTAATTATAATGTTTCGCTATTTAGGTTGATTTTTTTTTCTATAATTAATTATAAGCACGCAAATCGTACAAAATTATAATGACATAATTGTTGAATTTTAGTAGGTTTTATCAGTTTTTAAAAATTAAAAACTGCGTATTGTTTTTTTTTTTGAAATATCAATTTCATTACAATATTATTTGGAAATTAAATATTTGTTTGATGATATATTTAAATCAGTAACGCTAATTTTATTGAAGTTTGTATATTTTTGTACATAAAATTGAATAAACAATATAAATATTATTTTTTAAAAGGTCTGTTCAAGATTTAAATTCATTACATTTTTTCAGGTATTAAGTGACGCAAATAAAGTATTTAAATACCTACAATAGTTTATAAAGAGAAAAATAACAATACATAAATACATAAATATGAAAAAAAAGTATTCGCATAGTCAAACAAGTCATTCATGCAAATACATTTATACGTAGAAATTGTACAATATGCATACATATGATAATTTATATTTAAATGAAGTAGAAATACAAATTGGTTTTTAAATTGTATTTGTAATTCCATTTCTAACAGTTTTTGATTTGACATGTCAAGAGACAAACTATTGGTGAGGTACAAAATACATTATGTGATTAGAGCATCGCTATATTTAAAGGGAAAAGCGCATTCTGTGAAATCCACACTTTCCACACGAAAATCCTCTCTTTGCGAATGCTTCAACTTTTTTTGAAGGCTTCTACCCTCAGAAACGGGAAACGTGTTTAGCCCTTTTTTTTTTGAGAACTCATGTTTTCACTTCTAAAAATGCATATTGTTTCGTAAAAGTTAAAAGAGAGCTTGGATACAGTTATATTTATTACCGATTGAAATTTCAAAGAGCTCGGAAGATGAGAACAATTTTTTATTGCTATATTAAAGGAGCCAACACGAAAACAAACAAACAAACAAAAAGGGAGAAGAAAACATTTCATTTACAACTAGATAAAAAAAAATATTTTTGCACAAAATTTTTACACGGGCTGTCAAACCGTTTTATTTATAACCAATAAATATTTCAAAGAGTTCGGACAAAAAGAACAAGCAAATGAGCGCTTTTATCACTAAACATCAGTATTTTTTCGCGAATTTTTCATTTTAAAATATGATTTCATACAAAATCGGGTTAAAGATATAAAATGATGAAAACTTTTTTTATTTAATTATGATTTTTTTTTTTAAATTTATCATCACTGGCTCGGGCAACACCGGGCGGGTCAGCTAGTAAATGTTACAAGTACGTAGCTAATGTAATTTCCACCATTTATCAACCGCAGGTTCTCAGAATGACTAAGTTAAACGACATTCACCGCCATGAATCTTTGATAAGAATCAAATTTTTGAATATCTATTATTGACATAATATCATTTTTTTAAATTACCATATGGACATATATTTCATAGATTCTCCTGTATTGTATTTGAAAAATCATACGATTTGGCAGCTGGTAGAGGATATATCAGCAATAGATTTGTGATTTAGGTATAAATAAAAAGTTTTTGTGTACAATTAATATTTTGAATGTACGAGAAAAGAAAAAAAAACAATTTATTTGCATAAAATAAATCCACCTTTCTGAGAAAATTACAGAAATATTAGAAATACGCCTACTTTAGTGACTATATATAAGCCTTTTTAATGTTTTGTAAAATTTTAGCATTTAATAAGAATTAGGACTAAGAAAGTCTTTCTGAATGAGTTTGGTAAGATAGCACACAAAAAAGAAAAAAACATAAAAAAATAATATGAAGAAAAGAATATTTTAAGCTTTTAATAATATTACACACATTAAAGACATTTTAACTCAAAATATACAAATTAAATATCTCAGAAGCGTTACAAACTTTCACAAACTGTTAAATGCAAAATATATCAGAATTTGCAAGTTTTGATTTAACCTAGATCTTCTTAAAGCTAAAATTACTATCTAATTCGCCCTCCTTCCCTTCACTTCGATGCTAGACAAAAGTCCCTTTTTTCATGTTAACCCATCTAGTGTTTTCGACATGAATTATGCGGCACTTACACCATTTGGCTATGAGTCTATTAATATACGTAAATGCGCCATGTCTTTTAGGTAGATTTCAATACAAAAAAGTATAAAGCTACCTATTGCAGCCGTTCGGAGGAAAGCAGTTCCGGAAAATTTCGATATATTTTCACCGATCATGACCCCCAGACCCCAAAACCACCCTCCGTTCAAATGTTGATTTATATATATATAGATATATCCATATATATATATATAGATATATCCATATATATATATATATATATATATGACCTATGCCATAAGATAACGCTCGTATTTATAAATCGATTTTGATGAAACTAATTGTGTGTATTAAGCTCACCAATGTCTCGACCGAGTTCGTTGCCCACCTTGGTCCGCCATTTTGTTTCAAGATGGCGGCCATTTAAAAATTTAAAACTAAAATAAATATACAAAAAAGTTAAAAATTCAAATTTATTTTTTAATTACGTATTAGACATTGATACAAGGATTCCAGAGCATTTTTTGGTTTACCTCTATCTTAAAAAATGGCTGAGATAGAGCAGTTTGAAATTCTAGGGTGGCTGACATTTTGAAACAAAACAGCACATTAACGCGATTACTCGCAAATTATTTTCTTTCATTGTTGTAATAATTTTCCCAATCATACGCATAAAACTATATATTCATATCCGTTAGCGACAAAATTGGCGACATTATTGGCGACAAAATTGGCAAAATTGGCGACACTTGGCGAAATATGTCCAAATTTGGCGACCAAAATAAGTCTTCATAAATGAAGCCAATTTGTCTATTGCTCAATAATTTGGCGAATTTCTTATTCAAATTCAGTATTAACGAATCTTTTGTAAACGTTTTTTTGCAATTTAGCTTGCTGTTACGAGTAACATTAGCTAAAATTTTAAAACGAAGATATAGGTATAGCTACCTTTTCCTCCCGGTACAGGCCGGAAGGACTTTTTTAGCTTGCAGGCTATCAAAGCCTGAGAGTTAATGTGCTCGCCCGTTCTGTATGTACGTATGTACGTAACGCGATAACTCTTGATAGAAATAACCGTTTTGCTTCAAACTTTGTTTATAGATTGATTGTGATAAGGCGCTTCACTTATTAGTTTTGGGGGTTCATTGGTTAAGTATAAAAGTGGGAAACGGGGGGCTAACCCCCCTAAATTTAGATAAATGGATTTTTCATGCAGAAATATCCCATTTTCTTCAAATTTTGTACATAGGTTCATTTTGATAATGCTCTGCTGTGAATAGTTAAAGGGGGTTCATTGGTTAAGTATAAAGGGGGAAAGGGAGGGGGGATATCTCCCCCCTTAATTTAGATAAATGAATTTATCATGCAGAATTATCCGATTTTCTTCAAATTCTGTATATAGGTTTATTGTGATAATGCGCTTCTCTGAATAGTTTTGGGAGTTCATTGGTTAAGTATAAAAGGGGATAGGGGGGGGGGTAATCGCCCCTTAATTCAGATAAATGGATTTTTCATGCAGAATTATTCAATTTGCTTCAAATTTTGTATATATGTTCATTGTAATAAGTCGCTTCATTGAATAGTTTCGGGTGTTCATTGGTTAATTATAAGGGGGGATGATCCCCCTTAATATATTGTCGATTTCTTTATTTTTCGAGGGGCTTATTTCAAATTCTTTGAAATAAGAGTATAATATACAGTTAGTGTGAATAGCCTGTGAGCTCAATGCCCTCAGTTTAACTTGGCAGTTTTCTTTTTATATTCTATTCGCACCACGTTTTGAAAAACTACTCTGCCATACACTTATACTAAGATTATTTCAAGCGAAATATATTATAAAGGAAAAATATTGTAAATTGTGATACGATTGAATCTAAATACAGTAAAACACAGTGTGACGATTCTTGTGCGAACCCATACATCTCCCAGTCAGTGATATGATGGATCCATATTATTCTTAATTTAGATTTGAGATTTGCATGAGAAAACTTATCTGCCTAAATGCAAATATCTTCTACCACAAATCATCTCTGTTCAAATATCCCAAGACATTGCAAACTAACAAAATTTCAATGATTTTCGCAAT
This sequence comes from Maratus michaelseni, assembly GCA_963931845.1. Taxonomy (NCBI): domain Eukaryota; kingdom Metazoa; phylum Arthropoda; class Arachnida; order Araneae; family Salticidae; genus Maratus; species Maratus michaelseni. The sequence goes on along the minus strand of OZ007589.1, from coordinate 450,159,377 downwards.
AGACAAACCATTGCAGAATCCTGTTTAATTTTGATAATGTAAATAAAAAATTAGGTGTATAGTGAGTCATTCATTTCTGAGATTAATTCATAAAAAATTACGAAAAAAAAATCACGAATTGAACATTTCAACTCTTGTTGTATTTATATTTAAGTTTTCTGTACTTTAATAGTTCATATCCAAACCATCTTGTTTAATTTTGTTAATGTAAACAAACACTGAGATGTGTGGTGAATCATTCGTTTAAAATTCGCGAATTCAATATTTAACACCTGTAGTATTAATATTTAATTTTTGTGCATTTTAGTAGTTCATATCAAATCATCGTGTTTAATTTTGATAATGTAAACAAACAATGAGCTGGGTGGTAAGCCATTCATTTCTGAGATTCTCTGAAATTTTGTTTAATGTGATCCGGCAACAATAATAGATTAGTTTTTAACTCCTTGACAGATTAGTGTGTTTCGAAATGTTTCTCGATGTTTTACACGCATTAGCTAAATTTGTTGTTTAAAATGCATCCAGAAGTTTAGCTTTTTGGATATTTTTTTACTAATACATGCAAGATTTTGAGGTATCTCTAGAAAAAGGACGTCGTTTAAATAGAGACCAAATGGGGCTTCACAGAAATAGTGTCAGAGATTAAAGATTATATAACTCAAGGCAACAAGTAGATGCTGCGAATGGCCATGCTGTTGTGCAATGCAAAGAAAACCATAATGTTGGACTCCACTGCTGAGGTCCTACGAATATAAAATGTCAGTTTTGCAAAGCATTCCATTTTTAAGTTAAAAATACATCAGATGGTAAATTTAACTTTTGCTTCCTTAAAGGACGTGCAAAATAAGTTCCCTGCCTCTTTAGAATTCAAAATGATCCACACGATCCATATTACATAATTTTTAATTAAAACATCCGCCAATGTAACAGATCAGTTTATTTTGCCTCAATGGGGGCTGAACTTGCTGAAAACTCACTAGGATGTGTGCGTGATTGTTTTAGAGTACAAGGACAATTTTACCATCGTAATTCTCATTTGCATTCAGAAGAAGGTCAACAGAGAAAATGTGTATCATTACATGTATTAGATACAACACAAGGTGTGCAGGAAAGAATAATGAACTCAATGAAAATTGTTTACCGCATATTTTACGCGAATTAGATGAAATTATGTGACTTAATAATTTTGTTTAAGCATATAAAATGGTTAGTGAGGTTGAACGTGAACAACAGTAGGAGAATGAAATCTTCCAATGCTCCAAGTAAATATGATTTTACGTCGAGATTGTCACTCGATCGAACGCCTCTAGAGTTTGTCAACATCTCATGAAGTAGTTATGATGTTTCAAAATGATGATGGGAAACCACCTTTTGAACACGATATAAGAGTATATCCACAAAACAGTGACCAATCATATTTGAATCCAAATATCTAAGTGCAAATCTCGATCTGATGAAAAATCCAATTTTATTTTTCTCTATAGTGAACCAGGATGTTATCCAGAATTATCATATAACCATATCCGAGAGCTTCAGTTCGGACTAGATCAAAACGTAGCATGCTTCAATATAGGATTGCAATATTATGAATTCAATATGAATCGCGAATATGAATTCAATCCGATTTTAGTTGGAGGAAAATTAACTCAACAATATACGGTAGATTCGTACTTACAAGTGGAGGTCAACCATCATAATTATGTTCTCTAAAACCAAGCAAAGAATTGAGCTGAAGAATATAGTGGCTTACTTGAGTTTGTTGAACGAGGTGATTCAAAAGCTTGAGTTCAATTTAGAAGAGCAGTTATTTTACCATCTGCATTTCAACGATCGAAACGAACCATGAAATTATGCTTCAACGATGCAATGACAAGTGTCACTAAAATTGGAAAACCTGACATATTTTGTGGTTTCCGATGTAATCCAAAGTGACGGGAAATAACTGAAAACTTACGACAGACAAGAGACAAAGAGAACAGACAACAATAAGCGACCTACCTGGTATTGATATTTCTAAACTGATTGAATTAATGAAAGACATTATTGAATAAGAAATGTTTGGCTAAATTTTTCGTTGTGTGCATACTGTAGAAGTTTAAAAAAGAGGATTACCGCATACCTATATTCTTATAATTTTAGTTGAGCTCCACAAATTTCGTTAAGGGGTCAGGTAACCTTTAAAGTGTGAGAAATTAGAAAAAATTTTTATTAGCTTATAATTAAATATGATTGTTTAGGAACAATTTAAAATAAACCCCATGCAAAAATTCACTTTAGAAGAGGAGTTATGTCTAAAACAGTCTGAGCTTTTTGTATATGATCAAAGGACAGTTTGATCTTTGAAGTCAATTTTCTCAAAACGACAATTTTGGTCATTGCGCGCACGATTTAAGAAAAATTATTGGTTAGAATTTCATGAAATTTTGACTGAATGTCTTAACCAAACAGATGCACAAAATGACCTACGATTATGTTTCTCAAGTAACAAGTTTAGAATTTTTGACTACTTTTGTAGTAAAAAAAACTCTATATTTCGAATTTTTCTAAAAAAAAAATTTTTTTCTCAAGAACTACTCATTTTATTTTTTTCATCGTAGGTCATTTTGAGAACACATTATATATGTACTCATTAAAATTTTTTTGAATGGTTTTAGCAATTCAAATGTGAAAAATCGTGCGCGCAGTACATGCAAGAATAATTCTTTCGTAAAAAATTTATTATATTTTAAATTAAATTTAAAAGCTTTATATGAGTGTAAACATTTTTGGAGAATTTTAATTTATAAAATAAACCTTTATTAATATGCATTTAAAATTTTATAATTCAAAGTCAAATAGTTACGGAGTTATGATAATTCTTACAGAGGTCTCCTTTTCATGTATTTTGTGAGTTCAAAGTTTATTAACCATCTCAATTTGAATGATTGATTAAAGCAGAGCTACAAAATACAAATACATAACTTAATATTACAATAGAGCAATTTCATTAAAATGTCTGCCCAAAGTCATATAATATTCATACAGAATATAACAATTTCCATTAAGAAAGGTTACTATTTTTAAATAAACTTTAGTACCGGAATTTTAAATATCAATGTCTTGTTTTCACTATTAATTTTTATTTCGTGCAATTTTTAGCTGATATCTATATTATAAAGGCCAAACGTGTCCGTGCGAAACGCTGACGTCCTTTTGCGAATGGCAACAGTTGACGATGAATTTTCGGATTTATGATTTTTCACTACTGCAATTTTTTTTTATTTCTAAATATCGCACATTTTCAAATTTTACACCGTTATATAGGGGAAAAAATCTACTTACAAATGCAATTTGTTTGAAAGCTGTATTTTAATTGACTGATTTATTATAGCATTTAAATTAAATTTCAAGCATGATTTTATTAAAAAAAATATCTCTATCGCTTGCAGACGATTACAAAATATTAATTCGTTTTCACTTTAAACAATATAAACAATTCAGCATTTGTTTCCATCTAACATCCCATAACGAAATTAAAACTTCAATAAGCAATCAATAAAATAGTATAAATGAAACACAAATTTAACAGACATCTAATTGAATTAAGCCCCTGAAATTTTCAGAATTAAAAAAAAACTGCCGTAGATAATGAAATTTTTAACAATTCCTTCGGCTATTAACTTCTGGCATGAGGCCAATACGAAATTACCTCTATAAATGTTAAAATTTCATAATAATATATAATTGACATATTTCATATACAAATGCTCTTCGGTGTTTTTAGGGGACAATAAAAAAAAAAGGAAAAAATCTATTGGAGTTTTCAAAAAATATATATGATAATAATAATAATAATAATAATAATAATAATAAATGGTTTTAGCATATATTCTCTATCCCGGGAAGCCCGGGTTGGATGCCCTAGTTTTTTTTATAAAAGATGAATAGAGCCAATCGGATTTTTTGGTGATAAAATGTATCCCACTCCTTATAAATGTACACATACTTTTTATACATAAAAAATCGCTATAAATGTTTTAAAAAGTCAATTACGAAAGTGTAGAGCATCCTTGTAACATGTGAAATGTAAGGAGTATATAAGAATGAATAAATTTACAAAATATACAATAAAATCAATTGTTAACTTTAAATTAAAATGTAATTATTGCTTAATGTGATAAAAAAACACAAAAAACAAACAAAAGGTTTTTTTTTTTTTTTTTTTTAAATAGACTACATATGTTTCCTTCGCTCAAACGGCGACAACTTTTGATCGAAATGATAAATGAAATATTCTATCAAAGTTTTTGAAAATGATAAACATAAATCACGGGATCACATGTCCAATACAAGCAGGTGCTTAAATTGGACAAACTGGAAAACGTGAAAATTATTATTTAATTTTTATTTTCATTGCTTTTCAATCTGTAAAGCATCGCGTGCCAAATTTTAGGTAATTAAAAAGAACCCGATAACTTTCACAACGAATCGGCTTCTTTTAAAATACCTGCAATTTTGCACGCGATGCTTTACATATTAAACAAGTTGGAAATTGTACGTCAAACGTGACAAATGAAGTGCGTTCGTACTATAACTAGTTACATAAATATTCAGATCTTTTCTGATTTTTAATTCTGTGAAATGAATTATATTGTCTGAAGATTAATTTCTGTAATAAAATAAGTACCTCGGTCGCTTGACGATTAAACTTCGGAAGCTCTTATAACAAAAAAGCTCCGATTTAAAAAAAAAAAATCAAACTTCTTAATAAATATTTTTATTAATATCTCCTAAAGTTTTGATTCGATTTTAATAAAATTTGAAATGTCTCGACAAAATTCTGCAAAGATAATATATTTTAAATTGCAAACCATTCGGATGGGTAGTTTTTGCGTTGTTATATGCGGACGGACGGACAGACAGGCGGACAGACAGACGGACGGACGGACGGACAGACAGACGGACTGACCAAGCGACGACAATAGGTGCTACGTATTTATATAATTACGAACGCACCTAAAAAGTAATCAAAATCAAAATCAAATAATAATTTTCAAGTTTTTCAGTTTGACCAATTTCAGCACCTTGTTGCGAAACACGTGGGCGGCGTTTAATTTGTATTTTTGATGTGTGTCCGTCTTGTGTATGTGAAATAAAATCAAGAGAAAGACAATTACTACAGTTTCTTAGATTATACCTTCATAATCACGTCTCTAGATTAAGTAGAATTAATAGAATAATAGTATTGCTTCCAGTTTGTTAATTGCTCTCCCTTCATGAGTGTTTTCATCACACCTGCTTGCATTAGATATGTGATCTCGTGATTTATGTTTATCATTTTCAAAAAATTTGGGAGAAAATTTTATTTATCATTTTGATCTGAAGATGTCACCGTTTGAGCGAATGAACCATATGTAATCTATATTAAATGTATTTTTAAACCAATTTAAGCACCTGCTTGCATTGGACATGTGATCTCGTGATTTATGTTTATCATTATAAAAAAATTGCGAGATTATTTTATTTATCATTTTGATTTGAAGATATCGCCATTTGAACGAATGAAACATATTTAATCGATATTAAAAGGTATTTTTAGACCTTTTATGTTATTTTTTTAATCACTTTTAGCAATAATTAATTCAAATAATATTTTTATCGGAAGCCTTTAATCGCCCTAATTATTTTGATATATAGAAACCGGTTTATTACGTCAATAATATCATACGACAGATGTACTCTTACATAATTGAAATAAATCGAAGCAAGGAACAATAAATAGTAATAAGAGAGTTATTTTAAATATGCTTAATATGTCTACCATCGGAAACAATATATAAATGCTCGTCCGTATACACATGCATTACTGCAAATGTTTGACACTATAAGCATACTTAAGTTGAATTTTACATTAAAATAATTTGCCCTGACATAAATGTGTTCCGTTGATCAATAAATGTACATTTACCCCATTATGCCCCACTTCTACAAATGTAGTGACGTATTTAAATTTCATATTGGATAGCGAAATGCTTATATTTTACTTATTTCAAGAAGTTGATTCTAAACGCATGACATTATTTCATACTAAATCGAAGTATTCTGTAAGAAACACAACTGTAATTGACTTTTCTTCATTATCTCTCATAGTGCACGGGACAGGGCCGGTTACTTTCAAGTTTTACCTCTGGATTGTGCTCCAGTCACAATCTTTTAATAGCACATAATTGTTTTATAAATCTAACAGGGTAAAGCACTTATTCCACAATTGAAGCTTAATGTGTAAAAAGCTGTCTTCATTTTATCTGGACATTAGTTTGAAACTTTTATTTAAATATGTATTCAAATTTATGCTAAATATTCTTACACATGACCGTTATTTTGAACAATGAGCATATATAATATAAAAATATTCAGAATTACGAACATTTTATTACTTACCCATCATACGTAGTATAGGGTAAATCTTGTCTTGAAAATCGAAAAAAAAATTTTGACGGATTTACACGTTTCAGACACTGGAGATTCCGAAAAACATATTTTTAGAAAAAAAAATTTGCCGTCCGTCTGTGTGTTTGTGTGTCTGTGTGTGTGTCTGTGTGTCTGTAGATGCTCTATCTCCCAAAAAAATTGAGATAGAGACTTGCAATTTGGTATGTACTCAGTACGTAATAATGGGAAGAAGCCTATTTCATTTCAATAACCTCGATTAACCGGAAATATTTTTTCGGACTCTCGAAATATTCGTTCTGATAAAAGGTATATAAAAATTTTCGAAATTGTTTATTTTAAGAAATGAATATAAAAGACAGTAAAAAAATATAAATTTTGCATAAAGCATGAAGTCGATCGGATAATGAGTTGCCGAGATATTTGGAATCCTATTTTCCACACTCTTTGATTTTTCATGACCCTGTATTTCATCCAAATTTCACTTTAAAGATATATTTTAATTGGAAATTTGACGTTTAATCAGATGCAATAAACCGCCAGTTAATAGAATTATTATTTTTGGAGTTATAAGGAAAAACCTCTTTCAAGCAATTCAGTAATCAAGCCTTTAAAGTTTATGACGTCATCAAGCCACGATTTTATTTGAATTGCAATGCATTTTATAAGTAGTTTACACATTTTTATTTTAACATTTTACATTATGCATATCCATGATGGGTAAGTATTACGGTGGCCCCCAACGACTAGTTTTTCATATGTTATTTCGTTTCCAGAATGTGAAAATCGGAGCTCTGAATGCATTTTTTTCCCAACTTACAGTGAAAGTTAGATGAAATGTGTCGAAAAGGAATTGCTACATCATGCATTTTGTCAAATCACAAAATAGCTTACTTTTTGTTGCATAAAAATGTCATTGGTTTAAAGACAGATACAATTTTTATTTTATCATTTTGATTTTGATTTCTCGTATAAGCATCTTTCTCTGATGCGTTCGTAATAGATTTGGAAATTCAAATTCATATATTTTTTTATTACCCACTTCCTCTTTGTTTAAACTTGTACAGCATTGTGTGTGTAAATTTCACTTATTAATATTATCTACAAATAAAGTGTATTTTAAAAGTTGCATATTCAATTACATTTTTTTTTATATTTTAGTTAAGCTGTTAAATAATTTTCTAGATTGAATAAGACCGAAATAAATAAGGGTATAAGCGAATCTATCTTTAATTTTATCTGTATGTTGGGGATATGTTTTTCTTTGTGTTGGAGAATTAAATACACTGAGAAAAAGGACTTTTTCAAATCTAAGTAAATCGATGTTTTTATTTTATTATGAAACTTTTTGTTTCAAATATGACGACCCAATTCTTTCAATTCTGAAATACCAGAAATACTCAATACTGAGCACAAGGAAGTTAGTGCCTACTCATTTTCGAAACATGGACATACTCAAAAATGTTTAGAATAGTTCAAACTCATTTTTGAAACATGGAAATAATCTAAAATGAGCACATATAAGTCCGTTCATACTCATTTTTGAATCATGAACATACTAAAATATGGGCAAATGGTGTTTTATTCTTAAGTGTTTGCATGTTTTCATGAGTAATTTTGATATGGAGCCATTTTGACTATGCGACATACGCAGATTTGAGTATATTTTACTCAGTTTTGAAAATGTCGTTTTTAGATTGTACACCAAGTCCGGTAAATTGTTTCTTTTTTAAATGCGAATAAAACATATAAAAAAATGTATTTTTATGCACGTAAAACCTAGAAAAGACATAAATAAAGCCTACTGATCGTATGTGAAAACAAAATAACTATCTGTAAATAACACATTTCTGTGCATTATCACTACATAGTATAAAACAAAGTCGCTTTTTCTGTCCCTATATCCCTATGTACGCTTAAATCTTTAAAACTACGCAACGGATTTTGATGCGGTTTTTTTTAATAGATAGAGTGATTCAAGAGGAAGGTTTATATGTATAATAACCATATGTTTTGCTTTGTAATTTCAGATAAATCACTACATAGTATAAAACAAAGTCGCTTTTTCTGTCCCTATATCCCTATGTACGCTTAAATCTTTAAAACTACGCAACGGATTTTGATGCGGTTTTTTTTAATAGATACAGTGATTCAAGAGGAAGGTTTATATGTATATCCATTAAATAGTGGAGAAATACTATTATTTTTGAGGTTTTTAATGTGATGTCGTAAATAATTTCATTTTTTCCGCTTATACATTGCAAACGCAGGCTGAACCCTACAAGATTTATCAAAATAATGTACTAATTATTGTACACATTAAAAAGGTCTACAGAAAACACAAAGAGATGAAGGTTTTCAAGGTTAACCCGAAGCAAAGCGAGGGAGGGCCGCTAGTTACTAAATAAAAGGTGGTACATTTTCTGTCAATGTTTCTTTCTGTATATACCAAACGTGACAGTTAATAAATGTCACATAAATTTCATTTTTAATGCTTCATTTTGATAATTTATGAAATATCCCACCTAAATATTCTTGTTTGGAATTATTGCAAATTGTTCAAATGTGTTAGGGCAAATGCCTATATAGATAATTTTTTGCAGTGAGATAATGTCTTTTTTACATTAAAATAACGAATAAAACATACTTAAAAACACATATTAAAAGATTGTAACAAAATTTTTTTTTTCAACGTCAATTACATTCAGTTTTGTATCTCTTGAAATTTTATATTACAGTTTAACATAAAGAAAAAAAAAGAAAAAAAAGTTTGTTTTTTATTATTCTTTATATAAACTGATGTTTATATTTATAAACTATCATTACAAGTGTGCTATCTAAAAATGCACGTAAGAATAAAATAAAAAATACTAATGTAATTTCTATTATTTTTGCCATGATAACAAAAATTAAAAAAAAAAAAATCGGAAAACCACTTTATGTATTAAACAGGTTTTTAATAAACTACATACCTTCAACTTTCATTTTTAAAAGACTTTTTTATTACATTTTGTATTAAAATTAATTCTGTAACATTTATAAATTTCCAACGAATTAAATATCTGCAACTTTCATTTTTAAAACTACTTTTTAAAACACATTTTGTATTAAAATTAATTCTTGGATATTTATAAATATCCCTTTATAATATTATTTTTTTTATTTTACTTTCTTTTAGTACTTTTATCATTTAAATTTGCTGAGAATTTTTATTTTTTCTATTATTCTTTCGGTTTTTTATTTACTGAAAATGAATTAGTTCTCAAAAATGTTGATTTTTGACTTGGCACACATACTTTTTTGTAAATATTTTGCCGTTACTCAAAACAACTTTTTCGATACGTAGCAAATTTTAATTCGCCAAGTCAGAAGTTTCTAAAATTATCTGAGGAGGATAATAAAAAGTGAACTTCTGAAAAAGAACTCTTGCTTTATAATAGAATAAAATACGGTCATCAGTTGAGAAAATATTAATGACTAGTTAAATGGACAACATAATACAATCATTCCATTTCTAAAAGAAAAGTTCTTGAAAAAAAAAAATCTGCTACATAAGTCACGCTGTAATACACGCATATACCACGTGAATGATTGTTCTGATTATGATGAATTTCTTTACACAAGAAATTTAATTAGTAAATTAATGAGATCTTAGTCACAATGCCATATTATTCTTTAATCCGCTGACCACCGAGCAAAACGGCAAAATTGTAATGTTGTTTTCTCTGTATTTTTTTTAAAATGGTAATTTTTTTTTATTTCAAACATGATATGAAAAACTTAATTACGTACATAAATGTAATCCTTGAGCCTATTAATCATTACTTAATGTTTTAAAAGTACATTATATTTGTGGAATTATAATATTAATTTAACTAATGGTAATATTGCAGTAAAACCTACAGCACTGTAAACGAAAATATCAGTTTGAGGCGGATTCTCTTGTCATGACATGACATGACATGGCATCGCCCTTAAAACATCATTGTGACCCTTATCTTAAAATTTTTACACATTTTACACACAATTACATTTCTTTTAGTTTTCAAAACACTCTCAATAAAAAAAAATAAAAACACATTTCTACAGAATTTTATTTGCGTTATCAGCCAAATATTCTTCATCCACATTTTTTTTTTCAAAATTATTTTCTTTAATTAGTGGATATTATGAGCAATTTGTTGATTAGATCATTGACTGCATATATGAAGCCACATGAGACAAGTACTTACAAGGTGATAAAAAAAATGAGACCTTTTTCAGTCAAATATCGTTTTTAATAAAATGTTTTGTATTTTTTCTAAAATATTTCATTTTGAATTCCTGAAGTTATTCATGCAGCACAACAATAAATCTACCAGATTCCACTATAATGTTATGTTTATTACAGCACTAAACTAACGTGCTTCATTACATATTCTTTATCTTTTTTACGAAAAAAACTACAAAAAGGATGTTAATTTAATGGACATTAAATCGCGATTATATTCGCCTTCCAATACGAAATATTCTAAATTATGTTTCAATGTTCATCTATGCACATTAAAAAGATGCTAAAAAAGTTACTAAAAACAAACTTGCCGGTTAAATATAAGCGATTTGTGCATATCTACTCACATGCAAAACTGAACGAAAAAAGATCATGCTTGACAATCATGATTTCACTGTCAGTGTTAGTGTATGGCAGCGACCTGAAATTTTCTTTTTAGTCTGTGTCGTCATTACCGTTTTCTATCCGATATAAATTATTTTAATTCATTTAATTACAGGCTTAAATTTCGGAAATCTTTTCAAAGCAATAAATATATCTTTGCAAAATGTATACATTTTAACGTCTGAATGTGAAAACTATTAAAAACACCAAATAAAATAATTTAAGACAGACATTAGTACACTTAAAATAAAATTTATAAAAAAATATAAATAAAAACAGTTAAAAATACAAAATAGTAGACGTTTCGCCAAGCGACACGCAAGGCATCATCAGTACAAAAACAATCTATTGCATAACAAACCGCTGACCAAATCAAGGACAGTTGAAGTTATTTTAAAAACAGATAATATTCATTAGGGACAGAACGAGCTTCATGCAACGTCTGCGATCGCAATTGAGTGAAACAACCCTCAAGGAGTAATCGACCATGGTAGCTGTTACAACCTGATTCCAAAATACTGGCGTTCGCAATTAGCGGGATGTGATTCGTTTGAAGTGAATGCTGGACAATTTTTGAATTCAAATTACTATTTGTTAAAGCACTAGTATGTTCCTTTAGGCGAATTTCCAATGATCTACCTGTTTCACCAATGTAGACACTATTGCAATCTTTACAGGGAATAATATAAACAACACCGGGTAATTTAGACTTATCATATTGAAATTTATGCTTAGTAAAAAAGGAACTCACTTTATTAATTGGTTTAAAAGAAATCCCAATATTGAATGATTTTAGAATGCCAGAAATTTTTTTCAGAAATGTTCTTATAATAAGGGATACAGATAAAAGAGTTTGGTTTACTACGTTGAAAAGGGGGGGGAGTAGAACCCCCCTCCCCTCTACTATTGTTTAGTACATTAGATCAATGCCAATTTTTTTACTGCAGAAAACAAAGAAATTAGTTAGTTTTTTATAATTTTGCAATGTTACAAAATACCTATAAATACCTTAAAATACCTATTTGCTAATATATAAACAGTTCTTGAATACATATTTAATATATATTTGCAAAAAAAAATTAATCAGGTTACATAAATAAATATTTTGAATGTAACCAAACGGAATATTACCATTCACTGTTTTATTTATGCATGAGTTTATTCTGTAATGCTTGTATGAGAGGTAATAATTGTACAAAGATTACTATAATGAAAAACTGGATTAAATTAAAAGTTATCTTGTCCACCCCTGCACCACTTTTCCTCTTCATTTAGTTTATCAGTACTCACGTTCAGTTAACGTGCCAATGAAAGAGTATAACATATTTTCTTCTTATCTAATCTTGACTGATTAAGAAACTTAGTGTTTTAGAAATATTTTTTTATAATACAATGGTACTATTACTTACACTGTCATACAAATATTGCTTTGTACGGTTTGCGGTAATCACCACGGTTTGCAGTTTGCGGGAAAATGAATTAAATTAAAATTAATCTTGTCCACCCCTTCACCACTACTCCTCTTCATTTAGTTTATCCGTACTGACGTTCAGTTAATGTCCCAGTGAAAGAGTATAACATATTGTCTTCTTATATAATCTTGACTGATTAAGAAGCTTAGTATTATAGCAATATTTTTTATAATCCAATGTCACTATTACTTACACTGTCATTAAATATTGTATGGTATGCGGGAATCACCAAATGAGATCAAATATAATCCTTTACGTATACAATGTATGTTCGAATATCCTCAATTAAATAAACGTTTGTTTTACTCATTTATATTCTTACTTCTAAGGAAAAAAATGTTGTTGTAAAAGAAAAGTCTTATTCCTTTCAGTTAAACAAGAATTACAAAATTAAATCAATAATTTGTTACTCTAGATATATATATTATTTTTATGTACACTTCCATATGTGATTGACAATAGAATTTCCCTGATCTGCTTAGATATTTGTTGATTGTTCTAGAGAAATGTTTCTACATGTGTGGGAAATCCGTGAAAGAAGAACCACAGGCCCCGTTGATATGGAGAGTGGGGTGAAGTGTGTGACACTAGTCAGTCGTTGGCGAGCAGCGGATAATGTAGGACCGCAGAGCCCAGCGTGAAGGGGAGAGTGTAGGACCTCAGAGCCCAGCGTGCAAAGGAGAGTGTAGGACCGCAGAGCCCAGCGAGCAGTGGAAAGTGTAGGACCAGAGTGTCCTGAGAGAGCAGCTGTGTAGACGGGCGGATCGCAGAGAGAACGTGCATCGGACAGCTTGGTACGTGGTGAACGAATTGCAGAGTAGCCGGAACGGCGTGTATGAGTGGTGCGTAACGAAATAGGGTAAAACGTGCTATCAGAGAGATTGTCGTTCGACATTCGGATACGGCAAGTGTATGGACCAATAAGGACTATCACTGTAACAATTTTTTCATGTTGATTTAATCAATACATTATTAGTTGATTATTTAATTGAGAACTTCTTTTTACAACGTGTCCGGTATCAGTTTTATACCGGTGGTGGCAGCAAATATCATACTACAAAGGTCTCAAGGCTAGGATAAGAACTACTGTGACCGCAAAAGACAACAAAACCATAACAATACCCCTTGGAGATTTATTATTTTAAATGAGTAATTTTGAACATGGGTATATATAAAAAACAGCTTTTGTTTTCGATTGATATTTGTACTGAAGAAGAGCTTGTACAAAGCTTGAAACATCTACTGTAATTTATTTTATCACGTGATATTAATGTGTTGTTACTTGCCCATCCTACGTAGTATAGTCTTGTGACTGTTTTAAAAATCGAAAAAATTCTTGCGTCTGTGTGCCTGTAAATGATCTATCTCCCGAACAAATTGAGATAGAGACTTCAAATTTGGTATGTACTCTGTACGTAATAATGAGAAGAAGTCTGTTGAATTTCAGTAACCTCGATTATCCGAAACTATTTTTTTTCTGACTCTCGAAATAATCGGTCTGACAAAAGGTATAATATTTTCGAAATTGTTTATTTTAAGGACTGAATATAAAAGACAATAAAAAAACATAAATTTTGCATAAACAATGAAGTCCATCGATTAATTAGGTGCCGAGATATTTGTGAACCTATTTTCTGCACTCTTCCATTTTTCATGACCCTGTATTTCATTGAAATTTCAATTCAAAGATGTATTTTAATTGGAAATGAGACGCTTAATCCGACGCAGTAAACTTTCAGTTAATATTTTTATCATTTTTGGAGTTATAAGGATGTTTCTTTTACGCTATTCAGTAATAGCGCATTTAAAGAATATGATGTCAAAAGCCAGGATTTTATTCGAATTGCCACGCATTTTATAAATAGTTACATATAATTTATTTTCATGTTTTATATTATGCATATCCATGATGGGTAAGTATTAAGGTGGCCCCCAAAGACTATTTTTACGTCTAGAGCATGGATGCCCTTAAAACAGACTCCGGAAAACATATTTTTAGAAAAAAAAATTGCCGTCCGACTGTCTATGTGTCTGTAACAAATCTCCCGAACAAATAGAGATAGATACTTAAAATTTGGTATGTACTTAGTATGTATAATTGAGAAGAAGCCTATTGAATTTCAGTAACCTCGATTATACGGAACTATTTTTTTCGGACTCTCGAAATTTTCGTTCTGATAAAAGGTACATAATTTTTTTCGAATTTTTTTTATTTTAAGGAATGAATATAAAAAAAAAAATACAAAAACATAAATTTTGCATAAAGAATGAAGTCGATCGAGTTATTAGTTGCCGTGATATTTGCAATCCTATTTTCCACACTCTTCGATTTTTCATTACCATGTGTTTCATCCAAAATATTTTAATTGGAAATGACACGCTTAATCCGACACAATAAACCGTTAGTTAATATAGCTATCATTTTTGGAGTTATAAGGATGTTTATTTTACACAATTCAGTAATAGAGCATTTAAAGTTTATGACGTTATACAGGCAGGATTTTATTCGAATTGCAATACATTTTATAAATAGTGTACACATGTTTTATTTTCATACCCATCATATCCATGATGGGTAAGTATTACGGTTTCCCCCAAAGACTAGATTTTAGTTTTATTAAAAGTTTTATTTTAAATGTATATTTAAATTTTTTTTAATGAACTTTTAACTTACACGGTTAGTTATTAAAAGTTATTTTACTTCTACACGATAACTCTTTTTATACGGTATGGAAAATCTAAGAGTATCACTTAATCAAATTATTTATTCTATACCATATTTGCACTGCTTATTTTTAAAAAATGCTTATTTTATCGACATATTTCAGAATCAACACAGTATTGAGAGACAGATGTAATTGTTACGAGAACAAAATAATCAATAAAACATTGATAAAAAATCAATAGTTTATGTCAATTTATTTATGTTGCACATATGTTATACATATAGGATGGTTTTTTAAGTAAAAATTTCGAATTTTTTTAAATATTTAAAAAAAAAATTAAAAACGTTTATTTCAAATATCTTTGCGTAAAATACACCATAACGACTTGAAATTATAATATCTCTGGTTTACTACGTTATGATTTAAAGAAGAACGGAAAATCATG
The DNA here is from genome assembly GCA_963931845.1 of Maratus michaelseni. Classification (NCBI taxonomy): domain Eukaryota; kingdom Metazoa; phylum Arthropoda; class Arachnida; order Araneae; family Salticidae; genus Maratus; species Maratus michaelseni. The sequence continues at coordinate 450,143,711 of OZ007589.1, read as the reverse complement.
TATCAGACATAGGTTATGTAACACTTTCCAACATTTATTATTAAGAAATTTTATTTTTTCATACAATGAAATGATATATCTACATAAGCAATTTAAATAAAATTAAACGTAATCCATTTGTAGATAGATAATGTAACGGAATTCTTTTGCGTGCCCCTGTAAACAAACTGTAAATTCTACACATTTCTAAATTGAAAAGCGAACATTCTATAGTGAATCTATTTACCATATAAAAATACATGTCATTCCGAGTATATTTACGCCGTTTGAGCACGACCAGATGATCAGTTGGATAGACGGCCAGACAGCTTGAGTGAAATGTTCACGTTTCTTTATAACATAATTTTTTTTTTAAAAAAAGGTCAATTCTCTAATATATTTATAAATTGACATTTCTTTTGTAAAAATAGCTAATTATTTCTTTGTATAATATATATATTTCAAAATATTTAAATAAATAATTGACTATTTTTTGCGACCCTTCAGAAGTTAAATGAGAAACCAGCGACCGAATAAAACACTATAAAAATATAACTTATCCAATATGTATTGTCATTTTGAAAATAATAGAATAAAACATCTACTATAATAAACAGCTTACATACGGAATTACTTTCGTAAAAAAATGTTTCTTCTTCAATCCTGTAAATGATTCTCTTATATTTAAAATACAACCCAAGTAGCGCAAATTTATTGGGCCACCATTAGCTAATTGTTGACACACGTTGGCTAAAACTAATAATTGGCTTCCTTATCATACAATTACCCAATGAACCATTTGCTAACAAAGGCTCAACAGAGCTCCAACCGATAATTACTTAGAATCCTTGTCAGATATGATACAAGATTTACGGGCTGCTGTACCCAACTACTTTCCAGCCCTACCATTTTTCAATGTTTTCCACAATTTGACAAAGATTGTCTAACAATCTGTGCAACTTAGCAACATATTAATAATAAATATACACTATTAATGTTTAGTATGACATAACATAATGTATCATATAATGTAATCAAATAATTTCTGTTTGTATTTTACTTACCCATCATACGTAGTATAGGGTAAGTCTTGTAATCGTTTTGAAAATCGAATTTTTTTTTTTTTGACGGATTTACACGTTTCAAACACTGGAGATTCTGAAAAACATATTTTTAGAAAAAAAAAAAAAAATGCCGTCCGTCTGTGTGTCTGTGTGTCTGTAAACGCTCTATCTCCCGAACAAATTGAGATAGAGACTTGGAATTTGGTATGTTCTTAATATGTAATAATGGGAAGAAGCCTATTGCATTTCAGTATCGTCGATTATCCGGAACTATTTTTTTCGGACGCTCGAAATATTCGTTCTGATAAAAGGTATATAAAAATTTTCGAAATTGTTTATTTTAAGGAGGGAATATAAAAGACAATAAAAAAACATAAATTTTGCATAAAGCATGAAGTCGATCGGATTATTAGTTGCCAAGATATTTGTAATCCTATTTCCACACTCTTCGATTTTTCATGACCCTGTATTTCATCCAAATTTCAATTCAAAGATATATTTTAATTGGAAATGAGACGCTTAATCATATGCAATAACCCGCTAGCTAATAGGATTATTTTTTTGGAGTTATAAGGAAGTTTCTTTTAAGCAATTCAGTAATCGAGGCCTTCAAAGTTTATGACGTCATCAAGACACGATTTTATTCGAATTGCAATGCATTTTATAAGTAGTTTACACATTTTTTATTTTAATATTTTACATTATGCATATCCATGATGGGTAAGTATTACGGTGGCCCCCAACGACTAGTTTTTATTATTAGAAGAAAATAATAAAAAACAACACAAAATAATAACAATCCTCTAAGATATTTATTAAAATTTTAAACGAACAACACCTTATACAAATTTTGTGAGTTTAGATTAAAAAGTAAAAGCCTAAAAGGATATTCAGGAGCTTTCAGTCTTTTTTTTTCTTTTAACGAAGTATAACCATGTTTAATATGTCTGCCCTCATGTGCATATAAATGCGCATTAAAGTTTAAAATGCTTTCAACAAGAAAGTGAAGCTACTTTATCTTTTGTTTCCCCTGAGTGTCTTGCAATTACCACTTGCTTGTAATTACAAGCGGTGAAAGGAATTTTTATTTCGTCAGAACATGTTGTTGAAAATATGTGTTAAATAAAAATTACAAAAGTGTAGATTGAATAAAAATATTTTGAAATTTTATAATTGCTTAAATTTATTTATCTTTAAAACTATTTAAAATATGTTTTTTTTTTTTTTTTGTTGTACATATAAAATGTAAGTTATATTTTAGTTGTATGTTTTCAAACAAACACTAGCACGTGTATATATATGCCAGAAACCCTAAAAAGGACTGACAGATTTTAAAATTCAATAACTTCCAAATGGTAAAAGAAATTTTAAAAAAATGACCTTGTGTTTTAAAACCATATGGACCTTTACTTGAGATGTCCTTCTGCATTTCTGAAAACGAGACGAACTCCATTGCGTTATTACATTTTTACTGTGTCAGACAAAATTTGGGCTGTTAAGTACAAACTCTTTTTGCTGATCACTTCCAGTAAGATTTGGTAAAGAACGATAAAAAGGTTTGCTATATACTATAACCCTTTTTGAAATCTCATCTAACTAACAGTGAAGGTTCCGTCAAAATCCATTCGAAAGAATATTTTTAAAAGGCTAAGCTTTCATAATCGGGATTATCTGATTATAAAACTTCCCCCCATAATTCTATGAATAAGCAAAGTAGAACAATATGCGAGATACTAAAGCCATCTCTGATGAATTATATAACAAACAGTGCAAGTCCCGCGAAAATCCATTCCGCAAGGTTAATAAAAATTTCCTTTTTCAATCAGCGAAAAATGTAAGTAATAACTTAATAAAAAATTACGATTAAAAAAATAGTAAATTAAATTAATTTGCATGCTTACAATTAAATAATAATCTTAAAAAAATAGATTCGCGTTGAATAAATAGCGTATATTCGAACCTGGGATCTCTTGGCTGAAGCTGCCATGCTCTACCAACTGAGCTATCCCGGTCAAATTTGGAGGGCATAATTCATCCAGTCAGAGCAGGGACAGCCAGGACATTTTTCGTCCAGTTGAAAAATTACAAACTCGTATGATTTCTTTACCAATTTTTATAGTTGTGTTAAAATTAATCTAGTCTATCTAAAGAATTTGCAATCAGTGTCGTGGTATGGAAACGCATTGTTATAGATTTATGGGACAATATGTAATCATTACTTTTTGAGACTTTTTTTCCTTTTGTGTAAAAAGAAGATTACAAAAGTAAATTTCTCGAAATAGTAAAAAAACTGAAAAACAAACGATTATCACTTATATAAATTAGCATTTTTCGATCGAAATAAAGTACACTATATTATAATGAATGTTTTTCCAGCATAGTTATGTATTCCAAAGTTATGTTTGCCAATTTTTCTTCTTGCTATTACTGTAACGATCTAATAAATTATAACACCTTGTAATAATATATTTATTTTAAATGCTAAAAGGTGTAAATAAACAACATAATAAATACACAGTAAAATAACTTTTAAATAATATAATACAATCACTTGTTAACATTAAATTAAAGTCTAATAATGCTTAAAGTGATAAAAAACATAACTCGGAATATTTAAAATACCTTTTTAATGTAGATTACATACGTTTCGTTCACACTATCCATGACATCTTCGGATCTAAATGATAAATATAATATTCTAACAATTTTTTTTTAAAATGGTAAAGTTTTCCATTTTCAAAAAAAAAAAAAAAATTGTGAGAATATTATATTTATCATTTAAATCCGAAGATGTCACGGATAGTGTGAACGAAACGTATGTAATCTACATTAAAAAGGTATTTTAAATATTCCGTTTTTTTTTTAATCATTTTAAGCATTATTAGACTTTTTCCAATTTAAAATAACTTTTATTAGGTTGTTTGACATGATTCGGCTCACTCCAAGCCATTTTCAAAAAAAAAAAAAAAATGTTTTTGTTTTTGTTTTTGAAAATGGCTCGGAATGAGCCGAAACTTGTCAAACAGCCGAATAAAATTATTTTACTGTGTATTTATTATGTTGTTAATTTACACATTTTTGAATTCAAAAGAAATATGCTATACTGTAGTTAAAAGTCTTCTGAAATAGAAAAGCTTCTGTTCAAACACGTAAGTTGAATCTTAATATACGTTTTGTTTATTTTACATCATAAAAGTTATTGGTTCTTTAAAATGTTAAAGAAATCGGATGTCCAGAATTAAACGACAATTTCATGACGAAAAACGTGCGTCATCAATGTAAATCATGTAAATCAACGTGTAGAATCAATAATCGTTTTACTTACCTATCATACGCAATATAGGGTAAGTCTTGTAATCGTTTTAAAAATCGAAAAAAAAATTGAGGGATTTACACGTTTCAGACACTGGAGATTCCGAAAAACATATTTTTAGAAAAAAAAAATTGCCGTCTGTCTGTGTGTCTGTATGTGTGTGTGTCTGTAAACGCTCTATCTCCCGAACAAAATGAGAAAGAGACTCGAAATTTGGTATGTACTTAGTATGTAATAATGAAAGAAGTTTATTGAATTTCAGTCACCTTGGTTATCCGGAACTACTTTTTTCGGACTCTCGAAATATTCGTTCGGATAAAAGGCACATAAAAATTTTCGAAATTGTTTATTTTAAGTAGTGAATATAAAATACATTGAAAAAACACAAATTTTGCATAAAGAACGAAGTCGGTCGGATAATGAGTTGCCGAGATATTTGTAATCCTATTTTCCACAATCTTCGATTTTTCACGAGCTTGTATTTCATTCAAATTTCAATTCAAAGATATATTTTAATTGGAAATGAGACGCTTAATACGACGCAGTAAACCGTTAGTTAATATGATTATTAATTTTGGAGTTATAAGGATGTTTCTTTTACGCAATTCAGTAACAGAACATTTAATGTTTAGGACGTCATCAAGCCACGATTTTATTCGAATTGCAATGCATTTTATAAATAGTTTACACATGTTTTATTTTCATATTTTATATTATGCATATCCATGATGGGTAAATATTACGGTGGTCCCCAACGACTAGTTTCCTCATTACTTTTCAATAAAATCAATCTTTATTTTCTCTTCTGTTATTACTTACTTTGCATCATTCTTTGCATCAAACTGATTTTCCCTTACCAAGCAATTTACTTCATTCTTTCAGTTCATTTCCCGTTTAACGGAGTGGAGCTGCATTGAAAATTCCTTGGTATAAATCCTATGATAAACACATTCCCCTAGAAAATTGTTTTGATGAATTGTATCTCTGTTTCGATAAATTCAAACTTTGAATAAATTAAATCATATAAACTATATATTTAAAGACTAAATATTTGTTTAAAAGAAAGAAGTATATAAAAAATTACTAAAGTTGAATGAAATTATAATTCTGTTAAATAATTACTTTGTCGAAAAAAAAACCCATTAAAGAGTACTAAAATAATTAATTCTGCGAGAGTGTGAAAAATATATCTAGTTATAAAAAGCATGCATATTCATAAATCAAATTTATTCATAGTTGGTTTTTAGATCTGCTCGAAACAAAAAAATGAATAATCTTACAAATTAATAGTTAAAATAAAATAAAATGTTAAATTGTTCAGAAAAAACAATTTTGTGAAGTTTCGTAATTTGTATTCGATTGTTACGCAACAAGCGTTTTAATGTAATGCATATTTATATACAACAGACATACTATATTTTGACTTTATAATTTGCTCTAAAATTTATGATGTATGTAACAGTATTCTATCAAATTTCTCATTCATAATTTTACTTTAAGCTTTATCGAAGTTATATCAGAAAGTTCAAATGGCATCTATTAATAGAAATATTTGAGAAGGATATGTTGAATATTCCGAAAGATTCCAAAGCATGACATGTGAATGCAATTAATTAAACTAGTTTTGCATATTGTTCAATTCATTGTGCAACACTGTTTCGAAATGTAATTACATTTATTGCATAAATATTTTTCTAATTTTATGGTTATTGTATGTAATTAAAAATTTCAGAGGTATTCATTACATCTCTGAACATATCTTTACAGGATAAAGGAATATCAATGTTGACAAATTGCACATTGTACTAAATTTTAAAATTATACATTTGGCAAATTAAACAGTATTTTAAAGAACATAATTTAATACTATGTTCTAAATAAACTTTAAGATTTTCACACATAGGTAAAATTGTTAAAGTGATCAAATTTTTTCAGGCCCGAACGCGTGAATGGAGCAACTCCTTAAAAAAAGCCGGAGTTTATGAAATACCGATTACCCTCCCAAATAACGAACGGTTAGTTTATATCGGTGAGACAAAGCGAAAATTTTCAGAAAGATTAAAAGAGCACAGGAGAGATATTTCACAATCAAAACAGAGTACATATCTCGCAAGGTTTTATTTTTCAAATGAAGGTAGCAAAGTTGGCTTTGATGAGGCTAGAATCATAATCCCGCGCAAGAATTCTTATGTTAATAAAATTTTAGAGTCCCTTACGATTATTAAGCTTGGACAGTATACATGTAACGATAATTTATCCTATAACATTCATAAAATCTGGCATAATATGTTATAATTCATTAATACAATCTGTTCATTTTGTCTTCCACCCCCTCTTTTCACTAAGGTGGTTTGATCCACTTGGTTACCATGGGAACTTGGTGACGTTGGCGCACTCTCCGATCAAGTTTTTTCTCCAGGACTCTCAGACGTGTATGCCCATTTGGACATTTTAGACTTGTTTGTAACATCCTGATGACGTTCGCAAAAGCGAAATAAAACGTAGATTTTTAAATGTGTTTGTAAATTCACGATTTTAATGTGTGTACCATTTAGCAAATGTTGTATTTGATTTTAATACATTATTTTAATTATAATTAGCAACTTACTTTGTTTTTCAGCCACACGTCCTACCTGAAATGCTGCGAAGTGTGCCAGCCGCATGTGGTTCAGGTAAGGCATGGTGAGGTGTGGTGAGGCATGTGGTTCATTCATGATGGTGCCATTGCACATTTCTTCCTCCTGGTGCGTAATAATATCGATGTTACATACCCAGGAAGGCGGATTAGACGCGCGGGACCATTTGCATGGCATCCGTGTTCGCCGGATCTTAATCAGTGTATTGGTTCACCTTAAATCACTCGTTTATGCGACGCCTTTGGACACAACGGATGATCTCATAGCATGGATTGTCGTCGCTATGGGGGACATCAAAGCATACCTGGCATGTTCGAGCGCGTCAGGGAATCGTTCTTACGTCGTTGTAACGTCACTGTGCAACGAGGTCAGCGGCTACCATTTCTAACAACTCTTGTAATAATTAATCAAATAAATATTTTTGTAGTCAGTATTGTACTTTTATCGTTCCAGCGTGACGTCGAAATCTAAATGCGTTTTTCGCGATTTTCACTCTCTCAACGTGTATGCGACCTCATGTTCTATGGTAAGTTTTCTTCCACTTGATGCCTTCTGTTACCCTTCTGAATTAGTTGGTCGAAGTTTGGAACAACCTGTATATATACTTACTCACACGCGCGCACGCACATATATATTATATATAGACAAAATATGCTAATTTACAAAAAAAAAATAATGTAAATAAGTGTATTAAATTAATGTAGGAAATCTTTAAACTATGAACACAGCAACATTAAACACCAGAAGACGAATCTATATACAAAACTAAACAAAGATGGTTCCCTGCTCTTCGGAAGGTAGGATCGTAGTGCTTTGTTCCAATAATTAATGATATTCTTTATTCTTAAATATATATACATACATAAACCTTACATCCATGTTACATGCATATACCATGTTTTCCAGATAAAAATGCTCTATCGCAAAAATAAAGTATCTAGCAATATTTTTTCATGATATTCGTAACCGGAATTAAGACTTACCCAAAAAGTAAGCCATTCTCCGTTTTTCGAAAAATCATTTTCTAAGACAGCACTATTCCGACTTAAAATATGCTAGCAATCACCAGGAAAATATTAAACGCCGTATATTTTATTGTGATTAACGATTAAAAAATATTTAAGGGAATGTTTGAATATATGATTGTAAATCCCTTTATAAATGTGTCAGAAGGAAGCCCAGTTAGATTTGAAATCAATTGTTAATAAAACGTAAAACATCACCATATACATTTTCTGATTCCTTTTTACGATGAATTCTTTAAACCAGACATCATTTTCGTGTATGGTAGTACATAGCTTATAATAAAACGCAATAAATCCGTAACCTACCTTTTCTGCTGCAGTTTTATGGATATTTTCTTTAAACATGACGTCATTTTCGTAGTTGACAATATTTCGCTTTTTCAAGATCTGGGTGTTAATCTCGGCGAAATAACTTAGGGAATCATCGAATTAAAAAAATACAAATTACGTCATTCTAGAAATTTACGTGTTTAAAGATTTAGGATCCTATATTCAGAATAATGAAAACCTTCAATTATTACACGCTTACGACATAAACTTTCATTATATCATAACATTAAAATTTGTTTTATAACTGCATCAAAATTTTACTGAGTTTTTATTTTGCTATTACTGCGACCAAGGCCTCTGTTTTGTCATTTGAGATTGTGCAGAATGAAAAACGTGTGTAAATAGTGAAATTCTGATGCATTTTAAAAATTAAAATATCGGTTTTGTCACTTATAATTCATACCAAAATATAGATTATTTTAAATAAATATAATACATTCCGGCTTACATTGTTAAAGAAATTTCAAGAATCTGTCCTGTCATTCGACCGTTTTTTGCAAAACAAGGATAATTGCCCATATTATGAAGGTATTGTGAACGTAATATTGATTATATTATGATCAGGATCGATTAAAATTAATATTAATTAATCGCTCTCTGTAAAAACGGTCAAATGATTTGATAGTTTGCTGCACATATTTAGAAGTGTTTAACGCTCTCCTGCACCTAACGCAAACCTACGATTTCAGGCTGTATTTTAATGTATTTTATATATTAGCCGTATAATACCCCCCCCTTTTTTTGTATAGAAAGCTCAATTAGATATGCAGCATAAATCTAGAATATATTGTAGAAAAAAGGATAATACCTTGTACAAACACTAGTCGGATGTGTCAATCCCAAAACTTTCTTGTATCTTATACATGTTATTATTTCAAAGAGCGTAAGTATTTTAATTATACGCTTTAGAATCCAGCAATGCAGCATAGCAATGCCACCTGTTACATTATTTACACTAAAACCTAATCAGCAGCAGCTTATGTCAAGGTCTAACAGAGTATGAAGTTTGATGAAATTCCGTTCATTAGTTCTTGAGATAGAGCTATTGCGGAAATCTTGAAAAATGCAGAATAGCAGCAATATCTGTTGGTCGACTTAAACCACAAATGAATCAGTGTCAATTTATATCAATGTCTAACAGAATCTAAAGTTTTATTAAATTTAGTGTATTAGTTCTTGAGATATGACTATCGCTAAAATCGTATGAATCGTAAATAATACAGCATTGCAGCGCAGCCTGATAGGCGGTATATACCATAACGTAATCGGTAAAATATATGACAACGTCTAACTGAATCTGAAGATCGATTAGAATTCGTGCAATAGTTCTTGAGATAGAGCTATTGCAAAAATCGTGGAAAATGCAGCATAGAAGCGTCACCTTTTGTGCGATTTACAGCAAAAACTAATCAACTTCAATTTATATGAATGTCTAACTGAAATTAAAGTTTTATTAAATTCTGTGCATTAGTTCTTGAGATAAAGCTCCCACAATTTGTTTGTCACATACAGACAGACATTTTCTTAATCCGTGTTCAGGACCTCCTAAAACATGTAAATCCGTCGAAAACCGGAAGTCGAAAATTTTCATGAATCCAATACTTTTTTCTTGTAAAGACAGAAGCAAGTTATAAACAAAATAAGTAACTGAAAATTGAGGACATACGGACAGTGCGAAGCACTCCTGCTTGAATCCGCCCATACAGCTAATGTAATCTTGTCCCCCCCCTAATGTAATCTCCCTCTAATGTAATCTTGTTCATTCAAATTATCACGTCTGTTTTTTTATTGTTGTTGTTCATTAATTTAGAATTATTAATTAGTTTGATTATTTTTTAAGCTTTTGTGCAATTTTTAAATTTTAAATATTTTTATACCCGACGTTTAAGGCGCACCTGTAAAATTAAGCCAATATTCATATTTTAAAATGTCACTTTATACGCCGTAATATGCAGTATGTAAATAATTATAGGTTGTTGTAAATGGATAAATTCAATAATTGTGCGTGAAAAAATACATTCCCTAATTTAAGACCCAGTGCGTCTTTTAAATCAAAAATTAATATAAGACCCGGTCTTGTTTTCGGAGAACACTTTATATATAAACACGTATATACAGCAACATATTTTTAAACGCGAAATAACCATTGAGAATGAATATTTATAGACAGAAAGAATCACTAATTTTATCTTTGGAACTATCCGTATTTACAAATAAAGATAAATGACACAATTTTATAAAGAGGAAAATACACACCATTAAACTCACTGAAACACTCACCATGATATGTAGGGAAATTTATTTGATTGCTGTATTTTAACTAATACAGAACTGGTGTAGTTTTCATCTAGGAATGGAGAATATAATGTAAGTAGTCCCACTAACAGCTACTGATAGCAGAGTGTTGCATTAATGTATCAAATTCTAGAGGATTAATGTAATTCTCAAAATCATATTTTACTTGAAAGACTTAAGAGAATACTTGGAAATGTTGCATGGCATTTAAATTATATATTTTCCCTAGAAGTTTAGGCTTGCTTCGTACAATTTACAATGTATTATATAATTTCTCAAATAACATTTCTAATATATAAAACACACCTACCATGTTAAATTGTTTATTACTTTAGAATAAAAATATTTTATGAAACATATTTTTTATAGGTATTTTAATTTCCAAGATATATATAGAGAAATTCCGGGTGAGATGCCACATATTGTTTTGAATTTGTGTACAAAAATATTATTCTAATAATTAAATAAGAGAAATTTCCGGTACGAATTAATTTTCTCAAAAGACACGAACTTAATATATACACGTACAACCCAATGTATACAGTATATACAGCAACATATTTTTCAACGAAAAATAACCATTGAGAATGAATATATATATAGACAGAAAGTATCACTAATTTTATCTTTGGAACTATCCGTATTTACAAATAAAGATAAATGACACAATTTTATAAAGAGGAAAATACACACCATTAAACTTATTGAAACACTCAGCATGATATTTAGGGAAATTTATTTGATTGTAGTATTTTAACTAAAACAGAACTTGTGTAGTTTTCATCTAGGAATGGGGAATATAATGTACGTATTCCCACTAACAGCTGCTGATAGCAGAGTGTTGTGTTAGTGCATCAAATTCTAGAAAGATTTAAGTAATCGTCAAAATCAGATTCTACTTGAAAGCCTTTAGAGAATACTTTGAAATGTTGCATGGCATTTAAATTTTATATTTTCTCTAAATGTTTATTCTTGCTTCGTACAATTTACAATACATTATATAATTTCTCAAATAAACGTTTTTAATATATAAAGAACACACCTACTATGTTAATTTTTTTATTATTTTGGAATAAAAATATTTTAGGAAAGATAATTTTAATAGGTATTTGAATTTGCAAGATATATATATATATATATATATATATATATATATACAGGTTGTACTAAAAAGATTGATTCGTGCTTTACTTTTTACCTGTCGGAAATAACAGTCAACGAAAATAACAACAAAAACAAATGTTCAAAATAAGGTATATATGAAGTTTACACTGATGCAATAGCTATTAACTTTTAATAACATTGCCATTAATTTTCAAAAAAAGTTACACTTTTTAAAAATCTATACTGTCTCTAAGGCATATATTTTAAAGCATTTTTTCTCCTTGTTCTGACATCTGACAATGTCATTCTTGAACGACTGAAAGGCACCTAGTTATGATATTATAATTTTTATGTAATTTCGAAGCTATCCGTCTCTTCCGTAAAATTTAAAGTGCCATTCATCGGTAAATTTTGTCGTAGATAAATTGAATTCGGATTGTTGTTCTTGTTAGATAATGCAAAAAATGTTTCTAAATATAACTTATAGCATTCAGGAACCATATAAATGCTTAAAAGCTGTAACTTTTTAAAGTTTAATAGCAGGATTATTTCATCTACACGTAATCTTACTTTCTATTTTATTTTCAACTTCTTTCCAATGTACGATGCCTACATATTTCCAACAAGTAAAAAATCAAATCTTGTTTGAAACTTTTAGATATTATCTGTCTGTATAATTTTCGTAACACTTTTGCAGTATATGTATATATCCATTTTTCTTTTTTAAGTTCATAAAGGATGTTTACATTCTTCTTCTTTTAGTTTTGTATAAGTAAATGTAAATAATTAAAAAACGAAATTTGTTTAAATGATACGAAATACTGTCGAACATAATATGTTGAAAATATACCAAATTTCAATCGCGTTGGTATAATATTTGTTATTTTTGTTTCTTACGAAAATAAATGAAAGTCATTATTACTCTGTTTATGAAAAGTTTTATTTTGTTTATTAGAGAATGTGTTTTTAAAAAAATGTAGCACGCTGTTTTTAGATTATAAATGCTTTGGATAGTTTTTATTTTCTTTTAAATCTAAATCAAATATTTTCAAAAATAAAATGATTTTGTGAATTAATTAGAAAAATTTCATAAACAAATTTTAAGGAGTGTATCCTTTTTTTCCCCTTAAGATGATAAGCACAGGTAGTATTAATTAACTTGCTCTATTATATTAGAAATACGTTATAAAATGATGTTGTTTCTCTTTAAAAACAAATTAATTAACAAATTCATCACTTAGGTGAAATCTAAAAAAATGTAATTTTAAAGATATTATTAAAAACATTATTATTTTTTTTAAATATCAACTAATGCTAATGCGCTTTATATCCAATATGAACAAAAAGTAAACATTAAATTCCTCATAGTTAAAATAAATCTAAATTTAATGCATTGAAAATAAATGAAACCCAATCAGGGAAAAATAAAGCTTTGTTTTACCTTTTTTCCTCTTCTAGAAATGTTGAGAAGATGTTTACTTCAAAAGATAGGCAGCAGCTGGTAGCAAAGTCAGAATTTTTCATTTGATGCGTTTTGAAAAATGTTTTTATGAAAGAAAACGGAAATAGAAAATAGCAAGAAACACAGTAAAAGTTGCGAAATTAACTGTTGTTTTTTAAATGGTGAAATTAGCTTAAAGAAATCATGTAAAGAAGTAAACTAATTTCGCAGGAGTTTGTGGTCCCTTTCAAAAGTTGGCAAATATCTAATTCCAAAACCGGTAAATTTCGAGGTACATTTCTAATTTCAAATACATTTCATATATTATTTATCATATGATTATCCATTTACCTGAAAATAAATGTTTTTGTAAAATTATCAAACTTTAAATTTTATGCGATGACTGGATCCTATACTTTATATCAGGGCTGTCCAACCCGGCGCTCGCGGGCGCTATGGCGCCCCTTGAAGAATTTATTGGGGCCCTTTAGTATGTTTTCTGTGATTAATTTTTTTTAAAGTATAAAATCCGTTTTTAAAAAATGGTTGATTTTTATTTACTTTTTTATTTTTTTATTTTTTGTGTAAATCATTGATGTTTACATTTTTTTTACAACGTAAGCAGCATCACGGTTTTTCACTCTTTATCCTAGCAAAGTGATTCAGATGAGCGAATTTTAGATGAGCCAAAAGTTCTTCAGATGAGAAAATTCTAAATTTAATATTATTTTATATTTTTTCTGCAATCTGTATTTAAATGAGCATGACTATCACTTTGAGATGTGTGTGTATTGTACAAGACGTGCGTGTGCCTTTCGAATGCTTTAAGTTACTAGCTTTTTCTAAATATAAAAATTCCTTGTAATTTTTTTTTTTTTAATTGCTGAAAGGTGTAAAATAAAAATAATTATAAAAACAGTGAGAGAAATTCGAGACAAATGAAAATATTCTCATTTGTTTTGATAATGGCTCGGAGTGAGCCGCAACATGTCAACAATCAAATAAAAGTTATTTTACTGTTTAAAACTTTTGTATTTTACACCATTTAGCAATTAAAAAAATTATATAAAAATTACTTTAAAATTTTTATTTTTAAACCATTAATATTTGCAAAGTTTTATATTGTAGGCTGGGTTAAGATTTTGGCCAGTTACCCCACAAATGTATCGAGATAAGCTGCTATCAGTGAAATGTAATTCTAAATTTACTATTATTTATATTTTTTGCTGCAGTTTATTTTTACATGGACATAGTTATTACTGAGAAATGTATATGCAACGCAAAAGACGCTTGTGAGTTCTTAACACTATTAGAGTGAGATAATATTGTATGTTTCCAGTCATGGGAATAATGGTGCCCTTCCTTGTTTGCCAACAGCTGAGATGCGCCCCTGATACCTGAAACCTGAAAGGTTGGACAGGCCTGGCCTAGAAGTACTATTTTACTATTATTTATATTTTTTGCTGCAGTTTATTTTTACATGGACATAGTTATTACTGAGAAATGTATGTGCAACGCAAAAGACGCTTGTGAGTTCTTAACACTATTAGAGTGAGATAATATTGTATGTTTCCAGTCATGGGAATAATGGCACCTTTCCTTGTTTGCCAACAGCTGAGATGCGCCCCTGATACCTGAAAGGTTGGACAGGCCTGCTTTATATTATAAAATCTGTCTCTACTTTCGAATAAAATATTACAAAATCCATGTTTGTACGACCAAATATTACTGAGTTATAATACTTAGAATTTTATGCACTTTCTGAGTTTTCGGAATAAAAGCGTGCTTATTGTTTTGGTGCCTAAAGGAATGAGGATACTTTATTTTTTCATGGCAATTCTAAACGAACATGGTTTATTTATTTTAAACAAACAGGATGTCTTGTTTACTACAATGCAGGCTTCAGTTTTTTTTTAACAATGATTTTTTAGGGATTCGTTCATCTCACAAAATCCTATTATTCCCGCTCCTTTGTCTGTCCGTCACAGAGCCGTTCTCCGAAACTATATAACTTACCGAATTGAAACTTTGTGTATATATAGCTGAATACCTGCTATGAAAGCTAAAATCATTTAGATTTGAAAAAATCGTATTATTTTAATAGATAGAGATTGAAAAACCAAAATTCTAACGGCCTTTTCCTATTAAATTTAAACATTTTTCTTTATAGCAGTTGCCATCAATTAAAAATCCACAATAAAATTCTTTCTACAATAATTAATTTTCTATTGAAAGATTTCCACGTGAAAAATGAAAATGAAATAAAAAATTTCACCCATTGAAAAAAAGATTATTATGAAATAAAAATTATTGACGCATATTGGCAATAAAACGGAAATTTTCAATAATTTCTCAATAATAAAAGGAGTATGAGTATGTGTATGTACACAAAGCAGATTAATATCGCGTCATTAGAGAATTAAAAAGAAAATCAGACGTCATATTGAAAATATAAGGGATTTTTCAAAAGTTTGAGAATAATACAAAGCGAGTATCAATATGAGTAATAGAGAATAGTAAATATATGAATTTGAGGAACGTATTGAATCATAATAAAAACCCGATTATGGAAATATTCGCATATTTTAACATTTAAATTGTGTATACAATGTTTAAATTTGAAATTATTATTATTATTTTTTAATATCGCATTTAGTCCAAATGACAGATATTATTATGACAGTGTATAATAGCGGGCTTCGTCCGCTATCGTGCCGGTTTAGATATTCGAAAAAATGAAAAAATAGACCGGTAATTTTTTACTTTATAAAAAGCATGACTTTTTTTTTGGCTAAATGAAATTTATTTGGATTTATTAAAGAAAGGATAAAGTGTTTTGAAAGGAATATTAAACGAAACCCTTTGTGCGATCTTCGATCACACTTACCCACTAATTTATTATTATTTACAGAAATAAAATAAAATTGTAGAAACTTCCACAAAATAAAATTTCATATTCACAAGCAGAAGTTAAATTTGTTGTGTTCATAGTACATTTCAGATCATATTTTTGTGTAAACAGCAAAACAAAAACATTCTGATACTATGATTTTGTCTATGATTTACATTTTTTTACAATTTACTTGCACATTAGTTTATATCGTATGTCTAAAACTATTATGAATTGTAATATAAGTTATTATTAAGCAATCAGTAACAAAAGATAATCCCACATTTCTTTTTAAAAGTTTCATCACAGATTTTTAAAATATAGCACCACAAACATACTATTTTGGTTTTAAATGATATTTTAAACATGTTCTTCCAGGATATACAAACAGCTTTCCAGAATTACAATCTTAAGTATCCTTTTTCCTTATGAACTTGCTTGAACAAACTTTAATTTTTATACATTTAAAATTAAAAGCAATATATAAAGCAATAAAAGCGTTTTCTAATATACTATTATTGCTTACTTTACAACACATCTTCGTATATATAGTTAAACTTGAAAGTAATATCTTCAAAAGTTTAAAACGTTCATGCTTGACTTGAAATTAATTTAATGGGAATTCGTATCAACAAACACTTTATCAAACATTGTGATAAGGCCAATTTCCATTCCTTTTCACATCGGCATTCTATCAAATGCTGATTGCACTTCATAATTACATTCTAACATTCATGTATTATACTGCAGTAAAAGTTTACTTAAAGTGAATGTCTGATGTAAGTAAAACCATTTAACTGATATATCTTTATTAGAAAGAAAACATATACGTGAATAATGCTAAAGTCTTATTGAAGACAGCAACAAAACTACCAACACTTGTGAGTTTACTACGCTTTTTTAAAACTTCTAAACATCGCCCAATTCTAATTTTTACACCATCGAAAAGACAAAAAATTTACAAAATATACTTTCAACGAAATTCACAACACATGTGAGTTTACTACACTTTTTTAAAACTTCTAAACATCGCACAATTCCAATTTTTACACCATTGAAAAGACAAATGTACAAAATATACTTTCAACGAAATTACCAATACATGTGAGTTTATTGCCCTTTTTTAAAACTTCTAAACATCGCACATTTCTAATTTTTACACCATCGAAAAGACAAAAAGATTTACAAAATATACTTTCAACGAAATTAACAACACATGTGAGTTTACTACACTTTTTTAAAACTTCTAAACATCGCACAATTCCAATTTTTACACCATCGAAAAGACAAAAAGATGTACAAAATATACTTTCAACGAAAATACCAAAACATGTAAGTTTACAGAAGTTTTTATAACTTCTAATCATCGCACAATTACAATTTTTACACCATCGAATAGACAAAAAAAATGTACAAAATATGATTTTAAATGCAATTTGTTGTATCTTAACTCTATCTGAATTTACTGGTTTTTAATGGTTTTAAAATCATTTAAAAGTACGTTTTTTTCTTAAATCGATCTCTATCGCGTGTATCTCAATTACAAAAGATGATTCCGTTTGCACTTAAAACAATATACGTATTCCGGCATCTCTTTTCTGCTTCGAACACTTCATTTACAAATGAATAAATAAATAAAATGATATAAATAAAACACAAATTTAACGGATATGTAATCGAATCACTTAAAGGATGACATAATAACAGTAAAAAACCTGCTGCAAGTAGTTAAATCAACGGTGAATTTTTCAGCTATTAACCCCTGGCTTTAGAAGAGTTTATACAGTAGTATCGTTTTAATAAGTTTCAAACCTTTATTTCGAAAAATAGTTGATATTTTTCATATCAAAATGCTTTTTTATGTTTTAGTAGGAAATTAGAAATATATATATTAAATAAAAAGCATCTATTAGAGTCTTAAAAAATGGTTTTCTTCAATGCTCTGTACAAAGGGCATTAACCAGAGAACACCGGATTAGATGCTTTGGTATTGTTAAATGTAGAAAAACGGAATTTTTACTTTCACTAGTTAAAAAGATTAATACTAAAATTTTTGATATTAAAAATCACAGGATAATTAAGTTTTACCACAGTTGAATTTATTAATTTCATTTAAAGGAACATGTGATTTTTTTGTCTAAAAAATATGTATACTTAACGAATTTTATTTGACGTATAGCATACAAGTGTAATTATTTTTTTTTTTCTATCAAAATCTTAAATTTCAAATTTAAAGACAAAATTTTCATTAATTTTTATTGACAAACGCACCTTTTAAACCAGCTTTTCTTCGAGGCCGTATGGCTTGTAGCTTTCCGTAATACTAGAGCTTCTATGAGTGGTTTTATATATAACCAATCATACAGTAACAGGATATTTTTTAAAAATATATATCTTACACTTTTTATTTTTCAGTATATAATTTTATTTAACACCTCTGACCGCCTATCCATCGAATATTACGGGGAAGACATTTCTGGAAAAATTTAAATAATGCACAGTCAAATGGTGAAAATTCTAATGATAAATTTACTACATATGATTTGAAATATTTAATAATACATGATGTTTTGAAATATTTAATAACAAAGGAGATACTACATTACATATTGATCGAAAGGTTTTTGAAAAAAAAAAAAAAAGCGCTCAGAGAGTTAACCCATTAAAGTTTGACGTTGCGTTTTCGCAGCATTATGTTTCTTACACCAGGTTGTAAGGTAACACCAGTTTGTTTGTAGGATAAATATTCGCTTTATTTGATGCAAACAGTCCGGAACAGTTGATGCCGGTTCAGGGGCTTCCTAGTTGCAGCAACTTAACGCCCAGTCGAGTGCGAGTTGAATTTTTTTCAAAGTGAGCCGTTGGAGGAAGGTAAAGATTGCTAATAGCAATTAAAGATAAAATAAAGATTGCATATAACAATTAAAAGTAAAATTATAAAATAAGATTACTTATAGCAATTAAAAAGATAAATTTAAAAATGGATGAAGAAATTTGGAATAAGAGAAGAAGCGATAGAGACTAAGGATAGGGTCGATTAAACATGAAGTAATTGGTTTAGCTGTAGTAAATACTACTGGGTTTATTTGATGCAAGAAACACCATGATAAAGTCACTCTTATGTTGCTATAATATAAAAGTGGTATGAATCGCAATATTTGTATTTTATTGAGAAAAATAATTCGGTCCTTTATGTTTTGGAATGTAAAGATGGAATGATTTAACCGAGTGTTCGGTCATATCTCGATATGCAAATTATAAAATATATGTAAAGTATACAAGTGTATTTCTGATGACAATAAAACATTTTATTATTTTTCTCCGTCAGACGTCCGCAAGGTACAAATCGTCAAACATTCATCCTGGTTAAAACTGTTTTCGAGTTAACTAAACAAAGACCTTAATTATGCGCCAAATCACGCTCGACAAAAGAGTATTTTGCTGGGAAACAGCAATAACGAATTATTTTAAACAATAATAAAAATATATAAATACAAAATAGTGTAATAATTAAAAATAATACTCTACACAATATTTATGATATAAATCAAAAAATATGTTGAATCCTACTGCACCTATTATATTCAATAACTCATAATTAATTCATTGACAATCTTTACTAAAAAGGTGTTTAATACGTACATTAAAATAACCGAAATATAAAATATCTAAAGCCTAGCACTTTCAAGCACAATCGTGCTCGTCCTCAGGGTTGAAAAACAGACAGTACAAAATCCGAGAGACTGTTTCTTTTTCAAAATTAAAGCACGCTGGACCATTCCAAATAGAACCTCAGGGTAGGTAGTTTTCCGATATAAAATTTGACCACTCTAGCCCTGCCATTTCAAGATTGAATAAAAAATCTAATGTGAATATACAGTTCAATAAAGTTAAGATTATTAGGAAAATAATCGGATACTATAGTTTATCCACCAAACAATCTTTAGAGATTATATCCAGAGATAATAGTGTTTGTAACTATGTTTTGTCATAAAATATCCCCAAGATTTGGATTAATTTAATAAGGGAACAGTCTGCACCAACCAACCCACCACCTACCCTGCGGTTCAATTTGGAACGGTCCAGCGAGCTTTGATTTAAAAAACGAAACAGTCTCTCGGATTTTGTATTGTATGTTTTTCTCCTCTGAGGACGAGCCCGATTGTGCTTGAAAGTACTAGGTTTTAGATATTTTATTTTTTTATATTTTGGTTATTTTAATGTACGTATTAAACACCTTTTTATTAAAAATTGTCATTTAATTAATTATGAATTAATAATACTCTCTTATCACTTAATATGTAACATTAATTAAATTATGATTGTACGTTGAGAAAACAATTTAGAAATCCTGAATAGTTTAAATAATGCTTATTTTTTTCCTTTCCTGCTGCCATGTCTTTTAAAAGAAACCAGGCAAAAATTATATATTTTTAATAAATTAACTAGCGTTATATACCATGTGTAAATCAAAGCGTTGAAGTTTCAATAATTGTGGCCCCTGCCAAATTATTGCATTTTGTCGGACTTATTTTGACTATGTGTGTACTAGAATTCAAATTATTTAATATTTATAACAAATGTCTTTTTTTAAACGTTTATATATTTTTGAGAACATTCGTTTATAAATTTGTTACTTTTTAGAGTTTAAAATAGTACATTGTTAAATTTTCACAGAAACGTAGTATATTTTAGCGAGCGTTATTTGGCGTATCATTAGGTCTATTATGGGTGTGACTAATATACAGTTGTAACCCTAAAGAATATTTGGTGATTTATTTTTTGGGCCCGGTTAATACAAAATGACTTAAAATAATATTATTAATTTATAATTAAGTTATAAAAACATGAAATTGTTTTTGTTATGGACGTAATCTTTATAAGTTTAGCATATCAGGAAGTGAATAAGAAATCGACTACAACATTTCATCTTAGACATTACATGAACTAAGTTAAATAAAAGAGTGCAAAAAGTTTTTTAATACATGTATGATTTTCTAATTTTTAACCTATATTACTTTTGAAATTGTTCAGTTTTAACAAAATGGTAAACTGTTTAATTTCATATACATATGGCTGCCGAGTATTCGGCACGCGACTTTTCGGTCTACGTACTGTCCGGCGTATCTGAAAAAAACATTCATAATAAAATTTGAAATTACATTGGAAATGCGTTGGATGGAGTTGTGTTCTATGATAAACGATCCTCCGACATTCCGTCTGTTATGACTTCTGTCGGAGAAGAGGGCAAAAGGGAGAAACATGCATACATCAAATATTTTCAAAAACTGAGAATTATAATTTTTGACTGTTTTATCTGAGATCTACTTTTCACACTTCTGTAGTTAGTCCTTAACGAACAGTAAAGTCAGTTTAAATCACTTCTTTTAAAACAGGGATTACGTTTTACGTTAAGGTTTTCTTTATTTTTAAATTGTGTGTACCATGTCCATACTATACAGGAAAATTCGTATTTAGACATGCGCAACATATACAATTAAACAGGCGCTGCAAAACTTTGAGGCTGGATAAAAACAAAATTGAGTACGTACAAAAAATTCAATTTGTAAAACAAAAGACTGAGAAAGAGAACTTTCACAGATAAAGAATGAATAATGAAAAAATACATCAGTTTTTAAATTGTATTATGGAAATTAATTGAATTAAAAATACATGTCTGCATACAAGAACTTTTGCTCAATTTGTAAGCAACTCGTTCTGTATTTTAATAATCTATTTTCCAAATTATTGAAGATAAATAGAAAAAAATAACGCGCGTATTCCAAAGAAGTATTTTGTTTCAAAAAACATTTGATGTTATAATAAATTTAAAATAGATAAGAAAATTTCTTTTTCTAAGCATTATAGCGAAATACAAAAGGTTTACCTACTTACTCTCTTTCTTTTGAAAATATAAAATTTCTAACTACTTACTGTGTTTCGTTTGTAAATTTAAAATTGGGATCTCAAGAGATTAACTCAAACTATATTTGTTAATACGCAAAAAAAGAGCTGCTTCCAGCTTTTTTGGAGAGCTTTTGAAGTGCATAAAAATTAACTTCTATTGATAGATTGGACAAAAATATTTTTAAAAACAAAGTTAAAATATAATCTATATAGTCTTTGTTCTAAACTGTATTCATTCTAAATATCAGATTAAATAACGAAGATAATAAATGATTGGAAATATATATATATATATATATATATATATATATATACATGTGCATGCTTTGTATAATGTAACACGCACGTCCTGACTTTTAATAAAATCCCTTAAAAAATCAATTAGAAAAGTATTTCACACCAATTTTATTCTATAAATTTATTGTAATTATAAATAATAATGCACATCTAAATCCCTGATGATATGCAAGATGCACCCGAGGGCTCATCCAAAAAAAAAAAAAAAATCCTTAACTCGTTCTAAGAAATCTCCCAAGCCTTCAAAGTTATGAAGGAAATTCTTAAAAAACTAAACTTCTAAAATGCATTCAAAAAATCTTTCACGAAACAATTAATGTACCAACCTCTTAGAATTTTTTTTAGGTGCGTTCGTAATTCTTTAAATACGTAGCACCTGCAGTCTTCGTCTGGTCCGTCGGTCCATCTATACGCATATAACATAGGAAAAACTACCCTACAGAATGGTTTAAAATTTAATATACATAATCGTTGCAAAATTTTGACGAGTCATTTCAAATGTTATGAAAATCGAATCAAAACTTGAAAAGATAGTAATAAAAATATTTACTAAGTAATTTGAATCTTTTAAAAATTGATTCTTCCTTTTTATAGCAGCTTCCGAGGATTAATCATCAAACGACTGAGATGTATCGCCACGTTTTCTGACATGAATGATGTTAACAATTTTATAACCTCTCTTACCACATTTTTCATCATCTCATCTTCATCATTTTTCGGCACCACATTCTCATTACATCACATTCTTCATTTTATTAAATCCTATCATACGTAAGTAATTCAATGATATCCCATGATAGGTAATGATTTTAGATTGCCATAGTGATTACGTCCTATTTAAGATGGAGTTATTATTTCTGTATTACTGAATTTAAAACTGAATTTGTATACTAAAATTGTTTAGTTATAGCAATCATATAATCTACCGACAGTTTTTTGGATATATGTTTTTGGTAAAATAGATATTAAAAGGAAAAATGAGTTAAAATATGGATTTCAAGTTCTGATTTTTTCAAAGCTAGGATTAAGTTTCCCATTGGAATTTTCAGTAAATGTCAACAAAAGATAAATTGTTGCCAACTTAAAATGTACTTATTTTATTACGGAATTTATATCATAATAACAGACGATATAATTCATTTCACTGAAATAATAACAGTTCGAATGCACCTCATTTGTCACGTTTAACTTACAATTTCCAACTCGTTTTGAATTATAAATGAGTTACATATATTCACTTCAGAGATGAACCTCACAGCGTAATCTCACCAACTTCATGTCCTCTGGGCTAATACGCTCAGTTCGCATACATAAAAAATTTTCATATAATGATATATTTTCTGTTAAACTGTTTAGAAAATTTGAATTTTAATTATTTATAAGACATAAGCCATGTTTTTTGATAACCCTTTAAAATGTTTAAATAGACTCGATTTTTAGTGGACCTATTTTTAATAGCGTACGTTTGTTCTGGTTGTAATTTTTGGAATGTGAACATATTTAACACTTTCAATATAGTTGAAAAGTGTTTATGACTTCGGTTTGTCTGCCGTATGGCCGTCTGTCCGTGCTCGAACTCCCGTAAATAGGCTCGGATTGCTCTGCAATTTTTATATGTTATTGTCGTTATCTATATCATGTTCCCTATTTCAACGGAAGTGTGCAACACTTATTTTCTTACAGGGACACTCAAAAGAATTCCGCTACATTGCGTTCTATGTTGAAAAACCATTTGCGGTTTATTTAAATAATGTTTCACTATTTTAAACGCATTGAAATTTATATATATCACTAAGGTGAATTACAAGAAGCTTAATATGGAATAGGGTGTACTTATAGTTATTTTACAGGGGCAGTCAAAATAATTCCGTTACATTACGTCTATGGAGAAAAATCGTCTGCGGTTTATTTAAACAATGTTTCCCTATTTTAAACACATTGAAATTTATATATATCAGGGTGCATTATCTAAGGTGCATGACAAGAGGCTTACTACAGAATATTGTGTGTATAGCAGTCATCGTTCATTTACAGGGACACACAAAAGAATTCTCTACTGTCTGTTAACAATAATTCCTGGAAGTGCGTTTTAAGTTACTGAACGCTATTTTAAATTTAACTCGCACTTTTTCTATTACGTGGTATGTATAAATTCTATAGATCATGTACAGGGAAGCGCAAAAGTTCGTGAACACATTTCCGTTTATTGACTCCAGAAGGAGAATTTTAAACTGTGGTACGCGTTTCTTAACTGAACTAAAATTTAGCATCCTATGTAGTATATATACAAGTCTATAGATCCTGTACAGGGCTGAATAAAAGTATTCCGATATTTTTTTTAATATTGTATACGTTGGAAATTCCTGAAATTATGTTTTTAAATATGTTATGCGTTTTCCAAATTGTTTACTTAGATGTTATCTTTCAGCTTATTAAACGGTATGATTTGTAAAATTATTTTGGAAGCGTTGGAAAGTGTTACATAATCTATGCTTGACGCATGATTTTCCGTTCTTGTTTAACTTTAAATTCTCACTTACTATCTTATTCGTAATTGTAAATTTTACTTTATAGTTATATTTTCTCATATTCTTAGCCTCGTCGTACTACTCAGCTCTTCTGGCGTAGCCCCGTCTCTCTTATTTTCGGATTGGCTGCTGGGGCTGCCATCGACATAATTAGATTCCTACCCTATCTTTATACTAATTTTGTCCTCAATCTTCTCAAATATTAACTTCTTCTCGGATGTTTGTGTCCAATGAGCTGGTCGTTTTCAAGACCAGATCCATTATTCGGGTTGTGTGAATTACGCTGACTGTCAACATTTTCCTCAACTTTCTCAATAATATACTTAAATTTTAGTAGTCTGTTACCACGGCTATTCTTCCTTATTGGTTCCCTAAGATGTGTTACACAACTATCCAGGACGTGAAAATCCTTTGCAACTGCGTAGCACATCGAATCCTTCGATTGTTCCATTGTTCGTATTTACAAAGCATTACTTCATGCTTTCATTGCTGGTACAAATATCATTATTCAGAGAACAGTAATACCTTACCAGGATACTCAACTCAACAATTAAACATGAAGTTGGATGTTATAAACTACTAAAACAAAACAATGAACCATACAAACATTTTCGTTTAACGCAAACATCTTATCTCTTTCTGGTGGAATTTATCGTTTCATCTTCGGTTGATACATGATACTCACTGCTATTAAGAGCTTTACAAATACAGTATTTTGTAATATTTTTGATGGATAATTTGGAGCCATCTCCCATTCTGCAATGAAAAGCATTCACGAATGTTAAGCAATCTTTGTTTTTTTCATCCTGCCTATTGGTGTGGTTTTATTTTTGAACAGACGATTGGCCTAGACCAATTCCTAGAACAGACAGTAGGCTCACGCCTACTGATTTCAGCAATGCTGTGCATGCAAATAAATCTGCAACGGCTTTATTCTATGTAGTCTAGCTAAGATAGTAGTTCTTCTGTCATATTTGATATCTGCCATATGTTCTTTTATTCTCGTTTTAAATTTTATGTTTGTCATTCCTATATAGTATTGTTAATGTTCCATCTGCCTTGGTGAATGGGGTTTCATGAACACCGGAAACATAGTACGTAGAAAAATATATCCAATAGAACTTTCCGGTGTTTATGAAGTTCCATTCACCAAGGCAGATGGAACATTACAACTTCTTTGGAATTATCTAAAATTTGGCACGCGATGCTTTACAAATTAAAAAACAATAAAAATAAAAATAAAATAATAATTTTCACGTTTTCCAGTTTGACTAATTTACGCACCTGCTTACACTGGACATGTGTTCTCGTGATTTATGTTTATAATTTTCAAAAACTTTGCGAGAATATTTTATTTATCATTTTGATCTGAAGATGTCACCGTTTGAGCGAAGGATGTCATCTATATTAAAAGGTATTTAAAACATTTTGTGTTATGTTTTTAACATTTTAAGCAATAATTACACTTTTATATGAATTATTTCATTTTATTACAACATTACAGAATAAATAATCCAATTAAATAATTTTTCACATTATTATAAAATCTAAAGAAATTAAAAAAGATTTATGATACCAAATTTTTAAAAATCTGCATAAAAATTGTACAATTATATAATAAAGCTGCAAAATGCGATTGAAAAATAAAAGCTTAGAAAATTCAGCGTCTTTATTTATTCCTGCGAAACGTAATCTTCTTTAGAATTTTTCTTTCATTCCCATATAAACGCTTATTAAATATTTAAAAGCTGTCAACATGGAAGTGCATCTATTTTCAATTTAATTTCCCTTGACAGTCACCCCTTGCTCTTAACTGAACGTGATGAAAGCAATTTTTATTTATTCATAAATTAATGTTTAAAATATATGTTGAATGAATTAATGATGTGATTAAATACATTTCAAAATTTAAAAATTCTCAAAAGTGTATTTGTTTTTAAAATTTCTCTAAAAATATGGAGTTTGTCGTTCCTATATGTATTAGTATGTAAAATGTGCTTTCTTCTTATTTTAATACATTTGCAATGCATAATAAAAAGTAAAGTATTTTATTATATAACTAATCTGTCCCATTATGTCTGTATCTGTCTCTATATTTCATGTGTGTACGGTTGCACAAGTAAATAGATTAATTAAAAATTATCTTTAAATCACCTTTAGACAGAGAGAAAACTTGGCAACTTTAAGCCCAACCATAAAATGTCGATTTCTAAAGAACAATAAAAAGTTGGAATAAATAGCCACTTGTCCCGTATGACATGTTCTTTTTATCCCAGTTCATTCTTGCCTGTCTGTGGTGTAGTTTGAGACACGGTTTGCGAACCATTTTCTTTCGTATGATGTAATCACATTCTTTAATTCGTCTATATACAGTGCTTTTGGACTCATGTACACCGAGATTATTTTTTATTTGTTGAATGGACAAATTTTGTTTAGACACAAATCTCTGAATTCCCCGATCCGTCTGAACAGTCGTCCTACGTGGTCGTCCACATCTTGTTTTCCGGTTGAAATTATCATTTCTAGAGAGTATTTCATATATACCGTTCTTTAATCAATTTAACATTGTTAGGAATTTCAGAAAAAAAATTATTTTGCGGTTTCAATTAAAAAAAAAATTAAAATATCCTTTTTTTTGGGAATTAACATTTTTTAAATTAGTGAAAATAATTTCTCCACTTTAATACTGGTTCCACTTTTTTCTTTTATTCCTCTTTTATAAAACTGGAATGCTACGTCATGCAACGTCACTATACCCGTCTAATACAGTGTTTCTAAAAAAATTGTATAAAGTGCTTAAATTTTTGAGACAGTGTTTCTTCAAGAAAAAAGTAAATTAATCAAAAATTAATGCAATTTTTATTTTAACCAAGAAAACTTGCTTTTTTAATTTAATTTTGATTAAATGTTGAGTATTTATTGTAAATTGGCTGCATATATTTTCTTCTTCAAAAATTTTTAACTAGATTTGCAGAGTGCTTAAACATTTTGGACGGACTATGAAGCAGAATAAAAGAAAAGAAAAATTGAAACTTCTGATAAGTATCGTGTTTCACAAGAATAGCTTGGAAAAACTTTACATAGCGATTTCCATGAATAAATTAATTGAAATAATTTTCATTATTTGCATGTGATTTGAATAAAAACGGTTTACTTAAAATTCATACTTCATGGTCATGACAAAATACAAATTCATAATTCCAAGATGTTAATAACGACAACAGAAAAAGTCAAAGTCATGTTTGTCTTATGTAAAAAAAAAAAGTTTTTTTCTGTGTATATTATTGGAAAGGGTGGACTCATACAAAAATGGTGCATAACAAGTTGGAAATTGTACGTCAAACGTGACAAATGAGGTGCGTTCGTACTATAACTAATTTTACAAAACAAATCATCGTTATTATTTCAGTAAAATGAATTATATCGTCTGTTATTTTCACATGGTTAATTTTCGCAATAAAAAAAGTATATTTTCAGTTGGTAATACTTTATTTTTGTTGACATTCACTGAAAATTCCAGTGGGAAACTTAAGCCTAGTTTTGAAAATTTCAGAAATTGGAATCCATATTTAAACTCTTTTTCCATTTAATATCTATTTCTCCGGAAATATCTATCCAAAAAACTTTCAGTAGCTTATATGATTGCTATAATTAAACAATTTTATTACACAATTTCGAGTTTTAAATTCAGTAATACTGAAATAATATGACTCCATCTTAAATATGACATAATCACCATGGCAACCTAGAATAATTACTTATCATGGTATATCATTGAATTAATTATGACAAGATTTAATAGAATTAAGAAAACCTTTATTATTATATTTTTAAATTTTAATTCGATTTTCATAAAATATTAAATTACTCGACAAAATTCTGCAAAAATTATATGTATTAAATTTCCAACTATTCCGTTGGTTAGTTTTTTCGCTGTTACATACAGACACACGGACAGTCGGACAGACAAGACGACGACTATAGTTGCAATTTTGTTTTATTTTTTTAGAGAAATTGACATAATGATATTCAAGCAACAAAATAATAAGTGAAATACATTGAGATAATGTGTCAACCGAACGCCACAGACAAACGGTGTTTGGTAAATTACGTTTTGACAATTTTAATACAATAAGCAAAATGTTCGTCGAAGGACACGTTGAATTTGATGAAGAAAAAATAAACGATAATAACTTTATAGAAACAAACAAGACAGAAAACAGAATACGAGTACTGAACACCAACTGGAATAACAATAGAGTGGGACTATACATAGCAACAAAAATATCAATATATATTTAAATAAAGTTATATATATATTATAAAAGATAGTTGTAGTTTTTCATGGGAAAATATATTGCTTAATTTGTTTAACTTTGTCCAGGGAAGAGTTCATATTTCTATATTCTATATCTTGAAAACAGTTTGAGTTTGAAATTGAAATGATGGCTCAATTCATTGATGCGGAGTCATTAGACACGACGAATAATTAGTGTGATGTGCATTGCAGTTTAAATATGGAGATCTCATTTGCAAGTGGTCATTCTTTAGTTTTCATAAAAATACGACCAACTTACGCCTGAAGTGGATTTTGCACAACCATGCTATTTCTGAACTGTAGAACTAACTGCCTTTGATGTTTCGCTTTGGATTTTTGGAGATCAATACATGTAGCGTTACTTTATAAATTAGCCTTCTAAGTGAAATCAATCTTCATAACTAAATATTATTTTATTAAGTTGATTTATCCAAAGAATTACCACTCGCGACAAAAACCTTAATTAGCTAAAGCTTGATACGTTCCGCCACAACGTTCAAGTGTGACTAACAAACCGACACGGTCATGCTTCCTTTGAAACATTTCCTCACATTTGACTTCATTATTTTTTTAGTTATATCAATTTGATTTTTTCTCTTTTCTCTGAACATCGTATTGTTGTTCAAAGAAAACAATAAATTAAAAAGAATAAGAATTTAGAAATTATTCTAAACTCAATACATGTATCATCGGAAGCAATCTTTAAGGGTCTTTTACCTTTTAAACACGTCGAAAATCAACAAAAACATTCAAAGTTTGAATTAGTGTATCTTCAAAACCTTTTTATGTATAAACATGATATTTTGACTATTGTTTTAAAATATTACTCTTTTTAATATTCTACCATTAGAAGTTGACTAGACTTTTACATAATTGTGCATTGTTCATATTAAAATAACTGAATTTTTTTACTCCGTAAGTCATTGTGCGCTTGATATCTTAAGAACATATATATGGATAGTTATGAAATGGGATATAGATAATAAGCAAATATGTACGTTTTAAATCATCTACTTTTAAGTATTTACAATAATAAAATATTTTATGACTATTTGTATTCATTAAAAAATGTAAAAGTTTGAGTTTTTTTTTACAAAAAATATTTTTTTGGTTAATGAAATAATTTTAACCTAAGAGTAGATCCTTTTAAGAATACATATGGGCTTATTATCTATATTACATTTCATAACAATCCATACATATGTTTTCAAGATATCATGCGCGCAATGACTTACGGAGTAAAAATAAAGAGTTATATTAATTTCAAAAATATACAAATACTGCAAAAAACCAGCCAGTTTCTAATGGTAGTATATTAAAAAGCACAATATGTTTAATCAATAGTCAAAATTTTATATTTATACATAAAAGATACACCAATTCAAAGTTTGAATGTATTTGTTGATTTTAGGCGAGTTTAAAATGTACAAGACCCCTTAAAATCAGAAGGTTTACATTTCAGTATTTTTTTTTTTTTTTTTTTTTTTAATTTTCTTTTTCGTATCTTTTTTTTCGTACAACATGCTGAGTTCAATATGTGATCTCCGTACTGAGCACGTCTGATATTTGCTTTTAAATTAATCCTATATTACCAAATATTCAAAATCTTGTAGTGCTTCCAAAAAATAATCTAATCACTTTATGCATTAATTAAATGAAATTACTACATAAAAATAAAATACAAGATGGAAATCACGGTGATAAAGATAGTTTTGAAAACAGAATGTTAAAGACTTCTCCAACAATTTCCATACTATTGAAAAGAACAAAAGAAATCAGTTACGCCCAGGAGAAAAGCCAACTACTACCATGCACAAAAAGTGGTTCAAAGTCTTTTTGTGTCAGAAGATAAGAAGATTAAGAAGAAAAACTTGAAAGATATCAAAAGAGAGAAAGAATCTTCACAGCATAATTATAAGCAGCATAATCAGAAAATGAAAATCTCATCAAAAAGTCACCTGTAAAAAATGCAGCCAAGTCTCGTAACTCATTTACCGTAAAAAGTACTGAGATCGTATAAAGCCAAGTTTAACTATCTTATTAACTCTGAAATTTTCATTCACAAATCACTCCTAGTCTCTATATCTTAAGTTAATTATTATTTTGTGACTTGGCAATTACGTAGCACGAGAATGTGATGTATATAGTTAGTCTTAATCAAATAATACTATAACATATTAAAGTGTAATAACTTCCCTGTGCGTATATAATTTGCCTTAATTAAATTATCCCATCCCATTTCATAACATAGTAAGGTGTAATAACTTCCCTGTGCTGCGTAATTGCCAAGTCACAAAATAATAATTAACTAAAGATGTAGAGACTAGGAGTGATTTGTGAATGAAAATTTCAGAGTTAATAAGATAGTTAAACTTGGCTTTATATGATCTCAGTACTTTTTACGGTAAATGAGTTACGAGACTTGGCTGCATTTTTTACAGGTGACTTTTTGATGAGATTTCAATTCTTTTTGTAAGTAATCCTCCTTTTCTTGATTTTGGGTTCTTTTTGAGGATCATCCACTGATTTTCACTAAGCCCACACTCTGTCCCTATTATTTACAGGTATCAAAAATTGGAAGCTTTAGTTTCGTTTGCAAAGTACTGTAGATAAAAAGAGATGTCAGGTTCCTAGGCAAGCACTAAGTTATGGGAGAGGGAGTGTCAAAAGAACTCTCAATTGCTTCCAGGATAGGTGCTATCCATATGAGATATTACTCGCAGCCCTAGATACTTGATATTTAACATAAAAGAACTTTTTAGTATAAAAAGAAAGCCAAAATTAAAATTTCAGGAAATTTCCAATAAATCAAACTATATTACTTTTTTCGATGTTTTTTTTAGTCTTTTTTTTATTATTTACGGATTTTTTAATTTTTCCTTACTTTGTGTACTAAACCCTGCCTTTCTGCCAAATGTCAAGCTTCTAGGGATTACAAAATCGATTATTTTCAAATTTTCAACTTTTTATAAATTTATTGATTTTTCGATTTTAATTCTAAGTTACCTGATTGTCATGCCAGTATAGTAATTCTTTGATCCGTCTTCTTAGGATCATTTAGGTTCAATTTAGAGATAAATCAAGTGATTCTTAGAGTCACCATGATTTTATTTAGAAAGGACTATCAAGCCATAACCAGCCAGTAATGTCGGCAGGGGAGGGGGAGCTGTGAAAATTTTTGTGGGGCCAGCATCATTTAACAATCCATATTTCATATGCGAAGTAAATAGAGTATAACCTGTGAAAGAAAAAAAAAACTGTCTATAAAGAAATCGCCTATAAAGTAGCCAGTCTATAGCGGAACTTTTCTATAACGAAATTCGTAAACGAAAGAAAAGAAAACCATATTCCGGGGGAAATAACAAAACAATTAGGGGCGTTGTACTAGCTAATAGGACAATTATCTTAAAACTGATGTTTCTAGCAGTACAAAATCAAATTGTTTTCGAATTTTCGATTTTTTAAAGATATTTCGATATTTCGATTTTATTTTCGAATTTAACGAATTTTTTAATTCTCCCTTTTATTGAATAGTAAATACTACCTTTACACCCTTTAACCTTACCTTTACACCTTACCTTTTAAGTTTTACGTTTCTAAGACTACATGATAAAATTATTTTCAATTTTTGATTTTTTCGAATTTTTTTTATAATTTTCTGGATTTTTTATTTTTTTCTTATTTTGTATCCTTTATTACAAATTTCAAATTTCTAGCGCTACAAAATCGAATTATTTTGAAATTTCCGATCTTTTTCGAGTTTTTTATTCTATTTTCGAATTTATTGTGTTTTAATTTTTCCCTTTTCTGTATCCTAAACAATAAGTTTACGCCGAATTTTAAGTTCTAAAGCTACAAAATCGATTTTATTTCAATTTTTCGAATTTTTAAATTTTTTTTTTAATTTTCCGGATTTTTAAATTTTTTCTTATTTTGCATCTTAAATAATACCTTTATTCCGAATTCCAAGTTTCTAGCGCAACAAAATCGGATTATTTGAAATTTTTCGTTTTTTTCGATTTTTTTATTTTATTTTCGATTTTTTTTTTTTTTTTTTTTTTGGGGGGGGGGGGGGGGGGGGTTGATGTTTTCTTTTTCTGAATTCTAAACACTACCTTTACACCAAATTTTCAGTTTCTAAGACTTCGAGATCATATTATTTTCAATTTCTCACTTTTTCTTTTTCTTTTCCTTTCTTTCTTTCTTTTCTTTTCTTTTTTTTTTTTTAATTTTTTAAATTTTCGATTTTTTTTTCGAATTATCCATATTTTTTAATGTTTCCTTATTTAGTATCTCAAATATTACCTGTATTCCGAATTTCAAGTTTGTAGCGCTATGAAATCGAATTATTTTCAAATTTTCCTTATTTTTCGATTTTTCCGATTTTTTTACTTTATTTTCGATTTTTCCGATTTTTTTACTATATTTTCGATTTTTCCAAATTTTTTATTTTATTTTCGAATTTTATTGCGTTTTTTATTTTAACTTATTCTGAATCCTAAACACTATCTTTACTGCGAATTTTAAGTTTCTAAGGCTAAAAGATTATTTTAATTATTTCATTTTTTTTCGAATTTTTCGAATTTTTTAATTTTTTTTTCGAATTTTCCGGATTTTTTAATTTATCCTTAGTTTGCATCCTAAATGCTACCTTTATTCCGAATTCCAAGTTTCTAGCGCAACAAAATCGGATTATTTGAAAATTTTCGATTTTTTTCGATTTTTTCGATTTTTTAATTTAATTTTCGATTTTTATTGTGTTTTCGATGTTTTCTTTTTCTGAATTCTAAACACTACCTTCACACCAAATTTTAAGTTTTTAAGACTACAAGATCGTGTTATTTTCAATTTTCAATTTTGTTCGAATTTGTTGAATTTTCGAATGCTTTTTTTTTTTTTTTAATTTTCCGGATTGTACAATTTTTCCTTTCTTTGTATTCGAAACACTAGCTTTATTCCAAATTTGAAGTTTCTATGGCTGCGGGATCTACCCAATCTTTTCGATGACGCGAGAATGAGTGAGTGTGTGAGTGACAAAAAATCGAAACTTTGAGTTCATATATCCGTCTGCACTAATTTATGGGTATTTTTCGAATTATCCATATTTTTTAATTTTTTCTTATTTAGTATCTTAAATATTACCTTTATTCCAAATTTCAAGTTTATAGCGCTATAAAATCGAATTATTTTCAAATTTTCCTTATTTTTCGATTCTTTCGATTTTTTTTTTTTTTTTTTTTTTTCGAATTTTATTGCGTTTTTTATTTTAACCTATTCTGAATCCTAAACACTATCTTTACCGCGAATTTTAAGTTTCTAAGGCTAAAAGATCAAATTATTTTATTTTTTCAACTTTTTTTCGAATTTTTCGAATTTTTGAAATTTTTTTTCGAATTTTCCGGAATTTTTAATTTTTCCTTATTTTGCATCCTAAATACTACCTTTATTCCGAATTCCAAGTTTCTAGCGCAACAAAATAGGATTATTTGAAATTTTTTCATTTTTTTCGATTTTTCGATTTTTTCAATTTTGCATTCGATTTTTTTGGTGTTTTTGATGTTTTCTTTTTCTGGATACTAAACACTACCTTCACACCGAATCTTAAGTTTCTAAGACTACAAGATCGTATTATTTTGAATTCTCAATTTTGATGGAATTTGTTGAATTTTCGAATGTTTTTTTTCGAATTTTCCGGATTTTATAATTTTTCCTTTCTTTGTATCCTAAACACTACCTTTTTTCCAAATGTCAAGTTTCTAGGGCTATGGGATCTACCTAATCTTTTTGATGACGCGTGAACGAATGAGTGAGTGAGTGACAAAAAATCGAATGTTTGAGTTCATATATCGTCTGAACTAGAAAAGACAGAAAGTTGTAATTTTAAATTTTGATCCTGTGTGCCAAATACTCTAGAAAAACGAAGTTTCAAATTTTTGGGATACTCCAGCGCGGAGATATGGGGGGGGGGGTCAAAAGTGGCCTGAGTTGCTTCCAGAAAAGTATGCTTACGGCTGTCCTCTCTCGACTTGGCGGGGGCACTGCCGTGCCTCCAGATCCGGGGAAAATAACACAAAACAATAACGGAAGGTGTACTAGCTAATAGGACAATTATCTTAAAATCTATCTAAAACAAACCCCCATCCTGTGGGATTTGTTTTTCAATGTTTTACTTTATTTAATGCAAAACATAGATTGCATCCGACAACTCATAAAAAAGTCCTCCGGCCTGTACCGGCAGGAAAAGGTAGCTTTCCTATATCTTCGTTTTAAAATTTTAGCTAATGTTACTCGAAAACAGCAAGTTAAAATGCAAAGAAACCGTTTACAAAAGATTCGTTTACACTGAATTTGAATAAGAAATTTGCCAAATTATTGAGCTATAGCCAAGTTGGCTTCATTTATGAAGACTTATTTTTGTCGCCAAATTTGGCGAGATTTCGCCAATTGTCGCCAAGTTTGGAGAGAATTTAGCGCTAATGGATATGAATATATAGTTTTATGCGTATGATTGGGAAAATGATTACAACAATGAAAGAAAATAATTTGCGAGAAATCGCGTTCACTAAAACTTATAAATTTATATTAAAATCATTAAAATTACAGACATTACAATACACTTTCATAAAACATTAAAAACATATTAAAATTGGACGTTTCGGATTTACATGGAAAATCCCTCTTCAACAACAACATTTCACTTAGCGTAAATCATAGTTCAAAAATATCAACAAATAGAAAATGCAACGTATCAAAATTTCGAAGTCAAAGTTACAGTTATAATAACACGGAGTATTCATTCGGGATTGCACCTGCTTGACCATTATTGACCATAAATTTATCGTTTGGTTTTTTGTAATCTGCTGTTTTGTTTCAAAATGTCAGCCACCCTAGAATTTCAAACTGCTCTATCTCAGCCAATTTTTAAGATAGAGGTAAAACAAAAAATGCTCTGGAATCCTTGTATCAAGTCCTAACACCTAATTAAAAAATAAACTTGATTTTTTAACTTTTTTGTATATTTATTTTAGTTTTAAAATTTTCCGTGGCCACCATCTTGAAACAAGATGGCGGACGAAGCTGGCCAACGAACTCGGTCGAGGCATTGGTGAGCTTAATACACACAATTAGTTTCATCCAAATTAATTTATAAATACGAGCGTTATCGTATCAAATTATTTTCATTTTTTCACTTTTTTTCGAATTTTTTTATTTTTTTTTCGAATTTTCTGGATTTTTTTTATTTTCCTTTTTCTGTATCCTAAATACTACCTTTATTCCTAATTTGAATTTTCTAGCGCAACAAAATCGGATTGTCTTCAAATTTTCGGTTTTTTTCAATTTCTTCGATTTTTTCAATTTTGCTTTCGATTTTTTTGGTGTTTTTGATGTTTTCTTTTTCTGGATGTTAAACACTACCTTCACACCAAATCTTAAGTTTCCAAGACTACAAGATCGTATTATTTTCAATTTTCAATTTTGATGGAATTTGTTGAATTTTCGAATGTTTTTTTTTCGAATTTTCTGGATTTTATAATTTTTCCTTTCTTTGTATCCTAAACACTACCTTTTTTCCAAATGTCAAGTTTCTGGGGCTACGGGATCTACCCAATCTTTTTGATGACGCGTGAACGAGTGAGTAAGAAGTGACAAAAAATCGAATGTTTGAGTTCATATATCGCCTGAACTAGAAAAGACAGAAAGTTGTAATTTTAAATTTTGGTCCTGTGGGCCAAATACTCTCTATAATTGAAGTTTAAAATTTTTGGGATACTCCAGCGCGGAGATATGGGGGGGTCAAAAGTGCCCTGAGTTGCTTCCAGAAAAGTATGCTTACGGCTGTCCTCTCTCGACTTGGCGGAGGCACTGCCGTGCCTCCAGAACCAACCGGTATAATGACAAAAGAGACAATCGATAGCCAAAAGTAAGCTGGTTTTGACATTTATGGAAGAAAGACAAAATAATGAACATGCTATTCTGTAATCAATGCTTGCAATATGTACATGAAAGTGTCCGGGACTTACTAAGCTAGAAAAAATAAATAATTTCATCTGCACTTATTGTATGGAAACCAATTACAAAGGTATATTTTGTAAAATGTTTATTGTAATTTTTTATTTGTAATTTCTTTGTAATTAAATACTTATGGCATTAAACATTATAATACTCTTCCAGAAGTAAAAATAGTTTGTCGAGTAGTACTTATTTTCCCTTTTAAAAGTGATTTCAATGTCTTTGGAATACTATGGACTAAAGGTGGCCCACAAGCTACAATTTCGAAATTGTATTATAAAAATAATTAAATTTCATTTGACAAAGAAAAGGCTATCTGATATGTGTTAGAGATAAGTGTAAATATTTTAACGACACACACCTAACCAGAAAATTATGAAACATCCTCAAAACTTAAATGTGGCCACTTTTGGCTGCCCTACCTTATATTTGTGGTATTTTATTAAGGAAAAAATGAAGTTTTGTTCAATTTAAGTACATTATTGTTTTTTATTTAGAAAAAATGAAATCGTATGATGTACATTGTGAATCTACTATTTAAATACTGTAAAATATCTTTAAAAAAGGCAAATGTTGTCATTTAATATATACAAAAATTGAAAAAAAAACTATTATTCTACTAATGTTTGTTAATTTGAAATGATACACTATCATATCGAATAAAAAAAAATAGTAGAAGAGAAAAAAAAGGAAAAAGGAAAAGAAGAAAGAAAATTAATTAAATGTATTGCACTCAAATGCTAATCAGAAGGAATAGCATTTTATCTTAGACGTTAAATAAGTCATTAAAATAAATTTATTTTCCAATGCCTTCTCTTTAACACGAGTTTCATACACTATATCATTTATAAATTATAAACCAGATACCATGTGAATTAGTAAATGGGAATGTAATGAATGGGATACTTATTCTAATGAAGGCATACTTATTCTAATAAAGGGAATTGTTAATGCAATATGAAATATGGTTTTAATATTTATCTATAGAGTAAGCTGGGAGAAACAAAATCTCAAGAAATATGGAAACATAACCATCACTCTTGTTATGAGTTATATATATATACACTACTGGCCATCCAAAATGCTACACCATGAAGGAATGCAAATAACAGAAGGATATTTATTGGACAAATACATTATAGTGGGAAGGACAGGTGATTACATTTTCAAAAAATTAGGAGATATAGATCCTGAGAAAACACTACCCAAAGCACCCACATCTGGCCGCAATGACGGCATTTATCTGCCTAACCATGGAGTCGAACAGAGATTGGATGTCATGTACGGGTACATCAGTCCATGCAGCTTCAACACTATGTCACAGTTGATCGACCATAGTGACGGGCGAGTGGTGGAGGGCCAGTCGCTCAGAAGCCATTGACAGGACATTTTCAGTTGGTGAGAAATCAGGAGAACGTGTCGGCTAGGGCAACAATCGAACATGTTCTGTATCAAGGAAGGTCAGGATAGTACGACCAACATGCGGTCGTACAATGTCCTACTAAACCGTAGAGTTGCGGAGGCATCGAAGATAAGGCAGCACCATGGCCCGTAACACCTCTGAAATGCAAGGCTGCTGTTGAAATTGTCGGCAATGCGAACAAGAGGTTACCGAGACGTGTATCCAATGACACTTCATACTGTCACTCCAGGTGATATGACAGTATGACGTTCGAATGCAAGCTGGCAATGTGCGTTTTCCACGATGCCGCCAAATATGGATGCTGGCGGCACCATGATGCTGCATGCAGAGCCTGGATTCATCAAAGACGACGTGAGACTCCATCCCTGCGTCATATATATAGTATCATGATGCCAGCATTCATGTTTGGTGGCATCGTGGAAAACGCATATTGCCAGCTTGCATTCGAAACGTCATACTGTCATATCACCTGGAGGGACGGTATGAAGTATCATTGTATACACGTCTCGGTAACCTCTTGCTCGCATTGCCGGCAATTTCAACAACAGCCTTTACATTTCTGATGTGTTACGGACCATGGATCTGCCTTATCTTCGATGCCTCCGCAATTCTACTTTTTAGCTGCACAGTGCACGACCGCATGTTGCTCGTACTATCCTGACCTTCCTTCATACAGAACATGTTGGACTGTTGCCCTGGCCAGCACGTTCTCC
This sequence comes from Maratus michaelseni, assembly GCA_963931845.1. Lineage (NCBI taxonomy): Eukaryota > Metazoa > Arthropoda > Arachnida > Araneae > Salticidae > Maratus > Maratus michaelseni. Next base: position 450,104,438 of record OZ007589.1, on the reverse strand, counting down.
TTATTTCTCCCCAATTGAAGATGTCCTGTCAATGGCTTCTGAGCGACTGGCCCGCCACCACTCGTCCGTCACTGCGGTTGATGAACTGTGGCATAGTGTTGAAGCTGCATGGACTGATGCACTCTTACATGACATCCAATCTCTGTTCGACTCCATGGCTAGGCAGATAAATGCTGTTATTGCGGCCAGAGGTGGGTGCTTTGCGTAGTGTTTTCTCAGGATCTATATCCCCTAATTTATTGAAAATGTAATTACCTGTCCCTCCCATTATAATGCATTTGTCCAATAAATATCATTCTGTTATTTGTATTCCTTCATAGTGTAGCATTTTGGAAGGCCAGAAGTGTATATTTATTTTGTTGATAATGTTCAAATTGTAAATTTAGAAACAACAGGCCAAATTTTGGATTTGCTTGTGTTTATAGTTTCGGAAATAATATAGGTTTATTGCTTTGTAAGCAATATCGTTTTTTTGTTTGGGATTGTTCAAAAGATCAGGGTCCATAAGCCGTGTTTTTGGCCCATGAAATAAGACTAAAACTCGATTTTGTTATACTGACTTAATTATTTCTTTAATATTAGAAGTTTTATCCTGTACGACTTCACCAATAGTTTTAGCATTTTGTTCGGATTTATATGACTTACATAAGCTCAAAGTTCGTATTATTCGTAGTTTTTGATGAAAAATACGCAATTATCCCCAATTTTACCTCAATTATTTATATGAGCGCAATCGTGCAACACTTCCTTCTTTACATATATTATAAAATACATCAAAATGTACAATACAAGTAAAAATAAAATTGCTGCAAAGCTGCGCTCATAGTAAAATATTAAAAAAGGTATTAAAAATTGAGGTAAAATTAGGAGAAATTTATTTTTCATCAAAAACTACGAATAATACGAAATTTGAGCTTGTGTAAGTTATATAAATCCGAACAAAATGCAAACAAATATTGTTGAAGTCGTACAGGATAAACCTTCTATTATAAAAAAGTGAAATAATTAAGTCAGTATCAGGTAAAGCTAAGAGAGTCTGCGCACAATTCAAAAGAATAACAATAAAAATCTAAATATTAATTTTTTGCTAAACTATCCATGAATAATTTTTACTTCATTTGTTTGTTTTTACTTCATTTGTTGTATTTCAACCTAATGATTAAAGAATCAGAAAAAGGAAATAATTTTAAAAACGATTAAAAATTTTTAATTAAAGGAAAAAATTAAAGAATCAGTAAAACCTAGTCCAGATAAGATTACAAAAAAACATAAAGTTACTTGATAACACGTTTAACTTAAAATTAGTCCATTTTTATTTTTCATTTTTTTATGCAAATTTACCAATAAGCTGCGTAATCTCTCCTAACATGAAAACTAATGGAAACAATGCGCCATGTCTTCTAAGTAGCAGATGCGCAAACTCTCCAATTTCGGTAGGAGAGATTGCGTGGCCTTTTATACAAACATGGCCGCTACTAAAACGAATCGTTGATGTTCACATTGTTAATCTAAATTAGTAGCTTATGAGAAATCGTTTAAGTTAAAAATATTTTGTACTACTTACATTGCATAGAAATTCTGATTAATAGCTATGAAAATTCAAGCACTTACTTTGGGAAAACAAAACAAAATAGCAATGCTTTATCTTAGAAGCTCAAAACAGTCAACGTGTACTTTCAAGTAAACACTAAACTACTGCTGTTGTACAGCTACCTGGAGTCGTTACGTGCTCACTCTAATCCTTCCCCCCGAACCACTATGTGCGCAATCTCTCCGACCGCGCCATCTCTCCTAGCTTTACCTTAACAAAATCGAATTTCAGTCTTATTTGAACAGTCTTATTTCAAGAGCCAAAAACACGGCTTGTGCACCCTCATCCTTTCTTTCTGTTGCATACAGTCTCTATAAATAGAAAGTCTTAAAAAATCATGCGCTTTCCTATATTATTACAAAATCGATTACTATTACATGTTAATAATTTGACGTAGTCTTACATCCAAACAAAACTTCAAAAGAAACTGTGGGCTCAAAAAATTCTATAAACGTTATTTTCCGTGAAGTTACTTATATACTTACATAATACCAACTTTTGCAGACTAATGTTATTTATTTCTAATCATTCTTCTATTTACTCCTTTTCCTTTACCAAGCAATTGAATTCATTTTTTCAGTTCATTTCCTTTGAGATAGAGTGAGGATGCATCGATAATTCCATGATTTAATAGTGAGATAAACACATTCCTTTAGAAAATTGTGTTGATAAAACCAATCTCTTTTTTCAATAGAAAGCTTCTAATGTCAAAACTCAAATAAGGTCTTTTAAAAATATCATTATTTTTCGAAACATTTAAAAGTAAATTACTTTATATTTACATAGAAATATAAGTATTTATTTGAAAACGTTCTTTTATACAATTTCTTTACATATAAGAAAATCCCACGGAGAAGATTAAAAATATAAAATTAAATGCTTTTGAGATTATTTATGCTAATATAAAATAAAATATGCAAATATGTTAATTTTGATACCTTTAATTTAATACCTTTTGAATAAACGTTGCTAGCTTATGCTAAAATTGTTAATGTGTCAAACAAACCTTTAAAAAGTAATATAAAATATAAATATATATGTATAATGTTAATATTCTTGATCAATATTATAATGATCAATATTCGTGTATTTTTCTATTAAAAGTATGTAATTGATAGCAAATTAGGATCTTATAATATATTGAATCAAAATATATTCCTTATATTTACATTCGATTTTCATCGAGTATTTATAATGCATGCAACATTCAACATTATCGAGCATAAAATTATGAGTAAAATTATGAGAGTTATGATAAAAAAGTTCGATTACAATATATTAAATTAAATATCTGTACACTTTCTTTTGAATGTTTCAAAAGCTTTGAAACCATGACACTGGAGGGCAATGAAATAAAGTAGTTTCTATAAACTTATATTATCCAATTGATTTTATAGCAATCACGCTAAATATAATTAAAAGTTTTCCATATTTTCTTTTCATGGTTCCATAAATAATTTTATTTGAATAAAATACGTCTATCTTATTTATTTCAAAGATTTCGAACATAATTACTTATGTTTTCGAAATTAAAATCTATTTGTGGCTAAGCATTTCAGAATGTACTTATTTATTAAAAATATACACTTGGCAAACAAAACAACATTATTACTATTACTTAATATTTTCATTAAGTTCATTTTCATTGTATAATAATAAAAAAAAAATTAAATTAAAACTAAAATTAAAAATAAAAACTTACTTTTTTTTGCATATTTGTTTTTAAAGAAAACGCATTACGAAATAAAATATAACTTATTAAAAATACTTTCATGAACTAAAAACTACTGTTACGTCCTATATGAAATAAAATCTCTTAAAAATGTGGTACTTCATAAGATTTTACAACTGTATTCTTAATTTAAACGACCTAATTCAAAATTCTGTATACAAAATAGCATCTATAAAAAATGGAAAACTTTGCTTGTAAAGATGTAGTAGCTGAAAACACGCAAAAAACGATAAAAATTTTAACAATTTATTGATGTATGAATAATCTATGTGAGTGTATGTGCATGTATGTATATATTGCGCACAAATGATTGAATGCATGTCCCACTGATATATATGTGAATATTTATACACATATATGTATCTGTAGCTATAACTACAAATATATGGAGTAATAATAAATAAATATATCTCATGCAACGTTCAATTATTTAATCCTATATAGTTATTTCAAAGAGAGCTTTTGGTTATATAAATCATGTGATTCTCTAAAAGCGATATACAAACCATTAAAGTCATTGGAGCACTCATTATGATACTTCGCGGAATTTATATGATTACTCTCTTTTAACAAATGGAAATGGAAATTGGAACTTGTGCAATTATGATCTAGGGATGGAGGATAAGACAACAAGTTTCTCATAAACAGCTGCTGATATCAGAGTATTGTACATATATTTCTATAGGATTACGGTATACTTCAAACTCGAGAAAATTGTTAGTATTCTGTAATAGTACTTAAATTTTATGATTTCTTTATCTTGATGTACTTTTCAACAACATTGTAATATTTTTTATGATTACTAATATAAACATTTAATACATAAAACATACTCTTACAGTGTTAAATTATTTATTATTTTGAAACAAAAAAATATTTTAAGAGTAATAATTTAAATGGAAGGTGTTTTTTTTTTACTTTTAGCGTTTGTAATAAATATAAATTAAAAGAGATATTTTGTAAATGAATATTTTTTCCAGATATTGATTGAGTACTTACTTCACAATATTATTAATATATAAAATGCTATAACTTGAAAGGCAAATGTGAAAATTTAAACTAAATTAAATATCACTCCCTGTAAAAAAAAAAAAAAAAAAAAAAAAAAAAAAAAAAAAATCAATAATTGATTTTCCAAATCGTATATGTGTCTTGAAATTAGACTTTACTAAATAATAGTTATATTAAGGGCATTTGAAACTTGTCTTTAATGAACCTTCATAAATATAAGATTATATATATATATATACTAAAAGACTATTTACTTTAATATAACATTTTAAAAAAGGAATTTTAAAAGGGGGTTTGATAGACGAGAGAAACATATAGTACAAAAATCCAGAAAATTATGTTTTTATCTGCCTTTACTCCATAATATTCAGAAAATAATCGAGAAAGGATATTGCAAAGTGGTTGCAAATATCCAGTACAGTACAGGGAAAAAAAACACCACTTTCTACTAAATTTTCCGCAAAACATCGTATAAAAAGTGTTTAGTGCAATTGTTGTTGTAATAGTGTATATTAATTAATGGTCTACATAAACTTTACTTAGGTTAGTCTGCATATATAAATCCTAACAAACTTTAAAAATTTCCACAATTTACTCCATATTTTTACATTATTTGATTGAATTGGAAGTAGAATTTTTCAAGCATAATTCAAACAATTACTTGCCGGAATGTACTGTAATTTTGGATTTTTATGCGTAAAGATTCTTGAAATCGATTTTATATTAATATTAATCTCAAAAATTAATTTCGAAAGTATGCATTTTGAAATATATACATATTCGAAATATATATGTATTTTAAATTATATAAGTAAAAAGTATTAGGGTCTGCTCTTCTCTATTCATGTTGAATATCAGATTACATTAGCAGAATTAAGAGGAACATATATAAATGTATGTTATGTAAATTATAGGTTTTAAATTAACGATATTTACCTAAATGAGAAAATAATTACAGACTATTTACAAGAAATATTAAAGTTAATAGTTATACATTAGCTTTCAAAAGCCACTGTTCTAGCGATTGAACTCGTTCCTGTGATTTAAGCATCGAACACTTAATTGCATATTTTAGGAATTAAATATTATAGAATTCTGTCATATTAATTGTATATTTGTGCAATGATTTTATTAAAAAAGTGAATTAGCAAGGATTTATTTGTATATAACTATTCTTCTGTTATTTTTAAAAGAGATTCGTATTTCATTCTAGTTTTGTTATTTTCCAATGTATACCAGTACATAACTACTGTGGCACTTCAGGGTGTAATGAAATTCATTAAACTGGGATCCAGACGTCCTAAGTTTTCACAATTGCTTTGACAGTTTATATCAAAGCTATTTCACGAGGCACTTTAGAATTATGTATTGCTAGATCGTAAATTAGATCACACAAACATCTTGCATAGAATGAGAGGTCCTATTTTACATAAGGCGTGGTATCTCCCATCCTGTTTATATCAATAGAATACAGAATGCTTCTAGGTATTTTTCCTTAGGAGCTGTAAGTGGCCCTGTAGATAATGCAGTTTTTCAGGGACCCGCATTGTTGACTTGTTGGGAGAGATTTTATGGGTGGCTACGCCGCAAAGTGGTCCCAAATATCGATTATGTGGCCTAAAATCGGAAAATCAAATTTTTTAATTTCGAAATGAATTATATGCCACAGTATTCAGAAATATCTGAAGAGTTATACTCTTCTACAAAATATTTTGGTTTTATAAGCAGCACATAAATTCGCATTGCTTGTGTGAAATTGTAAGTTTTGAATGATTCTTGTTGTGGCGTTAATTTCAGGCAAATTCGCTACATTCAAACGCTAATTAAGCCCTTTTCACATAGCTTCTTCTTGTTTCCATTATGTGTTTCTAAAACAACGTCAAAGTAATCATTAATTTGATTTTTGAAATACAAAACATATTTAAAATTAAAAAAAAGGAATAATTTTTTAAATAAAAGTATTGAGGCATTTATGTTCATAAAAAGCGATTTATAAAAATATCCTCCAAAGTCCTTAGAATGTTCACAGAACAAAATGTAGAATCTACCTTCTAAAACCATATTTAAACAACTCTATCGCGATTTTTTGTGATTTTGTGAGAACCAGATATTTGAAGTTGGACATTGGATATTGCAGATATTGGTCCAAAATCAGTAATATCGTGTTTAAGATTGTTCCAGTGATCGCACTCACCAAAACTTGGCCGTTTTTATATATACCAACATTCGGGCATGGGAAATTTAATCAAATGCAAAACATCATTCGATATTTTAAATTTCCTGGTTTTCCGAAAATTTGTTTCTTATTTACTTACAAACAGCTTTGATTAAAGGTTTTTTTTTTTCAAGTACAGTCCTGTAAATCTGTTGTAACATTTTTGATTAACGATTTTTTTAAGTTAATTGTTCCAGTTACATTTAACTGCGTTAATTAATTTATGTATTTAAATTTAAATTGATACTTTAATGTAGGCTTATTTTCTTATATGGATTTCATACTTATTTATAATTTTCGTCATGTAAAATAAAAAAATAAAAAAAATACATAATAAAACATTGAATACAACGTCTCACATATTGCGGTTTTTTGTAACATTAGTTGTAGAAAGTGTGCAGTCAAACCTAAAAAAAAATTAAAATTAAAATTCACTTGTGCTTTTACCATCTAGAAAAATGTGTCTACATGAAAATAAAAATGGATGTACAATGCATAGGTGCCAACCTCTCATTAATATTCCGTAATATGCGAGTTAATTTGACCCAATTTAACAACGTTACAAACCAGAAAAATTATTGGGTGAATCTTTATTTATTCAATTTCTGTTTTCTATGTGGAATTTATTTAACTTCATTTCTTAAAAAAAAATTCTGGTGTGAAACGTGTTAAACCTGGGTCAAATTAACCCGCATATTACGGAATATTAATGAGAGGTTGGCACCTATGAAAATGTAAATGTAACCCTATATTTAGCAGTTTAATGCGGTGTCCTCACTGAACACGTTCGTTATCACTATCCATGTTTTTCGTTCATCCCCTATCTTGTCTGCCTGTGAAAGTGGATATCTTCCTGACGAAAAGACTCGTAGACAAGACAGAGTCAATGCACATTCTCTGATGCAAACATTAAGAATTTTATCAGTTTAGTTGACTGTGATCAACATGTATTAATTTGTGTACTTTATTCGTTGATTACATGCTCTTTTGTTATTATTTTTTTTTACTTTGTGGATCTCAAAATGTTATCTAGGAGACAACTAAGTAATGTGGTACTTGTTTCTAGTGATTTTAAAGATTTCTATGTTCGTATCTTGGAGAATATTGATTGCATGAACAAAACGATTCATTATAAACATTGACAAAAAATATATTTTTGAGTCTTTGGATAAAAACTAACAGTAATAAAGATTAGCTTTAACGGAAACGTTATAAGTGGTTTGACGGAATCGTAGATATTCCTGATAGCAATGGTACCAAAAGAAGGATTGTAAAACTTGAATCCGACTCAAGAAGTTTGTACAACACCAGAGGCCGTTAGGCGTTTATTTTGTTGATATAAATAAAGGAAATAAAGGAAACAGAGCATCAGCATTTGTGGTGAGTTTTAACTAGTCGTTTTCTAAATAAATGATAAAGAGCAGCAGTATCTATGCTGAAACTCGTAACAAACAGCTCACCCACATCAAGGAAAAATATTGAAACAATAATTGTGGATAAATCATGTACACCGTATTCAATGATCAAGCTCTATCTCTTCTAGTGGAAAAAAAATTAACCAAGCGATCTTATAATGTATTAAGAAGATCATCAAAACAGCGAAATTCGGTTATTTACCGTAGCTATATGAAACCAGTGGCAGCTAAGAAACTTTGCTTTATAAAAAACATTCGATGCTTAAAAATTGATTGTGAGATTCCATTGCTAAATTTACTCGATCACAACATTGAAAGAATATTGCAAACATTGAAAGCGCAATAAATTCATGTTTTAAAAACATATTTGTTTATTTATAATAAGAAAGAAAAAAAATAAAAAATTAAAATATTTTCACTCAACCCCTGTGATGAAATTTTGCGGTTATTTGGAATGTATAAATCCGCAGTTCTGAAGATTTATTTATTTTTTTTATTTTATTTTTTTTTTTTTTTTGATAAATAGCTATAAAATTGATTTATACTAAAACATAAGTGTGATAATATCCAAACAGCTAAAAAGAAGATTTTTTTTTCGTTTTTTCCCCCTTTCATCCTCAATATCTAGATATCCTCTACCCCTTTATTGGTATTGCAAAAGTAATATACTTTGTGTGACAGACGGAATCAAAAGAGAGAAAGACTTTTATCAAGATATAAACTTCAAGTTTCTGAGTAATTTATTATAATACACTAGTGCGCAAAACTTAAACAACAAACACAAAATGCTAATTTCTGAACATGTGAGTACTCAAAAAGAAATTCTATAAACAGCATGTGTAGAAAATAGGTACTACCCAAACAGCACAGACAGTCGATGTGATGTCTTCTTGACATCACAATTGTCACAGTCACTACAATGAACAGAAATGTGATATCTTTCATTCGTCTCATTTTTACTCTCATTTGGTCACTCCACTGAACAGTTACCATGATTTTGTTTTCTAGTTTGTGCTTTCATTTCCTTACACTTATTTAGAATACGCATCATGCTTAAAACAATAATAAGTTTTAATAAATGTTATTCTTTTACCGTGAGAAAAAATAAGATACATTTTAAATATATTTAAAAAAGTTAGACAATTCTTTTTATGTATACAATTAAAAACAAAATATATTGAACTGGATATATAATATAAATGCTGGCAACCCCAATTTCCTAGTAACTATCCTGAAATACTTCCTTAACGGTCATGTTTCATCATTAATTTGCATGTACAAGCTCCACTTACCATAATTGTCTAATTAAAAGCAATACATTCCCCAAATCCTTGAAACACAATAAATACTTATTCTATCATACCATAGATTACCCTCTTTACAATAAACCTTCATACTACTAGCTATATTTAGAATGTTATCTCTAAAAGTTTAAAATGTGCTCGCTTAATTCGAAATTCATTTAATCGGAACCCTATCGAACATTTTATCAAACAATGTGGGAATGGCATTTGCATTCCTTTTCACATGGAAGTTCTTTCGAATATTGATTAAACTTGTAGTATGTTTGAGATAACTATTGTATTGAAAGTGGTTATGTTTGCATGTTTGATGGTAAAAATATAAAAGTATTATTACTAAATTGGGACTGATATTAATAATGGAATTCTTCACTTGATGATTGGAATTTCTAATTTTTGAGTTTATAACATTCATTTAAACTGTTTAAAATTTATCAGAAGGATAAATTGATTCAAAAATGCATGTCAATATGATATTAGTTGAAGTTTTACGCTATTAAACAAATGCTATCTAGTGTATATACACTGTAAAAATTTTGGTCAAAAATTATGGTACATATAACTGGCAACTTTGCGACTAGTATATATGTCGTAATTTAACTGGACGGTATAAGTACCGCAAAATATTTAAAGTATATGTACCGGCTGCACTCCCTCCTCTCCTCAGGCATGCACGCATTGCGTAACAAGAGCAAGAGCATCACATCAGTGGTTGCCGTACACCGAGGCGGGGCTACCAGCTTTTTCCTTACTAAAAAATAATTATTTTACGGTATAAATAGCGATTTTTTACTGAAAAACAATTATTTTACGTTATAAATACCGTTTATAATCGAACTGGCATATATATGGTTTTTTTACGCTTAATATACCTTAGAAGTATGGTACTCATACCATAAAGAGTAAAAACGGTTCATCTACTGAAGTTTTACGAAAATGTTTTACAGTGTATAGTATTTTTGTTTATTTCAAACGGTAGTTATAACTGTTAGTTTTGTATTACTATTACAAAAGTAAAGTATTAAATCAAAATAATTCAAATAGAGCAAATTAGAGCAAATTCAAATTTTACTAATAACACCTTATGAAAATAAAGAAAAATTAAAAGCATGTTCGTGGAAAGTCAGTCAAACATTTGAAGTCTTCTCTGTTTCATTTGATATGCATATATCAATGAATAGTTTTACAATTATTCCCGTACGACAATAAGGTAAATCAATTTATTTGATTTATTTAACCGCTCTTTTTTTATGTTATTCATTATTATTATGTTTTTGCTATTGTGTTTACTTATTATGTATATGCATTTTTAAATTTTCCTGTCTGACACTGCTTATACATTTTACTTCATATTTATCATTTTTTTATGTGTTCTTGTGATTGGCCAATGGTTTCTGTGCCATTGGCTAATGCTTTTTATTTTCTTACTGGTTGTTTTCTGAAAGCTGTCCTTTTCTATCCCATTGACTCTAAGTCTTGCTCCTGCTTTTTAATAAGTAGCATGTATTTTTAACGCCTGGCGAAGAAAGACGAAGTTTTTTCGAAAGACTTTGTGCATCTCTCAACTGTATGTTGTTATTAAGAAGTTCTTTCAAATTATTTGCAACGGTTCCCATTTTTTTATGTCTATGTACATGAATAGATATATTTGTTTATTTAATGACCAAAACTCTACTTTAAAGCAGGAATTCGTAGAAAATTATGTGAAAAAATACGGTTATTAAATAAGGATAATCGAACATTCCGCGAGGTTAGCAGCTCTGGAAGTTCACAGAATATAGTTTAGAAATTCAGAAATTAAGTAGTTACAAAAATGCATTGCTGTTGTTCTTGTACTTTTTAAAGTGTAATTCATTGCAAATAGAAGGATTTACATACATTTATAAACATTTTTTATATGTAATTATCCTTATAAATCAATATTAAATGTTTAAATTTGCTAGTCCTAGAGAAATATTCATATGAGCATGTGCAATTTCCATTTAAAGTGCATTTTAATAACCACAAATTTTCACATTATCAAGTTGCAATCGGTGTAATAAACAAAAGCCAGAGGGTGTATGTTATAAGGAGTATATGTTATACGAGGGTATATGTTATACGAGAGAGCTTACGCTACAAATACAGAGGGTATACGGAGTTATACAGAAGGTTTAAGTCGTATACCAGCATATACCGAAATATACAGAACTAAAATTTAATTCCATGGATAATGTAGGGGAAATCCTTCCCCTCCCCCGCTTTCTAACGGAAAATTCTTTTCTTTACTTTTTCTTAGTGCTTACTTACTTAAAGTTATTTAAAGGAATTAATTTTAGTATGTTTATATAACTCGATAAAAAAGAAAATTTACTTAATTAAATTGCAAAATACAGGGAAAGGAAATGGTTCTCCCTTGCCACGACCAAGGTGGCTTCCAAGAAGAGACATTAAAAGTACAGGTGCACTGAAAAAAATAGGTACTCAAAATTGAGTAAAAAGTACTCAATTTTGAATACGTCACATACTCAAAATAGCTCCGATCCAAATGTACTCAAAATTGAGAAACACATGTATTTATTTTTGATCCCATGGATGTATTCAAATATGAACTGCTATGTACTCATTTTTGATCCCATGAATGTATTCAAATTTAGAAATTTTTATGTCGTTAAAATAAAATTTATAGGATAAAAAAAAAGTTACTTCGCGAGGACAACCTTATAAGGGATACGCACATTTCTGCCCATTTATTTTTTCCTGCGTGAGTTTATAGTAATTAACCAACCCTTGCCATGCGAGGAATCGAACCCATGATGTCCTGTGTACTAACCTGACGACTCAGATCAACGCGCCATGAGTGGTTACGCCTCCTTCTCAAATGTTGTTAGTTATTTTATGATGCAAAAACTTGAGGTTTCATCTGTAGATGGATTTTTTCAGTTCCAATGTTTCTAATATTTTCTTTTGATAATTTTCAATATTTTGCTGTATGATTTGGTGCCTTATAACAGATAAATTTCAATTTATTATGTATTATATGCGTAAAACATTGCATTAAGAATACTGATTGCTTCTTTTTGCAACAGTACCAACATTTTCTTTATTCTAACATATACTTTTTAAAAATTATTTGCCTGATTATCTATTTATCAATTCTAATAAAAACAACAATTATCTTAATCAGACGTGTTTATTACATGCTATTAAAATATTTTTTTTAATGCCTTATTTAAAAAAAAATATATGCGAATAATTATTTTATAATAAATTAAAATATTATATTTCAGCTATGCTGAGAGCTTTTGCGTACGGTTCTGTTAAACTAAATAGTTTAAAAAATGATTTTTAGAGACAAATTTGAAATTAATGACCTTGGGATAGATAGGTTTAAATCTGGACTTACTGATTTAATTTAAATTAAATTAGTTTAATTTATAAAAATATAAGCTAAAGAAATAAATTAAAAACTTTATTTTTATAAAAGTAAAGAAAAAATATTAACTAATTTTATAAATTTAAGGAAAAAATTATAAACTTTGTAAAATTATAATTTATAAAATAATAAATTTTAGCGTAATTCATAAATTTGTAAGCCAAATCAGTTTAGTTTAATACCAATTCGCATAGCTATAATTTGCAAAGATATTATGTTATGAAACTTTTAAATAACACAATATTGCCTCACGTTAAAAAAGTTAAAATAAATTAAAAAAAAAATTGTGGAAAAAAACCATAATTTTGAAGTACTATCAATAAAAAAAAAGTAGATGTGTAAAATGTGAAAAAAAAAAAAAAAAAAAAAAAAAAAAAAAGAGTAGTAAATGCGTTGTAGTGGATCCACTTTGGTGAAAATCCCGAATAACCAGATACACTTTTCATTTCTCTTAGTCTTCGTTTTTCCTTCAAATAATAGCTCTTTAGACTCCGAAATTTCGTCATTGCACATTCTAAAATATAGTATATAAATATAAGTTGGGTTTGATCATATGTTCATTTTTGATCCAAAAATATTCATTTCGAAATGAGTACATGAACTTACTCATTTTTGAGAATGTACATGTTCATTTTTGATCCAAAAATACTCATTTCGATATGAGTACATGATTACTCTTTTTTGAGAATGCACATGTTCGTTTTTGATCCAAAAATACTCATTCGATGTCAGTACATGAACTTACTCATTTTTGAGAATGCACATGTTCATTTTTGATCCAAAAACACTCATTTCGAAATGTGTACATGGACTTACTCATTTTTGAGTAATTCATTTTTTTCAGTGTGGGATTACTAAAATACATGGTTCTTCGTTTGTGCTAAAATGCTTATTTGGTGTGTATACCTATAAAGAATGATTTCCAAGTTTTTATGATTTTTTTCTATTTCCAAAACAAAAGTACTATGCATATTTCTTATTAATTAATCTATTTGAAATTTCCATTCTGATACATAATTTGAAATTTTAACAGAATAAATAGTTGATATTTGTTCGCGCATTTGCAGCTGCTTTCACCGACTCCATGAAATACATTTTTTTATGTGAGAAAACGTACTGCTACTTCTCTACTATCAGCGTTCGCTTGTACGTGTAGATGTGGCTAGTGCTATGCTTAAGGTTTGCTAACTGGGCTATTGACGTGTAACAAATATGTGTAACGACGTTATATGCATGTAATGAAACAAATAATTTGAATATATTATCTTCAAAGACTGAAGGAAACATACTTTTACTAGATATAGATTATTCATATTGATATTCTTGCTTTATAGAAGGAAATTTAGCCATATACCAAAGGTTTGATCAAACAGGGTTCCACATTAATATGGATTAGTCGTATTTTTTGAACCTTTAAATATAATTTTAAGACTGTGATTTTAGATTCAGCAGTCATTTTTTACGTGTAAGATTTTTTTTTCTAAGATACAAATTTGTTTTTTTAAATGAAACATTTGGTCTTACAATTTAAGGCATTTGATTAATTTAAAGTTGCAAAATGTACAATCAATTAAAGCACACTTCAATATATTATTCTCTATTTTATAATTGCACCTAAGTAAAACGTTTTGTCAACTAAGAAAATAATTATTAGACACTATTAACACTGAAGTATTTTCCCCTAGTTTCTAATCCTGCTTCAGAAGCACGTCAAAAGGAAATCAAAGGAATGTTGCGTCTATTTTTAAGATCCAAGAAATACGTAGCTTAAAGTAATATTTTGGTGATGGATATAGAAAAACATATAATGGATTGTTAGAAGAAAAACTATATGAATATGCCATACTACTGAAAACAAATCGAACGTGTCGGACATATTACAGAAACGGATGAGCTATTTTTTATACAACTGAAAAAAAAGAAAAATGTTGAACTGTGTAATAGCAAAGAAATGTGTTTCACGTAAAAATAGATTGATTGATAACTTAATCGAAAAAAATTCTTATTATTTTGGTAATGCTATGAGAGAAAATCGACATACATTGGATCACATGATGAAAGCCTATTTGGAATATTTATCCAAGCTGTCAACAGATGAAAATCTCGTCTGCAATTTTTATACAGTATAAAAAGCGTGTAAAATTAGCGGAAGAATATTTGCTAAAAATAAAAAAAGTTCATAAATCCCACTAATTTGTAGTGGATCTACTACGCTCGTAGTGACTCTGCTTATTATGCTTATATATGCTAATTAATAAAATTGCAATGTGCATGTAGAAAATTCAACTTTTCATAGATGCATGATGCAACTTGTTGATGAATATAAGTATATTTCTGAAACAATATTAGAATACTTGCGGGAAGAATACAAAACGTCTGTGGCAGAATGTAACTGGTTTTGTTATTCATTTTCATGGCTTATTGATGTTTCGCCACGATTATTTTATGACTGCATCTAGTTTGAACAGTAATTATTTTTAATATTCATTTATAAATATAATCATAAAAATTGGATGCATTAGTTTTTGTGAAACCTGTTACACTGTGAATCACACAACAGAATTGAATGAAACTTATTAAAGGAACGACCTGCATCGGGACAAATAAGGGATTAACTTTACAAAGCAAAAAACAATATTACATTTCGAAAATCACCCTTTTGTACAGCCACTGCTCGTTGTAATAAGTACTTCTATACATTGCGATTGCTGGTGTATCTGATTTTCTCTCTCATTACAGCTCCTTTTAAACACGATACTCAGGCAGCATCACTGACGTCTTGCTGTACAGCGCCATCTGTAGGCCATTTTTTCAAATTTTTTTGTGTGGTTACATTAAAACCCCATGTCATTCCAAGGATGTGTGTCAATTTTTACCTCTCTACCTATATTATTCCGAAAATTATTAATTTTTCAAATGTATACCCATTTTCTGATCACCTGTATAATGAAAACATCAGATGATTTATAGATTGAAACTTCATTAAGTACTTATAATGCTAAATTACCCGGTTATTTTTTTATTTTAATTCTATAAATTATTTTTATTACGTATATAAATATTTATTTATATCAAACTATCATTTATTTATTTTTATTTCCCTTTTAAAAACAATAGAAAGCTATTTCATGGATTACGTTATTTTATTTTTATATTGAAGTAAAAAAGTCACGTGCTTTTATTGCATGCTATTTGTAACTAATATTCCAAAACAAACTTTTCGGCAGATTTGCGAAGTAAAAAGTTTCGCCAACGTGGTGCGTATATGACAGAGGTCGCAACCGCCGAAGGCGGCCACGCATCACCGCCAAATCCAGGCTCGTGCAGAGCCCATACGAGTCACGACCAGGGAAGATCCGGTTTACCCGGGGACTTCCTAGGTGGTGCTCTTCGGCCGGGGGGAGAAGCGGGGGCGTACGCCTACCTGCACTTCTACGACCCTTTCCCAAGTGAGTTGACGAGATTTAGGTCGAAGCGACATTAGTGGAACTTTCCCTCTAAGGCCCACTTCTTTCACTTGGGCGGATAGCGAGAGTGAACCCCAGCCTCGTAGCCGAAATCCCACAAGGGAATCGGGTCCTCAGCCTAATGGGGAACACACTCACTTCCCATTAATTTACCGCCCCTTCCGAATATCAAATCCTAGGGAAGGAGGAAGCGACTAGTTCATTTGGGGCGGCTAGCAGGAGGTGCTTCTCGCCAACCCGGAACCTCGAACAAACTCGGTCCATAGCGCATAGACACGCCTGGCTGGGTCGTTACCGCCCAATGGCGAACCATTCAACGGGTCATGCACATATCATATCACTACAAAAGAGCAGGAGGTGCTTCTCGCCAACCCGGAACCTCGAAGAAATCTGGTCCCAACGCACGTCTGGCTGGGCTGTCCCTCACCAAGGAGCACCCGCGAGGCATCGAGATCCAAGCGACTTGGTACTCCTGGGAGATCACGCTCATAAAAATGCACTACAACGGAAGAAATGTAGGACCACTACCGGACTTTGAGGGACGTGGAAACTCCCCTCAAATGCGCTAAAGAAGCGGACCCGGCTGGAGGTAAGTAAACAGAAGATATTGTTAGAAGAGGTCTGCTAGTCCCAACCTTGTCAGGCGCAGAAAGCTCTGACTACGCATAGACGCGCTGGACTGGTTTCGGCCCTAGGTTCGATGAGAGGTTCAGCCGCCGTCTTAAGACGAGCCACCGGCCCGGTTCCTCGCAGTCGAACAGTTCCGAGAGCGGTCCAAACCCCCTCCCAGAGAAGGCGCTTGGGTCATGTTGGGCATGGGGCACCTCGACGACCTGAGGCGCTCTTGGTACTAACGAGCGCTCTCTTTCCTGAACGACCCTGAGGGCGGCTCACAACTACTCCAGCTACAAGGGGAGACGCAGTGGGTGTATGGGGTTCGAAGGGCCTACAGACTCGACGTCAGTGCGTTCGAGTCTCTTCGAACCCGCCACCTACGTTCCGCCGCCTGCACAGTACCGAGGATTGCGACATGCCGCCTCGCGCACTGACAAGCGTCACTGCGAAACCACCTGCGTTCCCTTGTCATACAGAGTCCGACCTCCCCTCCATCTTGCCCTAGACAAAGGTGGTGACTGTCCTATATCCGTTCGCTAGCCTTTGCTCTCACATCACCATCCAAGACGGCAACACACAGTCAACCGTCTAGGTGCGAGAATTCAGCCTATGCGGTAGTTTTTTGCCCGAAGGCCTCAAGCCCCCTGCAGCCGAGAACCGGCCCAAAGGGGGAACAACCCAGGTTCTGTGGGCCGCTAGTCGACCCACCACCCAGCGAAGTTGGCTATTCCGCTACCGCGCTACCACCCACTCACCAACGTTGAGGTGGAGATTCGTCAGTCACTGGCTCCCGTCGTGTCGACGCTACTGCGCGCAATGCCGAGCTCCTGGTCTTCTCCCCTACTCAAAGGGTCGATTCCAGAACACTCGGAGGAGCGAGCGGGCGTGGTGCGTATATGACATCTGTGCCAAAATTCTATTTTTAAAAACATATATCTAAAAAATAGTTATTTGTAATGTTGCGTTTAAATATATTTCTTTACACAATTATATATATGCAATATGTGTTCATAATACACATTTTACTATTCTGAGCTCCCTACATCCGCCATCGTTCACATAAAAAAATGAATGTTTGTGAACTATGTAATAAAAAAGATGGAAAAAACATTCAGAGAAGAAATTCAAACAAGATCAACAGAGGCCGTATTACCATGAAATATGTAATCCGTATGCAATTTCTTTTTTGGCGCAATTCAGTGAAAAAACTACAAACATTTACTGAGATGTGTTTCAAATGTGATAGCCACTTACAGACATTCACGTGCTCGAATATCGGGCAGCATATCCATTTCTGTAAGAGAACTAAATTGTTCTAGCACTGCAAGCAGACGAGTACATTAGACAGGCGTCATGCATGACCTCTTGATCCCCAGACCACAATCTAGACATTTCTTGTTTTTGTGGGGGGAATTCGAAACATCTGGAAAGCCGTAACATTTCAAGAAGTTTACCTTATTTTAAAGATGGCGTTTTGCAGCATGTACCCAACACTTCCAAGTACATATTTGGCTCAACTGCGGTATATGCAATCTTGCGATTACAGATGGTAGCCGACAATAAGAGCCGTCACTGGGAACAGGATTTTTTAAATTAAAAAAAATATATAAATAAAAGTGTAGGTGAATGTGTACTTTATTAACAAAATGCACTCAGGTGGACATATTTGAAATTGTCATTTTCCCATCCCTTTATAAAGTTTAACACTCATCCACCAAGTTTGACACTTTTATGATGAGTGATTACGGCTTTCGACAGCTATGAATAAAGGAACTGTAATTCTGGACAGCCTCTATAAATATACATTAAACATTTTTAAGAGCTTTGTTGTATATGCTTTTCTAAAAGATATATAAAAAAACATGAGATGATTTATAGATTGAAACATTATTATGTACTATAATGCTAAAAGTTTTCTTATTTAGTGAAACTAATTGCTATAAAGCATAATCATATATATATATATATATATATATGTATATATATATACGGGAGATAAAGTAAAAATAATTATCTAATGACTAGAATAAATACTGACTTACATATATTTTACCCCCATCATATAAATTTATTAAATGTATTTAATATTCTATAAATTGTCTTAAATTTTATCCTAGTATACTTAAAATTAATTATTCAAAGAAGATGATAGGACTAAAGACTTAAAAACGTTTGTATAAAATGTTTGAAAAATGGGTATTACTTAACCGATAAGGGTTTTTAATATATAAATGGAATCAATTATTTTTCAAAATATTTTAAAACGTAATATCAAAAATAACTATCTTACAGCTTTAATTTCTTTCATGAAATGCATTAAAATATTTCTCTTTTGTCATAATTTTTTCAAAGAACATTAAAGAATAAGTATATGAAAATGATTTATCAATATCATAAGATTAATTATTTCGTATTTAAAACTATTATTCAGACGATTATTTTGCATATGCTTTTGTAGTGTAAAGTGACTTTAAGTGTATTTATAATGACCAATTCTGTTTTGGTATTTAAATTACAAAAAGTTTGAGTTAGAGTGGATTTTTATCATCGTCATTAAGCCCAATACATGTTTATTTACAAATACCGTTTAAAAAATTTGACAGATAACATATAAATTCAATTATTCTTTTGCAGAATAAAATATTTTTAAAAGTATATATTTGTAAACATTCTGTCTTAAATTGTTAATTTAATTTTTGTTGACAGGAGTCAGAAATAAAATGCCAGAATAACTGTTTAAAATTATTGAAACTGACATATCTGTATCGTTCCCTTAAATAAATTGTGCTTTATTTTTTTGGTTTTATGGGATATTCATCTTTCAAAAGATTCTGCGTGCAACACATGTTAATATTCTCCTCTGTATCTGCCATTTCTCTCAAATTCGAAGAACAGAAATAGCTATTTATGTGAATAATTTAAATGCGATCTATTTAAATAAGATTCGTAAGCTATTAGACCTATTGTATTAACTGTTAGTGTTAATTTGGATGATTTGCTTCACACTAAACGTTATTCATTTAGTGTTAAGTTCTTAATTTTAAATTTGTCTTTTTCAATCATTAAAAGAATGCCAATTAAAAAATGAAATACACACTTAAAAACAATATAAAACATACATTATTACTTGTGAGTATTTGAGCATGTATGGACATATATTGAACACGTTCATGGTATTTGTTTTCGTGTTTTGTACTTGTGTAACGTTTATTTTACGTTATATGTAAATTTAAAAACTTAGCAAAAATCACATTTTTTATTATATATATATATATATATATATATTCAGAATGTCTTCAATTTGGTAACAGCAGATCAGATAATTATTACTAAACACATTTCCTTATTTGATTCCCTACCATCAGCTAAAATGCAATTTTACTACGTCTTCTAAAACGTGTTATCGCATTGGAATTAATCGCCTGTGTGCAGGATTTTATTAATATACAGTGCACATCAAGGAAATAATTCCATTTTTTTAATATTTCGGTACTTTTTAATGGTACTGTATGATCATTCAGTGAAACAGATATAAACATATGTTTAATTAATGTCAAATACGTTTAACGTTCAACAGAAAAATGTCCATACAAAGAATAGAAATTAAAGCTGGTATACAACATAATAATCATGGCTGCCAACTTCTACGCTTATTTTGAAACTTCTTTTAACAAACACAATAAAGCAAAAAGTACTGCACATTATTAAATAAATTTAGTACATAAATTGTTGAATATATTCTGGTTCGAATCATGAATATTTGATTTTGAAAGACATTGAAGTTAGCAGCCCTATGATATATTTTCATTCTGTATTTCAACATATTTTTGATCCAAATATAAACATAATTCATGTTTTATTATATTTTATTGCTGTAGTCAAATATACATTTCGCAGAAATGTATATATAATAAATTTAAAAGTACAAAATTTATAAGGAACATTTTCTGAAGTTATAAAAGCAGGGAATTTCACAAATCACTGTTATCATCACGTTATGCGAAAAGATTTTTGTATCTATAATTGAATGGAAGCTGTTTAATATATATTTTTTATAAATGTATTTTGGTAAACAAATTCTATTCAGATTTGGGACATTTCATAGTTAAAAACTAAAAGCACTGAGCTGATAAATATCACATTATTTTAAATGAATATATCATTAAATGATTAA
The DNA here is from genome assembly GCA_963931845.1 of Maratus michaelseni. Taxonomy (NCBI): domain Eukaryota; kingdom Metazoa; phylum Arthropoda; class Arachnida; order Araneae; family Salticidae; genus Maratus; species Maratus michaelseni. The sequence goes on along the minus strand of OZ007589.1, from coordinate 450,083,502 downwards.
CATTTAATGTAAGATTTAATTAAAAATTATTTATCAAAAGAAAACATTTAATGCATTGGAAATTTACCAAGAATTAAATTATTTTATAAATATTTTTTTTAGTTTGTAATGTTAATTTTTTTTTTATTTATCCTAGTGTTCATTTTTACTTTTTACAGATAACTTCATTTTATTAATGGTATTAAAAGTTAATGAAAAAGTCATTTTTTACTATCATTACATTATTCTGTTATGAACGACATGACACATTAATTTTTACTATTCATATTTAAAAATAATACTCGTAAATTCAAATAGAAACCAGTGTAGTAATAAACACTTTTATTCTATAAAAACAATTATTGTGTGTCAATTACCGTAATTTAAAGCAAATATTTGATGAAAGATTTGTGTAACTGATAAGTATTTCTGGATGTAACCGAATTGAACTTAAATCGTAATATTTAACTTTTTTGTATTGTAAAATGTTGTAATTGAAATGTTAAACTTGAATAAATTCTAAATTTTAATTAAATGTTTAAAAAAAAATAGTTATAAGCGATTTTTTAAGGAAGAAGAGTTTAAACAAACAAGAAATATTTTTATCCAAATAATTGATTATAAATTAAATAACATTTCTTTTGTTTAAAAAACAAACAAACTATGCAATTATTTTTTATTCAAAATGTATAAACTGTATTGTAAATTAACTGTATTGTATCATTAAAGCACACTACGGTATTTTACGGTACTGACGTTTTAGTATATCTTTATAGTGGTTAAAATATAATAAAAGAGAGACAGAGAGAAAAACATCATATTTTCTGTTCAGTTGAATAAAGAGAAATTTTTCCTTATATATTAAACAATTTTCAATCTTTCTGTAAATAAGCAGGAATAAATAAGAATAACTTAAAGATATTTTAATCTACATTATCATTTTCATTATATTGTATATACATGTATATACTTATACATGTATATACATATGTAATATAACAGTTTTAATTCGACTCTTATATTTTTAAAGTTCATTACAGAAAAACAGAACTTTTAAGAATGTTTTACGAGAAACTTTTGAGAAATTCGAAATGTTTCTCAAGTAGTTTATTTTTTGTTTAGCTGGTGCATTTCCGAGAAATAATCTGTTGTATGTCTTGAAATCTAAAAATCGTTGTAAGAGTAATATAAAAATTATGCTATTTACTACTGAATAATTGTTATTAAAAAGGACTGCTACATAAATATTGTTTGTTTAAGAATAAAATAAATGAAATCTGTAAAAATAGTGCATATTCTCTGTCATATCGGATTATTAAAATTACAGCGATATTAAAACTTGCCATACCATGCATCGTTTTGCATTTCAAAAGAATTCAATATATTTATTATTTTTTTCTTTTCATATAATGTTGCTAAGACTACTATATTAGTTAAGACACTAGAATTAAGCCGCTTAAGCAGGGGATGTTGTTTAGGATGAGATTATTAAACTCAATTTAATTTAAGATAATGAAAATCATTATCGAAATCTAAAGAAAATGCTTACCTCTAGGCATTTTCTTTGTTAGAAGATCAATTCCTCAAAGGATGTAATTAATTCTAATGTTAGTTATTAAATTCTTTTAAATTCTCATCTGAGTTAGTAAGGGAGTTAATCCTGTGCCGGATTGGATATACTTTTGAAAAAGAAAAATGTTAAAACAGTTTGTTGGAAAAATATTTAAGTATATTTTTTGTATTTTTGTACTATTTAAATAGAATAGTAAAACATGCAATTAATTACTACAGAGAAATAAAGTTTATATGCTAGCACTAATAAGAAATTATGTAGTGCTTAAACTATAATTACAATTACTAGGAATCCAACCATGGCTTCCCGGATTATAGAACACACGTGAAAGCCATTTTTATATGTTAAATACTCTAATAGATTTTTAAATTTAATATATATATATTTAGATTGTTCTCTATCAACACAAAAAAGCATTTTGATATGAAAACTATCAAAAATCTATTCAAATAAAGTTTTTAAGTTTATCAAATGCGATACTGTCGTATTAGCCACATGCCAGGAGTTAATAGACAAACAAATCGCCGAAGATCGCTACTTACAGAATAAAGTGAACTTTATAATTTTATATATTATTTAAAAATTCATCGATGTTAAATTACAAACCGAGTAAGGTCCATGAATGTTTTAACTAAATTTCTCGACATTAGCACAAAATTTTCCTGGTGTAACATTGAATCATATATCTAAGTAGACAGAGCAAAGTCAACAACATTTAATTCGTATATTTATATTGTCGATAAATTAGTTTAACGTAAGATAAAATCTAATGTTTTAAAATATCATATACGTTCCTCAGTAACACTTCTAAAACAAATCTATTTTACGTACATTAGATGATGATGTATTTTTTTCTTTTAACCCATTCACGACGATAATCTTTCACACTTTTTTAATTCTTCAACACCAGTTGACACCAGTTTTTCCATGATGTAATTTTGACTTATTTAATGTGTAAAAATTTCAGATTATATAAGGGGAAATTTTCCGCGCTAAAATACTGGTTTCAAAAATAAATGTTCCGTGCGCCTTAACCCTTTAACGTTCATTGGTTTCCCCACGAAACCACAAAATTTTAATTACGAAATTGAACAATGACAGCAGAATTTTAAAAGAAATGTTTTCCATTTATTATGTATGTGAAATATCGCTTTTTTATTATATACAAACAAATTTGGTTATAATTTCCGGTGTCAATAATTTACTTCAACCTTTTAGTAATTGAAGTGCTTTATCCGTTAAAGGGTTAAAGGGCAAGTTTTCTTGCCAAACGAAGTTAATGAGTTACAACGTGCAAGTGTACTAATTTTTTTTTCATAATAACATCACATTAATGTAAATTTAGAAAATGAAGCTGTTAAAATCACCTAATATATAATTTACTGGACACATACGACTTATTTGATTTATATCTGTGATTAAAGTCCGTAACAATTGAAACATTTAACGATTCAACAAATATATTTTGTGTATAAATGAATTATTATCATTTAATTAAAAATGTTAGATTTCGTTTCGGGGTTCACTTATTTAGAAAGTATTTTTTATTTATTTATTTATTAATGAAACATTGACTGAAGTGAAGGGTTTCCTTTTTAAATTTGCGTTTAATAATTCCAAATGTTATAAATTTTGATGCAATCTCAATTAAAATTTATGTTTTAAAATTTAAATAATAACTTAAAATCATAAAAGGTATGAAACAACGACAAATAATTTGAAAGAGTTGGTTATGAATTAGAATGTACATATAATGTTCCGTTATTTTCTTAGAATCAAGATCTTGATCGCTGTTATTTTTCCGTAGGGATTTTTTTTTTTTTTTTTTTTTTTTTTGTAGTTGTTAATTTTAAACAGAACATTAATCGGTTTATGAAAATTTGTTTTGTATGAATTGTTTATTAAAATAAATTCGGTGTGTCTGATATATATATATATATATATATATATATATATATATTGTAAACATGAGTTACTAGAAAGAATATTGAATATACACTGATGATCATCGATTTTAGACGTTTTGTTGAATATCTACAGACATTATTTACGAATTGTCCTTGAACTTCAAGAATGTAAATAACATGTTTTATTTCATTTTTTAGTGAAGATTTAGTCACGAGGACAATTAGAGAGGAGGGCAATAATAATTTTACCAATAATAAAATAATATTTGCGATTGCCCAAGTAGCAGAAAATGCTCAAAAGTGTTTATCACTATAATAAATAACTAAGCAAGTGCTTTTTAACATTTGTGTACATTTGTGTAAGCAGGGCACGTATATTCGGAAAGGTGTTAATGTTTCTGTGTAAAATTCAAATGTTTTTTGTTTATGGAATATAGAGTTTTCAACCGAATTTAACACCATTTTTCGAAAACTTAGAACTTTTTCGAAATAGTATACCGCAATTAAAAGATTAATATATTGAATATTCCATGATATATGAGTATTTGTATGAAATAAATTTTAACAGTGCATGCGCGAAATACCGCAAAGATTTTTTGTCATGATTTGGTAGTCTGTTTTATAGAGCAACTCATATAAAAAGACCAGTTAAATATCGTGGAGACACAGAAAACTACTGGCGATTCAGTGATCTGATTTAAAAATTGGGGGAAATCCCTCATAATCCAGCTAGTTCTAGAAAGCAACCCACTATATCTTTTCTATCTTTCTGAATTTTTGCGATATTTGAAAGTACTTTTATATGTTGCTCTCTAGCATTGACTACCAAATCGTGAAAAAGAAAATCTTATAACTGTCGCAAGCACAGTTGAAATTTATTTCATACGAATACACATATCTCATCAAATATACAATTTATTCATATTTTAATTGCAGTATACTATTTATCTACAAAAACAACTTTTCAAAAGTAGAAAAAGGCCAAGCGTAAAAAAAAAAAAAAAAAAAAAAAAAAAAAAAAGTTGTGGCTAAAAAATGGTGTGATATCAAATTTCCAAGCTATTATATTGCTTATTTAACTTTTTTCCATTAAATAAGTTATCATATATATAAGTCAAGTGCCTACGTATATGTTAATAGAAATCGTTTTCTCCTGTACTAAATACATCCTAATGAGTTTCTGAAAATTCAATTTTTTTCAAATTATGCATGATGGGCTTGGCGGCCATCTTTCCGTATTTCTAAGCACCCAAATTTCTAAAGTAAAAGCGTAATATGTTTTCAATGTAATATGTTTATAAAAATTTCGAACTTCAGATTCTAACTACGGACAGATAAATTAGATAAGACTGATATTTTGATAAATTGATTTTTACTAGTTTGAAATTAATAATTACTCTAAAAAATAAATCATAAGATGAATCTTTAAGATAAGTCATCATTATCTTAAGACACAATTTTCAAAGCATACAAGTATATAAATGAAACTCTTAAATATTTGCTCAAATAACAATTTTGAACTTCGGATTTTAACTACGGATTTGGGTGGTTAGAATTTTGTGAATAATATGCAAAGATGGCCGCCAAGCCCATCGTGCATAATTTGAAAAAAATTGAATTTTCAGAAACTCATTAGGATGTATTTAGTACAGGAGAAAACGATTTCAATTAACATATACGTAGGCACTCGACTTGTATATATGATAACTTATTTAATGGAAAAAAGTTAAATAAGCAATATAATAGCTTGGAAATTTGATATCACACCATTTTTTAGACACAACTTTTTTTTTTTTTTTTTACGCTTGGCCTTTTTTTACTTTTGAAAAGTTGTTTTTGTAGATATCATTTCTTTTTTTTTAAATATATTGAACATAATTTAAATAATCTAAACATGAGATATAATTTAAAAATACATTTTACTTTCAGTCATTGTTTAAAGGGTTAACTAGAAATACCAGTAGATTTTTCAATTAAATTAATTACACTCTTAAAAACAACATACTAAATGTGGCTTGTTATAATACTTCTTATCCTCCGTTAAAAAATATCAATGACTAATCCATTAAATGAATAAAAATGGAATATGTACATAGCGTGTCAGCGCTGCATTTGAAATCAAACGTGATATCACGCTCTTTTATTATTAGCACTAGCTGGCTTCGCCCGCTAGCGGGCCCCTAATTTACACCGGGGCCTCAATCCTTTTAAAACCTCGAATAAAATAAACCACGAACCTCCGACCTGGTTCCACGCTGCCTTCGGCACCGGATAATCCCTTAATTTGCACATCGAATTGTATAAACCTGTAAACAAACGAACTTCCGACACGGATCCCCGCTGCCTTCGGCGCCGTATAGCAGTCGTGCTGCGCACGCTCAAGTTATATCTTCCACCACCAGGTAGCGCAATCTGTTCTATACGAACCTCGGGCACTGAAATCGTTAAGACTATAGATGTCGAGTCGAATGAGCTATACCCCGTCGTGATCTAGCCCATAGAACCAGAGATAAGAAAGTGCCTCCTGATGGTGAAAAAACGAACTACAATCGGAAAGCTCTATAGATGTCGAATCGAATGAGCCATACCCCGTCGTGATCTGACCCATAGAAACAGAGATAGGAAAGCGCCCACTGGTGGTGAAAGCTAATCGCGTTTGGGGGGCAAAGTGGGGGGATGAACACCGGAGATGCATAATAAGATTAGGCGGTCACAGACTTTTCCAACGATGTATCACATGAGGGATATGTGCAAAATTCAGAAAATACCCCCCCCCCCACCTGCATAATTTGATTAAGCGTTCACAGACCTTGCCAACGATATATCACATGAGAGGTGTCGGCAAAATTTAGAAAAGTGCTTCCTTTGGGGGGGGGGGGTTGAAAGCGGGAGGATGGACTCCGAAGATACATAATATGAATAAGCGGCCACAGGCCTTTCGAACAATATATCACATGAGTAGTGTCGGGGGTGGCGCAAAATGTGGGGGTTTCACCTGTGGTGCATAACATGAATAAGTGGTCACAGCCCTTTGTAACGATATGTGACATGACGGATATCGTTAAAATTTAGAAAAGTGTCCCCCCCCCCTTGTGTAGGCAAAACGCGCTCCGCCTATCCCTATAATTTTTGACGCAGCTTTATTTTTACAATTTATGTTATGTGTTATAAAATATCGTAAAGTTTCAAACAGATAGCCTTATTATACTTGATAATTTTTTTCACGCTCCTCGCCATCCTCTCCCCGAACTGTGACGCGCCATTCTTTTTTATAATTTTTTTATCATGTGTTATAAACCATCTTAAAGTTTAAAACAGATCGCATTGGAATTTAATATATTTGCTGAAATTACTATTATATGTAGAATAATATAGAAATAAACCCTCCTTTAGATTGTAATTGAGATATATGAACAATTTTTAGAATTTATGAAAGCCGATTTTTATTTATTTATTTATTTATCTATTTATTTATTTTATGTTTATTTATTTATTTTTTTTGCATTGCCCTGTGCATGTTTGGAATTTCTTAGCAATTTCTTAGCAATTTCTTAGATTTACATTATTTTATTCAATTAAACATTGTACTGTTACAATAAATTTAAATGGAAACTTCACTTCTAAAACAAAAATAATTTAACAACTGGATTTCATTAATTTATAGAAAAATGACGTGAAAGGTATTCCTGCGAACGAAATGCCTGTCCTTTACTTTTTTTTTTTTTTTTTTTTTTTTTTAGAAATAAATGAATCACCTTTAATTCATTTCAAAAATTTTGTTTACGTTTGGAAAGAAATTTTAAATGCCGATAACTCTTAATGTATACATTTTAGAAGGTACATCTTTCTTCAAAAACTAATTTATTTTTAAAGATCTTTCAAAAACGTATATTATATATTTAAAATATTTTTAAAGCATAAACACTACGTCTGATTACTTTATTTTACAATATTTTAAAAACACGCATTTTATCAGACAATTAAATGCACTAAACAAACACGAGTGAAAAATTGACCTGGGCCAGGACTCGAACCTGGGACCTTACGCATACCATGCCGACGCTCTGCGACTGAGCCACCCAGATCGATACGCTTGACGGGAATTTCTCATACTTATTCATGTTGGAAACAGTCATCTGCCACAGTTTGCAGTCATATTTAATTGTTTGATAAAATGTGTGTTCTTATAATTATGAAGTTTTATTTTTTTTTAAATATCTTCAGAAGAAAATGGCTGACTTGCAGATGAAATTTGATGTTGTTATAACTTGTAACTGATTTGTGCTATTATAATACAGACTAGCCGCCACTGGCGACCAGTTTGGTCTCCCTTAAATGTATGTTAAGCACTGTAACACGTTACTTTTATTCATAATTTTTTTTCCGTAATCCTTCGCCAAACCGGAAGATTCTAATAGATAAATAAAAACTTTTTCGATCATGGTAGCATTTCGCATATTTTTTGTTGTTATGTATTTCATCTTTCTTGACAAAAACCGCTTAACCAACTTAAGCATTTATGCTTCATATCCGTTTGCTTATCAGTTGCAATATGCTTGCTAATGAGGAGATTCTTAAACATATTAAGTAGTTTTCCGTAATTGGATCCATTGCCAAATGGCGTATTTTAGTTAATACGTTTTGGTGCAATGAAGTCTATTTTGTGAAAGTCTTTAATGATATCCACCATTTCCACTGATCCATATTGTTGCCAATATTTTTTTGTTTGTTTGTTTGTTTCTCGCTAACTTTGGCTGTAGACTTGATTACGGGAGAATCAAGAAGAAAATCTATCATTATTCTCATTTAAAACGTCTTGAATAATGTGACATAATCGGAGTGCATATTATAACACGTAATTTTCGAGTATGGTTTGGTGAAACATTGAACTTTTGGAAGCCAGTTTTGATAATCACGTAAATATGTCACACCAACATTACCGCCTATAATTCTAATTACAGCAACCCGTTTTTTCTCTCTATATTGCAACTCTATAGTTAATATAGTGCCCCGGTGCGTCTACGACAGCTGTTCCATCAGAACATTTGATTTCAAAATAAAAGTATCGTTTCTAATTTGCACACGCAAAAAATAAAAGCTGGTATTGGCGATTTAAAAAATTCTATTGGCGAGATTTGCGCCCAATCAAAACAAAAGTACTTAATGATGTTATGTATTTTGTAAATGTACAGGGTGTCCATAATTAAACGACCCTACTTTAAAGTTGTCTACAGACGAAACTATTGGTCGGAAAGTTGTGAAATTTTGTGAAAGGAATAATAAAGGAATGGGAATTTGTTTAAGCGAAAAAAAATTTAGTTCAAAATTTCGCCACCAGAGGGCGTTTTTTAATGAATAACACATTTAGCATACATTTCGGATAGTTTACATACTTTATGGCAACAAAACATGTTCCACATGACGGCTATCATTTTCAGCTACCATCTGGAATCGTAAGATAGCATGTTCCACAGTTGACAGTAGTGTTTTCTGGGAAATGCTAAAAACATGTCGCGAAAAAAGTTTTGTTCAACATGTTTTGTTGAAATAAAATTTGTAATCTATCGTAAATGTATGCTAAATGTGTAATTCATTAAAAAAAAAAACTCTGGCGGCGAAATTTTGAAATAAATTTTTTTCGCTTAAACAAATTCCCATTCCTTCATTATGTCCTTCACAAAATTTCACAATTTTCTGACCAATAGTTTCGTCTGTAGACAACATTAAAGTAGGGTCGTTTAATTATGGACACCCTGTATATTAAATTACTGTTTTGAAAGCGATTGGTCATTAATAATGGTAAATATGATTGGTGATTAAGAATAATTTTCGGTGGTCTCTCTTCCTTTCACGTATAATACATAAATACCAAATTAACTGACAATTTGTTTCGAAATTTGATTTATTAAATATCATTACATGAGTTGTATTTGTTTATATTCAGCTTACATCAAGAAAAGATAAAGAATGAAGTTGAGTTGTATAGCACATAATTATGGTAAACTTTGATTGTGTCACTGGTACGAGTTATTTTTTTGACACCAGGCAGCGTTCCAAAAAATCTTTCATGGATTAACTTTACGAACGATTATCTCCATAGTTTAATGGTTTAATATTTTAAACCTTCACGACGAATGAATCTTTTTTTTTTGTTTACTTTCATGGATAGAGAATTTGAACTGTGAAGCTAATTTCAACTTAAGTTATTGGAGAATATATACATAATTGAACGTAAGTCATCTTTCAAATATTGATTTATTTTGAACGATCTTTCTAAAAATGTCACATTTATGAAGTTTTATTCGAACAAATAATTTTTAATAAAAATGGCCGCCTGGCATATGAAAAAGTGAAACGGACATTCCGGAACTGTTGATGACAGTCACATGACTTACGGTTTTATTATATAGATGGTACATGGTCGTTGGCATGTTTTATCTCTGTTTTGGCATAATTTTTTAATCGCCAAGTTAATTAACAGTTTTTTGATAATTAAGGATAGAAAATAATATTTTTTTACACTGAATTTTATAAAAGCACATAGATTACGTAATTACTTGTCCAAAAATGCAATCCTTTTTTTATTCTGCCGAATATTAAGGTCTGTAGGTTGTTTGAAAAAAAAAAGTTTGACGAAGAAAAAAGTGATCATTTTAAGTAACTCGACGTTTTTAAAAAAAATGTATATCTCTGTTTATAAATCACTTATGAAGATGAGTTTTGTCTTAAATTGAAGAAATTCTTCATTAGATTCTTCTAGTTTTCGTTCTTTTTTTCTGCGACGCTTGGTTTATTTGTTATCTGATATTTTAATCTGGCATGTTTTGTCGATTTAACATTGCGAAGTTGATTTCTGTAAATAAGCAGTAGCGGTCTAGTTCAGTTCTTGGCGTTGTTTGTGTGGCGTTTTTTTTTAAAGCTTGGCTTGGCAGAGCGACCGCCCTGCTTGATACTGTTGTTTGTCAAGTTTTCTGAAAGCGGCGTTATTTTCGGTTGAAAACCCTGCATGCTATAAACAAAAAAGTTTTGAATTTTTCACAGAAGCGTTCACATCTTAAAAAATATGCGGTCTATTCTTACACAAATGCACAAAAACATTGAACAGAACCTACATAGTCATTTTCTACAGTGACGGACTACTTTGAGTATTTTCTGTTTCTTGGGGGAACGCAAATATTATTTTATTATTAAATTTATTATTACATCCTAATTGTTCTCGAGACTAAATCTTCACTGAAAAACATGAAGTCAAACATGTTCTTTACATCCTCAAAGTTCAAGGGCGTTTCGTTATGAATTTCGTTAGATATTCTATCTAAAAAGTCTGATATCGAATGTGTCCGGTCACTGCTGGACATCAGTGTAATAGATAAATATTTTATGATATATATAGATTTTTATAAGTAAATGCTGACAAAGAAACTCTTTCAGAAATATTCAAGAAATTCTGATAAAAACATATTTTACATGGTAATTAGCAATTTCATTTAAAGTTTTTAATATTTTAGTAATATTTAACCTTTCATTTAAACAATTTCTTTATTTTGTGATTTTTAAATAAAAGGTATCTAGCAAATTCAATGCTTTTCTTTCCTTATTATATTTATTATTCATATTGATTTTCTTTAAAAATAAATATTTAGTCTCTTTTTCCAAGTCTATAACTTTTATTTTTATTAGATTTCAAACAATGTTTGTTTTTATTATGTTGTCGTGAAAGTAGTCTATAAAATAAACAGAAATCTATTATGGAACAGTAATTTGATTTAAACGTAAGCATTATACTAAAATTTAAACAAAGACTTATATGATTCTGTTTATAAAACTAGAATTTAAACAGTATTATGTTAACATTTTATTAATAAAATGTTAAAATTTACAATGGCATATTTATTTTTAAAAATGATAGAAAATTTCCTTTTTCATCAAAATTTTCAAACGTTTGGAATAATATGTGTATATTTTGAAAATATATTTCATTTTTGTTTGCTTAAAATGCATTTTAATTACAAACATTTTGAATAATTTATGAGATACATTGTTTTCGTCTAATAATATATACTTTATCGAAAGTAAGTGATTTGTTAACTGTGTGATAGTTATGCATTTGTCCGCTTGTCTGTGATAGTCAACATCAAAATGATTTGAAAATTTTTCCACATTTTTCTTATATGAATATTATTAGCAGCAACGTCCTAACATGAATTTCATTTTTCTGAAATTTTGCTCTTTTTTAAGCAGATAAATTTCAACGCAATACATTATGTACTTTTTTTTATTGAGTTATACACCTATTCATTATAACTTCATTTAAAGTGAACTATGTATACAATAACTAATATACCACTAAAAATTAAATGCGTTATCTACTGAAGTATGTGTTTATTGTTCTAAATTTTATTCTAAAATTTTTAAAAATATATTTTTTTACAGTTTTAAATTTGGTAAATAAATATTAACATTTTAATTCCTATTATTTTCACAATCTATTTTTCTTATTTATTTAATTTTTTTTTACAATTAATAAACATGTTATGAACGCAAAAGTATTTAATTTTACACTTTAGCCTCAATCAATGGGAATTATTAGTTCACCATTAAATCTATTAACTATCAAATACAGTAATCCCTTAACATTCGCGGGGGTTCTAGGAAAACCTCGCGAATGTCAAATCTGCGAATTTTGAGTCTATCTCGCTTTATAAAAAAGGAGTTAAGTTCTCTAAAAGTGTAATTACAGTGGCACAGCATTTCAAAGAACAAAAGAATATATGTATTAATAATATGTTATGCATAACATTTATGTAGAAGGTGAATGTACGCACATATTCATAAACATGAAATTTATTTAAGAAAGATAATTTGGAGAAATAATTAGAGCTAAAAAAAGCACAGGTTTTTTTGTTTTTTTTTTTGCATAAAGTAATTTCGACTCTCTATATTCACAAAGAGATGATAATGTATTAGTGGGTCAGTATTAGAGTTGCAAAGACTAGAAGAAAAAAAACGATTTAAACCTGGGAATAAACCGGGTTTTTTTCGGAATAAACTTGGTTTTTCGGGAATAAACCAGATCTTTTGGGAATAAATCTGGGAATAAACCGGGTCTATTGGAAATAAACCAGAGTATAAACCTGCTTTTTGCAACTCTAGTCAGTATGCGATATAATATTAAAATACGATATTTAAATACAGCTAAATGCTTCAGAAATACTGATATTTTTTATCTCAGTTCCATCTGTTCGAGAACCTGCACAATTTAAATTAATAGATTGAAGATCCACTTCTAATATACTCATTGCAATGATTATAATGCTGTTGTTATTTTGCTTTCTGCAATACTCCCTCCTTTTTCAGTTGACAACTGAAAATTGATTTGTAAATAGAAAACACAGAAGAAATAATATTTAAATATAAATTCAGAAAAAGAAAGGCATAATTTAAAAAAAAAATCGCGAATAATCAAGTCAGATTCACGCGATTGTTGCGTTTTTCCGCATTTTCATATTCGCGAATAATCAAAACTCGCGAATGTTGAGGGATTACTGTATGTCAATTGCAAAGTGTCGAAAGCACTTTAGAGACATTAAAAATCCTAATTCTAAAATTAATGGTATAAATAGCTGATTATATTTGAAATTTGTCTTTAACACTTATATGTATCATTTCAAATTTCTATGATAAATAGAGCAATTAAAAATGACTTTTAATTTCTTACAATAGTCATATTTGGTTCTTTGTTTGCCTCTTATTAGCACAAATATAACATGCCACCTAAAGCTCAATGTTTAAAAATTAACTTTAACTTATATTTTTAGTACTATCTAATGGCAACAGCCTTTCTATGTGAAACTGTGAACCCTGACAAGAATGCAGACAGGCTTCGCCATTTAAACTTAATGTTTTAAATATTTGACTTAAGTAAATAATAGACCAATAATTTATTACGAAGGAACCAAAACTTTCTAATAATCTTAAAATGAATACATTTCTAAAAAAAGCGAAAGTTTTATCTAATATTATCCTATATTATTATAAATTGGTATGACATATACAAATTTGTATGCAATGGCCATCAGGAAACTTTCTTCTATATTCGTCAAGATGATTTTTTTATTAGTTCAGAAATTAAGTTTTCTTCAAGAATTATATTTAAAATTAAAGAATGTTAATTTTCACTATTTTGTACTTGGTGACACCAGGCAATGATAGTTTTAACAAGAACGAGAGTTTGTTTAATTGTTTAAAAATTCCCGTTACTATATTATAAAATTAATCTTCCCCTATGAGAAGAGTAACGATGTTCCGGTACTGTGGTTAATTTCTGTAAAATGCTTTTGCCTTGTAAAATGTTTTTTGTAAAATGTTTTTTACACGAATCTAAGAGTCGATTTTGCTTGCAACAAATGCAATTAGAATGCGTTTTTCTGTCTAATAGTGTAGCTCGAATATCGTACATGGACATTCCCTTTTTGGAGATTTAATTTTCTTGTGTTTATTATTTTTATTTCTTTTTAAAGGGTTTTTTAACTTATTTCACTATTTAAAAAAATGTATGGTATGTATTAATCTATTTATACCCATGTTACACAATTATTTTTATTTTATCAATTGTATCTGGGGAATAAGGTCTGTGGTTTCTAACAGATTATTGATGTGGTGACATGAATTATCCTGTCTTAATTTTCGAAACGTTTTTCGAGAATATGTAGTCTTGTGTCATAATTTAATGCCAACATTTCTAATCCTTAACATCCTAAATCTAAATAACAAAGAAAACAGTTAAACTTCTCTATTTTGTTAATGAATCATTATAATGGATTGAGACTTTTACAGTATTCCAAAAATTTTTGTAAACTGAGAACAATCTAAATAGAATGTTTATAAATTCCGCTTCGAGAGCCTAACATTTTTTTAAATTGCTATGGAAGGGCTGGGGTCCTTGTTCTGAAATATTATTGAAAGGAACAATAAGACTTTTATTTTAAGTTTTCATTCAGCACGAAAAGGCATTTAGCATATTTTATTCCCATATTCATACACTGTAAAAAAAATGGGTCAATCTACTAAAAAAATTTAGTTTTTCTAACAGATTTTGGGAAATTACTAAAAAAATTTTAGTATATTTGTATTCCACAGATTTTTTTAGTAACCGGTACTAAAAATCGGAATCATTGCTAGCTGTTTTCTAGTAATGTTTCTAGCTGTTTTCTAGTAATGTTTCTAGCTGTTTTCTAGTAATGTTTCTAGCTGTTTTCTAGTAATGTTTCTAGCTGTTTTCTAGTAATTCTTACAGATTTTATAGTTAGTAAGTAAGAATACAAAAAAATTTTTAGTCTTTTAGTACCAATTTTTAGTACCGGTTACTAAAAAAACTGTGGAATACAAATATACTAAAAAATTTTTAGTAACCTGAGAATTTTTTTTTACAGTGTACCTCGCAGTCATGAGCTTGATACTCATCTTACACTGTAAAAAAAAATGGGTCGATCTACTAAAAAAAGTTTAGTTTTTCTAACTGATCTTTGGAAATTACTAAAAGTTTTTAGTATATTTGTATTCCGCAGATTGTTTTAGTAACCGGTACTAAAAATCAGAATCATTGCTAGCTGTTTTCTAGTAATGTTGCTAGCTGTTTTCTAGTAATTCTTACAGATTTTATAGTTACTAAGTAAGAATACAAAAATGTTTTTAGCCTTTTAGTACCGGTTACTAAAAAAATCTGTGGAATACAAATATACTAAAAATTTTTTAGCAACCTGAGATTTTTTTTGCAGTGTAGTTCAGCAGTTATTCTAATTCATTATCTATCCCTTTTAAATCAAAAGCTCTACTATTTAATTGATTTAAAACTTGTGTGAATCGAGATACACTAGTTCATATTTTTGTTGGGTATCAATATTTATGCAGTTTATTGACTGATGTTCGTAAAAAAAATAATTTACTTCTTAACTTTTTCTATATGATCCATTATAAGTAAAATAAAAATTTAAAGTGTTACTTTGCACAAATGTACTATCTAATTAAATACAATTAAAAATATAAAAGACGAAATTATTGAAACCATTCTTTTTTTTTTTTTTTTTTTTTTTTTTTTTGTAAATCAATGAAATCATTCTGTTTTTTGGCCCAATGAAAAAAAACAATAAACTATTGCAAAAAGTCCAGTCAAAATGATGGTGCATTGGAAAAAAAAATAAAGAATATTTAATACGTAGTATTATTATCAAATTGGGTAATTCACAATATATACATGATTGAAATCTAAATATATGGAGACGCTTTGTTTCATTTCATAAGTAACAAAAAAGTAATATTTTCGTATATTAATAATCAAGATTTATTTCTTTGCGGCGTTACATAATCAGAAATAATTCTGGGATTGAACATAGAAGTAGCTTTGCGTCTCAGTGCATATTAATAAATCGCAGTGTATATTAATAATCAAGCATTATTTCTCTGTGGTATTACATAACCGGGGATAATTCTGGGGTTGAAAATAGAAATAGTTTTTCGTCGCAGTGCCGTCTGTTGGAGCAATATTTTACTACTACTCTATTATAATATATTATTTTAAATAACGCTGTTATACGCCAGCGATTAGTGTAGAGCCAAAGTGTATCTCCTTTGTACGAATTTAACCATGTGTTCCAGTGATCAGTGATTTAAATGCGAAAACACAGTTATAAAGTGTACCTGTGGTCTACCCAAATACAAATAGTCCATCCGGCCTATAAGAGAGTTACAGAATGTCAAATGTCATATATATATATATATATATATATATAAATCAGCATTTGAACGGAGGGTGGGTTTGGGGGTCATGATCGGTGAAAATATACCCAAAATGTTTTGGAATTGCTTTCGTCCGAACGGCTGCAATAGATATCTTTTTGTAATGAAAGCTATCTAAAATGTACCAACATCATATATTTAACACTAAATATACCACAAACCGCTCATTTGACCGGTACCAAATGAAAATATTTAAATTTGAACCAGAAAATCTTTCATAAAAAATTAATTATAAATCACACAGAAAAAAGTTAAATAATAAAATAAAATAATTTTAAATAATAATCCTGATGTGAAATATTTATAAAAAACTTGTATAAAATCCCAGATGTTTTGTGTTAATTAAAATATTAAAATATGAAATTTGGTGCACATCTGCACAATAGAAACACAGGTACAGCTATAATGATCTTCGGAAAAGCATGGGAGCTATCATTTGGAGCGGACCCAATATTTAATCAATATAATTTCTTAATAAATATCTTACATATTAGATTTGGTAAAAGCCCGACCCATAGATGCGATATATAGCTTTCAGTCAAGTTATGAATAACATATCAGAGCATCGCCATCTTTTTTTGCGATATGCACCCACACGGAACATGCATCAATCTGAATAAAAATGCAACAGAATTAAAAATATGATGAATTCCCGTTCCATAGTTTTGGAGATCTATGGAGATCATAGATACTGAGCTATCAAAATAATTGTTAAAGACCCAGTATTGTAGCGCATTTATTTTGGCGATATTCATCCAAACATAATCAGCACAAATTTATGTTACCGTCTAAAAGAATATGACGTGCACTGAAATTCTGTTCATTAGTTATTGTGGCATATTATTTATAGTTAACTTTAGTAGAGAGGCCACAGAATTTATGTCACATATATAGGGTGTTCCATAAATGGAGCACAAACTCTGCACAGCCAGATTCTTCGTTGGGAGTACACAAAAATGCATAAAGAACTGTACCGGTACGATCAATAGTTTAAGAGACAAATACCAAAATCAAAGTATGACGTCACAGCCGGGGCGGATGACTTTGGCTTCGGGAGGACGGCGCGGCAAGACGGATATCGACGGACATACTCCCTAGCAGTTCGTAAGGCATTTCCATTACATTGACTGTACATCAAATACATGTCACAATATTCACGAACAGGCATATGTTATGTACTCCCAACCAGTAATCTGGCTGTGCTGAGTTTGGGTGCTATTTATGGGACACCTTGTATACATATCAATTTTCTATAAATGTCAATTCGTGTTCCTAACATCCCAAAACGTGTAAATGCGTAAAAACAGGATAATCTTCACGAATCAAATATTTTCTTCTTATATACATAAAAGAAAATAATAACAAAAATGACTCTTCATTTATTACAACTGGCACAGTTTTCTTTTTCATTTCGTCGTTTTAGTTAAGGGAATCTTAAAAAATTTAGTTAAACGGAACATGTTAAAGATAGTTGATGTTTCGTGAGCATTTTTAAATGGAAAGCTGTATCTTTTAAATAGAAGCTTTATCCTGACAGAATACAACGGGGATTAAAAAGGAAATTTATAGTTATTTCCAAATGGTGAGTATCTTTTAAGGGAAACATGCATGAAAATTTCCCGGAGAATACTTTGGGAGAAAAGATAGTTTATTTAAATTAATGCGAAATGCTTGCCCTGCAGATATTTAGGTAAATCTCTGTATGTAACATTTATGAGATAGACGGATATATTCTTAAGCAACACACACATGCGATATTTATAACGATTAATTTCAATTGAACGTATGTATTTTTAACTTTTTCGTTAAAGAAAATTTTGTTTTTCGTATTTAAAGCTATAAATAAGATTAAACCTTCTAAAACATAAATAAATTAGACAATACTTAAGCTCAACTGTGCTTTTCTTATTAATATGGAAATAGAAATAGTACATGCACAGATGGATCTTCATCTTATATGTTGATTTATTATAGATATTTGACAATCAAGAAGTTACTAATTAATATGCCAAAATAAAATCTCTTAAAAAAATATTATATTTCTAATTGATAAATAATAAAACAGATAAGTTTTAAGTACCTTATATAGTTCTTAAACAGTAATGATCTCGTGCCAGTTAATCGATGTTTTTTCACTAAGTGATAAAACAGTCCTCTAAGGGGAACAATAATTTCATCGTGGCAATATTTTTTAGAAAATCATGTGAAAACTAGCTGTTGTGGACCACCGTAATACTTACCCATCATAGATATGCGTAATATAAAATATAAAAATAAAACATGTGTAAACGATTTATAAAGTACATTGCAGTTCGAATAAAATCTATGCTTGATGACGTCATAAACTTTAAATCGATGCTAACGGAAAAGAAAGGCTACCGCGGTGCTTTACGCGTATCTTTTTTTACAGACCGCGGGAATCACGTGATGCTCGAATCCACCAATGCAGATGTACGAAAAGAGCATCACGTCACTCTAGCGGTCTGTAAAAAAAGATATGTGGAAAGCACCCCGGTAGCCTGTCTTTTTCGTTAGCCTCGCTTTAAATCCTATGTTACTGAATTGCGTAAAACCAATATCCTTATAACTCCTAAAATGATACTCCTATTAACTAAGAGTTCACTGCGTCGGATTAAGCGTCTCATTTCCCATTAAAATATATCTTTGAATTAAAATTTAAATGAAATACAGGGTCATAAAAATTCGAAGAGTGTGGAAATAGAATTAAAAATATCTCGGCAACTCTTTACCTGATCGACTTCATTCTTTATGCAAAATTTATGTTTTTGTATTGTATTTTAATTTCACTTATCAAAATATTTATGTATATTTCGAGAGTACGAAAAAAATAGTTCCAGATAATCGAGGTTACTTAAATTCAATAAGCTTCTTCTCATTATTTCATACTAAGTACATACCAAATTTCAAGTCTCTATCTCAATTTGTTCGGGGGGATAGAGCGTTTACAGGCAGACACACAGACAGACGGACGGCAAATGTTTTTTTCTAAAAATATGTTTTTCTGAATCTCCAGTGTCTAAAACGTGTAAATCCTTCAAAAAAAAATGCGATTTTTAAAACGATTACCTATATACTACGTATGATGGGTAAGTAAAAATTAAATATATTCCTTTGTCTCCAAAAAATAACCCATATGGCCATTATCCTTAAATTTGTGTATGGTACACTGCTGTCTAAAAATTAAGAGGCAGTATACGCACGCTTTCGCGTTTTACACGGTTTGTGGAATATCTACTGAAATTCTTAACAAATTGTCCTTTCACTTCGAGGATATAAAGCACATGTTTTATTTCAAGAACTTTAGAAACAGTATACTAGAATTAAAATAGTAATATATTGAATATTTCATGAGATAAGGGAATTTGCCTTACATAATTTTTAACTGCGCATGCGCGAACCATGCGATATATTTTTTTTCATGATTTGGTAGTCAATTCATATAAAAAGACTAGTCAAATATCGTGAAAACGCAGAAATATATCAGCAATACAGTGAGCTAATTGACAAATTGAGGGGGAAATCCCTTATCATCCAATTGGATTTTCCCCTCAATTTGTCAATTAGATATCTGTGTATTGAGTATACAGGATGATTATAATTAAAGTCCCCCTTTCAAAATGCTATAATAATGGAACCACTGGTCGAATTTCAACTGAATATACTGGAAGAAGGGGAAACGGTATGGCATAAGAAAGAAAAAGTTACAAAGTGTATCAATAGATGGCACTGCAAGCGGCATAACGAAAGTGGATTCGGCCACAAGTGACATTTTTAATCGAATGGAAATCGTTAAATCGTTAAATTGAAAATTAATTGTCCAATTAAACCAGGCTTGTATTTACTGGCAACGATAATGCTTAGCATGGTAAAATGCTTAATTAAATTGTACAGGAAACATTTTCATTGATTCTCTATGAAAATATAAAATTTTGAATTATATAGAAACATATTTCTAAATAATAAATAACACCTACCCTATGTTCATTTCTGGGTTATAATCCATCTATATGCAAAGATACAGGACCATTAAATCCTCCGTTTTAGCGCATTTTTTCAGTATATATAACATATTTCAGCCAAACTTTCACACACACAATTGCATTTATAATAATACCAGCTGTTACCCGTGACTTCGTTCAAGCAACATTAAAAGAATAATAAATACATTAATTAAGCAAAATATTTCACTCCCGATAATTAAAAACGTTAATAATTAACTAACTCTTTATCACATTTCATAGGAGACATTACGGTATTTTTTGTTATAGTGACCTTGACGTAACTCAGTCTTAAAAAAGGAAAATTTTGTGTCAATTAATCGCGAAAATGAAATTACAACCAATGCAAAAAGAAGGCCAAATAAAATCGTGGAAATAGACGAATTGGGTAAAAACAAATGTCAATTTTAGCTGATAAACAATTTTACTTTTAACGCCTCTGTGAAACGTTTTAACAACCATCCATCAAAATAACATTAATTGGAAATAGTACATGCCTTTTCTTTAAATTCAATTCCGCCTCCTTGGTTTAATGTATAGCTGAAACAAATCTTGTTTTCTAAATGACAGTATGTTGACAGGCAATATTTGTTCTACAGAATAAATTGATTCGAATATGTGAAAATATGTTTTTATTTTTCGGATAATTTACTGAAATCAAGATTTTGTTTTCACCATCTATTCAAAGTGAGAATAAATTCTGTTTTTCAGTTTTAATGAGAAAAGGGTGTAAAAAATATATTGATCTGTTTAATTTCTCCTTTTTTTATGCACAAATATGGAGTAATTTACTTTCCGTTTTTAGAGAAATTTTGTTAAAATTTACAAAAAAAAAAAAAAAAATTTTGGGAACTAATTAATTTTTTTTTTAATTCTGAGAGTTTGTGTGACATCCTCCGATCAATAATAACCAGTATTAAGTAAATCACGTTGCGTTCGATAGTCTAGAAGTTGTTGCGAAATACAAACACACGGTCAGATTTTAATATAATAGATTCGTGTTCATTTTCCTTTTCTTAAAATTATGATGTGATTTTTAGCAGAAAACTCTCATCTGTATATAACGGATACTCATGCTTATTAATCAGTATAGATAAAAAAACATTTAAATTTTTCGTTATAAATATGGCGTGAAACACGTCTACTTGCTATAGTTACTGATCCTTGTATTATTAATGTAAGGAATTGATTCACACTCATCTTAAAACAGATTGGAAAATTCCCGTTTTATTTCAAATATGACGTCTCTTTTTCCCCCAGAGAAATCCTTTTTTAATGACATAATTCTTGTTAATTTTCTTTTCCAGGCAATTAATTTCGATACTGGCATAGGGGAAATTATGTTACTTTAACGCAATATTAAATCTTTAGGTTTTATCAACAAAAATGGAACTATTAACATTCGTCATTTTTTTAGGTAATCGAGTTATTTCTTTTAGTTTTAAGAATGAAATTAACTATTTCTCGCTATCCATGGTATCATTTTCGACATGGATAATTTTGCGGAGCATATTATTGACATTTGCTAACCATTTTCTTTTCAAACTTCTTTCTACTTTTTAAAAATTTAAATAAAAAATACGGTATAGTTATATTAGCCGTGCGCAGACGGTAAAACGCCAAATATTGTTACCATACAAAAGAAAAAAAGTCAAGAAAAAAACCCAAGATCATTTTATTTCACCTTCAAAGCATATCCGCTTTATTTTCAATGTATGACTTCATATTCGCATGTTTCCTATGGTTACGCATATTGAAACCTTGTATTATTATCAAAAACTAAAAAAAGTACGTTTTATTTCTAATAATATTATTTAATCTCCTTTTTACTTACCCATCATACGTAGTATAGGGTAAGTCTTGTAATCGTTTTGAAAATCGAAATTTTTTTTTTGACGGATTTACACGTTTCAGACACTGGAGATTCCGAAAAACATATTTTTAGAAAAAAAATTTTGCCGTCCGTCTGTGTGTCTGTGTGTGTGTCTGTGTGTGTGTCTGTGTGTGTGTCTGTGTGTGTGTCTGTGTGTCTGTAAACGCTCTATCTCCCGAAAAAATTGAGATAGAGACTTGCAATTTTGTAGGTACTTAGTATGTAATAATGGGAAGAAGCCTATTTCATTTCAATAACCTCGATTAACCGGAACAATTTTTTTCGGACTCTCGAAATATTCGTTCTGATGAAAGGTATATAAAAATTTTCGAAATTGTTTATTTTAAGAAATGAATATAAAAGACAATAAAAAAACATAAATTTTGAATAAAGCATGAAGTCGATCGGATAATTAGTTGCCGAGATATTTGGAATCCTATTTTCCACACTCTTCGATTTTTCATGACCCTGTATTTCATCCAAATTTCACTTCAAAGATATATTTTAATTGGAAATTTAACGCTTAATCAGATGCAATAAACCGCTAGTTAATAGGATTATTATTTTTGGAGTTATAAGGAAAAACCTCTTTCAAGCAATTCAGTAATCGAGCCTTTAAAGTTTGTGACGTCATCAAGCCACGATTTTATTTGAATTGCAATGCATTTTATAAGTAGTTTACACATTTTTATTTTAATATTTTACATTATGCATATCCATGATGGGTAAGTATTACGGTGGCCCCCAACGACTAGTTAATTCTTTAATTTTTTTTTTAATTTTCTTTTTTTACGGGAAATTTTTTTAATTGAAACTAAATTGTTGAGTAAAAATTATTATTCCTGGTTTTGATTCAGTTTTGGCAAAGATAAAGTATTAGCAACTGTAAAGTAAATTTAACCTTATTAAAATATTATACGAAAAATGCTCCATTTGGACGCTGGCTTCAGCCTAACATTTGCACACAATCAGATTTATAATATTATTAGGATGACGATTACTAGTTGTTGTCTCACTAAAACTATCGTCAAGTTATTAGTATCTGTTGTAAAAATGTGACGCATAAAATAATAATAAAAATAAACACAAATAGCATTTATAGAAATTGGTGAATCGATCGTTATTTTAATAAAATTTAATTACAAATAATAATAAATGACCCATTCCATACAAAACTACTGTTTTAATCCTACATTAAAGACATAAATTTACATTTATCTAAAATTCGACTCAATTTCTTTGCTTTGAATGATTATCCATATTTATTTTTTGAAAAAATAGAAAAAAACAAAATCTCTGAAATACTGTCTTTATCTCATGAAACGTTGCCACATCCTGGAATATTTTCTGGAACTATTTGATGAAAAGAAGAAATACTGTTTACGAACATTCTTTCAAACGCACAGATACAGAATTTTTGAGTGATTTTATAAAAGAAATTGATATATATATATATATTAGTGTGTGTGTGTGTGTCTTCCAGTTTCTTTGCTTAAATTGACGTTGCTTTTAAGATGCTGTGTTTCATATTTTGGTCATGTTTGTCCTTAGTAATATGAACGTTCAGATATAAAAATGAATTCTTTAAAATAGCTTTTTTTATTTTTAGTGGTTATTCTAACTTTCCTGTCTTTTGTTCAGTAGAATATTTGCTATCTACTTCGCAAATGTTGTATTTTTGCATTAAAGTGCTTTTTTAAATCTCACATCTTATAATAAAATTTATGCCAGTACTTTTTTAACATAATTGGTATTTTTTTTAAAATGTGATTATATTTAACATTTACATATAATGAAATACTGACCAGTTTTGAGAAAAGTTTAAAAAGTAATTTATTTTTAAAATGTCTTTAAAATAATTCTTTCGGAATTATGTGGTAAAAAAAAAAATCATTTATATATATATATATATACAAGATACATTATTATAAAGAAATATTATTAAAAGGTTCATTTCACAAGATTTTTATTTTTATTAGTGACAAAACAACTTCACTCCTCTTTACAATTTTTTCTAATAAAATGTAAATTTTGAAATGAAATTATATAAATAGCTTTTAATTTGCTTATAGAATATTTTTATAAAATTTTATCCTCCAATAATGTAATAAAGTCTTTTATTCATATTAGAAATTTTCTGATTCAATTACTCAAAATATAATAAATAACGTCAAAAAAAAAAGAATCAGGCTATTTGTATGCAATATTTTTAATAAAGTACACAAAGGAGCAGAAGGAAATAGATAACAGATAAGTACTTATTTTTGAAAACAAAAGAAGTCCTCAAAAAAAGGAAAGTTCTTTCCTTTGAATATTTTTTGTGTATTACACAAATTATTTTACGTGCATATTCTAACTAAAGCAGTTTTCAATTCATGCTAAAGATCGCCTTTGTTTCACAATTTATTGTTCTAATTTCTTTAAAAAATGAAACTTCAGATATTGAATACAACAAACCAAGAGCCCTCAATCCTTTTTACTTATATTATTTAAACTTTTACATAATGGAATAATAATAGAAAAGAATAATTCCTTTTAATGGGAAATAATTCAAACTAAGATTATTTTTGTTCATAAATATTTTTTATAGACGGGAATGATTTTTCTTTAATTTCACAGAGATCATTTCATGAATATACTGTTACAATTAATTAAAATGTGTTTTTTCTGTAATCCCCATACAAGCCATAATTAAAAAATCACATTTTTTAAGGGAAAGTCAATATATTCTCTGCTGACATAAAATTATATTAATGACACGAAATGATATTAATTAGAGAAATATCCATATTTGCTCCTCTAGTTTAAAAGTGAAACTAAAATCATCTAACACAAACTCTTATGGTACCAAGGGAGGAATAAAACCATCTCATATTTCTAAAATAGTAGAAACATAGAAAAACTACTCATAAAAAATTCACAAAAAAGAAATCGCAGAGGTTATTAAAATTCTGAAAGAAAACAACTAAGTAATATCTTAAATTAAAAGATTTAGAATTTCAACATATTTTTAACCTTCCTTATAAATAACTTGAAACAAAATATTTTAATATTTTTTTATTTATGTGTATTTATTTTATTTTACTTTACGATGACAATGAGTAAGATTTTACTATTAATCTAGGCATTTAATTTTCGAAATTTATCGATATTTTTTGTATTGATTTACTACGATATTTTATCTATATTTAACTATATTGTAATGGTTTTTGGATAGCTTTAAGAATTATTCTATTATTTTTATTTGTATATTATGCATACGAAGTATGAGAAAACATCCTCTATAGACACTAGAAGTTACTAAGACATAACATTTCCTCCAATACTGTCGCCATTATAACATTGACTATATTATTATGCAACCTTTTTACCATGTTAGCTAATCATCTCACAATTCCTCGTGTATGTCCCCCCCCCCCTTGTGATATCATATGATTTACAATGTTAAAAAAATATTATCATTGGTAGGATAATTAACAGGGATTCGTATTATGTCTTTGTCTTTCGTTTATATTTTTTTCTGTTTATTTAGGGAATTGCTTTGATGTCGCCAAAACGAATGTTTGGAAGATTAAGCGAAACGGGAAAAATTCGCTTTCGCTATTTTCTTTTCTTTTATAAATTTGGAATTCGATAATGAAATGTAATGTTAAGCGAATCCATCCATCAACATTATAATAATATGTCTTTAATCGATAAAGTTTTTTACCTGTATTTAGAAATATATATTTCTTGTTAATTTTATTGAGAAAATGCCCGCAGATTATGTCATTAAACAATCAATACACATTAATTTTTGTCAATAAATATTTCTCTTTTCTTTTCTGCATTCTCCCTATCCTATGTTACGATTTGTATTAGTGGTATTATTGGGGAAAATTCCATTTGGTACATTCTATTCACTAATAAAATGTGCTTTACTTGCTTTAATAAAAACACCCTGTACCTTTAAAAATGTATATGTAAATTTTAAAACAGCTTATTTTTTTTATTATATATAAAATGAAATTGAACTGAATAAAATAAAACTTCGTGAAATGTTATTACATTAGTCACAGCTTTAATTCAATGGAATTAATTTTATGAAGGATAATAGTATCACCCAAGCAAAGACTCCACAATTTAATGCTTTTCATAGAAAATTACTAGGCACTCTGAACGAAAAAAACATCTCTTTGTTTCGAATGAATATATGATTTAAACTTTCAAATATAATCAATACTAAAATTAATAGAAATTTGTTTTTCGAAATAAAAATGGCATATTTTCATTTTTAGATAAAATAAGATCCATTATATAAAACTTTTGTTCTTAAACAGTATATCTTACCTTAAATCAACTTCTTATTACATGACATATCTTTATAATTTGGTTTATGATTTATTACTCATTAAAAAAGATTTTCGTTTTTTTATATGATTAAATATCATGAAGTGTTTTTTTTATATAATAAAATATTTTTTATATTGTTTTATATCTAATTAACATATTGTTTGGTACATTACATTGTTCGTTTATTAAGTGAATTAAACAAGATGGCGTTTTTTAATTCATGTTAAATTTAGGTTTTTAAAAAAATAACATAATGTTGCAGTGTTTTCGTAATGTTGCTTTATTCAATAGTTCATTTATTTTATACCTTATATATATATATATATATATATATATATATATATATATAACATATATAATTAAAATTAAATAACATGGGTAAAATAGGAATAGTTAGTACAAGAATTAAACCCAGTACGTTAATGTGAAATTTAAAACGGAAAATTAGATAAAATACGAGAGAAAGTCATTACGTAAGTCTTAAAAGATAATTAAATAATAACTTACAATGCTATTCTCTTCCGAACTATTTTTATTTATCAACATATTCTCCACCAACATTTATGCACTTTTATCACCGTTTCATCAGTGCCGCAACACCAGCTGCATACAATTTGTTGTGTTGATGTCAAACCCACATTAGGACTTAACGTGGACCCTTTTCATCATCTGTGAACATCATCTTGCCACCAAGATGGTTTTTTAGTTGACTAAACAGATTCAAACCGCTTGGGGCTAAGTCGAAGCTGTATGGTGGATGTTGAAGAAGATGATGAAAATGTTCAATTTGAAGTCTAATGTGGCTGAGACAGCTACCCAAATAATTGTATGCAGCTGGTGTTGGGGCACTGATACAACGGTGATATAAGTGCATAAATATTGGTGGAGAATAGGTTGAGAAATAAAAGTAGTTTTGAAGTGAATATCATTGTAAAATATTATTTAATTATCTTTTGTGTCTTACTTAATGACTTTATCTCGTATTAGAAAGTAAGACGCATGCTGCTTTCAAGTGAATATGATAGCAGTAATGGTCCATAATCAACAAGAGGAGAATAAATTGAAGATTAAATTCAATATTAATGGACACATATTAATACATATTACTACATATGGGATATACAAAATGAATACATATTATTACATGTTTAAATAGAAAAATTCATAGGAAGAAATGCGCAAATGCAACAGTTTTAACTAAATTCCAATATTAAGATAATTAAAATGAAGTTGAGATTACATTTAACAGCTAAAAGTAAACTATTATGGTCTAGCAAATAAAATTTACATTTTACTTGATAAAGAGAGTACCATTAACAATGCAATAATATAAAGAGTTTATAAAATAAAATAAATTTCATAACATCAAGTGCATCAGAAGCAATGTTTTAGAATGCTGAATTAATTAAACTGAAATCACGTGTAAGATTCATAGGAAAATATGGTACAAAAATTAAACCTGGTAAATTAATGCTAAATTTAAAAAGGAAAATAGCTTATAATATTAAAATGTTATGCGTGTGGGACAGCTAAAGATGCTAAAGTGTGAGCAGATTAATTAGGCCGATTTGTTAAAGCTGAATTGAAAATTTTTTTAATATTCATATTACCCAGTTAATATACAGATTACGTATTTAAAAAATACATTAATTACTAGGTACTCGTTAAGGTGGTAAAAAGATAATTTCTTCAAAAACAGATACGTTTTTGTGAGCTTAGATATTTAATCAGAATAGCAACTCAGTAATACAAAGTTGTACTATTTAAAAAACAAAGTATATTTCTGCTCCATATATTTTAAGTAAATTTATATAGTAATTAGTAGAATATAAATACATTATGCTAACAAATATTGAAACAATATTATATTTATTTACTGATTAATTTGATGTAACAATAACATAATTTTATGTAAAATATACGACAAATGTTGAAACCCAATATTATTTCGGTATTTAACAATTCATGGTCAGTCAAATAGTTAGCAGGGTAATATATAAAATGAATCAAAGAAAAATATAGAGTTCAAAGAATCAATCAATCATTTAAAAAGTAATATTAAATGTAACAAACTTATGTTACCAAAAGCATTATAAAATCTTGATTACATATTAGTGCAATATACATATTTTAAGAACTTTGAATTTCACAGCAACTACACATATTTTTGTTTTCTATAAGTATACATATATTTGTATATCACAATTAGATTTTGAGTCATATTTTCTATAATCCAGTGCAGTAACAAGGGATTGTTTCACATCTGTTTCACGTAAAAGTATTTGAAAAATATGTTTTGATACATATTTATTTTCAAACATTAGTTTCCGATCTTGCATATAAATGTTTTAAACTACCCATTGCAGTAAACATCCACTGTTTTAGTAAAAATCGCAGTTAAAATCAAGTGGGCATCAGTTTTTACTCGGGAACTTCAATCTCATAGGAGCACTTTTATTGAAATTTGTACTGTTAAAATTTTGCAGCAAACTGTCCAGTCATTCAACATTTTTTAGATAAAACTATTACATAACCGTAATTTAACTCTATTCTGACTATAATATGGGCAATAATATGGTCAGAAAAGCATTAAATTACAGTTATCTAACCGGTTTCTATAAAAATGGTGGAATGACTGGACAGTTTGCTACAAATTTTTAACAGTGTGGATTGTTTACATCAGAAACCCGTATTATATGTTTTGCTTGTCTAAGCCTTCCTTGACTTCCTCATGATGTATTTTTCTGATCAATATTAATTGAACAGATGTTTCACAATACTTTCTTACCTTAGTTTTCCCCTAACGTTTTATTTCAGCACAAATTATTTGAACAATCATGCTGAGGATTTATAGCACCTGATGGGTGCTTTTGAACAAAAAATACAGATTATGCCTTCCAACGGTTATGTACAAAACTATGATGGCGATTATTCTGAAATTTAATGTACCTCAACTGTATTTTACATAAATTTTAATCTTTTTATCCTTTTACTTACCCATCATACGTAGTATAGGGTAAGTCTTGTAATCGTTTTGAAAATCGAAAATTTTTTTTTGACGTATTTACACGTTTCAGGCACTGGAGATTCCGAAAAACATATTTTTAGAAAAAAAATTTTGCCGCCCGTCTGTGTGTCTGTGTGTGTGTCTGTGTGTGTGTCTGTAAACGCTCTATCTCCCGAAAAAATTGAGATAGAGACTTGCAATTTGGTATGTACTTAGTATGTAATAATGGGAAGAAGCCTATTTCATTTCAATAACCTCGATTAAACGGAACTATTATTTTCAGACTCTCGAAATATTCGTTCTGATAAAAGGTATATAAAAATTTTAGAAATTGTTTATTTTAAGAAATGAATATAAAAGACAATAAAAAAACATAAATTTTACATAAAGCATGAAGTCGATCGGATAATTAGTTGCCGAGATATTTGGAATCCTATTTTCCACACTCTCCGATTTTTCATGACCCTGTATTTCATCCAAATTTCACTTTAAAAATATATTTTAATTGGAAATTTGACGCTTAATAAGATGCAATAAACCGCTAGTTAATAGAATTATTAGTTTTGGAGTTATAAGGAAAAACCTCTTTCAAGCGATTCAGTAATCGAGCCTTTAAAGTTTAGGACGTCATCAAGCCACGATTTTATTTGAATTGCAATGCATTTTATAAGTAGTTTACACATTTTTATTTTAATATTTTACATTATGCATATTCATGATGGGTTACGTATTACGGTGGCCCCCAACGACTAGTTTAATCTTTGTGAATTCTTAAATCTACTGTGGAGATTCCTCGGAGGTGCAGATTAAATGGATATTCTTTATAATTGTATACTCAATGAATGGTGACAGCGTCGTACAAGTCTGTTTGGCTTTATAATAGATTAATATTTGTATTTGCATAGGTGACTGATTCTGTAGAAGCGGATGGTCAAGTACTGCTTTCTTGATTAAGATTTGATTTTGATTACATACTTACAATCATTTGTGAATCCTCTATTTCTTAAAGATCTTCTTCATTATTGATCGAAAGTAATATATACTTTGTAGTATAATAGTCGAAGAAAATGTCACTTTAGAGTAACTACCAAACACGTATCCGTGTGGACAGTTAAAATTCTTATCTGTCATAGCCGATTGCACTGTCATCTTTAAATATGTATTTTTGAGAATCAACACCCCTGAAATAGAATCCTAGGGAAGTATTGTCAAAAGGGAGAAAAAGTCTACCCCGAAAACGACCCTTTTTGAAAATGTTTTTGCAAAGGGTTAAAAATAATATTTTTTTCGAACTGATTGCGTCGTTTAAGATGTAAAATTACAAAATATAAGAATATGTCTTTCTTTTTCCTGTATCCCGAACGGTTCCGTCGATGGGCGTTAAAGTATTTGTCCAAAAAAATAATCACTTGGTTCTTCCCTTCTACGTTCTTTAGAAAGGAGGGACTGCAAGGGCGCGCTTGTCGAATATAAAAAAATGCATTTTAACTGAGTTTATAATTAACATTTTGTCTAATTATGAAACAATTAAAAAATCTGAGACTCATGTGCATGAGGACCTGCCTCGGACTTCTATTTGCGATATAATTCACTAGCCATCGCCGACACACAGACGCGCACAGACAGACCGAAACTTTATTTTATTAGTACACATAATAAAATGATTTAGGTATGTAAGTCATTTAAAGCCAGGGTGGCATAAGTCAGTAATTTTGAGCTAAGTGCATCGAGTGTATCTGGACATATCTGTCTATGCATAGGAACATGAATATCGTTGATAGTTATTCGAATTTGCCGCTAAATAGCATGCAAATTTATTTTACTCCTAGAAATCCATGATAGTGCGTCCAGAACTTTATCTTTTTGGAACATGTAAGCAAATGTGACTTATTTGCCTCTAAACGCCATATTTTATCCATACTGTTATATAATATGTTCTCATAGTCATTTTTATTATTTATTTAATTTTCGTGATGCAACAGAAACGTGTATGTTTACCATATTTACTCAGATGTTTGACTACCAGTGTGTCCTGTTCAGAAATATCTGCTTTACAGAATAATGATATTTACAACTAAATAAAGCAAAAATTTCTATTGTAAATTATTGGTATTAAAAAATGATCAGGCTATGATGTATACTACATTAATTTTTGGTACCACAGTAACTACCACAGTAAAACGAATTAAAAATGGCTTAAAATATTTCATCTAATTCCATTTAACTCATCATAAACAATGCATAAGACACCTATCTCGATTACCTTAAATCACTTCAATTCAGATTCTTAATCCGCTCCATTATGCTGAAAAGTTGCTTCAAGAATATATCCGAATGATCCGAATAATTTCACGGTTTATGTCATTTCAAGTTATCTTTCTCAATGAAATAATCCGATTGACTCAAATTAATTCCGGTCTTGAAGTACTTGAGAGATTAAATAACTAGAGCTTAAATTGTGGATGTTTTAACTAAAATGTGTTTAGTGAGATGGGTTACCAAACTTTCTGCATAAAAGTTGCATAATATTCATTAATAAAAAAACTGTAGAATAATTTTTAAAATGACTGATATCCCTTTATGAAATTTCACTTATTTATATTGATTATATTGCCAGTTTAATCTTTTAATATTTTTATACATTTTATATATACGCATTCTGTTTTTGATAGATAGAAATTCTAAATATATAGTTATTTCGCATATATGACACATCGAATCCTATTAAGGGTAGAAAATTTATTAATTTTAAATAAATTTATAGAAATCATAATTAAGTAAAAAATTTCTATCCTATATTATCGTACTTACTCACATGCGTTGTTTTCTCTTAATAAAATGAAATGATATTAATGTGCAAAATGTTTAATTGTCTACCAATGGGAAAATTTAAAAAATATATTATCACTAATAAAACAATATTTGCATTACGTGCAGTTAGTTTGTTATGCCACCCCTTAAATACTAGCGCTGGCACGAAAATGGCGGCTGTGGCATGCAGACTTTTCAAGCGTTTGTACTGTCCCCTGAATTTTGACACCAGTATTTTTCCAAAGTTTACTTTGAATTATTATTTCTCAGAAAAATAAGGTGGAGTAAACTTTTGGAAATTATTTGTATACAAATTCAAGGGAACGTACAAACGCTGGCAAAATCAGCTGACGACAGCCGCCATTTTTCTGTCAGCGCGTAAATCTAACATTAAGGGAGCGGTGTTTCTTACTGCATGTGCTGCTTCATATAGCTTGAGGTAAATTCAGGGAGTGGCACAGGCAGAACATCAGCCCCTCTCCGTTCATCAGAATGTCCACCTACCCGGAAGAGTTGATATTTTGTGTTTGGTAATAGTGTAAAGGTGCAACCCAATCCCCAAGGTAACCCATAACTTTGCCCCAAAACTACAAAATTCTATCCTGTAGCGACATGCCTGAATTTTTCACTACATATAGCTGTAGTAAAGATTTATTGCTTACTGAGCACATTACTTTTTAAGCTTATAACTTTTCAAACAGAATGCACATTATATACGTGCAAATACGATTCTTCATTAAAATTGTGATAAAATAATATACATAGTTATGTTATATCTAGAAATGGATCTCATATGTAAAATATATTAAAATTACTGAATCATATATATTATTTCTCCTGTCAACATCCCTTTTTCCAAGAAAATATGAAACGCAGAACAACGAATGAGATACCATATGAAAGGTTTTTGAACCGGCTTCTGACATTTTTTTAAAACATGTTTTTCGATTAAAATTTGCTGATAACTAAAAATTAATTCGGCATTAATTTCATGAAAGAAATGAAAGGTTTTCTGAAATCAGTGTTGCCACAAAAGTATAATACTGCATTATCGTTATGACGTCATCCTCTAATGCAATTAAAATATGATTGTTAATTTATTTCTTGCTCGTGCTTTTTAAAAAAATATAGAGCTTTTAATCGGGTTTTTAATTTAATTTTTACGCGTGCGTCACCTATTGTTTGTTTGTTTTCTTTGTTTTATCATGGTTGTTTATATGCGTATTGTATCGGAATCGGAGCACCAGTAGATTACGTAATTTAAGGATTAACTTCCAAATATACATTTCATTAGGATTTACAAAAATTGTAAATATTTATTTTTTAATATTTCATTAAGCTGTTAATATGCCAGCGAAAACTGATGTCACTTAAATGGCTGTTGGACCACAGAGTTTGAACGCGAATTGTTTAAGTTCCCATAGGCTTTCAAAAAAGTGGTGTACCAAATATTGATTTACATATTTAAGACATTTCTTTAACAGTTTTGCAAAATCTGATGAGAAAATGCTTTGTCAGATGTCATATACGCACCACATTGGCGCGATTTTTCCCCCGCTAATTTGGCGAAAACTTTGTTTATTTACTTTTTAACCGTTGTTTATTTACTTTATTTCGTATTTTAATTCTATAAATTATTGTTATTATGTATATCCACATTTATTTATACCAAACTATCATTTATTTATTTGTATTTCCTTTATTAAAATAATAGAAGCTATTTCATTTATTATGTTATTTTACTTTTATATTGAAATAAAATATCACGTTCTATTATTGTATGCTATATGTAACTAATATTCAAAAACAAAATTTTCGCCAAATTGGCGAGGGAAAAAATCGTGCCAATGTGGTGAGTATATGACATCTGTGCCATGCTGGCATATAAATTCCCCAAACATCTGATTCAGTGTTTACATTTTTTTATAATTCGTTTTTTTTTTCCAGTATAGGGGTCTTGGCAACCTAGAGAAATAACCTTGGCGGGAGAAGAAAATTTGGCAAAATATTTTCAGGCAATCTATTCGCACAAGCAATCATTATATATATTATTTCATTTGTCAACATCCTTTTTTCTGTGCACATACAAAACATACAACGATGAATGAGGTATTCGAAAAGTTATTGAACAAGTTTCTGAGAAAGTACAACTGCATTTCGTTAAAACGCGGTGATTGAATTAAAAAAAATCACTTTATTAAAAATTAGCGCTAAAACGTACCAGGAAATAATCTCAAAGATTCCAGTGCGAAAGCTTCGCACGGGTCCTTCTGGTATTCATTTATTTTTGAATTAATGAATTCTCAAACAAATGAATTAAGATTTTTAATGTTTGTAAGAGGTATTTTAATATTTTATTAATGTTTTTTTCTTAAAATCATATAAAATTTTCAAGTTCATATATTTTATGTTAAAATATAATTTGTAAAACGTTTTGAGTAATTACAATAATATTTATTTAATACAAGTTTCGAAAATGATATTTAGTTTTCATTTTAAGGTATAAAATGTCCTTTTTAATAATAAGTATTAATTTTTCTTATTTAGTGTACGGAATTTTGTTGAATTTGGAATATGAACTTTTCCTTTGGTGAAAAAATGAAATTTCACAATAATTTCTTTTTTTTCTAAAAATATATTCGACGTATAATTATTACGTTTCTACAACTTAGAAATCTAAACACTACATCAATAGACGAATAGACTATAACAATCGTTTAATATGCACTGGTCGGTACTGCGTTAGTGACAGTGCTGATTTGACAATAGAGTTACAAAATATAAAGAAATCAGTTGGAAAATGTACGTCAAACGGGACAAACGTTCGTACTATAACTAGTTTTATAAATATTCAGTGCAATAGCTTGGTGCAATAGCTGTTGCACTCTTATGCAAAAATGAAGGAATACAAATTTTATTTTATGTACAGACTATCATGTTATATTTATTAATTTTATTTTATGAAATTAAGTTTCAATACACTTTTACAAACATTTAATTATAATTCTGTTACATTAAAATTATCTATGCGCAAATATCCAATACAAGACAATGTAAAAAATAATATATATCGCTATTATTTCACTGAAAAAAATGAAATATATCGTCTGTTATTAGGATATGATTAATTCCGTAATAAAATAAGTACATTTAATGCAACATTTTATCTTTTGTTGACATTTACTGAAATTCCGATGGGAAACTTGAGCCTTGCTATGAAACTTTCAGAACTCAAAATCCATATTTAGACACTTTTCCCATTTAATAGCTAATTTTCCTTAAATATATATCCAAAAAACTGTCGGATTGTTATAATTTAACAATTTTAGTATACAAATTTGGTTTTCAAATTCAGTAGTATGGACATAATATCACTCCATATTAAATATGACATAATCACCATGACAACCTAGAATCATTACTTATCAAGGGATATCATTGAATTAATTATGTATGATGGGATTTGATACAATGAAGAAAACTTTTAATAATGAATATCTTTTAAATTTTTGATTTGATGTTCATAAAATTTGAAATGACTCGATAAAATTCTGCAACGATTATAAATATTAAATTTCAAACCATTCGGTTGGGTAGTTTTTGCGCTCTTATAAGCGGACAGACGCACAGCCGGATATACGAGACGACGACTATAGGTGCTACGTATTTATATAATTACGAACGCACCTAAAAAAGGGCTTCTGTAGTCAGTATTATAGGTGCCAGTGGTGGTGTTTTCACCTGACATGGATCCTAAAAGTCACGATACATTGAGCATAAATGCCGAAGTCAGTGATGACGCAGTTATGAAAATTCCTGAACTTTATCTAGAAAAGTGAGCAAATACAAAAAAAAATCGGACAGAGATCGGCTTCTAGAAAGTCGGTGAATGTTAGTCAGATTGTGCGCCAACGGTCAAAGGCGAACGGTTTTGACATCAAACTGGGTTTAAAGGAAATGTGAATATCGCCTTCCAAAAATTATATGTTTCACCAAACCATACATCAATTAGTATGCATCCAGATTTTGATACATTATCAAACACGATTAGATAATAATAATGATAGATTGTCTAATCTTGAGTATCGAGTGTACAGCCAATGTTAGAATTAAACATAAAAGCTATTATCGACACTGTGTTTTAATATAAAATGTGGATATCACAAAAGGCTTTTCACAAAACAGTTAATTTCACCAAATGATATTAGATAAATATACGAATTGGCAGTGGACCTAATTACCGAAGATTACGTAAGAGGTTTATAAATCACTGCACTACCGAACCTATTGCAACTTATATGAAAATGAAGTATATATGTCTAACTGAGTAAAGCGGTTTTTGTAAAGATATATGAAATACATAAAAATAACAGATTTTGAAGAGCTGGAATTATGTCGAAGAGTTTTCGATTCATGTATCAGAATCTTCCGAATTGGCGAACGATTCAATAAGTAAATTAAATAATAATAGTAATAATCGAATAAAAGTAATAGGTGGCAATGCTTAGTACACAATTAAGGGAGACCAAACTGGTCGCCAAAGGCGGCTATTATTAAATAAATCGAAAACTAGTCGTTGGGGGCCACCGTAATACTTACCCATCACGGATATGCATAATGTAAAATATTAAAATAAAAATTTGTAAACTACTTATAAAATGCATTGCAATTCAAATAAAATCGTGGCTTGATGAGGTCACAAACTTTAAAGGCTCCATTACTGAATTGCTTGAATGAAACATCCTTATAACTTCAAAAATAAAAATCCTATTAACTAGCGGTTTATTGCATCTGATTAAGCGTCAAATTTCCAATTAAAATATATCTTTGAAGTGAAATTTGGATGAAATACAGGGTCATGAAAAATCGAAGAGTGTGGTAAATAGGATTCCAAATATCTCGGCAACTCTTTATCCGATCGACTTCATGCTTTATGCAAAATTTATGTTTTTTTATTGTCTTTTATATTCATTTCTTAAAATAACCATTTTTGAAAATTTTTATATACCTTTTATCAGAACGAATATTTCGAGAGTCCGAAAAATATAGTTCCGGTTAATCGAGGTGGTTATTGAAATGAAATAGGCTTCTTCCCATTATTACATACTAAGTACATACCAAATTGCAAGTCTCTATCTCAATTTTTTCGGGAGATAGAATGTTTACAGACACACAGACACACAGACGGACGGCAATTTTTTTTTCTAAAAATATGTTTTTCGGAATCTCTAGTGTCTGAAACGTGTAAATCCGTCAAAAAAATTTCGATTTCCAAAACGATTACAAGACTTACCCTATACTACGTATGATGGGTAAGTAAAAACATTAAAATATTTCTCATGTATATGAAAGATTGAATGTGTTGCCAGAAAAATTTCCCTATCTCGCTCAGGCCTATCATGCACAGTATTAAAGAATCATACGACGGGTATATCTAAAGTGTTTCGTATCAAAGTTAAACAATCTGGAAATTTTCTATGGCAAATAAAAGCTGTTATATATCCGTTCTGTTGCGACCAAATTGTAGTTTGTTCAACTATTTCACATCGCTGTGCCGTGATTGTTTACGTGAATTCAAATTAAAATAACAATAATTTGTGAAGAATTTTGAATATAAAAAAATGTTTTATGTGGGATATGCTAAAGATATGCAAGAACTTTTATCTTACTTGTATTTGAAAATATAAGCGGCAATGCTAGTGAAACACAACGAAATTACATGTTGAACGCTCTCATAGAATATTTTTCTCCAACATTTTTTTTTCCAGATCTAGATCATGGATTCAAACAAATATATATATTATGCGCATGAAAAAAAAATGCATTATAGAGCTACAGTAAATGAATATGAATTTTTCCTACGCTTTTGTTTTTGAAAGCTCACAAACAACGTCCGCCGTATCAGTTGTCCATTCTCCTCTAATAATGTAAGTTTATTAATTGGAAATCTAATAGGAAACTAAATACAATTATCTCGTCCATTTGACATTTCTGTTATTTCAGTAATCTTTTGTATTCATTTACTCTCAGTAATTAAATTTTTGCTGTACAGAGTTTCATTAGTTTTAATTGAAAAGACGAAGACAATGCAATTTAAATCCGAAACATTTAATTACTACTTGGTACTCAATTAACTTTTATAAACTTAATGTTCACTTTGACATTTCTTTTTCCTTTTCTTTATTTATATTTTTTAAGTGACTTTTTGGGATTTCAAAATACAAATTAAAATTCAAAGAAAATAACATAAGATTGTTTCGTTCTTGAACACAACTGGCATAAAACATGTGTGGCTTTATTATGCAAACATGCAATACAATGAAATCAAACTACAGGTAATAATACATTTTGATATTTTATTTTTGAAGTAAACAGTCAAATGTGATTAACATAGTAATGAGAAAAATAACTGAAATATACATGTATCGCGCCAATTCAAGAGGACGAATTTCGTCAATTAAAACGATTTCTGTAAGAAACAAACTGTCCATAAAACATTATTAAAAATAGTATAAATTTTTTTCATCATAATGGTTATAAAATGTTTTTTCAATACTGGCAAAGTTCACGAACTCTTCTACTATGAGGGAAGCATTTCTAATTTGTTAATTTTTGTCGGCTCACTCTTTTTAAAATACACAATGAAACATATGTGGAAGTGTGAGGGAGAAGAGGACACAATATGGAAATGCCATCATGAACGCACAAATTCTGCGTCAAACTTTAAACGACATACAAAGTCACAAACAAAATAAAACAAGAACGAAAAATCATGCATCAAACATAGATTATGTAACACTTTCCAACGCTTCCAAAATAATTTTACAAATCATTACCGTTTAATAAGCTGAAAGATAACATCTAAGTAAACAAATTGGAAAACGCATAACATATTTAAAAACGTAATTTCAGGAATTTCCAACATATACAATATTCGGAAAAATATCCGAATACTTTTATTCAGCCCTGTATAGGATCTATAGATTTGTATATATACTACATAGGACGCTAAATTTTAGTTTAGTTAGGAAACGTGTAGCACAGTTTAAAATTCTCCTTCTGGAGTTTCTGTCAGTATACAGAAATGAGTTCGCGAACTTTTGTGCTGCCGTGTATATGATCTACAGAATTTATACACAACAAGTAATAGACAAAACGTGAGTTTAATTTAAAATCGCGTTCAGCAATTTAAAACGCACTTCCAGGAATTATTGTTAACAGATAGTACAGAATTCTTTTGTGTTTCCCTGTAAATGAACGATGACTGCTATACACACAATATTCTGTAGTAAGCCTCTTGTAATGCGCCTTAGTGATATATATAAATTTCAATGCGTTTAAAGTAGTGAAACATTATTTAAATAAACCGCAGACTATTTTTCTCCATAGACGTAATGCAACGGAATTCTTTTGACTGTCCCTGTAAAGTAACTATAAGTGCTATGCACACCCTATTCCATATTAAGCTTCTTGTAATGCACCTTAGTGATATATATCAATTACAATGTGTTTGAAATTGTTTGACATCATTAAAATAAACCGCAAATGATTTTTCCCCATAGATCGCAATGTAACGGAATTCTTTGGAGTGTCCCTGTAAAAAAACTATAAGTTCTACACACTTCAGTTGAAATAGGGAACATGCTATAAATGACTACAATAACATATAAAAATTGCAGCGCAATCCGAGCATATTTATGGGAGTTAGAGCACGGAAGAGAGTTATACGGCCATACGGCCATACGGCCATACGGCAGACAAACCGAAGTCATAAACACTTTTAAACAAGGTTGGAAACTGTTAAAAATTATGTCTAAACTAGGTGTTACAATGTTAAAAAAATATTTTTTTAAATATTTTTTAAACATTTTCTATTTGTACACGAACTTCTAAGCGAAATATATCTGTAGCATTAATTAGTACACGGGATTACTAATTGATTAGTAGAAATGAATTTTTTTGACAATATCTTTATTATTATTATTATCTACTTATAATAAAATCCTAAGGCAAGAAACTGTCTGTAACTCTTCCGGGCACGACCACTGAGAAATTTTGATTAGTGTGTCATTTTGGTCATGGGTCATTATGAGTCAAGCTATTTTATCTTAAAAACGGCTCAGACTATTTACACTAAATTTTGCATCCTCTGGTTTTCGGGCACGAGAAAATTCAATTAGTGAGTCATTTTGGTCATGGGTCATGATATTTGAACTCAAATTTAATTTTGACCGAGCATAGCTCGGTCTTCCCTGCTCGTATATGTTTAAAACAGATAAAATTGCCTCAGAAATTCAACAAAACTACTATATCTTTTTGCAAGCGAACTTCTAAGCGAAATATATCTGTAGTATTAATTAGTACACGTGACTAATTGATTGGTAGAAATGAAATTTTTTGACAATATCTGTTTTTTTAATTTAATGATCAATTTTAAAACCTAAGCTTAATATATATGTTTAACTTAGATAAATAGCCTCAGAAATTCAACAAAACTACTATATCTTTTTGCGAGCAAGATATAGCCTTTGCTGCAATAATTCAAAACGTTTAGATTTACAAAGTTAACAAATTCCTGTAACTGCATAATTTAGCTTTTCACATTTGTTTTTCAATTTCACGAAGTATATATAGCCCAGTGGCTGGTAGATTGAATTTTAAATTAATTAGAAGAATACGGAAATTATTTGGATTAAGACATAACATTTTTGGAATATTTTTCTATCCATTCATATGTTTTATAATATATTCTTTATCAGTTGCATATAGAAGTAAATTATCAAATGAATATATTATTTAATGAATTAATTGAATTAATACAAAACGGATTAATAAAACATTGAAGTTGTTATTAACTAAAGTTAAAATATTTTACAGTGTAAATAACACATTTAATTTTACAATGTAAAAGGGTTTACGAAAATTGTGGAAACATTACATGACACCTAAATGTGAAATATGTATAAAAATACGACCCACCAGTGGCTGAGAGGTTCTGCTCTCAAAGCTGGTAGACGAGGTGCTGGGTTTAAACCCCTGTCGCATTCGTCGACCTAACCATTCGGAGTTTTCCGTGGTTTTCTTCCAACCTCGCCTTAAATACGGGTTAGGATCTCCTAGAAAGACCACCACGGAGTGAATTCCCCCTATGGCCTATATCACTCGTGTAAATAATCGGTCGTCATAAAATCCACAAACCATCAACCAACTGTATAAAAATACGTCTAACATTGCAATACAGAAATATACACATATTTACCGCCGGAAACAATTATAATAAATACAGGTTTTCTGTGATTTTATAATTTCCTCATCATATGTATTCATCGAATTAGAATATTGTGAAAAAATGTCATTTAAAAAATAATTAAGGTGGGTGAGCTAAATGTTACCATAGTTAAGGTTTGAGGATGTTTTATAATTTTCTAGTTAGATGTGGTTGATTTTTTTTGTAACATTTTACACTTCTCTCTTATACATTTCAAGTATACTTTTCATTGTAAAATAAAATTTGGTTATTTTATAATAATTACAATTTTAAAATTGTAGTTTGTAGGCCACCTTGGGAGAACAGTGTTCCAAAGGTAGCCCATATGTTGAAATCATATTTAAAATGGGAAAAAATACTCAGCAAACTAGTTTTACCTCTAGAAGACTGTTGCAATTTTCAATTAAAAAAGCAAGTATTTAATTACAAGGAAAAATTACAATAAACATTTTTTCAGAATATACCATTGTAATCATATTCCATGCAAAGAAAGTAAAGATGAAATTTTCGATTTTGTCTTGTTTAGCAAGTACCTGACACTCTTCATTGACGTATTGCAAGCATTGATTACACAATGTCCATTTTTCTCTCGTGCATAAATGACAAAACCAGCTTACTTTTCGCTGGCGATTGCACTTATGCCAGGCATGGCGGTATAAGTGTGTTTGAGAGTCTCTTTTGCCCGTAAGCCTGATTGGTGCTTGATTTTCTTAATATGTTGCTTACTATTATGCTCTGGTGATTCTTTCTTTCTTTATATCAAAAGAAGTTTTCGAATTTTTCTTCATAATATTCTTATCTTCTGACAGGAAAATATTTTTGAACCACTTTTTGTACACGGTACTTCAGAGCTTTTCTTCTGGGAGTTATTGACTTCTTTTTGGGGATCTCTGATGTTCACAGTAGTGAGGAAATTGCTGAAGTTTGTAAAATTCTGTTTTGAAAATTACTTTTACTACATTCATTTCCATATTTGTTTCCAGAGATAACCTGGGCCTCCATCGGAACATGCATATGGTTGCCATTTGCACGACCTAAAACTATTAATCTGATAAATTTATTCGAATTAAAGTAAATGTAGTTAAAGAAAAATAAATACGCTATCAGAAAATGTATCATAACTCAAAGTTCTATAAATTTAAACACATGTAAATTAAAATATTTTCTAACACAGAAATTAGAAGGACTAATACTGAAAAGTGAAATAATTGCATAAAATGGCGAATTATCAAAGTCGTATATTCACATTCAGCCATGTGCACTGCAGATGCATTATTTACAGTAAAGCAGCGCCATTGTGTGAGTAAATATGAAATTAATTCTATTTTTGAGGGTTTGACTACCTTAGAAACACTGCCCAACTTTGGCTCACCTACCTTATTCGCAAATGATAAATTAAATTTTTGAAAAGTATGAAAAATCTCCTTACTTATACAATATTTACAATTGGTAACTGATAATTGGTTTTTGTTTCTTTTTCACGTATAATAGCTGTATGCAAATATTGTTATTTTAAGTAAAAACAGGAAATAAATAAGAACTGACTCAGAGACAAACACAGAAGATCAACCATATATATATATATATATATATATATATGTTTATTTATTTATTAACTATTACAGATGCAGACGTTATTTATCCCAGGCTTGCTAGAAAGATGAACCACATTTCTTACTGAAACACAATTATCCTTTAAAGAATTTAAATGAACCAGAATAAAAAAAATAAATAAATAAATAAATAAAAAACAGTAAAAAAAATTACAATAATTCTGGAAAGATGTCAAAGCTTCTAATTGTTTCTGCTAACACGGACACAGTGAATCCAGTCTCTATCTAGCTCCGTGTTGCCTGG
Source organism: Maratus michaelseni (assembly GCA_963931845.1). Lineage (NCBI taxonomy): Eukaryota > Metazoa > Arthropoda > Arachnida > Araneae > Salticidae > Maratus > Maratus michaelseni. Next base: position 450,040,081 of record OZ007589.1, on the reverse strand, counting down.
TTTTGTATTGCCTGGCGGACGAGAAACTAACACATTGGATGCGACCACCTATTTATCTTTTACCTAATCGGTGATAAAAGTTTTATTCTAGATTTTATGTTACACATCGAGAGCGCAAAATGTCATAATATTCAAATATTTTTGCACCATTTGTTTCGTGATTTTTTTTTAATTTTAAATTTAAAAATATGTTTAATAAAAATATTTTTATTTTAAACATGTCACGGATCACATTTTACGGAGCACTGGGAATTGCTTTGGGTACCAATCCCAGGTCGAAATTCATGCTAGTATACCAGCAACAAAAAATAGGCTAGATATTGCTATGTATTGCTTTGTATGCTAGATTTTCATGCTATTATATGTTTTATAATGATAGCCAGCATCAAGTGTGTTACCATACACACCATGGCTTGCTGGGTAATTCTAGTGGAACCAGCAAATGTTTATGCTAGTACTGGCAACAAACGTAGGTTAGTTATTGCTGTTATATATGCTTTATAGCTAGCCAGCATAAAGTGAATCAATACACACCGAACCTTGCTGGTAATTCTGGTGGAACCAGCAAATGCTTATGGTAGTTTATGCTATTTTATTGCTGGGATAGAGCATTTAATGCTAGTCTAGCAAACAAATACCAGCATGAATTTTGACTTGGGATAAGTGCCCCGCGGAGCACAGTTTGAGAACGCTGCAGTAGCATTTAGCTATTGAATATCTCCATATGGCTACATATAAAAACAAAGAATGGGTAAATTTAACTAAACTAATTAACAAACCAAAAAAGAAATAAGACAAGCGACTACTGAAATGCCATATATAAATAAATATATATATATATATAATTATCATGAATTATTCCAATTCTATTTATGTTTGCCTTTAATAAAAATCATTTAACAGAATTTGTTTCAAAAATCTATTGTTTTGAAAATAAAAAAAAAATAATAATTTAAATATAATTGAAAGATAAATGTAAATATTTTTTTAATAAACAAAAAAAAATATATTTTTTTTTAAACGCAAATTATTTTTTTATCCAACAAAAGACAATTTTAATTCAAAAATAAATATTTACGAGTATAAGAGCAATTCAAATGAATTACTAATGCGAAAAAAATAATTAAAATGGAAATGAATTAAATTAATGTTTACAAAGTAAATAAGAAACAAAGTATTTTTTCCGCTTTTTCGAAAATTATTTTTTTAAATATTAATTAGTATCTCTAAAGGATGTTATATATTAAAAACGTATAATTGATTTTGATTTAAATAAAACTATTAGAATAATAAGTGTATTTAATTTATTTTCGTTTGAAGCGACTATCGTATACTAAATATTAAACTAAACTGTTTTTGGTTTGTTTCTCATTTTTTAAAGAAATTTTAGGTAAAAACAAATATTCACATAGAAATATATTAGGAAAAAATAGGCGTTCTCAATTTATCACTTATGCTTAAGATGTAGTTTTTTTTTCAAACATTGCAAACGCTCACGAATCTACTGATTCTAGTAATTAGAGTTGAGCATTTTCCTGCATCTTTTCTGTAAAAATAATTCCGACAAATGTAATACAGTTCATCGAAAAAAATCATAATACTGGATTCCAATCCTTTTTCGGTTTTCCTTAATTTTGGAGAGTACGTATTTCGATATTATTGATTATATTTTGCAAAAAAGGTCTTTATTGTGTAATGTCTTTGATGAACTGTATGCGAATTTTTTTATTAGATTTTACAGTTTAAAATTACCTTAACACTTCACAAGCAAAATAATTATTTTTCTAAAATACTGAAATCACTGACTGCCACCAATTTAAAAAAAATCAAATTTTAAAAAAATTGATTGGGAAAGAAAGAAATGCCTTTCTTCGCGTGCTTTATAATACACACACACACACACACACACACATATATATATATATATATATATATATATATATATATATTTTGGTACATCGCAGCAGTTGTGCTTTTAAAATTATGTGAGGAGTTTAGTTCGTGTCGTCTTTGAACGTTTTAATTAGATTTTGCAGATCAGATAAGCAGATTTCTGTGAAAACACGGTGATTCTTAAAACATTTGAGCAACATAAACAGCGAAACAATAACCTCTTACCGAAAATTTCGTAGTGTGGATGGTCCATTCGTTTTAATCCCTTAACAGTTTTTCTTTTTCTTTGACTCAATAAACTGAAAATAAGTACAAAACAGCACTTTTTCTGCACTGATATATTTGTCTTATGCAGTCGAAAAATGTCATTAATTTATAATCCGAAGATTACAGGTAAAAATTAGTGGTATCAGAAACCTTTTAGTAACTACCCAGTTAGAAAAAGTTTGCAAAAAAAGTGCAAAAAAAAAGTGCACAAAATCTGAGCGTATTTGGCACAAATGCTTATGCACAAAAAATGCAAACTAAATTGTGCACAAAAAATGCAAACTGAATTGTGCACAAAAAGTGCATAATCAGAGGTGCCAAATACGCTCGGATTTTGTGCACTTTTTTTGTACACTTTTTTTGCATACCAAATATTCCCTAAATTGTGCATTTTTTATGCAAAACCAGTGGTGCCAAATACGCTCAGATTTTGTACACTTTTTTTGCATACCAAATACGCTCAGATTTTGTGCACTTTTTATTTTACACATTTTTTACATACCAAATAATTTCTAAATTGTACACTTTTTACGAAAAACAGAGGTGCCAAATATGCTGATTTTGTGAATTTTCTTTTTTGTAAACATTTTTTACATACTGAACATTTCAAGCATATATTTAAATTTAGATTTCAGCCTTTTTTTTCCTCCCATTTTGGCAAACTTGTACCATGTCTGATAAAATCATTGTTGTTTTATAATTGTTTATAACTATTCATCTTTCCAAAAATTGGTTTATTACTATTGTGATAACAATAAATTTCATAGTAAGCTGAATCTTGATTTAATTATATGCTTGAAATGTTCAGCATGTAAAAAATGTTTACAAAAAAGAAAATGCACAGAATTAGCATATTTGGAACCCACTATTATGCTTAAAAAATGTACAATTTAGGGATTATTTGGTATGCAAATAATGTGTAAAATAAAAAGTGCACAAAATCTGAGCGTATTTGACACTACTGATTACGCATAAAAAGTAAATTTTATAATTAAAAATAACATTGCACACAGTAAAAAACAAAACAAAAAACATGTTCGATATTATTAAAACCCTAGAGAAAATTATTACACTTACTTGAAAACAGCAGCAAAATAAATATATTCGTTATATGTTGAAAATATGTTTTAAATAATATGTTTCATAACAACTTCACTTTATTTATAAATGTACAATCTGCTTTTTACCAGCACTGCACTTCCAATATGCAATCATTGCAAATGACTGCTGCAATTGAATGCAATCATCCTTCTGACCGCAGAGGGCTTTGATATAGGCGATCACTAGTCACAAATCAAGCTGCTGTCGGGAAGAAGCAAAAGAAAACAGTACAAAAAAAAAGAAAAAAAAAGACCATTGCGGTTTAGCCGCTGCCTTTATTTGAAATCACAACATATATAATAAACTGATGGCACTTGTGTATAGTTTTAATGCCCCGTTAACATTTAGTTTTCAAAACAAGACATTTGAAAAACTTTACTGTCCCATGACTTGCTTTTGTCAATAAATTTGTAAACTCTCATCTCTATAAAATTTTAAACAGCATTAAAATAGGATTCCTTCCACCAGGTCGGTCATCTTCACAGTGTTCAGCAGGAACTTTATGTTTTGCACGGGCTTCTGTATAGTTTTGGATTGCTTCTGTAATTTTAAAGCTGGATCCAGTTTCTGTTTCCTGTAAAAAAAAAAAATGTTTAAAAGCATACAGAAATATACAAAGTGAACAATTTTAAAGACATTACATAAATATAAGAATTCAACAAAAATAGTTTCTTCCATTTCTTCCGGCCAATTTTTTCCACTTTGAAAAAAATTTGCCAACTCTGAATTCAAGTTATGTATAACAATAATTGATATCTAGTAAAGTATTACTGTTGCATGCAATTTTTTCTTCTTCAAAAATGGGGCATTTTAGCACGGAAAGAAATGTTCTTTCTTGACAGATACACATACAAATTTCTGTATTTTTTTCGCGACCTATTGACAAATTTCTGAATTTTTTTCGCAGACTGACGAATTTTGAGATTTTTTCCGCAGATTGACGAATTTCGAGATTTTTTTCGCAGACCGACGAATTTCGAGATTTTTTTCGCAGACTGACGAATTTTGTGATTTTTTTCGCAGACTGACAAATTTCGAGATTTTTTTTGCAGACTGACGAATTTCGACATTTTTTTTCGCAGACTGACGAATTTCGACATTTTTTTCGCAGACTGACGAATTTTGCGATTTTTTTCGCAGACTGACGAATTTTGCGATTTTTTTCGCAGACTGACGAATTTCGCGATTTTTTTCGCAGACTGACGAATTTCGTGATCTTTTTCGCAGACTGACGAATTTTGTGATTTTTTCGCAGCAGACTGATGAATTTCACGATTGTTTTTCGCAGACTGACGAATTTCGCAATTTTTTTTGCAGACTGATGGAATTTGCGATTTTTTTCACAGACTGACGGAATTTTGTGATTTTTTTAGCAGACTGACGAATTTTGTTATTTTTTCCGCAGACCGACGATTTTCGTGATTTTTTTTCCAGCGACCGATTGAAGAGTTTCGTGATTTTTTTTCCTGCAACCAACATGAATTTTGTGATAGTTTTCCCACTATTGGTTTACAAAATTCGTGATTTATTCCTGCTACTGATTGTCGATTTTTGAGGGGTTTTTTTGCTAGTGTTGCCAGTTAAATAACCCTTCAAAATTCTGCCACCACTCCTTTGAAATAGAATTATTCACCTTATTTAATGACAGATTAAATTATGCGAGAATTATGACTGATTAAATAATGCGAGAAATGGCAAATTATAGCATTTTAAAAAAGCGGTGGGAATGAAACAATCCTAATTTTAAAAAAGTAGCCCACTGGCAAAACACTTTGTTGAAATCGATTGGCAAATTTTCTGATAGAATTTTTTCTGCGTCTTGCTGGCGATACTCGCGGCTTCTTGTTCATGCGATCGTAGACTAATTAAGATTTTTCTCCCCTGCAATCAACTTAAGTATTTTGCAATTTTTCCACACAACTTACTGATGAATTTCACAGTTTTTTTATTTTTTACACACAGTTGAACATTTTTCGCATTCAAAAACTTGATAACTGTTTTTATTTCACAGCTAACAGGCTGATCTATACTGTTAAGCAAGATTATTGACAAACAATGACTTCAAAATGTTAAGGTAATGAAACAAAATGGCTCAGCCAATTCACTCTCAAGCTGAAGGATGTAAATACAGATCCGTGACTTTTGTGCTGTCAGATGCATAAGAGGGGTGCACAAATACTTATTTTCTGGATCAGCTTAGTAGATTACATGTAAAATGTTTTTAAGAAGCTATAAATAATACCATCACTCCAAAATAAATTCTAATGACACTAAATATATAAAACATTTGTTTAAGACTGAACATATTTCATGGAATTATGACAGGAAAGTATAGTTCATATATTCTAAACAGAATTTATAAAATAAATGATTAAACATGCAGTGATTACAAGTTTAGATGATGGAATTGTTATTCATTGCAATATAGTAAAGAAGTAACTTACCAATAGACGCAATGAATTTTATAACTAGCACCTATTCACATATCTGTCCGTATTTTGTCATCCTGCAAAAATGAAGAAATAAATGAACAAACATAATTACTTCAAGCATAAAAAAAAGAAGAAAAGAGAAAGAAAAAAAGGGGGCGGGGGGAGAAGTAGGCAGCTGTGCATTATTTTTTTAAAGAGAAAAGCAAATAAAAGAAATTTTTAAATTATTTGAACTTCTCATGTTTCTTGTCTGCTAGAATTTGCTACAATACGAATTTTGCATAATGCATGTAAAACTGAAAAAAAAGTTGAAGATTTATTTAGATTTCATTTCAACTAAATGAAATGTTTTAAAGTTGCTTTAATGTCATGTTTCAAATTTTAATTTAATTTTTTAAGATTATTGAACAAGATTTAATATAAAAATGTAACATTATTGTAGCATTGACTATATAAAATAATTTTAATCTGTCCCTTTTCGGGCTTAACAATATGGATTTTTTTTTCTTTTTTAATATCTCAGGTTTTTCAATAACAAATTAATACGAAGCAGATAAGATTCACATGAGGCAAGTAGTAAAAGACTGCACAGATCAAAATCAGCATTAGTAATATGAAATATACAGTTTAAACATTGATTATTCTATAAACAATTAAAATAAAAGTAATTTTTAACAAAAAAAAAAAAAGCGGTGTGTGAAAGCTATCGATAAAATCTTCTTGTTTTATCACATAAGAAGTATAAAAATAATAACGAGTATAATATGAGCAAAATGTTCTTGACTATAGTAATTGCAGAGTTTCCCCCAGGTTTAAAAAAGGGCAGGGGGCCGCTGGTGAGAAAAGGGCACTTTTTGGATTTTTGAGGGCACTTTTCAGATTCTTAAGGGCACTTTTTTAATTGTTAAAAGGTATTATTTTGGTTTTAAAAGCCACTTTTGATATTTCAAAGTCAAAACACTCTATTTAAGAGAGCATTGAGTCAGTTTTTACAATGAAAGCAAATTTTTTTAATGCAGAAAGGAGAAAGGGCACTTTTTTTACTGAGGGCAAGAAGGGTGCTAATTATTTTACTGGAGGGGGCAAGAAGGGTGCTAATTCTTTTTATGAGGGGCAAAAAGGGTGCTATTTTGTAAACCAAAGGGCAGGCAGGGTGCAGCACCCTTCTGAAACTCTCTGGGGGAAACTCTGGTAATTGTAAACAGTGAATGTGTCAAGAGTTTTTGTTATATAATACAAATAAGAAAATGTCAGGTTAAAATGGCCTAAAATCCCAGAAATATGCTATTTCTAACTAAATTTGAAACATCGGTATGAAAATCAGCATTGGCAGAACAAAATTTACAGTTCAAGGATTGACCGACACTAGTAAGCGGTGTGTGAAAGCTATCGATAAAATCTTATGTTGTTTTATCACATAATAATAAGTATAAAAATAATAACAAGTATATAAGAGCAGAATGTTCTTGAATATAATTGTAAACAGTAAATGCGCCAAAAGTTTCTGTTATATAATACAAATAAGAAAATGTCAGGTTAAAATGGCCAAAAATCGCAGAAATACGCTATTTCAAAAATTTGTATGAAAATGAGCTGTGGCAGTACAAAATTTACAGTTTAAACATTGACTGACATTAGTAAGCGGTGTGTGAAATCTAACGATAAAATCTTATGTTGTTTTATCACATAATAAGAAGTATAAAAATAATAACGAGTATATATTCGAGCAGAATGTTCTTGAATATAATTGTAATCAGTGAATGTGTCAAGAGTTTTTGTTATATAATACAAATAATAAGTAAATTTCAAGTAAAACTGGCCAAAAACCATAGAAATATGCTATTTCAAACTAAATTTGAAAAATTTGTCTGAAAATGAGCTTTGGCAGTACAAAATTTACAGTTCAAACATTGACTGACATTAGTAAGCGGTGTGTGAAAGCTAACGATAAAATCTTATGTTGTTTTATCACATAAGAAGTATAAAAATAATAACGTGTATATATTCGAGCAGAATGTTCTTGAATATAATTGTAAACAGTGAATGTGTCAAGAGTTTTTGTTATATAATACAAATAATAAGTAAATTTCAAGTAAAAATGCCCCAAAACCATAGAAATATGCTATTTCAAACTAAATTTGAAAAATTTGTCTGAAAATGAGCTTTGGCAGTACAAAATTTACAGTTCAAAAATTGACTGACACTAGTAAGCGGTGTGTGAAAGCTAACGATAAAATCTTATGTTGTTTTATCACATAATAAGAAGTATAAAAATAATAACGAGTATGTATTCGAGCAGAATGTTCTTGAATATAATTGTAAACAGTGAATGTGTCAAGAGTTTTTGTTATATAATACAAAGAATAAGTAAATTTCAAGTAAAAATGCCCCAAAACCATAGAAATATGCTATTTCAAACTAAATTTGAAAAATTTGTCTGAAAATGAGCTTTGGCAGTACAAAATTTACAGTTCAAAAATTGACTGACACTAGTAAGCGGTGTGTGAAAGCTAACGATAAAATCTTATGTTGTTTTATCACATAATAAGAAGTATAAAAATAATAACGAGTATGTATTCGAGCAGAATGTTCTTGAATATAATTGTAAACAGTGAATGTGTCAAGAGTTTTTGTTATATAATACAAATAATAAGTAAATTTCAAGTAAAAATGCCCCAAAACCATAGAAATATGCTATTTCAAACTAAATTTGAAAAATTTGTCTGAAAATGAGCTTTGGCAGTACAAAATTTACAGTTCAAAAATTGACTGACACTAGTAAGCGATGTGTGAAAGCTAACGATAAAATCTTATGTTGTTTTATCACATAATAAGAAGTATAAAAATAATAACGAGTATGTATTCGAGCAGAATGTTCTTGAATATAATTGTAAACAGTGAATGTGTCAAGAGTTTTTGTTATATAATACAAAGAATAAGTAAATTTCAAGTAAAAATGCCCCAAAACCATAGAAATATGCTATTTCAAACTAAATTTGAAAAATTTGTCTGAAAATGAGCTTTGGCAGTACAAAATTTACAGTTCAAAAATTGACTGACACTAGTAAGCGATGTGTGAAAGCTAACGATAAAATCTTATGTTGTTTTATCACATAATAAGAAGTATAAAAATAATAACGAGTATGTATTCGAGCAGAATGTTCTTGAATATAATTGTAAACAGTGAATGTGTCAAGAGTTTTTGTTATATAATACAAAGAATAAGTAAATTTCAAGTAAAAATGCCCCAAAACCATAGAAATATGCTATTTCAAACTAAATTTGAAAAATTTGTCTGAAAATGAGCTTTGGCAGTACAAAATTTACAGTTCAAAAATTGACTGACACTAGTAAGCGGTGTGTGAAAGCTAACGATAAAATCTTATGTTGTTTTATCACATAATAAGAAGTATAAAAATAATAACGAGTATGTATTCGAGCAGAATGTTCTTGAATATAATTGTAAACAGTGAATGTGTCAAGAGTTTTTGTTATATAATACTAATAATAAGTAAATTTCAAGCAAAAATGCCCCAAAACCATAGAAATATGCTATTTCAAACTAAATTTGAAAAATTTGTCTGAAAATGAGCTTTGGCAGTACAAAATTTACAGTTCAAAAATTGACTGACACTAGTAAGCGGTGTGTGAAAGCTAACGATAAAATCTTATGTTGTTTTATCACATAATAAGAAGTATAAAAATAATAACGCGTATGTATTCGAGCAGAATGTTCTTGAATATAATTGTAAACACTGATCCTAAACAGCATAATTAAACTGGACACTGTAATAAAATATTTATAGTGCAATAAGATTTACTAAATTATAAAATAATACTTACATGAGATGTATCAACAAGCCTCTGTTCAACCACATTTTACTAGCAGCTAAGCTTCCACTCTGGAAGAGAAGAAAATCAATAACAACCCAATACAAAATGGCTTACAACTGAATATAGGAACATTTTATAAATTTATTTTAATTCACAGAAGAAGCTACAAAGTTTAATTAATCAAAGTGTAGCTAAATTAATTAAAAAAGTTTTAAGACTATCCTCTTTTTAAGTTATAACTCAAAGCTAAAGCACAGTTTTTTTCTGTAAAGGCTTCTTGTAAAAAGGTCTGGTTCATAAAATGGTAGTATCTGTGTTAAATATTATGTAAAATTGTTTTATAATTTAACTTTTAATACTTTAGTCTGAAATATAAAAATATTAGGCCAGCCAAATATTCGGTATACTTGTGGGCTGAATATTCAGTATTCGGCCAAAATCACTATTCAGTGCATCCTTAGTTAATAGTAATTTAAATTTACTTTATAAGCTTTTAAAATTTTCTTAATTACATTTTAAAAGTTACAGATTACTAACTAATATGCTAAAACATATGTATCAACAATTATACATATACCAAGAAGGAAATCCATATACTACGATATTTTTTTAATATTCCTTTAGATTCCGGTTTCAGAGGTTTTATCGAATAAATACTTGACAAAGTTGATTACATAGTTCAATATTATGTACTTTATGATAAAAAAAAGTTGGCTATTATTTACTTTGTGGAGGAGGAAGAGGGGAGGAGGGGGGCATCAAAAAGTATGTTTACCTCCTGTGAACAAAAACAGCATTTTGGCCTTGAACAAGGGTTCCTGCAGCCGAGCCCCCCCCCCCCTCTAGAAATTTTGACAAACAAAATCAAAGTATATTTTTATATATTTTAAATAATTTATTAGTTTACTTTCAATTAATAATCAGGGTTGGCAAGTTTTTGACACATGACATTTTTTATCGGTTTTAACTATGGTTTTTACCATCATTTCAAAAACCTCCTTGTCAAAAGCCCATTTTTTAGTAGTTTGTTTTTACATTTTTGTTTTCATTTTATCTTTAATATTAAGTTGTTTTACATAAAATATTCAGTTTCAAAAAGACTCTAAAGTATATTTATCCATCCAAGAAAAACAAAAAAGAATTGCATTAGAATAATACGTGTACATCTCTGTTAGAAGATCTCTACAATAATCTTAAACTATTTAGCAAAGTCTAAAAAAATTAGATTCTTTGAAGAAATCCTGCAACTTACAAGTATTAGATTAAACAATGTGTATAATTTCGGTACAATTTATTACATTGTTGAAAACAAAACTTTAAGATTCTACCTATTGAAGTGCAAATGAAAATCACCACAATTGCATTTATGAATACATAACATATGCATTTTAAAATATTATACCGAACAATATTCAAATTTATTCACTGCCAGTCTATGCTTAACATCTACATCTATTGTTATACAATGTAACAGCAATTTTACATCTCTGAAATAATTTTTTATGTACTTTATTAAAAATGTATATTGAATGTTATTTAATAATTATAATAACCTTTTATTATTATTTAATATTAATGTTAATTGCAGTTAGTAGAATCTATATTAGTGAAGATTATGACAAATATTGTTCTTTTCTTTTAATCTTGTATTTTTAAATCTTTCCTATATTAGGAAATGATCTTCTTTTAAATAAATTTAACAAATGTAATTCTAAATAATAATAATAACAAGAACATCAAGGTAAAATCAATCTAGAAATGTATTGTATGCTACCTTACACACCATAAATTGGAGGACAATCGTAAATGATTGGTTTTTGTCGGAATAAACCGGTAAAAACACTGTTTTTACCACTGTCATGTCAAAAACTAGTTTTAGACGTCAAAAACCCAACCCTGTTAATAATTCCAAAATAATATTCATCCACATTTACTTATTATAAACACATTATTTAATTTTATTGAATAATTTATTTATATTTAATAATAGAAGTTAAAATGTTTTCATTTAACTTGGTTATGTCAGAAACTAAAGAAATGTTTTGATTTATCGCTCAAGGTCAGAAATCTCATTTTTTAAATCAAAATATCTTAACTTTTATTATTAAACATAAATAAATTAGTCAATAAAATTAAGGGGGAGGGGGCACTTCAAAAAGTACGTTTACCTCCTGTGAACAAAAAAAGAGCTAGTTTTGGCCTTAAATGAGGGTTCCTGCAGCAGAGTTCCCCCCCCCCCCCCCCAACAAATTTTGACAAACAAAATCAAAACATGTTTTTATATATTTTAAATAATTTTTTAGTTTACTTTCAATTAATAATTCCAAAATAATATTCATCCACATTTACTTCTTATAAACACATTATTTAATTTTATTGAATAATTCATTTATATTTAATAATAGAAGTTAAAATGTTTTGATTTAACTTGGTTATGTCAGAAACTAAAGAAATGTTTTGATTTATCGCTCAAGGTAAGAAATCTCATTTTTTAACTTTCATTATTAAACACAAATAAATTAGTCAATATAATTAAAGGGGGGGGGAGCTTCAAAAAGTATGTTTACCTCCTATGAACAAAAAAAGATCTAGTTTTGGCCTTGAATGAGGGTTCCTGCAGCAGAGTTCAGACATATAAAAAATAAAAGTAAATAAACAATAATATGAACAAAATAACCAGGTTGCCATGTGAGGCATAAAATTGCCATATCAAATGTTCATAACATAAGCTGACCTTGGAATTGATAACTTCTGTACATCGATTCAGAAACTCCAAGGGTTTATGTAGACAAAATATCAGATAATTTCCCCCCCCCCCCCTCTCCATATGCTTCCAATATTTGCTTTGCATTTTTGTATCAATCCTAATAATGTCAAAAATTTATTTAAAAAAGGTGGAATTCCTCTTTCATGCCTGATTTACTTTATGCAGTTTAACCCTTAACTGCTGTCACAAAAATTGACACATACATACTGCGAGTGGTTTCAGGGACCGTTTGATTAAAAGATGAATAAAAGTCTCAATTAACTTATAAAATACTGCTTTAGTTCTAAACTTTATATACATGACTATTATAATTAAAATTTACCTATTCAGAAGTCTTTAGCGATAATAATAAGGCTTCAAACGAAACAAAATTTCACTAGTACCTATAGCAGTGTTCATACAGACTTGAGAAGAAAGAATCGAAGGAGTCAAGGAAAATTCTAAGGAGTAGAAGAATTTTAAAGAACTTAGCATATTTTGTCATGCATGCCATGCTGTTGTACAACTTGCACACCAACCCTAATTTTTAATACCTCATTTAGGGAGAAAATGGATTTTATTTAAATGAAATATAATATGCTAGTGCTATAGTTACAAAGCATTCAGAATGCATTGCTTATTGTTTTTGTAAATTTGAATACAAAAGTGCCAGTGAACTATTTTATGCAGTGACCAACGGTCATATATTACAGAGGACAGTCAAATCTCAAATAACTCAGCATATATCACAGGTACATAGATTTTAAGAAGTAAATTTTGAAGTGAAAACTTACTTAGTACTTAGTATGTACAAACAAAACAAAAACACAATTTGATTTTTATTTTTTTAGAATGGCAGTAAGTACTGGAACTTTATTTTTTATAAACATGAGAAGACTTATTTTACTTCCTTTAATCATTGTTCAACGCTAAATTATACTTTGTGATAATTTAAAAAGTTTTTAAGAAGTATTTTGTTTTGTTTATTTAAAGAGTTCTAAGTATACTCCTTGGGATTTTTTTATTTCTAAGGAGTTTCTAAGTAGTGTAAGGAGTCTGTATGAATCCTGCTATAGCTAAACTGAAAATCACAAGTTACTGTGAAAATTGAAAAAAAAAGCACTGGTCTGGGAGACAGCAATAAGCAGCTAAAAGGTGGGTTAAATTTAGGTATTTTTTGAGCAGCAAGCACATATTTATATGATCGACGGGTAAAAATACTTGAAAATAACAACATAAAATTGAATAACTTACCTCTTTCCTTAAAAATAGACATGAGTTATTGAAAAATACGGCCACAATCTTCAATAAAAATTTTGTTTACAAATACAAATTGCACTGCCATGATTATACTCTCGCCACAGAGGGAAAGGCACGGCGCAGACGCTGACTAATATATCCTCGACACCTCTACGAGTGCGACTCCACACTGTTCAAAAAATTAGCCTGTCTTCAGTTCTGAAAAGTAGTCTGTCTTCAAATGCGATTATAATTATCGCATTTCAAAAATAAAATAAATATATGCGCTTTATGTAATTTATATCATTTTGACTGTCTCTGGGATATGTTGAACATCCCAATTGTGCCTTTCACAGAGGTAAAATTATAAAATTTCAAATTTAAAAAATTTTAAATAAATTTAAAAAAAAATTGAAAATTTACCGAGATGAAAATTTTGACGTAATCCACCTTTAAGTTTGTAATTTAAAAAAAAAATCAATTTTTTTTTTTTTAAAGAAAAAATTAAATTAAAAAAAAATAATGTACAGTAAAATACGTGTCTTAAGCTATATTTTCTTCATAATATCTATATAATATATATACGTCCAATTCAATGTGGGGGGGAAACTCCCCCCCCCCGTGGTTGTGCCATGATGTGACGGGAATTATGAATATTAAACATTTATTTTGCACTTTGTATTTATTTAAATTTTAAAAACTTGTACATTTAGTTATTAATTATTATTAAAAACTGTAGAAAAAAAAATGTAATCTTATATTATAACAGTCTAATTTCAGGTCATAGAACAACAGAAAGTGTGAAATATGTTTTACACCCCCCCCCCTTCCCCTTCCTTCACATCCCTCGAGGGGGTGAGGCGAAAAATATTGGTGGAAGGGGACACAATCTGTGACGTAGAAATGCACTTTGAAAAAAATTACAAATTTTGAATCGGCACCATTATGCATAGAAATAATAAAAACTTGTAATATACAAATTTTTACATCTATAAAAAATAAAGACTTTTGTGCATAATAAGTGCACACTCTTTGCGAACATAGAATATGCAGTTATTTTATGCAAAAATTGTGCACAGTTTTTGAAAACAAAAAATATGCACTCTTTTGTATGTATAAAAAGTGCATACAATGTGCACACAAAGTGTACACTTTTTGAAATATTCAACAATATTCATTTTTTTTGCACAAATTGTGCACTATCGATACTTTTTTGCAAAATAAGTGCAAACATTTTCTAGCTGGGTAAGCATGTAAATTCTTCTCGCCCGAGTTGCGTACAAACAAAACTGTTAATATGTGAATCGTGTTAGTAGTAATAGTGTACTGTTAATATGTGTTAACAGTTGAATCAATAAGGATACATAATATCAAAACAGTCATTTTCTAAATTAGTCGTCATATAGAGGTTGTTATTTTTTAAGATACAGCCGGTTTTGAAATACATCCTACCACTGTATCAAAAGACAAATGTCTCTTAATTCATAAAAACAAAATATAACCACTAATTAAAATATACAGTAACATCTTCCCAGTTACCCGTGATTTGAATAAAGTGTTTTTTATCATTAGAAACCACAGAAACCAATATGTTTTTTAAGATTTAAAGAAGCATTTATACATTTTAAAATAATTTCAAGTTTACATATTAAAAAAAGGGCACAGGTATATTTCGAAGACGCAGACCATGGGAGGCCTGTTTATTTGGATTTGCAGAAGAAATACCTATTTTCCATGATGCGGCAGTTGAGACCGCCCACTTCGAAATATACCTGTGCCTTCAGACGAAGCCAGCAGGATTTTTTTTGTAAGATTTAATTCTATAAAAAACTTGTCAACATAAGATTTATAGATAATATTAAGAAGATTAAAATAATATACACGGATTTGATATCTTGTGAATTGATGAAGTTATGAATTTTTTTCTTCTTAAATCCCTATTATCCCCCCCCCCTTGTGGAGGGATAATAGGGGTTGCTAATACCAAAAAGCAACAAAAAACCACGTCTTCTCACAAAGACACTTTTTCTTCAACTGATGCCAGGAGCCACCTGATATAACTCAGGTTCATGAAATAGACATAGATCGACGCGCCAATTAGTTAGCTATTAAAAAATTTAATTTTTACATTTTTGCCCAGGTTTCGGGGTCAAATTTGTGCGACGTGTCAGTCAATTCAGTTTTGACCGACTAAGGGTTAAATTACACGAGTATATACTAGAACTTATTGAAATAATCAAAATAAAACGATACAAAATTCTATATAACTAATTCCATTTCCTAAAATAAGCTCTTAAATCCTCTTATTACTTTTAATATTTCCTTTTATAAAATCTTTAAATCTCAACTATCATTATGCTTTCACAGTGGAAGATTGTATTTTCTTTTTCGTTCTCTTTTTTAAGTTTTTTAAGTTTTAAAATTTGTTTTATATATAATGCATGTTTGTTTTAGGTATTGGATATGTGCTTAGAGAAAATAAAATCATTTGTTTGATTTATTTCTAGAGGAAAAGAAACATAGTTATAAATAGAAATGCATTGGCCAAATAGACGTTCTTAGAAATTCAATGTTCTACATCAAATAGAAAAGATTCGCTTTCAGTATTGAAATATTTTTGTATGCGGTGTACAAAACTTCTTCTAAAAATGAAGTTATTTTATTTTATTATTTTAATTTTAGATTGCGGTTTCTCTTTACATACATAATTAATTTGCTAAGTTATTATTTTAATCATAGGTTATAGGTCATCCATTTGCGTTCAAAACAGTCATTTCAATAAAGATTAATTTAATAAAAAAATTCATTAGATCCTGACTAATGTAATGTGATTGTTGCTGGCGGAATTTAGCATAATATTGGTAAATATGAACTATTTTAAATGCAGACCTGGAACAGGCTTCAATTATGTCACAAATATGTAGTTTTAATGTTTATTGGATGTTTCTGTGATCAATCGTTTTGTTTTCTACATTTGCATATTATAATATACATTCTTGAGCAATAGTCTGCAACGATGTATTATCATATGATATCCACGCAGTCTGGAGAGAATTAATATAAAGTTGATTAACCTGTACTTGTTTTTGAAATGTTGAATGACCCCACCTTATATTTCACACAATTGAAGTAAAATGGTTTGTTCTGGGCAAGCAAGAACAAGCGAAGAGACAACAACTTAACTATTAGTTTTTCACTGATGAAGACCGAGGGAGTTCGGTTGAAAACGTTTTGATTTTAAAAGGACTTTAATGTGTTTTTAAATGTTTTTATGTATATGTTTTTACGCACCTTCAAGCAATATATTTTCATTTATTTGTATCTTTATGAATTTTAATTCTTGATCAATTTGGATTTTTTAAACAATTATTATCTATGTGAAATTGTCACTTGATTTAGAATTTATTAGGTCACCACAGCTCATTAAATAATTGAAATCAACATGATTCAATTAAAACAAATTAAATTCTTATTAATTAACAAAATAGATTATGTACAACATTTTTCGATTACAGCTTTTTATAACTCTCGTTATCACATCAGAACAAACTTCTGCCTTTGAATTAGCATTATTGTTCCGGAAACTGGAACCTTTTAAAAGAAAACTAACTCCAAAAATCGGAGCTATCTACAAGAAACCAGCTTCTTGCTGTATATAAAACATATCTGCCTTTTTTTTCACATTTCACTCTTTTGGGCTCGAATGACATCGAGGGACTGCAGTCCCTCCCCCAAAGTTGCGGGTTTTGTTAAACAGAAAAATTGACCCAATCCAGGCTATCAATAGATCAGGGGTATATATTATACCATTCAAGAAAGATAACAAAGATTTTATGTACAAAGGTATGACAATGAGGAAATTTCGGTACAGAATAAAAGAACATCAAGCAGAACTGAGATTAAATAGACCCCACACTGCGTTAGCAAGATTAGCGCAAACCGAACCTATAAAAGTTGATTTCAATTGATCCAAAATTATATTCCGCACAAATAATCACCTGGAAGCAATCATAAGAGAGTCTCTAGAAATAATGTATAAAAAAGAAATAGTCTGTAACGATTTATTATCATATGATATCCACGCAGTCTGGAATGAATTAATGCATTATTGATTACCTTTCCCATCCCACCTTATTTCCAAACCCTTGAAGTAAAATAGTTTATTCCGGGCAAGCAAGAAAACGCAAAGAGATAACAACTCAACTCAACAATTTAGTTTTTCCATTGATGATGACCGAGTTTCGGTTGAAAACGTTTTGGAATTTTTAAAAGGACTTTAATGTGCTTTGAAATATTTTTATGTATGTTTTTACGCACCTTCAAGCAATATATTTACATTTAGTTGTATCTTAATGAATTTTAGCTGCTAAACAAGGTGAATTTGCACTGAAATTTTAACTTTTATTGGTTGTTGCATATATATAAATTAGATTTCTCACTATAAGATGCCCACATCCTTATAAGATGATTTATAGAGTTTAAAAATGAAAATACCATATTTAATATGATATTAAGAGGTTAATTTTATTTCCACATTTCGAATTTTTAGGTTTTATTACTATAATGTATCAATATTTCTTCGAGCTGAGAAAAAAATAAAGAGCCTATTTCTAATTCGTTAAATTCGACACAGTGTTTTCAAGTTTCTTAGAAAATTTAAAATTTTTGCTTTTGTACTTAACACAGGTCACATTTTAATCCGATTAACAATTTGTTGACCTAGACGTACATGTAATTCAATGACATTTAGGAGTGATCTGTTGAAATAATTGATGAAAACGTAGCCAGATTATGTCCTCATACGCTGTTAAAAATCTGCAGAAAACTGTCCAGTTATTTGACCGGTTTTTTTTTTTAAAAGATTACATAATCATCATCTAATTCTATTCTTACCATAATATGGACAATAATATGGTCAGAATAGTTGAATTACGGTTATGTAACCATTTTCTACAAAAACGGTCAAATGACTGGAAAAGTTTGCTGCAAAATTTTTAACAGTGTAGCGATATGTATATCGTGCAATCCCTTTCGGAAAATATCGCAAAACCTATCTGAGCTAAGGTAATGGAAACAATGGTCATTAAAAGTGTGCTGGTTAAAAAAGTACTTATTGCACTTAATTTCTGTTCTTTTAAATCATATAGTGTTTTTATATCTTGTTCGGGCGTTTTGGCTTTAAAAATATTCCAGTCATATTCTAATCGATTTATTTAGAAAATCTTATAAATTTAGGTGTAAGATATCGACTTTCCAGGCGTGAAACGCAAAGAATCTTACTTATAATAAAATCCGAAGGCAAGGAACTGTCTGTAACTCTTCCAGGCAGGACCACTCTGGTTTGCGAATCGACCATAGTTAAACGCCATGTTAGGCTTAATGAAAAACTTATATTCTACATCCGATTCTGCTGTTTAAATATTTGTAAAAGCATATTAAAGCTTTTAAATCTTTTAATTTTGTTTAAAACCTTAAAAAACTATTTCATAAAAAAATGTATATTAACATTTCTGAAAACATTTATTTCTGTATAACTTTTATTTTTCAGAAGCAGCCGTGATTTATTTCGTAGGGAGAGATTTGAGGTTGATTCAGTATAGCGGCGCCATCTACTGGCCGATTTTGAAATTTGCTTCTATCGTTCGAAATTTGTGTTTTTTTTTCTAGACCCTTTGAAGAAATTCATGTTTTTCCGCGATTATTTGACGAAATCCGCAGTTTTTTTTTTTGCGATCCTTTAACCAATTTTTTTTTTCTTTTTTGTGATTCTTTGATGAAATTTTACATTTTTTCGGAGTCCTTGGAAAAAATTTGTTTCTTCTTTGTAAGCCTTTGACGGAAATCGCGTTTTTCTGCGATTTGTTAACAAAATTAGCGTTTTTTTTTCGATCCTTTGACGAAATTCACGTTGTTTCCACAATCCTTTGAAGAAATTGTCTATTTTTTCTGCGAACGATAGACATAATTGATTTTTTTCGGCGACTATCGTTCAAAATTCGAGATATTTATGTTCGAAATTTTGAAATGAAGACTTAAATTTTTAGGAAAACTTGAACAGAATCACCCCTGATGAAATAAATACAGAACTATTTTTTGTTTCTAACGAATCGTAATATAAATTAATTTTAAACTAAAATTTGAGAGAAAAATGATTTGTTTTTAATTTCGGGAAGAGAAGGGGGGGGGGGGGGTTGTACCCGTGTTCACCCGCCACTGAAGTAACAATATTTTAGTGATTAAACATTGAAACACAATGAACTTAGAAAAAATTAGGAATCGGTAAAATTTTCAAAAAATTTCAGAAAATCTAAAATTTTAGTAAAAATTTACAAATTTAGAAAATTTTCGAATTTTTCTTTCCGGACATCGGGTTTTTCCGGATTTTGGATTTTCGAATAATGGGTCATATACTGTAAAATGATTCTTTCTTATCAAACGTAATTAAAATATAAGAAATGCATAGTACAGCGTAATTTCCATTTAATTTTGCTTATGTAATCAAACAATGAGTTATATGGTGAGTCAATCTGTTTAAAAACTCATTGATAACACTTTTTTACAAAAACTTTCACACATGGATTATTTGTTAATATTTAATTTGAATGTTTTGTCCAATCATTGAACTATTTCAGAAATTTAATACTGTGTAAAAAAAAATATATATATATATATATATATCCTCATTATTTTTATTTGTAGAAATCATTTGTCCTTTTTAAAATGTATTTTTTTACAATACAAACCTTTCAATAATAAATCTTCATGCTGTTTGTTTGTATGAAGTCTTATGAAAATGAAACGCAGATCAACAATCCGTCATTTTTGACGGGGTTATATACTAGTTTCTATATATTTTGCATTTAACAAATAATGTACATACATATTATAAAATGTTCCTTGTTTTGGATTTATATAAAAACTGTCTAATATTACTTTTTTATTCTTATTAATGAACGCATCGATAAAATCGCAAAGTCAACTATTTCTGTCAAAAAATTTACTCATACATTGAAATTATTAATTTTCGATTCTAATAAGTTCATTTTATGAATAAATTTTTTTATAATAATTTCATGCCTACATACTGACAATAACTGATACATGTAATTTTTATCCTAAATAGGGTGAAACACCCAGTTATTGAAACCTAACCAGTAAGTGACACTTGAGCAAAAATCTAACTCAAATAAACATTTTGTTGCACAATTCTGCAAAGTAATGTCATTTAGTGATAAATGCGACACTTATTTTTATTTTGGAGTTAATTTATTCACCACAGATATCCAGTAACATATTCAATGATAAAGAACTTTTGAAAATACAAAAAGTGGCATTTTGAAGCAACCATTTTATTTCTAAAATTAAGGAAGTGTTTATCTAATCTATTTGTAATGCAACCATCTTAAACTTTTTTTCTTAAAGTTATACATGTAGAAATTAGTTTAAAGATGCATATGATATATTAGGGCCATGATTTAGGGTTTATAGTAATTTAATTTAGCTTAATGATAGTTCCAGTTATTGGTTCCTACAATTTCATTTAACCAGACAGAAGTTTTAGTTATCTGTTAGATTAAAGAAAGTTGAAATCTATTATTTGAACTGTATTAAAATGCATAATAATAAATTAAATATATCTTGCAGTAAACACCAATAAAATCTCAGTCGTTTTACCAGAGTCTTACACCAGAGGTCAGTTACTGGTTCATAAATGTCAGTTATCGGATATCTGCATTATTAATAATGAAGCGCTAAAAATTACTCCTATATACCCTTCACATATTCTACATTACTAACAACGCAGTACAGCTAACTAAATTCCACATTTTATAATAAATGTTAATGTATTTTGTTTTTATAATAAAGGATAAAGTTTTTTAAAGCATTTTAATCTTTTAAAATAAAGTGTCTGTCACTGGTTCACTTTGTGACAGTTGTTGGTGTTTCAAAATAGGGATGGTGTCAGTTACTGGAATTTTTTAGCATATTTATGAATAAAATAAATTTTTCATAATAAACTGTATAAGTTTTCAAAATTTTTCCAACAACAATTTTCTAATATATCTCTACTATCCTTTCAAAAACAAAAGTAAGTATACAATAAATTTAAATTATTGTAATAGTGATTTGAACAAGAAAGTATCATTAAAGTTTCAGTTACTGGGTGTTCCACCGTAGTAATTTCAATTCTGAAAAAGTCTTTATTCATCCCGCGAGAACTTTTTACTACGGAATTAAAATTTTAAAGCTTATCGCTTCTAAAGCTTTATTGTTCAATTTATTTTTGTTCCTTTACAAATTCGAAAATAACGATTGCGATTTATATCCTATGAGGATTTCAAACATTTTTAGTTCTGTGAGATTCACTTTCAACAGATATCAAACTCTTAACAGTCGAATTTTCTATAAAATAGATTAAATTTTATTTCCTATATAGTCCTGAGATATATATTTTTAACTGTACATAATGTTAAAAAAGTAAAGAAAACTTTACGATTATATTTAGAAAAACTTTTCTTTCTAAATTGTAAAATAATTTCAATCGATTATAAAATGCGAGCAGAATTATCGATACACCTGTTGTGAAAATTATATTATGTTGTCTAATAATGCTGATATTCAGCTGTTGATTTAGTAAAATATTGAAATAGAATGATTTATCGATATATGGAAGAATTAAGGCGACTTAGTGAATCATATGTCCTGTATACCAAACTTTTCAAATGCCTGGCTACCTTTCATTTAGTTCAGCTCTTCGTTTACTCATTTTTTTTTCTCCTCCGTACTTAAACTTGCCCGGTCTGGCCAGGCACTCCTATTGGTTCCTGCGTCACATGTGTTTCCTGACTCCGCTGTTGTTTTTGAAAAGGTCGCCGCCAATCAATCTTGGACGCATGCGAGAGATGCAAGCATATGGCTTAAACTATTACATAGTTTAAACTTTTGAATCTGTTTTAATCTTTTGAATTGGCATTGATGATGGAGCTTTAGGGGCTCCGAAACAGCTGTTTGCCATTTTATATATTTTTATGTGTGCTATTTCACGTTGTTCGTTTATTTTTAATATAAAGGCACAAAATTAAATCCACCTTTTTTAAACAGCATATTAAACCTGCGTCAGACGTTATAAATTAATTACAACACGGGGATAGGCAATTTTTATAAACCCTATACTTTAATCTCAACTAAGCGCGTATTTTTAAATTTAAAATCAAATCATGCTATAAAATGTCTTTAGAAATATAACCCCGTCGTTTCCATGTTTCTCCTAGCAAAATTATGCTTCATCTTCTCGGCATTTAGTTTTTACAAAGTCATGTAGGGGAAGTCCGGGCAAAGTTGTCACCCAATATAATGGCGTCACCGGGGCGCTGGCATTGCGTGGTTTGTGGTTAAACTAATTCGATAGATGGCAGTGAGTAACCAGACAATCACTGAACAATGTGGTTCCATGCTTTATGATTTTACAGCGGGTTTTTCCAGTTTTTGAAGTTTGTGATCTAAGGTTAGTGACTTATATTACATACAATTAACAATAACCAGTTGTACTTGCATTTATTTATTGAATGTGTAATGATAAAGATTGCTTTCAGATTCATATTGGTATGTGAGTGGTCGCTGACTGTTAATTAGTTTCCACTGTAAATCGTATTTTCTGTCATGGCTCTCAAACGGGCAAAGTGGTCAGGGTTGTGGCCGTTGATTGGATCAAGTGATGAAGGTCGGATCAGTTGCAACGTTTGTCATCTCTGATAATGTGGAGTTTATTTGCGAAAAATGCAGTGTTTGATTCTGATTTATAATTTTCATATAGGTTTGTCAAACTCTTATTTAATTTTCATACCATTTTCAATCTTTCATTATGTTTCATATGATTTGTTATGACAATAAAAATGTTCTAATCATTTAAATAATGTTTTAAATCTTTTGTACACCTGTAGGACAAAGTGACCATAGGTGACCAAAAAGCTCAAAATGACCACTTTGCCCGACCTAGACGGGCAAAGTGGTCATTTTGACCTTTTTTGGAAAAAAACAAATTCTCACTTCCACTTTATTATTTCGTACAAATTATAAATACCCTTACACTTCTAAGTAGTCACTCTAGTTCAATGCGAACTGTCAGTTATGTATATGTATTTTAAGGGGTAACCAAAAATCACAAAATCTTATGGTGACCACTTTGCCCGTCCTTCCCCTAGTAATTGCCGCTTGTATTTTTCCTTTTTCTTGTTTTGTACAAAATACCTATAAAAGTCAATATCTTTTAATTTAGTTCTTCCACTAAGCCTATGTCATTGAACTACTTATCATCCGTATCAATAGGGATTAATTATTAATTAATAAATATAGAACTATTTATTAATATGGATTTATTCAATACGGCTTCCTGACTACTTTCCGGCATAAATTGGAAAATTGTATGCGTAATGCATTTTAGAACCAACTAAACTATAGATTTGGTATCCATGTTTATTAAATAATGACCCCAAACAATGCCTTTTGCCTTTACTTCCTACTATCTTTTTACATAGAAAAGAAATATTTCTTTTGACAATAAGACTCTAATTAATAAACGATTTGCATAGCATTACGATATGGATATCATATGTAGTTTTATAATTGTTCACCTCAGTAAATTTTATCTTTGAGCGTAGATATTGGGCTTATATTTATGACAATTATTCATGTGCATAACAAGTAATACTTCGTTTCTTTTTCCTATCCTTGTGATGTTAAAGCAGATACAGATTTAAATTTTCCCCTTTTCTTTATTAAATAACATTTTGTTATTCTGTGGTTAATTTAAGTTAAATTGTATATTATACACTATGTTTTCCAAGTCTTAGTAAGTACATGAGATAATAAAGCTTTTGCTATCGTTAAACGCAATGCTCTCAATCTTTAGCCATCACACATAACTATCTACGTATTCAAAATAATAATAATAATAAAAATATTCAAAATGCTGATAAAACTGTGCCTCTTTTAGAGTTCGTTATAATTTTCTAAGCTATGCATATTTCTATTTAAATAATATTTGATGGGGTTACAATTTAGAATGACAGTGAAGCAAGTCAAAAATTTAGTGATTTGAGAAATGCAGGGTTTTGTGAAACTTGCTGAAAAACCGTTGCATTGAGTGGTCTAGCTTGTCTTTCCTCTAGCGACTCCCTAAGTGAACAATGACGTATTTGACTGGAATACTGAACAGAAAATAATATACGTTCAGTGAAAATATGGTTATCTCGATTTTCAAAATTTTTGACTTACTCTTTTGTTATTCTAATCCTCTCATTTACTAGATGGTAGCCGGTCTTTTGTTATTTTAACTCTCCGTGCGCTTCCAACAGGAGTGCTCAAATTGTTTAAGAACGTACTGTTTGCGTCATTTCGGTCTTCCAATTTTAACAGGTTATCCTAATAAATTCAAAGGTGTCTTCATAGGTAATAAATAACGTACAAATTGGGATTCATATGCCCTCGCCAAATTGGGTGCGCCCATTAGTTGTAGCGAATAAATTGTGAGAAACGATTTTTAATCGTTCACTCTGGTACTTGTGTTCAACTAATACGATACTTCGTTTGGGTCTCTTTCTGGTAATGTTAAAGGATTTGGGTGGATATCAAGTATTTATCATTATAATGTGTGTCTTCAAAAATAATGTCAAGTTGATTTTACTTTACTGTATTTATTTGTTTAATATTTCATACAGGTATGAAAGACATCTTCAAAGAAATCTGGTTTGAATCAAATAGATATAACTCATTCATTGATGTGCTAAAACTATAATCCAGTCAATCATCAGCACCATAGGTATGGCATAAATAAATAATGCACAATTAATAAAATTTGATAGTATTATTTTTTTATAAATTCTTTTAAAGGTTATTTAATTTTTTAAAGTATATATTTTTTTTCTAAATGTAGCATAATTGGGAGAAATGAACCTGGACAATTAGTTTATATCATAGACCCTATAAATAGAGTAACGCAAAGTTTTTTTTAAATTATCAATGGTAGGACAAAAAGTAAGCTTGATGAAAGGTATGTATATGTCCATTTATTTGCAGATGAACAACGGCTATTTACACAGCGTGCGTCTCTCTGATAAATTGCGCCCGGCGGAAAGTTAAATTACACAAGTTGTTGGGATGCTTTATACCTGCATTAGCATCCTAACATTTGTTTACTCATCTAACGCAATTCAGTGTAAACCTTCTGTCCCTGCTCACATTTTTAATTATGTAAAAAGAACTATGCACTCCACGAAGAAGATAAAAAGACTTATGCATTCAGTAATAACACTACTTCTATGGGTATTAATCACTAATGGTTAAAAATTGATTAACCAAGCCCAATTAATATATATTAGTGACTGATTGCACTTTTTTCTTAGCAACGAACCTATTACGGAGGACTTCGTGTCGCTGATTTGAAGTTTTATCACAATGGTTTATCAGTTAAATTTATGGCCTTAATTTACAACTCTCACCCACCTGAGAACCACTAACAGCCAGAAGGAGATGCATCGTATGCAAATTCGACATGGCTGGACATCTCCCTTAGATTATCGGACGAATTTCTGATTGGTCAAAGAAGCGACCAAACATTTTATACATATAAATTTCCATTGTATTTTTTTGTATCATGTATGTAGTAAGTTAAGTGTAAGAGAAAGATGTTATGTTTGAAGTAACATAGAGAATGTAAAAATAATCTATCGTAGTAAGACGTGATTTAAAAGTTGGTCCCGAGTGGAGAACTTATAATTTTCTAGGATGAGTATTCCGTGATTTTTCCGGCTTTTAATGCCTTAAAGTGCTACACACTCAAAGTATGGGAGTTGATTTTTTTAGATAAATAATTTTATTGATTTCGAGGCATATCTTACAGATGATTTTTTAATGCACAATTAAAGTAAATTTTGAGATCTTAAAAGATATAACACTTATTGTTTATGGAGAGTGCAGGATGGTGGGTTTCGAGGTAGTGACATCCGAGGATCTCCGAGCCCTTTGATTCACAGCACAGGGTGCTACATCAGGTATGCTTCTTCATAATCAACAATATTGTGTCTTTGCATTTAAATCTATGTTACAAATAGGGTTTGTACATCACAGTTTTTAAGATAATGAATTTAATTAATTTTAAAGTAAGATGTTTTTCACAGGCAAACTAAAAAAATAATATAAATAAAATACACATGATTGTTATTAAAAGTAATTAATTGATCTTAAGTATAAACAGCAACATGCTGATATTTTACAAATTTTGTAAGAAAAGGGAAAATGTCCTTTTCTAGGTAAATTTAATTTCTTTTAAACTTTTTGTAAATACTTTGATATTTTCGTGTTGTAAATAAAATTGTAATTTAAATTAATTTTAAACATCTTTATTTAACACAATAATATGTGCCATTTTATTTTTTATCAAAAGGATTAGTTATTCTCTTTCAGGTATTGTATTTTAGTGAAGTTACTTAGATATTTTTCCCGAAAATTTCTTATTATAATTTAAAAGGGTTTAACTTAGCATTTAATTTATTATTAATTTTAAGGCGGAAAAGTAATAAATAACAGGAGATCAAAAAAAAAAAAAACCACAGCGCAACTTTTATTTAAGTTTAATT
Organism: Maratus michaelseni; assembly: GCA_963931845.1. NCBI lineage: Eukaryota > Metazoa > Arthropoda > Arachnida > Araneae > Salticidae > Maratus > Maratus michaelseni. Next base: position 450,012,935 of record OZ007589.1, on the reverse strand, counting down.
GTTAACTTTAACGTGAGCGTTGTTTTATTTTATCCCTTTGGCTCGCGTTACCTGTTATTAGAATTAATTTACGATCACATTAATTTTTATTAATTATAAATGTCCTAAATGTTCCCACATACTCGTTGGTGTCGGTTTATTAATGCATGCTGGGTCAGTCTTAAGTGTAATAACAGCGATTAATCAAAGAGTCAATATTCTGCCCAGCACAAGTATATTCTATAATGTAATGAAATAAATAACATAAAACTATACAAAATATTAAATAACTATTTCCATTTCCATTTCATATAATAAGTTATAAATCCTCTTATTTCTCTTTGATATTTCCTTTTTAAAAGATCTTTAAATCTCCAAAGAATTTCTATCATTATGTTTTCACAGTGGAGCATTGTATTTTATTTTTTCTTCTCTTTTTTAGTTTTCCATTGTTTGTTTTTTTTTGTTTTTTTATGCATGTTTGTTTTAGGTATTGGATATGTGTTCAGAGAAAATAAAATCATTTATATAATTTATATTTTTAGAAAAAGAAACCTAGTTATAAATATAAATGTGTTTGCCAAATAGTCAGTCACGGAAATTCAATTTTCTACTTCAAATACAAAAAAAAAAAAAAAAAAAAAAAAAATACTCTTATACTATTGAAATATTTTAGTATGCCGAGTACAAAACTTCTTGTAAAAAATGTTTCTTTCAGTTTATTATTTTGATTTTAGATTGCGGTTATCCTTTATCAATACTGTAATGGATTTTCTAACTTAATTTTAGAGTTATAGGTTACAGGTCATCTATTTGAGTTGGGTACGATAATTAATTAAATATGTTAATTTCATTATTTTTAGACTTTTGATTTATTACCTGATTAATGTTTTATAGTATTATGTAGTCTCTATTGAGTCTATTGGGAATATATAAAACTATTTTAAATTCAGACGAGGGAAAAAGCTTCTGTTTTGTCATAAATCTATAGTTTTAACAATTGTTGAATATTTCTGTGGTTAATCGTTTTTAACAATTGTATATTACCAATAAACATTTTTGAACAATTTGGTTTTCTCTTTGTTTTTCTGCATATACATGAATTATATTTCTCCCCCAAAAAGATACAACACACACCACTATACGATGATTTAAAAAATCTAAAAATTAAAATTTAATTTAATAGTAAAAAATATTTTTTTTCCATATATTCATTATTTTAACGTGTTGTTATTTTAATGAATCCAAACTTCTTCGAGATGAGTAAAAAATAAATAATGTACTTTTTCCGATTTTCATAAGGGACTTTCTTGATTCAATTTACTAAATGCATAGTCAGATTATATCAAGTATGTTCTTGAAATATGTTCCTCTGTGTTCTTCTCCTAGGTATCATTAGGTTTGATTTCTATTAAATAAAGCTGAAGTATTATGTAACAATACATATTTAGTTCTTGTGATATAATATTTTTACTGTATTTGAAAATTGTTAAACTAAAGAAAAGGAATTGCAATTCGAAAATCTAGTCATAAGGCTGGAATAATCTGTATAAAATGCAATTTATATAATAATTTATATTGTAATAATTTATATGTAATAATTTATATTGCATTGATGACATTTTGCGTAGTATTTTTGTATCTAGAAAAAAAATGTAGGTGGCCTATAGTACTTAAAGTGTTAGATGTCGAGCTAGATTAAAAAGTCAGAAAAATATAACAATTAAACAATTCGCTAAATATAGACGGTTTCACTATGTGATTTTTAACTACAAACCTATATTGTAAAAAGAGTGGTCGAACACTGTAGGGGTCGTAAAGATCACGTCAATCGCTTGATACACGAATACATGTATGAACTACAACAGAATTTTTTATCGATATTTTCTAGTGTAACTTGCTACTTATCGCAGCTGTTTTCAAAAGTGATATACTCCAAAATAAATGCAATTCGAAAATCTAGTCATAATGCTGGAATAATTTGTATAGAATGCAATTTAAAAACACTGATAAAACCACAGTATCACACAGATTAAAAACATATTGTCTGGAATCATTTGCTTCATGGCTGTGACCTACTTAATGCGCTGTACCACGTTGCACTGCTGAAACAATTTCTGAAACAACTGGAACGCCAATTGCTTGTGGTAAAAGTTATTGTTCTGCCAATAAAACTTTTTTTTATTAAAAGGTCCTTTGCATTTCTGCGCATTTCTGGTAAAACCACATCGTGCCACGTTTTATATTTTCCGAAATAGTAATTTGTTATTGTTTTTGTGAATTTTAAACGGTACATTCTTATAACATCTTTATAATCATGAATGTATTTCAAATAAATGAATGTAAATGAAAGTTATACAGGGTGTTTCATAAAAGATGGGCAAAACTTTAAGAGGTGATAGAAAACATCTAAACAAACAACTTTCATCAAATAATGCATGGTCGGAAATAAAACGCAAAGGTGCTGATGCATTTGTAAATTTGGTACATGCAAACGTTAAAACTCTATTCCTGTTGCGAGTTATCGGGAGAAGAACGATGCCAATAGCATGCAAATATGATATGGGGAAGAAAAAGAACGCGTATTCAAAATTTCGCTTTGATTAATACATAAAAGCCTCTGATCCGAGTGTGCAACTGTCAATCGCGGTAGGAACGTATCGGGAGATGCTGTCCTTCAATAATAGGCAACAGGCTGATATTCATTTTATCTACGGAACTGAAAATGAAAATGGCTCAGAGGCTCAACGATTGTACGGAGAGCAGTTTCCCAACAGGCGGTTGTTCGGCCGTAAAACATTTGAGCGTTTTCACTGACAATTGTGTGAGACGGGATCCTTTATCGCTTCCCTGTCGGAGGCAGGTAGTGCAAAGACGGACGGAACATTAGCTATGGAAGAAGCATTCTGAATATGGTGGCTGATCAGCCAAGTATAAGTACACGAGCAGCGGCTAGGCAATTACATGTATCAAACACCATGATATGGCGAGTACTTAAGGATTAACGTTTGCATCCTTATCATGTTCAACGAGTCCAGGAACTGACTCAAAGGATTATCCTTGTCGTATAAATTCTCGAGCTAATTTTTGCAGAAAACCATGGTAAACTCAGATTTTGAAGCAACTGTGCTTTTCACGGATTAATGTACTTTCAAATGTGAAGGTGGTTTTAACACCCACGATCAACATGTATGGGCAGATGTAAATCCACATGCTCATCAGCGAAGCTTTTCTATCAATCTTTGTGCAGGAATAATCGGAGACAACCTACTCGTTCCTTATCTTCCACCAGAAAGCCTTGACGGAAAAAACTACCTCACGTTTCTGCAACAAGTGCTGTCAGACATGTTGAACAAGGTTCCCCCACATATCCGGCGGGTAATGTGGTTCCAGCAAGATGGAGCACCAGCCCATTATGTACAAAACATGCGAAACTTTCTGGAAATAAAATTTCCGTACCGATGGATTGGGAAAGGTAGTCCTGTAGCTTGGCCACAGCGCTCACCAGATCTTTCATGTCTGGATTTATTTTTGTGAAGACTTCTGAAGGCTCTTATTTATGAAGTGCCCCATTGAATCTACAGAAGTCCCCGTAGCCACACTTTCGGCCGCAGCATGGCAAGTGCACGATATGCCTGTTGTTTTTCAGAAAGTTCGCCAATCGTTTCTTCGCCGTTGTACCGCATGATTCACACTGCCAGTCACTGTTTTGAACACTTATTGTAATCACACGCCATTATAAACTTGCTTTTGTCACTTAATCGTTCTTTGTGTTCTTTTGCCTCGTGTAACAACATCAGCTTCGGCGCCCTCTAGCACGATTGCGTTTTAATTCCGACCATGCATCCTTTGATGAAAGTTGCTTGTTTGGATGTGTACTATCGCCTCTTAAAGTTTTGCCATCTTTTATGAAACACCCTGTATAACATAACAAATAATAACTTCTTCTTCATAAATAGAAGTCATTTTTTCCCTTTACTGTAAGGAAAATAATACTAATTTTAAAAGGCCATATCTTTATATTGTTTGCAATACATTTTCAGATTTATATTACAAAATCCATATGTGTAATAGGTTTAACATACTATTAACAATTTTAAAGAGAATATTTGAAGCAAACGACAGTTTGAGAAAGCTATATATAAAAAAAAAGATCTATATCTAAAAATGGGTGCTTGAATGCTAGTATTCTATGATACTTAAAATTTAACTAAAACAATCTATCTCCAAGTTGCGATAACATACCACACTAATAAGCTAAATACCTTATTAAGATCCTTTTTAGACTACTTGAAGATTACAAAGCATTTAAACTTTATAGTTTCAGAGAAGGATTTTTTTCTCATTTAAGTCTTTCTCGTACTTGTAAATGAAAAAAGGGAACTTTTGATGCATCTTAATTAGTTTTATAAATGGAGATTATTATTTACATAAAGAAATAGCTTCAGCCATTGTAATAATTAAGTTAATTATCCTAATTAACTATCTTTTTTACAACACACAGAAAGATAATACAGTGGTATTTAAAAGTTTTCCTGTTATTGATTATTTAATTTTGGATCTTTTACAGATGAAGTACCAGAACTTAGTTTTATGGAGATGTATTTTAAAATAAAAATGCATTCCATTATCAACAAATCTACTTGAAGTCCTTTAAAATGCTCTCCATCGGTTTTTTTCTTTCATTTTAAGCGATGTATGAAATGTTTTAAATGTTACTTTATTTTTTAAATGTTTGCATTTGGTTGTTATTTAGTTGCTTTAATTTACAAAATATAAAGTAAAATAAATTATTTTATTTAATATGTTTAAAGTATTGAAACAACCTTTTATGAAAATTTATTAACATTTGAATATTAATGGTACAGATTAGAAACAACGCTATATAATTTTTCCGGGAAAATCGCTAATTTTAACATGTTAGGCATAGCAATAACTATTTTTGTATGATAAAAATCTATAAATTAGGAATTATTAGAGATTTTCTTAAAATATTTTCAGGTCTTAGCGTCTGAAAATAGTACATATATTTCATTTTCAACACGTAAGAACAATACAATAATGTATTTTACAACTATCATTCGGAAAATACATTTTTGACATAATTTAAACGTTTCCATACGATTTAATACATGTATGCACGCTGCAAAAGCTGTAACTGTGATAATAGAATGATCAGTCATAGACATGAATCTCTGTAAAAATGGATAATAAACTATTGAAAAAAGCATAAAGTTACGCTTAAATTTTATATAAATGTATATGCTCTATACACTCATATAATGTATATCATATACACTCATGATTGTATGATAAATAAAAATTTAAGACTTTTATTAATTTAAAAAAGTTTAAAAATGTTTCTGTTTCCGATCATAAATATTATTAAAATATTAGTCATTTTTCACAAAATTTCTTTTATAAAACTGTATGTGTTTAGAAGTTTTTTTTTTTATCTCATGTTACTAAAAACAAGCATGTAAATCATCTTCATTTATGATTGTACTTTAACTTCGATTTAAATATGTTATGTTTCATTTCTTTTCTGCAATTTTAGTGTAACAATTTAGAATTAGATTACATTTGGCTTTATAGAGATATAACATTCATCATTTTATCATTTATAATAAGCATATTTGAGGTAGTTTGTAAGGCAATAATTTGAAGCATTAAAAAGAAAAAAAAAATCCAGCTTGCATTTTGAAATTAAGAATTACGTTAAAAATAGATAATATGCAGTGGTGATAAACAAATTATAAAATGTTTGTTTGGGATGCTTTAATTATTCTTTTTTCTCGCACATTTATTTTCAAGGCAGTAAGAGCAATTATATATCTTAAATAAATCGAGTTGCTTCATTTTTTAGGTGCGTTCGTATTTATATAAATACGTTACACCTATTGTCGTCGTCTGGTCCGTCCGTCTATCTGTCCGTCCGTCCGTCTATCCGGCCACCTGTCTGTCAGTCCGTCCGTCTGTCCGCATATAAGAACGCAAAAACTGCCCAAACGAATGGTTTTAAAGATTAAAATATATTATCTTTGCAGAATTTTGTCGAGACATTTCAAATTTTATGACAATCTAATAAAAACTTTAGAAGATATGATTAAAAATATTTATTAATAAGTTTGATTTTTTTTAAAATCGGTTCTCTTTTGTTATAGGGGCTTCCGAGGTTTAATCGTCAACCGATCGAGATACTTATTTTATTACATAAATTAATCTGTAGACGATATAATCCATTTCACATAATTAAAAATCATCAAGATCTGAATTTTTATATAGCTAGCTATAGTACGAACGGACCTCATTTGTCACGTTTGACAAACAATTTCCAACTTGTTTATAATAAAGTTTACTGAAAATATTCGTTTAAAGCTCATTTCAATTAAAATTCGCATTAATAATAAAATTATGCTGCTGATTATACGTAGACTATTGGGTTCAGAAAAAAAAAATTCGGAAGTTTGTTTAAGAAATTATTCAAATAAAAATGTTCAATAAGTAATGTCACATGAATCATTACAAACAGATCAAACAAATGGAAATATTTAAGAAATTGACTGTTTTAAAATTAAATTAAAGCTTAAACTCATCCTGGAATGAAATATAATTCTTATTAGTTTACACATGAAACATTTTACTTGTACATATTAAATTTATTTTCAATAAAGTTAAAATTATGCATATTCAAAGAATTAACTAATGAATGCTCTCAGTTAAAATTTTCTGGCTGGGTATTTTGTTATTAATTTTCTTATGTTGTTCATGAAATTTATTATTAAATATACTCCACGTAGCAACTTAAAAATATTTAATTTAGAGATACTAATAAGCAATTGTAATTATTATGCTTTAACATGTAGCAACTAAGTTACACTTATTAAAATGGACGAAAAATTATATAATAGGTAAAAACGATTCCTTTATGTATTCGGGGTTACACTATCATGATATATTTCTTAAATTATATGTTTGTTTCTTTTTTCAAATTTCTCATCATAGAAAACAAAGTTTGTTCTAGCATTGAATCTAGGGATTTGAAAACATTTACTTATCATTAATATATTTCGGGTGCGTTTCTGTTAATAGAAAGACGTGATGATAAACACCAGACATATATGGAGTGACACATTATATTATTTTACTTATTAAGTTTTATGTAATTAAGTCTATTCTTACGATAATTTTTGTTCTTGTGATTATATAATTAAAAAAAACTTATATTTTATAACATAAATTACTCTTTTTAAACATTTAGTAGGTTTATAAAACAAGAAGAAAAAATAACAAAATATTTTCTATTAACATATACTTTTAAATCAAATATTATGTTTTACACTAGAATGTCATATAATAACATGTAAACATGTATATTGCATATAATTTAACAGGCGTTAAATTATGTATACGTCAAAACAAAAAATAAATAAAATATGATGTCCATTGTTCCCTAGTCAATTTTGGAAAACGAAACGAGTTACACAGCACATCATATAGATAATTAGTGTCAAAATTGCATACATATGACACTCTAAGCAAGGTAATTAACATGAAATGGTGTAAAAAAAGATAAATTTATTTTTGCATGCTATGCGAAGACTGGTGTAAATGAGAAGCAATTAATTTGCGTTTGTTGTAATTTTAACATTTATTTTTCAGACTAGAAAATAAATATGAATAAAAAGATCACGAGAAGGAAATGTATTTTTGTTTATCAGAATTGAATTAAAACCAGAAACAGATAACAATCAGAAGCTATAACATTATTTTATTTTTAATATTTTAATCTTTTTTTCAAAATTTTGGTCAAACGTGATTGACTGTTTGAAAATTTTGTGTAGTATAAAGGCTGAAGAGTAAATACTAGTATATTTATGAAAACACGTTTTCAGAGACAATTATTTTCGACTGACACATTTTGAGTTCAATCAGTTAAATTAAATTTGTTTGTAACTTTATTCTCCATTTGATCATGGCATTTATTTTTTAACATTTTCCAACATAGTTGAAACGTTTGTTATACATAGCTTTATCTGTTAATCTGTCTGTCTCACTCTTAGTTTTTCCGTGCTATAACATTTATAAAAATAGTGGGATTACCATGAGCTTGGTATTGAGTGTTACTATATATTTATCTCTAATGAAAATGAAGTGTGTAGTATTTATAATTTACTGACAGGGATTACAAAATATTACAATAGAAATAGCTTTGTCTGGCCGTCTATTAGTCTGGCTCTTTGCTTTTCCATGCTATAACATTTATCAAAATAGTTGGATTACCATGAGCTTTGTATCGAGTGTTACTATATATCGATCGCTAATGGAAATGATGTGTGTAGCATTTATATTTTACTGACAGGTATCACAAAATATTGCCGTTACATTATGGTCTAATGGAAACATCATTTGCATGGATTTTAATTATAACGTTTATGTTTTTACATTTTCCAACATATTTGAAGTTTTTGTTAGACATCATTTTGTCTGGCTATTTGTCTGTCTCGCAATTTAATTTTCCGTGCTATAACACCCATAAAAATACTTGGATTACCATGCGCTTGGTATTGAGTGTTACTATAAATTGATATCTAATGAAAATTAAGTGTGTAGCGCATTTATATTTTACTCACATGGATCTCAAAATATTACCGTTACATTATCATTTATGAGAAACATCATTTGCTGTGAGTTTATTGATGTTCGACCGTTTCAAACACAATAAAATTTATACGTATATCTGAGGTGCACTAAAATATGCTCTCTATACAATATGGAATTCAAAGCATTTACGTTTCATTTAGAAGATCACATAAAAAAATCTATTACATAAAGCTCAGCGTGGAAAAATAAATGATGTTAAACTGGAATAAATTATTGAGGGGCACAAAAAGTTGCACCCTATAGAATATTATATACATAACATTTATCGTCCACAACAGGGAATCACAAAATATCTCGTTCCCAGAACTGTCTGTAAGCAAAACGTGCTTGAAGTGTGTTTTTAGTTGTGGTAATTTATTTTTTAGTTTAAATAAATTTCTACAAATTAATTGATGTGTAAAAATCATATAAATAGTATACTCGTATATGCAAAATAACTGTCTTGCACAATTGTCTATGGCCTTGAATTGCTTGAGGAGGGTTTTCAATCATGTTATATGTTTTCTACCTATTACTATTTTAATTATACTAAGATATGTTTGTAGAATATAAACAAATTCATATAAAGGGCTATGGAAAAAAACTGAATAGGGGAGAGGGGGGCACGTTTGAACTGAGGGGAAATGTGAGCACTGTAAATATTTTCTTTGAAATAAGTTATATTTTTGAAATATAGATGGAAAACCATTACTGCTGCTTCAATGCAACAAGGATACAAAGCTTTAACATTTTGCACACACACTACTGTCAATACAAGTTATGTATTTTTCTCTTTTTTATCAATCTAAACTGAACAAAATAAAGTTGTAAGCTTTTAGTGACAATCTTGTGTCCCTAAAATTTCAATTGATTGTTCAATATTTAAATAAAGATGTTAGCTTCAGCTTATAAGCTTTGTTTTGTTCATCTAAATATTATTATTTTTGGATTTTTTTAGAAAGTGTGAAAATTAAGAGATTAATAAGAATTATTATACTTAATATAAAAGCTGACTGATACAGGTCTGCCAACTACTACACATTAGGTGTAGAAACATTTTTTTTTGTCAAGTGGTTTTTTAACATGAGAGATTCTGTTCTTGTCATGTATTTGGATTCCTTTTCATTTTTAAACATATATAAATTTTGTTATGATTTAAAATGTGTATTATATTGGGCACGCTTTGTATACTGCATGAAGTAATTTAAATTAAAAAAAAAATCAGTTTATTTTTGGTTTTAACCAAATTTTTATCTTTACATGTAGTCTATTTTAGTTAAAAATATCTATTCACCCTACAAGATTAAACGTTGAGTATAGGTTTAAATATGAAAAACTCAATTTTGAAGCGTTGCATAGTTGTATAAGGATTTTATATTTTTATTAATGAACTTTTTCTTTATGTTGCATAATATTTTAATGTGTTTCATAAAAAAGCTAATAATTAAATAATAAAAAATTAGTAATTTCAGTAAAATGTAGTAAACTTTATTCTGAATATTTTATATTTCTTAAAGATATGCAGTTTTTCATAAAAACTCTTAATATTCTCATATTTTGTTTATTTGTTCAAAGGGGCACTAGCTTGTTCACAGGTACCCCTACATGGGGCAGGTTTGAACCAAAATGTCTAAGCTTTTTAAAGACTCACAACGTATTTAATTATTTTGGAAAACTTTAAATTTTTGACTCACATAATGAAGAAAGACTTTGTTTTTTTCATGTATTATTTAAAATACAATAAATATAATTCAAGTGAGACATATGTTGATTTTCTAAAAAAATGTTCAAACGTTCCCCCTTCTGCCCTACATTGCCGCCAATGAATTACTTGTCAGAAATCACTGGAAGTGCATTCTGACTTGCATTGTGTGTTTTTTAACCTGTGTTAATATTTATCTTGTAAATATTGTTCAGCAATATTCTTAATATGGTTATTAATATGTTGTGTTTAAAAAATCTGCAGAAAATAAACACAGCTCGACTAAATATTTTCAAATATGTTTCCGTCTATCAGGCGGAAATGGCTGAAGTTAAGTTTTTAATTGTGTTATACGTTTTCCAAATGAACGAACTTTTAGTATATATGTGTGTAGTATAAACAATGTAATATATATACAAATCTATAGATCGCATACAGGGGTGCACCAAATAATTATTTTACCTATCCGTCTACCTATCCGTCCAGTAATTATTGAAATTGGGTTTATGTGTTTTTGAAATTGTGTACTTTTTTTATATATATACCCTGACCAGGCCCCTACCTGCCAGGCTTTTGCCTAGCTTAACGAGTTGATACCTGGCAACAAGGCGAAGATTCGGCTGCTCTCCGCTTGGCGAAGATGTGTTTGTTAAATCTATAGGCCGACGTGGCTTCAGTGCGTTTTGTTGCTTTAATTGCTTTTTCTTAGTTGGCCGGTAGCTAATTGATTTAGGATGAGTCGGTTCAGCACTGCGCAGTGTAGCGAAGTCATGCCGGACGGATGTCAGATGCTGGGATATTTACTATTTCCTCGCTGCATCGCTCATCCATACGTTATGCCATCGCTACTCGAGTTGGTCTCGTAATTTAGAACCTTGATCTGGTGACCAGACCTTCACCAGACTAGGGCCCCCCAGAGGTATAATTCACAGGTAACTTGGAGAACTTTACACCCACGACGGATTTTACATGCACCGGGGCCATTAGCTTACATGATCGCCGCATCTGAAAAGGAATGGGGTTAGACATTTTATAACACTTTTAATACTGCAAACTAAGTGCTACTTTTAGACTATAAGTACTATTACTTTACTTGGTTGTTTGTCTTAATTTACATGTAGTTCTACCCTACGATAATTTTAACTGAAACTAAATATTCTAGAGTTGCTTATTCCTACAGGGGGAACATTATATGCATAATTTACTAAATTAAGAGAGGGTTTGGACCATCGGCTATATATTATCTATATATAATTTAATATTTATAATTTATATAACTTATATAAATATGGGAGTGTAGGGATAAATGGTTAAATACTAACTAAATATAATTAATGGTATAATGTTTATAACTAGCAGTATATTTTCTTTCACTTTATTAAACGGTAATGTTTTTTTTTTTTTTTTTTATTCTGGAAATATTTGAAGGACTTGCTTAATTTATGATTTATGTATGATTTTTATTTCTTGATTTAAATCTTTGCTTAAGACGTTTTCTATAACGGGATGGCTAAGATTATAGTAACTTGAGCCCACAATACGTCATATACATACAGCAATATTTAATACGCGATTCATATGCATTTGACTATTTATTGTTGTTTCTGAAGAACACGTTTATCCTATATTTTCCATGTCTTCCAGCCGTGTAACCTAAATTAATAATATGAAAATTAAAGTAAAGATATAAAATAAATTCCTTTAGTATAATATATTTTTTGTCTAAAGAAAACGTTATAGAAATTTAATGGTGTAATTTGTTGTTGTTGATCAATTTGTTTTCAAATGATTTTAGTTTTATTATGTTTGTATGTTTAAAGAAAACAAATTTGACAGTCTTTTTTAGAAATAAGTCGGCATTTGAATAGCATTTTTGTTGCACGACTTTGCTTAACTACGTAATTAATTATTACAATATTCATTTAAAATTGATTTAAATACGCAATATAATAAAATGAACCATGTTATTGATATTTAAAATGATATCTTTTTAAAAATACTTATTTGTTACAACATTTTACTATAAAAAAATGAATCTGTGGCAGGAGGAGGAGAATGCATTCATATTAAATCAATTACTAACAATTTTACATCATTTTCGTAATTGTTCTGACTGACCTTCAACATCACAATGATGCATCTCTTTTTCTTTTTTCTCTTTTCTTCCGATTACGGAATATTAGAAAATTTACTTTTGTTCTCACGTAAGCTTTCTGGTTAATCTTTCATAAACGGGCTTTACAGTTATTGATGTATTTTAGAGAATACGGTTTAGTGAAATAGAGAGCTTTTGGAAGCCATTTAATGATGGTTCAAATAATTTTAAATCACATTTTTCGTCAGTATCTCCCACTTTTGACCATTTTGTTCTCTTTGTGTCGAATAAACTTTCACGTAGACACATCCCTCTACACCATTGTTTTCTCTTTACTCTTCGTTCTTGATACTGTTCAGGAGTTTTCACACTCTCTCATTCTAGAATTCTGAAGAAGTTAACTGAATGTTCTGTTTGAAATTTGATTCGTTAAATATTATTCCATGAGTTGAGTTTGTTTACATTTTCTTACGTCAAAATAAGATCATGAAGGAAGTTGAATTCTACAGAACTTCACCTAATATAATTATGCTAAACTTTAATTGGCTTACAGATGCATATTATTTTTACACGCCAAGGAGTGCAGCAAAATTCATTGCTGGAGAATGTGCTTTGAGAATGATTACCTCCATGGTTTATTCTTTTTTTTCCTCAATGAAAAAAAAAGTCCATTGTTTACTTCGATGGAATGAGATATTGAACTGTTATCCTAATTAAAACTTATGCTATCTCAGAATATATACCTGACTGAATGTAACTCACCTATATAACATTATGCTTTGAGGATCTTTCTAAGGTTCTCTTTGGTGAAAACATATACGTTCCTTAGACGGCAATGCTTAGAAGGAACATGATTACTTTTTTTATAATCAATATTTCATTATGCGATCCTGCATATCTGTACTTTATCGCTGTGAAAGATACATACAGTTGAAATAAAATGCTGTGAAAGATATCAAATGTAATATAAATTTAAAGAAAGATTATGTGAATACATAATATTTAAAACTATAATTTCACGGTCTCATAAAAATAATTTACAAATATTTTGTACTTTTTTAGCAATATATTTTAAAATGCAATTAAATAATGTTTTTAATTTGAAAATATGTCTTCAAATGGTTAGCTAAATAAAAAATGTATACAAATTGTTTTAGATTACAGCTAGCAAAATATTAAATACTGTATATTTATTGATTAATGCCAACGCATTTTGAGTAGTGCAAAATGATATCATGCAAAATAACCTCTAACTTGCATTAAAATTCAATAAATAAACTGGATCATTGTCATCTATCACTTTCAAACTTTCTCATAACTTATTATCGACATTCTTCGTTTCAAATGCTAATGAGAACAAATTAATTATGAAAGCCTGAAAGCATTGTTATCATCTCAATAATTCTGAAATATTTCATAAATGATTGAATTTGGCTGATAACAAATTTCTATTGTCAATCCGTCTCATTCAAGGGTTTGTGATTGTTCTTAGATAAGAAACAAAACAAATACATATAAAATGCAGATTTCATTGATTTCAGCCATTTTAATTTCATTCAGTTCAAATGAAAGATAATTTTACTTGTTATGTTATTACATATATGTATACTAAAACGGTAATTCAATTATATTTGAATCTGTGATTTAAAAAACTGCATAAGTTAAAGATTTAAGATTTTTCAGTCCAAAATTTATTTTGATAAATATTAAATAAAATCCAATTACCATGTAGTGCATTATGAAAAACAAAGTATGTGCCAAAATAAAAAAAAAGCGCAATTACAACTTTTATATTTAAATATGTTATATCCATTGGGGTACAAAATACATCAGCGCGAATAATTGAAGGATAAAGATTGACATTAAAGCGCATAGGTGTAAAAAATATTAAGGCTTTTGAATACCAGTATTCCCGAATAGTAATAGTCACATTGTTAAATCTCAGCATTCAGGAATAAGTTAATACCGCGATCAAGAGGGGTAGGTTCCTTAGAATTTCCAATGAGTCTCACACCACTAATTCAGATAGGAAATTTTCTATTTAATATTTAAATCACAGAATTTGTAATCACCTAAATTACTCGTAGAATTTATAATATTTTCTTGCAATTAAAAAAGGCGAAACATTCCTTTAAAAAATGTGCTAAACCGCACGATCCCTGAAAGATTACTGTTCGAAAAGAGTTGATATTAAAATCTGTAATAATTTGCTCATAATCATTAAGGCATGCAGTCATATTCACCATCGTGTTCGATCACGAATTCGTCTAGTTATCTTTTTAGTTTATTGGAAAATATAGAAGAAATATTGGTTGCATGATTCATTTTAAGATCTGACCAGCTAATGTTAATTTTTTCCAAAGTTATTAATATGTTAATGGAACCTAAAATATGCAATTATCAAGATAAGAAGGTAAAAAATGCTTAAATTTTTTTGTGTATTTTACAAAAAATTTATTAGCAAAAATTGTGAAATTAGTTCTTTCTAAAATTGTCGTTTAAAAATAGGCCACCCGTAACATTTGTGTGGAAACATAAACAAATTAATAAACACAATTAACAATCTTGAAAATTCTACATTTTACTTTTATTTGCAGTAGTCCCACATGCATACATAATTTTCTGCTTTCAAATAGTATGTGCATGCCCACATTTGGCGCTGAAAATATTACACCCACGTTTCTCCTCATGTGTCAACAAAGACAATGCCTGCGCAGAAAATACAGGATGCATCACTGTTATTACCGCAATCTGTTAGACAGAGTCTTGAGTTCACTACAACTATCATGAGACTTGGGTAATCTATATACTTCCTGGGGATCGGAAGGTTGATTCTTTGTAGCCACTTTTAGTTTACACATTTTTAGGGTTTGTTACTTTTGGTTTGAGGCTCCTACATCATTCACAGACCTTAGAATCAGCTACTACTTGGTTTAATAACACAAGGACCGAATAGTCTGGTTCCAATAGGGTGATCTGGTCACAAGACAAGCCTTTGAGGAATTGCGACCTCGAGGATCTCTTTCTCGGAAAGAGTTGGCACTGGACAGATATATAATAGGCGTAAATGTTAAGATGTCCCAGAAATGGGCTCATCTGTGAAAATGTCCCACCAGGTTGCTTGGAGGTTTAAGTCCTGCCTGTTTTTTGATTTACTGTCGTAGCCCATTTTTAGACCAACTTTCAACGAAAGGTTCATTATCATTTAAATATATCATTTGATCAAGAATCTCAAAACGTATCTTAATATCTAATGAGTGCCGTCGTAACAGCAAAATATGCATTAGTTATGGATTAAATTGTACAGAAGTTCGAATTCCTTTACCTGAGTTTTGCGATCTTAAACTATAAAATTAAAAGAAAAGTGTGACTGCGAACGGCAGCGAGGAATCTACTGCTTCATCTTTCTCCTAGCCCCTTCCTTTTCCAATATGTGATAGTTTTATGCCCTCACTCCCAAATGGCCGATCTTTCTAGTATCATATCTAACAGTATTTCTAGATTCTAGCCTGTATTAAGACCTTCTCCTCTACTGGTACTGTAATTGACTAAAATTGTCTTTGGAATGTACGACAATTCTTAATGGCAACGGATAAATAAATCTATATATTGTTAGCCTGCATTCGAGGATACATTTTAAAGAAATAAACGCATGGCGAAACTAGTCGTTGGGGGCCACCGTAATACTTACCCATCATGTATATGTATAATGTAAAATATTAAAATAAAAATGTGTAAACTACTTATAAAATGCATTGCAATTCAAATAAAATCGTGGCTTGATGACGTCATAAAAAGGCTCGATTACTGAATTGCTTGAAAGAGGTTTTTCCTTATAACTCCAAAAATAATACTCCTATTAACTAGCGGTTTATTGCATCTGATAAAGCGTCAAATTTCCAATTAAAATATATCTTTGAAGTGAAATTTGGATGAAATACAGGGTCATGAAAAATCGAAGAGTGTGAAAATAGGATTACAAATATCTCGGCAACTCATTATCCGATCGACTTCATGTTTTATGCAAAATTTATGTTTTTTTATTGTTTTTTATATTTACTACTTAAAATAAACCATTTCGAAATTTTTTATATACCTTTCATCAGAACGAATATTTCGAGAGTCCGAAAAAAAATGTTCCGGTTAATCGAGGTTATTGAAATGAAATAGGCTTCTTCCCATTATTACATACTAAGGACATACCAAATTGCAAGTCTCTAGCTCAATTTGTTCGGGAGATAGAGCGTTTACAGACACACAGACACACACACACAGACACACACATACTGTCCTACCCGCCCTCGTCAGTAACTGTTCTTTTTACCGACATTTGGAATACCCATCGAAATTTTATTACTATCATTTAAATATTATTACAGAATGTTAAGATATGCAAAATATACTTATGAACACCAAAAAAATTTCATTCGAAGAAAATTTGCATTTTTTATTAATAAACTTATCCGTGCGCACAGTACCATGTTTAGGAGTAACTCGGGGGTTGCTCGTTTTGAAATGTCACACACTTAGTACGAGTAACTTAATCTCGAACTAAGATGTTTTGGGTGGTTACTCGATAATTCAATAAATTGCATTACAAAGTGTATAATGTCATTGAAACGGTTGAAGGACATTGACAATCATTCGAAAGGATGTTTTAAGCAATAGGGTTGAAACGTGATGATTTTGATATGTTTATGCTTAATCATTTGCTATTGTTAATTTACATAATAATTAATTCTCGCTATTATTAGTTGATGAATAGTAATTAATTATTATTATTGAAAAATAGTAAATAATTGACTTATTGACTGCGGTTATGTAACATTGCTTTATATATTTAATTAATGTCGCCTACACATTAAAAAACTATTTTTTTCTAATAAATTTTTCCAGAAATTTTGTTTAAAATTTTGAAATATGTGTCACTTTTTCTATCAGGCAGATTCTTTATCTTTTTCTTTTTTGAACATCATTACATGTTTCATTCTCAGCGTTAATTATAGAAAGGTGTATTTTTTAAGCATCTTGAAAGTTACTGAAAGGATGTTTCGTACGAAGTAAGGGGGGGGGGGTGATAGGACTAGGAACCTACTGTAATAGAATGATCGTTTAACCAAATCTTGTTTATTTCGGTGAGTTAATTGTAGAAAGGTTTGCTTCTCTGCAAGTCGGGAAAAGAAAATTTTGCGTGTTTTTATGAGGATTTTGATCTGCTTGCTTATATCTTACAACTGTAAAAGTAATGAAAATATATTTCTCAGATTTTTTTTATTTAAACCATACTGCGATTTAAAAACATTCTGGAATTGAAATGTCATTCTTTCAGTGACACTGTGTCACTGCAGGCAAAAAAAAAAAAAAAAAAAAAAAAAAGTTTTGTGAAATTAGTAATAGCGATAATAATCATCTGTGTTAACGGAATTATTGGAAATTTTCACTTAAGGTGGTTTTAAAGTTTCCTACTCAACAACACGAAGTTTTATGACACATTTTCTGACTCATTTCTGAATGTAAAGGCAAGTAAATGAAAGGTGTGATTATTGAAACAATTTGAAATCGAATAGCGTTTTCCATTTTTTAAAATTATAAATGCACTACTTATTCAATTGTAAGCTATCCTTATTATCTTTCAACAAGTTTTTTTTTTCCTTTTCCGTGCTATCGCGTTGATCCAATAAGCCAACTTTGACAGTATTTTCCGAAAATTATTTTACCTTGATCAAAAAATGGAAAATAACATTTGATTACATAGTTTCATTACAAGATGACCTGTCGATTTTATGCGTGTCTGGACAAAAATTTATTCAAAAATGTGTCAGAAAGTAACTTTTTTCGATTTAATAAATTACATGGGAATTTCTGCAAAAATCTACTTTTCTCTCTGAATGTTCAAAAAATATGATTTTAACCCTTTTTTTCTTCCATTTTAAGCTGCATTAATTATTTTAATGACTATTTATTTGAATGTTATAATATCTTATTCTAAGTAATCCTTACTGTTACTACTGTGTATTTTTCCTCTCGTGAATATATTTTAATCTAAATCTAAAATATATAATGAAATTTATATACACAAGTGCACTAGAATATACATACTACATAATATGTTATGTGTTCACAGCTGTATTGAAAAATGGAAAAGACTAATAGATTTCATAGTTTCTTAATAGGAGCACCTGCCAATTTTATGCGTTTACGAATAAATTCAAGAATGTGTCATAAAGTAGCCAGTTTTGATTCGAGAATAGCCTAAAATAGGATGCAATACAATATTAATCTGCTTAAAAACCAGCATAGAAATTCTGGATTAAACGTTGTTCAGGAATTTTTATAAGGGGTTGAAATTTTTTTTCATATCGGTCCAGGAAAATAATAACAAAACTATTTGATATGTTTTCTGAACCTTTACTCTAACAGTGTTAGATTTAACATTTCAAAAGTCTTAGGTAATATTATTTGCAGAAAACTGAATGAATTATTTCGATAAACTCTGACACTTAATTCCTAATATAACCGATCTGATTCATTCTCACATAAACAAGTGGAAAATGAATTAATGGCTTTTGTTTTATTTGTTCCATTCAGATAATATATTATTCTCTCAATTCTTTTAATGCAACTACAATAAATCTAAAACTATTCTTACATATTTTTTTTCCGAAGAAAATAATATATCATTTAATTGTATAATTAGAATTAATTATAATTCAAAATATTATGTTCCTTTATCATAATGTATCGTTTTATCTATAACATACATTTAAACATGCATTCAATAATTGATGCATCTTTTTTTTATATATAAAGTTTGAGATACAAACAGAAAAGGAAAGAAAAGAAACGGGTAAAAATTTCGATTTATGAAATTTAAACATATGAATACATCATATTTTGATGCATATTCATATTTTGCATACGAATATATATCAAAAACTTATATTATTTTGATAAAATTTCCTATTTTGATTTGCCATCGTCGTTGTCTTTAAGCTATTTTACTAATTACTCAATTGTAGATATTTGTTCCCCATGCTCTAGGGTAAAGCATCTGTTTGATAAATTCCGTTTGGTGCCTATTAACTTGTAGAGACCAGACTATTTCCGCTAAATTTTCCAGCATATGTAGACGAGAAAGGGAGTGGAAAACTGGTTTTCAATCACTAAAATGCTGCAGGAGGTATTTAAGAAACATTCTTTCTTTGACCGCTAATATTTCTTGGAATCACTATCCTCTATTTCGAACGAATTTGTAAGATTTTATATATTTAAATAAAAATCTATCCAAACGAACCTACAGTTTATTTAATCTATAAGTACGGTAGATTTTCGTATTCATCGTGAATTAGTATAGATATACGCATGTAATGGTTATGTATGCTAAAAGTAATGATATATGTGAAATATTTTGAAATATCATGACATGCTTTTTAATCCATTTCTTCTTTAAAACCTTCTTCAATTTGCAATCAAATTCATTTAGGATTATTTTAATTCTAAATTTA
Organism: Maratus michaelseni; assembly: GCA_963931845.1. NCBI lineage: Eukaryota > Metazoa > Arthropoda > Arachnida > Araneae > Salticidae > Maratus > Maratus michaelseni. Next base: position 449,993,011 of record OZ007589.1, on the reverse strand, counting down.
AAATAATAATAATGATAATTTTAATTTTATGCTAAAGTTTATGAATACGAGAAATTTTAAACAAACACACTCATAGGACACATTTAAAATAAGAGATTTATTTATAAATTGGCTAAATGCTGAAAACTTGCCTAAAAATGTCTTGTTTTATTATTAAGTATGTATGCAATGAGTCCAGGACAAAAACTCCACTGACAAAAACCCCACCGGACAAAAAATCCCACCGGACAAAATCTCCAAGGACAAAAACCATCAAAATCATCCTTATATGATGTTATTTACTAAAAATCAGCATCTTCTAAAATTGCGCCTGAAAGGATATGATAGATTGTATACTTCTTCCTCGGAGAATGGGAGGGGGATGAATTAAAACAACTTTGTGCAAATTGCAAACGATGGGATCTTTATAATTTGTAAGGAAGAGATGACTGGAGTTTTACATTAAAATTAAAAAGATATTTTATTCAAGGTTTACACAGAAAATATGAAATTTAGTAAATCTCGTTACCAGGGCTAGAAATTTGATAAAATCTGGTAGCCAAAAAAAAAAAAAAAAAATATATATATATATCCCCCTCGCACTTTATTAATTATTCAAGAATAATTATTTACTCGTGAAATTTTAATTAAGTTTTATAGAGGATTTACTTCAAATGAATTACTTATAATCACTTACACATTATTATTATAGTGAATATGATAGATTAATCAATTTTAATTCTGAACACAAAAATCTGATTTGAAATTTACAAAAAAACTCGATTTTTTTTTAGCATTCATTGTATCTAATTTTTGATGCCACAGACGCTGGATTGACAGTATTTCTTACAGTTTCATTGGAACCTACCCCCACATTCTAATCACGCGACATGCTAAATGTCTAGTGCGGAAAAGAAAAGCGTTTCATGTGCGTGAGAGGGAAAATACCTTTTAAATTTGGTTCTTGCATTAAAAGTACGAAAGAAGAGGTATATCACTGCTTCCCCGGGATTGGGGAAGAGGAAAATGCCATTTGCGTTCATTTCTTAAGCCGATTTTTGTACCAAAAGCGACATGCCAGATTAAAGAACTTGGTCGCCAGGCAAAAAAATGTGGTCACCAGTGGCGACCTAGTGACCGCATTTGTTAAGCTCTGCTCGTAAAGGTAAAACCAGATAATACAGAATCGCTAGAAACCAGGATTATTTCCGTTTTAGGTAGAACTATTTTCCATCTTAAAAGGCTTATTTCTTTGGTATTCTTTATGTCCATCTTTAGGACCATACAAAAATTTCCTATTGTATGTGTCTTATGCATATTTGACTAGTAATTTAATAAAATTCTGCCATCTTCAACGTTAGTCTGAATTATGACTTAGTGTGTAAGTGATTATTTTAAATATTTATTTTAAGTTGTTAGAAATATAAGACATAAACAAAGTAAAAACAGACCAGGTTTTAAGAACATTTTATGAATATAAAATATCGGCATATGTAATTTTTTTATTTATTTGGTTTATAATTACATATTTTATAGATATGAGTTTTATTAAGAAATTGATATGAAAGTGCAATTTATTTGAAATACAGACAGTGTCTTTTTATCGGAGCACTTTTTCCCTGTTTCCCAGATTCTCGTTTACTTATACTGTTGAAATGAACAATAAAAATAATATTGATCATTATTTATGAAAAACAGTAGTTTAGTGTAAAAATCTCAAAAGTTAATTTTTCTTTCAATTGACACTAGTAGTTTAAAATATTCAATAATTTGGAATTTTAAATTTACAATTAATTTAATTTTTCATGTCAATTTGGAAGGTAAAATGTGTCCTTTCTCATCGAAAAATAGATTTTATCTTAATTATTCATTATGTTAATTAACAGAAATAATATACAGCAGTACAACTTTTCATTGCACTATTGTGATATTCTAAGAAGCAAAACCAAAGTATAATTATTTTAGACTTTTAGAATACCGACGACATATTTTGTGCGAATTGCAGAATAATCATATAATTAAAATCTGCGTCACCCTCTACCCAAAAATCATTCAGTGTTGAACGTGAACCAGTATTTGAAGTTGTCCCTTTTTTTCAGCTGTGTTTCATTACAATTTTTTTTCTGAAACATAACCACTTGTTTACAATTTTACATACAAAACTAACCAAGTGAAGATGACATAATTATTCAATAATTTTTCCAAATGACGGAAGTTTATTTAATTATTTATTTATGTATAGTAAATATTAGCTCGCTTTTTTTTTTTTTTTTTTTTTTTTTTTTTTTTTTTACAAATACGTAACGCTGTAAAATAATCGTAAAGAATATTTTTCTAGTATTTGGTGTTATATTATTTATTCTGATTAAATTATTTTTTTTAAATTTGGTATTGTTTCCTTTTACTTAATCATTTACACAATCATCACAAGGGCAGCATTAAAAATTCATATTTGGATTTTAAGGTAGTTCTAAAATGAGCTATTCAACAACGCCAAACTTTGATTCATTTTACACGTAAAAGCAGAAAATTGGCAGGCCTGACTATTTAAGAGATTTGGAATGGAAATGAGTTTGCCATTTTTTAATAAATAAATTACTTATCGAGTTATATGCTATTCATGTTACGTGACGACACTTTTTTCTCCTTTCTCGTGTTGCGGCGTAGAAAATTCGGTTCAAAACACCGACTTTGAGCGTATTTTCTGAGAGATATTCTGTTTTTACTCAAAAATGCAAAAGGTCTTTTGACTGCAAAGTTTATAAATAAGAACACCTGCCGATTTCACGCGTTTCCGAACAAAAGTTAACTACATAATATTTCATAAAGAAGTTAATTTGGATTTGAGAACAGCCTTAAGCATGCATAAACTCTGAAAAGTGTTTTACAAATATAGAAATATATCTTTTAATAAATTATGTATGGTAATATCAATATATAAATTAATTAGACATCAAATTCATTTTTGCTTATTCTAATTCTAAATTTAACATTATAATCTTTCTAAACTTGTATTTTTTTAATAAAATGTTTCTTTAAAATATGAATTTTTATTTTATTTTACTTTGTTCCTTGGATTCGAAAAATCCATTTATGTACGTTTAAGTTTCAACCCAAAATAATTCACAAGCTTATATACTGTATCGGTAATTACTCCCTTGCAGATAGGATACTATTGAGCTACAAGCACATGTTTGTTGGGGGGCAAATTTCCGGTGTCATTGTCCGTTTTCATGGAAAGTGTTTACTCCCGTCTTGTGAAAAATATACGGTCTTTATTTTTTCTTTAGTCCTGGGGAAATGTACATGTTTATATTACCTTGCAAGAGGTCGGGTATAAGATTTGTTTTTCCAACTGGTATATAATGAGCCCAGCATAGAAAAATCGAATTATCCAACAAAATGTCCTCCAAAAAAATTTTCTGTGCCCCCCCCCCAAAAAAAAAAAAAAAAAAAAAAAAACCTTTTTTTTTTTAATATTTAGAGATATAATATCCCACCGCCCTTCAAAGGGTTAATAGGAAGAACGGTATAAGTGATAATTCCATGAAACCGGCTAGCACACAAAAATATTTTACGATATTGGAATTCATTGTTATATTTAAAAGAAATTTACAGAATATACCTGCAGAATATGGTTTTTCAGTTCTTAAGACATTGTGACTCATATCACTATGACTTAAAACGCCTGCTCAATTGTAACGTAATACTACAACAACAGTAAAATATATGAAAATGAAATCTGTCTATAACGGAATCGTGTCTTAAATGGATATCTTACATGGCACCAGCAGAAAGAATATTAACAATTATGCATGCTAAGACGAAAATCTATTAAAGCGGGATTTTTTCCTGTTCCTTTCGATTACCGTTTCACAATTGAATAAATATTTGACAAAGCTGATTACATAGCTCAATATTCGTATGTTATGATTACATATTTTTAATTTTAAAACAAGTTGGCTCTTAGAAAGTTAGTAATATTTGCTTTGTTAATTTATTTTGCGGAAGAGAAAGGGTGGGTGTGGGGCGGCACCGAAATCCCTGTTTGCCGTGTTATAAATTTATAATCAGAGCAAAAATACTTTTAAAATTATTTCTTATACATTATTTCTATGTGTGTGCACTCACACAATAAAAAAGTATTGCAATAAAATTGATATTTAAAAATTCAATTTTAAAAATTATACGCATAAAAAGTACATATAAAACTATTACATTCCTAAATGCTTTTAACAAATTGTAGTGGAATTCAATGCTTGTACTGCACAGTTTCTTACTTAAATAATTAAATTCCTAAATTTAAAATAACATGCCAATAAAAAAAAGTAATTTTTATTACCCTCATTTCCTGATTTAGAAGTTTCAGTTAAAAGTTTTATTTCATTTAATATAGATAAAAAAAAACAATTAGATACTTTGATGAAAGTTTCTATTTCTAAGAGTCAATCCAAGCAAAATTTGGTGCCTATTTAGGGATCCTTCACAATAATCAATTTGATAAAATTACCCCTTCACAAAATTCTTTATAATAAAACAGGCCCCTTTACAAAATTCCTTTTACTAATATTGGCCCTTTCACAAAATTCCATTCCATAAAAACTTGCTATTTATTAATTATTTATTATTTTGTTATGTTTTAAAATGTGTTATTTGTAAACAAACCAATTCACCAGAGAGGAAAACTTTAGCAAAATAATTAAAAAAAGTTTTTGTTTATAAATGCTTGCTTCGAATTTGAGTAACATGGATTTCAACTTTTGTTACAAAATATTATTTTTCACAAAATATAATAAATTTCACAAAAATAACCTTTACTTTTCCCAAAATGGGCCCCAAGAAAAAAAAAAAAAAAGAAAAAGAAACCTGCATCGAATCTTGATTTTACTACCCTCAAATAGTTTGCAAGATTGCAAGATAAAATACAATCTGAATATTTCTCAAGTTCTCTTAGTTCATCATTTCCGAACAGTAGCATAGGTTCCTTCCGATGAAATTCGAGGGCGAGAGGGAGAGGATTAACCAAGTAGCGAAACCAGATTCTGAAAAATCAACCAGATGTGCTAATCGCCTACACCTATAAATAGAGCACTTCCAATTTCCAATGCATTTTAAACTACCAGTAACGAAGCAACATATTCATGTAACCGGGCCTGGCGAAACTTTCTGCCACATTTTAGGACTCATTTTTAATGCTGTTCTCAAATCCGAACTTGCTACTTTATGAGATATTTTTTATTATAGTTTTGTTAAAAATCGCATGAAATTGGCAAATGTACTTTTTTAGAAACTTTGTAATTGAAACACGCTTTCCATTTCTTGTTGGTAAAAGTCGTCAAAGTCGACGTTTTGAGCCTAATTTCTGATGTCGGAGCACAAGAACGAGGAAAAACGTGTCATCACGTGACAGGAATCGCTTATAACTCTAAAAAGTAATTTATTTATCGAAAAGTGGAAAACTCATTTCGATTCCAATCACTTTAATACTCAGGCCTGCCAAATTTATGCCTTTGCGTTTAAAAATGAGTCAGAAAATGTGTAAGAAATTTTCGCGTTGTTCAGCAAGTCATTTGAGAACTACCTTAATCGCAAAGGCATAAAATTGACAGGTCTGACTATTGAAGCCATTTGGAATCGAAATGAGTTTTCAATTTTTCGATAAATAAGTTACTTATCGAGTGATAAGCGATTCATCCAAAGTGACGACACGTTTATCACACCCCGTTCTTATGCTGCGACATCGGAAATTCGGTTCAAAATTCCGTCTTTGACAGAATTTTCTGAAAGATCTTCTGCTTTTACCAAAAAATGGAAAACGTGTTTCGATTTCAAAGTTTCTGAAAACGTACGTTTGCCAATATCATGCGATTCTAAACAAAACTATAATAAAAAAAAATATCTCACAAAGTAGCAAGTTCGGATTTGAGAACAAACAACATTAAAAATGAGTCCTAAAATGCGACAGAAAGCTTCGCCAGGCCCGGTTACATGAATATGTTGCTTCGTTAACTTTTGCTATGTATTTACAAAACGCACAACATTCGAAGTATCATTCGAAAGCTTTTTGAACCGGTTTCTGACATAGTGTACTCGCAATTCGAAAGCTTAAAAAGACATCACTCAAAATAAAATTTAGTCGAAGGCATTTTCTGGAACATTGCGTTTTATCATTTTAGTTAGGAGCCACATATGACAGTCAGGGGTCTATGAAGTAGGCCAAATAAATAACAATATTTAAAAGTAAACAAATTAAATTTCAAATTATAAATAATCACAATTAAACAAAAAAAAATTGACCTTGAACAATGACAAGCGTCTTTTGCTATCCCCCAGTTTTATAGTAATTACTCGCGGATAGTTGGAAATGAAATATACGAATGGAGGAGGAAATTTTGCCCGGGGATATATGTTTTCCTGCGTTCTGGAGCCCAGAGAATAAACTTTTTACTTTTTGGCCGCTCCTTTCATTGGAAATAGTCTGTCGTTTCACTTTCGCTAGCGTAAACAAAAAAACAGTTGTTTCTTTTCACCATTTTGCAGAAACGGATAAAAAACAGTCCCTCATTTAGAGGGGGGTGGGAGTGTATGTATATTTTTGGGAAATGGAGGAAACTCACATATCTTCATTGTTTAAAACCAAATTGCTTATTTTCTGACCTATACATGAATTCATTTTCATTCGTAAATGCATGAAATTTGCAGTATATTCTTAACTCAGGATTGCTACGGGTCATGGCATTTTTTAGGGGAAATATCAGTATTTTCTTATAATAAAAGTCGCCTTATATGATTGTGCGATTAAGTTAGGCTATTATTTCCATAAGAAAATACTACTATTTTTCCTGAAAATTCCCTGAGCCGTGGAAACCCTGGTAAATGTATAAAATGTGTAGGTTCTACGTTCTATTCAGCATTTTCTGAAAGATGGTCTGCATTTACCGAAAAATGAAAAAACTGTTTGATTTAAATTTTTCTGACTAAGAACACCTGCCAGTTTTATGCATTTGAGAACAAAAATTAGTTCAGGAATGTGCCAGAAAATAGCCAGTTTAGATTTGATGATATCCTTAAGGCAAAACAAAATTCTAAAAAAAAAAATTCCCCCAATTAACAACGTGTAACTTCTTGACATATTTTCTAAATCATTTTTAAATGCAAAAACTATATGCTTGCAGGCAAGATTATTGAAGTGAATTGCAATCGAACAGTTTTTTCCAGTTTTCCATAAATTAATTATAAACAATTATTGTATCACGAAATCAGTTTTCTTCCTTTTCTGAGCTGTTGCGTCCGGAAATTCGGTTCAAACATACAACTTTGACAGCATTTTCTGAAAAATCTTCTGTATTTACCGAAAAAAGAAAAACTTTTTGATTAAACAATTTTTGACTAACAGTACCTGATAATTTCATGAGTTTGCAAACAAAAATGAGTTCAGGAATGTGTCAGAAAATAGCCAGCTTAAATTTGAGAACAGCCTTAAGGTGAAAAAAAAATTCCAGATGAACAACCGGAAACTTTTTTACATATATTTTTACTCATTTTTAAATGCATGTGCATGACGCTTGTAGGCATGTTTTTTTAAGTGAATCGTATTCGAACAGTATTTTCTTGTGTTTTTTGTGTAGCGAAATCAGTTTTTTTTTTCTTTTTTTAAAGATTTTTTTTTTTTTTTTTAATTAATATATATATATTTTTTTCTTTTCATTATTGTAGGCTGAATATTAAGGTTTCAGGTTTCTTTTCCTTACAAAAAAATTTGCGGTAGGTCCGCTCTCAGAAAAAGGTATACTTATATATTTACTACGATAAATTTTTTTTCTGTAAATATTTTTTACGTGGAATTCTTGAATCGTAGGGGTTTAATGGCTATCTCTATGAAATGTATGTGCATCTAGTAAGACACGATGTAACCAATTTAGATTATTTTTTACTCAAAATATCTACCATCATTTCCGTATAGCAATTGATTAACTAAGATTGCTATACGGAAATGAAATGAAATCCCCCTCTCGTGGAGATCCAGCAGTTTACAACTTTGTATTAATTTTATTTTAATCTCTAATGTCATACTCATCATTTGTATTCTAAACTATGAATTTTGAATAAACATTTCCCCTCGTGGAGAAAAGTTCCTATGCTTAACGGTTGGATCTCCAGCAGAGGGTGATTTCATTTCATTTCCGTATAAAAATCTTAGATTTGTTTAATTTGTAGACATTAGGTGATTATATAAGTCAAATATTGCTATTCGAAAATAGTGGTAGATATTTTGAATTAAAAATAAATTAGATAAATTCATAAGATTGATAAGGCGTGTGTGAATCGCTACCACTACTATAGTGAGACAATTGTTGTATGTTTTTAATCCTGTGAATAATGGAGATCTTCATTGTTTTCCACTGACTGAGGTGCATACTTAAAAGTTGGACAGGCCTGTATTATATAATCTTAAGACTAATTTATTGTTGAAATTAATTTTCTCAGATTCAGCCTCCTCAATAATCTTTACAAAGTTCACAATATTTAGAGACATTTTTTGTAACCATTATTAAAAAGGTTATATTTATCTAAGCAAAAACTAACAAAATAACAATTAATTACACAAGCACATTCAGGTTTTTGCATCATGTCACAGAAATAAATAAATAAATAGAAGAATAATATAAAGATAAAAAGTAACAGAGAAAAGGATTAATCTATATGATAAAGCAGAGTAACGCTATGGCGTCATACTGACGGTGCCAAAACAAGACTAAGAAATTTTGCTTTTAATAAATATTTTTAACTTTACAATTTTAATTTTTACCCCATCGAACAGGAGAAATAAAGTTATTTCAAGGGTAGTTTGTTTGAAAACTATCAATCAACGGGTTTTTTGTAGTTTAAAAATGATTTTAAAAATGATTTTCTAAAAAAATCTATTTTTATATGACGAAAGGTTAACACGTTTGCACTTAAAACAATATAAATAGTTCACCATTTGTTTCCAGCTAAAATTCCATAACTAAATTAAAACTTCATCAATCAATAAATAAAATAATATAATAAAACACAAATTTAACGCCAAGACATGTAATCGAACTTACGCGCTTAAACCATTGAAATTATCATAATCAAAAAGTTTTTCCTAAGTAGCGATCTTTGCGATTTCTTCGTTTATTAACCCCGGGGTTACGGCTAGTATGAAAGTTTCCGTTTAATGAATTTCAAAGCTTTATTTGAATGCATAATTGATATTTTTTATATATAAATGCTTTTGGTGTTGTTAGTATGAAGTCTAAAATACAATATTAAATATAAAGCTGTTTTGATACTCATAGGAACAATTTCATAACAATAATCCCCCCCCCCCTCCCGCACAGACACCTGTTTGCTTCAACACAGCCCGAAAGTACAGCTGATTCTCACAATGGGGCGAAATAATAAGAAAAATAATAAGTCCAATTTAGTAATTAAAAATTTTATCAAGTGTTCTGAAAAGTTTTTTAAACTTATTTTACAAAATAATAATCTTTTTCCTCATGTCTAAATTAAACTTGGAAAAAAAAAAAAAAGAAAGAAAAGAAAGGAAAGAAGGAAGGAAGGAAAAAAGATAGGAACCAAGCCTTATAAATCTGAGCAACCGCATAGTAATTTTTAATGGAATTTTCTCAAGAGAATTGTGAAATTGTGAGAAATGTTTTTATATTTGTGAATTTGCAATTATCGCTTGTTACATTCAGGCTTCTGTGTATCTATCCTTTACACAGGAGCTTTTATAAGTATAAAAAAGCTAAGTAATATGTTCTCTGACAAGTTCAATTATATTGCGTAACTTTTCAACAACGTAAAACTTTTTGATACACTTGGGGAAACATTTTTAAATGTAAAAGCATGAAACTACATACATGACTGTTGAAGTTATTTAAAATTTCAAAACGGGAACTTTGATAGTATTTTCTTGCTTAGATACGTGTTAGGTTTCCTTATAAAAACCACCACGAAAGGCACTGCCCCATCGGGCCTGTACCCCTTGTGCAGATAATCCGACGTCATAATTACACCCTTAACAGTATTTCTGTTAAATCCTTCTGAAAATTCTTCCTCTTTATCAGAAAATAAAAAAATACATTATTCGATTTCCCATTTTCTGAATAACTGTCAATTTCATGCGTTTACAAATAAATAAATAAATAAATTCAGGAACGTGTCAAAAAATAGTTTCGATTTGAGAACAGACGCAATTTTTCCGGATAAAAATTTGAAATTGCTCTATTTATTCATTATATAATGGATAGACTGTAAATAATACTTTTCTATAATTTTTGTCTTACTTTTCAAACATTTTCTAAAATTATGAGTGAATAAATAAGGACGTTTTATCCCATTAACTCACAAAATTATAACTTCAACCACTTGTTGAAGATCATTTGCCACAAATTTCGAAAGGTTATATTCTATTTATATAAACGCAAGTTTCTGTCATTAAATACGGCATTTGTTTTATTCTAAAATATTGGTTGTTAGGTAATCAACATTTCAAACGCATCTATTTTGACAGTTGTGCAAACACAATACTAACTTATAATAGTATATTTCAGAAATATTTTCGTATAACTCGTAAATCTGTTGGTTTCTGATTGTTTCTTTGCTTATGGATTTGGAAGACAAAGGAATGTTTTTCGGAATTGTGAGTTAATGTGAAATTTTACATTATATTTTGAACAACCACGGAAGTATTTTTTTTTTCTTTTAAACATGCGTTTGTGACTTTAAAACAGTTGACGAATCAAATCATTCATACAATTTCATACCGTATTTTGGAATGAGTAGAATTAGAACATTCAGTTTTAATTTTTCTTAACATTTATCTCATTAGCATTTGCAAATTTTTGTTTTCTAATCGTGATGGCAAGTTGAAATAAAAAGTCGATAAAAATGGTAACTACATGGCAATGCCAGTAATAATAATAATAATAATAATAAGGAAAATGAAAGGGATAACCAGGTTTTTTTTTTCAATTGCCCATAGAAAAAAACCCTCTTTGAGGCAAGATTGCTTTAACTTAACGGAAAAGGGTTTTGTGTCCTTTTATAATAAGACAGTGTTCTGGTGCAAAAAGAAAGCATTTTAATTGCTGAGAGGTAATCTCTTTGCAATTTGAACTCCAAATAGTTCTTAAAATATAGAATATGGCACCCTTCCGCTCATCCTTTTGGATAAACTTTATAACTTTTCTCTAATTAATTGCATTAGATAGATTTAAAACCAGAGAAATAGTTTTAATGTGGGACCAGGCCGAGAGAGAGAGAGACAGACATATAAATCCACACGCAGATCGATTAGCAGTAAAAAAAAAAAAAAAAAAAAAAAATGGTTTGATTGAGAGGTTACACATCTATAATTAATTAATTAATTAAAATTCTGTATAACTGTGTGAGAATAAATAACTTTATATTCGTTATTTAATAAAATATTTGTAAAATTCGTGTAAATATATCTAATTAAAAAGGAAATTAATGAAAAAATGCTATTTTTCCTATATTAATTTGAAATAGTCGTAGTGCATATATATATATATATATATATATATATATATATTAATACCTACAGATAAAGTTTGTTAAGAATCGACAGGTTATTTTATTCATGTTTCTTAACGCAAAACTTTCTCTAGAAGATATGAAAATTTAAAAAAATCTGTCAAGTGAAATTATGTAATTTCATTAATAGCATGCATTCTTACTATAAAGCAAAGCAACAATTTAATAATAATATATATATATATATATATTAAATCCCCCTGCACACTCAATCAAAGAAAAGAAAAAAAGTAACGAAATTGAAAGTCTAAAAAATGCTTTCGCAGTATATACACAAAAATAGAGCATAGATTTGCTTTCAGCTATTTTTCTTCTGTTGACGAATTCTTCCCACATAGTAAAAGCATGCATGTACATGTACACTATCTTCCTTTTCGAAGAAGCAATTGTAAAAACCTACTTATTCACATTAGACCGGATATCTTTATCTCTAGCCGCGTTCTCTCCCCCCCCCCCCCCCTGGGTTCTGGGAATTCGCAGCTAACACCTAAAGCTGACCTCCTGTTGGTAAATCAGGAAAAAAAGAAATGTGCAAAAATCCGTTCTCGGATCGGAAACATTTTTGGCTGAAAGTACTAGCCAGTATATTTAGTACTAATAGTTATTTTTGTATTATATTCAGTTCGTGGTATTTTCGAAGGGATTTTGTCTCAGACAATTATCAGACGATGACGTTTTAGAAAAGGATTTCGGTGACCTGATATATCAGTTCGCGGGGGTCAGGAGGTTAAATTAATATTTTCAATTTCAAAATCCCGACAATATTGCAATATAATTCATTTACTTATTTTGGTAAAAGGGAAAAAATACAAAGTAAAAATACGGATTAAACATTCTTAATATTTTTTTTAATAATTCTGTCAATTTGTTAAATTCTGAAAAAAGAAAAAAAATATATTTTTCATAAGCATGTTTCATGCTTGACTGTTGGTAGAAATATGTAGTTAACTTGTTGGTCAAAATTTCCTGACACATTTTCTAACTCATAGTTAAACGTAAAGGCATATCGTAGAAGTGACTATTGGAGCGATTTGGAATCGAATGGTGTTTTCCATTTTTTAAAATAAATAAATTACTTGTCGATTTATAAGTTATTCTAGTCACGCAGCTACAACTTTTTGCCTTTTCCGTGCTGCCGATACTGGAATTCGGTAAAAAACCTCCTACTTTGATTGTATTTTTTGAACGATCTTCTTTCTGCTTTTACCAAAAAATGGAAAACGTTTTTCGATTATGAATCATCTGCCAATTTCATGCGTTTCCTAACAAAAATTAATTCAGAGATGTGTCAGAAAGTAGCTCTTTTGGATTTGAGAACAGCCTTAATCAATATATAGATTATATACCGGGTATTTTAAAAATTTCGAAAGCTTTTCTGTTTGTAAAATTGTTTAAACAGATTTATTTTAATAAAAAAGGATTGAGAGAAGTGTATGTATATTATATTAGTATATTGATAGAAAATTCACACAAAAGAATTACGCTTTTATTCTTGATTACGAAAGGTTAACCCATTTGCACATAAAACAATATAAATAGTTCAGCATTTGTTTCAAACTCATATTAAATAACGAAATTAAAACTTTAACAAAAAATAAATAAAACGTTATATAAATAATATAAATGAAACACAAATTTTACAGACATGTAATCGAACTACGCCTTTAAAAACTGAAATTATCAGAATCAAAAAGGCTGCTATAAGTAGCGAAATCTTCTTCGGCTATTAACTCCAGGTAAGATGTCGCAAATATGAAAAAAAAAGCATCACTTTTAATAAATTTAAAAACTTTATTGGAATACATTATTGTACAGTATCGATATTGTTTATATAAAAAAGCTTTTGGTGTTGTTAGTGGACAATCTAAAAATATATATTAACTGCATGAAATCAATTAGGGATTAAAAAAAAAAAAGGGTTTTACCAATGTTCTGTGACCGCGAAGTCTGGATTCTATCAACTAGTAATAATAAAAAGTGTTTGTGGTTTTTTTAGTGATTTTCCGCATATAACGAAATTGTACGGTTTTATACACTGCTCAAAACAATTAAAGGATATTTGAAGTTTTATATAAAATAAAGATATAAACGAATTTTTTTTTGCCGAAAATAGAAGAAGAGAATCACAAATGCAAATTTTTCTGGTTTTCAAACTGTGGAGTATGCAAATTTTGAGTTCGACGTCAAAAACGTCGCTTCAGCGGCAGCGAATGAAATTTGACTTTCAACTGTATAAAAGAGAATGAAGACAAGGATGTTCGGCATTCAGTGATTGCTTTGTTTCGATGAGTACGATGTCTCAGCGAAGTCATTTGACAGATTCAGAAGCTTGGAGAATTGTTGGTAGGTTAGAAGGGGGGCCAAACTCAAGCCGAAGTAGCGCAAGCCATTGGAGTGTCACAAAGTGTCATTTCCAGGATCTGGAACCGTTTTTTGGAGAGTGGATGTGCAGGCCGAAGACCAGGGCAAGGTCGTAGACGGGCAACAACGCCCAATGAAGATCGGTATTTAGCGTTAACAGCTCGGAGACACCGAAACATGAACGCTACTCTTCTCCAACAACACCTTCGCTCGGCTACAGGCACCACGATTTCAACTCAGCCTGTCCGAAACCGGCTCCATGCTGTAGGTCTGTATGCTCGCCGACCGATGGTATGTGTTAGATTAACATCAAGGCATCGTCGCGACCGCAGGGAGTGGGCAACCGAGCATGTCAACTGGAGGAGAAATGAATGGAGCAATATTCTGTTTTCTGACGAGTCCCGTTTTTCTGTGCATCCGGATAATAGGCGTATTTTCATCTGGAGGGACCGTGGCAGTAGGAATAATCCTGCGTTCGTGCACGAAAGTGTCAGATTTGGCGGTGGAGGAGTGTTGGTGTATGGTGGCATCTCCATTGACGGGCGCACTGACCTCTACATCATTCGAGATGGAGCTCTGACTGGTCGCTGATATAGGGATGAGATCCTCAGACCTATTGTAGTCCGTTACGCTGCAGCAATCGGAGATAACTTCATTTTAATGGACGATAACTGCAGGCCACATCGTGCAAACCTGGTGGAGGATTTCCTTTTCGAGGAAGGAATCGTTCGAATGGAATGGCCAGCGTGTTCTCCAGACATGAATCCAATCGAGCACGTTTGGGACGCTCTAGGAAGACGAGTTTCTGGCCGCCAACAACCCCCACAAACTCTCCAAGAACTGGAAAGAGCTCTTCTGGAAGAGTGGGGCAGAATACCCCAACTCGTCATTAATAGCCTCATTGAGTCCATGCCTCAAAGGTGTTCAACGTTGCTGGCCGCCCGTGGAAACCATACCCCCTACTGAAAATGATTTTCTTTGAAGAAAACACCTTTTCTTATTCTTTTTTTCTCATATGCACTAATTGTGTTTTTTTCCTTTTGTACACAAATGCGCAATAAAATGCATTTTTTTCTGCCAAACATGTGTAATTTATTCTCATATAACCTACTATGTCTGTCGACCATGTATCAATCAGCTAAAAAGTTTCCCAGATACAAAATCCACCTAAAACTGCAATATCCTTTAATTGTTTTGAGCAGTGTATATCTATAAATTATTCTACAAACTGGATTTATCTGCAAATTTGTACAAATAGCTAATAGAAGTCTGGAATTTTCCTAGATTTTGTGTGTGTTTTTTTTTTCGTACTATTTCATGCGATTATTAAATATTCGAAAATCATTAAGAAAATGTATTCGATTCATCCAACCACCAGAATTTTTTTTCCAGCTGCAAGGCTGCTACCTAACAAAGGAATCAGGACTAGAAATTGTTCTCCATTCAGTTCCCTTGTTCAATCCACCTAAAGTCAGAAATTATCTCTCTTTCTCTTATCAGTAAAGCCTACTTAGTGTCTCTTATCCGTAAAGCCTACTTAGTGGAATTCGAATTGGAAACAAAAATAAAGTGAATATATCTTTCGTGAAAGTTTATTAGCAATTAAAATTAAAATATTTCCCCAAATAAACAGCCTTTTTATCTCAGTATCTATAGTTAAAATTTAAATTGCATATTACAATAAGACTGTAAATAGTTACCTTGTTTTGTCTGTTGATTTATGTACGATAAACTGAAGATATTGTTAAAGTATGTGGAATCCTTTGCTGTCGTGTAATCAGGGTCGGATGACCAAATTGCTAGAGTTGGCAATTAATTGCTTAGATGTCCATGGTCAAAGACTTTCAAACATATCTTATTTCTGAAAAGGTTTTCTCATTAACATATCATTATTAGTAGAAGTAATAATTTTGAACACAGCATTACGCTAATATTTCCTTCGATGAATGGATATTACTGTTTAATCGATAACTTTCAGTAATCTTTATAGTACTTTATATGATAAGGATTTATTTGTTGTAATATTTTCAATCTTTACTGAAACATACCCTTTAAAATGGTTCTCAATTAAATTGACGCACTGTTATATATATATATACAGTGTCTCACAAAAGTGATGGGACACTTGTGCTTTATAAAAAGAAACTGCAATAAAATAAATAAACAAACATGTGCAAAAATTTTTTGGGTGTGTTTCATATTTAAAGTTAGTAACAATTATTACATAACATACATTTTGTCAAAATATTAAAATATTAATTTAGTAAAAATACAATTGTTCAGAACGGAGCAAAAAATGGCTCACATAAGTGATGGGACACTTACTTTTCCATCAAATATTTATCCAAAAATTTTACTTTTTAAAAGGTTTTAATATTTTGTTGGATTTCCTTTTACTTTTAAAACATGATTTAATCTTTTTGGGATGGATTCGACTAATTTTTTTGTGATTTCTGGAGTGATTTTACCCTATTCTTCTTGAAGCACCGATTTTAGTTGTTGTTTTGAAGAAATGGTGTGTTTGCGAATTCTTGCCAAATATTCTCTATGGGATTTAAGTCTGGAGATTGTGGTGGTGTTTTTATTATTTCAGGACAGTTATATAGCAGCCAGAGTCTAACGTTCAGAGCAGTGTGCTTGGGGTCATTGTCCTGGTAGAATTTAAAATCGTTATGAAGGTTCAATTTTCGTGCTGAAGATTTCAAATTTTGCTTTAAAATATCAATATACTTGTACTGATCCATTATACTGTCAATAAAAACAAGATTACCAACTCCAGCGGACGACATACACCCCCATACCATAACTCCTCCTCCACCATGTTTTACTGTTGGTACCAAGTTCTGTTTGCGAAATTCTTCCCTGGGTTTTCTCCACACCAAGATTCTACCGTCAGAACCAAATATATTAAATTTACTCTCATCAGCAAATATAACTTTATTCCAGTAATCAGAATTCTTATTTATGTTGGATTTTGCGAAAGCTAGTCTGAGTTTTCTATTCTTTTCACTTACGAAGAATTTTTTCTTGGCTACTCTACCGTGATATCCAGCAGATCGAATTACCCTTCTAATAGTCTCAGGATTAACAATTATTCCATATAATGCTTGTAAATCAGCAGCAACTTTTGAAGCACTAATTCTTGGATTTTTTTTAATATTTCGAACGATAATTCGCTTTATTCCATTGGATAGCTTTGATGGTCGGCCAGGTCTTCTTTTATCCTGAATCATATGATTCTTTTTATATCGTTTAATGATATTGAAAACTATTGAACGACTCAAGTTAACTGTTTCAGCAGTTTTTCTAATAGATTTTCCACGTTCAATATGCAAATTAATAACTAATTTTCGAATTTCAGGCGAAGTTTCTTTTCGTTTAGCATTCATGGCTACACAGAGCTAAAAAACACAAAAATTCCGAAACAAACTGGAGAGAAATACTGCAGACGATTTTATAAATTATTGCCAATTGCTTTTAAGTAAATATAAAACCCCAAAAAATATTTTTATTGCTTATTTCAGACGATTTTTGTTGCATATATAATGGTGTCCCATCACTTATGTGAGCTATTTTTTGCTCCGTTCTAAACATTTGTATTTTTATTAATTAATATTTTAATATTTTGACAAAATGTATGTTATGTAATAATCTTTACTAAATTTAAGTATGAAACACACCCACAAAAAAATGTGTACATGTTTTTAAAATTTATTTGATTAGTTTCCTTTTGTAAAGCACAAGTGTCCCATCACTTATGTGAGACACTGTATATATAGCCTCTAAGATGGTTTTATCCGCCCTTGCATGCATCTTCAACCAGAGTTAGTTAAAAAGAACCATACTGAGAGAATCTATATTGTGCTTTCGATATTAAATAAATATGTTATATGAAAAAAGTGGAATGTGTTTTAATTTTATTTTAATTTAAAAATATTCCTTTAATTATATTTTTTCGCAAGTTAGATATCATCTTCTTTTAATTTTGCTGCATAAACATAAGTGAAGGGAAATGCATCACTATTGTGTAGCATTGACATGATAATATTCATTGAAATAGATGTACAGCAATGCATATCTCATAGTACACAAATTCAAAAACTGTAATAAAATTTCTAGTTTGATGCTGCATATTCATAGGAATGCAGATTATGTATGCTTCTCCATAATAAGAGTCATGACAGAAATTATTTAAATATATGTAATAAAAAGAAGCAGAATTTTGAATTTCTGTATTTATATAATAACTTTTACTGGGACACTTAATCTATTAATATCGACTTTTTAATATACTTGCCTTCTTTTACTTTTATTTCTTACGTATTCTAACTTAATTTGTAAATACTTTGATTCAAATAAAATATGGGATGTCGATGATTATAATATAACACTGTACACTAAAAAAAAGCAAGAAAAGAAAAGAAAAACAATTAAAGGAATAAAACTGACTGAAAGTTCAGAATTCAATGTTGTTTTTCTACATATGCATGGTATGGCAGATAGTACTCCAAATATTTAAACTATCTCTTCTTAGCTTCAGGCATATTTTTCTTTTTCTTTTCTAATTCATTACAGAGGGAGTAAGCAGTAATTGTCCACAGATGTGAAAAGTCGTTGGTCAATAGCATGGCATTTGAAAACATTCTTTTTGTCCTTCTCGCTTCTATAATAGTCAATATGAAAAGGGCTAGTCTTTGACTAACTTTTTACTCTGTGGTAAAGTTAGAAAACGGCACTGGGGGAATATTTTTTTCTGGAGAAAGATAGAATACTTGTTTTAATTTTTGACTTTAGAGCTCACGTTTGCAAAGATCATTTG
Source organism: Maratus michaelseni (assembly GCA_963931845.1). NCBI lineage: Eukaryota > Metazoa > Arthropoda > Arachnida > Araneae > Salticidae > Maratus > Maratus michaelseni. Next base: position 449,974,266 of record OZ007589.1, on the reverse strand, counting down.
ATTCAAACTTGTTTTAGTAACATCTTGCATTCTTACTGTGCTAAAATGCGCAGCAAAATGCGTTTGAAAAAATACACTTTTATATGTTTTTCCGCATAAAAATAGAGTTTAATATAAAAAATAGTTTCGAAAGTGCAAAATTAATATAGCTTCGAAAAATGTAAAGATTCGCAGTGACAAATTTTTATAACCAATATTGTATTTTTATTTGGTCTTAAATCACTCGCATTCATTATCGTATTTTTATGTAACCATTGTGCTACAGTAACAAAATAATTTTAATATGTTAAATTATAGGTTGTTTTATATATAAATACTTCAAATATTCAAATTCACAGTCAAACTAACTGTTTTCATTAGGTAATAAATATGATACTGACTGCAAAATCATTGTTTAATTTTTTTAAATTATTTATTTAAAAATATAAAAAGTTTAAATTTTTAAATCAATGCTGTTTTATAGGAGAAATCGGGGCGGTGTGTGGGTACTAGGAAAAAGTGCTAAGGGAAAAAAAAAGACACCGGAAGAAAATAGCTAAATAAAATCGCGCACAGCGTTAAGACTATATTGACTTTTTCATCTTAGTACAGAACCTTTAAAAGCACGGGCTGTTAGTAGTGTCATAAGAACGCGACCGGCGTCCTCTTTATGCCAACGCCATTTAAGGCTGTTCTGAAATCCAACTAGTCTACTTTATGACTTATTTTTTAATTCATTTTTGTTCGTAAACGCATGAAATTGGCAGATGTTCTGATTTATAAACTTTGTAATCGAAAGACATTTACCGTTTTTTCGTATTGACAGAAGATATTTCAGAAAATACTGTCAAAATCGGCGCTTTGAACTCAGTTTCCGACGCCGCAACATGAGAAAGAAGAAAACATGTTGTCAAGTAACACAAATTGCCTATAACTGGATAAGTAACTATTTATTAAAAAGAAAATGGAAAATTCATTTCGATTCCAAATCGCTTCAACATTCGATCCGCCAATTTTCTGCCTTTGCGTTTAAAATTGAGTCAGAAAATGTGTCAGGAAATTTTGCGTTGCTGAGTAGGTCATTTGAGAAACACCTTGAAGCCAAAATATGGAGTTTCACTAAAATCCAACTAGTCTACTTTATGACTTATTTTTTAATTCATTTTTTTTCGTAAACGCATGAAATTGGCAGATGTTCTGATTTATAAACTTTGTAATTGAAACACTTTTTCCATTTCTTGGTAAAAGCAGAAGATCTTTCAGAAAATACTGTTAATGTTGGCGTTTTGAACCTAATTTCTGATGCCGGAGCACAAGAACGAGGAAAAACATGTCATCACGTGACAGGAATCGTTTATAACTCTAAAAAGTAATTTATTTATCGAAAAGTGGAAAACTCATTTCGATTCCAATCGCTTCAATACTCAGGGCTGCCAATTTTCTGCCTTTGCGTTTAAAAATGAGTCAGAAAATGTGTCAGGAAATTTTGCGTTGCTGAGTAGGTCATTTGAGAAAAACCTTGAAGCCAAAATATAGAGTTTCAATGATGCCCTTGTTTATATAAAAGATTAAGTAAAAGGAATAAATGCCAAACTAAAAAATATATATTTGATCAAAATTAACATAACCAACTACTAGAAAAGTACTGTTTACAATTATTTTGCAGCATTAAAAAAAAAAAAAAAAAAAAAAAAAAAAAAAAAAAATACAAGTGGGTAAGTGTGATCGAAGATCGCACAAAGGGTTTCGCTTAATATTTCTTTCAAAACACTTTATCCATTCTTTAATAAATCCAAATAAATTTCATTATACTCTTTCAGTATACAGCTATTATAGTCTGTCATAATACTATCTGTCATGTGGACTAAATGTGATATTAAAAAAAAAGTTTATAAAAAATAGATATTTAAACCTATTGCGCAATCCTCTGTAATCCAGGTCCTACTGCCAAATTGCATATTTTAGAAAGTGAGAGTTTTTGTGACAGTTCTTTAAAAGTATCAACATTGATTTTAAACTATATTGTTGCTAGCAAACGCACATGTTTGGAGCTAACCTTGCCCACAGATTACGGAAGATTAGTTATTTTATATTTTACTAGCTGTTACCCGTGACTTCGTTCACGTAACATTAAAAGAAAAATAAATGCATTAATTAAGGAAAACGTTTCACCCCCGATAATTAAAAACATATGTACCTCTTTTTATAACAAACTCCGTTTTTTCGAATATCGGAGTAGGCCCGATAGCGGGCGAAGCCTGCTATTATACTCTGTCATAATAATATGTGTCATGTGGACTAAATGCGATATTTAAAAAAAATTAATTTGAAAAGTAAACATGTTGTACACCTTCAAAATGTTAAAATATGCGAATATTTTCATAATCGGGTTTTTATCACAATTCAATACGTTCCTCAAACTCATATAGTTACTATTCTCTATTACTCATATTGATACTCGCTTTGTATTATTCTCAAACATTTGAAAAATCCGCTAAACATCCAATACAACGTCAGGTTATTTTTCTTTTTAATTCTCTAATGACGTGATATTAATCTGATTTCTGTACATGTACATACTCATACTCCTTGTATTATTGAGAAATCTTTGAAAATTTCCGTCTAATTACCAATATGACGTCAATATTAATCTTTTTTTTTTCAATTGGAGAAACTTTTTATTTAATTTTCATTTTTCACGTAGAAATCTTTCAATAGAAAATTAATTATTGTAGAAAGAAATTTATTGTGGTTTTTTAATTGTTGGCAACTGATATAACGAAAATTTTTTTAATTTAATAGGAAAAGGCTGTTAGAATGTTGGTTATTTTTTTTTATCTCTATTTATTAAAATAATACGATTTTTTCAAATTTTAATATTTTGAGCTTCATAGTAGGTATTTAGCTATAAGTACACAAATTTTCATGCCTGTAAGTTATGTAGTTTCTGAGACCAGCTCTGTGACGGACAGACAACGGAGCGGGAGTAATAGGGTTTTGTGAGATGAACGAAATCTTAAAAATGAACAAAGTATATACTATACATATATATAAATAAATAATTAAATAAACTTCTTCTTTCGAACAAAATACTGAGTGATTATGTTATCTCTTTCATATGTACTTACTTATTAGGTGCGTTCGTAATTATATAAATACGTAGCACCTATAGTCGTCGCTTGGTCCGTCCATCTGTCTGTCTGTCTGTCTGTCCTCATATAACAACGCAAAAACTACCCAACCAAATGGTTTGAAATTTTAGATATATTATCTTTGCAGAAATTTGTCGAGACATTTCAAATTTTATTAAAATCGAATCAAAACTATAGGAGATATTAATAAAAATATTTATTAAGAAATGTGAATTATTTTTTAAAAAATCGGTGCTTTTTTGTTATAGGAGCTTCCGAGGTTTAATCGTCAAGCGAACGAGATATTTATTTTATGACAGAAATTAATCTGCAGACGATATCATTCATTTCACAGAATTAAAAATCAAGAAGATCTGAATATTTATATAGCTAGCTATAGCACGAACGCACCTCATTTGTCACGTTTGAAGTACAATTTCCAACTTGTTTTTATATGTGTTTGTATGTAAAATCGCAAACACATGTGGCGTATTCCATTTACTCCAGTGGTCATTTTTCAGAAAAAAAAATAATATTGAAACAGAACTAAAAAAAATGTGACAACTTGAAATACTGGTTCACGTTCAACACTGAAGGGTTTCTGAGTAGAGGCTGACACAGGTTTTAATTATATGATTATTCTGCAATTCGCACAAAATATGTCGTCGGTATTCTAAAAGTCTAAAATAATTATACTTTGGTGTTGCTTCTTAGAGTATCACAATAGTGCATTGAAAAGCTGTACTGCTGTATATTATTTCTGTTAATTGACATAATGAATAATTAAGATAAAATCTATCCTTCGATGAGAAAGGCCACATTTTACCTTTCAAATTGACATGCAAATTAAATTGTAAACTTAAAATTCTAAATTATTGAATAACTCTTGAGATTTTTACACTAAGCTACACTTTTTTCGTAAATCATGAGCAAACTTATTTTTATTGTTCCCTTCAACAGTATATTCTGAAAACTTGGTCTGTTTATACTTTCTTTATGTCTTATATTTCTAACAACTTAAAATAAATATTTTAAATAATCACTTACACGCTAAGTACTAATTCAGATTAATTTTGAAGGTGGCAGAATTTTATCAAATTACTAGTCAAATATGCATAAGAAACATACAATAGGGGAAAAAATATGGTCATGGCATAAGGAATACTAAACAAATAAGCCTTTTAAGATGGAAAAGAGTACTACCTAAAACGGAAAAAAATTCTGATTTCTAGCGATTCTGTATTATCAGGTTTTACTGTAACGAGCACGGCTTGACAAATGCGGTTACCAGGTCGCCACTGGCGACCAAGTTTTTTAATCCGGTAGTTTGCTTTAGGTGCAAAAATTGACGTAAAAAATGAGCACAATTGGCATTTTTCTCTTTAAAATGCTACTATAGTGCGCGACAAGCAGTGATCTTCCTCTTCTTTCGTACTTTTAATGGAAGAACCAAATTTAAAAGGTATTTTCCCTCTCACGCACATGAAACGGTTTTCTTTTCCGCACTAGACATTTAGCATGTCGCGTGATTAGAATGTGCGTGTAAGTTCCAATAAAACTCTAAGAAATACTGTCAATCCAGCCTCTGTGGCATCTAAAATTGGATACAATGAATGCAAAAAAATGTTTGTGTTCAGAATTAAAATTGATTAATCCATCAGATTCACTAAAATAATAATGTGTAAGGGATTAATTAATTTGAAGTAAATCCTCTATAAAACGTAATTAAATTTTAAGAATAATTAATTATTCTACTAAGATTTACTAAATTACTAAGATCTTCTAATTTACTAAGATCTAAGATTTACTAAGATCGTCTAAATTACTAAGATCTAAGATTTACTAAATTTCATATTTTCTGTGTAAACCTTCAATAAAATATCTTCTAAATTTTTATGTAAAGCTCCAGTCATCTCTTCCTTTCAAATTATAAAGATTCCATCGTTTTCAATTTGAACAAAGTAATAGAGTGGCAAAATCATAGTCATGTATAGGCACAGATTTGACCATTATATAATGATATTTTTCTTCCCCGAGGTGTGTGTGGGGGGGAAGGGGGGGGAGGGTTGGAGGGTTACTTGAAGGGTTAGGAATCTTAAAAACTTATTAGAATGAAATAATAATACTTGTGTAAACAAATAATGTGAAGAGTTTCCTGGCATTTTCGAAGTAATGTGACAAGGGTACAGATAAGGAGGTAACAGAAAAGAAAAAAAAAAGTTAAAAATTTCAGATTTTTTCCCGAGGACACCCAATTTTGACTGGTCTTTCATATTAATGGGGCAGAGGTAAGGCAATAACTGACAAAAGATAAGGTTCAATTTTCCAATTCTGAACACCGAATTTAAACAATTTACTGGAAATTTATTTAAATGCTCTATTTTTGTAAAAAGAGGGGGCATGGGATGAGTTAAAAAATTATATTCACTTTATAGAATTAACTCCGCTGCAAGGAATTTTTTTAAATGTTAAGATTTTTTATTGCCTGGTCTTTTAGCAAGTTTTCAATATGAAGAATTGAAGAAATAGAATGTAGAAATGAAGTAAAATATATTTCTGGCCATTAAAAAATATTTTATGTATATATATTATGTAGCATATATTTAGAATACGAACCATTGCATTCATACTTAATAAAACAAGACATTTTTAGGAAAGTTTTCAGCATTTAGCCAATTTATAAATAAATCTCTTAAATTTTTATGCTTCTTTCCTACCACTAAAATTTTATAGTAAATTTTTACTTATTGAATCGCCGAAATCATGTGATTCAATACGACAAAAATTTCTATTAATTTTTAGTGGTAATAAAAAAGCGTAAAAGTTGGCAGTTATGATATGTACATGATTATATAAATGTGTCGTATGAGTGTGTTTGTTTAAAATTTGTCGTACTTATAAACTTAGTATGAATGTATATAATTAGTATGAAACTAAAACTATCATTATTATTATTTTAAATTTAGAATTTGAAGAATCATATCAAATGATTGGAATCGCTTTGATATGTAAACAGTAATATTCGATTGTTTCTTTTGGGCAATACCGACATTGAACAGCAAACTTTGCATTTCTGTTAATAATGCAACCGTCTTATCGTTGTTTTTACTACTAACGAACCGCTTTACTATGTCTACGTCAAAAGTCCCCAAAGCAGCCCCGAAGTTTGAGTGAGATCTTTCAAATCAGACTCATCCGATATGTCGTTAGTGATTTCTTTAAGAAAATGCATAAATGAGACAAAATTTCGGCCGGGGACGCAAAAACGTAACGTATAACTGAGGGAAATGTACAACTCAGGTAACATATACGAGCAGGGAAGACCGAGCTATGCTCGGTCAAAATTAGCTTTGAGTTCAAATATCCTGACGCATGACCAAAATGACCCACTAATTAAATTTTCTCAAACATGTGATCTAGCCCAACAGTCTTTTCGTGCCCAAAAACCATAGGAAGCAAAATTTAGTCTAAATAGCCTGAGCCGTTTTTAAGATAAAATAGCTTGACCCATAATGACCCATGACCAAAATGACCCACTAATTGAATTTTCTCGAAAATGAGACCTAGCCCAACAGTCTTCTCGTGCTCAAAAACCATAGGAGGCAAAATTTATTCTAAATAGTCTGAGCCGTTTTTAAGATAAAATAGCTTGACCCATAATGACCCATGACCAAAATGTCTCACTAATTGAATTTTATAGAACATGTGACCTACCCCAACAGTCTACTCGTGCCCGAAAACCATAAAATGCAAAATTTAGTGTAAATAGTCTGAGCCGTTTTTAAGATAAAATAACTTGACCCATAATGACCCATGACCAAAATGACCCACTAATCGAATTTTCTCGAACACGGGACCTAGTTCAACAGTCTTCTCGTGCCCGAAAACCATAGGATGCAAAATTTAGTGTAAATAGTCTGAGCCGTTTTTTAGATAAAATTAGCTTGACACATAGGGACCCAAACACGACCCCCTAATCGAATTGTCTCGGACATGTGACCTATCCCAATGATTTTGTCATGCCCGAAACTCGTAGGTCACAAAATTAATGTGACCCGGGTTGACCCAAAAATGACCCACTAATCGGAAGTTCTCGAACATGTGACCCAGCCCAATAGTCTTCTCGTCCCCGAAAATGGTAAGATACAAATTTTAGTCAAAATCGTTTGAACCGTTTTATAGATAGACTTATCTTGACCCTGACCCTTGATGACCCAAAATGACCCACTAATCAAATTTTCTCGAACACGTGACCTAGCCCAATGGTTTTCTGGTGCCTCAAAACGGTAAGATACAAAATTTCGTCAAAATCGTTAGAGCCGTTTTTAAGATAAAATTTGCATATATATATATATATAACCACACACAAGATTTGCTCGTATTAGAATATATGATATGGAGTTCCACTATAGATAGTTTAAACAATGCTTTTCAGCGTTTCGTTCATCTTACGAAACCCCATTTATCCCACTTCGTTGTCTGTTTGTCACAGAGTCTGTTTGTCTCATTTTTCAGAAACTATATAACTTATAGTCATGAAATTTTGTATAGTTATAGCTGAATACCTAATATGAAGCTAAAAAAAAAAATCGTATTATTTTAAAATATAGAGATAAAAATCCAAAAACCTAATTCTAATCTCATTTTAATATTTAATTTAAACATTTTCGTTATAGCAGTTGCGAACAACTAAAAATCCACAATAAAATGCTTTATACAATAATCAATTTTCTATTGAAAGATTTTCACGTGAAAAATGAAAATGAAATAAAAAGTTTCACCAATTGAAAAAAAGATTAATATGATGTCATATTGGTAATTATAACGGGAAATTTCAAACATTTCTCAATAATATAAGGAGTTTGAGTATGTGTAAATATAGAAAGCAGCTTAATATGACGTCATTATAGAATTAAAAAAAAAATAATCTGACGTCTAACATTTTGAAGGTCTCTATACAGCATGTTTAATTTTGAAATTTATTTTTTTTAATATCACATTTAGTCCAGATGACAGATATTATTATGACAGAGTATAATAGCGGGCTTAGCCCGCTTTCGAACGGGTTCAGATTTTTTAAAAAACCAGAAAAATAGACCGGTAAATTTTTACTTTGTAAAAAACATGACCCTTTTTTTATGAAATTTATTTGGATTTTATATAAAAAAAAAAGGATAAAGTGTTTTGAAAGTAATATTAAACTAAACACTTTGTGCAATCTTCGATCACACTTACCCAATTGTTTTCATTCATGTGACCGTATCATCTAAGCGAAACAAAATATTATATCGCACCCTCTATGAAGCGTAAAAAGAGTGGTGATTTTTATTAATCAAGGCAAAGCGTGATTTTTAAAGATAAAAAATTGAATTTTGTTACAAACTTTTGCTACTTACCAAATTTTCTGACCGAATGCACTATTATAGAAGAATATGTGTTTTATCTATACCTTTAAATACTCGGAAGGAATTGTAGTTTACCGGTAGAAACTCTCCGAATTAAAAGATTGTTACTCAGTTGTGCGTGAGTTTAACTACTTACTCAGAATATAGTAAGTTTAACAACTTACTCAGAATATAGTATGGATTACGGCAACACTTCTTGGCATTACAGATGTTTGGTTGCGCGAATGTTTAAACTTAGATGCTGGGAACATGACCTGATTAAAGCATTTTTAAACTGGGGCGAGCCTCTGGAGCCCCTGATTTGGATTTGATATGATTTTTGATATATTTAATTAAGTCACTCTTTCGCACTCTCTATGAAGCGTAAAAAGAGTAGGGATTTTTATTAATCAAGGTAAAACGTGATTTTTAAAGATAAAAAATTGAATTTTGTTAAAAACTTTTGCTACTTACCCAATTTTTTGATCAAATGCACTATTATAGAACAATGTGTGTTTTATCTATACCTTTACATACTCGGAAGGAATTGTAGTTTAACGGTAGAAACTCTCCGAATTAAAAGATTGTTACTCAGTTGTGCGTGAGTTTAACTACTTTCTCATAATATAGTAAGTTTAACAACTTACTCAGAATATAGTATGGATTACCGACAACACTTCTTGGCATTACAGATGTTTGGTTGCGCGAATGTTTAAACTTAGATGCTGGGAACATGACCTGATTAAAGCATTTTTAAACTGGGGCGAGCCTCTGGAGCCCCTGATTTGGATTTGATATGATTTTTGATATATTTAATTAAGTCACTCTTTCGCACTCTCTATGAAGCGTAAAAAGAGTAGGGATTTTTATTAATCAAGGTAAAACGTGATTTTTAAAGATAAAAAATTTAATTTTGTTAAAAACTTTTGCTACTTACCAAATTTTCTGACCGAATGCACTATTATAGAAGAATATGTGTTTTATCTATACCTTTACATACTCGGAAGGAATTGTAGTTTACCGGTAGAAGCTCTCCGAATTAAAAGATTGTTACTCAGTTGTGCGTGAGTTTAACTACTTACTCAGAATATAGTAAGTTTAACAACTTACTCAGAATATAGTATGGATTACCGACAACACTTCTTGGCATTACAGATGTTTGGTTGCGCGAATGTTTAAACTTAGATGCTGGGAACATGACCTGATTAAAGCATTTTCAAACTGGGGCGAGCCTCTGGAGCCCCTGATTTGGATTTGATATGATTTTTGATATATTTAATTAAGTCACTCTTTCGCACTCTCTATGAAGCGTAAAAAGAGTAGGGATTTTTATTAATCAAGGTAAAACGTGATTTTTAAAGATAAAAAATTGAATTTTGTTAAAAACTTTTGCTACTTACCCAATTTTTTGATCGAATGCACTATTATAGAACAATGTGTGTTTTATCTATACCTTTACATACTCGGAAGGAATTGTAGTTTAACGGTAGAAACTCTCCGAATTAAAAGATTGTTACTCAGTTGTGCGTGAGTTTAACTACTTACTCAGAATATAGTAAGTTTAACAACTTACTCAGAATATAGTATGGATTACGGCAACACTTCTTGGCATTACAGATGTTTGGTTGCGCGAATGTTTAAACTTAGATGCTGGGAACATGACCTGATTAAAGCATTTTTAAACTGGGGCGAGCCTCTGGAGCCCCTGATTTGGATTTGATATGATTTTTGATATATTTAATTAAGTCACTCTTTCGCACTCTCTATGAAGCGTAAAAAGAGTAGGGATTTTTATTAATCAAGGTAAAACGTGATTTTTAAAGATAAAAAATTGAATTTTGTTAAAAACTTTTGCTACTTACCCAATTTTTTGATCGAATGCACTATTATAGAACAATGTGTGTTTTATCTATACCTTTACATACTCGGAAGGAATTGTAGTTTACCGGTAGAAACTCTCCGAATTAAAAGATTGTTACTCAGTTGTGCGTGAGTTTAACTACTTACTCAGAATATAGTAAGTTTAACAACTTACTCAGAATATAGTATGGATTACCGAGAACACTTCTTGGCATTACAGATGTTTGGTTGCGCGAATGTTTAAACTTAGATGCTGGGAACATGACCTGATTAAAGCATTTTTAAACTGGGGCGAGCCTCTGGAGCCCCTGATTTGGATTTGATATGATTTTTGATATATTCAATTAAGTCACTCTTTCGCACTCTCTATGAAGCGTAAAAAGAGTAGGGATTTTTATTAATCAAGGTAAAACGTGATTTTTAAAGATAAAAAATTGAATTTTGTTAAAAACTTTTGCTACTTACCAAATTTTCTGACCGAATGCACTATTATAGAAGAATATGTGTTTTATCTATACCTTTACATACTCGGAAGGAATTGTAGTTTACCGGTAGAAACTCTCCGAATTAAAAGATTGTTACTCAGTTGTGCGTGAGTTTAACTACTTACTCAGAATATAGTAAGTTTAACAACTTACTCAGAATATAGTATGGATTACCGACAACACTTCTTGGCATTACAGATGTTTGGTTGCGCGAATGTTTAAACTTAGATGCTGGGAACATGACCTGATTAAAGCATTTTTAAACTGGGGCGAGCCTCTGGAGCCCCTGATTTGGATTTGATATGATTTTTGATATATTTAATTAAGTCACTCTTTCGCACTCTCTATGAAGCGTAAAAAGAGTAGGGATTTTTATTAATCAAGGTAAAACGTGATTTTTAAAGATAAAAAATTTAATTTTGTTAAAAACTTTTGCTACTTACCCAATTTTTTGATCGAATGCACTATTATAGAACAATGTGTGTTTTATCTATACCTTTACATACTCGGAAGGAATTGTAGTTTACCGGTAGAAACTCTCCGAATTAAAAGATTGTTACTCAGTTGTGCGTGAGTTTAACTACTTACTCAGAATATAGTAAGTTTAACAACTTACTCAGAATATAGTATGGATTACCGACAACACTTCTTGGCATTACAGATGTTTGGTTGCGCGAATGTTTAAACTTAGATGCTGGGAACATGACCTGATTAAAGCATTTTCAAACTGGGGCGAGCCTCTGGAGCCCCTGATTTGGATTTGATATGATTTTTGATATATTTAATTAAGTCACTCTTTCGCACTCTCTATGAAGCGTAAAAAGAGTAGGGATTTTTATTAATCAAGGTAAAACGTGATTTTTAAAGATAAAAAATTGAATTTTGTTAAAAACTTTTGCTACTTACCCAATTTTTTGATCGAATGCACTATTATAGAACAATGTGTGTTTTATCTATACCTTTACATACTCGGAAGGAATTGTAGTTTACCGGTAGAAACTCTCCGAATTAAAAGATTGTTACTCAGTTGTGCGTAAGTTTAACTACTTACTCAGAATATAGTAAGTTTAACAACTTACTCAGAATATAGTATGGATTACCGACAACACTTCTTGGCATTACAGATATTTGTTTGCGCGAATGTTTAAACTTAGATACTGGGAATTAATCATTTCGTGCATTTTCTATCTTTATTTTTTAACATTTTTCCCATTCCCGTTCCCACTCCTATCTCACATAACTTTACTAAAGCTACCTCAGCATAGCCAAGGCTGATCTAAAATCCAAACTTGTTACTTTCAAACATATTTTTAAATTCATTTATGTTCGTAAAAATTGAAAAGTGTTCTTTATAAAAATAATTTACGTAATAAAACTCTTTATTCTATCTTTCGGAAAAATAGAAGATTTTTCATGAAATGTTATCAAAATTGGACAGTTTTTTGGACAACGCAGGAAAGGAACAAACTGACGTCCTGAGAAAACAATCGTTGGTAACTCAAGATATAATTCATTACTCGGAAAATGAGAACTCTTTGATTACACATCACTTCTCTTATAAGGTTTACAATTATAATACTTCTATGTTTAAAAACTATTAACAAAAACTATAAAAAAATGTCGCATTATTATTAATGCGATTTTTTTTAAAGGCTTGGTTTAAATGTTTAGAAAACATTGTTCTACATGATATGTAAAAATCAGCGTAGAGCAAAGCACAAATGGCTAAAAGAAATTCAGCCTACAGAGCCTACAAGACTTCATAAATGGAACCTTCCATCAATGTTCATACCAAATTGAAAGAATGGGAGTGAGAACGGCTGACCATGTAACATGCTGAATTTTCTGCTATTGTTTCTCAGGCCGTTCATTGTGAAGTTTAAATGGTTTTCGTTTCATTTTATATTTCTTTATTTTTTCGTCTCATGTATTTATCATAACGCCATGATTTTTTCGCGCATCTTTTTTTAAGTGATCTACAAGAATTTTTAAACTATTAAATCCCCTTGTTCTATGCATTAGTAATTAAACATTGAAGATAAACTCAAACAAATTTGAACGTGAAAGCTCTTTTTCTTTCTTTTCTTTTCTTTTAAATGGATTTTATAAAACAAACATCGACAATGAAAAAAATTAAATAAATTATTTTAGTGATTTTTGCATATTATCCAACTATTCAACCACTGACATGCTGCTTATTCATGCTACATATAATGCATTATGATATATACATGAGACGAAAAAATAAATAAATATAAAACGAAACGAAAACCATTTAAAACTTCACAATGAACGGCCCTGAGAAACAATAGCAGAAAATTCTGTATGTTACATGGTCAGCCGTTTCTCACTCCCATTCTTTCAATTTGGTGTGAAGATTGATGGAAGGTTCCATTTATGAAGTCTTGTAGCCTCTGTAGGCTAAATTTCTTTTAGCCATTTGTGCTTTGCTCTACGTCGATTTTTATTTTTATATATCATGTAAAACAATGATTTCTAAACATTTAAACCAATCCTTAAAAAAAAAAAAAAAAAAAAAAAAAAAAAAAAAAAAAAAAAATCGCATTAATAATGCGACATTTTTTGACATATTTTAAACATAGAAATATTATAATTGTAGACCTTATAAGAGAAGTGGTGTGTAATCAAAGAGTTCTCATTTTCCGAGTGATGAATTATATCTTGTGTTACAAACGATTGTTTTCTCAGGACGTCAGTTTTTTCCTTTCCTGCGTTGTCCAAAAAACTGTCCAATTTTGATAACATTTCATGAAAAATCTTCTATTTTTCCGAAAGATAGAATAAAGAGTTTTATTACGTTAATTCATATTATAAAGAACACTTTTCAATTTTTACGAACATAAATGAATTTAAAAATATGTTTGAAAGTAACAAGTTTGGATTTTAGATCAGCCTTGGCTATGCTGAGGTATCTTTACTGAAGTTATGTGAGATAAGAGTGGGAACGGGAATGGGAAAAATGTTAAAAAATAAAGATAGAAAATGCACGAAATGATTAATTAATCCTTAACATTTTTTAATAATTATACACAGTATGACAATTTTCCTTAACACTTCACACAAACTCAGGACTGAAAGCTACATTAATCACTAGTTTATAAGCCACTCATAAGAAAATAAATGTCTTGATATTTTTTCTTATGAAAAATATTCTTTTATTTTGGTATTCTCTGTTATATTAGGGATATTTTCAGTGCCTCATCCGTTTAAACATAAGTCACACCCTAATGTCTGATTCTGATATGTCATAAGAACAATGTAGTTCATGATACACCAAACCACGTGAGCTAAAATAGGCCAATTGGATTGTAAATTCCAACAATGATATATTTCAAGAACTAAGAATTAAATAGGTAAATGAAGGTAAAAAGAAAACAGTGTAATATATTAAAAACACTTAATAGTTTTAGAAATGCGTAGTAAACTTTTTAGATTTCATTAAAATCATTGGAAGTTGTTTATTTTGATGCCAGACATACAAAAATAATTTCGTTGGCACCCTTTAAATGATTGGTTTCAAATCTCATTTGCGTATTCTAAGTACCAAATGTTATAGTCTTGTGTCATCACAATAACATAAAAAAATGTTATGTTTTCTCTACGAATTACCTTTCTTATCAAAATAATGAACTTGAAGAAATAAGGCCAGTGTGTTTTATTTTTAATAAATCTGATTCATTGTATCTTTTAAAGTATAAAAAAAGGAAGAAATAACCTATTGTCAGATTGAGCCAGAAGGGGATGTTTAAAACAAAATAAATTTTTCTATAAATGAAATATTAGTAATTCTTACCATTAATATTAGGTCTATAAACATTTAATTTTGATAAATTAAATATATTCGACTATTTCAGATTTTATTCCGTGGAAAATTTACGCTGAGAAACTAAATAAAAATAAAATCGTTAAATAAAATCGTGAATTTTATACTTAATTTTATTATTACATTTTAAAAGCTGCATAGACAGGTATTTTTTTACTAAAAAAGTAGTTAAATAGGGAGGAAACACTTACATAGCAAACCTGATTAACTGCCAAAGCGAAACACTCCAGGGTTGTCATTATTGGAATATTGCCGCTTTATCGAGTAACCGCTGGGAAAACTCTCTGGGTTCGAGGCTGCATTTTTACACACCGCCAGATGGCGTTAAACAGATTTAAGACTTTTTATAACACACGGTGTGTATGAATAACTGCAAAATAACGCTTGTCTGAGTAACTTCGAGAAAAGTGGTGGAACGCATAGAAATATACTTCAGGAACGTCGTGGCATGCTTAAACACAGCGAGTAACCAGCAAAAGTTACTCGGGTTGAAATTGGTTACTCCGTACGTTGGTGTTTAAACCATTCAAGTTACTGACAATGGAGGGTAGGACAGTACACACACACACACAGACGGACGGCAAATTTTTTTTTCTAAAAATATGTTTTTTGGAATCTCCAGTGTCTGAAACGTGTAAATCCGTCAAAAAATTTTTTTCGATTTTCAAAACGATTACAAGACACCCTATACTACGTATGATGGGTAAGTAAAAATAGTGGACTTATGAAGTTTCTTAAATCAACATTTATGATTTTAGCATTTGATTTATGTAGATAGAATAAGAATTCTGCAATTTAATTTAAAAGAAAGGGCATTTACAATATGTTTCTTCTAAAATGTTCTTTATTATTATTATTATTATTATGTGGAGCGCGAAAAACAAGAATAAACACTTCTTCGTGTCCATACGTGCAGACAAAAATATTAAAAGGAAACAATAGCGGAGACATAGATGGAATTATATTTTGTTAAAGTATAATAATTTGTATATTAAATTCCTTAAAAGATATTCTTTGATGCATAAAAGTCGTGAAATACTCTCAACAACAAATCTACCGTGCCATATACTATTTTAGACGATAGCGGTAATAAGTTGTTTACACATCCAAATTTAACATGAAATTACATGTTAGGTATGTGTTAAAAATTTTCAATAATAATCTTTTATAAAACAAATGTTACATGCTTTTGAAATTCAGAAAATTTCATTTAATCATTCGATTAATGTTATTTCCCTTTTAAATAGATGCTATTCTTTATTTTATTTAAGATACAAACTCAAAATATAAATTTAGCATTAAATTCTTTCTTTAAACACTTTAGTATCAGACATTGGATTATATTGCATAATATTTTTTTTAAATGTTAGAGGGATTTTTCTATGTTTATTCCATAAAATTTATTTACAAAAAAATTTTAAATACTTTACAATTAATTTTGAAAAGCTGTGATGAAAAGTACACTTTATAAATATTAAATACATTTCCGTAATTATGTCATTCAAAAAGCGCTGTATTTTAAATGCAACAAAACCAATAACAGATACATTTTTTCATATTATAATATCATTCAAAAGCTGTATACATAAATAATAGAAATAGAAAATTTTCGAAATACGCAAAATTTCTCTAAATGTGCTAGTACACATACATCTGACAAATTTTGCCTCACATGAGCTATGAATATATGAAGCAATAAATGCACATATGCATTTACCCTGTACACCTATGACATTTTTATGAAAAAAAGAAAATTTGCTTTATTCTCATCATGTCAAAAATTTATGAGTCAGCAAATTCCATGTTTCTCATTTGATAAAAATTTATATTTCTGCTAAATCGACAAATAACTGTCGAAATTTTAAATGCAATAAATTTTACATAAGAATACACATTGTAAGTCTTTCCTTTTATAGGTGTCACAATTGTAGAAATTTTTTGGAGCACAAATATATATACAGTTTTAAACAAAAACTATACAATTTTAATATTTAAGTAATGCACCTGGAAATGCATACCTATTTTATTTTTGTGTGTACAATACGAACAATAGTGATTAAATATATATATATCTGAAGTCGTTTCTTTTTTTGTTTTACGCATACAAAATAAGAATTTCGTTACGGTTTTTTCCGATTTTCGAAATATGTGTACATAACAATATATTATAACCTGTATTTAAAACTAACCTTTAGTTGAAAAATTATGTTTTAAATATTTCGTAGATATTTTAATATGTTATTTATTCAAACAAAGACTTTCATGTTATTTATATTCACATTTGTAATAAATGTCGTTTTTGTATGAGATTTGTTTGAAATATCTATTCAAAATATGAGAATGTACATAAAAATGAACAGTACGCAGGAAATGTTTTTAAATAACTTAGTTATAATTTTAGTTACCTGAAAGTTTAATAATAATTTACTACAAATAACATAGTGGCTACTTGAATAATTATACCTGCAATACGTGAATATACGCATAAATGTTTTTCGAAAGAAACATTATTTTCTTTCAATATAGGATAACTAGTATATACCCTCCGTCAAAAACGACGAAATGTTGAGCTGCGTTTCATTTTCATAAGACATCATACAAACAAACAGCATGAAGATTTTGTTATGGAAAGGTTTGTAATGTAGAAAAGTACATTATAAGAAAGGCAAATGATTTCTACAAATACAAATGATGAGGATTTTTTTTTTACTCAATATTCAATTTCTGAAATAGTTCAACGATTGGACAAAACATTCAAAAAATAATAAAAAAGTAATCCATGTGCTAAAGGTTTTTAAAAAATATATTAATGAGTCTCTAAAGAGCTTGACTCACAACTCATTGTATAATTTTACATACGCAAAATTAAATGCAAATTCTGAAATGGTTTGACGAATGCACAAAACATTAAAAAATTTTTCGTTTTAAATTGTCTAAGTTAATAGTATAATAGAATTGAATTTTAATTTTTCTTGAAGAACAAAGTTTTCTAGTAATGAAGAAACAGATATATAGCAGAAAAACATAAAAAGAGACAAAAAATATTATTCTACTGCAAATAACATAGTGGCTACTTCAATAATTATAACTGCAATAAGTTAATATACCCATAAATGTTTAGCGAAAGAAACATCATTTTTTTCAAAATAGGATAATGCATCGGAATAATAAGGGATTTGATATTACAAGCAGAGATTAAACGGAGGAAAAAAAGATCCATGGACCAGAAAAAATATTGTTTAGTGTTTACTAATGGAAGTATCAAATCAGGACACAATTATCCTTTCTGTAAAAGACAAAAGAATACACATTCCTAAGATCATTAATGTAGATAAATATTTAATTTATCATTATGCTTTTCTAACTGCATGGTCGCACTTATCTTAACAATAATTTGTATTTTGTAAAAATGTATATGTATTTTTTTGTTAATTATGCATTTCAAAAAGGTTTTCTTCAATAAAGCGTAAACACGTATCTCCATTTTATCATATTCCTAAAAATCATAAAACGAAGTTGTTTACACACTTGTGTTCTTTTTTACATTTACAAAACGTGTATATCGTTACGGGTGTGTATCGTTACGTGTTTCTCCGTATATTAGACTTAAAAATATTCTGCATATTTTTAATTACAATTCCGAAAATTCTTCATTTATAACAATGATGAGATTTTAAAGGAAATAACAGCAAACTAATCTTAATAAGTGTCATTTATAAGACTCTTTTTAACACTTTCTAACATAGTTCAAAAAAGTTTATCAATTATGTTTGTCTGTATGTCGTCCGTAACTGTGTTTGTCTGTTCTAACTCGCGTAAATATACACGGATTGACATGCAATTGATATATGTTGTTGAAATTTAATACGGAATGTTTGATATTGCAAAGTAAGTGTGTCGCATTTATAGTTCGTTTACAGTTAACTAAAAATAATTCCGTTACGTTACGATCTATCGGTAAAAACCATTTGCATTGTATTTTAAGGATATTACTCTATTTCAAACATATTGAAATTGATATATATGACTGAGGTGCGCTATAAGATACTTACTACAGAATATGGTGTGCATAACATTTATCACTCATTTACAGGGATACACAAAATAATTCGGTTATAGTACTCTCTATGAAAAATACTTCCTGGAAGTGCGTTTTCAGCCGCGGTATGCGTTTTTGAATGTAACTATCTCTTTGCATATTACTTATAGTTTATAAATTTAACAGATCATATAAAGGAAAGCAGAGCTCAGGTACATTTCCGTTTATTGAAGGTTATTGCTGAAGGGAATTTTCAAATGTGCTATGCGATTCCTAATTGAACTAAATATTAGCATACTATGTGGTACATATACAAATTTACAGATCACATGCAGGGTTGCACATATGAATTCGATATTTTTTTCTAAATTTTGATGACAATTTCTGAAATTGGGTTTTCAAATGTATTATGCATTTTCCAAATTGTTTACTTAGACAATTTGGAAAATGCATAATACGTTTAAAAACACTATTTAAAAATCAAAACTTCTTCAAAAATAACAGAGTGTATGCTTCTGCTAGAATTGTATGTTTCTGCTAGAACGCAATCAATACTTATTCATGCTGCCGCCATTGGATTTAGTGGAGATTGAGGATAAAGTGGACTTCTAATATGCATAAGGCCCTTTACACACTCTACCTTTACTCTAACCTTAACAATTTACTTATTCTTAATGGTATCATACAGTGTTATTTAGTATTTTTAGCATAATTGATCACTGTTTACTCTAGTATTATATTCATTAATTCACTAGTGTTCATTTAGTACTTACGTCTATCTATTATTTATATCTACTTCAGCATCTTACAGTAACAGTATTATTACATGGTAGTCTTATTGCTCAGTATCGCATAGTAGTATTTAATATTGCTCAGTAGTATTGGTAAATTGTATTTTTGGAATTTCTATTTCAGCATTACATAGTATAATTATTGCTCAATATCACAAAGCATAATTTAGTAATGCTCAGTATAATTAGGTAAACAAATCAGCTGGGAGAGGCTAGGTGAGCGTAAGCCAAAAGGTAGGCTTCCCCGCCCGGTTTGACCTTGATTTTGTTTACTTAGACATAATCTTTCACATGATTGAATTGGGAAGTTTTGTTGCAGTATTGTGAATGTGTTTCATAATCTATGCTTGACACATGATTTTCCGTTCTCGTTTGTTTCCGTTTTTGTGTTCTAACAATATATTTATAATACAATAATTACATAATAAATACTATTTATTTTTCTTCAGATTTTTAAGGGCATTCAATAATAATAATAATAAAATCATTAGAAATATGGTATTTGAAGCACACCACAATAACTAATGAGAATGATGATGTACACATCCTCTTTAATAAAAAGGTATGTGTTGCTGACGACTGGGATTTTCGCTAATCGTTGCCACAGATTAATCTCGAAAAATAAAACATTTGAAGTTACTGAAAAAATTAATAGCTCGAAAAGTATTTGTCAGAAAATTGTTAGACAAACTGCAAGGAATGGTAAAAAAATTGGATTTTTCTTTATATAAATTTCAAATTTAATGATTATGCCATTTTTCAAATATTGAATTTCCAAAATTACCAAATTTTACAGTGGAGTACCATAGCAAAATCTTCACGCATAAAAAGATGATAACGAGTCACAAATTATAGGAGCCTTATTATTCTGTTAAAGTATAAAACTGAATTATGATGTCGCGAGTGCATGATTTTTATTTAATTCTTAACGAGTACCATATTTTTGTCCACCTCAGTAAGACATATCAATTTCCTTATATTTGAAGTATTGTAAATTGTAACTTCATTCAAACCCAATTTGAATCCAAGGGAACTGATTTTTCCCCATAGACACCATAATGTAAACCTCATAGACACCATAATTTAACACAATTATTCATTTTTTTATGTTGACCTATTCCATAATATAGTCTACAGAGAATTGGCCTAATTTGTCCTTAACAGCCCAAATTTTGTCTGACACATTAAAAATGTAATAACGCAATAGCGTTCGTATCGTTTTTAGAAATGCAGAAAGACATTCCAAGTAAAGATCCATGGGGTTTTAAAACACAAGGTCAAATTCAAAGTCAATATTTTACTTGATTAAAGGTGCGTTAAGAGAAATTGACCAGCGTAGCGGGCATAGCTTGCTCGTATCATATAAGCATTTAATTTTATATAAAGACTTTCTTATGAACGGGATATGAGTTTATAAATATAAATTTAGACAGCAGTACAATAAATGTTTCAGATTTAAAATTTGTTTTCCATAAATAAAGAAGATAGAAAGTAGAATGTCTATCACAAAATATTAAATTATCTATTCACAAATTGAATCCCCTTTAAAATAAATACATCGGAAAACATAGAGAATGTTCAACAATTTATTTTACATTGATTTGTCAGGTTATTCATTTTTGCATGGCAGTTTTATTTCCTTAAATAAATAAAATTTACTATCTTTGAAAGGAGCAATAATTATGCATTAGATCAGATCAAAGTCTAAGAGACCAATAAAAATTGATATAAATATCGGAAACATTATAAGTAACATAAAAATATTACTGGATCACTTTACATTAATTCAGTAAACGCATGTAATTTATTTTTCTTATTTTTTTTAAAGAGTGTACAAAATTAAAACAAGTATAAAATCGAATAAATGTTTCCTTCCTGACCATTTGTTTGTATGAAAAAACATCAATATATTCTACAATGAAAATATATTTAAAGAAATTTTCAAATCGCAAATATTGTTTGGATATTTTGTTTAGCAAGCTTTCTAGGTACTGAAAAATAACATTAAACAATAAATGTGTTTTTGACACAAAATGACTGATAAAATATATCAAAATTCTAAAATATATCAATTGCATTTACACACATTATGTTGAGTTTAATAATATAAATTTATTTAATAATGATTGTAATTTCTACATACAAAATGGCATTACTGCGCTCATTTTGCTCGGTCACCACAGTTAAAAATAGACATTTCAGTATAAAAAATATGATTGGTCAAGTCTTGACTGGTCATCTCTCGTACAGGACGTTCTTGTTTCTTGTCTTTGAATTCACTTGAAAAACTTTTTATCCTGATGTCGTCTGCAGAAGCAGAACGAAACGTAGATTTAACTCGTTTTCATATATGGGGTTCAATTTAGTGCTCGCGAATATCCGCGTTATACGTTTAATACATATTGTAACCAGCAACGATTTTGGATAGATACAATATGGAAAAAATGCTTAACTATGTATACGTTTAAACGTACATAAACTTATATTTGCGAGCACTAGTTCAATTAAATGTGCTTCGTTTGTATATCATTGGGCAATTTTATGATAAGTATGTTTTTTGATTACATTCTCAATATTACCATTTTATGGTGCAAGTGTCCAAATTATAATGATAAAAATATACTTTGTCTTAAAGTTCTTTTGTATATCTTTTTACAATGTTCATAGATATTTAAAAGACAGTACAAAATTTACTCTTTTTCAAGTATCTCTTTTTCAGTATCTCTTTTTCAAGTATTGTTGCATGGCAGTTTTATCCATTTAATAAATTAAATTTTCTTTCTTTGACAGAAGCACTAATTTTGCATTAGATCTGATCAAAGTCTAAGAGACCAACAAAAGCTGATATAAATATCGGAAACATTATAAGTAACTTCCAAGTATTGCCGCATCACTTTATATTAATTCAGTAAACGCATGTAATTCATTTTTCTCTTTTTTTTTAGAAAAATAAGAGTATACACAAAATTATTATTTTCTATACAAAAGTTTAAAGTTTAATATGTTAAGAGGACGTTTCATACTCGCACATCTAGAGTTTGTTTACTAAAAACACTTAGCATTTATCACCATGAAAAAAAAATATATATTGTTTGCTTTGACTTAAGTGATCTCAGATAAGTAAAGAATTAGATTTTTTTTTCTTTAATTGCAAAACAATTTATTTGGGAAATGAATTCTAATTCCATTTCATTTCTCATTTTTTAATTTTAATGGAATGTTCCGCACGATATATATACATTTATTAATTTAATATTTCCATAAATATTCATCGCTTAGTAAATCAAAAATGTTTACAATTGGATTCGATAAAAGTGGCATTATGTGAAGAACATTTTAACCAATTTATACAGAAGTAAAATTAGCTTAAATTATGTCTTACTATATAGTGACAACTTCTGGTTATAAAATCAAAAAGCAAAACAAGTAAAAAATCGCATAAGTAATATTTTTCTTTCCTGTCCATTTGTTTATATGTAAAAACATCAATATTTTCTACAATGAAAATATATTTAAAGAAAATTTCAAATTTTACATATTGCTTGGATATTTTGTTTAGTAGGCTGTTTTGTGTACGGAAAAATAATAAATATGTTTTTGACAAAAAATAACTGATAAAATATATCAAAATTCCAAAATATGTTTAATAGGTACTTCTCTATTATCCCGTCGACCACTTTTCATAAGAAAAAACTAAACGCCAAAATTGCAGTCCCATTTACTTAATGTCAGAAGCATTATACGTGTTTGTTATGTCATCAAGTCATTTTTAATTCGATATTTGCGAGTATTTTTCAATATGTTTTACTGATTTATTAGTTATTTCATTCATTAAAATATCAATTGTTTCCTTAAATTCTTATATTTTATTTATTTTGATATTCCAATGGCAACGTTCTCCCGTTTATTTGGTGTTATAGTTTGGCGATAGTTTTTTGTTATGAAAAGTGGTCGACGGGATAATAGAGAAGTACCGTTTAATAATATAAATTTATTTAATAATGATTGCAATTTCTACACACAAAATGGCATTACCGCTATCGTTTTTCTCTATCACTGCAGTTCAAAATAGACATTTCAGCATAAAAAATATGATTGGTCAATTCTTGACGGGTCATCTCTCCTACAGGATGTTCTTGTTTCTTTTCTTTGAATTCACTTGAAAAACGTTTTATTCTGATGTCGTCTGCGGATGCTTAATGAAACGTAGATTTAACTCATTTTACTTACCCATCATACGTAGTATAAGGTAAGTCTTGTAATCGTTTTGAAAATCGAAAAAAGAAAATTGACGGATTTACACGTTTCAGACACTGGAGATTCCGAAAAACATATTTTTAGGGAAAAAAATTGCCGTCCGTCTGTGTGTCTGTAAACGTTCTATCTCCGTAACAATTTGAGATAGAGACTTGAAATTTGGTATGTACTTAGTATGTAATAACGGGAAGAAGCCTATTGAATTTCAGTAACCTTGATTATCCGGAACTATTTTTTTCGGACTCTCGAAATATTCGTTCTGATAAAAGGTACATAAAAATTTTCGAAATTGTTTATTTTAAGGAGTGAATATAAAAGACAATAAAAAAAACATAAATTTTGCATAAAGCATGAAGTCGATCGGATAATGAGTTACCGAGATATTTGTAATCCTATTTTCCACACTCTTCGATTTTTCATGACCCTGTATTTCATCCAAATTTCACTTCAAAGATATATTTTAATTGGAAATTTGACGCTTCATCAGATGCAATAAACCGATAGTTAATATGATTATTTTTTTGTAGTTATAAGGATGTCTCTTTTAAGCAATTCAGTAATCAAACCTTCAAAGTTTATAACGTCATCAAGCCACGATTTTATTCGAATTGCAATCATTTTATAAGTAGTTTACACATTTTTTATTTTAATATTTTACATTATGCATATCCATAATGGGTAAGTATCACGGTGGACCCCAACTACTAGTTTGTGTATGAAGTTCAATTAAACATGCTTTGTTTGTGTACCATTGAGAAATTGTGTATGCTTTATGACTACATTCTCAAAATTAACATTTTATGGTGCAAGTGTGCAAATTATATTGATAAAAAATATACTTTGTGTTAAAGTTCTTTTGAATATCTTGTGGCAATGTTCCATAGATACTTAAAAAACGGTACAAAATTTTCTCTTTTTCAAATATTAAAGTATATCAAATATTAAAGTATTGTTGCAAGACAGTTTCATTCCATTAATTAAATGAAATTTTCTTTCTTTCAGAGAAGCACTAATTTGGCATTAGATCTGATCAAAGTCTAAGAGATCTACAAAAGTTGATATAAAAATCGGAGACATTATAAGTAACTTCCACATATTATCCCATCACTTTACATCAATTCAGTAAACGCATGTAATTCATTTTTCACACTTAAAGAAAAGAGCATACAAAAAATTATTATTTTTATACAAAAGTTTTCAGTTTAATATGTTAAGATTTCGTTTTATACCCGTACATCCAGAGTTCGTTCACTAAAAAAGCTTAGCATTTATCACCATGAAAAAAATAAAATATTGTTCAGATTTTGTTATTGATCGAAAAAATATACAAATGTATTTAACTAAATAAGTTTTTTTTTTCTTTCAAATATATATTTTATTTCTATCTAAGTATAAAGTAAAATAACACGTATTAAATTCGTAAACAAAACAGTTAGTTCTTAAATTTTTGGAAATAAAGGAATAATCATTAGCATTATAAACAGATTATTATCGCATCCAATTGTGCTGTTCGGTGATTTCTACATTGTATCGAGTATTTACGGAAAAAATACGTTTCTGTTGATTTAAGACGATTTTTTATTTATTTTATTTAAAATTCATTTATCCGTTTATAGAGAAAAACTACAAATGCGAGTAAAGACAATTAAAAATTTCCAGCCTATTACTTTTGGCGGAATATGTTAAATCTAGAACAAAACATTCTTTGAGAAATTTACTGGCAATTAACCTCATTTTAAAATATACGCCACCAAAATCTTCCTTGTTTGACAAGCGCAACATAGAAAAGAAAACTATAACAAATCCATTCTATGTTTCAAGAAGAATCTTAGAATGTAAAAAAAATGACACATGTTTGAGTTAAGCAGATTTATTTAAATCGAAAACACAATGAAAAGAAAAAAAAAGAAAGTGAGATCTTTTCTGAAATATACAATAAATGAAGGACTTAGTTTTCTTACAATTCGCAATTGCATTACGAAAAAAAAACATTGCATTATAATACGTAAGATTCGTCGTTTTTTAAATAACTAATTTAAAACTATAAGCAATATGGAAGGTGAAAACGTTTTGTTTTATTTTCTTATATTTGAATTACGTTTACAAAATGAGGATGAATGACATATTTACTAAATCTATGATACTTAATATATTTACAAATAAATAATGCATGTTTTAATGGATTCAATATTTAAAAATAATAATGTATCTTTCGGTAAGATTAGGTTATTTTAAAATAAATGATCAATTTAAAAATATATAAAATGGCAAACCGCTGTTTCGGAGCCTCTAAAACTCCATCATCAGTGCCCAATTTAAAAGATTAATTTGACACTGATGATGGAGTTTTAGAGGCTCCGAAACAGCTGTTTGCCATTTTATATATTTTTATTTGTGCTATTTTTACGTTGATCATTTATTGTAATATAAAGACACAAAGTTCAATCCACCTATTTTTAATAGATTAGGTTATTTTTATATTATTTAGTGGATATTGATATTCCGTATATCCCGGTGTATAACGAGCAACTAAGATTTGAGACAACAGATTTCAATTTTATGTATATTTTCCGTATTACTCGCACCTCATTATTCCCAAGGAATTCCTCATTTCATATATAGATGCGCAACTGCGTCTCTATCTGAAACGATACTATCAAGTCTATATACCTTCCTTAATCCCCGCAGTGTTTAGAATCCTATTCTGGTATTGGTACAATGAACAAATCACGTATGTTAGTTTTAAATTATTTAGTGAACATATGTATTCCGTATATCGTATAGCCCGGTGTATAAAGAGCAACTAAGATTTGAGACAACATTTTCCAATTTTATGTATATTTTCCGTATTACTCGCACCTCATTATTTCTAAGGAAATCTTCATTTCACATATAGATGCGCAAACGTGCCTCTATGTGAAACGATACTATTAAGTATATAATTTCCTGAATCACCACACACTGTAAAAAATGGCCAATGTTTCTTATTTTATGAAAATATGCTATAACCACGAACGAAAATATAATATGATCTTCTGAGTTATCCGAAATTTCAAATAGCATGTTACATTGTCTTTTGAATCCCCAGAAACGAATACATTTTCAAAATTTAAAGAATAATTTATAAAAACAAATTATTTTTAGCTGCCCGAATTTTTCAGAAACGTTTCCTAAGGGTTTTTATAGTGTATTAATTAGTGTCCTCAGCCTGGAATACCTGTTTTTCGAATGCTATCAATTCTAAAGTAAACATTTTCATGCTAAAACAATGTTTAACAGACAAACATGCAAAATTAACAGCGTTAATAATAACATTAAAATTAAGATTATTTCTTTACTCTTTCATGTATAAATTAACTTATGCGGCTGAAAACGTGTACTTGAGAATGGATAACATTCGAAAAACAGGTATTCCAGCCTGAGGCCACTCATTAATACACTATAAAAACCCTAAAATACATTAAACCCTTAGAAATACATTGGTCATTTTATACAGTGCAGTGTTTAGAATCATAGTCTGGTATTGGTGTAATGAACTAATCATGTAAAAGTTTCTTATTCTTTTATATAGAAATCTAAACACTTATGTTCATCATTTCTAAATTTTCATTATTTTATTTTTAGAGCTCTTGTAATTCATACGTATACATTTTGTTTTAAATGAGATTGTTTTATGTACTGAAAAATAACATTTAACAATAAATGCGTGTATAAAGTAATGCAACAGTAAAAAATTATCGAAATTTGAAAATATATTAATCAATTTACACATAGTTTAATAATTTAAATTCATTTAATAATGATTGCAATTTCCAGATACAAACTGACAACTACTATGTTCTTGCTCTATTCTTACAGCTCAAAATAGACATTTAAGCAAAAAAAATATGTATTTTTGTTTTGTTTTGTTTTTCTAAATCTTGTGACAATATTCGATATAAAAGACTTTAGAATGTAAGTTTTGGAGATATATACACATATATATAAATAAATGAGGTATTTTTACAAATATATATATATATATATATATATATATATTATATTTACCATGTATAAATAAAAATGACATGTACTAAGTTCGTAAACATAACGCCGTTAGTTCTTAATTTTTTGGAAATAAATCAATAATGATTAGCATTATAAATCGATTACCAGAAGGACCCGATCTTCAGCGCTTGATAATATTTTAAGTAAAAATAAATGATAATAAGAACAGAAAGAAATTAAATGTTTTTTAACTGTTTAAATACCAAGCTTTAAAAAAATAAATGACCTTAGAATTCCTACAAAATAGCCCAAAAGCTCGCTTTTTTTCGCCCCCCCCCCTTTTTCATTTGATAAGTAGTGGAAATGACTCTACTCCATTTATTCAAATTTCGACAGGTTTTACACCCCTCTGTTAAATATTGCTCCGGTTACTGAAAAAAATTCTTATTTTTTGTTCTGTACTGTCCAGAAATACCACATTCATCACGGAGAGAGACCACACCCTTGACAGCACCCGACCCATTTAACGGGAAGGAAAATCCTTTCAGCTATGCAGGGCTATCTTGGGTTCCAGAGCTTTGGGAGGATTTCGGACATTGCGGGATTCAAAAGGTTAAATCATAATGCAGTATCTTGAGAAAGAATAAACGTATTTATCCCACTCATACTGAAGTAAAAAAAATAATAATTGGTGATAATTATGTTTTATACTTAAAAATTAATTCTCTAATTTTCCGAACCGCAGGGTATATTTTTTATCTTCAGAACTTAAATTTCTTGATTTCTCATTTTGAATATCATTTAAAACATAATGCGAAACGTTTCATTGGTATGTTTTTATAAAGTTAGTGGGACTTCATTTGACGAAACTGACGAAAATATAAAATTTTCATCTTTCTGCTTGAAATGTATTTACATTTTCCTAGTATATTCTGACAAAGTTAGGTAAGGATCCTATAATTATAAATATGTGAAAAGTTATTTTTCTGTTGCATTTCGTTTAAATGATTTAGATAAAATATTTAAATTCCTTTTTATCAGTTTGTGTTTTTGAAGTATATCACAATGCCTTTCATGTTATTTAAAACGTCAACATATATTTCTCGATATATTTATTGAAGTTCGTTATGGTGTGTTTTATAAAAATAAGGACATGATTTTCAATAATATAACGAGTTTGATTCTAAAAATAACTTTGGCATAACTTTTTCATGAAAATAATTAACATTTGGAAATCTGATTCATAAAGTTATAAAGCTATCTTGTAAAAAGTCACGAAATAATGTTAATTTAAGGTATATAATTTAAAAGAAATTAAATTTTAATTAGTTTAAATTTTTTTATTAGATTAATTTTCTTCGTAAAAGTAATATTTATTGAAATATATATATATATATTTCAAATAAATAAATATATATATATTAATGTGTCCAAAGTCGCACTAGTACACTTATTTCAGCACAACGTCTTATCTCGACTAACATTAGAAATATTCTGATGTCATAATTTGCATTCGACAAAACACAGAAAAAATTATTTAAACACAGAATAAATTTTCTAAGTGCGAAAGAGTTAGCCAAATGCATTTTTTAGCATAATTTAACTTCCATTGATTAGTAAACAAACAAATATCCAAATGTGATTAAAGCAAAATTGGTGAAATTCTTTACAGTCCTTTTATACCTGTATGTAGAGTTTCTTGTCTAACAGCTTTTAATAATTGTACTGGAGATTTCGAAATAAAACATAAACAAGAACGAAAAATCAAGCTTCAAGCATAGATTATAAAACACTTTCCAACACATCCAGTAAACTATAAAGAAACTTCACCGTTAAATAAGGCGAAATAATATTTGTAAGTATATAGTACAATAAACATGTAGCACATTTAAAAGTCCAGTTTTAGCAATTACCTTCCATAGTATAAAATCTAGTCGGATTAACTTGTGCATCCCTGTATACGATCTATAGATTTGTATATAAAGTACATATAGCATGATAAAATTTAGTTCATTTGGAAAATTCACATTTAGCAATTTTTGCCAATCGATAAAAATGCACTCGAAATCTTTTGCACAACCCTGTATATTATATGTACAGACCACATATTCAGCTAAAATTTAATTCAGTTAAAAAACGCATAAGGCAACTTAAAACTAACTTCCAGCAATTGCTAACGATAAACAACAGTGTACCTTGTTATTTTCGTAGTCCTGTACATGAATTCATTTATATTCCACATACTTCTAAAACTCTACTAACCATATTTCAGCAGGAAAATGTGTAACTCAATTAAAAACTACCCTAAGCAATTCACTCCCATATTCCGTATTACTTACAAATTCCCTTGTGTAGTCCTGTATATGATCAACCAAATTTATTTAGCATAATTTAGTTAAACCTAAAAACGCAAATCAATGTTGAAAACGCACTTATCACGCATAGACTGTAATCATTGCACGTATACTGTAACCGGTACCTTTTGTGTGTCCTTGTAAATGAACGATAAACGCAATGCACACCTTACTTTTAAGTGAGCAATTTATAGTGCACCTACCTAATGCATATAAATTTCATTATGTTTGAAATAGTGAAACATCATTAAATTACACTGCAAACGATTTCTCCCCGTAGAACAATGTCCAACAGAATTCTTTTATTTGACCCTGTTAATGAATAATAAATGTTTTGCTTCCCATATTATACAAAAAGAATGTTTTAATGCGATTCATAATTATATAAATTTAATCATGTTTCAAATGGTGTAACATCATCAAAATGCACTTTTCTGATTGACCGTAATGTAATGGAATACTTTTGACTGACTCTGTAAGAAAACTATAAGTGCTACACGTTTAATTTTCAATAGGGTGCATGCTATAGTAAACGGCAATAACATACAAAAGTTCAGAGAATTCTGAGTATATTTACGTGAGTTAGAGCACAGGACGGACGGACAGGCAAACCTAAGTCACAAACACTTTTCAACTAGGTGGGAAAATGTTAAAAAGATTCGCTTTTAAAAAATACATCATTTAAAGCCAAAATTTATTTTCCAATACAATATTTATTTATTCAAGTCTAAATTCTATAACTTTTTTTATATTTACGTTATGTTCAGTATGACTATTAACGATTTTTCATCAGGAAGCTTTTTACTCACTGCATGATGAATTTGAATAAAAAAATTGAGTTTTTTTGCGTGCTTATTTTGTAACACAGAAAGAAAAAGTAGGATGGCTTGTAATGAATGCAGAGAAATATATTTTCATAAGAGAAAAAAATCGAATAGCAGAAAAGATTTTTTATACTGTTTCAGAAAATAGTTTAATCTCAAAGAAATAATAAGAGCATTATCACACTATTTATTTATTTTTTCTTCAAGTATCTTTTTATTTTATGCAGTGTAATATTGTAGCAAAAAAAAAAAAAAAAAAAAAAAAAAAAAAAAAAAACAATGTTTCAGTTAAGAAATTTGAACTTTAAAATGATATTTGAGACATTACGATGTCTGCACAAACATGTTTATGTTACGAAAAAAAGTCTGTCTGAAGCTTAAAATCCATATTTATACGTTTATTATTTTCTGTATTGTTTAAATTAATTGCAATAGAGCGATTTTTTAATAGGGATCATGCATATAGTAAACGGCAATAACATACAAAATTTCAGAGCATTCCGAGTATACTTACGCGAGTTAGAGAACATGACGGACGGACAAACCGAAGTCATAAACATTTTTCAACTAGGTTGGAAAATGTTAAAAAGATTCACTTTAAAAAAATACATCAGTTATAGCCAATTTTTTTTCAATAGAATATTTATTTATGTCTAAATTCTATAAACAGTTTTTTATATTTACCTATGTTTAGTATGACCATTAGCGATTGTTCATTTTTTACATATCCGAATAACTTATCAAATGTAAATTTGAGAATAAGAAGTTAACAATACTCAAGAAGAACAACATTATACATCCGTTCTATAATGAAATATTAAAAAAAGTAATCACGAAATATCTTCAATTTGACGAACTCATGAAGCTTTTTACTCCCTGCATGATGAATTCAAATAAAAAATGGATTGGATTATTTCTACGTGCATATTTTGTAACACGTAAAGAAGAAATACGATGGATTTTAATGAATTCAAAGAAATACATTTTCATAAGAGAAAAATAATCCAACAGCAGAAAAGATTCTGCTATACTATTTTAGAAAATAGTTTAATATCAAAGGAAGAATATGAGCATTATGACGCTATTTTATTATTGTTCTTTGAATGTATTTATACAGGGTGTCCATAATTAAACGACCCTACTTTAAAGTTGTCTACAGACGAAACTATTGGTCAGAAAGTTGGGAAATTTCGTGAAGGACATAAAGAAAGAATGGGAATTTGTTTAAGCGAAAACAAAATTAGTTCAAAATTTCGCCGCCAGGGGGCGTTTTTTAAATGAATTACACATTTAGCATACATTTACGATAGGTTACAAATTTTATTATAACAAAACATGTTGAATAAAACTTTTTTCGCGACATGTTTTTAGCCTTTTCCAGAAAACACTGTGGTCAACTGTGGAACATGCTATCTTTCGATTCCAGATGGTAGCTGAAAATGATGTCCGTCATGTGGAACATGTTTTTTTTTGTTGCAATAAAATATGTAAACTATCGAAAATGTATGCTAAATGTGTAATTAATAAAAAAAGTCCTCTGGTGGCGAAATTTTGAACTAATTTTTTTTTCGCTTAAACAAATTCCCATTCCTTCATTATGTCCTTCACAAAATTTCACAACTTTCTGACCAATAGTTTCGTCTGTAGACAACTTTAAAGTAGGGTCGTTTAATTATGGACACCCTGTATTTTATGCAGAGGCGTATTTTTTGTAGCAAACAAAGTAAAAAAGCAATGTTTCAGAGGGCTCAGGTAACCTTTAAAGAGTCAAAAATTCGAATTGTTTTTTATTAGCTTATAATTAAATATGATTTTTAGGAACATTTTAATACAAACCCCCATGCAAAAATTTTCTTTAGAAGAGGAATTATGTCTAAAACAGTCTGAGCTCTTTCTATATGATCAAGGGGTAGTTTGATCTTTAAAGTCAATTTTCTCAAAACAGCGATTTTGGTTATTTCGCGCACGATTTCTGACAAATGGTTGGTTAGAATTTCATGAAATTTTGATTGAATGTCTTAACCATAAGTTGATATTACGAATTTCTCTAAGTTTTTTTTCTCAGGATCATCAGGATCATCAGGATCTAATTTTATTTTTTTCACCGCAGGTCATTTTGAGAACACATTATATCTGTACTCATAAAAATTTAGCTAGTTTTAGCCATTCAAATGTGAAAAATCATGCGCGCAATGCATGCACGAATTATTCTTTCGTAAACATTGTATTATATTTTAAAATAAATTAAAAAACTTTATATAAGTGTATACATTTTTGGAGAATTTTAATTTATAAAATAAACTTTTATTAATATGTGTTTTAAGTTTTATAATTCAAAGTCAATTACCTACTGAGTTACTGTAATTTGTATAGAGGTCCCTTTTTCATGTATTTTGTGAGTTCAAAGATTACCTGACCACTTAAGAAATTTGAAACTTAAAATGATATTTGACACATTACGATGTTGAAAAAGATGCAGAAACATGTTTATGATATGAAAAAAAAAAATGTCTGAAGCTTAAAATCCACATTTATGCGTTTGTTATATTCTATAGTGTTTAAATTAATTGCAACACAGCATTTTTGGGGGGGGATAGCAAATATTGTCAACTTCTGCACCAAATTGGTTTTAACTACATTGAAAGCTCGTTGATGTAATGCATTGAAAATTAGAATGTAGGTTAGATAAAGCAGCCCTTTTTTCTCAGTTTTGTCTATGTGCAGTGTTTTAGAAAACAATTGTATAGAGCTACACTCTAAAAACGGCATTTTCAAAACTGAGTAAAAAATACTGAAATCTGAGTATGTTGCAGTGTCAAAATGGCTCCAAATCAAAATGACTCAAGTTTGAAACATGTATATACACATTTCTGAAAACATTCACGCACTCAAAAATAAAACATCATGTGCTCATATTCAAGTATGTCCATATTTCAAAAATGAGCATGAACGGACTTCTGTGGGATCATTTTTGAGTATTTCCATGCTTCAAAAATAAGTTTGAACTGATTCTAATAATTTTTGAGCATGTCCCTGTTTCAAAAATGAGTATGAACTGACCTCTATGTGCTCCGTTTTGAGTATGTCCATGTTTCAATATTCTGAGTATTTCTGATATTTCAGAATTGAAAGCATTGGGTCGTCCTATTTGAAACAAAAAGTTTCATAACAAAATAAAAACATCGATTTACTCAGATTTGAAAGTGTCATTTTTCTCAGAGTGGTACCCGCTGCTGTACTTATGGTCCGCAGTTATACGCTTTCATGTTAAAATATAGTGTTCTTACTAATAACGCATCCTATGACTGAAAAAAAAATCTGCTGATGATGAATTATAAAAAAAAAATCTAGTTTTAATGTAATTAATAGTAAAAATACCAAAGTGGAAGAATTTCTACAGATAAAGACGAGGTGATTGACAGCCAAATGTAAAAATTTTAGGAAATTAATCAATTAGTTCTTTGGCATAACGTAATGGATAACTCTAAAGCTAGCAAACCAATCACAGATCTTTACTGATTTTGTTATTAATACCTGATATCCCAGCTACACTGTATAAAATGACCAATGTTTCTTATTTTATGAAAATATGCTATAACCACGAACGAAAATATAATATAATCTTCTGAGTTATCCGAAATTTCAAATAGCATGTTACATTGTCTTTTGAATCCCCAGAAACGAATACATCTTCAAAATTTAAAGAATAATCTATAAAAACAAATTATTTTTAGCTGCCCGAATTTTTCAGAAACGTTTCCGAAGGGTTTTTATAGTGTATTAATTAGTGTCCTCAGACTAGAATACCTGTTTTTCGAATGTTATCCATTCTCAAGTACACGTTTTCAGCCACATAAGTTAATTTATACATGAAAGAGTAAATAAATAATCTTAATTTTAATGTTATTGTTAACGCTGTTAATTTTGCATGTTTGTCTGTTAAACATTTTTTTGAGCATGAAAATGTTTACTTCAGAATTGATAGCATTCGAAAAATAGGTATTCCAGCCTGAGGACACTAATTAATACACTATAAAAACCCTTCGGAAACGTTTCTGAAAAATTTGGGCAGCTAAAAATAATTTGTTTTTATAAATTATTCTTTAAATTTTGAATATGTATTCGTTTCTGGTGATTCAAAAGGCAATGTAACATGCTATTTGAAATTTCGGATAACTCAGAAGATTATATTATATTTTCGTTCGTGGTTATAGCATATTTTCATAAAATAAGAAACATCGGTCATTTTTTACAGTGTAGGTAAAGACATATTGAGGTCAGAAAAAATATATAGAGAAATATGACATATTGAATGAGAGGGTTAGTGTGAGTTGTTGATGTTAATTTTGGACACTAGATG
Source organism: Maratus michaelseni (assembly GCA_963931845.1). Lineage (NCBI taxonomy): Eukaryota > Metazoa > Arthropoda > Arachnida > Araneae > Salticidae > Maratus > Maratus michaelseni. Next base: position 449,938,971 of record OZ007589.1, on the reverse strand, counting down.
GGTGGAAATCGAAAGTTCTCGAACATGTGACCCAGCCCAATAGTCTTCTCGTGCCCGAAAATAGTCGGATACAAAATTTTGTCAAAATCGTTTGAACCGTTTTTTAGATACAATTAGCTAGACCGTGACCCAAAATGACCCAAAATGACCCACTAATCGAATTTTCTCGAACATGTGACCTAGACCAATGGTTTTCTGGTGCCCCTAAACGGTAGGATGCGAAATTTCGTCAAAATCATTAGAGCCGTTTTTAAGATAAAATTTGCATATACATATATATATATATATAACCACACACAAGATTTGCTCGTATTAGAATATATGATATACCAGCTAGGGGAAGACATATTGAGGTTAGAAAATATATAGAAAAAAATGACATATTGAAGAAGAGGGTTAGTGTGAGTTAATGATGTTAAGTTTCGTCTCTAGATGAGTAGGAATAGGTCATTTTCCATGATGAGACTACTCATTTAATAATTCAGAATAATTCAAACCACTAGTCGTAAAAAGATCAAAATGAAGCAATACGTTTGTTAAATTTTCAAATTAAAATACTCTCAAATGTAAGTTTTTTACTGTTTTTATCGCAGTAGAATTTGTTGGAAGTTTATTTCCGCTTGCATACAAATTATCGAAATACAATGTCTTGCGATAATTCAAATTCGAACTAATCATACAATCCATAAAAACTTGGCTTAGAAGTAAGTTAAAACTAGTTTGAACTTAATTCTTATCCTATTGGTAAATTCCAAATAAAAATTTAATAACTTCAATTCAAAATTTAAAAATGTTGCGACAAGCTGAGTGAATTACAACTTGCTTAAATTTTTCATTACTTACAAAATTGACAGTTATGATGTTATAAGACTGTTATCTGTCATTAATACTCTGTTTGTCAATGGATTGCTGTAAAACAGAGAATTAATAAATTGCTTTCAACATGCTAGATATACAGATGTGCAAGAAATGGAAAGTGTATGAAATTTAATAACATGTGGTCTGTTTTTTTCTTTGTTTAAGTCAACTGCAATATATTTTTAAATGTGGGAAATTTATGTTACATTAAGTGAAGAAATACATAATAAAATTCAAAAAACAAAAAAACTAGAATAATAACGGATGATCCGGAATAAGACTCTAAGTCAGATAATGATATTCCGATATTTCTTAATCATCCTAATAAGAAATCAGTACAAAGGATGACGTTAATAGTTTGAAATCTTTTATTCATGCATTGTCTTCAGAGGAAAAAAAAATACTAGGTGATGTATTCAAAAAACAAGGACAAGCTAAAAATATACAAATAAAACAAACATAAAGTCATTATTTTTTCTCAAAATATAATTTTCTCATAAAGATTTATGTTCATTATATATTTTCATTTATGCTGATTTACTTATGTTATTATATTTCTATTTACTTTTTGTTAAGACATTTTTAGGTTTATTAAAGTTCATATGCATTAATAACTTTAATTATAGGTTGCAATGTATTTTTTTCAAGTTTCTTCTACTAATGTTAAAAATGCGTTTTTGCTCTTTAAGAATAGCATGAGACGCCATTTTTATTTTACAGTGGAATAATCGATTTTTTTCTTTACGCTTACAACGAATATAAATTAACGAGTGCGATTGTATATAAAATTTTTACAACGAGATACTTTGCAATTCTTGAAGGCTTTTTCAGAAAATATTCAACAAACATACTTTTTTATGATTTTTTTCTTAGAATACATATTGAAGAGATACAATATAATAATTGGATTCAATAAGATGTTAAAGAATGTACTAACCCCCAGTTTGTTATCATTATTTTAAGCGGATTTATTTTGTATGAATTTTAAATTTCTGTTATGCAAGTATAAAAAATCTCAACACAGTTATGTAATAATGTAATATATGTAATAATAATTTAAAAAAATTGCCATTTTACCTTAATTAGTTTATTCCAAATTCTTACAATTCTATTTTTCCCCTGTCTTTTAATAATATCTTAAAGAAAAATTCTATTTTAATTTCATAACTTTAATCAACATATTCTTTTAAGTCTTATTCTAAAAATCTTAACCTGTTAAAAGCTACACTTATTTGTTAAAACCACTAATTTATTCCTTCATATTTTAAGACGTTAAAATTTTATTTCTATAGAACGCTTCTTAATATCATTTTTATTTTTATTAAAATTACCATTTGATATCCCATGATTCAGTTCGATTCCATCGTCTAACTTTTTCACTTCAAAATTATGCCGAGTATAATAAAGAGTCCCACATCCTTGCAACCCGCACATTGGTTAAATTGCCCCTGCATTGGTGAAAGAAACCTTCGCCTCGCGGAGTATAAAACGCGTTACATAACCTTGGAGCTCAGAATATTCACGTTTTTTGACTTGCTGAATAAAAACCACTTGGAAGAGAAGTGTCTTTAAATTGGTGTATATATCTAATAATTTGTAACATCTTCATACTTTTTTCTATGGCGTAGCACAGCTCAGTTATGAATTCTCAACTTAATAATTAGTGGAATTGTCTATGCTTTGTGAATTCCCAATAAATGTATTGATAATAATGCAGCTTCCTGTTATTTTTAAGGGAAAATTCCTAGTGATTTTCATAAACATCGTCTTCCATCTAGAGCCTTCGACTGCAAAACATATGTTATTCTACAAATTTATCACATACAAGAATTAATATGTTGATATAATTCCTTATGAAATGGAAAAACATTTCATATATATATATATATATATATATATATATATATATATATAGGGTGGTCCTAAAATATATGTCAAAAATGTAAAGGTAGGTAGAGTGGACCAAAATAAGCATATTTCGTTTAGGATTGTGTGTGCGGTAATGCCGCCTTGAGCCGGTAGAGAGCGCTGATGACTGCGGCGTATAAAAGCGCTTCGCGAGCTGGATTCATCATTTCCCACACGGATCTCAAACGGCATGCATCGTTTCACCAATATGGAACTTGCCGGCATGCATTTCATGTATGGGTCTGCACAAGGAAACGGATTAGGTGCTCAGAGGATGTACAGGGAGCGATTCCCGGATAGGAATCAGCCGGATCGTCGAACATTCGAGCGTCTTCATCGGAATTACGCACAAGTGGGTCGTTTTATGCTTCCAGGCATGGAGCTGGCATTGGAAGATATCGCAGAAGTCCTGCAGTGGATATCAGAATACTAAACACAGTAGAGGATAATCCTTCGACAAGCTCGAGAGCTGTATATAAGCAAATAGTGAGATTTTAACAGCTGTATGAAAGCATGTTTGATTATTAATTAGAGCATGAATTACATTTCTTTTATTTGAAATACTAGAAAGGAGAATATATTTGTAATCGATGCATAGTTTTTACAGATATATTACAACTTACAATTAAACCTTATTAAATTTCATTAATAACTATTTGAATTAAAAGCATTTTATAGTATAAAGAAATTAAACAAAATCAACTTAAGAAATTCTTTTAGTAAATTACATTCACTTGATTTTAGCAATATCTTAAATGCAATAAAGAATTTTAAACATATTTCTAACTGTAGCAATTCAAATACTTTGACCTATTTGAATCCCTGTTTCATATCTGAGGCGTGGGAAGTACATATATTTCAGAGAACAATTGAAAAGATGTACTGAAATCCTTTGAAGTCCTTTGTAAATATCAATATGCTACAAAGTATAAAACTTGTGAATTCATGTTTCTGTTTTAGCGAAGTACATTATACATTGATTTTATAGAATATTATATTAGATTAGATTAGTTAAATCATAAAAAAATAAATATAAATGTTATTTATTTAGGTTAATATATATTTTGTTACATATTTAAATCCTTTCTAGATTTATAAATGAATAAATAGAAATTTTCACGATTATACGATTATATTATGTAATGAAGTAATTTAAAATAAAATCAGTTTAAAAAAAAATCAGAATAAAATATTTTAGTTGCATTTAATGAGATATATAATTAAAGCATTTGGTTGAATATTCAAATACACATTTATGATGAAAAGTTACAAATTTTATGTATATGTGTGTGTATGTGCAAGTATACATTTTTCATTCCTTTATTAGATTTAAATCTTTAATGAATAAAACAGGATAGTAAGTAAGTTATTATTAGATTATGTTGTGTAATCATCATTCGTAGATGAAGTGTAAAGATAACTGTAAAAAGAACGATAACAGAAAACTCCAATTCGATGCCCAATTGCATTTTACAGCATGGCCCGTATAGCATTTCATATCACGGTATCGTCAGTGTGACGTCACGGCAATGTCAGTGTGACATCACATTCTTATTTTTTGAACGTCGTTGTGACATCACGCTAATTGAACATGAAGTCACAGTGACGTGTACTGGATGTTTATGGCGTTTAAAAACGCCCTCTGCACTGTTAAAAATTTGCAGCAAACTGTCCAGTCATTTGACCGTTTTTATAAAAACGGTCAAATGACTGGACAGTTTGCTGCAAATTTTTAACAGTGTGTGAACGCCTCTCTAAACACTTCTGTGACGGTTACAATGTGACTACTTTGTGAAATCACAGAGTGAGCAATTTTGAATGTTATAAGTACGCGCATGCCTCGATTAGTGGGGTTAAATGAACTCGAAAAATTGCTGCATTAATCAAGGAAAAACTGTAAAAGATCATTTTTAAAAAAGACAAATGCATTTAGATATACAATACAATAATGTATTACACTAATTCTTTACGTGTTATTGTTAAAAGAACATATTGATACATACTTTTTTATGCTTTTCCGATAAAATTTATCATATTTACATGAACTTCCATTTGCATAAATTAATGAGCTCATTTAATGTCACAATTAAGAAATATAAAAGGGAATTTTTTTTTCTGATCAATTCGACATTTCCGAAAACACACTTAAGAGGGTTTAGCTAGTTTACATAATTCACTTTATCTTAATTATTAAAAAACTTGAACCGATTGTGCTTGCTGATACAAAACAAATTTCAACTATGAAAAACTTATACGAATTAAAGAAATTGCATTCTCAAAAAAAGGAAAAAAACATAAAAGGTGCAGGCAGCAAGTTGCCAGAACAACCGTGGGATTGAAAGAGATATTTCTATAATTTGATGAAGATTATTTCTTTTGAATGGATAATTTCGGAACATTTAGAGCTTCGGTTTGCGAAGTTTTTGTATTTTGAGGAAAAGAGACATACGTAAATATACCTTTTCTAATACGAAAAAGTACTAGACAGCACAGTTGCCAGAACACCAGATAACTGCCACAATTGTGATTCGACGAAAATGCAACTTTAGATTAGACTATTTTCAGTACTTTTTACTTTATATTGTTGAGTGATTAGTATTTTTTTTCGAGGATGGACAATCAAAGTGGAAATATTCGTATTTTAACAAAATATAATCAACTGCAAAATTAGTTCAATTCACGGATTTGTTTAGAGTGTATACAATCTGTAATAAACTTTGATTATTACAAACTTATATACTTATTGCTAACTTACATATCTTATAACTTATTTAAGCATAAACTTACGAATCGTTAATTGAAAAGTTCTGGTCTTCATTTCAGGATATATTTTGCGGCTATACAAAATTTTTGATTTCAATTTAATTTTTCTTCGGATTTTCAGGAAAAATTGGCGATATTTGGCTTGAAAATGCCGCATAAATCTTTTTGTATTTTCAGCACTAACCGAAATTTTCCCCGCTCTTATTGAGGGAGCGTTTGAAGAAAATTTACCACACTAACTAAAAATCACATTAACGGAAACCGCTCAAATCAAGGGAGATCTGTATATTACTCATTCAACAACGCATTTTTTGAGCCAATGTTCATTTCTTTCATATTGATAAAAACTGATTTGGTGGTCTTTTCTTATTTACATCAAATAATATCCAACAAACAATGTTTAAGTAGAACAATTTTAAATGCTTTGTCTTTTTTTCTGTTACGTCTATGGGTATTTTAAAGCTAAAGTAGACATACAAATTATTAAATTACGGTGATTATTAAATAACAGTGATTAATGTCATAAAATTATTTTCATAAGTTGAAAAGTGTTTATGACTTCGGTTTGTCTGCCGTATGGCCCTCTGCCGTCTGTCCGTGCTCTAACTCCTGTAAATATGCTCGGATTACCCTCCAATTTTTATATGTTATTGTCGTTATCTATAGGATGTTCCCTATTTCAACTGAAGTGTGTAGCACTTATAGTTTTTTTACAGGGACACTCAAAATAATTCCGTTACATTACGGTCTATGGGGAAAAATCAGTTGCGGTTTATTTTAATGATGTTACACAATTTCAAAGACATTGTAATTGATATATATCACTAAGGTGCATTACAAGAAGCTTAATATGGAATAGAGTGTGCATAGCACTTATAGTTACTTAACAGGGACAGTCAAAAGAATTCCGTTACATTACGTCTATGGAGAAAAATCGTTTGCGGTTTAATTAAATAATGTTTCACTATTTTAAACGCATTGAAATTTATATATATCCCTAAGGTGCATTACAAGAGACTTACTACAGAATAGTGTGTGTATAGCAGTCATCGTTCATTTACAGGGACACACAAAGGAATTATCTACTGTCTGTTAAAAATAATTCCTGGTAGTGCGTTTTGTTTTAAGTTGCTGAACGCGATTTTAAATTTAACTCACTTTTTGTCTATTACTTGGTGTGTATAAATTCTGTATTTCATATACAGGGCAGCACAAAAGTTTGCGAACACATTTCCGTTTACTGACAGAAACTCCAGAAGTAGAATTTTAAACTGTGCTACGCGTTTCCAAACTTAAAATTTAACATCCTGTGTAGTATATATACAAATCTATAGGTCCTATACAGGGCTGAATAAAAGTATTCGGATAATTTTCCGAATATTGTATATGTTGAAAATTCCTGAAATTACGTTTTTAAATGTGTTATGCGTTTTCCAAATTGTTTACTTACATGTTATCTTTCAGCTTATTAAACGGTAATGATTTGTAAAATTATTTTGGAAGCGTTGGTAAGTGTTACATAATCTATGTTTGACGCATGATTTTTCGTTCTTGTTTTAAATTAAATTCCATTTTTAAGCAATTATATATATATGTATATTTTCTGTTACAAAACAACGTTTGAAACAAAGAGAAAATTAAAATCTTAAAAAAAAAAGAAGAAAAAGAAAAAGAAAGCTATGTTAACATATTGTAGATCAGAATTTTCTGTCAAATTTACAAAAGCAATATTAAATACAAATTATTAAAGTTAAAAAAAAGACGTACGGATTATTCTTGTTTGGGTAATTTTAAAGTACAATTCTGAAAATAATAGTGAACAAACTGTATCTTGTGTGTAAAAAATAATTTTAAAACAAAAATATTCATACCAGTAGAGTAAGATTAATTATCTACAATTAAACTAGTCGAAAACTTTAAAAATATATAGTCTGTACCAAAAATGGTGTAGCGACATTTTATTGCAAACATGAATATATCAAAAATAATTAAAACTCATAGGCCGTTCTTTTAAAACACAAAATTTGGTCTCTGTTAATATTTTATATTCGCAGCTATATCATAATTACGGGAAGAGGCATTTTAAAGTTTTATTTGATAACACTTAAATTTGACATTATGCAAAAAATATTATAGTTTAATTATCTTCTGTATTAAGTTTAAATTTGTTTAATATTTGAACGTAAACTGAATTCAGAAGTTATTTTCCATCTGAAATTTATCTCTTAGTGTTTGAGATTTTATCAAATATTTCAAAATGTGTAAAAAAATAAATACTGAAACTTTTAAAAACGATAATATGCATAATTCATATTGTTGCAAATAAAAATATAAAACTGTAAGTAACTCGGCATTTTTTTTATTATTTTGTAGCAGTAAAATATTAATTAAATAAATAAATATTTATTATGCAGTAAAACAAAAAAATCAATTTAGTTTAATCTATCGTAGAGATATCTCATGCGTTAGAAATGTTATGAGTAATTGATTGTCATTTTAATAAAATGATACTTTATTTTTAGAAACATAAATTTAAATGCAAATATTGTATGGATTATTATTCACCCCAATAACGTTTTAAGTTAATGTTGACGCCACATAGTCAACATCAATTCGTTTGCTTACATTGGAAATTTAAAATACTTTTCTACAAATTTACAAATATAGACTTGAAAATAAATCATGATTTACATACTTTTTATTTGTTAGATTAGAAATAAATAAAATTCATAGTTGTTTCAAATGCTATAGTATTTTTTTGGACTCGTATAATTTCTTTTTTTTTCAACATAAACCCAAATTTTATTTACATAGAAGAATAAGATGACCAACACATATACTTTGTATTAATAAATCATTTGCAATAAAAATTTCAGAATTTCTAGATTGTAGTTCGTGTTTCTAAACATAGGTTTACACTTAATAAGCTATACGTAAACAACCAATCTTAGGGTAAAAACCTTTAACTTTGGGTTTATTCTATGTCAAAATACGTATTTTTGTCGATTATAATTTTCATATATATATATCATCATCATCATCATCAACCGTTTTCAATCCACTGCTGGATGTAGGTCTATACTGTGGAATCCGGATGTTGGGTAAACGGATGCATAGCTGTAGCGTCACAGGATGGAAGTATATATAAGAAGGCATAACGAACGCTGGAATGCAACGAAGGTATGGCAAAAGGTAGAAATTCAAATACAACAATTTTCAAAGCACAGTCATTTATTATAGCAGTTGACTCGGTGACAGGGTTCGTTAAACAGGCAATAATCACTGAAGAGGTGGCGTACAAATTAAGTTAATACTGATACAGTCGAGGTAAGAGTGATACAAATTGTTTCGAACATAATTTGCACTTTTTTATTTTTGGCGTGCGGTTTTCGTTATCAGTCGCCAACATATACAATGAATTTGGCGGTAATCATGCAAAGGAACAAAGTATTTTGGAGAGTTAAGGGAGTAATTTTGAAAATGACAGACCGGCAGAAGATTCGTGGAAAGAGAGGGTTGTACAAATTTTTGTAATTACATGAAGTGCCAATCGAGCGAGGATTATTAACATTGAATGCATGAACGTTAAAATTTAGACAAAACTAAGTGCTAAATTTAGATGTTCCCAGCTAGAAAATGTTTGCACTTTTTTTGCAAAAAAGTTTCAACTGTGTACAATTTGTGCAAAAAAAGTGAATATTTTTGAATATTTCAAAAAGTGTACACTTTGTGTGCACATTATATGCATTTTTTATGCATACAAAAAAGTGCATATTTTTTGTTTTCAAAAACTGTGCAAATTTTTTGCATAAAATAACTGCTTGTTCCGTGTTCGCAAAAAGTGTGCATTTTTTATGCACAAAAGTCTTTACTTTTTATAGATGTAAAAATTTCTATATTCCAAGTTTTGATTATTTCTATGCATAATGGTGCCAATTCAAATCTGTAAATTTTTTCAAAAGTGCATGTATTTCCTATGAGAATACAATATTACCTAAGAAGAAACACTTCAACGTCACAGATCCGTGCCCCACTTCCAGCAATATTTTCCTCCCTCACCCCCTCGAGGGATGTGAAGGTGGGGCTGGGGGGGGGATAAAACATATTTCACACTTTCTGTTCTTCTATGACCTGCAATTTGACTAATAATATAAGATTAAATTCTTTTTCAACATTTTTTAATAATAATTCAATGGGGGGAGGGGGGGTAACACCCTCATTGAATTGGACGTATGTACATATGTATATATTATATAGATATTATAAAGAAAAATACAGCTTTAAAACACATATTTTACTGTACATTATTATTTTTTTTTTATAATTTTTTTTCAAAAAAAAAAAAAAAACTTGTTAAAATTTTAAGTTTTTAAAAATTACAAACTTAAATGAGGAATATCTCAAAATTTTCTTCTCGGTAAATTTTCAAAAATTTTATTATTTTTTTTTTTTTTAATTTTTAAGATTTGAAATTTTATAATTTTACCCCTCTCAAATGCACAGTTGGGGTATTCTACATCTCCCAGAGACAGTGAAAATGATCTAAATTACATAAAGCATATATTCTAAAACTAATTAAATAAAATTCGAACTGCTAATTTTTTGAACAGTGTGACAGGCCGACAGGAGTGGAGGATATATTAGTTTCCATCTGTGCGTGCGCGGTGCCTTTCCTTCTGTTGTCGAGATACATGAGGCAAGCGTAAACAAGAATTGTATATACAAGATTCTAGCCCAATTTTTCTCGCCTGATGTTGTCTATTTTACAGAAAAAAAGGTAAATTATTCAATTTTATGTTGTAATGTTCTCTAAAAAACATTGTAAATGAACGTTTGTTTGGAATAAAACCACCCTAATCCTAGTTATAAATGTTAGGCTTAAACGCTACGGCTTTTGGGGAAAAAAAATCTTTTAGCTGCTTTTAGCGGTAGTGCTTTTATCAATTTTCACAGTAACTTGTGATTTTCAGTTTAACTATAGCAGGGGTCATACAGACGCCTTACACTACTTAGAAACTCCATAGAAATTAAAAAGTTTCCAAGGAGTACTTAAACTCCTTAAATAAACAAAACAAAATACTTCTTAAATTATCACAAAGTATAATTTAGCGTTCAACAATGATTAAAGAAAGTAAAATAAGTCTTCCCATGTTTATAAAAATGAAGTTCAAGTAATTACTGTCCTTCTAAGAAAAAAAAAATCAAATTGTGTTTTTGTTTTGTTTGTACATACCCGTAAGTTTTCCCTTCAAAATTTGGTTTTTAAAATCTATCTGCATGTGATGTATGATGAGTATTTGAGAATTGACTGTCCTCTGTATCTGTAATATATGACTAAAGCTAAGATACTTGTTTTTATTTTACTTTAAAGTTAATATGTTTAAAAGAAAGCTATGAACAATATTAATATGATTATTTATTGAACTTCAACATGGGGTACAGTGGACCACCCACTCCTGGGCACAGTGGTCCACAATCCACTCTGCTCCTGTAATGCAGAATGTTCAAAATATTTAATAATTGCTTATTTTCTATAAAGAAAGATTGTTTTAAAGTAGATTTAACTGTAAAATAAAGTAAACAAATAAAAATAACAATTTATTTAACATAGTAAGAAATATTTTGTTTTGTATTTACTGCCTTTGATAAATATAACTGTAGTCTAATTGTTGATGATTTTATTCAAGTAAGATTTATGAGACGCAAATTGAATGGAAATCAGTTTATTTCTTCTGAAACTGTAGATGAATCTGCTGTTGATGTCAATGATTTCATAATGTTGCTCTCAGACCCAAAATTATTTCTTGAAAATTCCAGGCTCAATCTTACTCATAAGTACTTAAGAATTTAATTTGCAAATTTTAATGTGAGCGGATTTTTTTGTACTTAAGTAATAACTTCAACTAAATTGCAATTGTTCCTGTATTAATCTGTTATTATTTTCAAAATATAATTTTTTTGTTTTTGCTTCAAAATTTATATTACTATGTTATTTTGTGGGTGAAGGGGCAACAAAAAATAATTAGATTAATGAAAAATAGATTTATATTGTATTTTAGATAATACCTAATAGTGGTCCACTGTACCACGGTGGGTGGACCACTGTACCACGGTGGGTGGACCACTGTACCCCGCTTCCGGGGTACACTGGTCCACTTCACAAGTGTATATAATTTTTTTTTTTTTTTTTTTTTGAAAAATGTATTGAAAACTATGTTGTGAGAAAATTATGATGGATGTAAGAAGGTTTAAGGAATATTCAAAAATATTTTCATACAGATCGGTCAGTCTGTTAAAGAGAAAAAAAATGTTAACTGGAAAAGTGGTCCACTGTGTACCGGTCTCCCCTACATAAAGTTTAGAACAGAAGCAGTATCTTATTAGTTATTCGAGCTTTTTATTAATCTTTCAATCAAGCGGTCTTGGAAACCAAAACCACTCACAGTATGTATGCAACAGTTTTTGTGACAGCAATTAAGGGTTAAACTGCATAAAGTAATAAAGGAACAGCTTTGTGATTAACCTGCTGTGTGCCATCTTGTTTTTTAAATCAAGACATATTTGTTTTGTTTCTCATTTCCTTTCATCCATATTTACTTATTATAAACACATTATTTAATTTTATTGGCTAATTTATTTATATTTAATAATATAAGTTAAAATGTTTTGATTTAAAAAATGAGATTTCTGACCTTGAGCGATAAATCAAAACATTTGTTTAGTTTCTGACATAATCAATAGGGTGGGTCGAAATCATTTCTATTACCACTGCAGAGGCAGTCAAAATTTTGAAAAAAACTGCAAAAATTTCAATTTTTCATTTTTTCTAGAGTTTTTAACTTTTATTATATGTCTAGAATTAAATAAATTTACATTATAGCTTGTAATAACTTATAAATGTGTAGTAATTTTGATCATGAGCATTGCGAACCAGGGGCGAGAGAGGCCTGCCCCCCCCCCTAAATTTGAGAGAAAGGGGTTTTTTGAAGTGATTTTCCGGAACGTTTTAGAGATTTTTTGTTGGGAGGGGGGAGAAAAAGTGAAAATTGAGGGGGAATTTATGTAAGATTTCTTCCTACTAAAAAAATCCCTAAATTTACCATAAAATCGCAAAAATTTCTTCAAAAACTCCTTTTTTCCAAAATTTAAGAGGGGCGCGCCCCTCTTGCCCTTGGTTGGCAATCCCCATCATCAAAATTACTAGACATTTATTAGTTATTATTAGACATAATGTAAATTTTTTTAATAGTAGACATATAATATGAATTTGAAAAAAAGTAAAAAACGGAAAATTGAAATTTTTGCCGTTTTTTTTCAAAATTTTGGCTGCCTCTGTGGCGGTAATAGAAATAATTTCACCATAATGACATTTTATTGGAACATTACTAACATCTTGATGTAGCTTTTGCATTCTATTAGAAATTGTATTGCTATGGTTGGATAATTTAATTTAAAAAAAAAAAAAAATGTGTTTTTTTTTAAAACTTTGCCCTCTTTGCGGCGGTAAAAGATATTTAAAAGATATTAACCATTTGGTGTAATATTTTGTGAATTTATTCCTTATTACCAATGGCAACTTTTCCGCACTATTACGTTTCGATTATATAAATTTCGGTTTTTTCGACCCACCCTAATAACCAAGTTAAATCAAAACATTTTAACTTCTATTATTAAATATAAATAAATGATTCAATAAAATTAAATAATGTGTTTATAATAAGTAAATGTGGATGAATATTATTTTGGAATTATTAATTGAAAGTAAACTAAAAAATTATTTAAAATATATAAAATATGCTTTGATTTTGTTTGTCAAAATTTGTTGGGGGGGGGGGGGAGGAACTCTACTGCAGGAACCCTCATTCAATTCCAAAACTAGCTCTTTTTTTTTGGTTCACAAGAGGTAAACATACTTTTTGAAGCCCCCCCCCCTTAATTTTATTGACTAATTTATTTATATTTAATAATGAAAGTAAAAATATTTTGATTTAAAAAATGAGATTTCTGACCTTGAGTGATAAATCAAAACATTTGTTTAGCTTCTGACATAATCAATCGGGTCGAAATCATTTCTATTACCGCTGCAGCGGCAGTCAAAATTTTGAAAAAAAAACGGCAAAAATTTCAATTTTTCGTTTTTAATTTTTATTATGTGTCTAGAATTAAATAAATTTACATTATAGCTTGTAATAACTTATAAATGTGTAGTAATTTTGATCATGAGCATTGCGAACCAGGGGCGAGAGAGGCCCGTCCCCCCCCTAAATTTGAGAGAAAGGGGTTTTTTGAAGTGATTTTCCGGAACGTTTTAGAGATTTTTTGTTGGGAGGGGGGAGAAAAAGTGAAAATTGAGGGGGAATTTATGTAAGATTTCTTCCTACTAAAAAAATCCTTAAATTTACCATAAAATCGCAAAAATTTCTTCAAAAGGACCTTTTTTCCAAAATTTAAGAGGGGCGGGCCCCTCTCGCCCTTGGTTGGCAATCCCCATCATCAAAATTACTAGACATTTATTAGTTATTACTAGACATAATGTAAATTTTTTTAATAGTAGACATATAATATGAATTTGAAAAAAAGTAAAAAACGGAAAATTGAAATTTTTGCCGTTTTTTTTCAAAATTTTGGCTGCCTCTGTGGCGGTAATAGAAATAATTTCACCATAATGACATTTTATTGGAACATTACTAACATCTTGATGTAGCTTTTGCATTCTATTAGAAATTGTATTGGTATGGTTGGATAATTTAATTAAAAAAAAAAAAGTGATTTTTTTTAAACTTTGCCCTCTTTGCGGCGGTAAAAGATATTTAAAAGATAATAACCATTTGGTGTAATATTTTGTGAATTTATTCCTTATTACCAATGGCAACTTTTCCACACTATTACGTTTCGATTATATAAATTTCGGTTTTTTCGACCCACCCTAATAACCAAGTTAAATCAAAACATTTTAACTTCTATTATTAAATATAAATAAATGATTCAATAAAATTAAATAATGTGTTTATAATAAGTAAATGTGGATGAATATTATTTTGGAATTATTAATTGAAAGTAAACTAAAAAATTATTTAAAATATATAAAATATGCTTTGATTTTGTTTGTCAAAATTAGTTTTGGGGGGGGGGGGGGAGGAACTCTACTGCAGGAACCCTCATTCAATTCCAGAACTAGCTCTTTTTTTTTTGGTTCACAAGAGGTAAACATACTTTTTGAAGCCCCCCCCCCTTAATTTTATTGACTTAATTTATTTATATTTAATAATGAAAGTAAAAATATTTTGATTTAAAAAATGAGATTTCTGACCTTGAGTGATAAATCAAAACATTTGTTTAGTTTCTGACATAATCAATCGGGTCGAAATCATTTCTATTACCGCTGCAGGGGCGGTCAAAATTTTGAAAAAAAAACGGCAAAAATTTCAATTTTTCGTTTTTTATTTTTATTATGTGTCTAGAATTAAATAAATTTACATTATAGCTTGTAATAACTTATAAATGTGTAGTAATTTTGATCATGAGCATTGCGAACCAGGGGCGAGAGAGTCCCGTCCCCCCCCCTAAATTTGAGAGAAAGGGGTTTTTTGAAGTGATTTTCCGGAACGTTTTAGAGATTTTTTGTTGGGAGGGGGGAGAAAAAGTGAAAATTGAGGGGGAATTTATGTAAGATTTCTTCCTACTAAAAAAATCCTTAAATTTACCATAAAATCGCAAAAATTTCTTCAAAAAGACCTTTTTTCCAAAATTTAAGAGGGGCGGGCCCCTCTCGCCCTTGGTTGGCAATCCCCATCATCAAAATTACTAGACATTTATTAGTTATTACTAGACATAATGTAAATTTTTTTAATAGTAGACATATAATATGAATTTGAAAAAAAGTAAAAAACGGAAAATTGAAATTTTTGCCGTTTTTTTTCAAAATTTTGGCTGCCTCTGTGGCGGTAATAGAAATAATTTCACCATAATGACATTTTATTGGAACATTACTAACATCTTGATGTAGCTTTTGCATTCTATTAGAAATTGTATTGGTATGGTTGGATAATTTAATTAAAAAAAAAAAAGCGATTTCTTTTAAACTTTGCCCTCTTTGCGGCGGTAAAAGATATTTAAAAGATATTAACCATTTGGTGTAATATTTTGTGAATTTATTCCTTATTACCAATGGCAACTTTTCCGCACTATTACGTTTCGATTATATAAATTTCGGTTTTTTCGACCCACCCTAATAACCAAGTTAAATCAAAACATTTTAACTTCTATTATTAAATATAAATAAATGATTCAATAAAATTAAATAATGTGTTTATAATAAGTAAATGTGGATGAATATTATTTTGGAATTATTAATTGAAAGTAAACTAAAAAATTATTTAAAAAATATATAAAATATGCTTTGATTTTGTTTGTCAAAATTTGTTGGGGGGGGGGGGGGGGAGGAACTCTACTGCAGGAACCCTCATTCAATTCCAAAACTAGCTCTTTTTTTTTTTGGTTCACAGGAGGTAAACATACTTTTTGAAGCCCCCCCCCTTAATTTTATTGACTAATTTATTTATATTTAATAATGAAAGTAAAAATATTTTGATTTAAAAAATGAGGTTTCTGACCTTGAGTGATAAATCAAAACATTTGTTTAGTTTCTGACATAATCAATCGGGTCGAAATCATTTCTATTACCGCTGCAGGGGCAGTCAAAATTTTGAAAAAAAACCGGCAAAAATTTCAATTTTTCGTTTTTAAAGTTTTTAATTTTTATTATATTTCTAGAATTAAATAAATTTACATTATAGCTTGTAATAACTTATAAATGTGTAGTAATTTTGATCATGAGCATTGCGAACCAGGGGCGAGAGAGTCCCGTCCCCCCCCCCCTCCTAAATTTGAGAGAGAGGGGTTTTTTGAAGTGATTTTCCGGAACGTTTTAGAGATTTTTTGTTGGGAGTGGGGAGAAAAAGTGAAAATTGAGGGGGAATTTATGTAAGAGGTCGCCCCTACTAAAAAAATCCTTAAATTTACCATAAAATCGCAAAAATTTCTTCAAAAAGCCCTTTTTTCCAAAATTTAAGAGGGGCGGGCCCCTCTCGCCCTTGGTTGGCAATCTCGATCATCAAAATTACTAGACATTTATTAGGTATTACTAGATATAATGTAAATTTTTTTAATAGTAGACATATAATATGAATTTGAAAAAAAGTAAAAAACGGAAAATTGAAATTTTTGCCTTTTTTAAAAAAAATTTTGGCTGCCCCTGCGGCGGTAATAGAAATATTTTCACCATAATGACATTTTATTGGAACATTACTAACATCTTGATGTAGCTTTTGCATTCTATTAGAAATTGTATTGGTATAGTTGGATAATTTAATAATAAAAAAAAAAAATGTGTTTTTTTTTTAAACTTTGCCCTCTTTACAGCGGTAAAAGATATTTAAAAGATATTAACCATTTGGTGTAATATTTTGTGAATTTATTCCTTATTACCAATGGCAACTTTTCCGCACTATTACGTTTCGATTATATAAATTTCGGTTTTTTCGACCCACCCTAATAACCAAGTTAAATCAAAACATTTTAACTTCTATTATTAAATATAAATAAATGATTCAATAAAATTAAATAATGTGTTTATAATAAGTAAATGTGGATGAATATTATTTTGGAATTATTAATTGAAAGTAAACTAAAAAATTATTTAAAAAATATATAAAATATGCTTTGATTTTGTTTGTCAAAATTTGTTGGGGGGGGGGGGGGAGGAACTCTACTGCAGGAACCCTCATTCAATTCCAAAACTAGCTCTTTTTTTTTTGGTTCACAGGAGGTAAACATACTTTTTGAAGCCCCCCCCTTAATTTTATTGACTAATTTATTTATATTTAATAATGAAATTAAAAATATTTTGATTTAAAAAATGAGATTTCTGACCTTGAGTGATAAATCAAAACATTTGTTTAGTTTCTGACATAATCAATCGGGTCGAAATCATTTCTATTACCGCTGCAGGGGCGGTCAAAATTTTGAAAAAAAAACGGCAAAAATTTCAATTTTTCGTTTTTTATTTTTATTATGTGTCTAGAATTAAATAAATTTACATTATAGCTTGTAATAACTTATAAATGTGTAGTAATTTTGATCATGAGCATTGCGAACCAGGGGCGAGAGAGTCCCGTCCCCCCCCCCCTAAATTTGAGAGAAAGGGGTTTTTTGAAGTGATTTTCCGGAACGTTTTAGAGATTTTTTGTTGGGAGGGGGGAGAAAAAGTGAAAATTGAGGGGGAATTTATGTAAGATTTCTTCCTACTAAAAAAATCCTTAAATTTACCATAAAATCGCAAAAATTTCTTCAAAAAGACCTTTTTTCCAAAATTTAAGAGGGGCGGGCCCCTCTCGCCCTTGGTTGGCAATCCCCATCATCAAAATTACTAGACATTTATTAGTTATTACTAGACATAATGTAAATTTTTTTAATAGTAGACATATAATATGAATTTGAAAAAAAGTAAAAAACGGAAAATTGAAATTTTTGCCGTTTTTTTTCAAAATTTTGGCTGCCTCTGTGGCGGTAATAGAAATAATTTCACCATAATGACATTTTATTGGAACATTACTAACATCTTGATGTAGCTTTTGCATTCTATTAGAAATTGTATTGGTATGGTTGGATAATTTAATTAAAAAAAAAAAAGCGATTTCTTTTAAACTTTGCCCTCTTTGCGGCGGTAAAAGATATTTAAAAGATATTAACCACTTGGTGTAATATTTTGTGAATTTATTCCTTATTACCAATGGCAACTTTTCCGCACTATTACGTTTCGATTATATAAATTTCGGTTTTTTCGACCCACCCTAATAACCAAGTTAAATCAAAACATTTTAACTTCTATTATTAAATATAAATAAATGATTCAATAAAATTAAATAATGTGTTTATAATAAGTAAATGTGGATGAATATTATTTTGGAATTATTAATTGAAAGTAAACTAAAAAATTATTTAAAAAATATATAAAATATGCTTTGATTTTGTTTGTCAAAATTTGTTGGGGGGGGGGGGGGGGAGGAACTCTACTGCAGGAACCCTCATTCAATTCCAAAACTAGCTCTTTTTTTTTTTGGTTCACAGGAGGTAAACATACTTTTTGAAGCCCCCCCCCTTAATTTTATTGACTAATTTATTTATATTTAATAATGAAAGTAAAAATATTTTGATTTAAAAAATGAGGTTTCTGACCTTGAGTGATAAATCAAAACATTTGTTTAGTTTCTGACATAATCAATCGGGTCGAAATCATTTCTATTACCGCTGCAGGGGCAGTCAAAATTTTGAAAAAAAACCGGCAAAAATTTCAATTTTTCGTTTTTAAAGTTTTTAATTTTTATTATATTTCTAGAATTAAATAAATTTACATTATAGCTTGTAATAACTTATAAATGTGTAGTAATTTTGATCATGAGCATTGCGAACCAGGGGCGAGAGAGTCCCGTCCCCCCCCCCCCTCCTAAATTTGAGAGAGAGGGGTTTTTTGAAGTGATTTTCCGGAACGTTTTAGAGATTTTTTGTTGGGAGTGGGGAGAAAAAGTGAAAATTGAGGGGGAATTTATGTAAGAGGTCGCCCCTACTAAAAAAATCCTTAAATTTACCATAAAATCGCAAAAATTTCTTCAAAAAGCCCTTTTTTCCAAAATTTAAGAGGGGCGGGCCCCTCTCGCCCTTGGTTGGCAATCTCGATCATCAAAATTACTAGACATTTATTAGGTATTACTAGATATAATGTAAATTTTTTTAATAGTAGACATATAATATGAATTTGAAAAAAAGTAAAAAACGGAAAATTGAAATTTTTGCCTTTTTTAAAAAAAATTTTGGCTGCCCCTGCGGCGGTAATAGAAATATTTTCACCATAATGACATTTTATTGGAACATTACTAACATCTTGATGTAGCTTTTGCATTCTATTAGAAATTGTATTGGTATAGTTGGATAATTTAATAAAAAAAAAAAAAAATGTGTTTTTTTTTTAAACTTTGCCCTCTTTACAGCGGTAAAAGATATTTAAAAGATATTAACCATTTGGTGTAATATTTTGTGAATTTATTCCTTATTACCAATGGCAACTTTTCCGCACTATTACGTTTCGATTATATAAATTTCGGTTTTTTCGACCCACCCTAATAACCAAGTTAAATCAAAACATTTTAACTTCTATTATTAAATATAAATAAATTATTCAATAAAATTAAATAATGTGTTTATAATAAGTAAATGTGGATGAATATTATTTTGGAGTTATTAATTGAAAGTAAACTAAAAAATTATTTAAAATATATAAAAATATGCTTTGATTTTGTTTGTCAAAATTTGTTGGGGGGGGGGGGAACTCCACTGCAGGAACCCTCATTCAAGGCCAAAATTCTGTTTTTGTTCACAGGAGGTAAACATACTTTTTGATCCCCTTCCCCTCTTCCTCCTCCACAAAGTAAATAATAGCCAACTTATTTTAATCATAAAGTACATAATATTTAACTATGTAATCAACTTTGTCAAGTATTTATTTGATAAAACCTCTGAAACCGGAATCTAAAGGAATATTAAAAAATATCGCAGTATATGGATTTCCTTCTTGGGATGTATAATTGTTGATACATATGTTTTAGCATATTAGTTAGTAATCTGTAACTTTTAAAATGTAATTACGAAAATTTTAAAAGCTTATAAAGTAAATTTAAATTACTATAAACTAAGGATGCACTGAATAGCGATTTTGGCCGAATACTGAATATTCAGCCCACAAGTATACCGAATATTCGGCTGGCCTAATATTTTTATATTTCAGACTAAAGTATTAAAAGTTAAATTATAAAACAATTTTACATAATATTTAACACAGATACTGCCATTTTATGAACCAGACCTTTTTACAAGAAGCCTTTACAGAAAAAAACAAACTGTGCTTTAGCTTTGAGTTATAACTTAAAAAGAGTATAGTCTTAAAACTTTTTAAATTAATTTAGTTAAACTTTGATTAATTAAACTTTGTAGCTTCTTCTGTGAATTAAAATAAATTTATAAAATGTTCTTATATTCAGTTATAAGCCATTTTGTATTGGGTTGTTATTGATTTTCTTCTCTTCCAGAGTGGAAGCTTAGCTGCTAGTAAAATGTGGTTGAACAGAGACTTGTTGATACATCTCATGTAAGTATTATTTTATAATTTAATAAATCTTATTACATTATATTTTATTACAGTGTCCAGTTTAATTATGCAGTTTAGGAATTTTGTTATCTTCTTGATATCTTGCGACCCTCACAATTACGATTATGCCAAGGTTGCAGCTATGTAGATATGCCATTAATGGACACCTCCTTCCCAATGTTTTTGGTTTAAAAAAATAACCAATTAATATTTTGCTTTTTTTTTTCATCTCATAACTCCCCATTGCATGTTTTACAATCTGGAGTATTGTTGACACTCTAAAAAATCCTGAATTTCGTCGATCGACCGTGTAAAAATCCTGAATTTCGTCGATCGACCGCGTAAAAATCCTGAATTTCGTAGATCGAACGCATAAAAATCCTTAATTTCGTAGATCGAACGCGTAAAAATCCTTAATTTTGTAGATTGAACTTGTAAAAATCATGAATTTCATTGATCGAACGCGTAAAAATAATGAAATTCCTTGACCGGGCATGTAAAAATAATTAATTTTATTAACTGAGCATGAAAAATCATGTATTTTATCGACCGAACGAGTAAAAATAATGAAATTCGTTGACCGGGCGTGTAAAAATAATTAATTTTATCAACCGAGCATGTAAAAATCATGTATTTTATCGACCGAACGAGTAAAACTAATGAAATTCGTTGACCGGGCGTGTAAAAATAATTAATTTTATCGACTGAGCGTGAAAAAATCATGAATTTTATCGACCGAGTGTGAAAAAATCATGAATTTTATCGACCGAGTGTGAAAAAATCCTGAATTTTATCGACCGAGTGTGAAAAAATCCTGAATTTTATCGACCAAGCGTGTAAAAATCATGAATTTTATCAACCGAGCATGTAAAAATTATGAATTTTATCGACCGAGCATGTAAAAATCAGGAATTTTTATTGACCAAGCATGTAAAAATAATGAAATTCATTGACCAGGTGTGTAAAAATAATTAATTTTATCAACCGAGCGTGTAAAAATCATGTATTTTATCGACCGAACGCATAAAAATAATGAAATTTGTTGACCAGGCGTGTAAAAAAAAATAATTTTATCAACTGAGCATGTAAAAATCATGTATTTTATCGATCGAACGTCTAAAAATCATGAATTTCATCGATTGAATGCGTAAAAATCATGAATTTTATCGATTGCTGTGTAAAAAATCATGAATTTTGTTGATTATGCACAGAAAATCGTAAATTTCTTGGAACGGGCACATAAAAGCCATGAATTTCTTCGAACGGGTACATAAAAATTACGAATTTCGTCGAATGGATGCTGAAAAATCGCAAAATTTAGGGAAAAAGGGCAATCAGGAAATCCTGCATTTGGCCAGTTTTTAAAGTTTAATCGATGAATGGCGACTGGCGAGTGCTTATTTTCACCTTTACCCTGAAAGCTGCACATTATCTTCCATTATGTTTGTTTAGAAACACTCAGTTTTGAAAAAGAAAACAATGTTCACGATCTTACATTTATACATTATTAGCTCTTATGAATGTCATCATTAAAGTTAATTTTCTTAGTTGTTACTTTTCAAACAGGAAATACATAAATGTACAAGTAATCTCTCTTATTTGAATATAATTCTACTTATTAATTTTCCGGGATATCTTTATTTATTAACAGTTAAAAATAAAATTTAACTAAATTTTTTGAAAATATTTTTAAAAGCCTGTTTGGTTCAGGGTTGGCTTGATTTTGCCCAACCCGAAAAAACCCGGGTGGGTTTTTTCGAAAAAACCCACTTGAAAAAAACCCAAGTGGGTTTTATCAAAATCTTTATTTAAAATTCCACTTATCTAACTAATAATAAATATATCAATTTAAACCAAACATAATATACATTTTATGTGTCACAGATATAGTTTTCAGAAAATTCTAAATGGGCATAATTGCTGTATCTGAAACAAACTTGGAAAATTCACAGAGAAAATAATTATCTTAAAAAAAATACATGTAAAATTATATAAACAATTAAAAATCAGGATTATTTGTCAATATGACGAAAACAGTGGGGGGTTCAATCAATTCTTAAAAATTAGAGGCACAGGTATTTTAGTATGATTCAAAATATATTAAGCATAAAACTAAATTAAGTTGAACAAAACATAAAGGGTAGATCATTGATTCATTTCACTTTCTTTAGTGAAATAGTATTATAGTGCAGCACAACCCACCATAATAATGAATCTCTTCTGCATAGCTAAGAACATTCATTATCAGATGCAAGATTAAGATAGTGATAGTAGTTTTTTTTTTTTTTTTTTTTTGGGGGGGGGGGGATTCTAATTTTCTGAAAACTTATTGTATTTTAATAGAAATTTGGTAAGCTGCCTAATTTATTATTATTTGAATTTGCTGAAAATTTAAACACAATCGGATAGTTAAAAGTTTTATTATTTTTTTTTTTAATAAGTAAGGAAAAGAAAAAAGTATCGTTTAGTTCTTGGTTTAATTATTATTATTTCTATTTGCAGTTTAAAACTTTAATTAAATCTCAGTCATCAGCAGCCAGCTGGGGAAAAGAAAATTGACCTGATAAAAATCCATCAATAAAACAAAAGAAAGATACACTGGAGTGGTGTATTTTTTTCATTTTCCAATTAAAGTATTGATGATCCAAACAAATTCAATTATAAAATATTCTTACGTAAATATAGTATTTAAAATATAATGTAATATAAAGTTCTTTGTTAAATAATTCTTTAAAAATAATGATTTCTTATTCTTGAGATAGTTCTATTGTTTATACCTCCCCCCCCTCCTTATCTAATTTCGCCAAAAGCAGAAGGATGGGCGATCGCAGACTATGACACAACATGCAGCTATTCTGTGCTATTGAGATGCACCCCCCCCCCTTTCCCCCCTCCCATACATCTGGAAGATTTAGGAATTTAAGCTTACAATTTAGATGGTTTAAAAGTGAATTCATCCCCCCCCCCTAGTAGGACAATAATTCCAAACATTTGATAAAATTCTACTACATAAGAAAATTTTAATAAAACAAAAGTAAATGATTCACTGTTTAAATCTAATTTTTATCTATAAAAGAGAAATAAACAAAATTTTAGACTATTAATTTAATTATTTTGACTTTAAAAAATTTCTTTCAATTCAGTCATAAAATGTCTTTAAAATCATTACAAATTTTTAAACTATTTTTAATATTGAATAAAAATTCTAAATAATTATAATTAAATAATATATTAAATAAAAATTCTAAATAATTATAATTAAATAATATATTAAATAAAAATTATTAAAGTATTAACATTTATTTTTTAAAACTTCATCCCATTAATTATATAGTTGTTACAAAACAAACAAACAAAGAACGGCAAGAAGAAAAATCCTCAAAACCCTGAAAAACTCCCGAAAACCCCAAAAACCCACTGGGTTGGGGTTTTTCTGAAAAAACCCGGGTTTTTGCCAACCCTGGTGGTTGGGCCATATATAAAGATATTCAGCAAAACTGAATAGTTTGATATTTGGTTAGGCCGAGTGCGACCTATTTTCAGCCTAATTAAATATTTGTAGTATGGCCAAATACATACCAAATATTCTGTGCATCACTAGTTGTAATTTTCCAACTGGACAAAAAATGTCCGGGCCAAGAATTTGAATAATTGTGTTAAAATTAATCTAGAGTAAATTTCTAGTTTGAGATTTGGAAAATGTTGTTCAAAATGTTTTTGAAAATGACCCGGAGTGAGTCAAAACATGTCTAACAACCTAATAAAAGTTATATTTGTATTATGTTGTTAATTTACATCTTAGCATTTAAAAGAAATACAATATGCAGTTGTTGCATCTGTTTTTTTTTTATGGGGGGGGGTAGGTATGAGAGGAAAAAGCCAAATATTAAAAAATATGTAGAAGATACAAAAAGAAGCTACTGGGGGAAAACGAGCCGGGCGCTTTTACAATATCATTATCTAAAACGGACAGGGTGCATCGGCAGGTTTAAAGGAAAAGGGCAGGGTGCAGCACCCTTTGAAAAACATCAAATGAGAACACTATGTAAAAATAATCTTTTATTTAAAAATTAATTGAAAATCAAATTTTTCGTTCACATTCACACACAAGCATTTTTTTTTTTAAAATACTGTTCAAGCTTCCTAAATTTTATATATTTCTTCTGACAACTACTTCTTCCCTTCCCCCCCTTTCCTCTAGCGACTCTGAATATAAATTGGCTGAGCAAAAATCACAAAACATAAACAAAATTCACATCACATAAAAAAAATCTAATTAAAATTTTGGATTTTTTTTTTTTTTATGGTCCTTCCTATTATGCAACTTTATTAAAAATTTCTCAGCTCTGCACCCAACAGTCTGAACCTTTGAGGTTAATATAGATACATAGTTACACACATGCATTTTTAATAGTATAGATAGTAAATTTCAAGTTTGAGATTTGAGAAATTGTTTATATGAACAACATTTTCCAGTTTGTCCATATATTACACATGAAAATAAGTGAATTTTAACTATAATTTTTTCCTGTAGAAAAACAAACTACTTAATAAAATCTAATATTGAATTCTTATATTTATGTAATGTCTGTAAAGTAGTTCAGTTTGCATATTTTTGCATGATTTATTTATTTATTTATTTATTTATTATTATTTTTTTTATACAGGAAACAAACAGGATACAGCTTGAAATTGGTGTGATAAAAGTAAATCATCCGAAGATACACCTCCACAATGTGACTGTCAGACTGTCAGAATTTATTTTGTTTAAATCTAAAAGCAAGAAAATTTAAGTCCGGAACATTTACTGTATACATTACATTACCGGAACAGAGTACCATTAGTTTATTATTTATGTTGTGATTTCAAATAAATGCAGCAGCTGTACTGCAATGGTCATTTTTTTGTGTGTGCTGTGGTTTCTTTCACATTTTCCCAACAGCAGCTAGATTTTAGCAGTCGTCTATCAAAGCTCTTTGCAATCAGAAAAATGATTGCATCCAGTTGCAACAATCAAAATTTTCAATGACTGGATTGGAAGTGAAATGATGAGAAAAAGCTGATCGCACTTGTGTCAATAAACAAAAATAAGTAAAGTTGATTTTTTTTTTTAATGCCTTTTTCTAAGTTCAAATACATTAGTTAAAACATTTTCAACTAATAACTATAGAATTTAGTGCAGCTCTTTTCAAGTAAGTGTAATAATTTTCTCTTATTGGGTTTTAACAATATTGGACATGTTTTTTACTGTATGCAGTGTTATATTTAATTATAGAATTTATATATTTAAATTTAAGCTTATTATCTTTTTCCGCATGTTGGTGAAGTTGTACCATGTCTGATAAAATTATTGTTCATAATCCTATGTATAATTATGCATCTTTCCAAAACTGGGTTTATTATACATTGATAGCTGTAAATTTCATAGTAAGCTGAATCTTGATTTAAATATATGCTTAAAATGTTCGGTATGCAAAAAATCTACTTGAAGAAATGCACAAAATCTGAGGTGCCATATACGCTCAGATTTTGTGCACTTTATATTTTACACATTTTTTGCATGCCAAAAATATCCTAAATTGTGCATTTTTTATGCATAATCAGAGTCTCTGATTATGCATAAAAAATGCACAATTTAGGAATTATTTGGTATGCAAAAAATGTGTAAAATAAAAAGTGCACAAAATCTGAGCGTATTTGGCACCTCTGATTGTGCATAAAAACTGCAAAATTTAGGGATTATTTCGTATGCAGAAAAAGTGCAAAAAAAAAAAAGTGCACAAAATCTGAGCGTATTTGGCACCTCTGATTATGCACTTTTTGTGCAGAATTCAGTTTGCACTTTTTTTGCAGAATTCAGTTTGCACTTTTTATACACAAGTAGAGGTGCCAAATACGCTCGGATTTTGTGCACTTTTTTTTTGCACTTTTTTTGCAAACTTTTTCTAGCTGGGTTGGTTGCATATGAGAACTGAAAATTCGTTAGGAAAATGACGGCGTAGGAGGAAGTACAAAGAAAGCATATATTTCTTTTTCTTTATTTATTCGCAAATGCCGGCTGGTGTGAAAAGGAAGAGAAAAATGCAGTATGGGTGAATACATATTTCTTTTATTTCTGCAGGCTGGGAAATGAAACTGACATGACAAGAAAAATGCGTAATATAAATTAAGTGAAACCGCACTGAATAAAAAAGATATTAAAATTTAATAAACAAAAATGGAGAAGGGTAGAATAAAGTTATTTTACTGTTAATAAAAATAGGAAAAGTTACACAAAGTAAATAATTTTGAAACAACAAAGGGGGGAGGATTAATTTTAAAGAATAAGAGGATATGTAATGAGAAACGTCATTACATATCTCACCCCGCGAACGAGAATGAAATTCAATCCTTACCTAATAGCGCGAGAAAATACCGTGTCTCTTTGCATGAAAATATAAAAAAATACAATAATACAGTAATAAAAATGTGAAAATGCAAAACAAACCTGTAATGAATCAACATGCAATACAGGCATCATAAGCATCATAACTATTTTGACCATCAAAATTTTAACCTCTGTATAATAATCTTTTTTTTTATAGTTGCAACTTTTTATTTAACGAGGTTTTCTTTTTAACATGGATATCCTTTCTTTAATCATCCGGTACCGGGAAATTTATAACAGTCCTTTTTTTTTTAATTATGAAAGAAGAATAAAATCCGAAATATGTGCAGAGAGTTTTTTTTTTTTTAAATTGAAGTAAAATAAAACCAAAATCGAAAACTTAGCCTTTTTTTGATAAATACTATCGAAATGCATATGCGCGATCACCAAAAAGTATGTATTGTGCCAGATTACTTCATTAAAATTCAACCAAAATAAGATAAAGTCACAAAATATTTATGCTGGGTTCTAAGTATATCTTTTTAAGGTAAAGGCAAAAACTATAATTTCACAAGAATACAAAAAAAAATATCTATATATAGAAATGCAAATAATTTCTGTTCTTATAAACGTACTTACCGTCACCATGACTATTACACACAAACATCCTATCTGTACTCTTCAATTTTTTGATAAACATCAAAATTATGCAAAACATATTTAGATACAGTATAGAACAGATCTTCAGTATCTTTGATTATATTGGAGGTAAAAAAAAAATGTAAAAAAAAAATAATAACTAATTGAGGAGTTCTCAAAAAAAAAATGAAGGAGTACAAGAAAAAAAATAATAACTAATTGTTACACGATACAAACCTTTGAGGGAAAAAAATATTTATGTTATTTCCTATAAATGTAAGTTAAATTTGCAAAAAGGCAACACAAAAAAATTAATATATATCTGTATAGGATATTGTAAACTATTAACAATATCACAAAAAAATAGTATTTTTAATAATATAAAAATTAAGAAAAGAAGAAAAAAAAGGTGATTTAAATATCCTGTTAAAATATAAACCAAATATTGATAATGGTTAAAATCTTGAGCATGAAAAGAGAAGTTTAGGGAAACAATGCATAATTATTAGAACGCAACATTTTAATTAGAAATTGGAAAAAGTAACTTCTCCGTTTATGCTCTAAAAATCCCAAATATTTTCTACCTTGTTAAATTAGGATCCACAATTTTTTTTATTTATTTATTTATTTATTTATTTATTTATTTATTTTTTTTTTTTTTTTTGCACGCTATTATTTATTATCTATTTATTTATTATTTTTGTTATGAGAGAAAAAAATTGTATTTGGAGACACAAAGTGCCTCATTTTTGTTATTGTTTTCGATATTCCTATGATTTATCTATACTTTCACAACTGTGTTACTTTCTTTGTTGATTTATTTCATTCAGTGATACTAATATGTTCGTTTCATTCAACAGTTAGTATCATCCTGAGAAATTAGGATCCTAGAAGAACACAAACTTTGGAGGAGAAAATCTTTGCAGGTACAAAATTCACTTGCACACACAAGCACACAAATTACGTAGTTAAAGGAGAACAAAATATACCCCAATATTTCGTATACAAACACTTTGAAGGTAGTTTCTGTTTTCCTATTTATATAAACTGCTGTCGAACACATTCCGCGCGTACCAGTTGTCACATATCACTCATATGATTTAAAATCACACATATCACTGAAAAATCACTTAAGAAATTGTAAATATTCTTTCACAAAGCCACACACATTGAAGTTAGAGAGACCGGCAAATTGGATCAACTATTGGGCCTGCAATATTCCCAAAACGAAGAGCGCGGAGCAAATTTTCGACGCACAGGGGAGGGAGCGGGAGCGGGAATAGGCCCGAGCGAAGAACCGGGCGAGCGATTTCTTTTTTTTTTTTTTTTTAATATTCCACATCAATAAGGAAGGCACACTGTTTGTTGTGATTCTTAGACGGAGCACAGAAAAAAAAAAAGCTGGCACATTAGTGGCGAAAAACAGGGCGAGCTGAGGAAGGAACCGTACTGACAGACGAGGCGGCGAGGGTGGGGTGTTTACGAAGTCAATCCGAACACGCGAAGATTTTCTGCCGCTAACACATTGGAGAACTCTTGATTCCGCAGTCAGCAGGGATAAAAATGATCAGAACTTCAGTCACCGGTCTAGATATCCGGGTAGCAAAAACAGGAAGCTGACAATATAATCCATATATAGTTCCCATAATCCACAGAGTCTTGTTATATATATATATATATATTAACTCGAAAGAAGAAGCAGTCATTTCATGGAACGGACAGTTTGTAAGAGATATCATTTTTTTAGCCCTTGTATAAACATATTTGATCCATCATGTGATTAAATTAAAAATCCCTCCTCTCCAGTGACGAAAAAATATTGCCTGTACCCTAGATGCACCAATTGTTTATACTGTGGAATCCGGATGTTGGGTAAACGGATGCATAGCTGTAGCGTCACAGGATGGAAGTATATATAAGAAGGCATAACGAACGCTGGAATGCAACGAAGGTATGGCAAAAGGTAGAAATTCAAGTACAACAATTTTCAAAGCAAAGTCATTTATTATAGCAGTTGACTCGGTGACAGGGTTCGTTAAACAGGCAATAATCACTGAAGAGGAGGCGTACAAATTAAGTTAATACTGAGACAGTCGAGGTAAGAGTGATACAAATTGTTTCGAACATAATTTGCACTTTTTTATTTTTGGCGTGCGGTTTTCGTTATCAGTCGCCAACATATACAATGAATTTGGCGGTAATCATGCAAAGGAACAAAGTATTTTGGAGAGTTAAGGGAGTAATTTTGAAAATGACAGACCGGCAGAAGACTCGTGGGAAGAGAGGGTTGTACAATTTTTTGTAATTACATGAAGTGCCAACCGAGCGAGGATTATTAACATAGAATGCATGAACGTTAAAATTTAGACAAAACTAAGTGCTAAATTTAGATGTTGGTTGCATATGAGAACTGAAAATTCGTTAGGAAAATGACGGCGTAGGAGGAAGTACAAAGAAAGCATATCTTTCTTTTTCTTTATTTATTCGCAAATGCCGGCTGGTGTGAAAAGGAAGAGAAAAATGCAGTATGGGTGTGAATACATATTTCTTTTATTTCTGCAGGCTGGGAAATGAAACTGACACGACAAGAAAAATGCGTAATATAAATTAAGTGAAACCGCACTGAATAAAACGGATATTGAAATTTAATAAACAAAAATGGAGAAGGGTAGAATAAAGTTATTTTACTGTTAATAAAAATAGGAAAAGTTACACAAAGTAAATAATTTTGAAACAAAAAAGGGGGGAGGATTAATTTTAAAGAATAAGAGGATATGTAATGAGAAACGTCATTACAAGGTCTCCCCCAGATTTTTCCATTGTTGCCTGTCTAGTGCTTTAGTCATCCAATTAACACCGGCCAATTTTCTGATTTCGTCACTCCATCTTACTTGAGGTCGTCTTCTTGGTCGTTTAACATCTCTGGGATACCACTGTAGGGTGTTTGTGCTCCATCTGTTGTCTTGTCTTCTTGCAATGTGCCCAGCCCATTTCCATTTTAGCCGTTATATATATATATATATATATATATATATATATATATATTATAACAATATATTTTTTAATGTTTTGTAAAGTTTTAAAAAATTAACAAATAGCGCTTACTAGAATTTTTAAGTATGCCAATTGAACATTTCGCCATATTGTTTTAAAGTTATGGTTAAAATGTTATTCTCATTGCAATCTGTTTTGGTACAATTAAAAATGAATTTAATATCACGCGTTTCAAAATTCAAATCTTCCACATTCTTCAACTATTTGACCGAAAACTTCCAGTTTGTCATTCCGAAAAAGCATTTACCAAATTATACAAATATAATTCCAAATTTTGTTCCAAATTTTAAATTTTATTTCAATTGCGATAGGTAAGTAACCCTCGAAGTAAAGTTTCAGAGTTTAAATCTAGCCTTGCGGTAGAGAAAATTGTGTATTTTATACCCGAATGTCCCCCCCCCCTCTCCCTATCCCCGGAAATATAAAAAACCCGGTTAATTATCATTGAAGTCCATATAATTTTTTTAATTAAATTTTTAGCATGTGGCAACGTTTAATAATTAAGCCCGCTCTCAAATAGATAAATTTTATTTACTCGGCCGAATTTTTTGATTTCTAGAAAATCTTAACCGGCATATTGTTTTGTCTCTATATAGCAATTTTCAAAACAGTATCTTATATAGTTTTAAAATTTGTATATAATTAAAATTTCCTACTTAATATTAATTGCTTACTTCATATCTTTTTCGCTTCAACAGTTCAGAGACATGTTCATGTTCATCAAATAGCATGTTAAAATCCATTCTTTTTTGCGGTCAATTTAATGATTGATTAATTAATATATCCGGTTGTAATTATCTGATATTTATGAAGGTTAGATTTCTGGGTTCAACGTTAAGTAATACGCGCAGATGCATAAATTTGAAATAGATAAATGCAATGTTATTAATAATTTCATAGAGCCCCAAATAAGCCCAGTATAAAATTTTTCCTTTTTACTAAAGTAACTCTTTCGAAGACGGTTATCTCGGCTGTGAAACAACACGCAATCCAATTAATGAAAAACTAATTAATATATTGGGTTCTAAGGAGCGGCTCTCGTTATTTTTTTAAAACTATTAATCCTGAAGTTTAGACGAATCGCGTGGTATTAATTTCTAAAGTGTAGCCTAATTAAATCCTGAAATGAAATTTTGGGGTCGCGGTGAAAGAAGGGATCTTATTGGTCGGCTGCGAGCCGTGTTGCAGAGTTCAGATGACATCAAAAGTGATAGTTTTAACCATTTTAATTAAAAAAGATCGCTATTGTGCGATGTTTAATGAGTTTTAAATATATATCTAGGTTAATTATCAAAATAATATAATTCTGAGACTTAGGTGCATCACGACCTGCCTTAATCTACGTAAATTTAAATTTTCACACTTGATGCTCTAGATTTCGCTAGCTATCTCACACAGACAGATAGACACACATACAGACAGACACACATACAGACAGACACACACACAGCGACAACAAGTTTCTTTTATTAGTATAAATAGTTCAGTTACTTATTATGTTTTACAGGGTGAGCGAAAATCATTGACACAATTTAATATCCACTGAAAAATTCAGTAATTGATGTATACCAATTCGATTTGAATGGATATGCTTCTCATGATAGAAGTTTTTGTAAGCATATTCAAAAAAGCCAACTACGGAAATTATACACTCCCTCTCTTTTTTTATTTGAGTAAATGATTAATTAATTAATTAATTAATTAATTTTTATTTGACGAACGTGCGATGCTATTACGAGCATATAAATTGAATTACTGTTTTAGATTTCCCCAGAATATGTATGTTTACTTTTTATGTTTTTTATGCTGAATTTCAACTATGGAGATATAGCGACATCCATGACCCATTATTTGAACAAACATTTTTATTATCAGAAGCATTTATGTCCAAATCGCATATTCGTGCACCAATTACGTGTTGTTGTTTTCTATATATTACAAAATATGGCTAGAATTTCTGGCCCACTCTGTATTTTTAAAATCTTATTAAAAATAATATTGTTATAAACATTCTACATCTATATAAAAATATTGATATAAACATAGAATAAAAATAATTATTTTGTTCAATGTGAAATATTTATTCACAAGTTCAGTTCACATAACTGATATATATATACTATATAGGTTATAGTAACGAATTGATAGGAATGATCAATACGAGGGATGTTGTTAAAGTGATAATTATGGGAGAGTCGGTGTAGTGGGTTGTTTGTCGTGATGAAAGTTGAGAACGTGATGGTGTAGTGTGGCTATAGTTTGCTTCCATTCGTGATGTCTGTTTCATTAATTTTCAGTCTATACTTGTCAGGTATGTGGATTGTTGCATGCGTAAAACTAATTTAACCCAGCAATGCATGTCTCAAGCCATGCCACCTGACACAGGTCGTTTTATTTTTTTCTCTGCTGTTTATTGGTTTTCTTTTTAATTTTTGCTGTAATTTGTTGTGTAATACTGTTTTGAGTTTACGTAATTAGTTGTGATTTCAGGTTCTGTGTTTAAGTAGTTTGTTTTGTTTTCCTGCTTTGTCTTTATGTGTTTTATAGATTTTAGTTGTCTTTTGTGATATTTTGTTTCCGCATGTGTTTTTTCATGATGAGCAATCATCATTTTCAAGCATTGATTGTATTACCTACTATATTAAAACAACTTTCAATTGTATTTTTAAAGATGATATTTATATAAGAGCAAATTAATTTCAATTGTTGCTTAAGTCGCCTAAATTGTTATTTTTATATTCTCACAGACAACTGTCAATTTATTTTGAATGTCGACCAAATGCCGATTTAGCATATTTCCCCTTTCATTGTGTGTCTGTTATTCTAAGTATAAACGTTTAAATAAAGAAATAGTAAATAAATATATATATACATATTATGATGTGCAAGCATCATTTTCAAGCATTGATTGTATAACCTGCTGTATTAAAACAACTTACAACTGTACTTTTAAAACTGAAATTTATTTAAGAGCAAATGTTATTTTTATATTCTCACAAACAATTACCAATTTATTTTGAATGTAGACCAAATGCAAATTTAGTAAATTTTCCCTTTCATTTTTTTTTTCGCTCATTGTAAATATAAAGGTTTAAGTAAAAAACTTATATATATAAAATATACATATTTTATTGTAATTTCAGTTGTCTTTTATATTAATTTGGTTTCAGTAATTAAACATTTTAAAGCTTCATTACTTGTGAATAAAATAATCGAAACAAAACATTTTTAACATAAAACATTTAATTACTACAATCTTCTCAATTAGCAATTATAGACTTGATTTTTACTGTAGCATTTTATTTTAAATTTTATTTCCCTTCCTTTTATTAATAATTCTTTCCAAATCTAATTCTAATTCTAAATTTCTTCTAATTTTTCTAATTCTAAATTAATTCTAAAAAATAATATAATCTTATTAAATTCTTGTTAACTAACAAAATAAATGTGTCGTCATTGTCGAAAAATATAAAATAATTAAAAGCAAATTCCGTAAAACACATTTTATCATTTGGCATTTTGAAAGAAACAATGAAATGTTAATTAACATCGTAATGAGAATAAGTTTGAAACAATAATTTATTGGGTTCATTGATTGAAAATATTTGAAAAAATTACATTTTCATAAAGAATCAAAAATGTAAAAAAATGAATTACTTCGATGTTTCTCTATTTTCATTATTTTCTTAATATAAATAAAAATCCATTATTTTGAATATTTTAAGTTAGAACTAAATGAAAAGTTTTTAATCTACGATTATATCTTAAGTAGGAATGGAGTATTTAGAATCAATAAGACTAATTAAGTATATTTTTTAATATCATTTGTCTTAAAATCATTAATATAGTGTTTAAAGAGAAGAAAACTAATTTATACAAACTAAAAAGTATAAGAAAAAATAACGCAATAAAGAACAGTGAAACTTCGATTTTTTTTACTTTCTTCTATCTTTACAAGAAGAAAGTGTGGGTTTCATGAAAATTTTCGACTTCCGGTTTTCGACGGATTTATACGTTTTAGAAGTTCCTGAACACCATTTGACTGTTTTTAGTAAATGTCTGTCTGTGAGTCTGTCTGTGACAAAAATTTTGTGTGCGCTCTATCTCAAAAACTAATGCGTGAAATTTAATAAAACATTATATTCAGTTAGTCCCTGATATAAATTGGTGCTGTTTAGTTTTTGGTGAAAATCGCCCGACAGGTGGCGCTGCTATGCTGCATTTTTCGCGATTTTCGCAATATTTCCGCAATAGCTCTATCTCAAGAACTAATGCACTTATTTTCATCAAACTTCAAATTCAGTTAGACCTTGACATAAATAGACGCTGATTACGTTTTAGTGGAAATATCTTAAAAGGCGGCGCTGCTATACCACTGTTTTCATTATTTTTACGATAGCTATAGCTCAAGAACGAATGCACGGAATTTCATCAAACTTCAGATTCTGTTAGACCTTGACATAAATAGATGCTGCTTATGTTTTGGTGTAAATAGCCCAATAGGTGGCTTTGTTATACTACTTTTTTCATTATTATCACTGTAACTATATCTCAAGAACTAATTCATGGATTTTCATCAAACTTCAGATTCAGTTAGACGTTGACATAATTTGTTGTTAATTAGGATTTGGTCTAAATCTCCCAACAGGTGACGCTACGATGCTGCATTTCTTAGGATTTACACGATTTTAGCAATAGTCATATCTCAAGATCTTATGCACAGAATTTAATAAAACTTTAGATTCAATTAAATCTTGATATAAATTGGTGCTGATTCATTTTCAGTGTCATTTTCAGTTCATTTCAAACCTGTGTGAGATAGAAGAAAGTTTTGGGATTGGCACATCCAACTGGTTTTTCTATATAAAACATCGAATACACATACAAAGAGTGTCAAAATCAGTTTCTACACCTTTTAAAAATCAATATATGGTGAACTAAGAATATTTTACTGAGACTGATGGTATTGTTTTAAATAAATATATTTGATGTAAACGATGAAATATTAAGTGAACTTTGCAACGTGAAAATAACTGGGAAGCATAATAAACACAATGTAAAACGGTGATAGATTGTCAAATTATTTTCCTGTATAAAAAGTTGGAAACACACATAAAAAGTACTAAGATGATTTTTTAGGTGCGTTCGTACTTATATAAATACGTAGCACCTATTTATCTATTATCAAACATTGGTTGTATTACCTACTATATTATAATAAATTGCAACTGTATTTTTAAAGCTCACATTTAAGGTAAAGCCAGGAGAGATGGCGCGGTTGGAGAGATTGCGCACATAGAGGTTTGGGGGGAAGCAGTAGAGTGAGGGAGCAGCGACTCCAGGTAGTTGTACAACAGCAGTAGTGGAGTGTCTACTTGAAAGTGCACGTTGATTGTTTTGAGGGTCTAAGATAAAGCATTGCTATTTTGTTTTGTTTTCCCAAAGTAAGTGCTTGAATTTTCATAGCTATTCATCAGAATTTCTATACAATGTCATTAGTAGAAAATATCTTAAATTTAAATGATTTCTCATAAGCTACTAATCTAGACTAACAATGTGAACATCAACGGCTCGTTTTAGTAGCGGCCATGTTTAAATAAAAGGCAATCTCTCCTACCGAAATTGGAGAGTTTGCGCATCTGCTACTTAGGAGAGATGGCGCATTGTTCCCATTAGTTTCCATGCTAGGAGAGATTACGCAGGTTATTGGTAAATTTGCATAAAATAGGAAAAATGAAAATGGAGTAATTTTAAGTTAAACGTGTTTTTAAGAAACTTAATGTTATTTTGTAATCTTATCTGGACTTGCTTTTTCTGATTCTTTATTTTTCCCCTTTAATTGAAATTTTTTAATCGTTTTTAAAATTATTTCATTTTTCCGATTCTTAATCATTAGGTTGAAACATTCACTCCAAATACAATAATATTTGTTCATAAAAACCTAACAACAATGTCATTTAAGTGAAATTATTATTGTTAATAATTTAATTGTAGTTATTATTAGTAACAATCTCTCCTTCCCATGTGCGCAATCATATCAACCCTGTAAGGACAGATTGCGCAATATAACTTTCTTGGTTTTAATACAACTGTTCTATTAAATTACAACATAACAACAAAATAGCAATGGAAATGCATAAAAAAAACAAATGAAGTGAAAATTATTCATGGATAGTTTAGCAAAAAAAATAATATTTAAATTTTTTATTGCTATTTTTTTTTAATTGGGCGCAGAATATCCTAGCTTTACCTTATATAAGGAAATGCATTTAAATAGTTGCTTAAGTTGCTTAAATTGTTATTTTTATATTATGACGAATAATAGGGAATTTATTTTGAATGTCGACCAATTGCCGATTTAGTATATTTTACCTTTCATTTTTTATTATCGCATTGCAAATATAAAAGTTTAAATAAAAAACTAATAAATATACATATTTTATTATAATTTCAGTTGCCTTT
The DNA here is from genome assembly GCA_963931845.1 of Maratus michaelseni. Lineage (NCBI taxonomy): Eukaryota > Metazoa > Arthropoda > Arachnida > Araneae > Salticidae > Maratus > Maratus michaelseni. Next base: position 449,901,721 of record OZ007589.1, on the reverse strand, counting down.
TATATTAATTTGGTTTCAGTAATTAAACATTTTAAAGCTTCGTTACTTCTGAATAAAACAATAAAAACAAAACATTTTTAAACATAAAACATTTAATTACAATATTATCAATTATCAATTATAGACTTGATTTTTATTGTGGCATTAAAAAAAAAATATTTCCCTTCCTTTTATTAATTATTCATTCCGGATTTCAAAATGCAAATTAATTCTAAAAAAAAATACTCTAATCTTATGAAATTCTTGTTAAATAGCAAAATAAATTTGTCTTCATTGTCGAAAAATACAAAATAATTAAAAACAAATTCCATAAAATTCATTTTATGATTTTTGCATTTTGAAAGAAACAATCAAATGTTAATTAACATCGTAATGAGAATAAGTTTGAAACAATAATTTATTGGGTTCGTTGATTGAAAAACATTGAAGAAAATTGCACTTTCCAAAAGAATAAAATATGTAAAAAAAATTACTACGATGTTTCTCTATTTTCATTATTTGTTTATTATAATAAAAATATAATATAAAATATAATAAAAAGCCATTATTTTGAATGTTTTGAATTAGAACTAAATGAGTATTTTTTAATCTACAATTACATCTTCAGTTGGAATGGAGTATTTTAAATCAATAAGATTAATTGTGTTTTTTTTTATTCCACTTGTCTTAAAATCATTAATATAGTGTTTAAAGAGAAAAAAAACAAATTTATACAAACAAAAAAGTATAAGAAAAAATACCGCAATAAAGAACGGTAAAACTTCGATTTTTTTTTTACTTTCTTCTATCTTTACAAGAAGAAAGTATTGATGAAATTTTCGACTTCCGGTTTTCGACGGATTTATACGTTTAGAAGTTCCAGAACACGATTTGACTGTTTTTAGAAAATGTGTGTCTGTATGTCTGTGACTCTGTGTGTCTGTCTGTCTGTGACCAAAATTTTGTGGGCGCTCTATCTCAAAGACTAATGCGTGAAATTTAATAAAACATTATATTGAGTTAGTCCCTGATATAAATTTGTGCTCTTTAGTTTTTGGTGAAAATCGCCCGACAGGTGGCGCTGCTATGCTGCATTTTTCGCGATTTCCGCAATAGCTCTATCTCAAGAACTAATGCACTTATTTTCATCAAACTTCAAATTCAGTTGGACCTTGACATAAATAGACGCTAATTACGTTTTAGTGGAAATATCCTAAAAGGCAGCGCTGCTATACCACTGTTTTCATTATTTTTACGATAGCTATATCTCAAGAACGAATGCACGGAATTTCATCAAACTTCAGATTCTGTTAGACCTTGACATAAATAGATGCTGCTTATGTTTTGGTGTAAATAGCCCAATAGGTGGCTTTGTTATACTACTTTTTTCATTATTATCACTGTAACTATATCTCAAGAACTAATTCATGGATTTTCATCAAACTTCAGATTCTGTTAGACCTTGACATAAATAGATGCTGCTTATGTTTTGGTGTAAATAGCTCAACAGGTGGTGCTGCTATGCTACTTTTTTATTATTATTATCGCGATAACTATATCTCAAGAACTAATTGATGGATTTTCATCAAACTTCAGATTCAGTTAGACGTTGACATAATTTGTAGTTGATTAGGTTTTGGTCTAAATCTCCCAACAGGTGACGCGGCAATACTGCATTTTTTAGGATTTACACGATTTTAGCAATAGTCCTATCTCAAGAACTAATTCACGGAATTTAATAAAACTTTAGATTCAATTAGACCTTGATATAAATTGGTGCTGATTCATTTTTCGTGTATGCGAAACCTCTGTGATATAGAAGAAAGTTTTCGGATTGGCACATCTGATTGGTTTTGCTATTTAAAATATCGGATGCACATACAAAGGGTGTCAAAATAAATTTCTACACCTTTTAAAAATCAATAAATGGAGAACTGAAAATATTTTACTGAGACTGATGGGATTGTTTAAAAAATATATATATTTGATGTAAACGATGAAATAATTAGTGAACTTTGCAACGTCAAAATAACTGGCAAGCATAATAAACACAATGTAAAACGGTGATAGATTATTTGACTGTATAAAAAGTTGGAAACACACATAAAAAGTACTAAGATGATTTTTTAGGTGCGTTCGTAATTATAACGTAGCACCTATTTATACATTATCAAACATTGGTTGTATTACCTACTATATTATAATAACTTACAACTGTATTTTTAAAACTCATATTTATATAAGAGAATGAATTTAAATAGTTTCTCAATTTGCTTAAATTGTTATTTTTATATTATCACGAATAATAGCGAATTTATTTTGAATGTCGACCAATTGCAGATTTAGTTTTTTTTCCCTTTCATTTTTTTTACTCGCATTGTAAGTAGAAAAGCTTCCCCAATGCAAGCAAGGGAAGAAAAACGGCAAAATGCAACAGTGTGCAACTACAACGATAGTGACAACTAACAGCGACAAAAGTCGCAATGTGACAAATTACCGAAAGTGACAAAAAAAACAGCGAAAAATTTGCAATATGACCAATTTCAAAAAAGTCCTTCCGGCCTGTACCGGGAGGAAAAGGTAGCTTTCCTATATCTTCGTTTTAAAATTTTAGCTAATGTTACACGAAAACAGTAAGCTAAAATGCAAAGAAACGTTTACAAAAGATTCGTTAATACTGAATTTGAATAAGAAATTCGCCAAGTTATTGAGCAATAGCCAAATTGGTTTCATTTATGAAGACTTATTTTGGTCGCCAAATGTCGCCAATTTTGGCGAGAATTTGGCGCTAACGGATATGAATATATAGTTTTATGCGCATGATTGGGAAAATTATTACAACAATGAAAGAAAATAATTTGCGAGTAATCGCGTTAATGTGCTGTTTTGTTTCAAAATGTCAGCCACCCTAGAATTTAAAACTGCTCTATCTCAGCCATTTTTTAAGATAGAGGTAAACCAAAAAATGCTCTAGAATCCTTGTATTAAGGCCTAACACGTAATTAAAAAATAAATTTGATTTTTTTTGTATATTTATTTTAGTTTTAAATTTTTAAATGGCCGCCATCTTGAAACAAAATGGCGGACCAAGCTGGCCAACGAACTCGGTCGAGGCATTAGTGTCCTTAATACATACAATTAGTTTCATCAAAATTGATTTATAAATACGAGCGTTATCGTATGACATAGGTCAGATATGTATATATATATATATATATGGATATATATATATATATATATATATATGTGATATCCTAAATAACAGTGATATCCTAAATAACAACTTCAGTAAGTATGGTATAGAATAACTGAAGGTATAAATAAATATTAAAGGTAGGTAATAATATTTTTTTTAGAATTAGAAATAAATTTGTAGTTAAGGAATAAAATCCAAGTTCATCCGCCTTGTAAACTGTCAGTTAACTTTAGTATCCCATCTAATTTTAGTACTAATTTTAGTTTAAATTTTAATTTTAGTTTTTAACGTAAATTAAGCTTCTCAGCACCTCCAAAGCTAAGTTAGTGACAGTTATAAACATTATACCATTAATTATATTTAGTTAGTATATAACCATCTATCCCTAACCTCCCATATTTATATAAGTTATATAAATTATAAATATTAAATTATATATAGATAATATATAGCCGATGGTCCAAACCCTCTCTTAATTTATTAAATTATGCATATAATGCCCCCTCCCTGTAGGAATAAGCAACTCTAGAATATTTAGTTTCAGTTAAAAATTATCGTAGGGTACAACTATAGGTAAATTAAGACAAACAACCAAGTAAAGTAATAGAACTTAAAGTCTAAAAGTAGCACTTAGTTTCTAGTATAAAAAGTGTTATAAAATGCCTAACCCCATTCCTTTTCAGATGCGGCAATCATGTACGCTAATGGCGCCCGGTGCATGTAAAATCCGTCGTGGGTGTAAAGCCCTTTCAAGTTACCTGTGAATTATACCTCTGGGGGTGCCTAGTCTGGTGAAGGTCTCGTCACCAGATCAAGGTTCTAAATTACGAGACCAACTCGAGTAGCGATGGCATGACGTATGGATGAGCAATGCAGCGAGGCAATAGTAAATATCCCAGCATCTCACATCCGTCCGGCATGACTTCGCTACACTGCGCAGTGCTGAACCGCCTCATCCAAAATCAATTAGCAACCGGCAAACTTAGAAAAAGCAATTACAGCAATAAGACGCACTAAAGCCACGTCGGCATATAGATTTATCAAACACATCTTCGCCAAGCGGAGAGCAGGCGAATCCTCGCCCCGTTGCCAGGTATCAACTCGTTAAGCTAGGCAAAAGCCTGGCAGGTAGGTGCCTGGTCAGTGGTCTAAAAAAAGTATAAAAGCTTAAATAAAAAACTAATAAATATACATATTTTATTATAATTTCAATTGCCTTTTATATTAATTTGGTTTCAGTAATTAAACATTTTAAGGCTTCGTTACTTGTGAATAAAACAATAAACAAAACATTTTTAAACATAAAACATTTAATTACTACAATATTATCAAATAGCAATTATAGACTTGATTTTTACTGTGGCATTTTTTTTTTTTAATTTTATTTCCCTTCCTTTTAATTAATTATTCTTTCCGGATTTTAAAATGCAAATGAATTCTAAAAAAATAATGTAATCTTATTAAATTCTTATTAACTAACAAAATAAATGTGTCTTCATTGTCGAAAAATACAAATTAATTAAAAGCAAATTCCATAAAATACATTTTGTGATTTTGCATTTTGAAGGAAACAATCAAATGTTAATTAACATCGTAATGAGAATAAGTTTGAAACAATAATTTATTGGGCTCGTTGATTGAAAAGCATTGAAGAAAATTGCACTTTCCAACAGAATCAAAAATGTAAAAAAAGAATTACTACGATTTTTCTCTATTTTCATTATTTGCTTAATATAAACAAAAATCCATTATTTTGAATGTTTTAAATTGGAACTAAATGAGTATTTTTTAATCTACAATTACATCTAAAGAAAGAATGGAGTATTTTGAATCAATAAGACTAATTATGTATTTTTGTTATTCCATTTGTCTTAAAAAATAATATAGTGTTTATAGAGAAGAAAATAAAATATTCTAACAAAAAGTATAACAAAAAATAACGCAATAGAACGGTAAAACTTCATTCTTTTTTCTGTATAAAATATCGGATGCACATACAAATAGTGTCAAAACCAATTTATACACATTTTAAAAATCAATAAATGGTGAGCTAAGGAGTGTTTCAAAATATACATTTGATGTAAACGATGAAATGCTAAGTGAACTTTGCAAAGCCAAAATAAATGGGTATCATAATAAGCATAAAGTAACACTGTGATACATTGTGAAATTGTTTTCCTGTATACAAAGTTGGAAAACCACATAAGAAGTAATAAGTTAAATTTTTACTCTTTGAAAGCCATAGATTAATAAAATAAAAATGATTATATAATGAGACTGCTGAGACTGTTTGTATTAAACTTGCTTAATGTAAAGGGTAAAAAATCCTGTTAAATTAACAATACCACAGTAAATGCGAATCATGATGTACAGATCTATATATTTCTTAAAATTTCAGATATGGTAGTTTGCTATTTCTACCGGCATTGCTATTTATTTGTAGTTGAGAAGAATAGTGTGCATTGTAAATGTAATAAAAATGTAAATATTTTAGTTATTTATGTTCTAAATTTCAATCTACAAAAAGGAATATCTTTTTGGGGGATCCCATATAATGAAAATTACTGATGTTATGGAAATGCTTAATTAAATGCTTTAAAAAAATAAGCGTTTTATGTAAACATATTACTTTAACATGTAACAAAGCAATTGAAGATTGTTGAATTACTGCGTAATTATTATTCATAGTCAATGTAAGTAATACTTACATTATATGTCTAAAAAACAACGTTTTCTTTTTCATAAAAAAAGTCTTCTTTAGCTTTTATGAGACAAAACTATGACCTTATATGCATTCTTTGATATAAGAAAGTCACAGTTTACTCCTAACTAATAATGCAAGTAACTTAAATGTTTAAAAGAAACTTTAGATATGCTTGACAATTTTATATTGAATATTAGAGCAATATATACATATATATTGAAAACGTATTAGCACAGCACACTATAGAAGAAAAAATGGGTCGATCTACTAAAATAATATTAGTTTTTCTCATTGATCTATGCAATTACTAAATTTTTTTTGTATTCTTACTCAGTTACAAGAAAATCTGTAAGAATTACTAGAAAACAGCTAGCAACGATTCCGGTTTATACCTGTTACTAAAAAATTCTGGGGAGTACAGATTTCAGATTCAACCAAGCAGGGTGGCCTACCATGCGGCTTAAGCTCTACAAGCCCTGCTTGGCAAGTTTATTAAAAAAAAAAAAAAAAAAAAAAAAAAAAAAAAAAAAAAAATGAGGCCAATAGGCCATTAGGCTTTTACATAGTACTGAATTGAAAGTTTACAATGATATATATACAATTCAGATATGTTTTAAAAGTTTTTACAAATGATTTTAAGTCTTTGTATGATGCGGACATAGTCTATAAATATATATTTTTTTTTTTAAGTTTTTACAGATGATTTTAAGTCTTTTTATGGTGTAGGCATAGTCTATGTATTGAGATGTTCGGTGATTATTAGTCTACAACGTTTCTAGATTAATTGAAGTATTTTGAGCTTTGAGTTTATAGTTTTTCACTGATTTTTGTGAGCACTGTTATAATCATTTTTATTCTTCGTCATCTGAGGACTGGATGTTTCCTAATAAATGCACTGGAGGCATCTGAAAAAGTTGTTGGTTTTTTTCCAATAGGTGTACACATGCTATGATTTTTTGTTTTAAGTTTGGAGTACTAAGGACATGATGAAACCACACCGATGTTCTCAGTGAAGCCGGTTTTTTTATGTGGAAAGCGGATGTCAGAGGGCAGTTAAGAATGTAGTGAGTGGCGTCTCCTCGTTTGCCACATGTGCAGTATGGAGATGGTGCTTTCCCAAAAAGATAAAGGTATGACGGGAATGGACCATGATTTGTTGTGTATAAATAAATATTCCGGTGTGATATTAGAAAATCTTCTGTGACTTTGGGACAGTGGCTATATGCTTTTCTTCCTCTGTGTTCCATCGTCCATTGATCTTGCCATTTAGATAAATAGTATTGTTTAAGTTGTCCTCTGAGGTATGATGGAGGTGATGGATGGAAAATTTGTTTTATTGGAGTATCTGGTTTCGTAGCTTCTTTAGCTAATCTATCTGCATGTTCATTACCTTAGACTCCAGAATGGCCTTTCACCCATTTGAAGAAAATCTTTGTTGTCGATTGCTGCAAGTTCTTTATTATTTGACCTATTAAGTAGTTGTCTGTATTTATATCCGTTAACGCCACTAAGCTAGAGCGGCTATCTGAGTTTATTGTTGCTTGACTGTATGCAGATGTTTGCAGCCAGGAGACTGCGTCCAGTATTGCCAACAGCTCTGCTTGATATATCGAGTTTGACGTTCCTAAGTGTATTTGATGTTCCTTTATTAGGTTTTGATTTTCGTATATGCAGAAGGCATATCCTACTCCTTCTTCTGTCTTTGAACCGTCCGTGTATACCTGTATTCTTGGTTGATCTTCCACATCCTCCGCCCAATTAAAATATGTACTGTGTGGTATTATTTCCGTCGGAATGAATTTAGGTTGATATAGATCCGGTTGTATGTCGATCATCGGGATGCCCAGCCTGAGGATTGCTCCTTGCGCTGCTATTTTTTCGGCCCTTAATGAAAGTGGCATTATTCCCGTGAGAACACAGAGAGCAGATGTAGCAGTTTTCTTGTATGCACGAGAGATTAATAATAAGCACTGTGCTTGAATCGCTGATAATAGTCGTAGACCATGAGATTTTTGAAGTTTAGGGTACCACGTTGATGCTGCATAGGTTGTTTTCTTCTCTAAAATTTGATTGTACCATATTTTTAGGATGGATTTTGAAATACTTCGTTGTGGGGCTGCGAATTTCATGAGGTTTTGAGCTATTGTATTAATTTCCGTTCTTTTTGCATGAAGGTGTGGAAGAAAAGAAAGTGTACTGTCCAAGACCAGACCAAGAGACTTTAATGTAGGATTGTGTTTAATGGATCTATTGTATATCTTTAAAATGGGTGGACGTTTCAAATATTTCTGGTTCTTGATTTGCAAGGCTGTCGTTTTTTCATGTGTAATTTGGATGTTGTGAGCATCTGCCCAGTCCTGAACCAATCGAAGAGCTTCATTGCCTTTTTCTTCTATAATTCTTCTGGTGTGACCTGATATTATTAGGAGTAGATCGTCGGCATATGCCACTACTTTAAGTCCATTTTCTTTTAGAATTTTTAAGATTTTGTTTACGAAGATTCTCCATAGAAAAGGGCCAAAACACGACCCTTGGGGACATCCTTTTTTAAACCAGTGTAGATCTCCTGAAAGCCAGTTTGTGTATGCCGATCTAAGCGATAGAAAAGATCTCGTTATGTTTACATAGGCTTTACTTATATCCATAGTCTCGAGCTCCTCCATCGTCGCATCCCAGGGCAGGTTGTCGAATGCATGGTGAAAATCTAAAGATATGAGGAAGGTATATTTTCCGTCTTGCTTGTTTAAATCTATAGTGGACATCACTTCTTGAATTGCTGTTTCGGTAGACTTACCAGGGACGAAACCGTGCTGGGATGGTTCTAATTTTGAAGTATTATGTAATTCATGTAATATGCGTTTGAGTATTAATTTCTCGTAGATTTTCCCCAGGATTGGCAGCAAGGAAATCGGTCGATATGAGTCTCCCTCCGTTGGTGATTTCCGGCTCTTCAGGAAAAAGACTAATTCACCCCGTTTCCAAGCTGTAGGAAAGTAGTTAAGTTTTAGTAGTATATTATACATATCTTGTACTAATTGCTGGTGATTTTTGAATATTTGTCTTACAATGTAGTGATCTATATTATCAATTCCTGGGGCTTTATTTTTATTAAAGTTGTATATCGCTGTTTTTATTTCATTTATGGTAAATGGTGGAGCCGATTTATCTGGTGATGGTGGTCTTATATCTGTTATTTGTGATCTTCCATATATATGTTCCGTGAGTTCTTGATAAAAGGATTTCTTAGTATGTGTTATTGTTGTTGAATTCGCTAGAGCATAGGTCTCTTGTTTGTAGAAATCTTGAAAAGCCAATCTCTTTGTTTTCCCGTAGGGATCTGTAGTTGATTGGCAGAATCGTAACCATGCATCGCGTTTGGCCTTATGGATTTGGAGCTTGTATTTGGCTCGCTCTTGTTTATATTTCTGTTTTTGTATCTGTGTGGCAGTTGGAGATTTTATTTGTCTTCTGAGTGCTCGTACATAATTTCTTGATTTCCTGAGATCCGGGGACCACCATTTAACTGAAGGTTTGTGAGTACTGCTTTTTTCCTTAAATTGTTTTCACTGGTTTCTTGTATTATTTGCATTAGTTCTTCGTAGTGTTTGTCGAAATCTTCTTTACTATTTATTTGTTTAAAATCAATGTTTTTCTCTTTTAGACTTGAGTTTAATTGTTGGTTAAATCTTTTAAATGATATATTCTTAGTTCTGTATCGTCTTTTTGGGAGTGTCGGAGTATTTATGTTTAGATCTATTGTTATCAGACGATGATCTCCGTAGTTCATATCTTCTTCTACAGTCCAATTTTCCAATTTGGAAAACAACGGGAACGAAAGTAGCGAAACATCTGGTCATCCCTTCGATCTCTCTGTTTGAAAAGTTGGTGAACAATTTGGGTCATTTGCTGAGATTAGATGATGTTGACTCATATGTGTGATCAAGTGATTTCCTCTATCGTCATCTGATGGGTATCCCCAGAGTTGGCTGTGAGCGTTGAAATCTCCTAGATGAATGAGATGTTTACTCATACCCTTCTTATCTGTCCAATCTTGAAGATCTTGTTTTAAGTCTGCTGACGGTGGTGAATATTGATTACCTATTGTTAATACTATGTCTGGAAATATTATGTTAATAAATACTGAGTTTTGATATTGCTGAATTCTTATGTGTTGAAGATTATTATCTAATACAATTATATGACAATTATTGGATTGCGAAGCATAAGATGGCACTGACGAAGGTAATCCGTGTGGTCTTTTATTTGTAACTGCGCAATCCTGTAGGCAGGCTATTGAATAATTTTCTTCTATTAGGTAATTTATAAGGTCTGAAGTTGCTGTCTTGATTCTTTGTAGGTTTATTTGTGCAATTTTGAATTTGTTCATTGTTATGATTGATGTTGTTGGACACATTGACGTTGGAATTTTTTATAAGATATGCAGCAACTTTCAAAGGAATAGTGATGGGTATCAAGGTGTTTTTCTGAGCTGGATTTATTTTGGTTGTATTCTTGACAATTTATGCAACATTTTGTTTCAGAGTCACAGTTAGCAGTGTTGTGAGAATCTGCGCACTTTGCACACGTTTCTTTCTGGTCGCAGTTTCGCGACATGTGACCCAGCCGCTGGCATTTGAAACAACGTGGTGTGATTATGTATTTCCGAATGTTGCATCTATTAAAGCCTATGTTAATGGAGGTTTGTTCTAATATCTTTGCATCTCTTTGTTGAAATTCCACTATTAAATTTACTGTGTTTGTATTCCTTGTAGAGTGTTTGATTTTGTTCAGGCAGAAATTTGGCTTTTCAACTCGTATTGCTCTTTGCAATGCCGGTTGCAATATTTCTTCCGAATATTTCTCTATGTTTTTTGTTATATCTTCCTCTTCTTCGTCGCTTATTATCGGAGCTCCAAATATGATGAGTTTTTGTGTTTTAGGTTTGATTTTATCAAACTGAATTTTCTCTGTCAATCTTTCATTTCTTTTTAACTGTTGTTGTAGTTCTGTGAGGTCTTTGTCTGTATTACAGGTTACAACCAGATTACCAGCTTTTGTTTGTTTGCAGCTTAGCTTTGTGAGAACTGATGTGTTTACCTCCCTATTTAAAGCTTTTCTTATGTCTTGTATCGTCGTATCAGTGTCTTTTGATTTAACTAACATTGCTGGTTTTGGTGGAGGCCTTTGAGTTAGTATCTGAGCATATGATGTTTCATCGTTGTTTTGTTTCTGCCTTCTTTGTGTTGTTTGTGTTGGTTGATTCCTAAGTGTTTTCTTTAATAATTCCAATTCTTTTGTTTGTTCACTTAGAGCTGCTTTCAAGAATACTCCCTGTTGGTTTATCTTTTCTTCTAGTCTTTTCCCCAGCTCACTTTTAATCATATCTCCCATTTCTTCTACAGATTTTAGTCTTTTTTTATCTTTTCTGAGTTGCAAACATTCTTCTCTCCAATCTGCCCTGTCTGCATACGTTTCTTCGTATTTTTCAATTAGCAAGCTGACGTGAGTCCTGATCGTGTTTATTTCTTCTTCAACTTGAGTTTTGTTTTCGTCTTTAGTAAGATTCTGTATTCTTTGTAGAGCATCTTCTATTATTCTCTGGATCTCCTGTGTTGTTAGTTGAGATTGATTCTTCTCTACTTTTTTAATTTCGTTTTCAAGATCCTTTTGTTTCTGCTTCAGGGCCTTTATTTCATTGTTACGTTCCCTTTCTGTCTCAATCTGCTTATCTATTTGTGCTTTCAGACTCGCTAATTCTTCTTCGTATTTGTCTGCCATCTCTTTCTGATATGTCATCGATTGGGACGTTTCTATTTGCTTCTCCTGGACTTGGTCTCCCTTCGTGTTCTCTTCTTTCTCATTCTTCTCCTCTTCTTCTGCTAGTCTTTTCTCCAGGATTGCTTTTATTTCTTTGCATTTGTCCGCATTTCCTCTTTGCTTTTTCTTTGTCAATCTGTCAAGTTCTGCCTTTAATTCCTTTGTTGACAGTTTTTCTATTTTTGTGTTTTGTATACATTGAGATTGTGGTTGCAATGATGTTTTCGACTTCGGCTGAATATTTGGCGTTGTGCCAGTTTTGGTCACGGAATTATCTTTACTCATTGTTCTTGTTTTCTCACCGTTTCTATTCGCCGATGGTGTAATTTCTCTTTCTTTAAATTCTTATAAAGAAATATCCGATAATTCACTTTCTGGGTTTTCACTTTCCGACATTGATTATCGAACTTTGTCAATTATATACTTTCTTCTACGATTGTAAGTTCTATCTCTTCAAAGTCTTGTCGTAAAATACCCTATATTTCCCTTTCTAATTTTGAAGAACTTTGTCAATTATATGTTTTCGTCAACGATTTAAGCAAGAATTTCCTATCGCCTTGCAAATGTACTACTATAATAACCTCTATAACACCAATCAAATAGATTTATATCATTAGCTAAGGAGTGGGGCGACCAGACCCTCCCGACATGCATCAAAGAAGGAAAGGGAAAAAAGGAAAGAAAAAGGGAAAAAATATGGTCAAAAGGACCATTGGAAATGACTTTGAGAAAAGAAAGAAGAAGCCAAATGATGGGATAGAAAATTTGGAATAAAAAATGAAATAAAAATAAAATAAAAAAATGAAAGAGATAGTAATTAACCAAAAGGAGAGGGGGGGGGGGTATAAGGCCAGTGAAAAAGCTTCCCGTGCAACTGAAGTTCATGTACAAAAGGAATTACGATACTATTAACAAAAGAAAATACGATTCTTTACAATGATACGTGACAACATGTGATAGGTGATCTGCAACACAATAATTTGTAGACAAGAAAAACCAGTAACCACAAGAAAAGCACAACGCTTTCTAGCGGCTACAAATGAAGTTCTGTTAAGATTACTGTGGGACAAACTCTCAGTAACAAGAGCAATTCAAGAATTTCAAACCAAAACAATTTACCTTCATAAATTTAAGAATTTGAAAAAGATATAAACAGAACTGTATAGGAAAAGGTGAAACATAAAAATGAAATGGCGGGACTTAGTCTATGCATGAAATCTTAGAGGATGATATGTTACACCACGATAAAAGCTAAAATAGTAAAACAGTATAACATGTTAGAAGAAAAAGGAGGGGGGGTTAGCCTGTGGGGCAAAGCAATGTTAATGAGGGCAGTTAAAAAGAAATAGGTGTAAAAATACTCCAACTTTGAGCCAAATGTGACGATATGAAGAGAAATAACAAAACTAGCCCCTCCCTGCCCCCATAACTAGACCCCTATTAAAGATAGGTAAAAACCGAAATAGCCAAAAGAAGCATCGAGAAAAGAACCCCTAGGCACTTTAGAGCTAGAACCGGAAAAATTTTTGAGCTCTATCTCCCATAGAAAGAGAGAAAAATGGAGGAAACCGATTACCGCAGAACCAGTTGATAAAGTAATATGAAAAAAACTCTACCTTCTTGTCATAACAAGTTAATTCCCAGTCATAAGGATGATTGGGACAGGATCTCCTCAACAGGAGCTAAACAAGGATATCAAACATGGTACAGTTACCAATAAAAATAGAGAAGTTGAAAATGTTATACGCAGAACAGTAAAAGAAACGGTGATACATAGGAATGAATAAGTGGGACTAAATCTATGCATAGAGACCAAAAGAATGATATGTTACACCATTACAGCAAATAAAACGGTAAAAACGTTGATAATATTAAGAAAAAGGAGGGGGGACAGGTCTGTTGTGCTAAAACGGTGTGAAGACAAGCCACTAGTTGGATAGTAAAGAGAAATACTCAACAATTGGCTGTAAAGTGACGATATGTGTAAAAAACAAACAATTGCCCCACCCTGCCCCCGTAGCTGGTCCCCTAAATGACATTAAAAAAACCCAGTATAGCCAAAAGAAGCAGCGCAAACAGTTTCCTTAGGCGCTGCGGAGCTGATTTCGGAAAAATATTTAAGCCCTATCTCCCATAGGAAAGGAGGTAAATGGGAAAAACCACTTTCCGCAATGTGTATAATTATAAAAAGTATAATATTGAATGAGAATTCTTGAAAAATATTGTAAGTAAACTAAAAGTAAACAAATTTAATGAAGTCTTATAGCAGACTAAGGGCTAAATACAGAGAAAAATGGTTACATGAAGTGGGTACCAACAGAAGTGGAGTAAAGCAGAAAGATTGTGATTTATAATAAAATGATCTCAGAAAAAATACTGCAGCCTATAATACTAAATTAATTACTCAATTTTTCCTGCAATATATGTCCTAAATTAAATCAAAACAAAACTAAGATTAATCTTAATTTTAAAGACCTAAATAATACGCTGTTAGACAACAATAACATGAAAAACGTAAACAAATGCTTTGAGTCATTAAAATGAAATTAAGTAACAGACCACTCCATCTATCTCCTTATAGCTGATAAGATCTAAAGATATATGTTCAAAGCACCCCTCTTTAAGAGAGGCACTCAGAAAAAGTTAGCAGTTGAAAACAACTAAACCTTAATGATAAAAGTTTCGAATACTAAAGTTAGCCAACGACCAACCAACCAAGCGGTTTTTATTTACATTTTAAAATACAAAATAAAAATACTTAGAGACTATGTAGATAAAAAAATTCTTTCACATATGAAAAATATAAAGATTAGATTTAGATATTTTCACAAAAAGAATTTGAAAACGTTAAATTTAAACATGAAATTTTAAATTTAAAAATGACAGAACGCCCATGTTAACGTATGGGAAAAATTCCATAAAATTTTGAGTGACATTTAAAAAAAAACTACAATTTACCAGTGGTTGCAGACCCCCAACATGAATTTAACATATTACATATGAAAGCCAAGATTCCAAAGTATATAAAACAATCAATATTATTTTAAAAATTATGAAATTCATATTAATTTAAGTACATCAAAAAAGTAAACAATCCAATATAAAACCAATGGGCATCCATTTTGTTTCTTGAACTCTTAGAACAAAAACATCAACTTTTCAAACTGATTTAAATGATGTTATACTCAATGAAAAGTTAAAACTTTTAGTGATAAAATGGTCTACGTATCATAAAGTATCTGAATTAAGGTATTTCTATAAAAATTCTAACCGTTAAAGTTATGTAATAAGCGTTCTAAGAACGAACAGTTTTGAAAATGGCGCTATGGTGAGCTAAGGTATATGAACTTCAATGGTTAATAACTCCTGAATTAATTCACTAAAATAAGCACTACATGACTCAAAATGGAGCTAAGATGTTCAAGCAACATAATTAAACATGAATAATCAATTATATATACAGGTAAAAGCACAGGAAACATCGGTGCAGGTGGCAAGCACTGGGCTCAATAGAGAAACGAAAGTAAAAGTAGTAGGAAGTTTAAAAGAACATAACTCCCGAAACCCTGCACCGAAAATCAAAAACCTTATATCAAAATGTTCAGCATGAAGTAAGGAAGAGATAGATACATGACAGAAGGTTCTAGCTTACCCCGTCCCTGAAAAAATTATGCTGACATCAGGAGCCTTTGCAAGATGATGCTACTATGTTGAAGGAGAAGGGAGAATCTCTCTGGGGAGTACAAATATATTAAATAAAATTAGGAATCTCAGGATTATTTTTTACGGTGCACATATAATTGCTTATATTTATAAATTGATAAAGTAATGCTGCTCAAATCGAAGATCTTTTTTTTATACTGTACACACATTTATCTCTAATAAATAAAGCATCTCTTCACGTTTCGTGAGCATAATACTTAAATAAAATAAATGCACTCATAAGATATTTTTAAGGAATTTGATTTTTATTGATTTACATTAAAACTTCTATATTTTGCTTTGCTTTTTTAAAGTAACACATATTTATTAACCTTTAAATCTCCATCGGAATAATAAATTTAAAAATGTTTTTAATCTGACATAATGAGATTTATAATTGGAGTTTAGTATTTACATACAGAAGAAACTTCAGCTTTGAAGTAATTAACTTAATTATCTTTATTAAATTCATTTACAACACATAGAAGAAGAACATTATAATCTTTAAATAAATTCTGATGTAGATTATTTAGAATCAGACTACTTACAGATGAAGTACAAACAATTTATTTTTTGAAGGTGTATTTTTAAGTAAAATTTTATTTCAATTGTTAGGACAATTGTGTGAAATTATAAAGGCTGTCCAGAAATATTTTTTTAAAGTGATGCATGAAATATGTAGTATTATTTGGAATTTCTAGTTTTCAAAAATTTTTTGACGTTAAATTAAAATAAAGTGAAATAAAAAAAATAAAAAATAAATTGCAAACTTTAAGAGGTTGTAGAGCACACTACTACAATCGATTTTATCATTAGAAAAAAAATTGTTGCAATTCTCCAATTGAATCAAATACACAGGGAATCTCAATCTAGACGGAATACAGAGTTTCAATAAAAATAATGATATTTTATCGAAAATTTTCAAACATATACTATGTGTTGTATGAAATTAAACAATACCGCGAGAAGTTCTTGAAATGAGCATCAGGCATGGCATATTTGAACATTACGGAGCTACACGAGTCATACTTCGGAATGTAGCTCATATTTTCTGCAGTGCTGCTGCGTGAATTTTAGAATGCATTGCTACTGCGTGAATTGTAGAATGCATTGCTACTGCGTGAATTGTAGTTCCAGCATTTAGCCAACACACTTTGCAGAAATAAAATTGGATGTGATAAAAATAACAGTGCAATATTTTTATTATATTAAGGAGGAAGAAGACCTGTTTCCGTTCAAAAGATCAATTTGACACTTTGTTTTAATCTGAATCTTTAATCATTTCAGAACAATATGCAAAAAGCCGCATTAAAAAATCTGCATTATTTCTTGAGTTATATTGATTTATTACTTAATGAGTATAACTGAACGTAAGTGGATGTTGAAACTTGAAGATGCATTTTCTCAGATTAGTAAATTACCAGTTTGCGCGCACTGTTACTATCCAATTATATAAGCTACAGATTTAAACATTTTTACCACATATGCGTTTCGTCATAGTCTACATGCTATATACATATTTTAAAAAAATTAACACAACTTTTTGTACGTATTTTAACTTTAAGGTAGAGGTAAGTATGTTATAAATCTAATTTGGATAAAGAACTGTTTCCTATATGCATAATTTCCAGTTTTTTCATGTGCACAGCACATAAATTTTTCATTGACGTATAAGTGATAGGAATTTTTAAAATTGTAATATTATTTTTTATATACAGTATTTAATTTTATGTGTGATATACTTAAGAATATATACTTTAAGCATAAAATAAAAAAAATAAATCTTAATTGTACAATATTTGAGGTGTGGCACTTTGAAATGATGATGTCCTTGATCGTTTCAAGAAACTCGAAAGTTTTTTGCCTCTTTAATGTTAAGAACTAAAGTCCTTATTCAGTTTGGAGTGAATAAATTTTATTTTACTCTTTTACTTCTTTGCTTTACTCTTATAGGTTGCGATGCCGATTTTCTGAGGTTAATTCTACATTTTACATGATATGATAGTTAATTTTTGCATGATAGTTAATTTTTGTAAAATATTTTTGAGTTTTATATAAAAGGACACATTAAAAATGTATATTTGATAAATATAAATGATTTGCGATTTTGTTTTAATTCTTAATTTTGCATTAATGAATTTTTAATGACTGGAGCATATAATTATACTTCCATTGCGTATTGCAACTAATTTCCCACATCTTGTGCGTGTGATAAATATATTTTTCATTCAATAATGCATTTTTCTCTCCGAAAATTTCTATGTATGTAAGTTAAATTGGACTATTAATTTTTTTTTTCAAAAATTTACAAGCATTCTATATCCTCCTTTACTGTACATTTCTGTGCAATAAATTCGAAAATATAGTTGCATTCTTCATATATTAAAAATATTCAGAGGCAGAAGGCACCTTTTTTTTTTTTTTTTATTCCTACTATTAGCTCACACTCTCTCTATATTTATATATCTTGTTCAAATTTTCAATCGTTAATAAAATATTTTCTATTCATCCTATCAAGTTCAAATATTTTTTTTTTTAAATTGTACTGGATGACAATTGATGTTAATACAGTTCTTTCAAATATTAATTCATTAATTCATTAAAATGTCTGTAAAGTTTTTATATAAAAATATTATTGGTTTTTTTGTCCTTAAAAAAATTAAATCCTCAATGTTGTTTATTCAATAAACCACCATAAACATTTATATAAGCATTTTACCTGTTACCGCACTATTGATTAATTTTGCTTTTCCCAAAGAAAACAAATAAATATTGACTAAATGTTATTGTAAATATTTCTGTTTTCCACTGAAATACAGTGCTTTTATAGAAATCAAATAAATCTTATTAACTTTTCCTTATCTAGTAGGAAAGAAATATTTCAGATCCATGTTATCTTATTACTACAATAAACAAATTGAAATTTAATATCGTTGAACAAATAAATATTATTATTATTTCGGCTTGCCTTTTAATATTTTCTTAATTCACAAAACAGGTCAATAATAAAATTTACTAACAGTTATAATGTCTTATTTAATTGAGAAACATTTTCCTGTTTTCAAAGAAAATAATAAATAAGTAATTGATCTTTTTTTGAATAATGTGTATCGCACAATTTAATACAGTACTTTTCAAAAGTTTAAACACAAGTGAAATTTTCAAAATAGATTTTAATAACTCACTCTAATTTAAATGCATATTCATATCTGCTGCAAATTGTGCTTTTAAAATTATATTTCACATAATTATGCTTTAAATTTTATCGGCAACCATTAAATTTAACAAAAGAACAAAAAATAATGTATGAGTTGCAATTTCCCAGCTGGGCGACAAATGTCCGGGCCAAGATTCTAACCAAGGATCTCGTGGCTTACGGTAAAATTCTCTACCAACTGAGCCCTCCCGGACGAATCTGGAGGACCTAATTCACCCAGTTAACCTTATTGATCATAACATCTGGCATGATACCTGAATTAGCTCAACAGAATAAATCGAAGTTAATAGAACTCCAGTAAACGCTGGATACGTAATTACTCTAGATTAATTTTAATATAATTATTCAAATTGGTAAAGAAACCGCATAAGGCGCAATTTCCCAACTGAGCGAAAAATTAGTCACTGGTTAAATTTTTAGCCGAGGGGGGGGAAGAGTTTGGTTGCAATTTAAATATCGCGTTAATGCTAAATGTATATAGATCTGGCGGCCCTGATGGTGGGAGGCAGAACTAATTTATTTTTGCCTCACCTGCGCAGTACCCCTGCCATACGGTGACGTAGGCAGCGCGGACCCTTTACCAAGGTTCGTTCGGAAAGAGGTTTGTTTAGAACAGAGTATGCCCCAGAACGATGGAAGGTCGAAATAAAAAATGTTTTAATCATTCGAGTTTCCTTTGAAAAAATCGACAAGCGAAGCGGGCGTAGCATGCTTGTTTTTCATATTAAAAAGATTTTTGTCGTTCTTTAAGGGAAATAAAAATATATCTTAAATATATAATAAATATTAGTTTTTAATGATGTTTCAATGACAAATGATGCTAAATCAACATTCTAATACTGGTCAGAATGTTCTGTTACCCGTGAAGGTACGGGTTATAACACCTGATATGTGCAATTTAAATGTTAATGTGGAAAGAAGAATATGTTTTCATTTTTCATTCTTTTTCTACTCTCGTCCATCTTCTATTTACTACACATTTGGGGAACGCCCCTTTAGCAGAACAAATTGTTCCATCCCATATCGCCAAATTTCAGATTAACTTACATGGAAATGAGTAGCCATTAAAAAAAATATTTGTCTATATTATTTCAAGAAACCCGAGTAATGCCGGGTAGTACTGCTAGTAAATGATAAAGTATGTTTAGAATATCGTTTTATGCATTTTGGACACAAAATTAACATTAATATTTAATTATGAAATATAAAAATTCAGTAATAACACTTAATGTTGTTTTTTTTAAACTGAAATACCACACCCCAAACATGTTTCTCTTTAAAACGATTCTACTTTAGCATTTAATCACAAATATGTTTTTCTCTTATACATTGTAAAAAAAAGGGTCGATCTACTAAATAAAATTTTAGTTTTTCTCATTGATTTTTGCAATTACAAGAAAATCTGTAAGAATTACTAGAAAACACCTAGCAACATTACTAGAGAACATCTAGCAACGATTTCGGTTTTTAGTACCAGTTACTAAAAAAAATCTGTGGAATACAAATACACTAAAAATATTTTAGTAATCTCAGGATTTTTTTACAGTGTAGGCAGGTATAATCTGTGTAAATAATAACGCCATTATATCCGTTATAATTCAAAGTACTTCGGAAATTTTCCTTGAAAAACAGCTGTAACGTAATAATCTTGTTCATAAATTCGAAACACATTCAGATTAATTAAATACATATAAAAAAATATATTTTATCTCAATACCTGTCTTTCGTAATGATAGAAAAAAAACTTCTCAATTGCACCGAATGTTTATTTATTTTGAGAAATCTTAGTTCCTCCCTTTTGTGAATCCGATTAAAGTTCTTTGAAATGAATTTCTATTACTGGTACTGAATGTTTGTTTATGGAAAAAAGAAGAATATTTCTATCACTTGTGTTGCTTAATTTATACAGATATTTAAAGAGGTTTCTTCAGATAATGGGATAATAAAAAAAAGATTTTTTTAAAACAAATATTGTAAATTGTATGGTTCGGATGAATGACTCTTTTACGATTGATATAATTGAAATTTCCTCCTGAATCGTGTTTGTACAGGCATTTTGGAATTTATAAAGAGATTGAATGAAAGGCGTGGAGTTGGACATATAAAATAACAACACGGCTTGGATTCATCCTATTTGAATCAGCATTGTTTATTTTTCTTCAAAAAGTAGAACATACCCTCTGCATAGTATTGTTTGAAGTCTGTATTTCATAAAATATTTAAGATTGGGAAAATAAATGATAGCGTTTTTAATAAAATTATAAAAAAAAATATTTTTTGAATTCAAATATACAATATATTCGAATTAAAGTATTTATATAAGGAATATTCTATGTTCGAATATAGTATATTAAATTTACTAAAATTCAATCATTGCGACCAACAAAATGTATTTGCAAGGATGAATCTCATCATTCAAAATATCAACTCATCACTCAAGCGATCGCCAACCATTCCAAGCCAAACATTTAAGCTGAATCGCGTGTGAAAAGATGAGTTTCGTCCTTTCAAATGGATTTTCTTGGGCGTAATAATGCCAAATGTGGTAAATTTAACATTCTATCTTGTGTGATTTCAGTGATGCATTCAAATAAAAGGCTACATTTATCTTGAAGTGCAAAATCGATTTGGTATATTGTAGAATTATTCTGATAGAATGTACAAGGTTTTGGCAAATTTGACCGATTGTAACTAGAATGGTGTTTGCGATATTAACGGTTAAAGATTTTAGCGACAGTTGGATTTTGCCTTTTTCAATGTTTAAACGCTTGTAGCTTGCCGCTAAATCCAGATTTTCTTATGAAAATCTTATAGGCATTTGTCTGCTCTTTCGAAATATGTGCTTATATTTTGCTTGTAGGTTTTATAGAAAAATTAGGACTGTAGGTTTTTCCAGACTTGGCGCATTTTTTTCTATACCATAAATATTACCATAACTTGGAAACGGTTGGAGAAAAGACAGGAATGGTGTTTTATGATCCACATGCATGGTGTTAATGCATGGTGTTTTATGATCACATTCGCTCTTATATAACCTCCTTTGGCTTGGTAGATTACCTCAAACTCGCCATGTATATATATATATATATATATATATATATGCCACAATTAAAAAAATAGAATAGAATTAAATACTATAAATTTCATTGGAAGTGCTTGAACTTGATTACATTTTAAAAAAAATGAAATAAGCTATTTTTAAAATTTTTAATTTAATTATTTTTAATATAATACAGAAATGTTGACATCATATTTAAAATGTTTCAAACATTTTATTTTAGATAAGTGAAAATTTCAAAGATGCATTTTATAAAATGACGAAATTTAAACAAGTGAAAATAAATTCGAATTTTTAAAGATTTTTAATACTTTTTTACATGATTCTCTTTTTAAACAGGAAATTAAAAAGACGATTGGTAATGGAGCAAATTTTATTTTATGAAACTACTGAGTATTAGAAAACTACTACTGAAATACTGAGTATTAGATTGAATTCAAGATTTATTTTTAAGGGAAAAAAAAACTTTTAACATTAACTAAAGAGTGATAGGAGATAATAATATCCTCTTTATTTAACTATAATATTTATCTGCCTTAATGTCCGGAAATAACACATTTATATTAAATTTATTTTCTGTGTGTTATTTTTTATTTAGATAAATTTCTCTTTTTATATTTTAACCTTTCCTACTTTTCGGAAATGGTGAGTTTTGAATTGTTTTTCCAATTCTGAAATTACCTTTAAATAATATATATATATATATATATATATATATATATATATAGTTTCTTTATTCTGTTTTATTTTTATTTATTGGAGGCAAATCTGTAATGACATATAATTATAATTTAAAAAATAATAATATTCTATGAATAATATATTCAATGAAATATACGAATTGAATAATTAGCACTAAATATTGTTCATTTCATTAATGTTACAAACTGAAAAGAAGTTGGAAATTATACGTAAAACGTGACAAATGAGGTACTTTCGTACTATAACTAGTTTCCGTGAAATGCATTATATCGTCTGTTATTATGATATCATTAATTTCCGAAATAAAATAAGTACATTTGAAGTTGGCAACATTTTACATTTTGTTGACATTTACTGAAAATTCCAATGGGGAACTTAAGCCTATCTTAGAAAATTTCTCCTTTTCTATTTAATATTTATTTCACCTGAAACATCTATTCAAAAACAGTTGGTAGTTTATACGATTGCTATAATTAAACAATTTTAGTATACAAATTCGGGTTTTAATTTCAGTAATACGGATATAATATGACTCCATCTTAAATAGGACGTAATCACCATGGCAACTTAGAATCCATACCTATCATGGGATATCATTGAATTACTTACGTATGATAGGATTTAATAGAATGAAGAAAACTTTTATTAATATCTTTTTAAGTTTTGATTCGTTTTCATAAAATTTGAAATGATAAAATTCTGCAACGATTATACATATTAAATTCCAAATCATTCGGTTGGGTAATTTTTACGCTGTTATATGCGAATAGACGGAGTGACCAGAATACGACTATAGATGCTCCTTTTTTATACAATTAAGAACGCACCTAAAAATACAGTTATGTGTTATTCTTGCAGTGCAATAATTTTTTTATAAACCCTTGCGTCCCATTAATGTTCAGCAGCAAATATTTCGGAGCAAAATTTCTGTGATAGGAAACATGATATAATGTTTTACATTCATCAAATTTATTGTTATGATTATAAATTACAATAACTAATTCCTATTTTAAAACTTGGAAATTTTTCCAGAGAAAATTTCCCACGCCTTGTATTCATAATATTCAAATTTTAATTGCTTAATAGGCGTATAGCCAACATAGTGAAAAAGTACCCAAGCCGGGACTCGAACCCGGGTCATCAGATTAGCGCACTGACGTTCTACCAATTAAGCAATTAAAATTTTAATATTATGAATGCAAGGCGTGAGAAATTTTCTCTGGAAAAATTTCCAAGTTTTAAAATATGAATTTATTCAATTGTCGATGCTGGATTTTCTTTGATTTCGTGTTTGCCCCAGGGTTGGCGGCTCACGGAAAATATTCCATCATGTGCTGCGTTTGTAGCCTTGCCAACATGTTATGGTGAAAAAGTTCCAGGCTGAGTATCGTTCCCAAGTGGTTTAGTTGGTAGAACGTCAGTGGGCTAATCTGATGACCCGGGTTAGAGTCCCGGCTTGGGTACTTTTTCACTATGTTGGCTATACGCCTATTAAGCAATTAAAATTTGAATATTACAATAACTAAGTTCTAAACAAGTATAGGTTAAAAACGTTTGAACAATACAGAAGGAAATTTTGTTTGTTTACGTTATAACAGTTCTATCTTATATCATTGCTAAAACGGAGTCACCTGAAACCAATGACGTCTGTGCGATTTCAAAAGAGCAAGGCTCAAGCAGATCGACCACGGTCAATGTTTGGGAGGGAGACAACCTCTCTCCACTACGGCTGCTGTGAGACCGTGTACGTTAATGGGAGCTGGTGATCTCAAAATCTGTTCGTGCTCCATTGTCCTCCAAGTTTGAAAACGATATCTTCGGTGGTGCCAATCCAGGTGCAAGTCTTTCATCTGGAATTGGTTCAAAATTAGGAGACCAGCTCTAGAAGGCCAATCTCTCTTGAGGTTCTGGCACCCCTTCTTTCAGTGAAGTGTCATGACACTTTCTCTGACACGACAACAACAACAACAACTGATACAGGCAGAAAGGGCAAAATTAATGTCGCTAAATCATACACCTTTTAAAATCTAGCATTTTATGAAACTTTTAAACAGAACGAGTAATAAGGTTATAAATAAGTTCTTTTCAAACAACGCTAAGTAGAAAACATTTGAATTCAATACAGAAGTAAATGAAGTAAATTTAAATCGGAGTTTGTTCAAAGAATATTTTTGTGTGTGTTGTAGATACAGCTCATGCCACGACTTGATACAGGTGCAGTACATTAGAGACTATGAAAGTACTTCAAATCACCTGTCGTGAAATAAACTATCACTTGAACATTGTCCGTGTAACCAAATACAGTAACATTGAACTGCCATAAAGTATATATATATAAACTCGGTTTATGGCGTCAGGTGCCGCCATCCGAAAAATCTACAAGAGATCACTCCATTTCTTCCGGTCAAGGGTCCATTCCTCCTCCAGACCCATATCCCTCATGCTTTTTATACCATTCATCCACGTCTTTTGTGGTCTTCCTGATTTCCTCTTTTTGTTTGAAGAGAGACGTCTTTTAGATGCAATTTTAAGTAGTTTCTCGTCACTCATTCTTTTAACATGACTATACCAGATTAATTACTTCTTTTGGAGATCGTCTAACATGGTACCCTTTATTTCCATCATTTCTTTGATTCTTTCATTTTTTGTTCTTTCTATTCTTTATATCCTGTATGATCGTCATAGGGTGTCCATTTCCACTTCTGCTAATTCTGTCTCTATAATTCTCCCTCCCTCTGCTCCGTATAACAATATGATCTTTACATTAGAATTGTATATATTATGTTTTCTTTTCCTGGAGATCTCCTCACTCCACCAAATAGAATTTAATAGTTTTACAGCCTTTCTGCCTTGACAGATTCTGTATTTATTTTCCTGTGAGTTTGTGACTTCTCTATTAATGTCTACACCAATGTATCTATAATACTCGCAGCTATAAATTAAGCAAACAAAATTTATTTATCTATTGTATCCAGATGTTTTCTACTCATCGTTGTTTACATAAGGAGTTAATGTTATGTATAATCAAGGTAATTATTTTGATTCACTCTATATAAAATTTTTATCAAATCTTAGATTTTATAAAATATTTTATTTAAAATTTTTAATTCTGCACATTACACCAGACAAAAAAAAAAAAAAAAAAAAAAAAAAAAAAAAAATCAGATTTAAGATTACAAATCTGAGACATTTTCGAATATTCTCAAATATTTTGTTATAATCTTTCTGATACAGTATAATGTGGTAATAGTTAAATATTAAAGTAATTTTAACATATATTCGAGCCTTTTAAAAGATTCATGGTGCCTTATATTGGAGTTTTGAAATATCTGTTCTAATTCATGGAAATAAAAAGGCAAAATCAATGCACTAAAATCAATGCGTCTGCGGAATATATGTAAATACGGTGTATAAAAAAAAGAATCATATTTCCGATTGAATAAATTCAAATGATATTTATCGATAATATTTTCATAAAATAAGGTAATGCATATATGTATGGGTGCAATCTGTTATATTGCTTCTAATTCGAATATATTTTATCTGCAAAGAAACAAGTAAATCAGATTATATCTAAATCTGTGGCATGATGGAAAATTTTCAAATAACGCTCTGAAAACACTTAAATATCTTTAAAAAATTTATCGTGTACTACTTTTTAATTTGTAAAAAATCCTTTTTTTTCTCAAAATCTTACATACAATTATTTAAAAAAAC
Organism: Maratus michaelseni; assembly: GCA_963931845.1. Taxonomy (NCBI): domain Eukaryota; kingdom Metazoa; phylum Arthropoda; class Arachnida; order Araneae; family Salticidae; genus Maratus; species Maratus michaelseni. The sequence goes on along the minus strand of OZ007589.1, from coordinate 449,875,629 downwards.
GTTTTATAAAAGAACCTAACTACTTATATATCTGCTTGATTCAGAAAATGAATTATTCTTATTCGTATATACATGGTGGACATAATTAAATTGCATTTCGAGTTCAAAAAAAAAAAAAAAGAATGCAATTTTTCAAACGCGACACTATTTATGTATATACTAGCGGCCCTCCCTCGCTTTGCTTCGGGTTAACCTTGAAAACCTTCATCTCTTTGTGTTTTCTGTAGACCTTTTTAATGTGTACAATAATTAGTACATTATTTTGATAAATCTTGTAGGGTTCAGCCTGCGTTTGCAATGTATAAGCCGAAAAAATGAAATTATTTACGACATCACATTAAAAACCTCAAAAATAACAGTATTTCTCCACTATTTAATGGATGTTATTATACATATAAACCTTCCTCTTGAATCACTCTATCTATTAAAAAAACCACATCAAAATCCGTTGCGTAGTTTTAAAGATTCAAGCGTACATAGGGATATAGGGACAGAAAAAGCGACTTCGTTTTATACTATGTAGTGATATTACTATAGGAAATCAATTTATATATTTTTCTAAAAAAATTACGTTTTCGGCACTAGGGCGAAAAAGGCACTGCAGTTTAATTTTGGGCAATAAAATTGAATTCATATTCTAACAATTTTTTTTGAGAAGACGAATTATAGATGTAAAAAAAAAAAAAAAAAAAAAAAAAAAAAAAAAAAAAAAACACGAACGAAAATTCATGCGTCAAGCATAGATTATGTAACACTTTCCAACGCTTCCAAAATAATTTTACAAATCATACTATTTAATAAGCTGAAAGATAACATCTAAGTAAACAATTTGGAAAACGCATAACATATTTAAAAACATTATTTCAGGAATTTCCAACATATACAATATTCGGAAAAATATCCGAATACTTTTATTCAGCCCTGTATAGGATCTATAGGTTTGTATATATACTACATAGGATGCTCAATTTTAGTGTAGTTAGGAAACACGTAGCACAGTTTAAAATTCTCCTTCTGGAGTTTCTGTTAATAAACGGAAATGTGTTCGCAAACTTTTGTGCTTCCCTGTATATGATCTACAGAATTTATACACACCACGTAATAAACAAAAAGTGAGTTCAATTTAAAATCGCGTTCAGTAACTTAAAACGCACTTCGAGGAATTATTGTTAACAGACGGTAGAGAATTCTTTTGTGTGTCCCTGTAAATGAACGATGACTGCTATACACAGAATATTCTGTAGTAAGCCTCTTGTAATGCACCTTATTTATATATATAAATTTCAACGCGTTTAAAATAGTGCAACATTATTTAAATAAACCGCAGACGATTTTTCTCCATAGACGTAATGTAACGGAAGTCTTTTGACTGCCCCTGTAAAGTAACTATAAGTGCTATGCACACCCTATTCCATACTAAGCTTCTTGTAATGCACCTTAGTGATATATAGCAATTTCGATGTGTTTGAAATTGTGTAACATCATTAATATAAACCGCAAATGAATTTTCTCCATAGACCGGAATGTAACGGAATTCTTTTGAGTGTCCCTGTAAAAAAACTATAAGTGCTACACACTTCCGTTGAAATAGGGGACATGCTATAGATAACGACAATATCATATAAAAATTTCAGTGCAATCCGAGCATATTTACGGGAGTTAGAGCACGGATAGACGGCGGACGGCAGACGGCCATACGGCAGACAAACCGAAGTCATAAACACTTTTCAACTAGGTTGGAAAGTGTTAAAAAACTGCTAAATGAAAATTTATGTGTTAAAAAGTCAATTAAAGGTTAGTTAAACACGTATAAAGTTTAATTTAATTTTATTTTTTTGCCTATTTTACTTAATATTAAAAGTATTTTTGTTTTGTTCTTGCATGTCTTTTATCTAAAAATAAATTTATATATATAAATATTAAACAAATTTTGCGATAAACTGTGATTTAGAATTATAAAATTAAAATTCCATCAAACATTTTATCACAGCTTGTGAAAGCAAAACCGTACAATAAAATTGCACTCTATTTTATATGCAGGAAAAATAGTGACAAACATTCCCTTTCATATTATAACATTATTTAAATCTTTACACATAAAGAATTTAAATAGGAAAATTTAAATTTGAAAAAAGATGCTGCATATTTCTAAATGAGCTAGCTCAAAGCTATCTGACAAAATTTGCATTACAAAAGATATGAAAATGTAAAGTAATCAAATAGAAATTTACATTTACTGTCGAAACCTATGACATTTTTATGGAAACGGAAATTTGCTGTTTCGTAATCTTGTTAAAATATGTAACTCAGCAAAGTACGAAAATCGCTTTTGTTTAAAATTTCGTTTTCTATTTAATTGACAAAATGATTTTAAACTTTGAAATAAAATATAAATTTTCTAAACAATTGTTTGGAGACTTTGTATTATGCACTATATTTGCGAATATTTTCTGCTACAGGGTGTTCTACAAAAGACTCCTAACTTTAAAAATCAATAACTCGGAAACGGTGATAGACAGAAGCATGAAACCAGTGGTATGTTTATTAAAAAAATCGTAAGAATCTTATACATAAATCTCAAAATTTAGTTACAAATATCACCGATAGATGGCGCTGAGAGCGTTAAGAATCCTTCTAAAGAGAGTTCAGAAGCATAGAAAGACTAGCCGTTGAAGATTTCGCCATTGAAATCTGACCGCTATTAGCGTATAGTGAAAATAATTCCGAAAGTGATCTATACCATGGAGGAACGTGTGTTTATTGTCCTACTGCCCCAAAGAGAAGTTTTCAAACGCAATTTTAAGTCGCAAAAGCCCCATATGGAAAAACAATTCGTGAGATTTTCAAAAAATTTCAACAGACAGGCAACGTGGTCGATACGTTTGTCGGAAATGTCGGTCGGACCCACTCCGTCGTTATTCCTGAAAATTCGACGACACTTGCTGCAGTTATTGAGCGTAATCCGAATAAATCTATGCGCAGACTTGCAGCTGAATCCAGAATCAAGCCATCCAGTACGTACAGAATCATGCGGAAATCATTACACATGTTTCCTTACAAGATTAAATGCCGGAACGCCAGACCAGTTCAAGCTGAATGACAACGAGAGCATTTTGCTAACGAGATGCTCGAGGAGATTGATTGTTCTGGTTTCGATGTCGGCCGAATATGGTTTACGGATGAGGCCCATTTTTATCTGGATGGTGTCGTTAACAGACACAATTGGCGATTTTGGGGTACAGACAATCCACATCTGACTCACGCACGACCACTCTATAGCCAAAAACTTACAGTTTGGGCTGCAATCTGTCGCAAAGGCATTATTGTGCCCTTTTTCTTACGAGAAACCGTGACGACTGAGCGGTATATTGCGCTTTTGAAACAATTTGTCGCCACTCAACAAGCGTTAGACGATCGACCAGGTACGGCGTGGTTCTTGCAAGATGGGGCTTCGTACACAAGACGTTTTTGACTTTCTGGACGAATATTTCGACGATAGAGTTATTGCGTTGAACTATTCGATAGTGAAGGGAAAAGGCATGGAGTGGCCTCCGTATTCACCCGACCTCACTCGCTGCGAATACTTTTTGTGGGGCGCATTAAAGGACATTGCTTACCGGAACAATCCTTTAACACTCTGCGAGCTCGAAGAGGCTATTTGTCAAGCTTGTGTGTCGATTTCCGGTGACATACTACAGAGAGTCACTGACAATTTCATTCTGCGTTTGCGACATGTCTGTTGCGTAGAAGATTCATGTTTTGAATAACTTTTTATGTGATACGCCTATTTATCGCAGCGCCATCTATCGGCGCTATTTTAAACTAAATTTTCATATTTATGTATACGATTCTTACGATTTTTTAATAAACATACCACTGGTTTCATGTTTCTATCTATCACCGTTTCCGGGTTACTGATTTTTAAAGTTAGGGGTCCTTTGTGAAACACCCTGTATAAATGTAATATCTGTATAAGGTCTGCTATAAAGGTTTCATTTTTAAAATTTTTAATTTTAGTACGAAGAAATTTAAAGACTATTATTTTTTCACACAACAGGAATACCAGAAATTTAAAATAACAAAAGTAAACTGTTTCTCGTTATTTTTTAAATTAATTAATTAATGAAAGGAAATATATTAATATCGGAACTATAATAGAAATCACTTTGATATCCATGGTTTAATATATAAATAATGTATGAAATTGTAAAATAAAATTCAAGTAATTAAAAAATATATATTATAAATCGTTAGAGGCAAACAGTAAATTTTAAGTTCATGTGCTTTTGTCAGGCTTATAAAAATAAAATTAATGTAAAATTTGAGAGGTCGCGTAATTAAAAAAAAATACTAAATACTAAATATTGATATCAAAACAAAAGACACACACACAGAGAGAGAGAGAGAGATTGTAGCAAGTACAATTAAATGCCCCACTCATTCGATTAATTTATTTAAACACCTCCTTTAAATTCATTTCATTATGGCGGTATTCAAAAAAAATATTTTTCCACGCTCAACAACTCAAAATTTTGAGACACATTCCCAGACTCATTTTTAAAAGTAACAACTGGAAACTTGGCGGCGTGATTTATAAAGACATTTATAAGGGCCCCATGTTTTTATTTTTCGTTCAATTAATTAGAAATTGATTTACAGACAATTATTTAAAAAAGTACGATCATTTTTTTTTGTTTCAAGCGCTATCGCGTTAGGAAATTTGGTTCAAAATGTCCACTTTGACAGCATTTTTTCAAATATATTCTGCTTTTATGAAAAAATTGAGACAGTGGGGACATTATAAAGTTTCTCAATAAGAGAACCTGCCAATTGGATGCATTTTAGAGCAAAAATGAATTTACAAATGTGTCTCAAAATAAGCAGTTTGGATTTGAATACACCCTTAATTGAGTATCTTGGACTGACAGCGCCATCTATCGCCTTATATATATAGGAATAGTTTGCGCTATATAACAATTCTTCAAATTTGCAATACTTAACTAATTTAAAAGCAACAAAATAAAATTTCAAACATTTTTACAATGAAACTTTCAAGTTGTTAACCGTCAAGTCTTGACGGGTACTATCTAGTTAAAAAATAAATAAATAATTTAAACACATGGTCGTTACGCACCTTTGAAGTAAAACTTCTAATAGCCAATCTGTAATCACAAATATGTACGTCAGTAACGTTCACGTCGTAACGATGAGGACGACAATTAGATTAAAATTCATCAGTTACAACAATCGAGGCAACGCGTTAGCTCCGTTAGCATTAGCTCCAACATTTCAATTAATATTTCAAACATTCCCTATGTTATTTCTGTGGGGAAATTGGAAATTTTGGGCAGGCTTTCCGACGTTTAGGGGCGTTTATTTTGATTCCGGATTGCTTTAGTATTCAATCAGTCGGAAACGGAAAGACAGATTATCTTTTATCTTAGAAAACTATTGCGTCCAAGCACATGACCTTGGAATATACAAATTTTGAATATCAGTACTTACATCAGCTTTTAACACTGGTTGTCTATATATTTTTGGGACAGCATTTTTTTTTTGTTTTTAATTTTTTATATTAAATCTATGACTGTTAAAAGTTGCTTGAGTATTTTATTAGTTTTATTTCATCATTATATATTTGCATAATTTATTCCGTCTTCCTTCTCTTAAATCCGAAAAAATGGTTGTCTAATATTTTTGGTCGCACTTTATGTCGAAAAAAATTAAGCACCTTTTAAAATACACTATAGCACCTAAATAAAGTGTAAATTTAAAATTATAATAAAAAAATAATTAACATTAATACGTGACGGAAAATAACTGTTTCACATGTTGTACATATTCGGCATAATTTTTTAATAGATATATTTATTTTTATACATTAACTAGCTGATCAACGTCAAAAAATTGCACGAAACGCGGGAGCACTCTAAAAATCGCTGCAAGAATTCATATTTTTATCCTTTCGAATACGCGCAAAATTTGTGTAGTAGATGTAAGAATAAACCCACGACACAGAAAAAACATATACTAATATTTTATCCGAGTACATTTTTCACACTTCCCTAAATGCAAATATTCAATTCTTAACACAATTTTATTCTATTACATAAATGAATTTTCGATGCTTTGAAGCAAAATAAATTATGCAGTAGTTGAGATTAGACTACTTAAAAATTAAAGGAAAGTTGTCTTAATTTTCGGAATATATATGTCGTGTTTCCAAGTTCAAATCCGGGAAGAAGGCAGTCGTGCTCGTGATAAATAGGGTTAGCGATGTTATTGGTTTCCCTTTTAGTTCGCATCAGGCGGCCGGGTGGTATCATCAACAACAAGAAATGTCAGTCCATATTTTTGTCGAAGAACCTTTTACTTCCAGTTTAAGACATCTCTTCAGGGAAAATGCTCATTAGCCAACGCTAAACGAAAAAAAAATACAACGTTCCATTATTTACTAGAATCCGTCCCGATTCTTTTAGCAAACACCAGCGTCAAAAAATCCTCTCCGAATCAGGATGATCGTGTTTTTAAACTAGCTTGCGTAATAATACAGAATACGTCACGTGACCCACTTCTATCGAATCAAAAGGTCTCTTTTGGAACTTTATCAATATTTCCGGTGGATTTATTTTGTTGTAAAATGCAAAAACTTTCTACGCCCATCCAGAATATTCCATAATCTCGTACCAGATGCCTGTCATATCAACAAACCAGCTTATCTGTTTTTGAGGCTGTAGCTAAACTTCGAATTTAATACGTAATAAAAATAATAAGAAGAAAAGAAAATGAATCTTTATAAAAGGAAAAAAAAAAAGAAAGAATTAAAGTTTTTCGGAAATATTTTAATAGACATTTGATATTTAATAATAGGATAACTTTATGAAATAAGGTTTTTTGAGCGGAATATTTTAAGAGATACGATATTTTAGCATTTAAATAAAGAAGTTATAGCAATTTGACCACACGGGAATAATACTAATGAATTTTAATAATGGATTAAAATAAAGATGTTCTATTTAAAGAATAAATTAAAAAAGCTATCGCCATTTTTAGAATAACTACATTCGAATAAATATTATTAAGTGGATTAGGAATAATTGGCTTTACATATGGATAGTAAAAGGCTATTTTAAGAATGAGAATTATTTTAATAAGCTGGGTTATATACCGAATATTATTGAATGGACAAATTTTATAGAATAATTGCGGAAAAAATTTAAATTTTGTAATATTATCCCCCCTCCCTAAAGATTTTGGATGAAGTTAATAGTTAAGTAACTATAAATTCAGACAATATAAATTTCATACTTTAGAAATTTGAATTTTGACTAGTATAAATTTAGAGACTGCCAGCAAGGAGATGGGGAATTTCTGAAGAACTGGAACACAAAAACAAAAACAAAAATAAAATAATAGTAATCAATTAAAATTAATAGATAAATAAAAATAAAGCTACGAGCTTTTCCCCTGTAAAATAATACAAGAAATGGTTACAATCTCACTTACCATTTGTAAGTGCACAAGAAAAATACAATAACAATAAATAATAAATATTAATAAACAAGAAAAACAGGATAATAATAGTAACAGAATTTTGCTTTTACCAAGTTCACAAGCTTTAGAATAAGTAGTCACTAGCAAATTGTTAAAACAAAGTTTTAAAAAAATTCGACTTCATTCAAATTAGAGTTCATTAGATCCAACTGTTTTATTTCAGTCTCTTTCTTGGATCGTGATAAGTCCTCATTTTGTTTTTAAAAAAAAAAATGGTTACTGCAGTCCCTTTCTTAAAAATGCAGTTTTTATGTAAAGGCTGAAAATAAAGACATTACTCCATCAAAATTTTAAAACTGTAGTCATTCTTACCAATACTTTATAATGACCTGATAATGCTTGTCTTTCACTTGTCACAACATCTTCTCTTAAGTATCACATTAATTTTCTCACATAATAAACAAGTCAAATTATCTCTTGGTCGTTTATTGTACTTGGAATATGTTATCTTTGTTATATTCCTGTGGGATTTGTTATATTTCTGTTGGGATCCCACCATCTTTAACTAATATTTGTCAAACATTTTTTCACTAATAAATAATATAACTCTTCAATAATATAAATAAATGCTATAATAAAATTCAATTCATAAACATAACAATAATAACTTTCAATATAACTAATACTTCTCAACATATGTAGTAATTCATAATATAATTCAATAGTAGAAATAATAATATAATAACATCAGTATAATTTAAGAAAATATCACAGTTTGTTTATTTATTGTTAGGAAAAATATTGGTTGAGGATAAAATAATTACATAGCAAATAAATAAATTTCTTATTTTTTAATTATATAAGAAAGTATTTTTGCCAGTCGAAAGTATACAAAAAAAAATATATAATAATTTCAAAATCCAAATAAATTTAAATCTAAATATTTAGAAATTGAACTCTCAACCATTAGTTCCTTACAATAATTTTTTCCTCTGATACCCTTTTACAAAATTATACTGTTAAGTTATAAGTATTCATCCTAAATGTAGAGAGTTTTTTTTTTTTTTTTTTTTTTTTTTTTTTTTGGCAAACTTAGAATAAATAAAGACAATAAATAACAAATGAAAGATGTTAATTTTAGCTGAGAAATGGAATACAAAGGCAATTAGTTTAGATACTTAATTTTCTATTGTCACACCAAAACAATCACTGTAAAATCACATCATCACTATCCAATCATTTATATAATTATAGAAATACTTATAAACGGTTACTATTTGATTATCTATTGAAGTAAATAACATAATATTAAATTTTTGAAACAATTGGTTTAAGAAAAAGTAAATAAAGTAAAAAATAGTTTATTTTGATATAGAATTAAAACATTTAATTTCATTTTTCAACATCAATTTGACAATTCCTAAAATCAAAATACACATCTTATGCCTGCATAAGGTGTCTACTCAACCTCAAAAACTCTCAAAAACAAGTAAATATTTTAGTTGATCAGGCTAAAATATAACCACAATGTTGAAATAAAAGCTGTGACATTTATTTTAAATTTTAAAATATTAAACTTTCAAAAATGGGTAATATCTCTGTTGTACACCAAAGACATACCTGATAATGTTGAAACTAGAGTAATAAGAGATATTTAAAGAATTAGAATTTATTCTATTGTTTTTACTTTAGTTTGATTTTGTGATGGTGATTGTGATGTCTGTGGTGATTTTGATTGTTGTTTGGGTTGCTCATGAAATAGTCTGAAGTTATCTGGTGAAAAATAGGTTGCGAATTGTTCCATGTCTCCAAATTAAGACCCTATATACCCTTCTGAAAGAAACATAACTGAATTCAAACCTTTCCTATTGAATTTTTAAGAATTATAAGAATTTGTGAATCCAAATTAAGCATTAACCAGAACATTTATTCAATAAAATACCTAAAAATCTCCTAAATTTTATTTATTATTTTTGCTAAATTTAAATTTAATATGTTGCATTAACTACCTTAGAATAAATTTTTTTATCATAGTAATAATAATAATAACAATTGTATCATCAGCAAAAAGAACAAGAAGAGCAACATCATCAACAAAATTTTATTACATACCCCATGAATTTTTTGAATGCAACTTACCTACATTTTCCAATTTCTCTTCTAAATATTTTTATTATTTGTCATCAAGGAAAACATGACTTTATCTTCATATTGATCGTCATCACGTATTAATTCTATCATCACATCATAATTATTCTGAGTATTCAATTCTAGTAAATTTATTACTGCTGAGGACTTGGTAAATAATGAACTTATTTTTACCTAAGCTATGGACAAATGAGGTGTAAAAAAAAATTCCCCATTGGTGAGCTTAAGATTATTAAAATTCAAATTACCTAATAGCGCAATTCAGCTAGGTTAACATAGTGCTAAATGTCTACATGTTCCAGTAATCTAATTTCTACCTGACCTAGCATTTTATTTAAACACTTTATTAATATTATAACACCATCAAAAATTTTCAAAGTTTCTATATTAAATATTTTAGCAAGTTGGTAAATGTATCATAAATCCTACATTAAATGAAAATAAACAATAACATACTAAATTTAGTTTTATATATTCACAGTTTAAATAAACAATAAAATACTAACACTCTATTTACATATTTACATCATAAATAATCTTTCAGTGGCTCAATATTTACTACAATTCAAACCACCAGTCACTTATTATTCAACATACAGATTTTTTTTTTTTTCTCATAATAGCTGTTTTGTAACTTAGGTTTGGCATGGTGCCAGGAATGTTCCCTTAGGATAAAAGCTGTCTTTTTATAAAATACAGATCAGATCTCAGTAACATATTTAAAATAATATTTTTTTTTAAAAGAATATCTGTTCTTAAAACATGAAAATATAAATTATACCGCTGTCTATAATATTACAATGACGTATCACACAAAATCATCAAATAAATTAATTAACCTTAACAACACTTAAATATTTGCAACAGAAATAAATTTTAAAAACAAAATTTTAATCAGTATAACATAGTATATAAAACCTTTAAATTTCAAAGTAGACTATTAAATAAATAAAACATTTTAAATATAACATAAACTAATAAATATCAACATATAAAGATACCAATAAATAAAAATACCAACTTACAGTTACTCTTGAGCATATTTCACAGGATCACACATCTAAAAATCGTGACACATCTAAGAGTTTCACACATCTAAAAATCGTTAATTTCTTGATAACACAAAAGTTCTGCTTTTTCGCAATCCTTTAAAACCAACACCATGAAGACGCTTATGAAGATGAATAGTATATTCTCTAGCAACAACTTCACTTAGGCCAACTTTTCCTCTTCTTTTCTCTTTTAGGCTTGACCATTTTTAATTTATTATAAAAGTACAAAATAACAAAACACCAGACGTAAACGTGCTGTAATGGCGTAGACGTCCTCGTAACATATTCTTCTAATCGGCAAATTTCACGTTTAACTACACAAACTTTCTGTTGATCAACAGCATCCTGTCTGACTTATTATATTAATGTCGTGTTTCCAAGTTCAAATCCGGGAAGAAGGCAGTCGTGCTCGTGATAAATAGGGTTAGCGATGTTATTGGTTTCCCTTTTAGTTCGCATCAGGCGGCCGGGTGGTATCATCAACAACAAGAAATGTCAGTCCATATTTTTGTCGAAGAACCTTTTACTTCCAGTTTAAGAAATCTCTTCAGGGAAAATGCTCATTAGCCAACGCTAAACGAAAAAAAAATACAACGTTCCATTATTTACTAGAATCCGTCCCGATTCTTTTAGCAAACACCAGCGTCAAAAAATCCTCTCCGAATCAGGATGATCGTGTTTTTAAACTAGCTTGCGTAATAATACAGAATACGTCACGTGACCCACTTCTATCGAATCAAAAGGTCTCTTTTGGAACTTTATCAATATTTCCGGTGGATTTATTTTGTTGTAAAATGCAAAAACTTTCTACGCCCATCCAGAATATTCCATAATCTCGTACCAGATGCCTGTCATATCAACAAACCAGCTTATCTGTTTTTGAGGCTGTAGCTAAACTTCGAATTTAATACGTAATAAAAATAATAAGAAGAAAAGAAAATGAATCTTTATAAAAGGAAAAAAAAAAGAAAGAATTAAAGTTTTTCGGAAATATTTTAATAGACATTTGATATTTAATAATAGGATAACTTTATGAAATAAGGTTTTTTGAGCGGAATATTTTAAGAGATACGATATTTTAGCATTTAAATAAAGAAGTTATAGCAATTTGACCACACGGGAATAATACTAATGAATTTTAATAATGGATTAAAATAAAGATGTTCTATTTAAAGAATAAATTAAAAAAGCTATCGCCATTTTTAGAATAACTACATTCGAATAAATATTATTAAGTGGATTAGGAATAATTGGCTTTACATATGGATAGTAAAAGGCTATTTTAAGAATGAGAATTATTTTAATAAGCTGGGTTATATACCGAATATTATTGAATGGACAAATTTTATAGAATAATTGCGGAAAAAATTTAAATTTTGTAATATATATTTGTAAAAATTATTTTTTTTCTAACACTTTTTTTTAAGACCGCTGACCAGGCAGCTACCTGCCGGGCTTTAGACCCTCTTATCGAGTTGATGCTTTGCAACAATTGAGGATTCGCCTGATCTCCGCAGGGGAAATATCTGTTTGATAAGCCTCTAGGCCGACGTGGCTTCCGTGCACCTTGTTGCCTCAGTTAGTTTTCCTAAGTTGACTGGTTGCTAATTGGTGTTTTTGCTAATTGATTGTTGATAATTGTTGTATGAGTCGATTCAGCACTGTACAGAGTAGTGAAGTCATGCTGGACGGATGTGAGTTGTTAGAGAATTGACTTATTTCACGCTGCATCACATATCCATATGTCAGGCCGCCGCTATGCGAGTTGGTCTCATACTTTAGAACCTTGATCAGGTGATGAGACATCATTTGACTAAGCACCTCCAGAAGTATAATTCATTGGGAACTTGGAGGACTTTGCACACACGACGGATTTTAGATTCACTGCGCTTCGTTAGCGTACAAGGTTTCTTTCTACCACTTATCATTTAGACATAACATATCATCACTTATCATTTGATTCTACCCGATATTTAAGGAATATGAATGCATTAAAAATTACCATACATGTACTATATAATTTTATTTTATTAACTGAAATTATACTTTTTAAATATCAGAAGTTCTTAAATAAATCACATTACATTTTTTAGCAATTCTATAAGAAGCATAATACAACGATTTAGAGTGACTGAACTCCTGGCAAATCAAATTTAGTTGTAATACTTTATTTGAAAATATCCACATAGCTTATTGAAAAAAATAAATTTCAAATTAATTATACCTGTTTATCTTTTTTAACAATACAGTATAGCACAAAGAGAAATGTGATACAAATTTTCTGCGAATTTAAACTGTAATTTCCCTTTTTCTCACAATTAATAGAACGGGAGATATAGGAAATATTTCGATTTTCTTTTTGACTGCTTTGCATTTGTGAGACATACAGAAAATAAACATTTTTAAATGCGATATTTAACTCTACATTACGCGAATTTTGATGTTTATGAAACTACATAAGAACTGTTTTCACATTAAAATGATGTTATAGAAAATCTCTGCTACTGTATCCAAATAAATAAAAGTCTGTTGAATTAAAAAATTATTTTACTTGAAAGCTTGGGCTCTAAATTCTTTAAATACAAAATTAACTAAATGTATAAGGGATGAATTTTTTATTGATTCACGTATTTATCACTGCGCAGAGTAGGGTTAAATAGAAGAAATATCGTCTCTTGAAAGTATATAATATGTTGAAATGTTCTATATTAGTAATAGGCTACAGAATGTAGATTTAAATACATTTTTCTATTTGTTAGGATTTTATTATCATTGTTTTGACCATATAAACGAGAAAAAAGTGAAATATATTACTTTAATCATATTGCATTTAGACTATATTGTTTCTGGCGAATGTATATATAGAATAAACAATTCTCATCATCGCAAAACATGATTTAAGGCAATAAGCTTGTTCCGGCCTCAATCCATCTCTTTCGTGGCTTTCCTCTGTCTCTTTTTCCTTTTGGTTTATAATACAAGGCTGCTTTTGATATGCGATCAGAGTCCATCCTTTCCACGTGGTTCCCCCATTTCCTTTTGTAATTTTCTATATTATTCAATATTGGCATAACCTAAAGATCTCCTCTGATGTAGTCATTCCTTATTTTGTCCATTATCAAACATCCCTTCACACTCCTCAGAAATTTTATCTCTGACTATTGTATATTTATCTTTCATTATTTTTTGCGAGTGCCCATGCCTCACTTCCGTATAGTAAAGTTGGTATTGCTATTGTTTAAAAAAAAAATTATTCTTGTGTCTTTTCTTGTATTTCGAAGAATTCTTCTTATAATACCACAGATGTATTGAAATTTATAAAGCTTATTTCGTATATCGTTGTTATAGTCATAAGATATATCACATCTTAAGTAATTTAAATGTGAAATCTGCTCTATTGGTTTATTTTCCAAAATAATTTTTGTTCTTATAGTATCTTTGCCCCTAAATGCCATTACCTTTGTCTTATTCTTTGAAATCCTTAAATTATAATATTTTCCAATTTTGTTTAAAGTAAAAATTGCACATTGTAAATTGTCTTCATTATCCTGAGATAAAAAAAAAGAACATCAGCAAATAATATATTGTTAAACATGATGTTTCCGAGATCTATTCCAGTTTTGATGTTATTTTTGCAAATTCTCAAAACATAATCAATATATATATTAAATATATGTGATAATAAACTACATCCTTGTCGTACACCTTCATTAAAGATTATAAAGAATAAACAATATTAAGTTAATTAAAAATTATATTAACTGAGTTAATTAAAGTGATAATGGACTGATAAAAAAATAAAAACACGTGTATTATTTCGTGTAATGATATTTGTAATATATTTATAAGTAAAATTATATTACGTATATTACTTTGAACGTTTCAAAAAATGTTTATATCTATGCTAATTAAGAAAATGTATTATTATAAACTTTGCTTGTTTAAATACAACTGTTATTTTGCCGAAAAAACTTGAAAAAAGGAACACCGTCTATTAAATTAAAACAATTAAGGTTACAAAACTGCTATGAGCCAGAAAAAAAATACTTTGGTAATTAATCTGGAAATTAACCTCATTTAATGATAGTAGCCAGCACAAACTTTCTTGTTTTAGAAACTTATACTAAAGCGATAAAAATTAAGAAGCTCATTGCATTCAGATTAAATGTGTTTCTCCGAAAAGATTAAGGTAATAAAATGAATGACAAGTTAAAATTAAAAAAACTTTTTTTAGCGGAACTAAAAAAAAAAACAAAAACAATATGAGGTTCGTTCGTTTTATAAATAGTTTCAAAATGTAAAAAAAAAAAAAAAGAAAACCTCATTATTTCAGTGAAATGAATTATATCGTCTGCTAGGAGCGAAATGAACATGCCTTTTTTTAACACTTTCCAACCTAGTTTAAAAGTGTTTATGACCTCGGTTTGTCTGGCCGTCTGGCCGTGCTCTAACTCCCGTAAATATGCTCGGATTGCCCTGCAATTTTTATTTATTATTGTCGTTATCTATAGCATGTTCCCTATTTCAACTGAAGTGTGTAGGACTTATAGCTGTTTTACAGGGACACTCAAAAGAATTCCGTTACATTACGGTCTATGGGGAAAAATTGTTTGCGGTTTATTTTAATGATGTTACACAATTGCAAACACACTGTAATTGATATATATCACGAAGGTGCATTACAAGAAGCTTAATATGGAATAGCGTGTGCATAGCGCTTATAGTTACTTTACAGGGACAGTCAAAATAATTCCGTTACATTACGTCTACGGAGAAAAATCGTTTTCGGTATAATTAAATAATGTTTCATTATTTTAAACGCATTGAAATTTATATATATCACTAGGGTGCATTATAAGAGGCTTACTACAGAATATTGTGTGTATAGCAGTCATCGTTCATTTACAGAGACACACAAAAGAATTCTCTACTGTCTGTTAACAATAATTTCTGGAAGTGCGTTTTAAGTTGCTGAACGCGATTTTAAATTTAACTCCCTTTTTGTCTATTACTTGGTGTGTATAAATTCTGTAAATTTGTGTAGCTGTTAGCTGATCAGATCATAGTTTGTAGTTGTTGTTCGTGATCGAATAAATCCAAGGGAGTCAGGTTCGTGGTATAATAAAAAAAAACTCCAGAATAGATGTCAAGTCATTTTATTGTAAGATCACCATGAGGATGTCAAGATGGTCGCGGACAGAAGAGGGGGAAACAAGAAAGGCCGCTCTTAAGCAGTCATTATTATTCGGAGACAGAAGACGAAGTGAGTTGTTTCCACGATACAAATTGGAATTGCACTGACAATAATCTCGCCAAAATAGGGTTGCTACAGAGTGTCTAGGCGTAAATACTTTCAGACAGAGATAGGCATAACCAATGGTATTTACCCAGCAGGGTCACCAGATTTTGGCGACAGGGTGAATTTTGATTCAAAAATTAATATCACCACGGCAACACTAACCGACAAATACCTTTCTCATGAGAACGGATTTTGGACAGACAAAATAGTATATGCCTTTAACAATGAGAATATATTTTTAGACATGGGTGTGAGTGATTGCGTTCTTACCACTACCATATAAGGGCATGCATTTGGGCCAAATGGAAGGTTCGCATAACTTTTGTGGCCACAAAAATGTGCAATGCACATATTGTGTTATAAGCTTGGTTACGGAAAGTAAAATTACGAAAAGGCATCTGTGCTGATTTAATTCTTTTCTTTTTTTATTTTAGTCGAAAAGCCGTGAGATATTAGTGATCGAGCATAAGTGAAAATGAAAAAGGGAAAGGGTATAAATTACAGCGGGCTTATTGTTTGAAGTTAAAGATAACACGATTAAATTTTGACAAAGGAAGGGGGAAAATATAAATTAAATAAAGGATAGGGTTTGTTAAAACTTAATATATGATTCTCATATCATATATTTCCCCCGTTTGCTCAGATAAAAGAATAATTTGTTAGGGTTTAAATTTCAGGCACGCTCCGTCTGAAAGTTTACATATAATCAATGCACAATATAAGATAAAAAAAAATATATATAAACACATATAAATATCAAAAATGAGAATGAAAATAGAAATGGTATACCAAAATTTTGCTACTGGTCATCATAGTGTACACTATTTTATTCCTTGAGTCCATGGTTTCTTAACAGTTTATTTTTGTAGATGTAGAAATTATTGTTGTTGTTTTTGCTGTTCCGGAACATGTGGTAGTATAACTACACTACATATACATTGATGACCAAATTATGACCAGAAAAGTTGCATTATCATCAACTAATATTTTTTTTTTACTGATAACTGGTCGTAAGCATGCTAAATGAATTTAAAATGTTCATAACTCTGAACATATAAGCTTATGTTAAGTTGCAACTACAATATAATAAAATTCTCTTTGTTCGAACAGAATATAAGATACTAATATATATAATATTATATAAAATAAACATCAAGTATATAAATGCAAATACAAAATATAAAAATAAGATACAGTTACAATTACAGTTACATTTACTGTTACACATGTGTAAAAATGAAATACAAAAAAATGATGAAGATAAAAAAAATGAATAAAATTTGGGTTTAAAAAAGTAAAAATTTGTGCATTCGCACAGGACAGGATAGGGAAAGTGACACACGATCCAAAAAAAATTCCTGCCCTAAATCTTGTCTAAGGACAAGTGTGATGGCGCAAGTTTAGGACTATTGCCTTATTTGTGGAGGGAATATTTAGGGCGAGGTCCACATTGTTGTCACAACATAGACCCCGTTGCTCCCGCAGCAGTAATGCAACAAACTGAGGAGCAGTCTCGTATACTCATTTTGACAGGGGATTTAAGGTGAATTGGAATACCAATTCGAATGTGTCTCTCATTACAATGGGGTGGAAGATCCTAAGGGCAATAATTTTGAACAGATCACCACTCCGAAAGGGAATAATTAGAAAAATAAAAATATATATATATATATACACCTAGTGTATGTCGAATAAAAGTCAATCCTAGAGTAATGAGAGAGAGTTTTGTCAATTTCGGTAAAAATGTTAAGTCATGAGGTACATATTTACTTAATTAGCATTATTAAAAAAAAAAAAAAAACTGACCTTAAGAGAAAAAAATTTTTTTTAGTGCAATTAGTGTTACTACAATTATGTTTATAACTATTTATGAGATTTAAAAAATATATATATGACATGACAAAAAGTTGAGACGGAGAATTTTTTTTTTTTTTTTTTTTTTTTTAAAGTGTATATGTGCAAACACCCCATAAATATGAAAGATAATGTTCACAACAAGATTGCCATATCTGCCATTCCCTTGATGAAACAAACTTGGACCAGCCGAGAACTTTCACAAGGAAACATCAGATATAACATCAGTACATTGTGCGCAGCAATATACACAAGTGTGAACACAACCAAAAAAAATCGCACAAAATACAACAATTATAAAATTATAAGCTATTTTCTAGGTCTTAAATTATAACGTGTTGAATAAGTTGGAAAGTTAATATTATTGTAACCATCATGACTTGTAAGTAAGTGATCGCTTCTTGGTGGAGCGATGATTAACCTATCAATGTGTACTCTAAAAGCAGAGTCATCAGGTGCATGTAAGCGTTTGATTGAAACAGAGACAGGTGAATATTTGTGTATAACAATGTAAGGTCCAGAATATTTTGGTTTAAACTTATCTACTGATTTTAAATATACAATATCTTTGTTCATAATTTTTCTTAGTTTAGCACGTTTTTGAAAATGATCATTTCTTTTGTTTTGAGAGTCTTTGATGTTATTGTATGCTTTCCTGTAAATAGAATTTAAATCCTGTAACAATTTGTAAGCTTCAAAATCTTTGTCAAGAACCTGATTGACATTATGGTCATAAGTATCAAATATTAAGGATAGTTCTCTTCCAAAGTGAAGCAAGTTGGGAGAATATTTTGTGGAGGAATGTAGAGATCCATTATAAAGAGATTTATGAATTGATAAAGCATTTTCAAAAGTGTGACCTTCTTGAAGTAAAGTAGAAACAGAGTATTTAATTGATTTATTAATTCGCTCTGACACGGCATTGCTTTGTGGCCTCGCTACACTGGAATGACGTACCTTTATGCCTAATGTGTCGTTAAATTTGTCGTATATGTGTGAGGTGAATTGTTTTCCCAAATCTGACAAAATTACGGAAGGTCTTCCAAAGATAGTTATATAATTGAATAAACATATAATTATCTTTTCAGAAGTGATGGTACGCAAAGGGAAGAGTTCTAGGTGTCGAGAAAAATGGTCAATTACTGTCAATACCGACTGTCCATTACTAAAGGGACCGACCAAATCGACACTGACTGTGTCTCCTGGGTGCGTAGGTGTGTATGTAGGTTGTAATGGACCAAGTGGAGTTTTATGATGTTTTGCCTGTAAACATTTTGTGCAAGACGCTACAAAATTTAAAGTGTCAGCATACACTCCTTTCCAAAAATATTTTTTTGTGACAAATGCGTAGGTTTTTGTTAATCCGAAATGCGAAAAATGACATATTGTTAGAACTTTTGCTTTTAATGAATTTGGGACAATAATGTGGTAAGAAAAGGTGTCATTACAAATATTTTCTTTTTTTAACATTAAAACCTTTGAATCGGGATGAATGAAGTACATAGGGAACTGTTTCGATGAGCCGTTTTGCATAATTTCGTTGTAAATTTCGGATAATTTTGTGTCTTTCTTTTGTTCGTTTACAAATGTTTCATTTGAAATTTCCAATAAAGGGTCTTTTTGATTCTTGTTACCAATAACTAAGTAATTTAGAGAATGTGTACCGTATGATAAATGATCATTATTAGTGTCTGGAAGATCATTATCTACAATTGGCAAAGCATATGGTTCATTGATAAGCTCTGGGTTGGAATTTAAATCAACTGTGTTTTTCTCGAAAGAACATCTGGACAAATAATCTGCAAGTACATTAGAAGAACCGGGAATGTGATCAAAAGTGTATGTATATTCTGATAATTCTGTTAACCATCTAGTTGTTATATCAGCGGGATTAGTTTGTTTTCTTGTATTTTTTTAAAGGAGCACTATCGGATAAAATTACAAACTTTCGGTTATATAGATAGTATTTAAAAGCGATTACAGATTTGTAAATGGCCATTAATTCAAGTTTTAGTGCTGGATAACGTTTTTCAGACTGTTTAAGAGATTTTGAAAAAAATGCAATGGGAAGTAATTGTCCTTCATGTTCCTGTAACAGGAACTATATGGCTCCTATGGCTATAATTGACGCATCTGTGTTTACATAAAAAGTTTTAGACCAATCGGGTAAACGAACAATGGGAGACTTAAAGAACACCTGTTGCATTTGATCAAATAATTTTTGATGTTTTTGAGTCCATTTAAATGTTGTTTTTGGTGTAGTGAGATCGATAAGTGGTTGGATGAGTTTTGAAAATGAAGGAACTAGAGATTTATAAAATGTGACAAGACCAATAAACCTTTTTAATTGTCTTTTTGTTGTCGGGGTAGGAAAAGAATTTATTTTGACAATATTTGATTGGACGGGAGAAATGGAATGATTTTCAATGTGGAAACCTAAGTAGTCAACAGCGGTTTTGTGAAATGAACATTTATTGGGCGAGAGCGTTAAATTATATTTCGATAAAATTTCAAGTACTTTCTGTAATTTTGCACATGTTTCCTCAAAAGAATTAGAACCAAAGATCAAATCGTCTTGATATGCAAAAATACCTTCCATTTCTAATTCATCAATAATAGTGTCCATTAAATTTTGAAAGAAACTACTACTATTCTTTAATCCAAATACCAATCTTTTGAAACGAAAAGTACCATAAATGCATGTGAATGTAAGTGGATCTTGATATTTTTCAGGTAAATTTATCTGATGATAGGCTTGTTGAAAATCTAATGAAGTGAAATTTTTATATGCTGATAAATTTGAAATAATGGTCTGTATTTTGGGAAGTGGATATGAAGATCCTTGTAAGACGGAATTTAGCATTCTTAAATCAAGAGCTAGTCTGTATTTTTGTTTTGCAGACCCATCAGACTTCTTTCTAACCAGCAAAATAGGACATGCCCATTCTGAACAGTTACGTTCAATAATATTTGCTTCCAGAAGTTGATTTATTTGCTCTTTCATTTCTTGGTGTAATGATTGTGGTACAGGAAAAGGTAGTGTTTTGATTGGGTAGTCATTAATGAATTTGAGATTTGGAATAACCTTGTCTGTGTGACCTAATGTTTTCATTGATTTAGAAAAAGAACTGTAGTATTTTAGCAATAATGAGCCTAAGGTTTTTGCTTGTTGAGTGTCTAGATGTTCCAATTTGAAGTCTTGTATTGTTAAATCTTCCTTTCTTTTTTTTAAGACCTCATCTGAAGCTTGAATATAATTGCAAATAAACTGTTGTAAATTATCATGAGGTTGAATATTGAAGCTGTTGATGTTGTCGCATGACTTCATGGTCTGTGAAAAATTGTCGTTTTTAAATGGTTCCATAATTTCTGAAACTTCATATAAAATTCCTATTCGTGCATTTTTGTTTATGTGTACGGGTTTGTTAGAAGAATTTTGTAAGAATATGTATACATGTGATTTTTGTAGGTGTTTGTTATGATTTTCCTGATCGACCGATTCAACATCATTATTGTTACCTAGCAGACTGTCATAACAAATAATTTGTTTATTAGAAATAGTGCTTTCAAAACAGTACTGCATTGAAGGGTTTAAAGAATCAATGTCGATGGAAATCCATGTTTTCTCATGTGGTTCAAGTTTTAATTTATGCGCAAGGCGAATCGTTTTGACTGAATTTGACGGAGAGTTTACATGTTCACTTAGAAGATTTATGTCTTTGCCATCAGCTGACGCGCTAAGTAATGGCACGTGAAATTCATTTGTTGACATTCTATTTTTGTGAACATCAATTATGATCCTGTGTTTATGAATAAAATCAAATCCTAATATTCCTTGAAAACTAGAGGTATCGGGAATGTCAACAATATAAAAGTTGTGGCTAAAAGATTTGTGGTGAATTCTGATTGATGCTTTTATACATGCGGAGAAATCAACATCGGAATTTACTGTTTTAAGAGTAACTGTTGTGCCTAACCTTTTATATTTAAGATTGTCCTTAATAGAATCGAAAAGGGACTGTGATAAAAGAGAAATTGTCGACCCTGTGTCTAAAAGTAAAATTGTGTCTGTTCTTGCTATAGAGGCCTTTATAAGGGGGAGTGTTGGAGAACTATTATTCACATTTGAAATAACCTCAACTTTCTTTTCGTCACTTGATGATGCAGTTTGCGATGAACTTTCAGTTGATCTGTGCACTGTTTGTGACGACCCATTCCTGGTCATTTTTATGTTTGTTGTGGTCTGTGAAGCGACCGAATTGACTAACCTTTCCTTAGAAATTTTTGGAAGAGTTTCATCAAACGACCATGGGAATGTAGGGCAAGTTGCTGATGTTAAAATGTTTTCCTGAGATGCAAAGCCATCAGCTAAATTACATCTCCTTAATAGTTTAAAGATTCCCCTTTCTGATTACTTTTTTTGCGAAAATTTGGATTGAATTTGTAGTTTTGATATCCACCTTTATTCGCATTCGATCTTCTCCATTTAAAACAAAATTTTGCAGTGTGGCCACGTTTCAAACACAACTGACAAGTGGGTGGAGAATTCGATTTGTTATGTTTATTTGTGCGGACATATCTATGACCAGTGTGTCTTGTTTTAAAGTCCTTTTTATACTGATCATGCGAGTTTTGTGGGCGAGATGGTTGATTATGGGTGTTATTTTTGTCCTCGCTACCTGATAACGACAAAGCGTTAATTTTTTCATTTAATGATTTCAACTGCATTGCGATCGTGTCTGCGGAGCTAGATGACGCGCAGGGCTGCAATATTTTCTCGTTCTGCATAATTTCCTGGAGAGTTTGTGCTCTATCTACCGCTTGTTTATACGTTGATATTCCCTCTTCTTGTATTTTTACCCTTAAATTCGAGGGAATTGCTGAAATAAATTTTGTAAATTTAATATTATCAAGAGTCGTTCTATCTGCTATAGTGTCATGGACGCGAGCAGTGAGGGTGTTTATGCGATGAGCTAAATTTCGAATCGATTCCTCTGGTAGTAATAATAGATTATTAAACTCAATAAGCGCAGCTGTTTTACTCGGGGGAGCGAAAAATGCTCTGAACTCTTTCTCGACGAAATCTAAGTCGTTAGATTTATAGATCTCAGGGTTTTGCGTAAAAAAGGTTAAGGCTGGGCCTGTCAATTTTCCACCCAGAAACTGAATAGTTTCATCTTGTTTCCATTTTTGTATACGGGCTAATGTTCGTAACTGGTTAAAAAAAAAGTCTAGTAACGTGGGTTCACCATCAAAATTGGTCACTTTAAAAGTTAGTTTGCTGGCCATGTTTGGCTAACGAGTGAGCAAATATAAATATTTTGTTTGCAATAAATTATTAGCTAAATAAATCTTTACCTTAAAATATTAAAAATTCAGGTGGGGAAAATTTTGTTTACCTAAAATATTCACAGTAACTTACCAGAAAATATTTTACCGCAAAAATTACTTATAAGCAAAATATATAATAAATGAATAAATAAATGAATGCAATCTCTCTTTTTTTATGAAAAAGAAAAAAAAACACAAGAACAAAATACCTATATCTCCAGAATGAACAATTATTCACACCAAAAATATATTATCTTTCCTTTTTATTATTATCCATCTATATATTTTTTATTATTATTTTTTTTTATTCTTAACCAAGAGATATCTTAATTTTCAAAAGAAGGACAATTTGGAAAAATATCTGTAAATACATAAATTAATCGCTCATTCTGCATACTGCAATACTCATTGTGGCAGATAAATAAAAAGTAATATGAACTTTATATAGAAAAAGTATGTCTGCCTTATTATAAAATCAAAATTTTTATGCAATATATTAAATAAAATTTCAGTCATAAAAAAAAAATGTGTTATCTAGGCAAACCTTCGAGAGATAATAAGAATTATATTATACCTTTCATTATAAATATTGTTTCTTCTAAATATCTAAACCTTTATAAAAATATTAAAAGAAATGCATATAGAATTATCATTTCTCCTTTCAAAATAATAATATGTTCAATATTTGAAAAAGTGTCATTGCATACTAGGAAAATATTTTTTTTGAAATACACAATAATATTCAAAAATTCTCTTATTCACTTATTCTTTATTAAAAATTTCTCCTGAGAATGTTTAATTTATAATAATTTTTTTCTTTTTTTTTTTTTTACAAACAGAATATAATTTACCAACTTACCTATAATATGGCAAAAAAATTAACATTACAACAGAAAATAATCAGAAATTGTTTAAAATTAATCTAATAAATCATTATCAAAACATATGACCATGTAATAAAACGGAAAACGTTTCTTGTAAAATGATATATCAGTTTAAATCAATGTTATAAATTAATTATTACTCTTTGTATACTTTATAAACAATTATTTGGCAAGGCACAACTTAAAATATTTCTCATTGTAAAAGAAAAAACGACAACTTACCTTAATTCGAGAAATAGAATAAAAATAATCCAAAAGAGAATTTTGTACCTTTTTTTTTAATAAACCACAACACCTGAAATTAAAAAAAAGGTTTACTTTTCGTAGTTTTCTGCAAGCACTGAATTCAACGTTAAAAGTGCAATCGTGTAAAAAAAAACGCGATCATAATCAGCTGTGAATTAAAAGTCAGCCAGAAAAATCAAAGTTCACACTTCTACATTCACCAGCTGTTCATACTAGAACGTCTAACCACAGTTTTTTTTTTTTTTTTGTTATTTAGTTTCGATGGAGAGAAAAGGTTCATGAATGTTAGAAATAGAATCAGTAATTACTAAGTTCGGAAAGAGGCGATAAAAAGCACATAAATATTGAATTCCACTGCACAACTTGAATGCGTCGAAGGTCGATAAATTCTGGAGGAATTTGGCTTAGAGTGCATCTACAGGGAAGAGCCAAAAGTTGACGGATTTAGAAAATGTAAGAAATACGGATTTCTGTAGGAGTTCTAACGGCATATGGAACGGTGATATATTTTTAAAAAATATACGTGCAGAAATCACAGGGGCTCATAGGGAGCGAAGCACAATACATGGCACTGATTGTAGAAACGTATCACTGGGCGTCATTCACATGGAGCATGAAGCACAGTCACACAGGAATCGTGCATAGATTAACACGGAGAAATGCAGGTTGGAAAATTGATGAACTTCTATTTAGCACAATTTAGTAGCAAGATTTTTTGTAATAGGCACATTTGCAGACAAACATGGACACTGGTATTATAGTTCGTGGCACTGGGCGTGATGCAGATGGAGCACGTTGGGCATAGAACACTGAGCATGGGGTTGGCAGGCACTGGGCGCAGTTGAGTGAGACAGCAAGACGAGATGGATGTGGCGTAGAGAGTACACATTTCGAGCAAAGAAGTCAACCGACGATATCCGATGTAGGACAATAACTGGAGTTAAGTGGATCTCCGTCGTTCGTACCAGTGGGAGACATCTATGGAGCATGGGACTGGAAGATAGCAGGCGGGTGTTCATCCACAGACATATAGATGAGAGTTGTAGGAAAGGGACTGGAGAATAAATTTAGTGGAGATATGTGCAGCAAAGTCCCGAGAATAACTTTGGGGTAAGGTGAAGCAAAAGTTTTTTTTAAAACCGTCCACTCGGTCCGGTGGGATGGAAATATGCAGGTGGTAATTTTCTTAGATGCATGCTGATAATCCAAAGAGACAGGCGAGTGCAGGTAAAGAAAAAGCGTCCCCTCTTCTGCCAACTATATACCTGTTTTTTTTTTTTTTTTTTTAACTGGAGAAAAAGCTGGTTACGCACCAAAATTTGTATAGCTGTTAGCTGATCAGATCATAGTTTGTAGTTGTTGTTCGTGATCGAATAAATCCAAGGGAGTCAGGTTCGTGGTATAATAAAAAAAACTCCAGAATAGATGTCAAGTCATTTTATTGTAAGATCACCATGAGGATGTCAAGATGGTCGCGGACAGAAGAGGGGGAAACAAGAAAGGCCGCTCTTAAGCAGTCATTATTATTCGGAGACAGAAGACGAAGTGAGTTGTTTCCACGATACAAATTGGAATTGCACTGACAATAATCTCGCCAAAATAGGGTTGCTACAGAGTGTCTAGGCGTAAATACTTTCAGACAGAGATAGGCATAACCACTGGTATTTACCCAGCAGGGTCACCAGATTTTGGCGACAGGATGAATTTTGATTCAAAAATTAATATCACCACGGCAACACTAACCGACAAATACCTTTCTCATGAGAACGGATTTTGGACAGACAAAATAGTATATGCCTTTAACAATGAGAATATATTTTTAGACATGGGTGTGAGTGATTGCGTTCTTACCACTACCATATAAGGGCATGCATTTGGGCCAAATGGAAGGTTCGCATAACTTTTGTGGCCACAAAAATGTGCAATGCACATATTGTGTTATAAGCTTGGTTACGGAAAGTAAAATTACGAAAAGGCATTTGTGCTGATTTAATTCTTTTCTTTTTTTATTTTAATCGAAAAGCCGTGAGATATTAGTGATCGAGCATAAGTGAAAATGAAAAAGGGAAATGGTATAAATTACAGCGGGCTTATTGTTTGAAGTTAAAGATAACACGATTAAATTTTGACAAAGGAAGGGGGAAAATATAAATTAAATAAAGGATAGGTTTTGTTAAAACTTAATATATGATTCTCATATCATAATATCATATACAGGGCAGTACAAAAGTTTTCGAATACGTTTTCGTTTATTGACAGAAACTCTAGAAGGAGAATTTTAAACTGTGCTATGCGTTTCTTAACTAAACTAAAATTTACAAATCCCACGTAGTGTATATACAAATCTATAGATCATATACAGGGCTGAATAAAAGTATTCGTATATTGTTCGAATATTGTATATGTTGGAAATATATATTGGGAATTCTTGAAATTACGTTTTTAAATATGTTATGCGTTTTTGAAATTGTTTACTTAGATGTTAGATTTCAGTTTATTAAATGTTAATGTTTTGTAAAATTATTTTGGAAGCGTTGGAAAGTGTTACATAATCTATGTACAGTGGATACTCTTCACTCTGTTGTGGAACATGCGGTTTCACGTTTCCAACTCGTAGCTGAAAACATTGGACAGCACATTGAAAATCTTATGCGTTAGTTGCGCAGTTCTGTACGAATGTTTTACTCCATATTTTTATTTCGTTCTGTTTCTGCAAATGTTTGCAGTTCCTCTTCCCAATTACTGCATTCTGTATGTTTTTGATATGCGTACTAAAGTTTTCTTTTTCTCAAAGTACAGTCCATTGTTTTCCTCCCACTGACGATATTCTTTGTTTATGTTAACTTACAGCGCCATCTGTGGATACGATTTTAAGATTTTTTTTAACCACGCATAAAAAATACCCATTGCTTTGGGAGCATATTCTTGAAATTTCGGGTCATTTGGATCAGTGGTTCTTTTGTTAATGGGTTTTACTTTCACAACTTAAAAAAAAAAAAAATCACCCTGTATATAAAGGATGCTAACTAAAGTCAGAAAATACTAAAATAACTTCTCAACGGATAAATCTAGCTTTGTGGGACATGTACCTGTCTATAATAAAACGATCTTGCGCTATCATATATGAGTAGCGTAGCGCCAATAGTTTTAAAATTTTGAAGTTATCGATTATATCGGAAGTTGCGATTTGCTGCGAATTCCCACATTATTAAAAGGAATCTGGTTTGAATCTTCTAGCCCAATATAGTTAATATTCTTCTATTTTCAGTAAAGTTTATACGGAATTCATGCAGTGATTTTTAGACTGTTTTCCGGCTTCGTGTTATAATTTTAATTTCACAGTTTATTCAGCTTTGTTATAACGTATGTTATAATGTGTTTAAAATTTCGACATACAATGATATCCATAAATAAATTGTCTTTAACAAATTATGCAGTTTGTAGCAAAAATTTCAAAAAACATTTTTTTTTCGTAATCATTTAAAATATTGTAATTATATTTATAAATAAGGTTTATGATTTTAGAAAATATTGTATGTTTTGAATTTTGACATTATATCTTGCCCTTAATGGAAAGAAAAATCGTTTTAGAGATACACATTCAAATCCTTCACTCGTTTGTCGGGTGAGATTAGAACAATATTGTTCAGAAATAGGTTTATTTTACCGGTATTCCAGAACAGAATTTTTATATTATATTTATTGTACCTTTCCAATAGAAATCTATTATTTGTTTAGAAATAGTAACGAAATTTAGCATTAATGAAGTTATATCATTGATATACTAAATACGGAAATTGGGATTCCGAATATAGATAATTTATATACTAAGAAATTATTATCAGATGTTAAAAATTCCATTATAATTAATTAAATTCCAAATCTGTAATGAATGATCACAAAATATCTTTGCATTTTTTAAAGTTATCTATGAGGAAAAAAATTCTATTTTTGACAAATTCAAAAATCCTTATCTATGGTTTTACGTAAACTTTTATAAAAACACAATATAATACTTTATTTCATATTGCGTTAATATTGTTTCATGCCTAAAAAAATAGAATCGGTTTACATTTTAAGTTAAGGTAGTGCGATCTGCAAGATTATAAAAAAGCGGGATTTCGCTACTTTCCATTATCGGTTTTATTGCCACTTGTCAAAACGGCTCACATGATCTACAATCTTGACCTTAGAATCATTTTACTCCCTGAAGCGCGATGGATTCGAATAAAAATGGCATATTATGTGTGCATATTCTTTAAGGGGGAAAAGAAAACTTGAGATGGAATTTATAGATTTTACGAGAATATTTTTTTATAACAAGAAATGCTTCAGAAATGAAAATATAATTTTCATGGTGTACATTAAAGTATTCTTGTTATACTTTATTAAATTTTCTTGGTATACAGTAAAATATATATCTGTCTTTGAATTTTGTCATACATTTTCACATCATCGCTCTGTTTTCCAGTTATTAGACTTCAATAGACAGTATTAATTAAAATCGTATTATTGTACTGGAATAAATGAAAAAAAAAATTAAATTTTGGAAATTTAAAATTCAGAATACAATATTTTAAATCGTTAAGACTAATTCAAAAACTATTTAAAATGTATATATAAATGCAAATATTGTCAATTTAACACTAGTTACAAACGATAACCAGAACAATTTAAAAATCTATTACAGGTAATTATTAAAGATCTTAGTTATACTGCAAACATTATGAACAAAATTAATGATTCTTGATAAATAATTTATTCAGTTAATTAATAGTTTAATTCCTGCTGTAAAACGAATAACATCGCTTTGTGATAACTTTTAAATTTCCATTAACATTCATCATCACTTAAAACATATCCAATTTTGAAACTTATAATGGTTTTAGTACGACATTGTTCCTGATACGTGCAAAACATTTACGATGCATAATAAAATATTTAATTTATAAGGAAAGAAAACTGAAGCACTTTGCCCCATTTAACATCTAATATCTGAGAAATACTGCGCACAAAAGTGGATTATGCGAGGAAATGTGCCATGAAGAAAGTAAACAATTTTTAAATGAATTATGAAATTACAATTCAGTGCTTATATATTTTTTTTAAATACGCGTGTAATCGGGTGTATGACAATTATGTTTATTTTAGATTAGTATTTAAATTAATGCTCAGATAAACAATTTTAAATGTATGCAGTAAAAATTTTCAATAACTGTAATGTCAGAAAACTCTTTTCGGAAACGACATTTATGAAATCGTTTGAGTATTATAAATGAGTTTTCGAGTGTTTCAGCTGCATATATATATTTATATTCTATCATGCAGTTTACTTTTAATATCTATCAAAATTATTCTATTTTGATAATATCATTGATTATATATTCACAATATAGTAGGTAAAAAAAAAGAATAATTTTATAATAATAAAAAAATAAAAATTATAATATATATATATATATATATATATATATATATATATATATATATATATATTATAAAAAATGTAAGAACTTTTATTTAAAGATATTATTTAAAGTAAAATTCATATAAAAAAGAATCATTTAAAAAAACATGTAAATTATTTTAAAAGAACCATAAATCCAAATCATTTAACGTCACAATCGTAACGCAGTTTATCATTAATGGTGATATTTCATTTAATGATATAATAAATAAGCATATTGGGATTCCGACTGACAGATAATTTATACTAAGGAATTATCAGATGTTAAAAACATCATTATATTTCAATTACATCCCAAATCTTTAATGAATGATTGGAAAATATTTTTAAAAAGTTATCTATGAGTAAAATAGTTCTATGTTTGACAGTTTCGAAAATCGTTATTTATTATTTTACGTTAACTTTTATGAAAACCCTATATAATACTTCGCTTCATATTGCTTAAATATATTTTTATGCATAAAAACAACAGAATCGGTTTACATTTTAAGTTAAGGTAGTACGATCCGAAAGAATATAAAAAACGCAATTTCTCTGCTTTCCATTATCGGTTTTACTGCCACTTGTCAAAACGGCTCACATGATCTACAATCTTGACCCTAGGAGTCTTTTTACTCCCTGCAGAGTGATGAATTTGAATAAAAATGGAATATTTTGTATGCATTTTCTTTATCATAGAAAAGAAAACTTGAGATGGAATTTATAGATTGCACGAAAATATTTTTTTATAACAAGAAAATGCTTCAGAAAAGAAAATAATATTTTTCTTGATAGACATTAAAATCTTCTTTCTTATCTGTCTTTGAATTTTTTCATACAATTTCACATCATCTTTATGTTTTCCTGTTCCTAGACTTCAACAGACAGAAATATTAATTAAAAGCGTTATTTAAATTTTTAATTAAAAGCATACTGATATAAATGAAAAAATAATATTTAATTTTTAAAATAAAAAATTCTGAATACAGTATTTTATATCGTTAAGATAGTGTGAATAATTCACAAACTATCTAAAATGTATACATAAGTGCAAACTTTGTCAATGTAACTCTGGTTACAAACAACAATGAGAATTGCTTTTTAAATTTTACAGGTAATTTTAAGAGCATATTAATCCAGACACAATTAAATACAATAACCAAACATGAGTGAAAATTTGACTTGGATAAGGACTGGAAACTGGGACCTTCGGCGTAACGTGCTGCAGCTCTGACAGTTAGGCAACCCTGACCGATATCCTAGTCCGGCAATCTCTCACATTTATACATGTTGGCAAGAGTCCCCGGCCAGCAAATAATGCAGTTTCAGATGACAATAGCAACGATCAATTATTAATTATTCAACGTTCCAAAATTACACAATAAAATACATAAACAATACGTCTGATTACTTATATTTACAATTTTAAGAATATATTAATTCAGACACAAGTAAGTGGTCAGAGCATCAGCAAGTTATGCTGATTGTATTTAGTTTTGTCTGAATTAATATGCTCTTAAAATGGTAAATAAAAATAATGCGACGTATTCCTTATGAACTTTAATATTATGGATAATCTTTAGAGATCTTAGTGGTACTGCAAATAGTAGTTTATGAACACAATTAATAATTCTTGATAAAAAATTATTCAGATAATTATTTAATTAATTCATGCTTTAAAATGAATGTAATACACATCATTGTTTTGTAATAGCTTTTAAATTTTCGTTAACATCAATGGTTTTAGTACAACATTGTGATGATACGTGCAAATAATTTATGATGGATAATAACATTTTTACTTTACAAGGAAAGAAAACTGAAGCACTTTGCGGATAATAACATTATTTTACAAGGAAAGAAAACTGAAGCACTTTGCCCCATTTAACATCTAATATCCGAGAAGTACTGTGTAGAAAAGGGGATTAAATAGTGTGCCATGAAGAAAGTAAGAATATTTTAAATGAATTATGAAATGACAATTGAGTGATTATACATTTTTTTAAATACGCGTGTAATCGGAGTATGATTGTTATGGATATTTTACATTGGCTTTTAAATGAATGTTTAGGTAAAATGATTTTGACTATACACAGTGTAAACATTTTCAAAAATTGTAATATGTTTTCAGAAATATCTTAGTAATATAAATTTATCATATTTTTGGAAAACTATATCTAAGGAATAGTTTGAGGGTTATGTTGGATTTTAAGGGTGTTTCAGCTTCATATATTTTTATGTTCTATCATGCAGATTACTTTTAATATCTATCCAAATTATTTCTATATTGGTAATAACATTGATTATATATTCACACTGAAGTAGGTAAACAAGGGACTCAAGTAGTATTTTATAACCAACTTATCGCAGGTAATTCGAGTTACCATTCGACAGAGATTTTTTTCTATTCTGAATTTGAAAACATTTTTGGAAATTGGGTTCGTTTACATATAAAATTGTACCAACTTTGAGATTGTAAATGCTGTTTAAGTTCTTTGGAATTATCAATTAATTGCAAAACATAAAACTGGCGATTGTTTAAGCTATCCTTGTATTAGCAAAGTTCTTGCTTATACATTAATATATTTAATGTATATGCATTAACATTAAATATATGCAGCTGAAACACCCGTAAACTCCAACATAACACTCAAATTATTTCATAGATATCTTTCCCCAAAAGAGTGATAAATTTATATTACTAAGATATTTCTGAAAACATATTACAATTTTTGAAATATATCATTCTTACATATTATAGATATCCGTATTTATAATTCTTAACATTAATTGTAGCGAACTCTAATGTAAAATTTTAATAAATTGTTTAAATGAATTATGAAATTACAATTCCGTGCTTATACATTTTGATTATTTTTAAATACACATGTAATCAGATATATGACTGTTACAGATATTTTACATTCGTATTTAAACTAATGCGTAGGTAAAATGATTTTGACTATATACTGTAAACATTTTCAAAAATTGTAATATACTTCACAAAGTAGTAATTAGTAATATAAATTTATCACTATTTTAGGGAAAAACATTTATAAAATCGTTTAGCAGCACTCTATTATGCAGCTTTGTTTAAATATATATCCAAATTATTTTTTTTTATTTTTTTTGTAATGGCATTGATTATATAAAATAAAAAGTGCACACAAAAACATGTGATTCACATTACCTAAAAGATGATTAAAACTTTAATTTTAATCTTTAATTTAAACTTTTAAATTTTAAAACATTATAATCGAGCACTTTCGGCTGTGAACCCAGACTTCATCAGGATTTATAAAAACAGGTGTTAAAACACAAACGTCTAGATCACATTTAAATAACAGTATGTCTCTGTACTGCGAGCCTGCGGAAGAGTTTAAAGAACATACGTAAAAGTGATCTAAAATTTAACAAATCATCCACTGCTCTATCGAGACTTCACCAAACCCGAAACTTTAAAATCGATCTTAACAATGCTAAAGTAATGTCCAATGAGAAATTACTATGATTTAATAATTCGAGAATTTGTAAAAATTATAAATAAGCAAGGAAAAATGTGCAATGATGAACATTCTTACAATATTCCGAGAATTTGGCTTAATTTTTAAAGGAAGAGTAAAATGTGATTCCCCCCCCCCCTTCCTCCTTCTTTCCTCACTTGTTTTGCTATGCAATGACATCGACCGACAGTTGGCGAATGTGAAAGTTTTGAAATCTTCCGCAGGCTCGCAGTACAGAGACATACTGTTATATAAATGTTATCTAGACGTTTGTGCACCTGTTTTTATAAATCCTGATGAAGGTTGTGTTCACAACTGAAAGTGCTCAATTTTAATGTTTTAAAATTTAAAATATATTTAAAGTTTTAATCATCTTTTAGGTAATGTGAATCACATGTTTTTGTGTGCACTTTTTGTTTTAATTCGACAAAGATGAATTTAAGCATTCCAAACTTGTTTTATATTGATTATATAGTCACAATACACTCGATAAAAGAAAAAAAAGAAACAAAACCCACATATTATATTAAAACCAACTTATCGTAGACAATTCGAGAGTTACCAATCAATTTGTTTATACTTTTCGAATTTAAATGTGTTTTTTTAAATAGTCTACGTACTAAATAAAATTGTCCCAACTTTGATTTTTTAGAGTTCTGAAAGTAAATTGCAAATATGAATAAATAGAAAAACAGGGAATTTATAAAGTATTATTCTAATTAGAATTTTAGAAACGTTTAACGCGGTTTCTAAAAAAGAAAGTATCTGTTTTCTTTTGTATAAATATTTTTCACCATAGAACGAATGTCAAGTGAGAGATTCATATTTGAAATAATATATTTAAAATTTAAAGTATAGAGATCACTCAAATAAGTTGTTAAATTGAGTTCAAAAAGAACTTCGGCAGATTTTATAAAGCGAACACCTACTTCTTAAAAAAATACGAAATGAAAACCTGACTGCTTTATCCTACTAATCAATTTTTAAAAAAGATTCCATTTTTTTTAAACATTTATTTTAGTTGATGAACACTTTTCCTCTGCTGACACTTAATAAAGAAACATCATTAGAAATATCAAGGGAATATATATTTTATGTATTAAAGTAGTGTGTAGAATAATAGACGAGAAGTTAGAGTTCCAAGAAGAAAGTTGTCATAATTATGAAATGTCCTTAAAATGAAATAAATTTACTTCGCAACAAATTAAAGTCTTTTAAACATTATTGTAACCAGAATTGGATATCTGTCGACTAAATTATTAAAGGTAACAGTACAGTTAAATACATGAACAATAGAGAAATTCGGTTGCCTAGAATGAAATTTTCAGGATGTTGTGATAGAAGGAAGAAGCAAAAAACCGAAACAGTATGTCAAAATACGCAACGAAGAATTAGTACCTGGGACTGAAATGAGGTAAGGAGCTGCTGGACATGCTGGCGTCTTAAAAGGTATTATATGGGCCCAATTAGTTAAACTAGAGCCAAACATTTTAACTTTGATTGTGAAAAAAAATATTTCAAAATTAGCACCCTTTCATTCCCGTTAATACGAACTCTTAAAAATATATTACTGCTATTCACTTCTTCAGAGAGCTAAAGGAGATTGCTATCCAATAGATAGTATAGCTACTGAAAGCATAGCATGTAAAAAAAAAAAAAAATAAAACTTCAATAGGGTAAGTCCGGGATAGTTGCCCTACTACAGCCCCCCCCCCCTTCATCATTATTTTTTTATATCAATGACTTTTGTGTTGCACCTGCACGTGTAACCTGTCTACTCCAGATTTTATGTAGAACATCAGAAAAAATATTACTTTTATATAAATACCATATAAAATAGAGTTTTTATCAAAAACCTTAATCAATTATTTTGGACATATATACCGGATCTCAATGTTAGACCCCTCACTTGATCGGATAGATGTAAAAACGTAAAAGAATAGGAATCATAGGTAATTAACATATATAATTTGAAATCTGGATTTCCATTTGACTTAATATCCTCTTTACATCAAATTTAAGTTTTTTTTTAAATAAGCTTAAAGGTTCTGTATGCAAATCTTGCATTGCACTCCCACACCAAAGGATATTTTTTGCTGTCCCCAATTCTGTGAATAAAACGGTATACAAAATGTTAAGCCAATCGGATAATTTTAACAAAGGCAAAGCGTGTTTAGTCTAAACTAACAAGTATTACCCCCCCCCCTACTTATATTTGATGTACAAACTCTAAAAACTAATTCAGGAAGCAAATTTAAAATTCTCAATATTTTTGCGACAGATTTTTATATTTCATAATGAAATGAGTTAAAAATAGTTTACATTTTCTACGGAAGGTTAAACTTATGTAATTTAAATTAAGGGGGAGGGAGGGAGGTAAAAATTGCCAACAATAAAAGGTCTATTATTTAAATAAATAAAGGAGCATAAAGAGGGTTTATACCTTTAATATGGGGCTCCGGTATACTCTTTCCGAATTTTGTGTGAGAATGATACACTTTAGGTATTTTAGATTTCTTTTTTGTATTTAGATTTTTCTTTAGTACTTCTGAATGTATTCTGATATAAATAGAGGAAAAGTTCGGAATGTGTGAAATAAAATGTTCTAATCAGAGCTATAAATGCCAGAGATTAAAATATTTTCACTTAAAACTGTTATGGAATAGCAATGTTTTGAATGAACTTTCTGAAAAGCAACAAATGAATTTATTTAATCATTGCTTAAATGGATAATCATTACTAACACTGCCCTCACTAGTTAGGTAATGATCCTCCTGAAGGACAATAGTCAACCAAAATAAGAAACATAATTTTTCCTCGCAAACCTGAAGGTTAAACAAATAGTCTCATACAAAAAGTTATTTAATAATTATAAATGAGGCGTCTTATTCCTCATCATATCATCATAAGTGAGTCGTATATCCCTGATGCAGGTTGGATTTGTATATTTTTATTCCAGGATATATGCCTCAGTCAGTAGCTCTGGAAGTAGGAACAAATATGGTTACAACCTATAATTAGCCCAATACTTGATACCTGTTTCAACAACATTCACTAAATTTTTAATGTCAAATCTCTAAGAAATATATAATATTTCATCTTCTACATGTCTCTATCTTAAAAGAACTAAAAGAAAAGCCAAAATTACCTTCTTTGATGAGTATATATGAAGATCTAAATCGCTGTAACGGTGTTAAATTTTGAAACTTTGTACAATAATGCATGAAATTAGTGATCATACATTATAATAATGTGATTCCGGAAGTAGCAAAAAACATAGCAAATCGTGTAATAAATGCTTTGCATAATGGGTTTTTGTTAACGACTTCGATCTTTCGACTATGAAAACAAATATTACATTATTTGAACAATACACATTTGATTGATCATTAAGATGCACATATTTCATCAAAATCTACACTCTTTTAAAACAGGCACATTAGCATAAAAACAGAAGCCTCAATTTTTTAACTTTGTACAATAATGCATGAAATTACTAATCATACTTTATAATAATGTGATTCCGGAAGTAGCAAAAAACATAGCAAATCGTGTAATACATATATGCTTTGCATA
This sequence comes from Maratus michaelseni, assembly GCA_963931845.1. Taxonomy (NCBI): domain Eukaryota; kingdom Metazoa; phylum Arthropoda; class Arachnida; order Araneae; family Salticidae; genus Maratus; species Maratus michaelseni. Next base: position 449,838,796 of record OZ007589.1, on the reverse strand, counting down.
ATGGGTTTTTGTTAACGACTTCGGTCTTTCGACTACGAAGCACAAATATTACATTATTTGAACAATACATATTTGTTTGATCATTAAGATGCACATATTTCATCAAAATCTACAATCTTTTAAAACAGCACATTAGCATACAAATAGAAGCCTCAATTTTGTAACAGCATATTATCATATTTTGTAACAGCATTGTAACAGCATTATAATGATACTGGAAGTAGCAAAACATAGCAAATCGAGTAATATATGCTTCGCATAATGGTTTTTTTGTTAATGACTTCGATCTTTCGACTACGAAGTACAAATATTACATCGTCTACTACATTTTTTGTAACAAATGCGAGTAGAAGAACCTCACTAGTTACGCCACACATGCAATTGATGAAATACACTAGCTAGGGCAACTGACGCGATGGGGCATCTAGCCTGGATTTACCCTTTATTTTATATCACACAACATAAAGACTTTTTAAAAACATAAAATATTTCATTAATTTCCTTCTAATTTATTTCAAGAAATGAAAAATAAAAGAATAAATTACAACTGTTCTCTAACTGGGGTTGTAATAATTTTCAACAAGAAAATCGTTACAAACATTTTAAAACATTGTTGACTGTAACGCAAACATTATCCAAAATTTTGTAGCTCTCTTTCTATTGATAAGGGACACAATATGGATTGTAGAAAAATGTTAGCTGAATTACTTACCTTTATCTCCACTTTTTTGCTTTTTAACTACCCTGTAACTATCAAGCATTTGCTAAACTACTTCGAAGATGGACTGTTTTTACATAATAGATTGTTTTATGGTTTGTTAGAACATTCTTTTGCTACAAAACACATAAAATGTTAAAAAATATCTTTGGCTAGTTTTTTCAGCGAAGTACCACTATGTGAGTCATTCAAAAGTGAAGTACAGACGATAGAAATGTTCGTATTAGGAAGATAGGTCTTTTTTTTTAATACATTTGTCACGGTCTTTTTAGGTGCGTTCGTAATTATATAAATACGTAGCACCTATTGTCATCGCTTGGTCCGTCCGTCTGTCCGTCCGTCCGTCCGTCTGTCTGTCCGTCTGTCTATCCGTCCGTCCGTCCGTCCGCATATAACAACGCAAAAACTACCCAACCGTATGGTTTGAGATTTAAGATATATTATCTTTTCAGAATTTTGTCGAGACATTTCAAATTTTATTAAAATCGAATCAAAACTTTAGGAGATATTAATAAAAATATTTATCAAGAAATTTGAATTTTTTTTTTTAATCGGTGCTTTTTTGTTATAGGAGCTTCCGAAGTTTAATCGTCAAGCGACCGAAATATGACAGAAATTAATCTGCAGACGATATAATTCATTTCACAGAATTAAAAATCATCAAGATCTGAATATTTTTATAACTAGTTACAGTACGAACGCACCTCGTTTGTCACGTTTGACGTACAATTTCCAACTTGTTAAAATATAATCATGTGATTATGGAAGTAGTATAGCATAGCAAATCGTGTAATACATAATTCGCATAATGGATTTTCGTTAACTAATTCGATCTTTCGACTACGAAGTACAAATATTATACTATTTTTAGCAATACACATTTGATTGATACACATACTTAATCAAAATCTACAAAAACAGGCACATTAGCATAAAAATAAAAATCTCAATTTCGTAACTTTGTACAATAATGCATGAAATTAGTAAGCATTTTAATAATTATTTTAATAATGTGATTCTGCAAGTAGTAAAATCTAGCAAATGGTGTAATACATAATTCGCATAATGGATTTTTGTTAACGAATTCAATCTTTCGACTACACTGTAAATAAAAAATGGGTCAATCTACTAAAAAATGTTTGGTTTTTCTCATTGATCCTTGCAATTACTAAACATTTTTTTGTATTCTTACTCAGTTACAAGAAAATCTGTAAGAATTACTAAAAAACAGCTAACAACGATTCCGGTTTATAATGCCGGTTACTAAAAAATTCTGTGGAATACAAATTTACTAAAAAACATTTAGCAAGATCAGGAAATGTTTTTTACAGTGTACGAAGTACAAATACTATATTATTATAAAAATCTCAATTTCGTAACTTTGTACAATAATGCATGAAATTAGTAAACATTTTAATAATTATTTTAATAATGTGATTCTGGAAGTAGTAAAATATAGCAAATGGTGTAATACATAATTCGCATAATGGATTTTTGTTAACGAATTCAATCTTTCGACTACATTGTACAAAAAAAAAAAAAGGGTCAATCTACTAAAAATTTTTTGTTTTTTCTCATTGATCCTTGCAATTACTAAACATTTTTTTGTATTCTTACTCAGTTACAAGAAAATCTGTAAGAATTACTAGAAAACAGCTAACAAATATTATATTATTATAAAAATCTCAATTTCGTAACTTTGTACAATAATGCATGAAATTAGTAAATATTTTAATAATTATTTTAATAATGTGATTCTGGAAGTAGTAAATTATAGCAAATTGTGTAATACATAATTCGCATAATGGATTTTTGTTAACGAATTCAATCTTTCGATTACACTGAAAAAAAAAGGGTCAATCTACTAAATTTTTTTTTGTTTTTCCCATTGATCCTTGCAATTACTAAACATTTTTTTGTATTCTTACTCTATTACAAGAAAATCTGTAAGAATTACTAGAGAACAGCTAACAACGATTTCGGTTTATAATGCCGGTTACTAAAAAATTCTGTGGAATACAAATTTACTAAAAAAACATTTAGCAAGCTCAGGAATTGTTTTTTACAGAGTACGAAGTACAGTTATTATATTACTATTAACAATACGCATTTGATTGATCATTAAGGTACACATATTTAATCAAAATCTATACTCTTTTAAAACAACATATTATCATAAAAATAGAAGCCTCAATTTTGAAACTTTGTACAATAATACATGAAACTAGTAACCATGTCTTATAATAATGTGATTCTGGATGTAGTAAAACATAGCAAATCGTGTAATACATAATTCGCATAATGGATTTTCGTTAACTAATTCGATCTTTCGACTACGAAGTACAAATATTATACTATTTTTAGCAATACACATTTGATTGATACACATACTTAATCAAAATCTACAAAAACAGGCACATTAGCATAAAAATAAAAATCTCAATTTCGTAACTTTGTACAATAATGCATGAAGTTAGTAAACATTTTAATAATTATTTTAATAATGTGATTCTGCAAGTAGTAAAATCTAGCAAATGGTGTAATACATAATTCGCATAATGGATTTTTGTTAACGAATTCAATCTTTCGACTATACTGTAAATAAAAAATGGGTCAATCTACTAAAAAATGTTTGGTTTTTCTCATTGATCCTTGCAATTACTAAACATTTTTTTGTATTCTTACTCAGTTACAAGAAAATCTGTAAGAATTACTAAAAAACAGCTAACAACGATTCCGGTTTATAATGCCGGTTACTAAAAAATTCTGTGGAATACAAATTTACTAAAAAACATTTAGCAAGATCAGGAAATGTTTTTTACAGTGTACGAAGTACAAATACTATATTATTATAAAAATCTCAATTTCGTAACTTTGTACAATAATGCATGAAATTAATAAACATTTTAATAATTATTTTAATAATGTGATTCTGGAAGTAGTAAATTATAGCAAATTGTGTAATACATAATTCACATAAAGGATTTTTGTTAACGAATTCAATCTTTCGATTACACTGAAAAAAAAAAGGGGTCAATCTACTAAAATTTTTTTTGTTTTTCTCATTGATCCTTGCAATTACTAAACATTTTTTTGTATTCTTACTCTATTACAAGAAAATCTGTAAGAATTACTAGAGAACAGCTAACAACGATTTCGGTTTATAATGCCGGTTACTAAAAAATTCTGTGGAATACAAATTTACTAAAAAAACATTTAGCAAGCTCAGGAATTGTTTTTTACAGAGTACGAAGTACAGTTATTATATTACTATTAACAATACGCATTTGATTGATCATTAAGGTACACATATTTAATCAAAATCTATAGTCTTTTAAAACAACATATTATCATAAAAATAGAAGCCTCAATTTTGAAACTTTGTACAATAATACATGAAACTAGTAATCATGTCTTATAATAATGTGATTCTGGATGTAGTAAAACATAGCAAATCGTGTAATACATAATTCGCATAATGGATTTCGTTAACGAAATCGATATTTCGACTATGAAGTGCAAATATTATATTATTTTAACAATACACATTTGATTGATCATTAAGATACACATACTTAATCAAAATCTACACTCCTTTAAAACAGGCATATTAGTATAAAAATAGGAACATCAATTTTGTAACTTTGTAAAATAATGCATGAAATTAGTATTCATGCATTATAATTTTGCGATTCTGGAAGTAGTAAAACATAGCAAATCGTGTAATACATAATTCGCATAAAAGATTTTCGTTAATGAATTCGATCTTTCGCCTACGCAGTACAAATATTATATTATTTTTAACAATACACATTTGGTTGATCATTAAGATACACATACTTAATCAAAGTCTACAAAAACAGGCACATTAGCATAAAAATAGAAATCTCAATTTCGTAACTTTGTACAATAATGCATGAAATTAGTAATTCCTGCAGTATAATAATGTGATTCTGGAAGTAGCAAAACATAGCAAATCGTGGAATATATGCTTCGTATAATGGTTTTTTGTTAACGACTTCGATCTTTCGACTACGAAGTACAAATATTATATTATTTTAACAATACACATTTTATTGATCATTAAGATACACATATATAATCAAAATCTACACTCTTTTAAAACAGGCACATTAGCATAAAAATAGAAACCTCAATTTTGTAACTTGGTACAATAATGCCTGAAATTAGTAATTATGTATTATAGTAATGTGATTCTGGAAGTAGTAAAACATAGCAAATCGTTTAATATATAATTCGCATAATGGATTTTCGTTAACGAAATCGATCTTTCGACTCCGAAGTACAATTTTTATATTATTTCTAACAATACACATTTTATTGATCATTAAGATACACATATATAATCAAAATCTACACTCTTTTAAAACAGGCACATTAGCATAAAAATAGAAACCTCAATTTTGTAACTTGGTACAATAATGCCTGAAATTAGTAATTATGTATTATAATAATGTGATTCTGGAAGTAGTAAAACATAGCAAATCGTGTAATATATAATTCGCATAATGGATTTTCGTTAACGAAATCGATCTTTCGACTCCGAAGTACAATTTTTATATTATTTCTAACAATACACATTTGATTGATCATTAAGATACACATATTTAATCAAAATCTGCACTCTTTTAAAACAGGCACATTAGCATAAAAATAGGAACATCAATTTTGTAACTTTGTGCAATATTGCATTAAATTAGTGATCATGCATTGTAATAATGTGATTCTGGAAGTAGTAAAACGGAGCAAATCGTGTAATATATGTTTGCATAATTTTTTTTTCTGTTAACGACTTCGATATTTTGACGACGAAGCACAAGTATTGCATTATTTGAACAATACACATTTGATTGATCATTAAGATGCACATATTTAATCAAAATCTACACTCTTTTAAAACTGCATATTATCATAAAAATAGAAGACTCAATTTTGTAACTGTGTATGATAATGCACGGAATTAGTAAAACCCACTCTTTTAACAAGATATATTTGCATGGCGAAACGTGAAATTAATAACGTGTACCAAAATATTGCAATAATAATAAAACTTTAACAAAAAGTCATATAAAAGCAAATTTTCAGAACATTACTAAAAATATACGATATTGACAACAAAAGAAAAATGTTATCTTTTACTAATTGAATTTGATAATCGATAGTAAAATATTAGAAGTATTCTGTTTTTAGGTGCGTTCGTAATTATATAAATACGTAGCACCTATAGTCGTCGCTTGGCCTAGCCGTCCGTCTGTCTGTCTGTCTGTCTGTCCGTCTGTTCGTCCGTCCGCATATAACAACGCAAAAACTACCCAACCGATTTTTTTGAAATTTCAGATATATTATCTTTGCAGAATTTTGTCGAGACATTTCAAATTTTATCAAAATCGAATCAAAACTTTAGAAAATATTAATAAAAATATTTATCAAGAAATTTTAAATTTAAAAAAAAATCGGTGCTTTTTTGTTATAGGGGGTTCCGAGGTTTAATCGTCAAGCGGCCGAGAAACTTATTTTATTACAGAAATTAATCTGCAGACAATATAATTCATTTCACAGAATTAAAAATCATCAAGACCTGAATATTTATAGGACTAGCTACAGTACGAACGCACCTCGTTTGTTACGTTTGACGTACAATTTCCAACTTGTTTTTTTTTTTTTTTAGTTTTACCATGTTTGTAGAAGAAACAACTAAAATTTTGCAATCAATATAACATCTATCATAGGTTTAAAAAAAAAAAAAAAAAAAATTTAAAATTGAATCATTTTTTTTTCGTTTAATAAATACATTGTTTGATTATCTTTTTTTCAAAGCTTTTTCAACAGAAATGGGCAATTAGTGTGACACACACTATCACAAAATAAAAACCTAAAAAAAATTATTTCTTTATCATAACACATAAGGTTGTAATATATTTTCTATAAAGCCAATCTCCAATTAATTTAATTCATCAATTATTAAGTAAGTTACTGCAGTAATATGATATATTATATCGCTATGAATATTCAATATTAACGTAACCCTTTCAGCTACTATTTTACGACCAATTACTATAATGTATTTTCTCAATAAATTTTATTTTAGAATTAAAAAAAAAAAAAAAAAAAAAAAAAAAAAAAAAAAAAAACAGTAATTTAAATGAAGATATTTTTATTTTGGGAAATATTTGAAGTAAATCTTCTGTGAATATTTAATCTTAGATCAGTTTACTATTTTCAATAAATATGTTTTTATGCCTTAAACATAACATTTCATTGAAATGATAGCTTTCGAGCGAAAGTTAAAATGCATTTTAATTAATAATTAACAGCTTTAGAGGTGTGAAGAGCTTTTTTTCTAAAAATGCTTATGGGACTCAAAATGTAAATGAAATTTCAAACTAACGATATAGTCTTTTATACATCGTCTTTGAAGTAATACCTGGGATTAAATTCGGTGTAAGGCAATTTAAATCTAAGTGAAAGTTCATAGAGACCTTTTCCAAATCACGTTCTCTTAAAGATATCTTTCTTTTAAACAACTACATGTATGCTGCTATTTAACTTAGCGCTTTTATTCACAGAAACATTTCAGTAAATGATGCTGTTCGGTATCTCAGAATAAATTTATTTTGATTTCCTGAAGGATTTCAACATCGAATGATTAAAGCAAAGAGGACTATTGAAAATAAAACCTAGTCGTTGACGCATTACTTAGTATGTTAAAATCTGTGTTCGTGATATTTGTGTAATTTTGAAGCTTAGTTGAGTTGCCTTAGTCGAGTCGAGAATAAACTTAGTATATTTTGCTTTTTACAGTTTAAAATATAATTTTCGTTGATTATCCAATGGAAAGACGAAATATGTATTACAAATAAAATTTCGTTGTCTTGTTTGCTGACAAACCACATTTCATCCATGTTGCAGAAATATTTAGTAATTTTCAGCATGCCGAGATGATATTCGTATAAAAAAAGTCATATATTTATGCTTGAAGAATTTTAAATGAGGTTAAAAATTTATCTGAAAACATATTATAAATTATAGTTAGATTGATATTTATTACATTTATTGTACTGCAAGAGGTGAATTTGAAAGACCTTTTATTTGTTAATTTCCTATTATAAAAATTTATTGATGAGAAATAGCACAATTAATTATTCTTCCTCATTTAAAGAATTCACATTCTTACTCGTCTATCTCTTGATATAAAACACTTCGATGTAATTGATTTTCATACCACTACTTAACAAATTTAGCATAACATATAACATCGTATTTAAATCATTTGCATACTTAATGAAATATTCAATTTGATTTTTAACTACCAATATTTTTAATCTTGACACGCATACAAAAAACTGAAAAAAAAAAAACACACCGAACAAAGTTTTATTTTCCACGCTTTGTTGTATATCTAGAATTACTAGATGGATTGTTTTTAAGCTTAGAGCATGTAAAAAACATGTTTGACCCATGTTTGACAATGACCGGCATTCAGGAACGCATTGATGTGACCAACAACAAATTGTTGAAATAAAGTAATATAGACCGGGAGGCGGCAGCACAGACAATCATCTCATCAAGTTCACGGCTGAAATTCCAGAATTAGTTAAAACTTGATGCGCATATTAAAACGCAATCGGTCTGCCAAGTCATATCTTGGTGGAAAACACGTGAAAACCCGATTTTAATAGTTGACTCGTAGGTTTACCATTGTGTTTTCCTGCAGCCAGTTCTCGATGTTTTCATACTTTTGGGTGCAGGAAAACACAATGAAAACACAATGAATAAACACCAAGATATGACTTGGCAGACCGATTGCGTTTTAATATGCGCATCGAGTTTTAACTAATTCTGGAATTTCAGCCGTGAACTCGATGAGGTGATTGTCTGTGCTGCCGCCTCCCGGTCTAATATATATGCGATTACTCTGCATCTTCAAATGATCTGAAGCTCTAAAAAAATATTAAATTTGATTTGTGCGGTACAATGAGTATATGCATTTGTGTGAGGATATGAATTATATTAAAGAAAATATAAATGTTTGTTTGAAAAACAGAAAATTATTTCACAGGTTTCTTGTTATACATGCGGGGTTTTTAACCAACTTAACACCGATTTCAGAAATGTTTACAATATGCAGGAGAAACATTATACAGTATTTTGAAAATAAATATAATTCATATTTGATAAATTGTAAGCATCTTTATGAATCATTTTTAACTATGTATGCGGAAAACATAACACTTATTTGTTTTCATAATTTAGTAAATCAAGTAAGTCAACTGATACGAAAAAGTCAACCAAATGTATTGCAAATTCTTGAGGCTATCGTCAATGAAGTGAGCTTATATATCAATTATTTTTTAACTCTCTGGCAGTCAAGCAAAAGGGCTAAATTGGAATGTTGTTTTTTCTGAATTTTAATTTAACAGGTAAATAAAGGTGATTATTCTAAAATTATATAAAAAACTTAATTATATATATGGATGTAAACCTTGAGACTATCAATCATTACTCAATGTATTAAAACTGCATTATATTTGAAGATTTATATTAATTTAAAAAATGTTCGTTTTGCAGTGAAACCTGGAGCTTAGAGAACGCATTAACGCGGGCTTCTCAGTAAGAGGGTTTAAAATGATCGTACAATGAGGGTTTTGTTTACAAATTGCCATTTAAGTCAGATATCACAAGACAATTTCATCGAATTCGATAAAAGTTCTTAAAATTCTAAAATGGATATTTTTTCTTATAAAACTACATGAAATATATTATACTAAATTGCCATTTATAAGTTATAATAAATGATGTTCTATTAGTTGCAGTTTTGAAACATCCCCGTTTCATGTATTTACTACTGATATGAAGGTCAGTACATCGATAATAACGTCCTAGATTTTCAGGATATTTGAGTGGCTTATTTATGTAAATTTCTCAATAAAGTTGACTACTACATAATTAGAGTAAGATTAGAGTGTACACTATTTTAGTGTATACTCTAAAAATACAGTAGACGCTATTTTTACTATAATAAAAATAGCACTGTCGTTTGCGCCTGTCGAAATAAAAATTATTCCATACAAATTGTCATATTTTAATAAATATTTAATATATTCATTTTGCAACGGCAGTATAAACTTTTTTTTTCTTGCATATTGTCACGTTTTCTAAAAGTGGTTTTCAATGGATTGTATATCCTGTATCCTATCTTCATAAATATACGAGCTATATTTGAACTTATGCATATACGTGTTGTGCAGGGCCCAGTTAATAATTATTTAGCGCTAATGCTTATTTAAAGGTTTTTATAATGCAGAATTATCGCATATTTCACTTTTTAACTTAATTTACTGTTTGTTTTATATTTGCCCTCCTGTCTAATTCGTCACTGGAAAAATTGAGAACAAACATGCTCTTTACATTTCCGAAGTTCAAGAAAATTTGTCAAGAAGGTATTTTTCAAGATGTTCTACAAAACGTACAAAATTTAAAGTATACGGATACTTTTAATGAAATAGTTGACAAAATTTTCAGTAAATCTGATGTAAATAAGTACTTGTAAAATCTCTTATGTGAAACAGTACATACAAAAAATGCAATACCAGCCATATCTTTAGTAAGAATTCTAATGAGTATCAAACATTTTTACGTCAATAGGTCCAAATGTAAAAATAGTTTTATAAAGTGTAAAATATCAAAGCTGTAAAATAAATCCATTTGCCAGATTGAATTCGTATGACTATAATAAATGCATCTATCATTTTAAAAAGCTCTCATTCTCTGTGTTACATATAAGCCCATTAAATAAATATAAACCAACTATAAAGTAATGTAGGTCGTTGTAATGTAGGCAATGAAAAATATCCAAGAATAAACTTTCAAGTATATTTAATCCATCAAAATTAAATATTATAATTTGTGTAGCGTTCAGTGTAATTTAGTGTAATTTATTCTGGAAAAAGAGCTTATCAACGAATAAATCATAAACGAAAATGCTAAATTTCAATAAAATTATTTTACTGAAAATTTAATTTTTACGTCACAATGAAATTTGAAAATATAAATTGCATTAATTTTCAATGAATTATTAATGAAATGTAAATTAATTTTAACAAAAGGACAATCAACATTAAATAGAATTGTCCTTTCATAATACATAACCGGAACAATAATTTTTGCATTTTATTATGTTTTGTTTGTATGAAACTTCTACTCACCAAAACATAACGTTCTTGCATACAATGGATTAAAGTGTTTTGAACTATTAACCGCAAATGCAATTTTCCTTTTATTTTGTGATAATTAAATGGAAATTTGAGTTGTCAATATATATATATATATATATATATATATATATATATATATATATATATATATATATATACAGAAAAAAGAAAGAAGCTTTAATAAGAAATAATATCATAAATTAAAGACATTTCTAAATTCAACATCAGAGCATCGTTTCTAATTTACCCACACGCAAAAACAAACACACCGTTTGACTATTTTCCCCCCTTTTTACTTTCTTCTATCTTTCCAAGAAGAAAGTATTGCATTCATGAAAATTTTCGACTTCCGATTTTCGACGGATTTATACGTTTCAGAAGGTCATGATTTGACTGTTTTTAGAAAATGTCTGTCTATGAGTCTGTTTGTCTGTCTGTCTGTCTGTGTGTGACACACATTTTGTGGGCGCTCTATCTCAAGAACTAATGCACGAAATTTAATAAAACTTTATATTCAATTAGTCCCTGATATAAATTGGTGCTGATTAGTTTTTGGTGAAAATCGTCCAACAGATGGCGCTGCTATGCTGCATTTTTCGGAATTTCCGCAATAGCTATATCTCAAGGCCTAATGCACTCATTTTCATCAAAATTCAGATTCAGTTAGACCTTGACATAAATAGATGCTGATTACATTTTGGTGGAAATATCCCAACAGGTGGCGTTGATATACCACTTTTTTCATTAGGTTTACGATAGCTATATCTCAACAACTAATGCACGGATTTGCATAAAATTTCAGATTCTGTTAGACCTTGACATAAATAGATGCTGCTTACGTTTTGGTGTAAATAGCCCAACAGGTGGCGCTACTATGCTACTTTTTTCATTATTAACACGATAACTATATCTCAAGAACTAATGCACGGATTTTCATCAAACTTCAGATTCAGTTTGACGTTGACATAAGTTGTTACTGATTAGGCTTTGATCTAAATCTCCCAAAAAGTGGCGCTGCTATGCTGTATTTTGCAGGATTTGCACGATTTTAGCAATAGTCATATCTGAAGAACTAATGCACGGAATTTAATAAAACTTTAGATTCAGTTAGACCGTGATATAAATTGGTGTTGATTCGTTTTTAGTGTATGCGAAACCCATGTGATATAGAAGAAAGTTTTGGGATTGAGACATCCGACTAGTTTTATTTGTTCTGCCATTGTAAGCAAGTCCATAATTAACGATATTCGCACTCAGAATGACGATAAATGCTTCCAATGCCAATATGGGGTCTGGATTAATATTTTGCGATTGATCACCTGTGCCTAACTAATGGAAAATTTACGAATAAATGAAACTAATAAAAATTACTAACATAAAATTAATATATTACAAAACCAGATAAATTCAATCATTTAAAATACACTATTAAAAATTCGCAACAAATCGTCTAGTAATGGTTACATAACCGTAATTTAACTCTATTCTAACCATAGTATGGACAATAATATGGTCAGAATAGAGCTAAATTAAGGTTATATAACCATTTTCTATAAAAACGGTCAAATGACTGGACAGTTTGCAGAAAATGTTTAACAGTGTAATAATTTATCAAACCACGTTTATGCATTAAAAATTTAAATTAAAATAAATATATAAAGAAGCTAGAAATTGTATGATTGTGCGTGAAACGCGATAACTGAGGTGCGTTCCTACTATAACTAGTTTTATAAATATTCAGATCGTGGAGCAATAGCTGTTGCACTCTTATGCAAAAATGCATGAATACAAAATTTAGTTTATGTGCAGACTTTCTTATTATAGATATTAATTTTATTTTATGAAATTAAGTTTTCAATACACTTTTACAAATAATTAATTACAACTATATTACATTAAAATTATATTATGCGCAAATATCCAATACAAGGCAATGTAAAGAAATCATCGTTATTATTTCAGTGAAATGAATTATATTGTTGAATTACTTACGCATGATAGCATTTAATAGCATGAAGAAAACTATTATTAATATATTTTAAAGTTTTGTTTATATATTAATAAAATTAAAAATGGCTCGACAAAATTCTGCAACAATTTTATATATTAAATTTCAAACCATTCGGTTCAGTAGTTTATGCGCTGTAAAATGCGGGCAGATTTATATACGGAGGGACCAGATTTCGGTTATAGCTGCTACGTATTTATATCATTAAGAACGCATCTAAAAATGACCTTTATTAAATTTAGATCTCGTTTTCAGAATTTTAGTCCATCAATTCCAGTTCAAACATTGACCAATCAATATGAGCATCAATTTGATTTTCTTCCTGAAGATTGCAAATGATATTCACTTATTAAAAAAAGAAATTACGCATCTAAGATCCCTTGAGAGCAAAAGCATGATTAACATCAATCCAAAAAAAAAATCAGAATATCCACATATAATAAGCTTTTAAAATTTAGTTGAAGAAAAGAGAAAAAGAAATTAAAAATTAGTGGTAGCAGTAACCTTGTTCTAAAGTAATCCTAAAATGCATGCCGTTTGTAAATTTTGTGATCCCTTCATCTGCTGTGTCGAGAATACACAGCGTTTGTAATTCCTGCACCTATTTGTGCATACACATATTTTCATGCGTTCAGAAACGTATTTCAGAATTGAAATTTTGCCTTGCAAATATGTCAACATAATCTATCACTGTGCAGCATTTATTTAAAGCGCAAAATATCATTTATCTAAATGTACTTCCTTTGAAATAACTATGATTATTTTTGCTTCTACATATAATCATATTCTTTTGATATTTTTATATCAAGCAAGACTCGAGTTCGTGATAAAATCTCAAAACTAACTTTTGCTTCATAAATCAAATTATTGATGTTATCAGCAGAATCCTTAAGTAGAAATATCTATTCTTCCTTTCGCCAGACACCTCCGGCTGTTTCTGAATTATTGTAGTATTCCATGATAGGGCAATTGATTTATTTTCCTTTTTGTGACATAAGCACTAGATATGATATGAATATTTGATTGTTTTTAATCGGTTTTATTATTGCTGTTTAAAATAAAAACTGTGCAAAACTATAATATACTATGTTAATTTTTCTTACAATTTCTACAGCTTAGGAGCATAAAAATAAGTATTTAATATATTAAACATGATTTAAGATTGCTTTAATCTAAAAATTACAAATGAAATAAAACATAATTCGAAATCTTTTAAAAACTGTCATAGGAAGCCTGTACAAATAATATTACACTTCGCATAATGCGTGAAATAAGTATGTTCATTACTTTTTATGATAACGTAATTCATATTTCTTAAGAAAATAGTATCAATCAAAATTTATCTCTTTTCATGAATATATATTGACTCTTTTTTTTTTACATACACTTCCTGGTATCCGTAAAGTATCCGTATACAGTTGAATGTAGACAGTTTGTGGAATATCTAGAGAAGTGCTAGATGAATTCCTTTGGAAGTTTAGAAGTGTAAAGTTTCTAAGTTTCTGTATTTTTATATTTATATTGTAATACAACATGAGATAAACTGGCGAATTTTGACATTTTATTTTTACTTTTACCAGATTTGACATTTTGTTAATTTCATTTTTCCAGGGAATTTTAATCAATAATTTTGTTTATTACAGTATGGTATTTTAATAAGATTGTCGTTAAAAGTTTTATGATATTTGTGAACATTATGTGTGTAGCTATTAGTTATTCATATACAAACATGAATTGTTTTTCATTCAATATAAATTACATGCATATGATTTATATTATTTATGTGACATATTTATGCATTGCGGATTGTTTATCTGAGTTTTCGTATAGCTTATATGCATTTAGCATAGTCTATACACTGTTAAAAATTTGCAGCAAACTGTCCAGTCATTCGACCGTTTTTATAGAAAACGCTTACATAACAGTAATTTCACACTATTCTGACCATAATATGGGCAATAATATGGTCAGAACAGAGTTTAATTACCGTTATATAACCCTTTTCTATAAAAACGGTCAAATGACTGGACAGTTTGCTGCAAATTTTTAACAGTGTACATTAAATCTAGTTTCTCATTTTCTCCCCTTCTACATGTAATTTTGAAAAAAAAAACATTATTATATATATATATATATATATATATATATATATATGATACATTCCTGTCGAAAATTGGCACATTAAAGACGATCGCTATTGCTTTCGACTTGAACGTTCTTTCCACCAGACAATCGTAACATCTCAGTCCGAAACCACTAAAATTACCTGATAATCATATCGAGGTAGCCGCAGTCGAGATCGTTGAAATGTAGTCATGACACCCGGACAGGGCATCACTTCGAGTCACTCACCATGAAGACAAATCTCGAAGTATATCACATCGGAAATCGTAGTGTATTTGCAGTCGTAAAAATTGAGCAGAGGCAGTGAAATCCAGAAGAAATTTCCCAAAAACATTAAAAAGAAGACTTAATAACTTAATAGATGAGCAGTGGCTTTATTGTGATCACAGAGATGAAAGCAACTCCACCAACTTTCGCTTCATTAAAACTTAACATTTGAAGATCTTGAAGAATTAGCAGAGCTTGAAGAACATACTACCGATGCATTAGTGTAGACTCCCCAGTGACGGCAATTAGATGACAACCACTAATTCGTGTAAATTCTCTCTCCGAAGCCAGTGTAACCGTATAAATACTTCAAAATTTGGCCCAAAGGTACAAAACGCGCGAACAAGCTGGTCCACTCGCATCCATGTTCGGAGGGCGCTAGGGGGATAAAAAAGGCGGAGCTTTCTCGCTAATGGATGAAAAAATGAGGCCACGAAGACGTGTCTCTGACGTATGATTAAAACTCTTTAACAGAAGCGGCAAATTAAAAAGGTAAAAAGGCCTTTGGGCGCGAAAACCGCTTGGAATCATGGGATGCCGAATGAATTAAATAGAAATAAAAATGGTATTATAAAAGTTCCAAAGAATAAAAATTAAATGTCTCAAAAGAAGAAATTAGGCAGGTGCGTTTACAGGCAGTGTTGCAATTTAAGAGAATAAGGTTTTAATAAATACGTGTAGCTTTTAACAGATTAAGATTTTTAGAATGATAAATAACAGAATATTTTGATTAAGTTATGGAATAAAATACAAAATAGATTTAAGAGATATTTTAAAAAGAGAGGGAAAAAAGAATTGAAGAATTTGGAATAATTTAACTAAAGAAATAGGGCGAAAATTTTTTATTACATATATATATATACATATATATAATAGAAGAAATAAAAAAAATCTCTTGTTTTTTCATAATTTTCTTTCAGGTAAATTCTGGGAGCTTTGTTTTGGATTACTGTTTTACTTTAAATTACATTGCTTCATAAAATTTGCATCTACATTTGCTTTCTGTTAAATTTTAATTATATCTCGTTGAAAACACTTTGTTCAGGTAAATGATTGTTTTAAAACATGGTACTTATTTTTACGTCAACCATTTTACTCATTCCCTCCATCTATCACATTATCCAGTTGAACTGTTATTTAGTTTGTAACTGTAATATACCTTCTTCAAAATGGTCTTCCAAAATTGCAAAAACTGTATGTCCAAATATTTTATTTAATCGACGTTTACATGCAAACTCTTTTAATTAAAAAAAGGTTTTATACAAAATTACGAATTAAAAAATATTGTCGGTGATAAATGTTACTTAATTATAATAATAAATCATTCGATATTTACATGGAAAATCTTTTAATTTAAAAACGTTTTATACAAAATTACTAATTAAAAAATATTGTCGTGTGTTGAATTTTACTTAATAATAATAATAATAATCATAAATCATTCGATATAAAAATACAATCATATATACTACCTATATATTTTAAACGAAAACCGCATTATGTCAAATCCACATGAAAATCGTTTCTTTGCGCACGCGTCCACGTTTTTTTGAAGGCTTCTACCCTCAGAAAGGGAAACCTGATTGATTAACCCAACCCTCACCTGTTTAACCTAGAGGGATTGAAAAGGGTTGATTGAAAACAGATGAGGCCGTATCACTGCACTGAAAGAATAGACCTTCTAACATGTTTTCTCTCTGAGGTTGAAAGCTAAAGCTTTTGTTTTTAAAGAACTCATGTTTCACTACTAAATATGCATATATTTTCGCAAAATTTTAAAAAGAGTTTGGATGTAGTTATATTTATAACCGATTGAAATGTCAGAGAGTTCGGAAGATGAGAACAATTTTGTTTGTTATTGCTACGTTAAAAGAGCCAACGTGAAAACAAACAAACAAACAAAAAAGCGATAAGAAAACATTTATTTTACAACTAGATAACAATATTTTTTCACGAAATTTTTACACGGGCTGTAAAACCGTCCTATTTATCACCAATAAAGATTTCAAAGAGTTCGGACAAAAATTTATTTTAAAACAATGAAACAACCCTATGTAAAAAAACAAGAAAATGAGCGCTTGTATCACTAAATATCAATATTTTTTTGTGAATTTTTCATTTAAAAATATAATTTCATACAAAATCGGGTTAAAGATATGAAATAATAAAAACTTGATTTTTTAAAATTTATTATCACGGGCCAGGGCAAGGCCGGGCGGGGGTCAGCTGGTATATATATATAAGCAGTAACCATCACAACACAAACAAAACATATTTGAATACTACTTAACAGACGCTCCCCCCACTGGGGGGAGCGTCTGTTAAGTAGTATTCAAATATGTTTCTGTACATTTTGAATTTTTGTACGCAGCGCTCTGGCCGAAACCCACTGCCACTAATTGTTAATCTTTTTGTTCGGATGCTTGGCTGCCTTTGAATTTACCCACTGCTGATGAGGCCGCAGCTTGTTTCTGTTTATTTTTAGATATATTTTCTATATATTTTTACATATATTTTCTATATTCATTGTGTTTTCTTGTGTTGTCTTGTTTCTGGTGAGGGGGGTGGTGCTAGTTCAGGCCAAAATCATGTTTTTGCTGGATTATATATATATATATATATATATATAATTATTATTAACTTGACATAAATAAAACTCCTTATTTTGATTCGCGAAGCTTCTAATTTAACCTCCGATTTCAACGTTAAAATATTAATTTATTTGTTAATACGTATCTTCAAACTGTTCAATAATTCCTCAAAGTTAAAATCTTTTATTTGAAATAATCTTTATGAAAGTGAGATGAAACAAATGACTAATACTAAAACTAATATTTGTATTTGGAAATTAAACCACTCACACTTTTGCTTGCGTAAAACTCCCATTGGTAAATATTTATTTTCTCATAATACATGCAGTGTGACTCTTTAGATACAAATAAACATTTATATGTTATTAAAATAAATATTAAAGCCCTGGGAAATGTAACATCACGAATCAGTTAAATGAATACTATTAATAAGGTTTATTGTATACCTGAATAATTTTAATACCTATTAAGAAGGAATACTTACACCTAAATAATAAAACAGTCATTTAATTTAAAAAAACATAATATAGTAAAACAATGTGTGCACATTTTTCACATATAATGTATTTAAATTTAAAATTAGTAGGTATGTTCGGGCTACTGAAATCAGGTATGTTTCAATATTAGGACATTCAATAATTTAAACAACTAAATCAATAATTTAAGACCTGAATAAAAATACATGGGAATGAAATAAATAGCTTAGAAATCTATTGTGTTGCAAGCAAGCAGGGAATTGTAACCACATGGGAAAAACAAATATTGCATTCCAACAGCATCCGTGCACATGACAAGAATATTACATCCAATATTGTGATATTATCGCTCAGGAAATTTTGCATTACTTACACTACAAAATCATATTTATCATAGTGAAAGTACTCAAAAAGAACCTTTTGCTTTACAGTTAATCATATAACAGAGATTGAGTACTCTCAGTCTTGAAATATCGTACTGGTGGATGATGTTCTATTTTGCCTGCATAAAGTCATTAACATACATTAATGAAACTTTTATGTTAGAAAAAAATAACTAAAGTTCCTCATATTGTTTTTGTTTTAGATCGCTGACCAGGCCCCTACCTGCCAGGCTTAACGAGTTAACCTGCCAGGCTTAACCTGGCAACAGGGCAAGGATTTGCCTGCTCTCCGCTTGGCGGAGATGTGTTTGATAACTTTATAGGCCGACGTGGCTTCAGTGCGTCTTGTTGCTGTAATTGCTTTTTCTTAGTTGGCCGGTTGCTAATTGATTTTTGATGAGGCGGTTCAGCACTGCGCAGTGTAGCAAAGTCATGCCGAACGGATGTGAGATGCTGGGATATTTACTATTTCCTCGCTGCATTGCTCATCCGTACGTCATGCCATCGCTACTCGAGTTGGTCTCGTAATTTAGAACCTTGGTCTGGGGACGAGACCTTCACCATTGTAGGCACCCCCAGAGGTGTAATTCACAGGTAACTTGGAGGATTTTACACACACGACAGATTTTACATGCACCGGGCGCCATATATAAACACGGTGTTTAAAAATGTCTTTATAAAGTACAAAAGGTCTAACATACAAAAAAAATTTACCTACCGCCCCTAGTTGTGGTACGTAGAGACATTTCTAAAATTTTAATTTTGCTCTGTAATAAAGACTAAACCTACATTATATTTTCATAAAACAAACAGTCATCATCAAATAACAAATGAGGCAAATTAACACAAATTTAAATTAGGTTGAAAAATGCATCTTTTGATAATGTGTAAAACTAACTCATAAATTACCATATCAGTAATCCACGATTTACGAACTATTTAAATTTTTAAAAACAATTCAAAATATTAGCATTTAAGCCTCATAAATAAAATTAAAATATTTTTTCAGGAATTATTCTATACTGAAAATTTTAATTTTATCTAGAGCTACGGACTAGACACAATATAGAACATTTGGTGATTGCACCAAAAAAGCTGTATTAAAAATTCTACATGGATAGGCGATATATTCGATATCGCCTTTAGCAATACAGAAGACATTTAACCTTTTGATTACGGGATTGGGACCTACGTCGTCCCAGCGACTATTTTTTTATTCTATCCGTGCCATATTTAAAAAATAATATCTGCCATACATTTAGACTAGGTTACTTTCAAGAGATATTGAAAAAAATCTACCGCAAAGATAATCTTTTGTAAATTGTGATACGATTAAATATAAAAATAGTCACCATTCCTCTGGCCCGTAATCAAAAGGTTTAAACGAGGTGTTGTAGTTAAAAATACAATATTTTTTGTGTTACCTTTGTAAAAGAATGAGACAATTCAGCTAAAAAAGTTTATTTTTATTCTTTCAAAATGGTTTTCCACCTTTAATTTATTAGAACATAATAATAAAAATATATAATAAAAACTTACGTTGTAACTTAACCAAATAAATAATAAAACTTTAAAATATATTATTTAAAATTGTGACAGTAGATCTAGGTACATGATAGCCCTAGCTACACGGGTCTCCACTAACGTTAATAATTACAACAGTCCGGATCATCTTCATTGAGATTGTGGAATAATCTTGAAATGCATATTACAATGTACGCACATTAAAATGCGATGGTAATTTCTTTTTAAAAGACCAACCTTGATAGTCACTTGCCGAGCATATCTACCAGTCCCTTTAATTTGTAGAGTTTGTATATGATCGCGCTTTTCTCGAATGTTCCTTTTGAACATTTTGAATAGTTCCATTTACCACAAACGTATCTATAAATCTTGCAATTGTAAGCCGCCTAGGTGGATCTGTTTAGAAACTCTCTCCTAAACTGTGTCTTCATATCAAATACTGCATTTCGAACATACAGTAATATTTTAGGAAATTGTTCCTTCGCTCAAAGATCAGTCTGGTTTTAGCCATTGTTTAAAGTTTGTTAAACCTAGAATACTTACAGGAAGGCAGGAAATATTTAGAGGAAGTGTCCGGTTATTACAAATTAAACTGTGCATACATTTTTAAACTCCCTGTATTTACAGAAAAACACTATCTAGTTTGTTATTATTGCCAATTTCAAAACTGATAATTAAGCTTTAAACTATAGTCTGTAGTATATCCCCATCGCAATCTAAAACTATTCCGTTGCCTATGAATCAATGTTAAGGACTTAATAACAACAGAATAGTAAATTTATAAGATTCCATATTTAACTCTCTCACTACTAATCCTACATAACTCGTTGATTGAGCTCCGGTTGTTTAAATAAATTGTTTAAATTCATGCATTTTTACAATTTTTCAAACAGTTTAAAAACATTGAGGAGTTGTTAGTACACACTTTGTTTCTCTTCACATATGCAAATAAATTTTTGATGTCATGTTGCAACAATCAATTTATTTCAATACTGAAATTGGATATATAGAAAACAATATTACAATTTTGCCCTATACTAGAAAGTCAGAGGGTTTTATTTATGATGGAGTTTTTCTCCTTGTACATTAGTAAAACGGTTACTTAACAGCAGTTTTGAACGACATATGTCCGAAATATTTCCTTACATGCCCACTTGGACCACTGTGATGCATGTAAAAACTTTTATGCTCGTTTCAAATTTCTTAAAAGCACATTTTCTTGTGATGGTATAACAAACTTGTCGTAAGTGAAACATTTTGGAAGAGACATATTCATAATATTCCAATTGAAGACCTTTGATTGACACTTTTGTGATTTATTATGATTGAATGAATTATGGAAAGCTTGTTAAACAGCACTGATCTATATAATAAAAGCGGTAAGCATTTGACTGTCATCAGCAATTCCGGGATGTCCGCTTCACATTTTCATATGCCAGGCATTTGTACTTTTTTGTACCATTGTTGATTCTATTGTGAATGTTAATATGGTATTGTTGCACCTTACAGACAAATATTTTTACATCAACATTATAAACAAAGTTAACACTTCTGAAGATTTTTTAAAAACACAAAAGAGTCATTCATATACCATGGAGGTAACTGTGCACAATGTATCCTCGTGTAAAAAAAAAAAAAAAAAAAAAAGATAATGAAATAATGAAATAAGCAGGAAGAGTGTCGTGCTCTGACCGTCAAACGTACACACTTTCTTCCCGATCTTGACTAAGGTAGAAACTGCTGGCTATCCGGGAAACTAAAAAGAAAACGACCACGTAATAATTAAATTATTAAAATAAATAAATAAAAATATAAATATTAAAATAATTAATAAAAATGAATAATAAATGAATGATTAAATAAAATTACTCCTTTAGTTTTTTATAATGATACGGTGAAACGCCGAGTTTGTATTTTTGCTAGCATTTAGAGAGTAATTCAAACGAAATCACGTGCGTTTATCTTTTTCCTGCACTGTAAAAAATGACCAATGTTTCTTATTTTATGAAAATATGCTATAACCACGAACGAAAATATAATATAATCTTCTAAGTTATCCGAAATTTCAAATAGCATGTTACGTTGTCTTTTGAATCCCCAGAAACGAATACATTTTTAAAATTTAAAGAATAATTTATAAAAACAAATTATTTTTAGCTGCCCGAATTTTTCAGAAACGTTTCCGAAGGGTTTTTATAGTGTATTAATGAGTGTCCTCAGGCTGGAATACCTGTTTTTCGAATGTTATCAATTCTCAAGTACACGTTTTCAGCCGCATAAGTTAATTTATACATGAAAAAGTAAAGAAATAATCTTAATTTTAATGTTATTGTTAACGCTGTTAATTTTGCATGTTTGTCTGTCAAACATTTTTTTTGAGCATGAAAATGTTTACTTCAGAATTGATAGCATTCGAAAAACAGGTATTCCAGGCTGAGGACACTCATTAATACACTATAAAATCCCTTCGGAAACGTTTCTGAAAGATTCGGGCAGCTAAAAATAATTTGTTTTTATAAATTATTCTTTAAATTTTGAAAATGTATTCGTTTCTGGGGATTCAAAACACAATGTAACATGCTATTTGAAATTTCGGATAACTCAGAAGATTATATTATATTTTCGTTCGTGGTTATAGCATATTTTCATAAAATAAGAAACATTGGTCATTTTTTACAGTGTGAGAACATCGGAAACGACCGTCTAGACGGGCGAAGCCCGGCTAGTATTTAAATAATAAGTGTATGAATACAATTCAGATCAGACAGAAAAATAGTCTTTTCTAACATGGTCAATAGCATTTAAACGCAATAATGTCATCCTTTCAATACAAAATTGATGTTACAATGACAAATGAAGAATGTTCAAATTCAAATAAAAAAAATTCTCAATTTAATTGAAGGCAAGAAATATAAAATGTATCATACACATAACGCAAATTTATAAAATAATATGTATTATTAAGCTTTATATTATTAAACATTTATAAACTCTAAACATAATATACTAGTTAAAGAGTAAAGTATTTAGGAGTTTAATAGACAAATGTATCCATATGATAAATTAACGATATTTCTTTATTAATGTTTCTGTCATTAGTATGTTTACAAAAGTTATGTATTCTTTGAAGTTTCTGTTTAAAATTAATACCATTTGAAACAATTGCCACTGATATATTTTAATAATTATATGAAGATACTTAAAAGCTTCCATTAAATGTATCTGGGTGTAATAAACCTTATATTTACAATAAAATATGCTGAAAAATATTATTGTTTAATTTGAATGTGAAAGACAATTTTACAAAATCCAAAAATAATTTTTATGAAAACGGATTTTGTTTTCATTAAGGTTTCATTTTATCATTAAATATATAGAAATTACATTCCTATTCAAGTTTGAAAGAATTTTTAATTCAATGCAAAAAGAAGATATTTTAATTAAATCGAATTCACAAGAGGATTTTTCATTGTTGAATCATATCTACATCTATGAGAATAAATATTTTATCAGCCACAAATGAAACAAAATAACAAAATAAATTTTACTTATATCTGAGTTCCATTTTAATTAAAAACGATTAATTATACAATTATTTATGCATTATTAAAGATTTTTTTTTCTTAATGTATATTGCGAAAACGAATAATATGTGATAATATTTTGTTTCTATCAGATGCATTTTTTCTTGAATATAAATATATATATATATATATCTGACATTAAAATATATACATATATATATATATATATATGTATATATATGGAAAGAATGCATCAAAATAAATAAATATAATTTATATTTTAAAACTATTTAGATTAAAATTAATCGAAAATGAGTTTTAAACATAAATCTAGATAACAAATTGCAATAAGTACCAATACCAAATAAAAGAAAAAGTTTACTGAACAATATAATAACAATATAATAACTTATAGCACCTTGTAATAATATATTTCTTTTAAATGCTAAAAGGTGTAAATTAACAACATAATACAAATTAAAATAACTTTTCTTAGGTTGTTTGACATATTTCGACTCACTCAACACTGATGATCACAAAACAAATTATTTTGCTAATATTACTGAACATTTAAATTTGATACTGCAATATAATTATATTTAAATTGTAAATGTACGATAATATGTTTGTACATTATATTTAAATAGATATGTTTTAACCTATCAAAATTCTAATAATCAATTTATTATATTTTATATATTTAATAATTATAAAATATTGAAATAAAGATTGCTCAGAATCGAAATAATTGCGGATCTCTGTAATTGCTGGGGTTACTTTCCTCTCCGTTTTCCGTATGTTTCTGTAATTTTCCTGTAAAAGTAAAAGTAAAAAGAAAATTTAAGTTTAACACTTTTACTTTGGAATAGTTATTTTATAATTCAAAATTTGAAAAATATTTAAACATCGTGTATTAATTATACTTGTAGTATTATTACATGTAGTGTGCATGTAATATACATGTAGTATTATTAATTATACTTTACAGTATCACAGTTAAGTGAGTTATGGTCACAGTGATCGCGTTTTACACATATGAGCTAAATAGAAGTAAGGCTTAAATACGAGCATTTGGCTAAGCGAATGACGCGCGATGTTTATAAGAAAGAATCCCGGACCCATCAGCGCATTGATTTGGAAGTAAAAATATCTAGCGCGCGAAGCGAGCCCGTGGAATAAAAATAACAAAGTGGCTTTTAAAAACATTCGAAAGGAAAAACTGGCGTCTCTCAGAATATTATAGATTGTATAGTTGATAAAATTTACGAATTGACTTAAAACTTTAGATTAAGATTTGGAACAAGATAATTATTAATATACGTGATTAAATTAAACATAAATAAATATTATTAAGAAATAGGGAAATAATGAATATGTCATAATTTAGAATAATTTAAACTAATATTGCGAAATAAAATTTTTATGTAACACATATATATATACTATACTATATATAATATTATATATATATATATATATATATATATATATTATTATTATAATGTGTATAATCTTATAGACATATATCATGTAAATTGCCACTTTCTGGTAAACAACTTACGAACACGCATTTTTCATTATTAGTGGCATATTCTGGCTTTCAGTAAATTGTTTTTAAAATCTCAGGATCTTTTTAATGTGCTTGTTAAGTAATAAATTTGCAAATTATAAGTTTCTGTTAGACTGGTGAGTTTATTTCTTTTATGCAACGGAACACGTATAGTAATATAGTAACGTATAGTTTAACACCCAAGGCCTACTTAAGACGACCCGGTGGTTTAACTTCGAGGCCAAAACAAATTATGGCGATTAAAACTCAAAAGAACTTCTTTTGTTATTATTTATCAATGCACGTAAAATTTTCTTCACAGAGAATCTAAATATAGAACGGGTTATTAGCATTTTTGGCAATCAGTTAAATAAAATTCTTCAAACACAATTTTTCTTTTCTAATGTCATAGCATTTTATCACATGGTTAAGCTTTACGGTTATTTTTATAATATCTTTTCAAAAGCTCGAATTTTTAAGGAATACTCTTTCGTATTCTTCCAAGATCTGTATAACATGTTTCCTTATTTTCATATTTTTATTTTAGAGAATTTCTAAAATCCTACACATACAAAGTTGAAAACGTAAGACTCTTTTTGAGGTTTTTCAAAAATGGCAATTAACCCCTTAATCGTCGCACCCGATAAGTGCACCCAGAAAAAGGAATTGATTAAAACTACTAAACATGTTTTGTTGAGAACAATTTGGTTATTTTAGCAAAATTCAAGTAAAATTTAACCATTTTACTTGAATTAACAAAGCATTTTTTGCTGACGATACAAAATTTTTTTTTTGGAATTGCAAAAAAAAATTTTTTTTGGTTGATTCAAACAAAATTTCCATTGACCTATATTTAAACAAAAAGTTTTGTTGGGTCAACCAAATTTTTGTTGATTCAACAAAACTGTTTTCTGGGTGTGTAGGCTACTTTTTTAAAAATTCAGATTGCTTGATTGTCACCAGTTCTGGAAGTAGAAATATTCATCTTATGTAATGGCAGATAAAATAATGGGAGATTGGAGCAAGTTACAGTATTTCAAAAAACTGGTGGGAAGCAAACAATCTGAATTACAAAATAGTAGCCTACACAGCCCGTGAATGTCTCGGGCGCGACGATTAAGGGGTTAAGAGAAAAAAATATATTGCTATATCCGTTTTTGAAGTTTTTCATCGAAATGTTTTTGCCATTTGTTTTTAAAATAACCAATTTTCTAATATAATGTTTAAATTGCTAGCATATTTGTAAACACATATACATGGATTTCTCTATTAATTCAGAAAAGTTGGGCATGTTGAAGAATAAATTCTTAGAAATTTGTATACAATAATTCTAAAGTATGTAATGTTTTTTTTTTTTTTTTTTTTTTTTTTTTAATTCAGTTTACTTTTTGTCACTAGTTCAAAATTTCTACTCCATTATACATATGTAGCTCACAACTTAACCACGTAAAATAAATCATAAACTACATCACGTCATATAGATTCATAGTTTTTTTTAAATAAACGATATTTCTGTTAATTATCTATTCCTAAACGATTTGATATCAACATTTTTGTTACAAAAAATCTCTAAAAATCTTTATAGGCTACAATGTTTAAAAACTCATGCCGTAGATCGTGTAAGAATGCATAAATACAAATTTCTATAACAGGGAATTGTTAAAAGCTCATACGCTATATAAAATTAATTGTTGCCAATTTTAGTGTGCTATTGTTGTTATTTGTTTTCACATTTGTGTCGTACTATCACTCAATGAGTGTGGACATGTGATATGTGTTCTGTGTGTGTAGCAATCAAACCAACATAAAATGTAAAATACGACCAAATTTTAATATTTCCGTTGAGGAAAAGTACACATTTATACAAAAAAATGTGTAAAAATGTGCAAAAAATGTGTAAAATAAAAAGTGCACAAAATCTGAGCGTATTTGGCACCTCAGATTTTGTGCATTTTTAAAAATAGCTTTTTGCATACCGAACATTTTAAGCATATATTTCAATTAAGATTCAGCTTACTATGAAATTTACAGTTATTATTACCATAGTACCTAATAAACCCACTTTGGAAAGATGCATAGTTATAAAAAGGATTATAAATAATAATTTTATCAGACATGGTACAAGTTCGCCAACATGGAGAAAAAGAAAATAAGCTTAAATTTAAATATGTAAATTTTATAATTAAAAATAACATTGCATACAGTAATAAAAAACATGTTCAATATTGTTATAACCCAATAAGAGAAAATTATTATACTTACTTGAAAAGAGCTGCACTAAATTCTAGTTGTTGGTGGAAAATGTTTTAACTAATGTATTTGCACTTAGAAAAAGGTATTTAAAAAAAATCAACTCTACTTATTTTTGTTTATTTACAACACAAGTGCAATCAGCTTTTTCTCATCATTTCAGTTCCAATGCAGTCATTTCAAATTTTAACCGTTGCAACTGGATGCAATCATTCTTCTGACCACAGAGGGCTTTGATGGACGACCGCTAAAATCTAGCTGCTGTGGGGAAAAAGTGAAAGAAAACACGACACACACGAAAAAAAAAAGACCATTGCGGTACAGTCGCTGCGTTTATTTGAAATCACAACATAAATAATAAACTAATGGTACTTGTTCCGGTAATGTAATGTACCGAGTAAATGTTCTGAACTTGTAATGGAAATTGTTATATGTTATAAAATATACTTGAAATTTTCTTGCATTTTCTGTAATAAATATATAGCATTTTCATTGTTGAGTTACAGTCACTTTCACAATGTTCAAATAGATACTTTACTTAGATTTCACTTCTGTAGCTTTGGATGATTTTCTTTTTCAAGCTGCATCCCGTTTCTTTCCTGTGTAAAAAAATAAAAAATAAATCATGCAGAAATATGCAAACTGAACTATTTTACAGACATTACATAAATATAAGAATTCAATATTAGATTTTATTAAGTAGTTTGTTTTTCTACAGGAAAAAATAATAGTTAAAATTGATTCACTTGTTTTCATGTGTAATATACGGACAAACTGGCAAATGTTCGTATAAACAATTTCCCAAATCTCAAACTTGAAATTTACTATCTATACTATTAAAAATGCATGTGTGTAACTATGTTTTTGGTTCGAGTCGATTTCAAACAGTGTAGATTCCTGCAAGTTGGATTCAGTTAACCTGATTTTTCAAAAGTTAGTTCAGTACATCATTTCAGATTAAAAGTGTAACCTATACTCATACGTTTGTGTGTATTGAGGTTTGTATGGATGTTTGTGTGTGTGCTGTTTTTAATAAACACAGTTGCATTTTTTCTGCGAAACTTTCACAAAATTCACATTTTTCCGTGATCCTTTAACAAAATTCGCATTTTTTTCCCGTGATCCTTTGACGAAATTCGCATTTTTTTCGTGATCCTATAACAAAATTAGAGTTTTTTCCGCATCATTTTATCGAGATTCATGCTTTTTCAACGATCCTAAAAAGTAGTTCGCATTTTTTCAGTGATCCGTTGATGAAATTTGTATTTTTCCTGCGATCCTTTGACAAAGTTCACGTTTTTTCTGCGATCCTTTGACGATATTCACGTTTTCTCTGCTGGCTTTTGATGAGATTCATTTTTTTTCAACAATTTCGACAAAATTCACATTTTTCTCATGATCCTTTGATGACATTCATGTTTTTCTCGTGATCCTTTGACGAAATTCAAGTTTTTCTTGCGATCATTTGACGAAATTTGCTTTTTTTTCGTGCTCCTTTAACAAAATTCACATTTTTCCCGCATCCTTTTGTCGAGATTCATGTTTTTTTCAGCAATCCTACGACATAATTCGCATTTATTTTCCGCTATTCTTTGACGAAATTCGCATTTTTCCAGCGATTCTTTGATGAAATTCGCGCTTTTTCTTGTGATCCTTTGATGAAATTCATGTTTTTCTCGTGATCCTTTGACGAAATTCAAGTTTTACCTGCGATCATTTGATGAAATTTGCTTTTTTTTCATGATCCTTTAACGAAATTCACATTTTTCCCGCATCCTTTTGTCGAGATTCATGTTTTTTTTTTTTTTCAGCGATCCTACGACATAATTCGCATTTATTTTCCGCTATCCTTTGACGAAATTCGCATTTTTTTAGTGATCCTTTGATGAAATTCACGTTTTCCTCGTGATCCTTTGACAAAATTCATGTTTTTCTCGTAATCATTTGACGAAATTCATATTTTTCCTGCGATCGTTTGACGAAATACGCATTTTTCTCGCATCCTTTTGTCGAGATTAATGTTTTTTTTTTTTTTTTTTCAGCGATCTTACGACATAATTAGCATTTATTTTCTGCTATACTTTGACGAAATTCGCATTTTTCCAGCGATCCTTTGATGAAATTCATGCTTTTTCTGCTATCCTTTGACGAAATTCGCGCTCTCCCCTGCTATCCCCTTTGACAAAAAAAAACGTTTTCTTCGCGATCCTATGACGAAATTCATGTTTTTCCCGCATCCTTTTGTCGAGATTCGTGTTTTTTTTTCAGTGATCCTACGATATAATTCGCATTTTTTTCACCGCTATCCTTTGACGAAATTCGCGCTTTCCTTGCAATCCTTTGACGAAATTCACGTTTTTCCCGCATTCTTTTGTCGAGATTAGTGTTTTTTTTTTCAGCAATCTTACCACATAATTCGCATTTTTTCTAGCTATCGTTTGCTGAAATTCACATTTTTCTTGCGATCCTTTGACGAAATTCAAGCTTTTTCTGTTATCCTTTGACGAAATTTGTGCTTTTCTCCCGCTAATTTTTAAAAAAAATAGAAATTCGTGTTTTTCCATGATCCTTTGACGAAATTCACATTTTCCAGCGATCCTTTTTTCTGCAATTTTTTGACAAAATTTGCTTATTTTTCGCGATTTTTTATGAAATTTGTGTTTTTTCCGCAGCCTTTTAATGAAATTCACGTTTTTTCCTGCATTCCTTTGATGAAATTAGTGTTTCTTCCACGATCATTTGACAAAATCGGTGTTTTTTTCCCCACGACGATTGGTTATATGTTATTAGACTGCAGGTGACCTAAAAAGTCTGCGACGCCCGTCGCGCATATTCTGCCATGGGGTTCAGAGGGCCAAGAAGTTTAACTTACTTTTGGAATTTATAATAAAATCAGAAATATCCATAAGTTGGATGTGTTAAGTAGCTAATATTAAATATATTTTTTCAACACAACAAAAGATTAAGAATCATTGATAAAAATGTCACATTTTTTATCTGAATACATACATATTTTTAAAGGTTAAAAGAAAAAAAATCTTTAATTAATATACCATACATGGACCAGTACACATCAGTATAAAAGCTTAATGGTAATTGAAAAAATGTTACCAATCATTATTATTAATGTTAGTAAACGTGTCTGTGTGTGCATCTGTACCAGGATAAACACTGCAAGTGCAGCGACCAGCAAAGTGATTTTGTTATAAAAAAATTCAGAAAAGAAGAAGTTGGCCCCTAATTAAGAACATTATTAATTAAAAACCTCATCAAAATTAGCAAAATAAGGAACAGTTTTATCGAAACCTGAAAAGAAAATTTCCGTTTGGATAATCCCAGACGTGGAAATTGTATTTCACGATTTTTTTCCATAAACATTCACCAATTTGCGCACTTTTTTTCTACTGATGTTTGCCGAATTGTGCACTTGCCCCCCCCCCCCCCCCCCACTGTCATTCGCCGAATTGCGCAAATCTGTTCCACGATTGTTAAACGAATTTCGCAATTTTTCTCCTGAGATTATTTGACAAACTGAGCACTCTCCCCGACTGTTGTTCGACGAATTTCACAATTCTGTTCCACTATTGTTAGACGAAGTTCGCGATTTTTTTCCCTGAGACTATTTGATGAATTTCTCGAATTTTTTTCAAGATAGTTTGACGATTTTTTTTTTTCGGCAATAATTTTGCAAAATTCACTATATTTTTTTAGATTAATTTTTTGCTTTCCTTTTTTTTTTTTTTTTTTTTTATTATCTACTTTAAAAAATTTAAAATTCTGGATTTATAATACATACTTTAAAAATTTTTCATAAATAAGCCTAAAGTAGCTATATCTCTATATATAAAGTTTGCGACATCGAGAAAATGGTAAATACGTCCGAGATTAAATAAACAATAAATAAAAAGGTGATTATTTGTTGTCCCTATTAAATTATTCATAATTTTAACTGCTTTGCTTTCCTTTTTAATTTTGGATTTTTAATATATACTTTTAAAAAATTTCAAAACTAAGCCTAAAGTGGCTATAAATAACAAGTCGGCGACATCGAGAAAACGGTAAAAAAAGATTCTTGATACATAATAAATAAATAAATGACAACTCTGCGACATGAAGCATAAAAAACTTAAAGTTAGCATCGAGAAAACAGTAAAAACTTATGATTCCGCAATTAAAATAAAGCTAATAAACATCATTTGAAAAGAAGAAAAAAAATGGGAGTGGGGGGGGGGGTACATACAGATAAAACAAATTTAAAACTGCAAAATATTTTTCAAATACACAGATTTTAAGGAAAAAAAAAGATTTCACTTGCTTAGATTTATTTATTAAAATGATGATTTTTTAAGTTGTAACTTTTAAGGGGCTATAAAAATGTTTGAAGAAAAAAAATAGGATTACTTTCTTTTTTTTTAACCTGCCGGTAATCATTCTATTGCTTAAATCAAGAATTAAAACAGCCAAAATGTAGCTTCAAAACATATAAATATTTTTAAAAAACATAAATATTTTTTTAATATTTTTCAAAGTTATTGTTTTCACATAGCAAAAACCTAGCTTTAAACATAAAAAGATTTCACTTACCTCTTACCTAAAAACATAAATAACTTGCTGTTGAAGGGAGTTTGGGATGGGCTTGATAAAAAGGTGTTTATTTGATGTCAGGGGGGCTCTGCCCCCCTGAACCCCCCTTTTTTCATATTAACAATAAATCTACTTTTCGGAAATTGACAAAGTAATCAAACTGACTTGCTTTGTGCGGAGTATTCCGAAAACCACGCAAATTTAAATCGCGAAAATCAAAATAAAAGCAAAATTATATAATTTAAAACATAAAATAGTAAATTAATTCCAAAATTACATTTTAAAAAACATACATGAGTATTCGAAAAACCACACAAATTTAAATCGCAAGAATCAAAAGCAAAAATATATACTTTAAAACATAAAATAGTAAATTATTGCCAAAATTACGTTTTAAAAAACATACATTTTATTAAAAACTAGTATATAACCCCGTCAAAAATGACGGATTGTTGATCTGCGTTTCATTTTCATAAGACTTCATACAAACAAACAGCATGGAGATTTATTATTGAAAGGTTTGTATTGTAGAAAAATACATTTTAAAAAGGACAAATGATTTCTACAAATAAAAATAATAAGGATATATATATATATTTTACTTAGTATTAAATTTCTGAAATAGTTCAACGATTGGACAAAATCAAATATTAACAAATAATCCATGTGCGAAAGTTTTTGTAAAAAAGTGTTATCAATGAGTTTTTAAACAGCTTAACCATATAACTCATTGTTTGATTACATAAGCAAAATTAAATGGAAATTACGTTGTACTATGCATTTCTTATATTTTAATTACGTTTGATAAGAAAGAATCATTTTACAGTATATGACCCATTATCCGAAAATCCAAAATCCGGAAAAACACGAAGTCCGGAAAGAAAAATTCGAAAATTTTCTAAATTTGTAAATTTTTACTAAAATTTTAGATTTTCTGAAATTTTTCAAAAATTTTACCGATTCCTAATTTTTTTTCAGTTTATTGTGTTTCAATGTTTAATCACTAAAATATTGTTACTTCAGTGGCGGGTGAAAACGGCCCCCCCCCCCTTCTCTTCCCGAAATTAAAACAAATCATTTTTCTCTCAAATTTTAGTTTAAAATTAATTTATATTACGATTCGTTAGAAACAAAAAATAGTTATTTATTTCATCAGGGGTGATTCTGTTCAAGTTTTCCTAAAAATTTAAGGCATTCGATTTCAAAAATTTAAGTCTTCAGTCCAAAATTTCGAACATAAATATCTCGAATTTTGAACGATGGTCACCGAAAAAAATCAATTATGTCTATCGTTTGCAGAAAAAATAGAAAATTTCATCAAAGGATTGTGGAAACAACGTGAATTTCGTCAAAGTACCGAAAATAAAAACGCAAATTTCGTTGCAGGATTGCAAAAAAAAAAAAAAAAAACGCTAATTTTGTTAACAAATTGCAGAAAAACGCGATTTCCGTCAAAGGCTTACGAAGAAGACGCAAATTTCTTCCAAAGACTCCGAAAAAAATGTAAAATTTCATCAAGGGATCACAAAAAAAAAAAAAAAAAAAAAAAAAATTGGTTAAAGGATCGCAAAACAAAAACTGCGAATTTCGTCAAATAATCGCGGAAAAACAGGAATTTCTTCAAAGGGTCTAGAAAAAAACACAAATTTCTTCAAAGCACTGCGAAAAAATGTCTAATTTCGTTAAGCGATCGCGAAAAAAGTGAAATTTCGTCAAAGGATCGAAAAAAACAACCGCTAATTTCGTCAATCTCAGAAAAAACTCGAATTTTGTCGAAGGACCGTGAATAAAAGGCAAATTTCGTCAAAGAATAGCAAAAAACGCAAATTTCCTCGAAGGATCGTGAATAAAAGGCAAATTTCGTCAAAGAATAGCAAAAAACGCAAATTTCCTCAAAGGATCGCAAAAAGAAAACGCAAATTTCTTCAAAGGACTACGAAAAAATGAAATTTTGTCAAAGAACAGCAGAAAAAATGCAAATTTTGTCAAAGAATCACGAAAAAAAACATGAATTTTGTCAAATAATCGTGAATTTCGGGAGGACCCGAAATCCGAAACGATGGAAGCAAATTTCAAAATCCGCCAGTAGATGGCGACACTATACTGAATCAACCTCAAATCTCTCCCAAGGAAATAAATCACCGCATTCTGAAAAAAAAAAGTACTTACAGAATTTTTTTTTTTTTACAGAAATGTTAATATACATTTTTTTTATGAAATAGTGTTTTAAGGTTTTAAACAAAATTAAAAGATTTAAAAGCTTGAATATGCTTTTACAAATATTTAAACGACGAAAGTAGATAATATAACTTCTTTATCAGTAAGCCTAACATGGCGTTTAACTACGGTCGAATCGCAGAGTGGTACAACCCGGTACCGTTACAGACACTTTCTCGCCTTTGGATTTTATTATAAGTAAGATAACAGAAAACCAACGATCTCACTTACCTAGAAAAATTGTAAAATGGTGATTTTTTTTAGTAAGTTTTAGGGGTCCATAAAAAGGGTTTTTTTTTTTTAAATAAAGATTACTTATATTTTTTGTCAGGGGGGCTCAGCCCCCTGAACCCCCCCCGTTAATCAGAAATGATAAATAAATTGCAAAAATACATCCTGATAAAAAACACGTGTAGACATAAAATCGAAGAGAAAAGTAGCAAGCTACAGAATACAGGGCTTGAAATTCAATTTTTCCAAGGAGGGGAGTCTCACTACCAACATTTTTAAATGGAGGGGAGTTGTAATGTTTGGGAGGGAGAAAAAAAAATCTTTAAACCCCACTATTATTTTACGTGCTATTTAAAGAATTACATTAATGCAGACATGACAAAATACCATTGAAAAAATTAAGTCAACTGAGAATGATTATGTAAAATGTTTATTTTTATTATAAAAAAAAGGAAGAAAGTTAAGTTTTATATATGCAGTATATTTTTCAAGTTCCATTAAATGTGTTAGGGACCCTTAACAATTAGGTTGTTAAATAAATTTCTAAATTTAGATTTTTATTTGATTGAGGGGTGCTGAAGCTTTCACATGGTACAGTTTTACTCTTTCACAAGGGTTAAAAAGGTTTACTCCTTTACCCCAAGGAGTAAAAGTAATAAGATCTTTGCAGCTCTTCAAATCTCATTTTTGTTTAGTGCTGACTGTAGGCCAACTTAACAGGGTGCAGTGACCGGAGGCTCTTAATGCTCTTTTTTGTTCTTTTCCCTCTTTTCAGTCGCAGGAAAAAAAAAATCTTTAAATACGTCTATTTGTCGTTCGAAAAAATTGTGGATTTAGTCAATTGGTTGAGGGAATAAGATAATGAAATTCGTCTTACGCATGAACAGAAATAGAGAAAGATTTCTAACGAAATAGTGTTAATATCGATTTGCGACTTTGGGACTTCATGGCAGCCAGTTTACAACTGTGCTAAGGTAACGCCACCTACAAACAACAATGCGGATAAATACCATAGAATAAATCTATTATACCTACCAGACGATGGCTGTCAAGCAGACGATTTGAAGAGGTATATGAACTAATACAACTGTTCTACACAGACATTGTATTTGAAACATTTATCGAGAAACAATGTTCTTATTCAAAAGGCTATTTTATCAGAAATCCTTATCTATGTATGTTCATAGAAAAAAAATCGCTAAATTCGTCGATCAGTCTCGGGAAAAAATGGCAAAGTTTGTTAATCGGTCACAAGAAAATAACACAAAATTCGTCAGTCATTTGCGGGAAAAAACTTTAAATTTTTCAGTGAGGCGCGAGAAAAAAAAATAGTGAATTTCATCAATCTGTCACCAGAAGAAACCGAATAATTCACCAATTGGTTATGAAAAAATTCGCCAAGTTCATCATTCAGTCAAGGAAAAAAACATGAAGTTCGTTGATTGCTCATCAGAAAATATTGCGAAATTCGTCAATCAGTCGCGGGGATAAATCATGAAATTCATCTGTCGAACGCAGAGAAGAAAATCTAAATTTGTCAATCAGACACAGGTAAAAAAAAAATTACGAACTTTGTCAATCTGTCAAAAGAAAAAAAAAGGAGAAATCACGTGAATTTCGTCGATCGATCATGGATAAAACACGAATTTTGTCTATACACCGCAGAAAAAACGTAAAGTTCGTCGATCTGTCGCCAAAAAACGCAAAGTTCGTCGATCAGTCGCTTAAAAAACGCAATGTTCGTCGATCTGTCGTGGAAAAAACGCAAAGTTCGTTGATTAGTCGTTTAAAAAACGCAAAGTTCGTCGACCAGTCGCTTAAAAAAACCTTAAGTTCGTCGATCAGTCGTAAAAAAAAATGCAAAGTTCGTCGATCAGTCGCAGAAAAAACACAAATTTCGTGGATCTGTCGTTGAAAAAATGCAAAGTTCGTGGATCTGTCTCGGAAAAAGCGCAAAGTTCGTCGATCTGTCGCGGAAAAAAATGCAAAGTTTGTCGATCAGTCGCTTAAAAACGAAAATTTCCTCGATAAGTCGCTTAAAAATCACAACGTTCGTCGATGAGTCGCTTAAAAATGCAAAGTTCGTCGATCTGTCACGGAAAAAACCGCAAAATTCGTCGATCTGTCAGGGAAAAAACAGCAAAGTTTGTCGATCTGTCAGGGAAAAATCCGCAAAGTTCGTCGATCTGTCAGGGAAAAAACCACAAAGTTCGTCGATCTGTCACGAAAAAAAAAACACAAGGTTCGTCGATCAGTCACGGAAAAAACGCAAAGTTCGCGGTGTGGGAAAAAGAATCACGAAATTTATCGTTCGGTTGCAGGTAAATTAAATAATGCAAATTTCTCCGAAAATGGTGTAATTTTTTGGGCAGGAGGCTCCCGCCCACCATCTTTTTTGGGCGGGATTTCAAAATTTTTGGCGTGAATCCCACAATCCCGCCCTGGAATATTAAACAGTGGTCAAAAGAAATTATCTGCTTTAAAAAATAACAAATTTATCCCTAAATTCAAATAATTATTACATTTATAAGAAATAAATCGGAAAAATGAAACCTAGGAAAAAAAAAGGGGGGGTGACACTCATCATGCGGCAGGCTGCTATGCAAACGGCAAAGTGATCGGGTAGTGTCCAGTTGTCCGTGGGGTCGGCAGGGTACAGGAAAGGGCTAGAATGCTAGAGCTGCCATAAAAGTCGGGCTTGCCATCGCAAGTATCAAAGGCGAAACTCGCCAAAAAACCCACCAAATAACGATGATTTTCGACCAATCAAAAACAGCAGGCTAATGCTGAAGCTTAGCCAATACATAAATTATTTGGTATCGCGATCACCACTGATATCACAACTATCTTGAATTTTTTCAAAAATAATTTTATACTTCCTTTATGAGAAAATATGAGTTGAATCATGATCCAGAATTACATAATAAAATATATACAAAATAAAAAAATCTTTAATTTTACACCTACATCTTAACTAAGTTTCATTTTTTACTTCGGAAATGATGTGCGGATTTGAGACAGCATACTGTATCTGATGCATACATAAGCTTTGCGATGAACTTCGCAAAATCGTAACTGCAACCTTGGAATAATTGTAATTGTGAGGGTCGATATAACAAGAAAGTATCCAAATTTCTAAACAACATAATTAAATTGGACGCTTTAATAAAATATTTAAAATGTAAAACTTTACTAAATTATAAAATCATACTTACATGTGATGGACGACTGACTGTATTCAAGCACATTTTTAACTCTGCTTTCTTTTTTCTCATCTACCAGCTATTTGATATAAATCTGCATATTTCACACTCTGGAAGGGATGTAATATAAGAAAATCAATAACAACCCAATAAAAAATGGCTTATAATTAATTTCACTTAGGGCCTATAAAATTGTTTCAGAGGAGGGGGGGGGGCTAAAATTTCAAACTTCTGATGTTAACATTAAAAAAAAATTAAACTAACTTGATTACATTGTGTGTAATGCTTTAAATTAAAATGTTAATAGTAATATAAATTTATTTTATAAGCTTTTACAATTTTCTAGATTACATTTAAAAGTTACAGATTACTAACATATTCTACAACATATGTTTCAACAATTATACATCCTAAGAAAGAAATCCACATACAGTGGTATTTTTTCCTATTCCTTTAGATTCCAGTTTCAGAGGTATCGAAAAAATATTTGACAAAGCTGATTACATAGTTCAATATTATGTATTTTATGATTACGTATTTTTAATTTTAAAATAAGGTGGCTATTAGAAACTTAAATTTATTTTGTGAAGATGGAAGAGGGAGGGGGGGCATCAAAAAGCATGTTTACTCCCTGTGAAGTTAGTTTTGGCCTCGAACGAGAGTTCGTTCAGCAGAGTCCCCCCCCCTCCCCCACAAATTTTGACAAAAAAATATCAAATCATATTTTTGTATTTTTTAAATAATTTTTTCATTTATTTTCAATTGTTTTTGTATGTTAATGAACTTAAAAATAGGTTTTTTAAATTGATTGCACTTTTGAAATAGTTCAGAGAACGCTCTGTTAATTATAATCTAATGTATTTTAATTTTACAAAAGAATTATGATTGCGAAAAATGGCCCAAAGTTAAAAAAGTCTACCAATTTCTCGCTACAAACTAGAAAATTCAATTTTCAAATTAAATTCTTTTAAAAATAAAAGAACATTCATTGAATTTTACTTTTAAAGAAATAAAATTGCATTTTGAATTAAAAGAATATACGTACAAATATTCGTTTTAACTTGTTTTTGTTATTATATATATATTACTTTATGCAGTTTAAATCTTAACTGCTGTTACAAAAAGAGTCGCATACTATACTGTGAGTGGTTTCAGAGACCGCTTGATTGAAAGATGAATAAAAGGCTTGATTAACACATAGGATACTGCATCTGTTACAAACTTTATGTACATGACTATTATAATTAAAATTTACCTATTCAGAAGTCTTTAGAAATAAGGCTTCAAACAAAACAAAATTTCACTACTACCTATAGCAGCGTTCATACAGACTGGAGAAGAAAGAATCGAAGAAGTCAAGGAAAATTCTAAGGAGAACAAGAATTTAAAGAAATTAGCATATTTTTTCATGCATGCCATGTGTCGTACAACTTGCACACCCTCCCTAATTTTTAATACCTCATTTAGGAGAAGATGGATTTTATTCAAAGGAAATCTAATAGCTAGTACTAAAATTACAAAGTATTCATAATGCATTGCTTATTGGTTTCGTAAATTTGAATACAAAAGTGCCAGGGAACTATTTTATGAAGTGACCAATGGCCATATATATATACAAGACAGTAAAATCTCAAATACTCATCATATATCACATGCACCTAGATTTTAAAAGTAAATTTTGAAAGGAAAAAACATGCAGTATGTACAAACCAAACCAAACAGAAAAAATACAATCTAATTTTTTGGGGTCATCAAAAACAATGTTTACTCTCTGTGAACAAAAAAAGCTAGTTTTGGCCTCGAATGAGCATTCATTCAGCAGAGTCCCCTTCCCCCGCCCCCCCCAAATTTTGACAAACAAAATCAAAGCATATTTTTGTAATTTTTAAATAATTTTTTCATTTATTTTGAATTGTTTTTGTATGTTAATGAACTTAAAAATGAGTTTTAGTAAAATGTAAATTGATTGCACTTTTGAAATAGTTCAGAGAACGCTCTGTTAATTATAATCTAAATAATGTATTTTAATTTAACATAACAAGAATTATGATTGCGAAAAGTGGCCCTAAGTTAAAAAAGTCTACAAATTTCTGGCTACAAACTAGAAAATTCAATTTTCAAATTAAATTCTTTTAAAAATAAAAGAACATTTATTGAATTTTACTTTTAAAGAAATGAAATTGCATTTTGAATTAAAAGGATATACGTACAAATATTCGTTTTAACTTGTTTTTGTTATTATATATATATATTACTTTATGCAGTTTAAATCTTAACTGCTGTTACAAAAAGAGTCGCATACTATACTGTGAGTGGTTTCAGAGACCGCTTGATTGAAAGATGAATAAAAGGCTTGATTAACACATAGGATACTGCATCTGTTACAAACTTTATGTACATGACTATTATAATTAAAATTTACCTATTCAGAAGTCTTTAGAAATAAGGCTTCAAACAAAACAAAATTTCACTATTACCTATAGCAGGGTTCATACAGACTGGAGAAGAAAGCATCGAAGAAGTCAAGGAAAATTCTAAGGAGAACAAGAATTTTAAAGAAATTAGTATATTTTTGTCGTACAACTTGCACACCCATCCTAATTTTTAATACCTCATTTAGGAAGAAAATGGTTATTATTCAAATGAAATCTAATAGCTAGTGCTAAAATTACAAAGTATTCATACTGCATTGCTTATTGGTTTAAATTTGAATAGCCTGGGAGGTGCCAGGGAACTAATTTATGAAGTAACCAATAGCCATATATATATATATATATATATATATAGTACAGTCAAATCTCAAATACTGATCATATATCACATGCACCTAGATTTTAAAAGTAAATTTTGAAGGGAAAAATCATGCAGTATGTACCTACAAACAAAACAAAAAAAAATACAATTTTATGTTTATTTTTTTAGAATGGCAGTAATTACTTGAAATTTACTTTTATAAACATGAGAAGACTTATTTTACTTCCTAATCATTGTTTAACGCTAAATTGTACTTTGTTAAAGTTTAAGGAGTATTTAATTTTGTTTATTTACGGATTTTTAAGTACTCCTTGGAAAGTTTTTAATTTCTAAGTAGTTTCTAAGGAGTCTGTATGAACCCTGCTACAGTTAAATTGAAAATCACAAGTTACTGTGAATTGAAAAAAGAAGTGGTATACGAGAACGCTGCGAGCAGCTAAGGGGGGTAAATTTAGGTATTTTTTGAGCACTCTACATATTTATATAACTGACGGCTAAAAATACTTAAAAGTGACGATTATCTTTTTTATAAAAGTGTATTATTTATTTCTAAAAATTAGCAGAATTGAAACGGCAAGAGGAAACAAACTACGTGTTTGTTTTTTCCCCCAATAGCCGAACTGACTATAGTAAGCCTATCGTATAACTACAATTAGGGTGGTTTTATTCAAAATCAACATTCATTTACAATACTTATTATAGAACATTTCAACATAAAATTGAATAACTTACCCATTTTCTGTTAAACAAAATATCAATCGGAGATCCGGTAACAGTCTTCACATTTTTTATAAAATGCAGTTTTATTTACACTGCGCTGACTTGACGCCAGCCATGCCAACAACAGATCCCCTCTCCCCTCCATCTCTCTTCACGGCGCAGGCGCAGACGCCCATGAATCAGCTTGCCTGTCAGCTCAGTGCCTGTCACGGACTGTTCAAAAAATTAGCTGTGGTGTCTGTTTTTAAATGCGACTAATTATCGCATTTTAAAATTATAATAAATATATATGCTGTATAAAATAAAAATCATTTTGACTGTTTCTGGGAGATGTAGAATGTCCCACTTGTGCATTTGTCAGGGGTACAATTGTGAAATTTCAAATCTTAAAAATTAAATAAAATTAAAATAATAATAATAATTTTTGAAAAGTTACCGAGATGAAAATTTTGTGGTATTCCACCGTTAAAAATGTAATTTTTGAAAAAAAAATTGAAATTTTATCAAAAAATATATATATTTTTTTAAATAATGTGATGTAATCATATGTCTTAAAGCTACATTTTTCTTCATAATAACTATATAATATATAGATGTATATTACTTCCAAATATAAAAATATATACATGTATATTACGTCCAGTGCAATAGGGGGGGGGGGGGGTACAACCCCACCTCTGGTTATATGCCTACGATGTGACGTGAACGATCAATATTAAACATTTATTTTGCATTTTAAACATTTCTTTGCAAATTTTAACATCCTGTACA
Organism: Maratus michaelseni; assembly: GCA_963931845.1. Taxonomy (NCBI): domain Eukaryota; kingdom Metazoa; phylum Arthropoda; class Arachnida; order Araneae; family Salticidae; genus Maratus; species Maratus michaelseni. The sequence goes on along the minus strand of OZ007589.1, from coordinate 449,796,667 downwards.
TTTGGTTATTAATTATTATTAAATAATTTTGAAAAAAAAATGTAATCTTCGGTGGTTTCCTTCGAACATTGCCGTAAATACGGGTTAGAAGACCCTCACGGAGGTAACCATCCCCCCCCCCCTTTCGGCCTATATCCCTAGCGCAGCTATACTGCTGTAACAAATCATCACCATAACATTATAGTGATTCTTCTAAGAAAAATTAGAAAAAAATTACATATGTTAATTTTTAAAATATTTATTTAATATTTCGAACAAAGAGCAAACAATGAAAAGGAGAGAAAAAAAAATTCGGCTACGATTAAACATTCCACATCTGTGTTTGTTAAAAAAAAAAAAAAAAAAAAAAAATATATATATATATATATATATATATATATAAAGGTAATATTATAAGTTTTATTTCCTACTGCTACACTAATTTTTCGAAAAATTATTTATTTAATATTCTCAACAAAATTTAAACAAATTTAAAAAAAGCATCGGCTAAAATAAAATATTCCAAATTCGGACCGATGTTGGCAAATGTAATCGGACCACTTTCGGCCATCAGATATCGGTCCAGCGTCACTTTGCCAAAATGAATCGCTTGCCGATATGTAACCGTTAGGGGTCCGATAACATTAACCGGCATACGAAAACGCACGGTTACTTAGTGTCACTTGCCGACAAGGTACCGACACTGGACCGATACCACTGTGCCGTTGCCGACACCCAACCGACACTGCCGGCTGCGGTCCGATCGTGTACCAAAAGGTATGTGTTTGCTGGGAATAATCAAGTATATTCATAAAAAGAATATCATATGATTATATAAGGTAAAGCCAGGAGAGATGGCGCGGTCGGAGAGATTGCGCACATAGAGGTTCGGGGGGGAAGGAGTAAACTGGGCTCGTAGCGACTCCAGGTAGTTGTACAACAGCAGTAGTGGAGTGTCTACTTGAAAGTGCACGTTGATTGTTTTGAGCGTCTAAGATAAAGCATTGCTACTTTGTTTTGTTTTACCAAAGTAAGTGCGTAAATTTTCATAACTATTCATCAGAATTTCTATACAATGTCAGTAGAACAAAATATTTTAAACTAAAACGATTTCTCATAAGCTACTAATCTAGACTAACAATATGAACATCAACGGTTCGTTTTAGTAATGGTAAAACTACATTCAAACTTTCTAGTTAATTTTCAAAGCGATACTTTGTCTCAACTAAATTTTATTGTGTAAATTTTTTTCTTTGAATATTATCGAAGAAAGCAGTTAATAACTTTGGATGATTGATCAGAAAAAAAGTATATTAGTAAATTTAGAAATATTGATTATTATCGTAAAACTTCTTTAAAAATAAAAATAAAATTACTTAGATTGCATATAAGGTAAAGCCAGGAGAGATGGCGTGGTCGGAGAGATTGCGCACATAGAGGTTCGGGGGGAAAGAGTACAGTGAGTGCGCCGCGACTCCAGGTAGTTGAACAACAGCAGTAGTGGAGTGTCTACTTGAATGTGCACGTTGATTGTTTTGAGTGTCTAAGATAAAGCATTGCTATTTTGTTTTGTTTTTCCAAAGTAAGTACTGGAATTTTCATAGCTATTCATCAGAATTTCTATACAATGTCAGTAGTACAAAATATTTTTTTAACTTAAACGATTTCTCATAAGCTACTAATCTAGACTATGTAAACATCAACGGTTCGTTTTAGTAGCGGCCATGTTTATATAATAGGCCGCGCAATCTATCCTACCGAAATTGGAGAGTTTGCGCATCTGCTACTTAGTAGAGATGACACATTGTTCCCACTAGTTTCTATGCTGGGAGAGATTACGCAGCTTATTGATAAATTTCCATAAAAAATAAAAAAAATAAAATGGACTAATTTTAAGTTAAACGTGTTATCAAGTAACTTAATGTTATTTTGTAATATTATCTGGACTTGCTTTTTCTGATTTTTTTCCCTTTATTTAAAATTATTTATTCGTTTTTAAAAATATTTTCTTTTTCTGATACTTTAATCATTAGGTTGAAATATTCACTCCTAATGCAATAATAGTTGTTCACAAAAACCTTACAACAATGTCATTTAAGTGTAATTATTATTGTTAACAATTTAATTGTAGTTATTTTAGTAACAATCTCTCCTACCCATGTGCGCAATCACACCAACCCTGTAAGGACAGATTGCGCAAAATATCTTTCTTGGTTTTATTACAACTGTTCTATTAAATTACAATATAACAACAAAACAGCAATGGAAATGCATAAAAAACAAATGAAGTAAAAATTATTCATGGATAGTTTAACAAAAAAGTAATATTTAGATCTTTTATTGTTATTCTTTTGAATTGTGCACAGACTCTCCTAGCTTTACCTTAAATTGTATTTGTACGATGCACTTGTACGCTTAAAATTATGACTGTTACAGCGTATGTACCAGCATTTTGCAACTAAATTGTTTATTATTAAAATATAGAGAATCTTTAATTCAAAATATATAAGTATTAGCATTATTGTCATAATAGTTAAAAAAAATGCCTGACAACTCGGCCAACAGGCATAGGTAGATTTCGAAGACGCAGACCGTGAAGCCTCTGTTTATTGTGAATTGCAGAAGAAAGACCTATTTGTCATGATGCTGTAGTTGGGACCACCCACGCTGAAATATATCTCTGCCTGTAGGCGGAGCCAGCCATGATTATTATTATTATTATTATTATTATTATTATTATTATTTTGCTGTAAGTGTTGGTCCCATAAAAAGTTGTAGATAGTATTAAGAAGATTTATAATAAATTTAAGCGGATTTGCTATCTTGTGAATTGACGAATTTATGATTTTTTTTCTTCTGAAACCCCTAATTTTCCCCCTTGGGGGCATTTTTAATGAAATCAAAAATCTGTCATGCATAAATTTTTGGCCCTTTTCCTAGAAGTAATAATAACTTAAACAGGTTCGATATGTATCAAGATTAAGAAGTGATGTTTTTTTTTTCTGTTTTCACAAAAGCCCTCCCCAACCCCCCTGGTTCGAATTTGCCCATTAACGAACTTGAACGAGATTTTATGCCCTTGACTTCATGTATCAGTTTGGAAGAGATTTGTCCAGAATTTTGGAAGTTATCGTGTCCATAAATAAGTGATATATATATATATATATATATTAATATACTAGTTGTCCCCACCCGGCGTTGCCCGGGCCCGTAATAATAAATTTTTAAAAGAACATCAATTTATTATTATTATATATCTTTAACCCGATTTTGTATGAAATTATATTTTAAAACGAAAAATTCGCGAAAAAAATATTGATATTTAGTGACAAAAGCGCTCATTTTCTTGTTTTTTTTAACTAGGGTCGTTTCATAGTTTTAAAATAAAAAGTTCTTTTCGTCCGAACTCATTGAAATCTTTATTGGTGGTAAATAAAACGGTTTTACAGACCGTGTAATGCTTTAGCTTTCAACCTCAGAGCAAAAATATATTAGAAGGTCTATGATTTCAATGCAGTGGTACGGCTTCATCCGTTTTAAATCAACCCTTTTCAATCCCCTAGGCTGAACAGGTGAGGGTTGGGTTAATCAATCAGGTTTCCCATTTCTGAGGATAGAAGCCTTCAAAAAGAAAAGAAAAAAAAGTTGGCGCATGCGCAAAGAGACGATTTTCATGTGGATTTGACAGAATGCGCTTTTTGTTTTAAATACATATATATATATATATATATATATATATATATATATATAAACTGGGGTGTGGTTTTGGGTTCTATTAGTCAAAAACTTTTCAGAAATTCCATTTTAGGGAAGAATGTAATAGGTAGTATTTCTTACGAAAACTACCTAGTATTTTTTACAAAATCTACCTAAAATCTATTTCAACGTTTACTAAATAAATTTATCCATAAATATTTCAAGAATGTTTCCATTAATGCTTCTTTGAGAAACTGACAAAATTTAAATTGAAAGCGTATCTGAAAGTCTTTAACATATCTTTCTGATTAATTTTTTTTATCTTCGTTTCATCTAAACTGAATTAAATTTAAGAAAAATGAAACAGTTAGTCTTACTTTTAAAACAGCAATTAGAGATTCAAAACTTAAGAAAAAAATATATAAACTAAGTATATGAAGAAACTTAACGAACGTTAACGAACTTTAAACATTCTTTAATCTTTAATACAAAAGACAGAAAACTTTCCTTTTAGCCCACTTTAAAATATAAATTAAGTTAGAAGCGTTAAACCGTTTTTGTAATTTAATGCATTATTAAGTCAGGAATTAAAGAATAATTCTTAAAATTAAATTGAAATACTTTTAAGAAGTGCAGGAAACAAAGCATTTAAATTCTATGACAGTACTAGTTTGGATAATGAAGTTACATTTTCTTATAAGAATTATACGTCAAATGATTCTTCACAAATTACGTTCCATTATTACTTATTAATATTTTTTTATATATTTTACATTTTTATTAATGCATATAATTACTATAAAATTATCGAAATATTGCTTTTTAAATATCAAAACTGAAGTTGTGAAATAATATTAAAAACCCGTATGAATAAAACTTTGAACGCTGTTATTTTTGTCGAGTTACTTTAATAGCAATACATATAAAACAAAAACACATGTATGTGGAAATAAGTATATAAAAAACAAATTTGATGAAACATTCTGATAACAAATTTTGTTTTCGAAGCTGGGATCAAAAAGCATTTGCATATTTTTTATTAACTAGACTTACAAACTGTATAAAAACGTTTATGTAAATAGACTAAAAATATTTTTGTTTTATCAAAGTAACATTCATAAAGGAAAATCCTGCATATATTTGTGAATTTCTAATAAAGTTCATAACAATGTGTTACTTTATTGAAGTTTTTCGATATTATCGTATTAATTTCTAAATTAAAAATATCATATTTTATATAATTTTCTTCAAAAGTTAATGGCACACTTTTGACATTTTTAATCTGTATGATTTTGCCTAATTCACCCCAGATGTACATATATTGTACTTGGACTTTTATTGTAAACATTTTATTAACAATAAATGTCTCCGCCCCCGTCGCCCTTCTGGTGTCAACACTCGAACTATCAACAGGCTTCCGAGTTTTAAACTTGTTTCTAGTTAATACATTTATAGAAACACACTTTAATATACACAAAACACAAATTTGAAATTTTCGTATTTAACAGTATTTTTAGATGCTTAAACTGTGTTTGGACGATTAGGCCGCGGTATAGATTAAATGAATTTATCTTGTGTTTGGGTATTTTATGTTAATGATTAGTTGGGCGTTCCAGTATAAGTAATAATTTGATACTTTCTAATTATTTCAATATTTCAAATTAAACCTTTTTTTTAAAATTAGAAATGAGCTGTCAAGACTTTTCAATTGCAGAAGGTTTTAGAATGTGGAAGAAATAGGTAAGTGTAATGTGTTTTTAATATCTGAATAGAATTTTCGTCAATTTAAGGTGTTATATGTATTAACGTGTAATAAGGTACCTTAAAATGGGTTCGACAAGTTATTTAAAGACATAGTTATACACATATTGATACCTAAAGCATTATAAATTTAATAAAAGTGATAGAAAACAGATCTTCCAAAACTAATGGCCATTAAAGTGTAATGTATTTGCAATTTGTGTGTTTTCCTGCAAAGAACTATAAATGATATAATCCATATTTTCAATAGAGAGAGCGCCAACACACACAAATTTCGTAGAGTTTCAAATAATATAATGTCACTAAAATGCTTTTTGAGTAATTACTGCCCCCAGTCAATAGTGCAATCGAATTCTTTAGTGCGGCCCGGAACAATAAATATAAATGCTATATATACCTTCTTCAAGCAAAAATATGTTGTAAATAAATGTGATAATATACTAAAACTACATTACCGTTCACGTTCTACAAACTCCGATTTAACATAAATTCGTTTCATGAAATCGTTACATTAGGATTGTAGATAAGGTAAGGCCAGGAGAGTTGGCATGGTTGGAGAGATTGCGCACATAGAGGTTCGGCGGGAAGGAGTAGAGATAGCGCGCAGCGACTCCAGGTAGTTGTACAACAGTATTAGTAATGTGTCTACTTGAAAGTCCACGTTGATTGTTTTGTGCGTCTAAGATAAAGCATTGCTACTTTGTTTTGTTTTACGAAAGTAAGTGCTTGAATTTTCATAGCTATTCATCAGAATTTCTATACAATGTTAGTAAGTACAAAATATTTTAAACTTAAACGGTTTCTCATAAGCTACTAATCTAGACTAACAATATGAACATCAACGGTTCGTTTTAGTAATGGCCATGTTTAAATAAAAGGCCGCGCAATCTCTCCTACCGAAATTGGAGAGTTTGCGCATCTGCTACTTAGGAGAGATGGCGCAATGTTCCCATTAGTTTCCATGCTAGGAGAGGCAGCTTATTGATAAATTTGCATAAAAAATGAAAAATGAAAATGGACTAATTTTAAGTTAAACGTGTTATCAAGTAACTTAATGTTATTTTGTAATCTTATCTGGACTTGCTTTTTCTGATTCTTTAATTTTTTTCCTTTAACTAAATTTTTTTAAATCGTTTTTAAAATTATTTCATTTTTTCTGATTCTTTAAGCATTAGGTTGAAATATTCACTCCTAATATTTTAATATTTGTTCACGAAAACCTTACAACAATGTAATTTAAGTGTAAATATTATTGTTAACAGTTTAATTGTAGTTATTATTAGTAACAATCTCTGCTACCCATCTTCGCAATCACACCAAGCCCGTAAGGACAGATTGCGCAAAATAACTTTATTGGTTTTATTAAAACTGTTCTATTAAATTACAACATAACAACAAAATAGCAATGGAAATGCATAAAAAACAAATAAAGTAAACATTATTCATGGATAGTTTAGCAAAAAAATTATACTTAGATTTTTTATTGTTATGCTTTTGAATTGTGAGCAGACTCTCCTAGCTTTACCTTATATAGGGTAGATTTATGAGATACCTTAAAAATATGTCACCGATTTCATCTTTATATTTATAATGAATTATTGATATATTAAGATTAGTTGATCCATTAGAGTCAATCTGCATCTTCAGTATGTGGAGTGATAAAATTTTTAAAAGTATTTCATAAATTCAAATGTAATTGTTTTCATATTTTTGTAAAGTTTGTTAGGAAGGTTCAAAACTCTTTATTTTTTTAAATAATACTAAATTTTTTTATTTCAAATTTGTTTGTTAATATCTTTTTTTTTTACATAAATTTCAAGAAGCAGTTAGATTTATGAAAAACACTTTTCTCAATATTTTTCATACAAAAATTTTCCTTGACGTGTGGGGGATATAAAAAAAAATCTTTTCTGTAAAAAATCAATTAAAGTTTTCAATTAAAAGAATGGTTTATATTCCGTAACTCGGGAAGCCTGGGAAACCCGGGCTGGATAACCTATTGTAGAAAAAAAAGTTGGTTCGATTCATGAATTATGTTTTTATTTTATACCAAGTACTTGGAAAGAAACCGCAGCGGAGTGTCGTGACAGATGACACAAATATTTAAATTTGATGTGACGCAAGCTTGATCATTCACGACGAAAGATGAATGACCTTTTAAATATATTCAAATCTCATATTTTGAAAAGTAATTAAATTAGTTCAATCCTATTAACTGGGTATTTTGATAAATTTTATAACGCCGAAATATTATCTTGACAATCTGTCCATCAAGATGATAAATCACCTGGTTCCGTAGTACTTGTTACATGTTTCATGAGAAGCTCAGTCGTTCGGAAAGCAATCTTAAAAATTCATTGTTGCAATATAAACCTTTAAATAATTTTGTTAATTATAATCTTCGTATTCGAAACTAGGCGTTATAAGATAACATTTTAGAATTCCATCGACAAGCGGTAAAATTTATAATAAACTAGATAACACGCCAGGCATTACCCCAGCTCGACATAAAAACGTTATATTTATACTATAAAGGAGAAATGTGTCCGTGTGTAACGCTGCCGTCATTTTGACGTTCGCAACACCAGACGATTAAATGTTGCTTTTACTGCAATTTTTTAAACATCTAAACATCTTACATTTTCTAGTTTACACCGTCGAATAGGGGGGGGGGGTGGGGGGAGGATGTACTTTCAAATGCAATTTGTTTGAAAACTGTATCGGAATTTGTTAGAAAACTGTATGAAAATTCGTTTTAAAACTGTGTGAAATTTTGTTTGAAACTGTATCGCAATTTACTCATTTTTTGTGGTTTTTCGAATAGTTTTCAAGCTTGATTTTTTAAAAACCTATCTCTATTGTATGCAGACGATTATGAAAGATAAATCTGTTTGCACATAAATTAATATAAATAGTTCATCATTTGTTTCCGGCTTATAGTCCATAATGAAATTAAAACTGCATCACTAAATAAATAAAATAATAAAATATAAATAAAACACACATTTACAACATGTAATTGAAGTACGCTCTTAAGCCACTGAAATGATCAAAGTAAAAAAAGTCTGCTATAAATAGCCATCGTTGACGACTATTCAGCTGTTAACTCCGGGTGGGAGGCCAACACGAAAATACCGATTTTAATAAATTTCAAATCTTTATTTGAATACATAATTGTGAATCACGGGTTAGATCCCCTAGGATACGTAAAATTAATAATTAATTCCGATATTTTTCTCTGGGACGGACTAATCATTTTCCGTACATTATTTGTGTTTGTTATAAAAATTAAGAAAAAAAAATCAGAAATATATAAATTATTTTAAGAGAAAAAACTGTCACATTTAAAATTAAGAACAGTTATTTTCAAAAACTGCGATTTTCTTGTGCACTGTCATTCGATTTTATATTATAATATTTGTTAACTAATGTTAGTGGATACACCAATAAAAGCTATAACAATCACATCACGGTAAATGCATTTAAATTTAAATATTATACAATGAAAATTTCTAGTTAATATAATTTACATTTTAATTACATTGCCATTATGCAAAAACAATTATGAACGATTGAATAATATAATTCTAAAGAGGAATTTGTTACCAGTCGACTTATGGCCTTTCTAATATATTTTTTAATTATGTAATTAAAAGCAGTGCTTTTCTTCTCTTTTAATTTGCTTGTGCTCATTAGTTTTGAATAAATGATGAATATCTGTGATATCTAGCACAAATGATTGAAAGTAACACAGCAGAATTATCAACTTAAATTAGTGAAATTTTATGCATAGAAAATAACTTTTAAATGAAGCTGCATTGTACTTAGTAAAAGCTATATATGATTATATCAGTATACAAAATTAATTGCATTTCGATTTAACACACTTATTTTTATAGCATTTATTTATTATTAACGATATGCAATTGTTAAATTCCACGTAAAGGCTTTATAGTTGAATACGCATTTACATATTTATTCATACCACATAACAATATATACATTTCACATCAGTATTCTAAAACTATACACTTATTCAGTATTTCTATATTTTGTATTAAAAGAAGCGAAAGTACATTATAAAAAAAATACGCATATTATCATAAAAAACACAAGGTTTTGTTTTTCGACCTTCCTCTGAACTAAACAAATGGTCAATGAAAATCTGTCTCAAATTTGGGGATACTGCCAATTACAAATTTAATATTGTGATTTGTATTCAAAACACTGATTTTTAGCTCACAGGCTATCAAAGCCTGAGAGCTAATGTGCCCGCCGTATCTGTATGTATGTACGTATGTATGTGGCTATGTCTGTAACACGATAACTCTTGATAGAAATAACCATTTTACTTCAAATTTCGTTTATAGGTTCAATGTGATAAGGCGCTTTCCTGATTAGTTTTGGGGGTTCATTGGTTAAGTATAAAAGGGGTAACGGGGGCTAATTCTCCCCCCTTAATTTAGATAAATGGGTTTTCATGCAGAATTATCCGATTTTCTTCAAATTTTGTATATAGGTTGATTGTGGTAAGGCGCTTCCTGAATAGTTTTGGGGGTTCATTATTTAAGTATAAAATGTGATACTTGGGGGATAATCCCCCTTAATTTAGATAAATGTGTTTTTCATGCCGAATTATTCGATTTGCTTCAAAATTTGTATATATGTTCATTGTAATAAGGTGTTTCCCTGATAAGTTTTGGGGAGTCATTGGTTAATTATAAGGGGGTGGAAGCGGGGGGATGATTCCCATTAATATATTGTCAATTTCTTTATTTTTTGTGGGGTTTATTTCAAATTCTTTGAAATAAGAGTATAATACACAATTAGTGTGAATAGCCTGTGAGCTCAATGCCCTCAGTTTAACTGGGCAGTTTTATTTTATTTACTGTTTGTTTCAAATGGACGTAAATACGAAAACCTGATTACAAAATCTGAAATTTAGAAAATCTATTAATTTTTACTACATAGTCAGTGGTCTAAAATGATTTTATTTGTTGTAATCTTTATCGTACAATGCAATTAAAGCAAACAGTTATATAAACAATATTTTCTTATTCCATTTTCTTGCATACAGAAATTTTCAAACACTTTTATCTGGGCACAAAATGACATAAAATACACAAATATATTTCTGTTTCGCTAATTAGCATTTATTTTAAATTGAGATAGCTCATAAAATGCACTTTGCATATTTGTGCGTTAATATAAATGTTATTATATTTTTGTGCATATTTACTTAATGTTCACATTTATATAAAACATTATTATATTTATCTAGTTATTTTATACTATACTAGCTAACCGTCCGGCGTTGCCCGGGCCCGAGATAATTACAATCTCAGAGAAAGGCGTTAACCTCCTCCCTCCCCATACCCGTAAATATAATGATTAATTTGTTCAAGAGAACCACCGTCACGTACATTAACGCGATCATTAAAAAAATAATTACATTTTTCTGATAATTAGAACATAACGAAGACGCTACGCTAATATAGCCGTCAGATGACAACCCTTCCCGACCTCAATTTCAAATCTATATCTTAATTAGTTACCTAAATATTTGTTCATTAGTAAAATTTGGTAATTATTTCCTTTCATTTTCGCAAACTAAATGAGAGGGATCGGCCAGAGAAACAGATCTCTTTGTAGTTCAGTTTTTAATGAAAGCCGATCCCTGTCTGAAAATTTCTCGGATCGTTTTCAATGGCGCCGGCAGATTTTTGGCAGTTTTTTTGCATAAATTAAAAAAAAATACCAACCGAATTTTTCAAAAATCACATAGTCAGATACAGAATATTTTTTTACATATGCTCAGAAATTTTTAATTTGATATCTCAATTAGTTTTCTTAAAATTCGCTAATTAGTTAAATAATTTCGAATTCGTTCATTTCCGGTTGTAAATCCAATGCGCCTGTCCGTTTCTTTCGCCATTTTGATTTAAAAGATGATATTTAAGAGCGATGGTTAATGAGAATCTAATTAATATCTAAGCTAATTATCAAAATATTAAAATTCTGAGGCTCAGGTGCACATGGCCAGACCTTGAACTATCTACGCCTAAATTTCCAACCTTCTAGGTGGTCTAAATTTTCCTAGCCATCGCCAACAGACAGACAGACACACACACAGAGCGAAACTTTCTTTTATTAGTATAGATAGTCAGCGGTCGAAAAGGATTTTATTTCTTGTCCTCTTTATCGTACCATGCAATTAAAGCAAACAGTTATATAAATAATATTTTCTTATTCCATTTTCTTGAATACAGCAATTATCAAACACTTTTATCTGGGCACAAAATGACATAAAATACACAAATATTTCTTTATATCTGTGTCGCTAGTTAGCATTTATTTTAAATTGGTGTAACTCATCAAATGTACTCTACAATTTTGTGCGTGAATATAAATGTTATTATATTTTTGTGCATATTTACTTAATGTTCACATTTATATAAAACATTATATTTATCTAGCTAAACATTTTGGAAGATTAGTTGGCTTGATAGATTTTCACATTTATATATTATTTAACATCAATTAATTTAATAATATAAAGGTTTACACGTATATTCTATACTTTTTAATAATTTTTTACACAGAATGTTTTTAATGTTCTAATATCAACAATTGATTCTAAGCTATAAATTATCATATAAGGAAAACTCCCTATAGACCTTCATCACTCTTTCGACTAATCCATATGTCACCCTATAGAGACACAGTAATCACTATTATTTCAACGATGATGTTTGTGATTTAGTACCTTTGTAGATCTGTCACAATTTATTTACTGTTGTATTTTGAAAATGTTTACTTTTGGGGTTTTGGTTTTCTTATACATTGAATTACATACATTCTGCAAGGAAACAATACAACCCATTTATGTAAAACATGCTTTATTTATTTTTATTTATTTATTTTTAATTTTGAGTCAAGATTTTTAAAAATGTGAAAGATAATATTTCTTAAAAGCACGTCATTTTTTAATATGGAAAATAATAAAAGAAAGTTAAAAACTATTCCGAGAAATATTTAATTTTTACACAATTTTACTCAGCTAGGAAATGAGCAATTTTACAGCATAATATATAGTACAGTACACTTGTAATAAAAAATATTTTTTTCTCCAGTTTTTTATTTGTTGAGTTAGTTAGTTAGCCGATTAAATTTTAGATAACAAAGCTATGAAGAAAACACACACACACACACACACACACACACACACACACACACACACACACACACACACACACACACACACACATATATATATATATTACCTTTTCGATAATTTAATGACGTGCATGTAAGGTAAAGCTAGGAGAGTCTGCGCACAATTCAAAAGAATAGCAATAAAAAATCTAAATATTAATTTTTTGCTGAACTATCCCTGAATAATTTTTACTTCATTCGTTTTTTATGCATTTCCATTGTTATTTTGTTGTTATGTTGCAATTTAATAGAACAGTTGTAATAAAACCAAGAAAGTTATTTTGCGCAATCTCTCCTTACAGGGTTGGTGTGATTGCGCAGACGGTTAGGAGAGATTGTTACTAGTAATAACTACAATTAAATTGTTAACAATAATAATTACACTTAAATGACATTGCTGTAAGGTTTTTGTGAACAAATTTTATTGTATTGGGACTGAATATTTCAACCTAAAGCTTAAAGAATCAGAAAAATGAAATAATTTTAAAAACGATTAAATTTTTTTAATGAAAGGGGAAAAAATTAAAGAATCAGAAAAAAGCAAGTCCAGATAAGATTACAAAATAAAATTATGTAACTTAATAACACGTTTAACTTAAAATTAGTCTATTTTCATTTTTCATTATTTTATGCAAATTCACCAATAACCTGCGTAATCTCATCTAGCATGAAAACTAATGGGAACAATGCGCCATCTCTCCTAAGTAGCACATGCGCAAACTCTCCAATTTCGGTAGGAGAGATTGCGCGGCCTTTTATTTAAACATGGCCGCTTTTTAAACGAACCGTTGGTGTTCACATGGTGAGTCTAGATTAGTAGCATATGAGAAATCGTTTAAGTTTAAAATATTTTGTACTATTGACATTGTATAGAAATTCTGATGAATAGCTATGAAAATTCAAGCACTTACTTTGTGAAAACAAAACAAAATAGCAATACTTTATGTTAGACACTCAAAACAATCAACGTGCACATTCAAGTAGACACTCCACTACTGTTGTTGTACAACTACCTGGAGTTCCTGCGCTCTCACTCTACTCCTTCCCCCCGAACCTTTATGTGCACAATCTCTCCGACCGCGCCATCTCTCCTGGCTTTACCTTATTTAATTTAAAAATATAAAATTTTACATTTTTCTTTCGAGTTGAAAATTTGTTTGCAGTTTAATATTTCCTTTATAAATATTAAAAGAAATAGTTTCCTATAAACTTTTGCTAAATGTATCTTATTTTAAATTTTCCCATAATTCATAAAATGTATATGTAGCTATTACGCTTTAAAGGTTTCCATTAGTTACTAACTACATCTTATATATTTATGCAGTTTAATGGTGAATGCTTATAGTGTGTTTTTATTTTATTTTAATGTTACATTGTATTAAATTTTATATAAAATTTAACTGGCATTCAGAGAAATGTAAAATACCATCACATTCATACTTAAGATGCAGCATTTTATTCTTTATATAAAGCCCCATTAAAACCGAAATTACTTAGTTTCTGAAAATATTTTTCTTTTAAATGATAAAGATACTTTCATGCAAATATTGTTTTATAAAAAAGATTTTTTTTACTTTTATGATAACGTTTCTTAGAATATTTTTGAAACTGTTTATTTAATTTCTCCATTAAATGATTACTTTTCGGGGTTTAGAAAATTTATTAAATTTTAGTTCTTAAATTAATTTTCTAGCAGCTCTTTTCATATGGTAAGGCAAAATAAAACAAATCAATGGCGAAAGAAAAAAAAAAAGATTTTTGTTTTTAACCTGAATATTAAATACGTAATAAAATTAGCTTACTTTGAATTAACAACAAAACTTATTTAATTTATAGAAAATACCTTAATATGAATAAAATTGAGGAATGACTTTATATGAATTTCTATGAATGAATTACTGTCAAGGATGAATTAAAATGAATTTGTATGAATCTATTTTTATGATGTTTAAATTAAATGGAATTTATATGAATGAATGTCTATGATTAATGAATTAAAATGAATTTATATGAATCAATTTCAATGATGTTTAAATTAAATAGAATTTCTATGAATGAATATCTATGCTTAATGAATTAAAATGTATTTCTGTCATGGATGAATTAAAATAAATTTATATGAATCAATTTCTATGATGCTTGAATTAAATAGAATTTTTATGAATGAACGTCTATGATTAATGAATTAAAATGAATTTCTATGAATGAATTTCTTTCATGGATGAATTAAAATGAATTTATATAAATCAATTTCGATGAAATTATTAAATATAATTTCTATGAATGAATATCTATGATTAATGAATTAAAATGAATTACTTTGATGAATGAGTGGAAATTAATTTCTATAATGGATGAATTAAAATAAATCCTTATGATGAATTACTTTCTATGAATATTAAAATACTATGAAATGAAGAAAGAAAATGTATACATCTATAACTTTAAAATACTCATAATACTAGCAATATTAATAATAATAACAATATGAAAGGAAATTTATAAAAGATGGAAATACCGATTTACGTGTTTCAAGTTTAGAAAATCATGTTACATAATCAATTACACAGTGACCTTTCAGAGCATAATTGAATTTGCTTTTTGGTATTTTTTGTTTTATGGAAAATATGAAACGACCTCCAGAAAACTTTTTTAAAAATATTATTTTTTTTTCAAATGCAAGACACCGTTTAAGAAAGGAAAAAAAAATCTCTGTTCATATATATACATATTGTATTTTTATCCGGGTCTAGTGGATGACAGTTTAAAACTGCAGAAAATACGGATAATAGGAAAAGGACCTTCAGAAAGCATGTTTTTTTTTTCTTATAAATAATAATATTTTTTTAAACAAAATATATCATTAAAACCGTAAAGTCTCCTTGAAAACGTACGTATTTGTATTTCTTTATTTTTATGTATTTCTATTTTTTTTAATTTTTTTTGTACCAAACATTTGCAATTTCAAATTCATAAATTCAGGAGCATCTACTACGATGAACCGAATTATTCTCCAGACCTGCACAAAATACATCGACGAAACAGTGGAAACTCGTTCATTAGTATCCGATGAGGGTTTTTCATCAGCATTTCAACTAATTAACAAAAATTTTAATCAGATACACAGTTAAGTACACGTACATCTCAGATGCTTTTGAACATCTCTTGGTCTATAATTATCTAAATTTTCAGAGCTCTACGTGTGATAGATTTCTTTAATCATCGTCAACACAGACAAAAACTTTCTTTTATTAATAAAAATTGTTTCATTTCTTTAGTCGCTAGGATTAAGAGTAAACACTAAGTACCGAATACGGTTGCACAAAATATAATTATTAAACTTTCATCCAATAGAAATGTCCGACCTATTTAAACTTGTCACAGATTTCATGTACAATTAATGTGAAATGACACACTATGGACGCGTCAAATATGCTAATTTAACAATATTTTGAAACATATTCGTGAAGAAGGTGAAACAAGACTAATCATAGAATTGTCCACGGAAAATGAAAGTGCTACATTAACAAAAAAAAAAAAAAAAAAAAAAAAAGGAAGAAGAATGTTATCATTAATAATTTTTATAATTTAAGTTGTAATGTGTGCGTCATTGAACGATGTATATATAAAACGTTATAATACTGTAAATTTTGGGGTAAAATTAACGCAGCGCATTTGTCTTAAAAAAGTTCCATGTCGATCCGTTTTTAGGTGCGTTCGTAATTATATAAATACGTAGCACCTATAGTCGTCGTTTGGTCCGTCCGTCTGTCCGTCCGTCTGTCTGTCTGTCTGTCTGTCCGTCTGTCTGTCTGTCCGCATATAACAACGCAAATCTACCCAACCAAATGGTTTGCAATTTAAAATATATTATCTTTGCAGAATTTTGTCGAGACATTTCAAATTTTATTAAACTCGAATCAAAACTTTAGGAGATATTAATAAAAATATTTATTAAGAAATATGAATTTTTTTTTTAAATCGGTGCTTTTTTGTTATAGGAGCTTCCGAAGTTTAATCGTCAAGCGACCGAGATACTTATTTTATGACAGAAATTAATCTGCAGACGATATAATTCATTTCACAGAATTAAAAATCATCAAGATCTGAATATTTATATAACTAGAATCTGAATATTTATATAACTAGTTAAGATATTTGTATGAACAGTGTCATAAAATATATACTTAACTAGCTGTTTAACCCGTTCTACGCACGGGATATCATGAATTTAATTCTAAAACGTGAGTACGTACGCACCTCGTTTGTAACGTTTGACGTACAATTTCCAACTTGTTTCTTATTATCCTGTTCAAAGCAAGACTTTACGCAACAGGTGTAAGAACACAGAAATATTACTGGACAACATTCTACAATCCTTCTTATATTCCAAAGATATCGGCGGACTATCACTTTTTAGATCCCATTAGAGAAGCGTTTGGGGAAAAATATGATCACCAAATGAAGAATATATTTCATTTAAATGCTAAAAGGTGTAAATTAACAACATAATACAAATTAAAATAACTTTTATTAGGTTGTTTGACATGTTTCGAATTACTCTGAGTCATTTTCAAAAACAAATGAGAATATTCTATAATAGCACGGGCTTTGAAGTTATTATTTCCATGTACTTAAAAAAAAAAAATACGCACGTTATCTTTTACTTTTACTTCGTTGTTTATTTTCATATCTGTGACCATGGAGTAACTCGAGCCACAGTTTCGGCAAATTAAAAGATGCCGCATTGTTTTTTAAAATGACTCGGAGTGAGTCGAAACGTATAAAACAACCTAATAAAAGTTATTTTACTGTGTATTTATTATGTTGTTAATTTACACCTTTTAGCATTTAAAAGAAATATATTATTACAAGGTGTTATAATTTATTATACCAAATGAAGAAGTTAAAGGAAGTTTGTAAAATTGTCTTCATACACGTTTTATTTATTTTTTATTATTTTTATTTTTTATATATATAAAAGAACAAAAAAAAAATTATACAAACAGATAAAGCTCCCAATATGTTGGATGATAAAGTATGTAGATAAAGCTAATAGAAAAATAACAATGGTATAATTTTGATAACTTAATTTTCGAATGTGTTAATTTCTCATTGGGATTTTACAAAATATGTATGCAGTATCCATAAGCCTACTATGAGATGAAGATCATACGTTTATGAAAATGAAAAAAAAATAAAACAATATTAGAATAATTCTCCTTTTGCTTATAACTTATTTTTGCATTCATAATTGTACCATGAAATGAAAATGTGAAAGCTAAAACCTAATTTTCTTTTAATATATGAGTATAAATCATCATTTAACTTTGCTTTAAAAAAGTTAAATGGAACTAAAAATTCAAAATATGATGTTCCTTTCAATTTTTATATGCCAACTCTAAACAAAAGTGAGATATATTTATACTATGTTTAAACGAACTTCATAAGACATTTTAAATCGCCATTTATATTTTCTCAATGAATATTTAGAGTCAAATTGTTTCAATAGCATTTAGAAAAAGTTTTTTGAACAAAATTAACCTCGTAACTCAGACATTTTTAACACGCTCATACACTCATATTCCATTAATCTTGAGTGAATGGTTATTTTATTTCTAAGTTCTCTGAAGTAAAATTTTTAGCTATATTTTTAGGAACAAATAGTGATTTAAAAATATGTTTCTTTCCCAAACAGTAGATTATAATGGTCTTTTGGTAGCTAATTTTTATTTTTGATACAACTTTTCCACTGCTTTAAATGAAAGATTTAAACTTGCTTCTGATATACGGAAATTACTTAAGCGATAAATACCCACAAAAATACAAAAGTAACATTGTTAGCTTTTTCACTCTAAGAAAATGCGTTCTTTAAAATAGATTCAGTAAACAAATCATGAATATAATATACATCAGCACATACACATACAAATTACCCATGTATTTTTATTACGATTGAAAATATAAATTTACCCGTTTGTGGATAATTTGGAGAAAAATAATTTAGTGCTATCTATTAAACTTAAATACTTTAAAATGAGACATATGTCTTTGTTCTTTTTTCTATACATTTTATCAGATAACACAACCATGGTTATAATTTGAACCGTTCGGGCGTAATTGAAAGAAAAAGTTGTTTTTTAAATTTAAAATACGTATGTTCAGGTTTATTCACGGTTGGTTTAAACATTTTAGTATTTGAAATCATTTCAAGCAGAAGAATTAATGGCCCGTTGCAAAATGTGTTTTGTATAAATCAAAGGACTAAACAACTGTTCTTGAAACGATATATTATAAGTGAATAATAAGTTCATAAATAATATTTTTTGATAAACGTATATTTTAAACAATTTATATATTTTTAAAATAAATTGTGAAAATAACGTTATTTGTTTAAATAATATGTTTTTTTGGCTTTATTTTTGAAACTACACTTTTTTCCTTTGAATTAAAAATGTAATAATTGGGATTAATGAGAAAATATGAGATTATATGAAATAAAACATAATATTATTTGAAGTTAGAGTATTTATATCTTTATTATTACCATATCAATCTTTAAATCCATATTTGATTTCTGAATTTCAAAGTGTTCTCTTAAATGAAGCAAAAATATATTACAAATTTTATGACATACTCCTTTTAAATGCTAAAGGTGTAAATTAACAACATAATACAAATTAAAATAACTTTAATTAGGTTGTTTTACATGTTTCGACTCTTTCCGAGTCATTTTCAAAAACAAAATGAGAATATTCCATAATTGCACGGGCTTTGAAGTTATTATTTCCATGTACTTTTTTAAAAATTACGCACGCTATCTTTTATTTTTTATTTGGTTGTTTATTTTCATATCTGTGACCATGGAGTAACTCAAGCAACAGTTTTGGTAAATTAAAAGATGCCGCATCGTTACATATTGTATTTCTGCGTGTTAGTATCTCTATGGTTTTTCTTATAATGGACGGATAGTATAGACTGGAGGGAAATATTATTTTACTTTCATTGAAATTTATTTGGATGGTTTCTTCTTGATATAATCTTGCCAGGGCTGTAGTTTTTCTATTATATTTAATATCAGCTATATGCTCTTTAAAGTATATGATGAGTACAGTATATGGAAATAATAACTTCAAAGCCCGTGCAATTATGGAGTAATCTCATTTTGTTTTTGAAAATGACTCGGAAAGAGTCGAAATATGTAAAAAAACCTAATAAAAGTTATTTTAATTTGTATTATGTTGTTCATTTACACCTTTAGCATTTAAAAGGAATATATTATTACAAGGTGTTATAATTTATTATATAGTAATTTTATGACAGTTACAGTAATTAAAATATCTATGGAAAGAAACATAAACGAAAATTTTTCATATGCGTGAGAAAGTTTTTTTTTAACTATCCTTGTTTTCAGCGAAATTTGATGAAAAAATTACAAAAACTGCCTTTTGTGTCCAAGAAACACTGAACATTCAGATAATTCAGAATCTAGCTTAACTAACAAAATATTACATTGATCTTCCAGTATATTTCAAGATGTTGTCACATACCATCTAAAAAAATAACCTGGTGATAATCTTGCTAACATACATTCTGCTCACGAATTCGGGTTAAATTAGCAATGAAACATTTCTTTGTCATCTGAATAAACGAAAAGCGATTGAGGTTCCCTATATATATTATATATATATATGTTACGGTCAATATGATTAATAATAAACGATTATTATTAATAATGACTGGACATATTGGCTCCATCCATTTAGTATTGCAATAACAATTGTTCAACATGACATCCAGAACATTGTACGACACAACTAAGACGACTCACAACACCCGTTTCAGCTGAATGCAACAAGTCGGAATGAATTGCAGAAACTCTCCGTTCAAATAGAACAACTTCACCAACAACGCTCGATCGGGTAATGATAACATTCTGAAAGTGAACGAGAAATCATCGTGCATCCCGCTCTGTTATTGCAGGATTAATATCCATAATTCTACTAAATATCTCGCATGTTATCGCCATCTACAGGTGACTATTAACTATTTTTTGTAGGAAAAAAAAATCCGACTACCTTGCGAGTCCTTTTTTTGCAAACCGCACTTCTTTATCATAATTTCTACCCTTTTTTATGAATTTTTAAAGTTTTAACGAAGTTTTGGTTCATCCGGTCTATGTACCGTCGACAATACAAAATGTGTACGACCACCCAAAGTGTTTGAGAACGCCAAAAGCTGCGTCATTTTTGAAAATGCTGACACACCTACATTTTCTTTTTGTCAGGATGAAATTTAGGCTTCTGCGATTTATTGACTGATAAAATGTAAAAGGAAATTTTGGAATGTGTTTACGCTAATTTAAAAGTACACAATTTGTTATTGTGAAAATTATCTGTGCCGATTTTATATTCATACATCATTTTAAATTCAATTCTCTGGAATTGTTTTTTTAGGACTTTTTTTTTATCGATCAAGTGCACGATACACACTCTGAGTCAAGTATTATAACAAAAAGTATTGTGTACTACACTCAATGATTTTTGTGTAGTATGTGGGGTTGAGTTTTATTTTCTGGTGCGTGGAAATACTACACTATTTTCAAGATTTTATTTTGATATTTTCAATGTACTTTTTGTATATTTGTAAGTATTTACAGATAACAAAAATAATTTGTTTGATTAATGTCATTTTTCTTATGCTAAATAGTATAAAACTCAAAAATTCTTAAGTTTAATGCCGCAAAATAATTTTTGCGTTATTTAGCTTACATTATATCAATTAGTTTTCAAAAAGAAAAATAGATATTTAAGATATTTAAAAATATATATATGAATTCATTATCGTTTAATGTGCTTCACAGAAAATGTATATAATACAGGGTGTTTTTTTTTAACTGACGCTATTCAGAGCCGCCTGTAGCTCGTTCTAATAACTGGATTGACACAAAATTTTGTGAATGGACTAAGAAAACCATGGGAAAAAAGATTCCAACAAAAAAAAATTAGTTCCAATCACCGCCGATAGGGGGAAATGTGGCGCTGTACATTGAAAAAAAAACATCAGAAACAGACAAAATTAATAATTTGGATAAAATGCCACGTTTTATTCATCCTTTACACTTTCCCTTTCGTTGATCGCAGTTGAAACATCCATTATCACCTTTTCTGCCACCGGTTTACGTCCTCTGCCTGACCGAACTGCTAGCGAGCCTGTTTCTTCGAATTTCAGAATCATTGCTTTCAATACATTAACGGATAAAGGTCCTTTGCGCAGTTTATGGCGTGTTCTAAGTGAACGAAGAGCGGCTGGTGCATTGCACTGATTACAATAATAGAACTTCACAAGTAACGCGCGCTGCGGAAACGGGAGATTCATTTTCAACCTGAGCTGAAATTATTTCTCGGTGTTTTTCGCATGTATTTATAACTTAAACTATTGGCGCTACTGTCGCTTGCGTAAGCAAAAATTTGCATTTTCATTTATTGCCCGTATTTTATACTAATTCTCAGTTGCATAAATTACCACAGCGCCACATTTCCCCCTAACGGTGGGGATTGGAACTAATTTTTTTGTTGCAATCTTTTTTCCCATGGTTTTCTTAGTCCATTCACAAAATTTTGTGTCAATCCAGTTATTAGAACGAGCTACAGGGGGCTCTGAATAGCGTCAGTTTAAAAAAAAAACACCCTGTATTTAGTATAAATATTATTTAGCGTTTTTCTGATTTCTCAAAATTTAACAGATCATTATGTTTAGCTATATATTTATAAATCATTTAATAATTAATATTTTATGTATAATACTTATAAAAATACCCCAATTTCAATAATTAACTATCTAAAAGGGAAAAATTAATTTTGGAATATGAAAATTTAATACATTTCACTAAATATTTTCCTAAAACTACTTTCAAACTTTCTAGTTAATTTTCAAAGCGATACTTTGTCTCAACTAAATTTTATTGTGTAAAATTTTTTCTTTGAATATTATCGAAGAAAGCAGTTAATAACTTTGGATGATTGATGAGAAAAAAAAGTATATTAGTAAATTTAGAAATATTGATTATTATCGTAAAACTTCTTTAAAAATAAAAATAAAATTACTTAGATTGCATATAAGGTAAAGCCAGGAGAGATGACGCGGTTGGAGAGATTGCGCACATAGAGGTTCGGGGAGAAAGAGTACAGTGAGCGCGCCGTGACTCTAGGTAGTTGAACAACAGCAGTAGTGGAGTGTCTACTTGAATGTGCACGTTGATTGTTTTCAGTGTCTAGGATAAAGTATTGCTATTTTGTTTTGTTTTCCCAAAGTAAGTGCTTGAATTTTTCACAGCTATTCAGCAGAATTTCTATACAATAACAGTAGTACAATATATTTTAAACTTAAACGATTCCTCATAAGCTACTAATCTAGACTAACAATGTGAACATCAACGGTTCGTTTTAGTAGTGGTCATGTTTATATAAAAGGCCGCGCAATCTCTCCTACCGAAATTGTAGAGTTTGCGCATCTGCTACTTAGGAGAGATGGCGCATTGTTCCCATTAGTTTCCATGCTAAGAGAGATTACGCAGCTTAATCGTAAATTTGCATAAAAAATTAAAAAATTAAAATGGACGAATTTTCAGTTAAACGTGTTATCAAGTAACTTAATGTTATTTTGTAATCTTATCTGGACTTCCTTTTTCTGATTCCTTAATTTTTTTTTCCTTTAATTAAAAATTTTTAATAGTTTTTAATATTATTTCGTTTTTCTGATTCTTTAATCATTAGGTTGAAATATTCACTCCTAATACAATAATATTTGTTGACAAAAATCTTACAACAACGTCATTTAAGTGTAATTATTATTGTTAACAATTTAATTGTAGTTAATATTAGTAACAATCTGTCCTACTCATGTGCGCAATCACACCAACCCTGTAAGGACAGATTGCGCAAAATATCTTTCAAGGTTTTATTACAACCGTTCTATTAAATTACAACCTAACAACAAAATAGCAATGGAAATGCATAAAAAACAAATGCTGTCAAAATTATTCATGGATAGTTAAGCTAAAATTTAATATTTACATTTTTTATTGTTATTCTTTTGAATTGTGCGCAGACTCTCCTAGCTTTACCTTAAATCTTCTTAAAGTGATATCGTATTTATTCTTTTAAATATACAACAATATAAAAGAAAACGTAAGCGTTAAATATTTGTTGTTTAAACGTCTTTTAAACGATTTCTAACAGATAATTTTTAAGAAATGTTATGGGAATAGTTTCATTACGTGAAACATAATTACTGTTCTTTTACTTATATTTTATTAAACAATATTATATTTATGAGTTGAATATAGATTTTTTCATATTTATCAGTACTTCGAGTTACAAAATAACGTGATATATATTTGTTAAACATGATAATAAAAAGTATTTTTTTAATTAACCCCTTAATCGTTGCGTCCGATACATTCACGGGCAGTGTAGACTACTTTTCTAAAATTCAGATTGTTTGATTCCCACCAGTTTTTTAAAAATAGTGTGATTGGCTTTATGCTTGCAATATTTTATCTGCCATTACGTAATCTGAATATTTCTACTTAAAAAAATTGGTGGCAATCAAGCAATCTTAATTTTAAAAAAAGTAGCCTACGCTTATCGGCAGGACGATTAAGGGGTTAATATTTCACTTTCAATTTTTAAATCAGCTAGTAACCTGTAAATATAAGTCGAGGAAGTAGAAAATTGCACGTTAAACGTGACAAATGTGGTTTTTAATATGACTTGTTTTACAATGTAAAAAAAAAATAATCATCGTTATTATTTCAGTGAAATGAATTATATCGTCTGTTAAGAGCGAAATGAACATGTCTTTTTTTATTATTATTATGTATGCCACATTTACAGATGCAAATTTTTTTCCACACCAGACAGCGCTGCAAAATTCACCATGCAGACCTTACTTTGCGAATGATTATCTCCATGGTTTAATATTTCCATGACTCACGATGAACGAATCTCTCGTGTTTATTTACATTAATGGATTGATATATTCGGCTGTTAACCTAATTTCCACTGAAGTTATCTCAGAATTTATGTATTTTTTAATATAACTCATCTTTGAAGAAAACAATTTTTTGGGACGATTTTTCTAAAAATGTAACTGTTATCCAATTTTATTCGAAAAATAATTTTTGGATAAAAATAGCCGCTTGCGGCATATGAAAAAAGAAGTGGTTGGCCCGTATTTCTTTTCGGCTCACACATGACTTGCGCTTTTGTTATATAGATGATGTATGTTAGGATTAAATAGAATGAAGAAAACTTTTATTAACATATTTTTAAGTTTTTATTTGATTTTTATAAAATTTTAAATGACTTGAAAAAATTCTGCAACGATTATATATTTTAAATTTCAAATCATTCGGTTGGGAAGTTTTTGCGTGCTATATACGGACAGATGGTCAGACAGACGGAACCCACGACGACTATATAATTACGAACGCACCAAATAATTGTTTATCTATCTTTCAAATTTCATGTTTCATTCTGTAAATCAGTCAGCTCCCCAATTGGCCTGACTAATTACAAACATGCTGCCTCCGTATATTTAAAATCTCCGCCGTAAAGGATGTTTCTTTTCTATCTTTTGTTCTTTCTTTCTTTTCTTTTTTTTTTTGATTATCAAAATATTTCTAAAATATATGCTAAATTTAATAGTTTCTGTGTTAAAGCTGTCGAGCTGGGAGTAAGAGTTTAACACTTCAAATAAATTTAATTATATATTTTAGAAATATTTTGATAACTTTGAAAATAGAAGCAGCCTTTACGAAGAGTACACAGAAAAGTTAAAAATGTTAATTTTCGGAGGAGATATTTTATATATACGAATGTATTCTATGTCCATATGTTTAACATTAGAGAGAGGAACTGGAGAGCTGAGTGTCTAAAAGCCTTCAGGAACAATGGCAAATTTTGACGACGAATCATGTTTTTTTCATCCAAAAACAAATGACTCTAGTAGAATTATCGCTATGCTATTAAGAAGGAAAAATCTGTTGCGTAAGATATTGGATAGCCCGGAATGTTCGTGCCGGTTGGGAAAATCAATTCGTGCCGGAAAATTCTGCCCGTTAATTATTAAACATTAGATATCGAAATCAATGTCTAATAATTAAATGATCGAATTTTTCGGTACGAATTGATTTTCCCAACCGGCACGAGCTTTAAGGACAACCCAATAAAAACCGTTTTCTGTATTTTAAAATTTGCACACACTAAAAACTGAATAATCTTTTAATTTATTGAATTAAAATGCTAGAAAATAATATTTAAATCTTGTGAAAAGCTATATCGGTTGCAAAAGTTCTTAGATTAGATTTAATCAAATCTTAGAACTTTGATAGAAAAATGAAATGATATTTCAATAACTGCCAAATACACAAATAACTGACTTCACAATTTTTACATTAAATGCATTTTATTACATGGAAAAATAATTCATTTTAGATAATGTGCCCTATAAGCCCAGATTTTAGAAAATATTTGGATAATGTAAAGCATACGAAATATATTTATATCAATTACTATAAAAACAGAAATTATTCACCATTAACCTAAAGCATACGGCTGATATAAAAGTACAAAAGTGTTTTTTGGTGTAGTTTATGGAAAATCTATAAAATTATAATAATTTAAAAAAAATCTATTACAGTTTCCAATTAAAAATTATTTTTTAATTGGCAGTACAGCCATAATCGCAGTATAGCCGTAATCTGTCATTGTACAATATTTTTCATGATTTTTTAATATGTTTATGATAAAGTGTTTATCTCGTGTTTATGTTTCTCTAATTTAAAAATAATTAAAAAAATAATATAATTACTTTTTTTTTGCATTGTGCTTAATGGCTCTCAACATTATCTAAAGATTCTGAAGATGTGTAAGTGAATGTTTTTTATAAATGGATAACTTTTAGTAATGAAATTAAGGCATGGGTAGAAAATGCTATGCACATTTCATCAGAATATTCTAATGCTTATAAATGGCATTTAATTTTGTTAATTTCGCGGTTCAAACGATAGTTCAGCTTTAAACATATCTTCATAACTGCTACATTATTAGCGATACTAGGCGATCCAACCCAGCTTTCCCAGGTTAAAGAACTAGGCTACAGATACTTTGTTTTAGGAAAAGCTGTAATAGATATTGTACATTAAATATATGTTTTTAGGTTGTCCACTAGCAATCCCCAAAAGCAATTTTATATGAAAAATATCAATAATGCATTCAAATAAAGTTTTAAAAAACTTTTTAAGCGATACTTTCATATAAGACGGATGCCAGGGTTTAATAGCCTAAAAATCGACAAAATGGCGACTTTCAACAGACTTTTCAATAATGTTAATTGCAGTAACTTAACCCTTTATATCCTGAATTAATTTTCCAGCTACTTTATAAGATGCTCAGAATCCTCGATTATTCCCACCAGTTATTTTTTTCTTTGTAAAGTTTTCCTTATCTAATCATAGCATTTTTGCGATTCACTTAGGTGAAAATTTCTCATTTGCAAAAACCGGTGGTAACAGATTAAAAATTCTGTAAAAGACGCTCGTCGCGAAGGGGTTAAAGTGGTAGTGATAAGTACCGTCAGGATAAAAAGGGTTAAGCGCTAATTTCGAGTACATGTTTGTTAAATTTGTGTTCTATTTATATTATTATATTGTTTTATTTATTTATTGCGGATGTTTTAATTTCGTTATGAAAACACATGCTAGGAATTATTTATACTGTTCAAACGATTTAATCTTAATGACACTGCAGGCGATATAAAAATAATTTACAAAATAATGTTTAAAAATTATTTTAAAAACTATAATAAAAAATAATTGAATCGGGATACAATTTTCAAACAAATTACATTTGAAAGAACATTTTTTCCGTATTCGAGTGGTAAAAAATTAAATTGTGAATTGTTTAGGAGTTAAAAATAAAATGAAGTAAAAGCGACATTTATTCGTCATGTGTTCCCATAGTAACTATGATTTTAGCGTTATTCACAGACAGGTTTTTAGGTGCGTTCGTAATTATATAAATACGTAGCACCTATTGTCGTCGTTTGGTCCGTCCGTCTGTCTGTCCGTCCGCCGCATATAACAACGCAAAAACTACCCAACCGAATGGTTTGAAATTTAAGATATATTATCTTTGCAGAATTTTGTCGAGACATTTCAAATAAATTTTATAAAAATTGAACGAAAACTTTAGGAGATTTTAATCAAAACATTTATTAAGAAATCTGATTTTTTTTTTTTTTTTAATCGGTGCTTTCTTGTTATAGGAGCTTCCGAGGTTGAATCGTCAAGCGACCGAGATACTTATTTTATGAAAGAAATGAATCTGCAGACGATATAATTCATTTCACAGAATTAAAAATCATCACGATCTGAATATTTATATAACTAGCTATAGTACGAACGCACCTCGTTTGTCACGTTTGACGTACAATTTCCATCTTGTTGTTTTATATTATTCATATGTTTTATACTACATAATATACATGTTTTGATTTACTATTATAAAAATACAATCCGACCAATACGCAGAAACTAAAAAATATTTTTTTGAGATTAAAAAATATATATATACGTAAATATTTTGTGCCATATAAGTGCAACTACTACGTAAATTGAAAATGTCTGCTGTCTTGCTTCTAACAATTGGATTCAGAGAAAGAAAGATACATCATTTAAAAACATGTTGTTTTTCCTGAATTTAATGTGATATATTTAGAATACTTTTTTTTTTATTACTGATTTCTAAACAATAGTTTTATCGAAGTTTAGTTACTTAACTAAAACGTTTGTATTTAAATATCCTCTTAAGCAATGAATTTTCTTTAAGTACTGCGTATATATGTATACAATTGAAAACCAAACATTCACAAATGAGATAAAATGTTTAAAAACCGGTTTAACTTTAAATTCAAAACAAATAATTAAACCTTTTATTGATACAAAGAAAAAATCTATTTGCTTTGGAAGATTTGGAAGTACCAATTCCCAAGAGCTAAATTCAAGAGAAACCAATTTAACAGTTATTTTTTGCTTATTTAAATAAAACGTTTGTTAGGATCTTTAACAATGGATGTATTTTTTTTTAACTAAAGTAAAAGGTGAACAGCTTGTTCTGAAATTTCAAACTGATTATTTGGCAAAATGAAAAAATAACCAATGTTTTTAATTAACTTAATGTTTATAATTTCATATGATTTACATTTTTAAATGAGCTTAATGCTTTTAAAGAAAAAAAAACAATATCTCATAATTCCGCCAGAGTTGTATGGAAATTAAAAATTCCATAACAGAAAAATAGAAATGAAATATTAAAAAGTGCAAACTGCATAACTTCGAATTACCAATTACAATACTTAATACATATATACATTCGTGTATACATTGCATCAAGCCTTAAATAAGTTTATGTTATCATTTTCTTAAACTTTTTCGAAAATGTATTTACTTTTTCGCTGCATGTTATAATGTCTCTAAACATTATTTAAAATGACCATGCGATGTGTTTGAATTATTTAAATGAATGTATCTGTGCACAGTGGGTCACCATAGTAAGTACAGATAATTAAATTTAATCATAGAGCGTATGTGCCGTCTGGTATATTTTGTACACTCTAGTATAGATTACACCTTCATGATATCTAACATAATTTTGAGAGGTTTTATCAGATTTTTTTTTTTTAGTATTTATTCATTTAAAAACAACAATTACTTTTTTTATTTGTGTCTTTAACTAATTTTAAACGAATCATCCTAACTAAAATAATTTCAATATTACTACGCAACCGATGCGTTAAAAACTCCTAAAAAAATTTTTTTTGTACAAATGTTTCGAAATAAATTATTTTCTCCTTCATGAGAAAACATTTATAGGACATACGTGAGAATTCAGACACGCTGCTACTCTTTAAATTTTCAAAGTATATTTTTGTTCAAAAAAAGAAAGAATAAATTATTTCAGAATGTGCTATGTTTTCTGGACTGGTTATGATGCATTTAAGTAAATTCTTTCGATTGTAATTTTTAAGGTTTGATGTTTAGGAAACTATATTTTAACATATTACAAAGATAATATTTAAAGATTATGTTAAGCAAAATATTATATTTTTCTTTTTTTTTTTGTGAAAGTAAAAGCAAACAACATATTTACAACCGAGACAAAATGATTAATTTGTGATTTAAATTTAAATTCAAAAGAAATAAATACCACTCTTAACTTTTTTTCTTTTTGTGGAAGTAAAAGCAAAAAACTTATACCCAAACGAGAAAAATGTTTAAATTGCGGTTTAAATTTAAATTCAAAACAATTTAATAACCAATCGTTGTGGTACACTGTAATACTTACCTATCATGGATATGCATAATATAAAATATGACAATAAAACATATGTAAACAATTTATAAAATGCATTGAAATTCGAATAAAATCGTGGCTTGATGACGTTATAAACTTTAAATCCTCTGTTACTGAATTGCGTAAAAGAAACATCCTTATATATCTAAAATTTATAATCTTATTAACTAACAGTTTACTGCGTCGAATTAGATGTCTCATTTTCAATTAAAATATATCTTTGAATTGAAATTTGAATGAAAAATCGAAGAGTGTGGTAAACATGATTACGAATATCTCGGCAACTAATTATCCGATCGACTTCATCCTTTTTGCAAAATTTTATGTATTTTTTTATTGTCTTTCCTTAAAATCTCTCTTTAAAATAATCAATTTCGAAAATTTTTATGTACCTTTTATCAGAACGACGATTTCGATATTCCGAAAAAAATAGTTCCGGATAATCGAGGTTACTGAAATTGAATAAGCTTCTTCCCATTATTCCATACTAAGTGCATACCAAATTTCAAGTATCTTATCTCAATGTTTTTGGGAGAGAGAGCGTTTACAGACACACAGACAGACAGACGGCAATTTTTTTTCTAAAAATATGTTTTTCGAAATCTCCAGTGTCTGAAACGTGTAAACCCGTCACAAAAAATTTTCGATTTTCAAAACGATTACAAAACTTACCCTATACTACGTATGATGGGTAAGTAAAACTTGCCCTGGATGATTTGAGAGACTTAATTTCGATTATCTAATTTTCAGATATAATGGCTACTTGTACACTAATGGCAGATGTGGATACAGATAGTCCTTTTGAAGGGGCGATACAGATTTACATAAAATGGACATTAAATTGTAAAATATTACCTGTAAAAATGAAACCTGTCTAAAACGGAATCCTGTCTTAAACTCAAAATTTGGAAGGAAAAATATACAAATATATCTCCTAAGTCGAAACCTGTTTAAAACGAAATTTTATTCTTGTATTAGCGATTTCGCTGTCACACGTTTTAGTGTAGGTGAAACGATATATGTTCATGTTTACGATTATGCTGTTTGGTATTATTGCTTAAGATGCCATATTTTTTGCGGGTTAATTCATCCATTTAAATCTATAAAAACGGAACCTGTCTATAACGAAATCCTATCCAAAAGGGAAAATGTGCATGGTCCCTACGGAAAGAAAACCTATCAGTTATACCTGCTAAGATGAAACCTGTCTAAAACGGAGTTTTTTTCGGTATTAACGATTCCGTTGGCTTAAGTTTAAGTGTATATAGAAACGATATAATTAGTTACTGTTTACAATTGTAATGTTCGAGATAACTCATCATTTTTATTGGTTAATTCATTCAATAAAGTTGCAGAAAACGGTAACCTGTTTAGGACAAAATTCTGTCTTAAATAGAAGAATTTCATTCTACAGAGACAGAAGGAATACCATACAAATCTAC
The DNA here is from genome assembly GCA_963931845.1 of Maratus michaelseni. Classification (NCBI taxonomy): domain Eukaryota; kingdom Metazoa; phylum Arthropoda; class Arachnida; order Araneae; family Salticidae; genus Maratus; species Maratus michaelseni. The sequence continues at coordinate 449,765,157 of OZ007589.1, read as the reverse complement.
TTGCTAAAACGGAAACCTGTCTAACGCAGGATTTTCTCCAGTCCCTAATGACTCTGTTTTCACATGTTTTACTGAACATTGTAGTTCGTTATTAGTTGCTAAATTAATACTCTAAAAGCCTGCTAAGATGGAATCGTAAGGGACCAAAGATAAGATCCCTTTTAGACAAGTCGTAGCACGGTCCCCACCAGTAACTGAGAGTTTCTGCTCTCAACGCTGGTAGACGGGAGGTTCAAACACCTGTCGACATAACCGTGGTTTTCTTACCGTAGTTAACCGTAGTTTTCCATGGTTTTCTTCGAACCTTACCATAAATATGGGTTAGGATCCCTTTGAAGACCTCCCATGGAGCGCACTTCCCCTTAGGTCCTATATCCCTCGTGTAGATAATCGGTCATCATAAAATCACCCAATCTTCGTAAGCACGTGAAATTTTATCCTATTTCAGCACGTTTTTTCATCTGTTTTTTACATCGTTTTTTTTTTCATAACTCTATTATTGTCAGCTTTCTTTTTTAAAGGATTTATTGCACTATGTGTATTTATAATGATTTACAAAAAAGAATTACAACAGAACATATGAACAAGAATCATCTTAGCAGACATAATTGTGCGGTGTTACTGTCGTCAAACCATGAAGTTTGGCGTTTGAGAGCAGTAAATCATAATAAAACGCAAAATGTCTATCACAGAATCCTGTCTCAAATGAAAAAAAAAATCATGCTGTGGAGCAATAAATACCATATAATTGTACCTCCTAAGTAGGAAGCCTGTATAAAATAGATCACTTCTTTCGTCTCTATCGATTCCACCTTAGCATATTTTACTGTATTTTATGACCATTAGAATATTTTGAGTTCTTTTAAAGAAGAAAAAATATTTTCCGGAATTGGAAGCGGAATAGTCAAACTATTTAAATTTCAAGATTAGGATAATCTTACTTTTCAAAACAATTTTAGTAATATATATATCACAAGAAAAAAAATACACTCGCCGCAGCAATGATGGGGGAGGGGGGGGGAGGGGGAGGTGATTTAGAGGCTGAAAGACCAATTAAAACACTCGGACTATTCAGCAAAAGCGCAAAATTGTAATGTTGTTTTCGATACATTATATTTTAAATGCTAAGAAAGGTGATTATACAAAAATTATATTAAAAAAAAAACTTAATTATATATCTGAATGTAAACCTTGAGAGTATCAATAATTACTCAATGTATTAAAACTGTATTATATATGTAGTGATTAAGTAATTATATTAATTTAAAAAATGCCTGTAGTGCAACCGGGAACTTAGTGAACGTATTAACACGGGCTTGCCAGTGAGAAGGTTAAATGATGATAATATATGTACAAAACAATTTTGCTATGATACATAACGGACGTATATAAGCAACGAAAAGTTAAATAGGGAAAACATTAATTAGCATGAAGTTTTTTCAAGTCTTCATAACAAGGAATCCTTTGAATGCAAAATGCTATATAAAAGATAATGAGAAAAAGGAGTAACACATTTTTTTTCTGCTTAGGTTTTTCATTATTTTTTGTTATTTCGCTCTAAAAAATTTGAGTTATGAAATCGCGAAACAGCTACCCCTATCTAGATGCAAGCATAATTTATCTAATGTTTTGCAATAGATTGGTTATTACATATCCTAGTAAATCCTGTGAAAACGAAATCACTAGCGCCGGGGTAAAAATTCCTTTAAGCGAAGTACCCATATTACAAGTTTAATTGTATGATTGGGACGCATAAATTTTTATGTTTAAAGCTGGATTCTGTTATACTGAGGCATCGCCGACGCCAGAGTAGGGAGCCAGAAGCTCGGTCTATTCATGTACTTCCATTTTAAAAAGGCATTATAGATTAAAACCTAAAAAGTATACAGTAAAAAATTACCGTAAACACTTACCGTAAAAATATTTTGGCTTCGGTTTTGTAGTCAGTCTTCGTTGTAATAGGTATTTAGTTTTTGTCTTAGAAAAACTTGCCTTAGCGGGGAGAGGAAAAGAGTAAGATTAAGTACATACTATAACAAAATAAATTTTCCAGTAACTCAGGAATTTAACTAATTCCGATTTATTTTGTGTAATCTATATCTCACCCAATGTTATTTTTGCTGCAATAGGGAGTAGGTGGCCAGGGATCCGCATCTATACATGTACTTTCATTTTAAAAAGGCATTATAGCTTAAAACCTAAAAAAGTAAACCGTAAAAAATTACCGAAAATACTAACCGTAAAAATATTTTTTCTTTGGTTTTGTAGTCAGGTTTCGTTATAATAGGTATATCGATTTTGTCTCAGAAAAACTTGTCTTAGCTGGGAGAGGAAAAGGGTAAGATTACGCACATACTATAACAAAATAAATTTTTCTGCAACTCGGGCATTTAACTAATTCCGATTTGTGTTGTTTAACCTATATCTCACCCAACTTTTTTTTTTTTTTTTTTTTTTTTTTTTTTTCCTTAGATGAATTTTTCAAGAACGGTAAAAAGAGTTAAAATCTTTAAGGTGGAGCTAGTTGTTTAGAAGTATTACGATGGATTGATGGGTCTATTAGCAATCAGATTTTGCCCTAAAAATATCCCGCTGACCATCGGTGAAAAAGCTAAATTGTCATTCGTTCAGTGGTATCTTTCCTTTAATATTTCGTAAAAACTTTAATGGAAAAAAGTAAACAATAAATAACACTGTGTTTCAAAATAAGAATGAAATTTTATAAAAAGTATGTGTACAAAAGAAAACAGGTCGGCCTAAAACTATTTTGGGAGGAGCGATCGCTCCCACCACCTCCCCTCCCCCCCAACGATCCGCACGTAATTAACGGTATTTTGTGCTTGTTTAACAAAAATATTTGTTAGTAACTTTATTAATTAATGTAATTTTTTAAATTATAAAAAATTATGAATAGCTCGTTCTAAAAATTTCAAACTGATTTTTAAATAAAGTGAAAAAAGGATCGATAAAACGAATTTACTGGTTACAATTTAAAAAATATATATATTAAATGCACTTAATGATTTTGAAATGAAAAATTACAATTTTTAATATATGATATTTGTTTTAAAACTTCAAGGACTTTAAATACCATCATTGTTGCAACCAAATATCGTTCATCACTTCATTTATACTTACTCGTTTTTATGTCTGCAAGTATTATATTTTTCATTAAATCGTTAATGATTCTGTATTTATTTCACAGTTTAATTAAAATTCTCATGCTGTTACACATGTATTTTTCCGTCACTTTAAGTACCATAAAGTTTAAAAAATATCTATGGCAAAATACACATATATGTGTATACAAAGTTTAAATTAATTCTAGCTTGGAAAAACGAAGTATATTTTACCAGAAATTCTCTAGTTTTTATTTATATTATTAGGATATCACTGACTTATATTAATTATTTTTTTTTACAAATTAAAAATATATGATACACTTATATTATAAAATTAAATACATATATGATGCTTTATAAATACAATTTTATGAAATGTTTTTGTTACTACCCGACTATTACACCCTAAACCTAAAAAATTTTCTTGTATGTAAATATTTCAAAAGAAATTAGCATTTTCATTTAGAACCGTTCTCAAAGCCAAACTGGGTAACTTATGACACATTTTTTAAGTTAATTTTTGTTCGCAAACATATCAAATTGATATATGCATTGACACAGAAACTATGCATTCGAACTGTTTATTTCATTTTCCGTTAAAGGAAGAAGAAATTTCAGAAAATGCAGTAAAATTTGGCATTTTGAACCGAGTTTCTAGATGCGTCAGTAAAGGAAATGAAAAAAAATTGATGTCTTGAGAAATCAATTACTTGTAAGATAATCTGTAACTCGTTTATCGAAAAATGGGAACACCGTTCGATTACAAATCAGTACAATAATTATGCCTACTATTATTATGCTTTTATGTTTAAAAATTAATCAGGAAATGTGTCAGAAAATTTCTCTATTTTAGGTGCGGAAAAACATTTTAAGCTAATCATCTTTATATCGGAAGCAGCTTTATAAAAGAAGTAAGACTTACATAGCCCATTGTTTCATTTTTTCTATCGTAGGATGGGAACGACATTTCATCTGAAAAAGAAAGATAAATAATTTTGAAACACGTTGTGTTTTCCGATCTGCTTATAATATATTTTGGAAACATATCGTATTTTCAGGACTATTTACGATGCCTTTTAGAATATTCTTTGAATGCTAATTTAAATTTTTAGTGATGTGAAAAATATATTTTAACATATTCAAAATATTATACTTACATTATATTTATTTTCTTTAATTTGTACAGATTATATAAAATGAAAAAAATAAAATAACAAACGAAAATAAAGTAAATTTATAAGTGTTTTTAATCCTCAGAGAAATAAATAAATGTTTTACTGAAACACAAAAATAATGGATACGTTCAATTATTTGAAAGTAGAGATTCCCATGAGATTAATTGGAAAGATACCACTTACGTATCCTTTGTTTAAATGAAACAATTGTTACACACTCTAACAATTTTTTTTTAAATACAGCCAGAGATAAGTAGTTACATTTAAAATTTCGTAATCGTTTGTTTGACAAACTGAAAAAAAAATGCGAACATTTTTTTGCGAAACTAATTTCAGAAGTTTACAATTTCAGTTCAAACATTTAGAAATTTAGTTACTGTTTTTAAAATGAGAAAAATGCTAAGTGTAATTTATTCCGTCAAACTAATACGAAAATTCAAATTTTAGTAAATATAGAAATCAGATATCAACTATATAAATTTTAATAAATATTATAATAATTTTTAGATAACAGCTTGTCAAATTTAGAGACTTTTAAGGTAATCATAAAATTAAAACCATTTTAAATAATCTCACTAACACGAATTTAATTAATGTACGTACTTTCGTGAAAACAAAAAAATAAACGTTTCACTATTTTTAATGAGCTTCCCTTAAGGAAACCGACAGCTTTATTAATTAATTTTATTAATTTTATTCTGAATACAAAATTATATCAAGATGGATAAAAAACTACATTTCATATTTAAACTAACTATGAGACATTAGACAAAGTTGAACGCTTTAAAAAACAATTAAATTAAATACTTATTAATTACTATATTAATTACTATTAATTACTATTACTATTAATTATTATAAATTAATATTAATATTAATTAATATTAATACTAATTATTAATAATTAATATTAATATTAATTATTGAAGTATCATTATGATGAATATTAGTAACTGACAAACTTGAGTACATTTAAAAACAATTAAATTAAAATAGATACTTAAAATATTTAAAATTAAAATCCAAAATATACAAAGTATACTTTTCGCTATATCATCGCACAGTCTCTTCAGTACTAACATCAGCACTAACAAACATCGAACACAAATAGGTTCAGTTAAAGTTGAAGTTTCTCTTTTAGAAACAATAAATATTCATTAGGACCTGAATCGTTCAAGGTACATGAGTACAGCTTAGTGAACCATAGTAGTGTATATTTACCGGTTCAACGCCACCTGAGTCGAGCAGGTGGAAGGTGGAGGTGCAGGTGGAGCAGGTGGAAGGTGGAAGGTGCAGGTGGAGCAGGTGGAGGTGCAGGTGGAGCACAGGTGGACAGGTGGAGCACAGGGGGAGCAGGTGAAGGTGGCGATAAGAGCATGAGCACTGATAAGAACGGAGGGTTCGATGGGGGGTGCGATAAGGATTTCTACTATAAGATAAGGGGATTATTTTAATGAGTTTTAATTGGGGGACTTAGAAATTTTCGATTTTTTTTTTCGGTTTTAGCAAAAATATGAATTAAAAATGGTCATTAATTAATTGTAATTGGGGAACTTAGAAATTTTTCGACGCATTTTTTTTTCGCGGAGAATTGGTGTACGAAGTGAATGTCAACGGATTTATTATAGTGAATTAGAAATTTAATTAATTTTAATTTTAATTAATTTTAATTGGGGAACTTAGAAATTTTTCGTAGCAAATTTTTTTTTTTCAACGAGAGTATGCAGTTTGATTATGAGTATATGCAGTAGAAGTGAATGATTAATTAATTAAAAATATTAATTAAACATAGTAATTAATTAATTTTAATTGCAGAACTTAAGAATTTTCGCGAGATTTTTTTTTTCAACGAGAGTACGCAGTTTGCATGTGCAGTAGAATGGGAGATTCTAGTAATTAAAAAGGGTCATTAATTCATTTTAATTGGCGGACTTCATCATTTTTGGGGAAAACAGGCGCGTTTTAATGAATTCGATATAGGTTGTGGTAAAAAATACAGGGTCCCGTATGAATTATACTGTATTCAATTTAATAGCTCCCCCCTCCCCCCCTCCCCCTCCCTTCTTCACCCAGAGGGGCCCTTCGATAGACTAACAATACGCACTTTCAAAAGTATAGAGTACTATAAAAAGAAGAATTCAACGTATATGTAAATAAACAAGAATGAAAAATCATGCGTAGTGGCATAATTCATGAATCACTTTCCAACATTATCGAAATGTTATGTGAACAAAATATAATTTTACCATCTAGTGCATTAGTTAATTAAAATAGTGAACAGTTACAAATCCCCTTTTTAATAAAAAGGCCTAAGGCCCTTCACAAAAAATCCAAAGGATTAAAGAAAAATCTTTACCCTACTGATAGCCAAAACATATAGGATTCTTAAATGGATTGAAGTATACAAATAGGTTCTACAGGAATACATTTATTTAGGTTAGCATGCAAAAATAGTTAAAAGTTATAGGGAAGCCTTCGAATGGAGTGATTATACGTTTTGGGGACCCTTCAAAAGAAACTGGAAAGAGTTATAGATATTGACCCTTCACAAAAAATTGGACAAATCCCCTTTTTATTAAAAAGTCGTCCTTCACAAAAATCCAATTATGCATAAGAACACTTCCTAAAATCAGATAATTTACACCTTACCTTTTTTTTTTTCAATTCAAGTTAGGCTAAAAGTACAGCTTACGCATCGATAGGTTAAAAATACAGGGACCCTTCGAAGTGTGAACTCGCATTAGACTATAGGACCCCTTCATAAAATAAATGAGATACATGCCCTATTCGAATAAAAAAAAAACCTTCACAAAAACTGTAGGGGTTCCCTTTTGGAATAAAAAGACGCCATTCACAAAAATCCAATTATGCATAAGGACCCTTCATAAAATCAGATAATTTACACTTTACCCTGTTTTTTTAAATTCAAGTTAGGGTAAAAGTATAACTTACACATCGATAGGTTCAAAATATTGAAATCCTTCAAAAGAAACTAGAAAAAGTTAAAGATTTAAGCCCTGCTCATAAAATAATGCGACTACCCAGCGCCCTTCACAAATAATATAACCTTATTCGAATCTCAGTGTCCTTCACAAAATAAATCCAATAGATTCACGTTATTTTACAGCGACAGAAATATTAGGGATATTGACCTTTCATAAAAATGCATGGTCCGCTGTTTGAATGAAAAGGCCTCCCTTCACAATATACCCTGTAAAAATATTATGATTCCACAGATATTTTAAGAAATAGAGTACTAATCTCAAATGAATACGAATTCATGCAATGTAAAAAATAGGTTTTACACGAATACATTTTTAGCATAACGTTCAAAATATAGATTTTAGAAAAAAAAAAGTACATATTTCACCAAATTTATCATACAAATCTGTAAAATAGGGTAGAACGTTTCATGAAAAATAATTGAATTTTCGAATGATTATGCTTTAAAATACATATTTATAACTGCAACTAAGATTTGAGTGTTACCCCCTCAATAGACGGATTGCTAAATCACAATGAGTCATATTAGCAGATAAGCGAAGATCTTGCTTTGACTTGATTCCTTTCTTAGATTATGAATCACTCACGATAAGAAATACCTGACACATTTTTTGTAGGCAAATGTATGAAATGAGCTATTTAAACCCGTCAATGTATGCGAATTATTTCGTGTAGTCCTATATAGGTTCTACTCTTCATATATACATATGGTGATATATATATATATATTTATACTAAAATCTGTTAAGTTTTAAAATGCGTCAATGAAAAATAATAACTAAGAAATAAAATTAAAAATGTTCATTAATTAATTTTAATTGGTGAACTTAAACATTTTTGGACCAAACAGACGGGTTTTAAAGAAATCGATGCATGTTATGGTAAAAAATACAGGGTCCAGTATGAATTATACTACACTATATTTAATAGCTACCCCCTCCCTTTTTTTTACCCAGAGAGCCCTCTTCGATAGAAGTTAGGCTTCACACACACAATATACACACTTAAAAAAATATAGAGTGATATAAAAAGAAGAATTTCAACGTATATATATATATATATATAATAGTAAATTATGAAAAATCATGCATAGTGGTATAATTTATGAATCACTTTCCAACATTATTGCAATATTATGTGAACTAAATATAATTTTACAATCTAGTGTAAGTCAGATTTTACTTTCAAATGTTTAAATTTATGAATGGAGAGGTAACATGCTTGTGAAAGGTCTATTTTTAAGACGAAACAGTGTGTGAAGGGCCCTGTTTTAAGGTTAAAAGTTTCGTGAAGGACCCTGTTTTAAAGTTTCGTGAAGGGGTCTGTTTAAAGGACCCTGTTTTGAAATGACTTAAGAACGGACACTTTATTCCTAAACATATTCACAACTACAACTTTGTATACATTATGAAAATACATGATAATATTTATACATTATGCCATAGTTTTTGAAATATTTTTCCAAAGTTAGATTCATACAATAAAGCGAGATTGATACCGTTAATGTATGTGAATTCCTTCATGTTATCCTCTATAGCTTCAACTCGATTCGTTATATATGCCTCAATGAAAAATAATAACTAAGAAATAAAATTAAAAATAGTAATTAAAAGGTAGCCTTAAGAATTTTTGGGTGAACAGATCAGTTTTAATTAAATAGGATAATGAATCTAATTCGATACAAGTCTTACTAAAATAGAAATTACACTAAAAATACAGAGTCCCCTACAATATATGAATTATACTCCACTAAATTTAATAGCACCCTCCCCTATTTTCATAGAAATGGCTTCAATATAATTTAGGCTAACAATATACGCTTCAAAAAAAACATAGTGACCACAAGAAGGACAGGAATTCGACATGTACTACTACTTATGCAAAATATAATTTCTCTTATCGCATAAAATATATTAACAAGTCCTGTAAAAATATAATGACATGAACTATTAATACATGATTTAAATACATATTGGTTATACAAAACATATATATATAAATATATAAAAATTTATCGTTACCTAAGAATTTCAAGCATTATTTACTAGACTTAACCCAAATTCAACTAGATTCTTCACGTGGTTCGATGACATCACTGATCGCGATAATATTTTAGATAAGATTTACTGATAAGACCACATATCAAGTCATTTCTTCTAAAGCAAGTATAGGAGTTGGTTCTGAGGTCTAGGTATGTAGTAGGTTAGTAGTAATATATTTTTAAAGTACTTTTTATTATGTGTTAAAAGAAATGGTTATTTTTTTCTTTACGTAGGGCAGTAAAAATTAAAACATAAAATATTAAATTTAATCGTTAGTAATATAAAGACTTACACCTACAGAAACGCAAACATCCTTTTAGTTATATTCATGCAGACTTTAAGATATATCGCATATGTTCTTTATTTTACCATGGCATATGGGGATTTTTTTTTTTTAATGTAAGTCACGTGACTATCTAAAGCGAGATTGATACTTAAAACCATTAATATATATGAATTCTTTCGTATAGCCCTGTATAGATGCTACTCACCATATATACATCTATATATATATATATATATATATATATATATATACTAAATCTGGTAAGTTTTAAAATGCATCATTGAATTTCAATGAAAAATAACAACTAACAAATATTAATTAAGAGATATTCTAATGTTCGGACTAATAAAATTTTTGGGTGAACAGATCAGTTTTAATTAAATATGATAATGAATCTAATTCGATACAAGTCTTGTTAAAATAGAGATTATAGTGAAAATAGAGGATCCCCTATAATACCCACTAATTATACTGCATTAATGCACTACCCCACTTATATTATCACAAAAATACCTTCGATAAAATTTAGACTATCAATACATACAAAATATATACAAAGTGCCCAGAAAAAGGGTAGGAATGACTGAAGAATTTTAACATAAATTAAAAAATAGAATCTACAGTAAGTAACTATAAATAAATATGAAGGAAAAATAATGCGTCATGGTATACTTTATGAAACACTTTCCAAATGGGACTATCGTTATTACTTTAAAAAACTATTGAAATATGTGAATTAGATTAAATAATCCATACTGGAAATGTATTTTTAAAAAATTACACACTTCGTTTCTTTCTTTCTTTCTTTTTTTTCACTTTGATATAATTATAAGGCTCCTTTTACAATAAAGACCTGATTCTTGTGGAGCGATTGAAAACTAGTATTTTATTGAATCGGCCTATATATGTTGGGTTTGCTATACTAGAGGCTCTAAACTTTGCATGTATGATTTCCATTATAACTTTATAAAGAATACTTAACTTACCATATTCAAACACACAATATTTATAAGGATATAAAACAATATCGTGATTTCTTTAACTTCTCTAAGTATTCAAAACCACATCGTCTATACCACACAAGTTTCGAACCCACAAACATATAATCAGACTTGTCATTTTATACCCAGGACGCTAACTATTGGGCTTAGTGAGCCCCTGCTTATTTTATAGTCAACATGCTAACTATTGGGCTTAGTGAGCCCCAGGCTAACTTATACCTACCACGCTAACTTTTGGGCTTAGTGAACCCCCGCTTATTTTATAGCCACCATACTAACCACAAGGCTAAGTGACCCCCCGCTTATTTCATAGTCACCATGCTAAGTATTAGGCTGAGTGAGCCCCAGGCTATTTTATACCCACTATGCTAACTAATGGGCTGAGTGAGCCCCAGGCTATTTTCTACCCACCACGTTTACTGGGCTTAGTGTGCCCCCGCTTATTTTATAGCTACCACGATAACCACAGGGCTGAGTGAGCCCCCGCTTATTTTATAACCACCACGTTAACCACAGGGCTAAGTGAGCCCCCGCTTATTTTATAGTCACCCTGCTTACTATTTAGCTTAGTGAGCTCCCAGGCTAATTTATACACACCACACTAACTATTGGGCTTAGTGAGCCCCCACTTATTTTATAGCCACCACGCTAACCACAGAGCTAAGTGAGGCCCCGCTTATTTTATAGTCACCACGCTAACTACTGGGCTGAGTGACCCCCAGGCTGTTTTATACCTACCATGATAACTACTGGGCTGATTAAGCCCCAGGTATTTTATAGCCATTACGCTAACTACTGGACTGAGTGAGCCCCAGGTTATTTAGTCACATGAATATGATTTCCAAGGTATATGTCCTGACTTGATTTAGACCATTGCCTATGGTAAGATAAAGCTCGGAAGTAAATTGGTAAACTCTATGCATTTTCCTCGAAAACTCACTTGTATTTTATTAAATATCTGTAGAAATCAGCATAGTATATTAAAATTATATACATTCTTATTAGTTTATGAATCTACTAACTTATAATATCTATATGGTAACTTGGATTATTAGTATTCACACTTAAACATTTCTTTTGTAGATTTAATATGATAAACACTAACATCAGACTGACTAAACTTTTACCATTTTTCATTTAAACTTAGTTTTAGGAAATTTATCTACATAGCTATAAATTTTACTGTTTAGTAAGTCTATTATTTCAAAGTATTATTTTTTAGTTATAATATTCAAAACATATTCATAGCGTTTTACATAGTAGGTATCAAATTAATTTAAAGTCATATTAAAAAAATATATATACAAATACTATTCTTACTTAACACGCCAGCTAGCTAAGCACCCAATCGTCTCACACCAAGACTCTGAGAAAAGTGAATGCTTGTTCAGGGCCTAATCAGCTAATATAATCAGTGATAAGATTTAAACAAGTGACGTCACTGTTTAAGTGATATCACGTGACCATGTGGTATCATTCAATATGTCACCAGTGACGTCAGAGATCACGTGACTAGGTCATAAAAGAACCAATTACTAATTGCAATTAACAATTTACCTCTAATTGATTTGTATAATATATATAGATAAATTAATACATGATTTTTCTATTATTTCGTAAGCTATGTATTACGAAATAATACATAGATAAATCATGTATTAATTTATCTATATATATTATACAAATCAATTAGAGGTAAATTGTTAATTGCAATTAGTAATTGGTTCTTTTATGACCTAGTCACGTGATCTCTGACGTCACTGGTGACATATTGAATGATACCACATGGTCACGTGATATCACTTAAACAGTGACGTCACTTGTTTAAATCTTATCACTGATTATATTAGCTGATAAGGCCCTGAACAAGCATTCACTTTTCTCAGAGTCTTGGTGTGAGACGATTGGGTGCTTAGCTAGCTGGCGTGTTAAGTAAGAATAGTATTTGTATATATATTTTTTTAATATGACTTTAAATTAATTTGATACCTACTATGTAAAACGCTATGAATATGTTTTGAATATTATAACTAAAAAATAATACTTTGAAATAATAGACTTACTAAACAGTAAAATTTATAGCTATGTAGATAAATTTCCTAAAACTAAGTTTAAATGAAAAATGGTAAAAGTTTAGTCAGTCTGATGTTAGTGTTTATCATATTAAATCTACAAAAGAAATGTTTAAGTGTGAATACTAATAATCCAAGTTACCATATAGATATTATAAGTTAGTAGATTCATAAACTAATAAGAATGTATATAATTTTAATATACTATGCTGATTTCTACAGATATTTAATAAAATACAAGTGAGTTTTCGAGGAAAATGCATAGAGTTTACCAATTTACTTCCGAGCTTTATCTTACCATAGGCAATGGTCTAAATCAAGTCAGGACATATACCTTGGAAATCATATTCATGTGACTAAATAACCTGGGGCTCACTCAGTCCAGTAGTTAGCGTAATGGCTATAAAATACCTGGGGCTTAATCAGCCCAGTAGTTATCATGGTAGGTATAAAACAGCCTGGGGGTCACTCAGCCCAGTAGTTAGCGTGGTGACTATAAAATAAGCGGGGCCTCACTTAGCTCTGTGGTTAGCGTGGTGGCTATAAAATAAGTGGGGGCTCACTAAGCCCAATAGTTAGTGTGGTGTGTATAAATTAGCCTGGGAGCTCACTAAGCTAAATAGTTAGCAGGGTGACTATAAAATAAGCGGGGGCTCACTTAGCCCTGTTGTTAACGTGGTGGTTATAAAATAAGCGGGGGCTCACTCAGCCCTGTGGTTATCGTGGTAGCTATAAAATAAGCGGGGGCACACTAAGCCCAGTAAACGTGGTGGGTAGAAAATAGCCTGGGGCTCACTCAGCCCATTAGTTAGCATAGTGGGTATAAAATAGCCTGGGGCTCACTCAGCCTAATACTTAGCATGGTGACTATGAAATAAGCGGGGGGTCACTTAGCCTTGTGGTTAGTATGGTGGCTATAAAATAAGCGGGGGTTCACTAAGCCCAAAAGTTAGCGTGGTGGGTATAAGTTAGCCTGGGGCTCACTAAGCCCAATAGTTAGCATGTTGACTATAAAATAAGCAGGGGCTCACTAAGCCCAATAGTTAGCGTCCTGGGTATAAAATGACAAGTCTGATTATATGTTTGTGGGTTCGAAACTTGTGTGGTATAGACGATGTGGTTTTGAATACTTAGAGAAGTTAAAGAAATCACGATATTGTTCTATATCCTTATAAATATTGTGTGTTTGAATATGGTAAGTTAAGTATTCTTTATAAAGTTATAATGGAAATCATACATGCAAAGTTTAGAGCCTCTAGTATAGCAAACCCAACATATATAGGCCGATTCAATAAAATACTAGTTTTCAATCTCTCCACAAGAATCAGGTCTTTATTGTAAAAGAAGCCTTATAATTATATCAAAGTGAAAAAAAAGAAAGAAAGAAAGAAACGAAGTGTGTAATTTTTTAAAAATACATTTCCAGTATGGATTATTTAATCTAATTCACATATTTCAATAGTTTTTTAAAGTAATAACGATAGTCCCATTTGGAAAGTGTTTCATAAAGTATACCATGACGCATTATTTTTCCTTCATATTTATTTATAGTTACTTACTTTAGATTCTATTTTTTAATTTATGTTAAAATTCTTCAGTCATTCCTACCCTTTTTCTGGGCACTTTGTATATATTTTGTATGTATTGATAGTCTAAATTTTATCGAAGGTATTTTTGTGATAATATAAGTGGGGTAGTGCATTAATGCAGTATAATTAGTGGGTATTATAGGGGATCCTCTATTTTCACTATAATCTCTATTTTAACAAGACTTGTATCGAATTAGATTCATTATCATATTTAATTAAAACTGATCTGTTCACCCAAAAATTTTATTAGTCCGAACATTAGAATATCTCTTAATTAATATTTGTTAGTTGTTATTTTTCATTGAAATTCAATGATGCATTTTAAAACTTACCAGATTTAGTATATATATATATATATATATATATATATATATATATATATATATATATATATATATATATATATATATATATATATATATATATATATATATGGTGAGTAGCATCTATACAGGGCTATACGAAAGAATTCATATATATTAATGGTTTTAAGTATCAATCTCGCTTTAGATAGTCACGTGACTTACATAAAAAAAAAAAAATCCCCATATGCCATGGTAAAATAAAGAACATATGCGATATATCTTAAAGTCTGCATGAATATAACTAAAAGGATGTTTGCGTTTCTGTAGGTGTAAGTCTTTATATTACTAACGATTAAATTTAATATTTCATGTTTTAATTTTTACTGCCCTACGTAAAGAAAAAAATAACCATTTCTTTTAACACATAATAAAAAGTACTTTAAAAATATATTACTACTAACCTACTACATACCTAGACCTCAGAACCAACTCCTATACTTGCTTTAGAAGAAATGACTTGATATGTGGTCTTATCAGTAAATCTTATCTAAAATATTATCGCGATCAGTGATGTCATCGAACCACGTGAAGAATCTAGTTGAATTTGGGTTAAGTCTAGTAAATCATGCTTGAAATTCTTAGGTAACGATAAATTTTTATATATTTATATATATATGTTTTGTATAACCAATATGTATTTAAATCATGTATTAATAGTTCATGTCATTATATTTTTACAGGACTTGTTAATATATTTTATGCGATAAGAGAAATTATATTTTGCATAAGTAGTAGTACATATCGAATTCCTGTCCTTCTTGTGGTCACTATGTTTTTTTTTAAGCGTATATTGTTAGCCTAAATTATATTGAAGCCATTTCTATGAAAATAGGGGAGGGTGCTGTTAAATTTAGTGGAGTATAATTCATATAGTGTAGGGGACTCTGTATTTTTAGTGTAATTTCTATTTTAGTAAGACTTGTATCGAATTAGATTCATTATCCTATTTAATTAAAACTGATCTGTTCACCCAAAAATTCTTAAGGCTACCTTTTAATTACTATTTTTAATTTTATTTCTTAGTTATTATTTTTCATTGAGGCATATATAACGAATCGAGTTGAAGCTATAGAGGATAACATGAAGGAATTCACATACATTAACGGTATCAATCTCGCTTTATTGTATGAATCTAACTTTGGAAAAATATTTCAAAAACTATGGCATAATGTATAAATATTATCATGTATTTTCATAATGTATACAAAGTTGTAGTTGTGAATATGTTTAGGAATAAAGTGTCCGTTCTTCAGTCATTTCAAAACAGGGTCCTTTAAACAGACCCCTTCACGAAACTTTAAAACAGGGCCCTTCACGAAACTTTTAACCTTAAAACAGGGCCCTTCACACACTGTTTCGTCTTAAAAATAGACCTTTCACAAGCATGTTATCTCTCCATTCATAAATTTAAACATTTGAAAGTAAAATCTGACTTACACTAGATTGTAAAATTATATTTAGTTCACATAATATTGCAATAATGTTGGAAAGTGATTCATAAATTATACCACTATGCATGATTTTTCATAATTTACTATTATATATATATATATATACGTTGAAATTCTTCTTTTTATATCACTCTATATTTTTTTAAGTGTGTATATTGTGTGTGTGAAGCCTAACTTCTATCGAAGAGGGCTCTCTGGGTAAAAAAAAGGGAGGGGGTAGCTATTAAATATAGTGTAGTATAATTCATACTGGACCCTGTATTTTTTACCATAACATGCATCGATTTCCTTAAAACCCGTCTGTTTGGTCCAAAAATGTTTAAGTTCACCAATTAAAATTAATTAATGAACATTTTTAATTTTATTTCTTAGTTATTATTTTTCATTGACGCATTTTAAAACTTAACAGATTTTAGTATAAATATATATATATATATATCACCATATGTATATATGAAGAGTAGAACCTATATAGGACTACACGAAATAATTCGCATACATTGACGGGTTTAAATAGCTCATTTCATACATTTGCCTACAAAAAATGTGTCAGGTATTTCTTATCGTGAGTGATTCATAATCTAAGAAAGGAATCAAGTCAAAGCAAGATCTTCGCTTATCTGCTAATATGACTCATTGTGATTTAGCAATCCGTCTATTGAGGGGGTAACACTCAAATCTTAGTTGCAGTTATATGTATTTTAAAGCATAATCATTCGAAAATTCAATTATTTTTCATGAAACGTTCTACCCTATTTTACAGATTTGTATGATAAATTTGGTGAAATATGTACTTTTTTTTTTTTTCTAAAATCTATATTTTGAACGTTATGCTAAAAATGTATTCGTGTAAAACCTATTTTTTACATTGCATGAATTCGTATTCATTTGAGATTAGTACTCTATTTCTTAAAATATCTGTGGAATCATAATATTTTTACAGGGTATATTGTGAAGGGAGGCCTTTTCATTCAAACAGCGGACCATGCATTTTTATGAAAGGTCAATATCCCTAATATTTCTGTCGCTGTAAAATAACGTGAATCTATTGGATTTATTTTGTGAAGGACACTGAGATTCGAATAAGGTTATATTATTTGTGAAGGGCGCTGGGTAGTCGCATTATTTTATGAGCAGGGCTTAAATCTTTAACTTTTTCTAGTTTCTTTTGAAGGATTTCAATATTTTGAACCTATCGATGTGTAAGTTATACTTTTACCCTAACTTGAATTTAAAAAAACAGGGTAAAGTGTAAATTATCTGATTTTATGAAGGGTCCTTATGCATAATTGGATTTTTGTGAATGGCGTCTTTTTATTCCAAAAGGGAACCCCTACAGTTTTTGTGAAGGGTTTTTTCTTATTCGAATAGGGCATGTATCTCATTTATTTTATGAAGGGGTCCTATAGTCTAATGCGAGTTCACACTTCGAAGGGTCCCTGTATTTTTAACCTATCGATGCGTAAGCTGTACTTTTAGCCTAACTTGAATTGAAAAAAAAAAGGTAAGGTGTAAATTATCTGATTTTAGGAAGTGTTCTTATGCATAATTGGATTTTTGTGAAGGACAACTTTTTAATAAAAAGGGGATTTGTCCAATTTTTTGTGAAGGGTCAATATCTATAACTCTTTCCAGTTTCTTTTGAAGGGTCCCCAAAACGTATAATCACTCCATTCGAAGGCTTCCCTATAACTTTTAACTATTTTTGCATGCTAACCTAAATAAATGTATTCCTGTAGAACCTATTTGTATACTTCAATCCATTTAAGAATCCTATATGTTTTGGCTATCAGTAGGGTAAAGATTTTTCTTGAATCCTTTGGATTTTTTGTGAAGGGCCTTAGGCCTTTTTATTAAAAAGGGGATTTGTAACTGTTCACTATTTTAATTAACTAATGCACTAGATGGTAAAATTATATTTTGTTCACATAACATTTCGATAATGTTGGAAAGTGATTCATGAATTATGCCACTACGCATGATTTTTCATTCTTGTTTATTTACATATACGTTGAATTCTTCTTTTTATAGTACTCTATACTTTTGAAAGTGCGTATTGTTAGTCTATCGAAGGGCCCCTCTGGGTGAAGAAGGGAGGGGGAGGGGGGGAGGGGGGAGCTATTAAATTGAATACAGTATAATTCATACGGGACCCTGTATTTTTTACCACAACCTATATCGAATTCATTAAAACGCGCCTGTTTGCCCCAAAAATGTTGAAGTCCGCCAATTAAAATGAATTAATGACCCTTTTTAATTACTAGAATCTCCCATTCTACTGCACATGCAAACTGCGTACTATCGTTGAAAAAAAAATCTCGCGAAAATTCTTAAGTTCTGCAATTAAAATTAATTAATTACTATGTTTAATTAATATTTTTAATTAATTAATCATTCACTTCTACTGCATATACTCATAATCAAACTGCATACTCTCGTTGAAAAAAAAAAAAAATTGCTACGAAAAATTTCTAAGTTCCCCAATTAAAATTAATTAAAATTAAAATTAATTAAATTTCTAATTCACTATAATAAATCCGTTGACATTCACTTCGTACACCAATTCTCCGCGAAAAAAAAATGCGTCGAAAAATTTCTAAGTTCCCCAATTACAATTAATTAATGACCATTTTTAATTCATATTTTTGCTAAAACCGAAAAAAAAAATCGAAAATTTCTAAGTCCCCCAATTAAAACTCATTAAAATAATCCCCTTATCTTATAGTAGAAATCCTTATCGCACCCCCCATCGAACCCTCCGTTCTTATCAGTGCTCATGCTCTTATCGCCACCTTCACCTTCTCCCCCTGTGCTCCACCTGTCCACCTGTGCTCCACCTGCACCTCCACCTGCTCCACCTGCACCTTCCACCTTCCACCTGCTCCACCTGCACCGCCACCTTCCACCTGCTCGACTCAGGTGGTGTTGAACCGGTAAATATACACTACTAACCATCCTCCATGAAAAGTCCGTAATGGTAACCTTGCAGTTACTTTTCCAAATTGACGAATCTACAAAACATGGGTTGTGTTCCATGTCAAAAGCATGTTGGACTAATCTGAAATTTAACTTGTCATTTTTAAATGCCTTATATGTTCCTAAGTTGAACCTCCATAGATCTTCCAGTCTCGCCTATAAATTATGTACATTTCACATACAATACGGCATTGCATCATAGCATTGCATCTACTAAAAAACTTTCAAATACGTTTCAGAGCTGAATTTCAAAGAGTTAAAGGACATTTATGACTTCCTTTCACTTAGTAATTCAAGGATTTCAGATAAGTAAATCAACATGTTTTGTTTGTTTTTATAGAAATATTTGTATTAGCCACATGAAATAAAGAAAGAAACGGTATACAAAGTTTGTTATATAAAATCTGTAAACTTGAATAATGGTAACTAAAGGATACCTCATGCTGATAGAAAGAATATTTAAAATAATGCAGTATTTTTCCTGCGATGTGTTATGGAACTGACAATGTTATATTACGTTTCGAATCTCTTGTAGAATTCTTGTCAAAGATGCTGAATATTTTTTCACATCTTTGTGTGTAAGGAGTAACGCTGAATTATTTATCAATATATCGGTCAAATATTGATATGTTTTAAATATTACAATAACGCTATCTAAACTTTGACTCAGCCGATATATCCCAATAACAATAATATTGTTTTACGATCACCACGATTTCGAGCCCCGAAAAACAGCAACGAATACGCCGTACCAATATGTCCTTCAATCCTTCTTTCATCCGATCCGTTTATTTATTCACTGTCCTGCTTCATTCAAAACAGAAAATCTATCACTACTGATTATCTTTCTATCATATCGCAAAGTAAAGAAGATTCCAATATATCCCAATACATTCAATCTTTGCAAACCACATAGCTAGAGATAAATACTGAATAACGCTTTCGCTACTGAATAACACTAATCGCGCGTTTCTTGTTTGGCTGCTGTGATTGGACCAGACATCTTGCGATATATCTTGGCTATTGATATGTCCTGTCCAATAAAATGAGCTTGAATATGTGTTGGTTATTGCGTAGTATAGATATTGCTTGCTAGAATGCGGTTTCTTGGACTCGGAAGGAATTTATATCTGCGCTTAAAATGAGTACCTTTTTTGGTTGCCTCATTCATAAAAAGTCACTTTAAATACATTGAAATTTTTTACAATGAATTTCACTACGTTATCAAAATTTAACTTATTGCTTATTCGAGTGGATTTTATTAGGAAATTAAATTTATGAACGGGGAAATGGACATGTCTATCAGTTATTCAGCAAGGAAGACTTTTTTTTTCAATGAGAAGTACATTAAATAATTTAAACAATGTTAGATAATAATTAAGGTACAAAAAAGTGAACAAAAATTACGTGGTTGCTATGATTAATTTCTGTAGTAAATCTTAAGCTTATCAAAATACGCGATATTTTCGAAATTTCGTAAATTCATATTTGTTAGTCATCCAATTTAATCCTTTGCTAAATTAAAATAAAAAACGATAATGATCATTGATAAAAGGAAAATTTTCTGAATGGAGTCATTTCTTTATGCCAAGTTTAAACAAAAGATATATGACGAAAGGATTGCGGTGTACATAATAAACGAAATTAGGCTTAGTCCCTCGAAACTCTATTTGAACTAAGTAAAACAAAGTTTCATATTTTTAACAAATAATTAAATTTTATGAAACGAAAATTGTATACATTTTTATGTGGACAATTTGGAATTTCATTTTATTAAATGTGCTTTTTAATCATAGATTTAATCATATCATAGAGGTGAAAATGAGACTTAAAAATTTTTAATAGAACAAAATGTGAAGAATAGAAGAAATACTATCTTTAAAGAAAAGCTTTATGAAAGTAATATTAATGCGAATAGTTATTAAACAATTAGTTTATTTTCTTTTAAATATTTTGTTTTTAAAATTATGAAAAATAAAAATTATGTTCTATGAGCAAATAGATATAAAATTTTAATTCATTGCATCCAACTAAGTTTTTTGTTTAAAATGATGATACTATATCATTTATCTTTCAAAACCAGCAAATGCTCTTATTCTCTCTCACCTCCCCCCTCCGACTTTAAATTAGTATCGTGATATATCAGCAATATCAATGTTAACTTGTTCATATATTGCGATATTAAATTTCTGATATCGTCCATCCCCAGTAAGGATGGTAAGGATATAACTGACAGTAATAACTGGTTTTGGCTAATAACTCTTTGATAGTACAAACTGCTTTTACAGATTTCGTTTTTATAATACTTTAAAGGCGAATTTTGTAATGAGGTTTCGTATTTACGTGCAATTGAAACAAACAATCAATAAAAGAAAAGTGCCCGGTTAAACTGATGGCATTGAGCTCACAGGCTATTCACACTAATTGTATATTATACTATTATTTCAAAGTATAATGCTTCTCAAAAAATAAAGAAATCGACAGTATTAGCCCCACATTTCCCCCTATATATACTTAACCAATGAACTCCCAAAATTAATCAGGGAAGCATCTTATCCCAATGAACTATATGCAAAATTTGAAGCAAATCGGATAATTCTGCAGGAAAAATCCATTTATCTAAATTAAAGAGGGGATTAGCCTCCCGTTCCCCCCTTTATACTTAACCAATGAACCCCCAAAACTAATCAGGGACGCCTTATCACAATGTACCAATATACAAAATTTGAAGTAAATCGGATATTTCTATCAAGTGTTAACGCGTTGCGTGCATACATACGTACATACAGAACCTGCGAGCACATTAGCTCTCAGGATTTGATACCTTGTGACCTAAAAATATTTCAAATTCACAAAATTGCATTTTTCTATACAATACCGTAACTCACAAAATAGCCTTGTCATGTAAAACATTGTACTGTGTGAACGTTTTACATAAATGAGTCGTAAAACTTTCTCCCTAAAATCAACCACATTTTCACTCAAAATACACTCTCCTATTAAAGTCTCCTAAGTTTTCGGTACCGTGTATAAGGCACTAATAGAAAATGATATGAAGAAAATAAATCAATAATGGAAATTTGATTTAGCGCGATGTCGATTGAAAAGGTAATTAAGCTAGATAGATTAAAATTTCCAGTGGTTCTTCTTAAGTAGTGGACATTGTGGCTTCTTAAGTGATTACAATTGTAATACACATATATGAAAAAAGTGTTTTGTAGTTCAGGGAGATTTTGTTTTTTAAAAATGATGTAATTCCTGATAAATTAAAGTTATTCATTTAATTTAAAGAGTTAAACTCAATAAATATGAGATTGTAATTTGAAGAAAATTACAATTTAGGGGTAAAAGCAGTTGGTCTTCAGGAAGCAGCACAATTAAAGGGCATATTTGAATATTAAGGATGCCTTGTAATTATTAAAGTATTAAAAAATCACTTTTAATTGATTATTTTTCATGTTAAAATCGGGTAATGTGTGTAAAAAGAAGACATTGCAATAAAGCCATGGTCTCTATATACACTCCAGCCATTCCTGCACATTATATGATAATTACTAATATATAAATTTACATAACTTTATCTTACATTGAATGTTATAGTTAGTGTTTGGTTATGAATAAGACAGAACTGGTCTCTGTTGCCCTTTCTGAAGTTTATTAAAGTAAATATGCTAATGTGTTAGATCAGATATTAATTTCAATTAACAACTTGAAATAAATCCAATTTTTAGATATATTTTTGGGCATCAGAATTTTCAGTGATGTGTAGTTATTTATATGATTTAAATATGTTTAAATGTGTAAAATATAATGTATGGTACTGTTAATAGTGACACTTTTATATGCCAAATTATAAATTAATGATAAACAATAAGATCACTTATAAATATACCTACAATTAACAATTTTTTCTTAAAACATTTCTACTTATAATTGCAGTTTATACAATTCCTAACATCTTTGTAAACTTAAATTATTTTACTGTACAAAGAATATTTAAAAATTTCTTTAAATATTTGCATGTGATCGTGCAAGTTGTTGGGTTAAAACTGCTTCGGTAATATTCACAGCCATGAAAAAATCCTTCACTCCCTAAATCCTGTTGCAAAACATAGTATCAACAGGGCTGACACTGCCGACAATTTGTGTACTGTATTTTCACCACGATTTTTTGTAAAAAATAATGTGGTAATATATTTATATTGCACATGTTGTCAAAATGATGTAAGGTTTTTATTACTATTATTTTTTTTTGAGAAAGTGCCGCGAGATAGAATTAAAAAATAGTCGTTAGTGGAAGCCATGTATCAACAATAAACCAAGATTTATACATCGAAATAATAAATTCAAGTATTAAATTATTTACTTAAGTCTATACTTGAAAAACGACTGCATATTAAAATTTCAAATAAAATTTAAATTACAATAGCAATATTCAGTTTGGACAAACTAATTTTGTTCTGCTTTATTTGTGCTTAGGTATCAATATTCAAATCATTTACAATATTTATTTATAAATTAAAATACCAAATTTATTTTATCCTCCAAAGTTATTTTATCTATTCATTCATTTATATAGATAATTATATTAAAGATAATATTATGACGCTGATTTTTTTAATGAAAATTCGCTACTTAAAAGACATGAAATTTCAGTCATATTTTCCAGTCAAATTGATATATACATTCTATTACTTTTATGATATAAAATTTTAATTGTGATAATTATATTAAAAAAATAAAGACTACAACTTCATAAAACACCAATATATTCTATTAATAAATATCGTCTGTATGTTGTATTGTATAAAAATTAAAAACGCATTAAAAAATAACAGAAAAGTAAAAGCGTTATTTATTTAAAGACTTTTCAAAAATAGCTATATATTAATGAAAAATTAATGTGTATTAAAGAAATATCTAATTGATAAACCGCATAAAATTAAAAAAAAAATTCTAAAAAAATGAATGAAATGTTTTTTGTAAAAAAAAAAAAAAAAAAAAAAAAAAAAAAAAAAAAAAAATATTCTTTTCCAGTTTATCATAAAAATACTATGAAATAGCAAATTAACATTATCACCAGAGAATTGAGGCGCTTAAGCAATACTTTATATAAACGGTTTACTGTGTCCTAAAAGTATAAATAAAAGAAATTGGCTGGAGATTTGTTTTTTCTGACAAAATATGTTTCTATGTCATAAATAATAGCTTTATAATTTCCAATTCATTTATTTATTTAAGTAGTTGTAAAAAATGTATATAAAATATTCTTTTGTTATAATAACATTACAACTGTTAAATGTTAACCCGCTTGTTCTATTTTTTATTCCGTTTGTTTCTCTACTAAATAATATCAATCTTCTAAAAATATAAAACTTTTGACAGAAAATTGCCTAATTGTTTTCGATAAGGCTTTAAAAAGTCGTTCTAGGGAGCATTTGAACACAGAACGCAAAAATTAAATTTCTTACGGCAGAACACTTGTATGAAAACACCTTATTATTTTAATAAATGAAATAATGGTAAAATATATACACAATGCTAAAATTGACGTATCACTTTAAAATTTATATAACTACATTAAAAACACATATCTACAAGTTTCGAGCTATATACGACGATCAGGATAAATGTCAATTACAAGATATTTCTGAATGTACTGCTGTTGTGAATTCCAATATCCGACGAATGGACCAATAAGAAACACCAATAATAAATGTTTGACTATTATCACATACTTCAGATGTAGGTCAAAACTTGTAGATATATGTTTTTAATGTAGTTTTTATATCTGTTAAATTGATACATTAATTTACCAATGTATATATATTTTACCATTTTTCATTTATTAAAGTTTTATGTGATGTAAACGCACAGGGCTTTTTGATATCTTATTATATTTTTAATAAGTCGTCTTCTAATTGGTTGTAATATTAAGAACGAGAAACAATTAGAATACTCTCGCAATAATTTTAACACATTTAATACATGCACAAAGAAATTCATTAATATATCTCATAAAATTTAGATACTGGATTAATCTTTAATACCTCAAAATACTTATATTTAATATCCTCTAAATAATGTTAACATATCTCTAATGACTTGTTTTCGTATTTTATACAACCCATGGGCATTGCTCTTAAATGTTTCTTCATTTAACAAAAACATTTTTTTCTGTTCATTTGTATATTACTAAATATTTTATAGAAAATATAGTATTTATATGCATCGTTCATTAATTCTATAAATACGAATTCTGCGCATAATTTTGAGAATTTACACTCATTCTCTCTTTTATACTCATCTACGTTTAGAAACCGCCATTCGCGAAAGAGACGAGATATCTTAAGTTGGTAGAATGATTTCGCTGCCACCACCGGTATGAAACCAGACCGGACACACAGTTAATTGAGATCTTTGGTTGAATAATCAATTATTATTTTATTGATTAAATTTGTATAATAGGAATATATATATTTACAGGAACAGATGTACTCGAATATTCTGGATAATGTATAGTCTACAGTACTATCAGCCAGAAAGTACTGTTCTCGCTCATCTAATGAAATGTCACTAACATGTTCTCTATGCGATTGGTCAACACGATATTATTAAAACGATCAACTTTATCGTACACACTCCTGGCTATACTCTATGACAACCAATTTTTATAGCCATCCACTCACTCACTCAACCTATACTCGGCTCTATGTAGCACGAACTCTGGCGCTCGTTACCGTACTGCTTGAATGGTTACCGAACTCTTAAATGTTTCTTCATTTAATAAAAATATTTTCTCTGTTCAACTGTATATTGGTAAATAATTTATAGAAAAAATAGTATTTATATGCATAGTTCAGTAATTCTATAAATACGAATATTGCGCATAATTTTGAGAAATAATGTATGTTTATTTTCTTTCTACCCTCCTTCACGTTTTGAAACCGTCATTCGCGAAAGAGACTAGATATGACAATTTGATGGAATGATTTTACTGCCACCACCGGTATGACACCGTAATACCGTAAACGCAGTTAATTGAGATCTTCGGTTGAATAATCAATTATTATTTTATTGATTAAATTTGTATAATAGAAATATATATATATTTACAGGAACAGAAGTACTCGAATACTCTGATTAACGGACAGCCTACTTTTCTGTAAGTACCGTTCTCGTTCATCTTATGAAATATCGCTGACACCCTCTATACGCGATTGATCAACACGATATTATTAAAACGATCGCACGCCACACTTCATGCGATTGTACTGCTCTATCGTACGCACTCCTGCCTGTACTATATGACAATTAATTCTTTTCGCCCTCAACTCACTCACTTAGCCTATATTCGGCTCTCAGTAGAACACTGATAACCCCTGCGCTCGTTATCGAACTGTTTGAACTCTCCCTCGAAGTTACTACCCTTCCTTGTCTAGTTCACCCCCTGGCTGCACTCCCCCACACTACGGGGTCTGTTTTTTACTTTCAAGGGCCACCACGTGCATATCTCTTTCCAAACCGCTCCTACTCCTCTAGACTTATTCCTGCATTCTCTGCTTGCCAGGAATTCTATTGTGAAATTGTCCGGATTCCAAGGCGTAATAATCCCTTCCGAATGTCACTGGGAACGCCCACAAAACATACATAAATCAAATACATACATAAAATTAAAAAGAATACATAAATAAATACAATAATACATGATAATAATTAAATACAGTTTAATAACTAGTAATCTGTACAAGGCATGGGTCCTATTAACGTCAAAAACCTGACAATGTAATATATAATAAATACACATATAATGCCTGTGGGTGGAGTCCCATAGACGCGAATTTCCATCAGTCAAAACGCATTTGCTAACTAATGTTAAACTAACTGAATAGTTAGATTAATTTTAACACAATTATTCAAATTGGTAAGGAAATTGCATGAGTGATGAATTAGGGTGAATTATATCCACCAGATTCGACCAGGATGGCTCATTTGGTAAAGCACTGGCACCTTCAGCCAAGAGATCCCAGGTTCGAATCCTGTCCCGGATATTTTTTATCCAGTTGGAAAATTCCAACTCATATAAATAAATAGTTGTTAAACAAAAATGTAATGCTTCATTATGTATTGTATAGTATAAAAAGCTCTAAAGTAATTACCTCTTCTAATCTTCTAATCTCATAATCTCTTTAAATATTATAATCTAAAGTACTCAAAATTTTAAATATTAACTTTTTTTTTGAAGTAATTCGAAACATAAGAATAAACCATAAAAAATATTCTTATATCTATATTTTTAAAATAAAATACACATAATTCAAAAACATTGTTATTCTGTAAAAAAAAAAATAATAATAATAATAAAATAAAATAAATAAAAATAACAATGTCTTTCATAAAATATTACGGACTTTCTTTTTTTTTTCCTCTGTAAATTTTCTCTCTTGAAAAATTAGGAACAGTGAAAACATAAATTAACATTCTCACAGGGGGATCCGCGCATATTTAGCACTTTAGCTGTCATTTATCTAAGCAGCTCCCCACCGTATTAAATGTATCAGAGATAGCGATTACTTGTCAAACTGAAGAGAATTTTAATTACTCCCTACTGCGAAAATAGCCTGGAAATTAATTATGTTCCTTATAAGCATACGCTCACTTAGAAAGGTGAAAGTTGTCACATTACCGCTCTTAAAATATAATAATATATATATGGCAAACTTTGTCATTGAAATTCAGATACTCATACGTAGAAGATACATCTTATAAAAATATATTTAAAAATATTTGCTATTATTTCAACTTTAACATTTTCTTTTATACTACATGTTCTGTATAAACAATTATACAAAATTTAAAAATACTTGCGAAAATAGCCTAAAAATTTGTTATGTTCCTTATGTACATATGCTCAATTAGAAAGGTGAAAGATGTCACATTACGCTTTTAAAATTTAATAATATATCTATGGCAAACTTTGTTATTGATATTTCGATACGCATACGTAGAAAATTCATCTTATAAAAATAGATTTAAAAATATTTATTATTAGTTTAGTTTTAACATTTTATTTCTTATCATATGTTCTGTATAAACAATTATACAAAATTTAAAAATACTTCCGAAAATATCCTGAAAATTTGTTATGTTCCCTTATGTACATATGCTCACATAGAAAGGTAAAAGGTGTCACATTACCGCTCTTAAAATTTAATAATATATCAATGGCGAACTTTGTCATTGAAATACAGATACTCATACGTAGAAGATACATCTTATAAAAATGTTTATTATTATGAAAAAATATTTATTATTATTCGTTTTTTACATCATATTTTCTATATAAACAATTATACAAAATTTTAAAATACTTTCTCCTATTTCCCTTAGCTATTAATTTGTTTATTGCTACATTAGGGAGTGTGGTGGTTTGTTTTGCTATTGATAATTGTTTTGTTATGGGATTTCTTGCTTGGTATTATAAAAGGGAATCAAAAGAATTTAAAAATGTGTTTAAACATTTATAAAAATAAATTTTATTTTGGGGTGTCTGTGTCTCGTTTTGCATTGCTGTGTCAATTTGCCATCGCAATTTAGATCATTTTATGTTATTTTAGCATTTTATATCAGAATGTATATGTAATATGTTTTTTTATGCATTTCCAGAAACAAAAAGTATGGACCAGTCTCTGGTGGGGTTTATTTGGAAGTATATACGTGATTTGCTCATGGACAAGTTAGCTTTTAGAGTCTCATGTTCCAGTTTCCAGAATTGTTTTTTTCATATCTAGAAACAATACCTAAAAACTAGAATACATGTTTCCAATCGCGTACAGTTACCCAAATTCATATATACATGTATAGACAAATAATTATCTTAGTATATGCATGCATGTGTCCAGATATTATTTACAAAACAAAAGAAAACATTCCAGTTTTAGTAAAATAATAATTTAAACATTCAAAAATATCAAAAGTTATTTGGAAGAAGGAAGAAATCTTTAAAACCTGGCTTAAAAAATGCTAAAAACGGTCAAAGGCTTTGGCTGAAATGATAAAAAAAAGCTTAAAAATAAATTAGTAAATTCAGGAAATATACATTAACAATCATCACTAATATAAGTACTGTTAATTATATTTATTTTATTAAAATATGCTTGAGTTGCACTTCAATTTCAATTTACATATCATTCCTATAGTTATAGTTGAACACAAGAAAGACAGCGCATGGATACTGCTGAACAAAAAATCCTACTCTTATATTTTTATACACATTCTCGTTGATACCGTAAAAAAAAAGACATTTGTTATTAAATAACCCTACGCAAAAAGCTGATAGAAGAATATTTTTTGAAATGTTTTTAATATAAATAAGAATATATTCATAAAAACATATTAACTTATTAAATAATTCACGAAACAAGAACCTTTATATGCACTTGTATAAATAAATATGATGATAAAAACATAATATTTACGTTTCGAACTGCTTATGCAGTCGTCCTCAGGATTAAATATGATGTTGAAGTGATCCAAAAGTCTAGAAACGAAAGCATCTTGTATGAGCGGCAATTTGTTGAATCTTGACCAATCACAAAATTGAAAACTGCAGCAGCGCCATCCAGTGAGTAGACCAGAAAAATTAAAAAGAAAAACGTTGGATTGAAGATCATCAAGTGGTACGATCTATGATTGGGGAAACGGATTACGTTCAAATAAGTTCACGGAGAAAGAGGAAAAATTAAAATATTTCAAAAATACAAAAATTAAGACCTTTTAAGAAAATATATGCCAGATTTTTAAAATCTTCTAAAATAAATTATGGTTGCAGACATTATGCTCACGTGCAATGATTTCGACTGATTCTCTGAAAAAGTTTGAAAAGGTAATTGCTAGGAACTATGATTTTCAACTTTTCAAAATTAACACAGCACCCTTTATTATTAGCCTTCTAACCGTGTCTGGGGTTCGTTCGGAAAGAGTTTTGTTTCAAACAGGATGAGCTCCCTGGCGGTGGAAGGTGGAACTGAAAGATGTTTTACTCATTCGAGGTCCGTTTGGAAAAACAGACCAGCGAAGCGGGCGTAGCCTGCCAGTTTATAGTTATTTTACGGGCCGCACAAAATAATAGAAATATATGAAACGAAGGTATGTTAAATTCGTGGTTTGTTGAACGCTGACGGTAATGTATTTTTATATGTTGTTATAGTCACCTGCAGCATGCTTAATGTATGTGTACAGCATGACAGACAGGCAGCAGATGGCAGACTGAATACAGGAAACAGAAAGACAGCAGGGAGATATGTCAGTCAGATAGCAGGCAAACATACAGCAGATAAAAATACACCATACAGACAGCCGACAGAAAGTAGACAGACTTCAGACAAATCGAAGACAAACACCACACAAATATCCGACAATGTGTATACAGACAGCAGACAGACATTTAGCAAGAAGCAGACATATATGCAGCAAATAGCAGACAGCAAGCAGACATTTAGAAGGAAGCAGAGAGTAGACAGACGGCAGGCAAATCGAAGACAAACACCACACAAATATCCGACAATGTGTATACAGACAGCAGACAAACATTTAGCAAGAAGCAGACATATATGCAGCAGATAGCAGACAGCAGACAGACATTTAGCAGGAAGCAGACATATATACAGTAGATAGCAGACACGCAGCATACAGACAGCCGACAGTTTGTAGTCATACAGCAAATACCATTACACAGACAGCAGATAGTAGACAGACTGACAACAGACAACCGAAAAACAAACAGCAGACAGATATACAACAGACAACAACAGAATATATAGACATACACCATACAGACAGACAATAGACAGGCATATAGCAAATAACATACAGAAATACATATAGCAGATAACATATATATAGACAGTCAATAGAGAGCAGACAGATGATATACATACAGAAGATAGCAGACAGACAAACAACATTCATACAACAGACAGAGTGTAAAGAGACAGCTGATATGCCGCAGACAGTTAGTAGGCAGACATGAAACAGACATATAACAGAGAGAGCTGGCAGACAGACAGTGCGCATAGTGTAGACAGGCAAGCAGCAGACAGACATACAGCAGACAGACAAACACCAGACACTCAGACGACAGTTTGTAGTCATACAGCAGATAGCATACAGACAGACTGCAGATAGTACACAGACCGACAACAGACAACCGAAAAACAAACAACAGGTATATATGTACAACAGACAACAATAGAGTATATATACATACACCATACAGACATCCGACATAGTGTATACAGACAGACAATATACAGACATATAGCAAATAACATACAGACATACATATAGGAAATAACATACATACATACATATAGCAGATAACACATATATAGGCAGTCAACATAGAGCAGATAAACAAACAACATTCATATAACCGACAGAGTGTAAAGAGAGAGATGACATGCAGCAGACAGTTAACATGCAGACATGAAACAGACATATAACAGAGAGAGCTGGCAGACATACAGTGCGCATACTGTAGACAGGCAAGCAGCAGACAGACAAACACCAGACACTCAGACAGAAAAGAGAGCAGGCAACAGATAGCAAACAGACAACAGACATATATACAACAAGTAGAGAGGAGACGACAGACAGCAGATACCACACAGACAGACAAAAGCTTACAAATAGCCAACAGGGTCTAATCAGCCAACAAATAGCAGACAGGCAAGAAGAAGTGAGCAGGTAAACAGGAAACAAAAGACAGCATAGAGAGCAGGCACACAGACAGCAACCAGACAGCAGACAGTAAGACAGCAGCTAGTTAGCAGGCATACCGCAAACAAACAGTCATTAGACAAACAGACAGAGAGTTTAGATAGTCAGACACCCGAGAGATTGTAAGTCAGAGAGTCAGCAGACAATTAATTGAAATTTAAACTAGTTTACTCTACCTGATTACATATTCTGGTTTGTGATTTTATTTTAATACTAGCTAACGCGCCCGACGTTGCCCAGCCCGAGATATTAATTCTATACGAATATGACTGAAATCTGTAAGACTGTCGAAATCAAGTCGAATGAGGCAAACCCCGTCGTAATCGTTCTCATAAAACCCCAGATCGAAAGCTTTCTATACGAATATGACTGAAATCTGTAAGACTGTCGAAATCCAGTCGAATGAGGCAAACCCCGTCGTAATCGTTCTCATAAAACCCCAGATCGGAAAGCGCATCCTGGTGGTCGAAAGTGCAACTGAAATATTTAAGGCTATAGATATCAAGTCGAATGAGCCAAACCCCGTCGTAATCGGGAACATAGAACCAGAGATACTCCTGCCACCAGAGAGAGTTCCACCTTCCACCGCCAGGGGGCACAGTCTGTTTTGGAAGAGGCCTTTTCAGAACACTCGACCCAACCAAATTTCCTAGTAGAATTGAAATTTAACCACAGGTAAACAGTGCCAAAATAGCGAAAATCGCGAAAGCGTGTTACGTAAACGACCGGTTTCGAAAGGTTTAATGTAGATATTTTTTAAAACCCAACAGTGCGTTTTGAAGAAAATGAACGTATCTATGATCTGGAGTTTACTGTTTGTCCGTACTCGCATTTGCCGAGTCGATGCCGATTTTTAAATCTGGACCAAAAAACGAAAATCGCGTGAAAAAGTTTTGGAAAAGATTTTTTTTTGGAGGGTTAAAATTAAAAAAATTCAAAACGGATACCAGATTTTAAAAAACAAAGGGATGTAGATTAGTCGAGGTATTTTTAGTTTTTCGTATCTTGTTTATAAACGCCAATTCGGATTTTTACAGATAGGGGAAATAGTTAAAAAAGCGAAATTGACTTACGGTAAAAAACGTTTTCGAAAAGGTTAACGTGATTTTATTTTTAAACTAAAGGTTTCTGCCTAAATCCGACAGAACGTAGATGTCTTTAGGTGTGCTTTATTTTTGTTTGGTTATTTTAGAAAGCCGATGCCAGATTTTATATATCATAGAAAATCGGGATTCGCAAAAGAGAGTCCTGCGCACGAATTTGTTTTGAAGGGTTAATATTCGTATTTGTCAAAAACAAATACAGATGTCGAAAAAAAAATAAATGTAGATATTGTCTGGTATTTTTAGTTTTTTGTACCTTTCTCTGAATCGCCGATGAGAATTTTTAAAAATTGCCAAAATCGCAAAAATCGCAAAACGGTATACAGAAAATATACTTTTTAGAAGGGTTAATTTTTGTATTTTTTAAAACCAAAGAGGGCTTTGGAAAGGGCAAAGTAAATTCTTTAATTTGGTGACCTTTGTTTTTCCGTATTTTTTGTATTCCGGTGGATGCAAGGTTCGGAAAACGGGAGAAAATAAAAAACATGAATTCGATGCTTTTTGATTATTTTTTTGAAGGGGTTAAATGTAATTTTTTTTCAAACCAATCAGATCATTTGAGACGTAAAAGTATTTTCTTTCAGAATATGTAGACGGTTTTTCCGTATTTCTAACCGTTTGCCCATGGCGAATTTAGAAAAACTTAAAACAAAAACGGGATGTGTTGTTTCTTCTAATCCGGAAGATACGGATATTGGTTTCTGCACATGCGCCAGCTAGCTTTTGAATAATGACGTTTTTATTTGTGATCTTTGATCAGTTTTTAATTAATAACTTCTTTAATTTTCAAAATATTAAAATTCTGACGTAATGGTGCACCAGGAGAGGGTTTGGACTACCTATATCTAAATTTGCAGCCTTGTAGGTGGGCTAGATTTTCCTAGCCATCGCCAACAGACACAGACACACAGAGCGAAACTTTATTTTATTAGTATAGATACTAGCTGGCTTCGCCCGCTAGCGGGCCCCTAATTTACATCGGTGCCTCGAGTATTTTGTATTCTCCGGCTCTTACCCCCTCGAACCGAACGAACCTCCGACACGGGTTCCCGCTGCCTTCGGCACCGTATACCGGTCATGCTACGCACGCACCGGATAATCCCTTAAATTGCACATCGAATAGTATAAGGCTCTAACTGAACGAACTCGGGTCTCCGCTGCCTGCGGCACCGTATAGCAGTCGTGCTGCGCACGCGCTGCAGTACACGTTAGTTCCACCAGGTGGCGCAATCTGTTTATACGATCATAACTGAAATCTTTAAGGCTTTTGATGTCGAGTCGAATGAGCCATACCCCGTCGTTTTCATGCCCGTAGAACCGGAAATAAGAAAGCGCCCCCTGGTGGTGAAACTCTGAGCAAAAATCGATAAGCTCTATTTTATATTTAGACTTTTATATTTAGATTTCTAATAATTTTCGTAATTGTTTCCGTGTACTGTACGTAAACATGTATAAATAAGGAATGCGTGATATCACATATACTGAAATCATAGACTGGAAATAACGTAGAGGATTTATAAAATTGTAATTATTGTATACAAATATATTACCGTTAAAGAAAAAAGTCAAAAATTGTAATTTTGTATTTCTGTGAACTACTACTGGAACTATTGTTATTGTAATAGAATCATTGTGTAATTTGTTCGTTATATAAGAATAAATTTTAGTAATTCTATATTTCAGCACGTATCATGAAACAGTATTTCTACAATAAATATTCTAGCAGGCTTCGAAAACGCATAGCCTCATGCTATTTAATCACAAAATTTTCGCAATGAGTTGCATGAAGTTCCAATCGAGTCTAAATTGAGTCAACTTTCCGAATATGAATGATTTTGAAATCGGCTTTGACGAGTAGACAAAGTATTGTCTGCGTATTAAAAAATATGCAAACTTTGTTTTTTCGACAAATCGAAGTTGAATGTGAACCGCTGTGACACAAAATTTACACAGTACGTGGATTATCCTGACTTTGGTTAACATATAACTATTTTTATTTAGAATTTTGTTATACAGTGGAAAATACGCTTATATTTATGCAGATGAACATTTCTCAGCCACACTGTAGTTTTGTTTTCAGCGTATATGTATACTTACATATATATATACTAGGGAGCTCTGCCCCCTACGAGCTACGCTCGACAACCCCCGTTCTGAAACAGCATGATTTAAAAACACCCTGATTTGATCATCTCTAAAACGATTACGGAAGATTGTATTATAATTAAACAACCAGTGGCGATCTGCTGTAACAGGGTTTCCATTCATTTTCCTTTGACTGAGGGATATTAAGGTCGAATCAACTGCTGTTGAAACAGATTACAACTATAGCTGTCACCAAAATATATGATTTAACGCCAAACGTGCATAATCGTGGCGTCGCGTCACATTCAGTTGACATCAGAAGCGTTACACGTGTTAGTTTTTTCATCGCGGAATTTTTAATTCAACGCTTATTTGTCTTTTGATACTTCTCCATTACCCCGTCAATTAATTTTCATTAAAAAAAAAACAAAAAAAAAAAACTATTGCTAAACTGTAACACCAAATAAACAAATAGAAGAATTTTGACATTGGAAAGAAAATATTATTATTTACGCTGTTTTAAAATTTGCAATGATAGGTAAAAGATAGGTAATGATTAGTAAATGATAAGTAAGTAAATGATAGGTAAAAGATTCTTTATAAAACCACCAATTTTTAAATTTTTATTTCCAATAGTTTTCTGGCTATTAGTCCAGAAAGACTTCAAGGCACAAAATCTTTACTGACAGCGGCTGCTGCTGCGGTGGTTGCTTTTTTTAAATATAGAGAGATAACACATGGGCTGAAAAGTTCCCGGTCTGGCACACAGATGACGTTGCAATCGCCGAACCGATGTATTTTTTAGTAAATACTAACCTTTAAAAGGTAGCAGAATAAATGTTATGTTGAACGACTTTGTTGATAAACAAAAAAAAAATGGATAAACAAGAATTTCAGAAATTGTTACTTGATGGAAAAAAAACACCGTTCAAACAAAAGATTGGCTTGATAAGCGTTATCACGACACTGCACCAAGTAAATCAACCATTATTGACTGGTTTGCTGAATTTAAACGTGGTCGCACGGACACCAGTGATACACCACGCAAAAGAGGTGAATACTCCGGAAAACATAAAAAAAAGTCCACGAAATCGTTTTGGGGAATCGCAAAGTGAAGTTACAGGCGATAGCTCAGACTCTGAAGATATCCAAGGAACGTGTAGGTTTTATTTTGAATGAACATTTGTCTATGAAAAAGCTGTTGTCAAAGTGGGTGCCACGCATGTTGACTTGTACCAAAAACAACGAGTCGATGATTATGAGCACTGTTTGGAGCTTTTTTGTTAAAAAATTATGTTATTTATTATTAAATTATTATTTTTATTTATTTATTAAATTATTATTATTATTATTTAATTATTATTATTATTATTAAATTATTATTAATATTATTATTATTATTATTAAATTATTATCATTTATTATTAAAGTTATAAAGTTATAAAGTTACGTATGTTAAAAAGATAGTATTTTCTTTATTTCTTTATTAGACCGGGAACTTATCAGCCCATGTGTTATATATAGTACGTATATATATATTTGATAGCTAAAATGTCACTGGTTCGGTATATTTTACTGCTATATTTTTCTCTTTGTATTACAATTCTTTATTAAATATGTTTTTGTATTTAACAATGTTCTCTATTCATTGATTGCTGCACATATTATTTAAAATTTGTACATTTTTATTCAATTTTCTTTACATGTGACGGTGTAATTGATTGGGCAATTTGAGTTAATAAATTTTGCTCATGCCTATTTATTCAAACAGAAATCAATTACATTTTACATTTATTAGTGGAATATTACCCTTGATAAAGTGTTCTACTATATAAGTTTCCAATTCCTTCTTGTAACAAGTTTCACGTTCTGCACATTGGATTTTTTCTTCACATATCTTTAAGTGTTTTTCCCAATTATTTTAATTTTGAGAATCTTACATTTGTGGATATATATATGTACTGAATTATAATTATCGGTTTATCTATTGTAGATTACCTGTGTGGTTTAATGGTTATTCTTAACAAAATTTTATTACATATATATGTATATTAGGAGCTTAATATTGTCGATTTTAGGCATAATGCTGACAAAATTTGATGAAATAACATATACTTACTATGAATATTCTTATGAAGCTCTTCTGACGATTCCATAAGATATTCATAGTTTTCAATTTTTGATTTTTCGTTTTATTAAGTTTAAGACTTGCAGTATACTTTCCATTGCTTTTTATAATATCTCATCCTTTGTATTTCACATGTGTCGAAGTCTCGAAAAGTCTGAAAACAGTCAAATAACTCAAGAAATATACATCGGATTGAAAAACGGCAAAATGCATGTTCAATATTTTTGAAAAATCTATTTAGGGATATGAAAGTTGTCCCCCCCAACTTTGCGCCCCCGGAGTGGAAAGGGGGGCAACTTTGAAATCTTAAAGGATGACCCCCATTTTTTATTGTAGATTCGGTTTTACGGGAAAAAAATCGTAACTTTTGTATTGAACACTTTCTTCGAAACATTGTAGATGGATCTGTAATCGAGTGCAATGCTGTGAGAATCGTTACCATTGCAATGTCTGAAAACGCTCGAATATATATATCGTATATATATCATATATATATCATATAAATATCGTAAAATATATATATCATATATATATCGTATAATATATATATCATATATATATCGTATTGAAAAACAGAAAAATGCATGTTCAATAGTTTGGAAAAATCTATTTAGGGATATCAAAGTTTGCCATTTTTCTAAAATATTAAACACGTATTTTTCCGTCTTTCAATCTGATGAAACTGATTGACTGACTGAACCCCCTCCCCCCCAAATTTCATATCCCTAAATAGATTTTTCAAAAATATTGAACATGCATTTTACCGTTTTTCAATCCGATGTATATTTCTCGAGTTATTTGACCGTTTCCAGACTTTTGGGACACCCTGTATATATATATATATGAGAGAGAGAGGGAAATAAATATTAATGTAATTGTAAGAAAGGAACGGTTAATGTGAAATTAATATTTGCTATCCACTTTCTTTACTGTATATTTTCCCCTCGAATAAATGCCATTGAAAATGAATTGTAAAATCATATTCAAACTCGTTAAAATAAACAAAAAATATAAAATAAAACGATACCACTTAGCATTACTTGAAATACTAAAAAGAATTATTAGACTTACCAGAAGTAAAGGAATTTAAAATTTAAATAATTTCTTTTCCTCGTCTGTTACATTTATGAAAAGCATTATACATTTTTCAAACCCATTTATTTTACAATCAGATACTTTTAATATATAAAGCGCATTCTTTGTTTTTTTTTTATATAAATCAATCATCGTGAAAACGTTTATCCCGAAATTGAAAATAGAAACCTGGCATGTGTCAGACTACATCAGAATTCCTTAACTTTAAAAGAAGGATCTCCTAAAATCTGCATTTTAGAAGCAGTATTTTGAAAAACTAATAAATGAAAAATTTTTTATAAATAATGACTAAGACAAAATCTACTTTCATTCAATGTAGAATATAAAAGACTTTTTTATGCAACGTAGATTCTTTTAAAACTCTCGATTATTTTAAAGCGTATACAGCTTATCCAATTACTAAATAATATACTTTAAGAAAGTCACTCTCAGTTTTTAGTTTGTTTATATTTAAAATCTTTAAATATAAAATGGAAATATTACTTTTAACATTATATTATGCAATGACATACCAAGGAATAGGTTTTTTTTTTCAATATTTTAATAAATTTTTATTTTACGTAAAAAGTGTCAAGAGTAATTTCTACTACAATTTACATCCATTTTGAAATCGCAGTTTTTAAGCCATTACTTACTTCTGATTAAAAATAAAACAAAAATTAAAAAATAATCAGTATTATGACATATGAGGTGGTTTGAATGATAATGGTGTAAGTCAATATTTAGTAATTTGAGAAATAAAGGGTTTTGCGAAACTTGTCGTATTGCACTTGCATTAAGAGCCTGCACTAGTCACACGAAGAAACGCTCAAGCTAATGTTAAGTCTATGGGAAGGTTCTTGCGCAATTTCTCGCTCGCATTTTAATATTTTTAAATATTTTCTTTTTGCATAGGATAGCTGAGGTCGATCTCTAACGTTGTTAGTTTTTACTTTTTCGATTTTGCTTCCAGCTTTTTTTATATAAGGGTACTTTCACTTTCAGAACCGGTTCCAACCGGTTCCAAAATTGAAAATGCCCGCTTATAAAAAAACAGCAACAAAAATCTAAAAATTAAAAACTAACAACGTTGGAGATCGACCTCAGCTATCCTATGCAAAAAGAAAATATTTAAAAATATTAAAATGCGGGCGAGAAATCGCGCAAGAACCTTCCCATAGACTTAACATTAGCTTGAGCGTTTCTTCGCGTGACTAGTATAGGCTCTTATGTGCTCCAACCCTCTAGCAACTCCCTAAGTGAACTATGACTTATTTGACAGTCACACTGAACAGAAAGTAATATACGTTCAATAAAAATATGGTTATCTAGATATTTCAAATTTTTGACTTACTCGACTGTCATTCTAACGCCCTCGTATAAACAAACGCAGCAAAGGCGATTTTAACAGGTATTTACACGCAACTAAACGGTATTCTGTGGCACCATAAACGGAGAAACACATTTTCATTGCCAGAAATCTCTGAACATTTATAAAATTCAAAGCATCACAACTCGGTAACTTTTGATCATAAATTATTGATATGTTTACTGTTTTTCTTCTTACAGCATTGATGCTGCTTTTCTAAATATAACTTATATGGCCCAGAGGACATACAAAAATATTTATTTCATAACCTTTTACAAATTTTGTATATAAATCTATATTTTCACATGATTAGGAACAGCATTTGAAACATATTTTAATTGAAATTTCCCCCTATAAGTAATGGTTTTTAAATTAAATATTGTTCAACGGTGATAAAGAACACCCTGCATACGGTTAACGCATACTGTAAAAATTTATGACACATTTACTTGAGTTTTCATTTTTATTTTTATTTATTTCCAAAATTAAGTTGTACAAACAATACACAATTGAATTACTTTATTGTGTTCTTTCGCGTGTTTTTGTCTAAATTCCTAAGACAAAAGTGTTGAAATAGGTGGATAGAACTTTGTGCCGTTATATTAAAATAAACGATCAACAATGATATGCATTCTATCTTATTCGCGTGCGAAGACACAAGCATACCTACATGGCTTAAACTTTTGGATCAGTTTTTAATCTTTTAAATTTGGCACTTTATTTGGAGCTTTAGGCGCCCCGAAATAGCTGTTTGCCATTTTATATAATTTTATTTGTGCGTTGATCATTTATAACATTTAAATTTTAATTGCTTAATAGGCGTATAGCCAACATAGTGAAAAAGTACCCAAGCCGGGACTCGAACCCGGGTCATCAGTGTAACACACTGACATTCTACCAACTGAACCACTTGGGAACGATACTCAGCCTCGAACTTTCTCACTATAACATGTTGGCAAGGCTACAAACGCAGCACAAGATGGAATATTTCTCCGTGAGCCACCAACCCTGGGGCAAACACGAAATCAAAGAAAATCGAGCATCGATAATTGAATAAATTCATATTTAATACTTTGGAAATTGGTTCAGTTGGTAGAACGTCAGTGCGTTACACTGATGACCCGGGTTCGAGACCGGGCTTGGGAACTTTTTCACTACGTTGGCTATACGCCTATTAAGCAATTACAATCTGAATATCGTGAATGCAAGGCGTGCGAAATTTTCTATGGAATAATTTCCAAATTATTAAATATGAAGTTAATCATTTATTTTAACAAAAGTGTTGGTTTGATGAAATTCTGGATTTTAGAGGCATTTAAATGCTTAGATAAGTTTCGAGAATGATTCGAATATTTTTTTGGTTCAAATGCCTGTCTGTCTCTTCTTTATACAAAATTTGTGGGTGATATAACTCAAAACCTAGAGCACAGAATTCCGATAATTTCCAAAACTACAGATTTAGTTCAAGTAAGAAGTAAGTTTCATTCTCTTAACCTCTTCGCGACGAGCGTCCTTTACAGAATTTTTAATCTTTCACCACCGGTTTTACAAAATAGAAATTTTTGCCTAATTGAATCGCAGAAATGATTTCATTAAATAAGGCAAAACTTACAATAAAAAGTGACTGGTGGGAATAATCGAGGATTCTGAGCGCCTTATGCGTCACGTATACGTGTCGATCGTCCCCAAGGGGTTAACAGGTGACGCTGTTTGTATAATGTGCAAAATAAATATATGTCGTCAAACAAATTGCAACAAATATTGCAATGTAGGATTTTTTGTATGAAATAAAAATGTTAATTTTATTTTGGTATGCAATTCAATATTCGATCCTCTATCATTTAAGTTTAACAGGAAATAAATCAATTTTAACATGTTTGGTAGAACCCTTTTCTTCCCACAGTTGGACATTTTTCTTCCAAATGTACGTGTCTCCGTTTGTAGCGTTTTCTTACAAATGTATAGATATTTAACACACAAGTTTGATGAATTAGATTTATAATTGCGAACTTTTTAAAGTGAAAGCGGTGATATTTTTTAGCTCACAGGCTATCAAATCCTAAGAACTAATGTGCCCGCAGGTTCTGTATGTACATATATATGTGCGTATGTATGTACGTAACCGATAACTCTTGATAGAAAAATCCGTTTTGTTTCAAATTTTGTATATAGGTTCATTCTGATAAGGGGCTTCCCTTATTAGTTTTGAGGTTAATTGGTTAAATATAAAGGCGGGAACGGGGTGTAATCCCCCCCCCCCTTAATTTACACTATATTGCCAAAGGTGGCCGGTCACTTACGATTTTAGACGTTTTGTTAACTATCTAGAAAAATACATGAGAATTAACCTGAAACTGCAGGTGTGTAAACAGTATAGTATAGGTTATATATTTCCGCGAAGATTTTTTCCCGAAACCCCACAGGGGACTGTCAACAAATTGAAAAAGAATGAATATCTTTTGGATAACCCTGTAAAAACTAATGTAGCAAAGGCATTCAAATTCGACATTATTAATAAGTGGCTTATTGTAATATACTGTGTTCATTTTTATGAGAATAGCATGTATACTCGTAGATAAATTATGGTTTTTATAAAAACAGTCCCAAATTTCGCCTAGTTTTTTGCTTATAATTTGCAGAGTTCTTAATATACAAAAAAGTTATTTTGAGAAAATATGTCAAACAACATTGTACATAATATTCTGCAATCAGAATTAAAAAATAATAAAAATTGGATGAAAAATGAGCATGTTTACTAAAAAATGTTTCACTGCGCATGGGCGAATGCAATCAAAATATAATATGCATAATGTATTAGCTAAGTATATAGAGCAATTTTTGTGAAAGTCTCAAAATCATAGCTTGAAATTTCTGAAAATTATCGTCGATAGAATAAGCTCGAAATCCGTTGGTCCCAAAAGGAAGCAAAAATATGAGGGGTTGTATCCAAATATAGTAGTACGTGCAATATTGTGTACACTATCTTGGCACTAATCAACAGATATTTGATACAACCCCTCATCTTTTTGCTTCTTTTTGGGAAAAACGGATTTCGAACTTATTCTATCGACGATAATTTTCAGAATTTTCAAGCTATGATTTTGAGACTTTCACAAAAGTTGCTCTATATGCTTAGTTAATACATTATTACGTTAAACCTAATAATACATTCTTTTTCAATTTGTTGACAGTCCCTTATGGGGCTTCGTGAAAAAATCTTCGCGGAAATATATATCATATACTATACTGTTTACACACCTGCAGTTTCAGGTTAATTCCTCATGCATTTTTCTAGATAGTTAGCAAAACGTCTAAAATCGCAAGTGACCGGTCACCTTTGGCAATATAGTGTAGCTAAATGGGTTTTTCATGCAGAATTATCTTATTTAATTCAAATTTGGTATACAGGTTCATTCTGATAAGGCGCTTCCCTGATTTGATTTGGAGGTTCATTGGTTAAGTATAAAGGGGGAAAATGGTGGAGGGCTAATCCACTCACTTAAATAGTGAGAATAGTCTTTGAGGTGAATACCATCAGTTTAACTGCGCACTTTTCTTTTCATTTAACTATCAAATATACAAAAAAAGAAAGATTCCCAATAACTCTTGTACTTAGGATTTCTAAAGTGGCTCTCAAAATTGTAGCCTCAATAGAATTCCTTTGGTAGGAAGACATATATTCTACATATAAAACTTCTGCTACGTATTGATTCTTATGTGCATGTCAATTTGGATTCTATGTATTTTAATTAATGAATGCAAAAGGCATATTTGTACCGAATTGTAGTTGAATTGAAAGTTTCATACCATGATACCAATCGACAGTTTATTCGATTAACTCATAGCAGGCGATTACATTTCTACAAATGTCCGTCTCCAGTGGCAGAATTGCACTCTATATTTAGAACATCTATAAAAAAATATTGTTAATTTATAAGAACGAATATAATATTACATAGATTTGTTCAAATATATTCAAAATAGGTTATAAATAACACTAACTGTTCATGTAGAGTTTTGGTTTTCTAAGTTGTACAAAGCATCAGAGAAAAGGTTCTTGAATAGCAGTACAAATAAAAATATTGTTACTTTATAAGAAAGTAATATAATATTACATAGATTTGTTCAAATATATTCAAAATAGGTTATAAATAACACTAACTGTTCATGTAGAGTTTTGGTTTTCTAAGTTGTACGAAACATCAGAGAAAAGGTTATTGAATAATAGTACAAATAAAAATATTCAGAAGTAAGATAATGTTAAGCAAACTGCTGCAAATAGAGTACAGTACTGAAATTATTTATTAAATATGTTACAAAACATAAATAAACAAACTTATAAATACTTCTGGGACTTCTCCGACGACAGGGAATAAAAAT
This sequence comes from Maratus michaelseni, assembly GCA_963931845.1. Taxonomy (NCBI): domain Eukaryota; kingdom Metazoa; phylum Arthropoda; class Arachnida; order Araneae; family Salticidae; genus Maratus; species Maratus michaelseni. Next base: position 449,721,156 of record OZ007589.1, on the reverse strand, counting down.
AAGCACTCACGGGCGCGTCTTTGACCCATCCAGATGTAGATTTTTTCAATTGAAAAGAAACTAAAGCATTTCGTGGGCACAAAATATATTGTCATGTAATACCTATATGCAGATAAGCATTCGCTGGATCTGTTCACATGCGTTATGTTATTAGAATATTCTCTGCGAAGTGTTGCCACATTAAGAAGCAAACATAAGCTTATTTGATATTGCCGATATATTTCCTTTAATCTAAACTTTCAAAAGTAAAATAGCTCAATTTACAAAACAAAAATTTTAAACAAATTTTTACATAATTTTCAGAAAGGTTTTCATAACAATATAAACTATTTGGATGTGCCAATCCCAAAACTTTCTTCTATCTCACACAGGTTTCACATACACTAAAATGAATCAGCAACCAATTTATATCAATTTCTAACTAAATCTAAAGGTTTATTAAATTCCGTGCATTAGTTTTTGACATGTGACTATTGCTAAAATTGTGTAAATCCTGCAAAATGCAGGATAGCAGCGCCACCTGTTGGGAGATTTAGACCAAAACTTAATCACCAATAACTTATGACAACGTCTAACTGAATCTGACGTTTGATGAAAATCTGTGCATTAGTTCTTGAGATATAGTTATCGTAATAATAATGAAAAAAGTAGCATAGCATCGCCACCTGTTGGCAATTTACACCAAAACGTAAGCAGCATCTATTTATGTCAAGGTCTAACAGAATCTGAAGTTTGGTGATATTCCGTGCATTAGTTCTCCAGATATAGCTATCATAAAAATCGAGAAAAAAATGGTATAGCAGCGCTACCTATTGGGATATCTACACCAAAACATATTCAGCGTCTATTTATATCAAGGTCTAACTGGACCTGAAGTTTGATGAAAATAAGTGCATTAGTTCTTGAGATAGAGCTATTGCAGGAATCGCGAAAAATGCAGCATAGCAGCGCCACATGTCGGGGGATTTTCACCAAAAACTAATCAGCAACAATTTATATCAGGGACTAACAGAATATAAAGTTTTATTAAATTTCGTGCATTAATTCTTGAGATAGAGCGCCCACAAAATTTTTGTCACGTACAGACAGACAGACAGAGTCACAGACATACGTTTTCTAAAAATGGTCAAATCGTGTTCAGGACCTTCTAAAATGTATAAATCCGTTGAAAACCGAAGTTGAAAATTTTCATGAATCCAATACTTTCTTCTTGTAAAGATAGAAGAAAGTAAAAAAAAATCTCTATTATACATTGAATAGAAATATTGTGTATTCGTATATTATAGGATATTTTTCTGAATTTTGCTGATTTTATCTGAAACACAGAATGTAAATCCTTCTCCTTTAAAATTGTTATTCCAGAGAGCGTTATAAAAATTCCAAAAAAAGTTTGTGTTTTACACATGTCTTAAAATTACAAATTTCCTTTAACAGCTACAAACTTAGTAATTAAAAAATGAATGATTTAACTTATTTTTATAAGCTTTACGAACAGTACCGAAATTTAGTAATTGAAGCCGTAAGCAACAATTTAATTATTTCACCACTCGTAATACGAAAAGATTTAAATTACGAAATTTGACAGTTTTTATGCATACATCTAGGCAATTACAGTAAAATGTTCTTAAACATAATCAATACTTGAGATATGTTCAGTAATAATGATTGATATTGACAAAAATTATGTACAGCGACTAATAAAATATTAAAGGTTATTTACTAGTAGTTTCAAGCAATAAACTATTCAAATATATTTAAGTATTCTGTCTATTATTTTTACGTTAAATAGATAAACGTGCATGATATTAAACGAAACGTTGCGTTTTATGTAACTGATATGTTTTAAAATACAGAGATTCATTAGCCTAATAATACTTTCATGAATATTTTAAAATACTGTTATTCATTTGCAAGCTAACAGTTATTATGTTCCATCGTTTTAATTTAAAATTAATGATAAATTATATAAGTCATGTAGAATGGATATAATAATATTGCTCAATTTGTAAAAGCATACATAAGTACTGATAATTGTGTTTTATTTCCACGTATGCAAATTATCAAGTCATACACAGTGATTTAGTTGTGGAATAAATATATTTTAAGCAGCCAGTGAATTTTTCATTGTTATCTAATTTACATTATTTTTGCACCCGTGAATTATGCAATATTACCCATGACTTGGGAATTTGCAATATATTATTATTTAACTGTTTTTTTACATAATTTTTACAGCATATTTTTGGACATTATTTAATATTTTTGAAGGCATTTCATTTCCTTACTAAACGCGTGTCGCTATTTTTACCGCTTTAATCAGTTATCTTATTGTAACACATCTCTTCATAAAACTGCAATGTAAAAATCCCAAGTTGATGATCATACATGTTTTCCATTCATCATAGTAAAATTACAAGGCATTCCTGCTATTTTTTAAATATATATCGATAATGAAATTTGAAATTTGTCATAAGGACCGCTACACGAACATTGTTCAATCTTACTGATTACTAATATTTCAAAGTTCGTGAAAATAATGTATAATTTTGTAAACTGCAAATAAAAGAAATATTACAGTATTAAATAAAAAATATTTCTTAGTACATATTTTCCTCCAGCGTGCACCGTTGGCAAACAGACGGCACTCCAGCAATAGAGGCAATAAAGGCGGAATTATTCTTGGATGAATAAAAACTACAAAAAAAAAATTATCAGCTGAAAATATTAGTTGGTTGTATTTTGAAAGCACATTCATCTCTAATACAATATCTTTACATTTAGTGTAAATAAAAACATTTAAATTATTAAAAAATAAACACAATTATGGCGTCTTTTGCATATTTGCATCATATAAAAATAACAATATATAATAAAATACTAATTAACTTATTGTTAATTGAAGTAATATGGATGTTTTAAGTCACTTTATATGTCCAAAAATATTTGTATTTTTCTAACGAAAATTAAACTGATATTCAACAAACTACTTTATAATATTCCTTACACATAGTTAAAAGAAAACACACAACGAAGAAAAAAGTATAATTCTTACATTTACTTTGAAAAAAACTGAAGCGATAAAATATATCTTTTCTAAGAATAGTTGACATCATTTGTTGAAAATTTTGAACAAAAAAGACAATAACAAAAATACAAAAAATAGTCCAAATAAGGTAAAGCCAGGAGAGATGGTGCAGTCGGAGAGATTGCGCACATAGAGGTTCAGGGGGAAGGAGTAGAGTGAGAGCACAACAACTCCACGTAGTTGTACAACAACAGTAGTGGAGTGTCTACTTGAAAGTGCACGTTAATTGCTTTGAGCGTCCAAGATAAAGTATTGCTATTTTGTTTTGTTTTCCCAAAGTAAGTGCTTGAATTTTCATAGCTATTCATCAGAATTTCTATACAATGTCAATAGTACAAAATATTTTAAACTTAAACAATTTCTCATAAGCTACTAAACTAGACTAACAATGTGAACATCAACGGTTCGTTTTAGTAGCGGCCATGTTTAAATAAAAGGCCGCGCAATCTCTCCTACCGAAATTGGAGAGTTTGCGCATCTGCTACTTAGGAGAGATGGCGCATTGTTCCCATTACTTTCAATGCTAGGAGAGATTACGCAGCTTATTGGTAATTTTGCATAAAAAAATTAAAAATGGAATCGGACTAATTTTAAGTTAAACGTGTTATTAAGTTACATAATTTTATTTTGTAATCTTATCTGGACTTACTTTTTCTAATTCTTTAATTTTTTCCCCTTTAATTAAATTTTTTTAATCGTTTTTAAAATTATTTCCTTTTTCTGATTCTCTAAGCATTAGGTTGAAATATTCACTGCCAATACAATAAAATTTGTTTACAAAAACCTTACAGTAATGTTATTTATGTGTAATTATTATTGTTAACAATTTAATTGTAGTTATTATTAGTAACAATCTCTCCTACCCATGTGCGCAATCACACCAATCCTGTAAGGAGAGATTGCGCGAAATAACTTTCTTGGTTTTATTACAACTGTTCTATTAAATTGCAACATAACAACAAAATAGCAATGGAAATGCATAAAAAACAAATGAAGTAAAAATTATTCATGGATGGTTTAGCAAAAAATTAATAATTAGATTTTTTTATTGCTATTCTTTTGAATTGTGCGCAGACTCTCTTAGCTTTATATTATATATACAAATAATTGTTCAATAATATTGCATCAATTTGTCATATTTTAGGAAACAATTTTGTAATTTAAAAAAAGTATATATAGTGATTTGGATGGTGTAATTATGTACCCATTAAATAAATATTAATTATCCCTCAATTAAAATTAAAATTACAGATTTCCAGATATAAATATTTTAAACAATTTTTCTTTAAAAATATTATTAAATTATTTATCTTTTTAGCGGTTAAAATATGCAATTCATTTTAGAGCACACACTCTAAAAACGACATTTCCAAAACTGAACGAAAAATACTCAAACCTGAGTATGTCGCATAGTCAAAATGGCTCCGAATCAAAATTTCTCAAGTTGGATACATATACTCATTTCTGAAAACTTGTGCACACTCAAGAATAAAACATCATGGGCTCATATTTGAGTATGACCATGATTCAAAAATGACTATGAATTGACTTCTATGTGCTCATTTTTGAGTATTTGCATGTTTCAAAAATGAGTTTGAACTGATTCTAATCATTTTTAGCACTTTCCAACCTAGTTGAAAAGTGCTTATGACTTCGGTTTGTCTGGCCGGATGGCCGTATGGCCGTATGGCCGTCTGTCCGTCTGTCCGTGCTCTAACTCCCGTAAATATGCTCGGATTGCTCTGCAATTTTTATATGTTATTGTCGTTATCTATGGCACGTTCCCTATTTCAACTGAAGTGTGTAGCACTTATAGTTTTCTTACAGGGACACTCAAAAGAATTCCTTTACATTGCGGTCTATGGGGAAAAATCATTTGCGGTTTATTTTAAAAATGTTTCACTATTGTAAACGCATTGAAATTTATATAGATCACTAAGATGCATTAGAAGAAGCTTAATATGGAATAGTAGGTGTATAGCACTTAGAGTTACTTTACAGGGACAGTCAAAATAATTCCGTTACATTACGTCTATGGAGAAAAATCGTCTGCGGCTTACTTAAATAATGTTCCACTATTTTAAACGCATTGAAGTTTATATATATTACTAAGGTGCATTACAAGAGGCTTAGTACAGAATAGTGTGTGTATAGCAGTCATCGTTCATTTACAGGGACACACAAAAGAATTCTCTACTGTCTGTTAACAATAATTCCTGGAAGTGCGTTTTAAGTTACTGAACGCGATTTTAATCTTAACTAGCTTTTTGTCTATTACGTGGTGTGTATAAATTCTGTAGATCCTATACAGGGCAGCACAAAAGTTCGCGAACACATTTCCGTTTATTGACAGAAACTCCAGAAGGAGAATTTAAACTGTGCTACGCGTTTCCTAACTAAACTAAAATTTAGCATCCTATGTATATATACAAATCTATAGATACTATACAGGGCTACATAAAAGTAGTCGGATATTTTTCCGAATATTGTATATATTGAAAATTCCTGAAATTACGTTTTTAAATATGTTATGCGTTTTCCAAATTGTTTACTTAGATGTCATCTTTCAGCTTATTAAACGGTAATGATTTGTAAAATTATTTTAGAAGCGTTGGAAAGTGCTACATAATCTATGCTTGACGCATAATTTTTCGTTCTTGTTGAGTATGTCCATGTTTCAAAAATGAGTTTGAACTGAGTCTAATCATTTTTGAGTATGTCCATGTTTAAAAAATGAGTATGAACCGAACTCTATGTGCCCAGTTTTGAGTATGTCCATGTTTCAATATTCTGAATACTTCTCGTATTTCAGAAATGAAAACATTGGGTCGTCCTATTTGAAAGGAAAAGTTTCATAACAAAAGGAATGCATCGATTTACTCAGATTTGAAAGTGTCATTTTTCTCAGTTCCCCAGCTTCTTTGAGCTGTTAATAAAGTAAAACTAAATTTAGTTGCCTACACTAGATTTTTAAAATTGTTATTGCATAGTTTATGACCATTAAAAAGAATACATACAAAAAAGTCTTCTCTTACCATTCATTTTCCCCCTTGCAGTTATCTAACCGCTTATCAGAAGCTCAAAAACTTTTGCCAATATAATTGGTTATTGCACAAAAAATTCTGTGAGTCGTTTATCTTAAAGTTGCCTCGCATTCATAGTTGTATAGTATATGACTTTCTTCCATATGTTTAATATAAACTTTCCCAAATTGTCATTTTCGGCATTATAATGAGTACGTAGTAATTTAGTTAAAATGGGAGAACTGAACTTTGTGTCGTTTTTTTAAAGAAATAAATTGACAACGTAAAATAGCACAAATGTAAATATGTGTGTAGAAAAGGGCAGACAGCAGTTTTGGAGCATCTAAAGTTCCATCATCAATGAAAAGGTTAAAATTACGAAAGGTAAAGTTTAAAACATTGAAGTATACAAGCGACGCAGCTCACAGCTCGTAGCCAATGACGAATTTGCGGAAAGTATTGAAAAACAAACATCGGAGTCAATAATCCCCGCTAACCCTAGAAGAGGAATAAGCGCTTAGAAAGTCTGGAAGAGCTTAAGCAGGAAGGAGAAAAGTGTGGGGTAGTGTATGAACTGAATATCAGCTATATTTTGTCAAAGGACGAGAAATGAAACAAATTTTATATTTTTTAAAAGTTACTTTATATATATATTAGGTAGCTTTCAATACAAAAAAGTATAAAGCTACCTATTGCAACCGTTCGGAGGAAAGCAATTCCGGAAAATTTCGATATATTTTCACCGATCATGACCCCCAGACCTCAAAATCACCTTCCGTTCAAATGTTGATTTATATATATATATATATCCAATCCATATATATATATTAGGGTGGATCGAATTTTTTTTTCACAATTTCCAAACCTACCTATGCGGAAAAGATGTTCTATTGTATGGAGATTAAGAGAAAAATAATTTCAAAAATTAATTTCAAAATTTAATACTGCCGCAATGGGGTTGAAATTTCTAAAAAAATGAAAAAAAGACATAATTTTGGTTAGATGATTTTTGAATAAAAATAATTGTTTTAATATTAATCAAAACCTACCTATGCGGAAAAGATGTTCTATTGTATGAAAATTAAGAGAAAAATAAATAAGAAAATTAATTTCAAAATTTAATACTGCCGCGAGGTGTTTGAAATTTATGTATTTGAGTCTTTTTACGGTAAAAAGTCAAAGTGATTTTTGTTGGTGTTGAAAATTGGCATGAGGTTTCGTGATTCGATGCGATTTCTTATAAAACCGCCTCTTCTATATCATCAACAAACAATAGAAGATGCTTCCTTGACTGTTTTGACTATCTGTTCTGTAGCTTGAGTGTGGCACGGAAACCCCTTGATAGTAGATATTATTGCCGCCGGAATAATTGCTGGATTTACTATTGCTTCTTAAATTATGTCGTCACTAAATCGTTCAATTAGTGGAGGTTCTGTCACATTTTCCAATTTAATCAAATCAATATAATCCGTCGCACAAAGTTCAAAAGCTGGTAAATTGAAGATACGGATATTATTCGTTGAAATGTTTGGGATTGTAGTAGACCCTTTGACTTCGTTCGCTTTTAGAATTCTTCGAAAGGCCAATTGTCTTATGTGAGTTCCTTCGTCAGGCAACATCGATATCAGAATATTTTCAGGATGGCAAAAAACCCATTTCTCCTAATAACAAGGTCCTATTCCACCAGTGAAGCTTCTGGGCCCAGTCGTGGTTCCATCTACGTACGCGAAAAGATGACGTAGTGGAAGCTCATTGGCGTGTAACTGGCACACAAACCATTGTAGTGGACGCTTCAGAATCAGTTCTAAATTTCGAATAACACCTTCTTTAACACCTGTGTTAATAGATGTTCCGTCGCAACCAATCGCAACCAACTTTGTTACATCAATATTGTTGTCAACGCAGGACAAAAAATTTACGATGTCTTTTCCAATGACTTGCACTCTCCCAGAATTTACAGATACGTGTCCGATGTACTCGGAACCAGGTTCTTTTACCAAGCTTACGTGTTCTTCTATTATGACTTTTCTTCTGTTATCTCCTAGTGATATAGTCCTGTCTTTACGTCCATCGAAGTATAAGCCAAATTGGTCATGGTCAGAATCTTTCACAACTGACTGAGACGGTAGAGTGGTTCTTGCCTTTGTTTTCTCACGTCGAGTTTTATTTTTGTCAACGACGTTCGATACATCGCTTTGTAAGATAATGCCCACATCTTGAAGCGCAGCTGACACGATGGCAGCGCCTGCTCGGTCGGAAATGCCAAAACGATCCAATGTGTTTGGTACGGCATGTAATTTCGTCACTACAGATGTGACAGTGACACCGTCAGCGTTTTGGGCGCCGCTTTCAATGATAGCTGATGATGAAGAAAAGTCAGTATGCTCGCACATACGCCGCTTCAATTTACACCAGTTATTCATATTCATATTCAAATATATTGAACTGGAAGAAACATCAGGCAGTGTTTTGTTTTTCTCCACGTATCGCCCTTGCTTTAATTTTCGTTTCTCGGCCTTAGTTAAAAGTAAGTTAGTAAGTTGTAAAGTGACTTTCCGATCCAGCGACCCGATTACCATTTTTCTTACAGCTCGCATGTCTAATAGAAATTCTCTCTCGTTCATTGGTACTTTCCGTTCTTTCTTACAGATGCAACATTCAAATGATTTACAAGTACACGCCGATATGTCAAAAACAGAATTTGCGTTTTTCCGGAAAATGTCAATGTGCTTGCGATAGCTTTCAATTCCTTTTCTGGCTTTGTAAGATTTAAGAAGACCGCGATATTTGTCGTGGTATAATCGAACTTTTCTCAAAATTCTATCGTGGTCAATTATTGGGATTGAAGCTCGTTTCCAGGTCTCTTCTAACTTATTAGCAACTTCTTCACATGAGGAGGAAAGTGTAGATGTAGACAATATTTCCTTGCATCGGTATTCTTTTGAATGCCAACATACGCACTTTATTACGTTACAGTATGTAGGAAGCATATTCGTTGGCATATCACAACCAGACCAATATATAGGGCAAATCATGTTTTTTCTTAACATCGCCATGGTGCAATAATATTCAAAGTACACTACACAACATAATATACTTACAAAGAAAGCTTACGCAATGAAATCGAAATTTATTTCACTTTGCGAGAACAGCGCCCGATTCCGTAAGCCGCTAGCTTTGAACTGAATGAGCGAGCAGTGGGAACATGTTTATCCAGTATTATGCAGAGTAAGGCTCCTTTAACTATTATAGGAGCCCTAATTCAGAGCCACGTGGGCGTATCATATGACGTAGGGAAGATTCCATGACGTAACGCTTCCAACTTATGAAGGGGTGGAAGGATAAAGCGGGAGAATGAAAAAGCTGGAATTGTCCTTTTTTTCGAAAATCCAACCCCCTTGCGTCAGTATTAAATTTTGAAATTATTATTTTTTATTAATTTTCTTTTAATCTCCATACAATATAACATCTTTTCCGCATAGGTATGTTTTGATTAAAATTTAAACAATTATTTTGAATCAAAAATCATCTAACCAAAATTAGGTATTTTTCCATTTTTTTTTTCGAAAATTCAAACAATTTGCGGCAGTATTAAATTTTAAAATTAATTTTTTTAATTATTTTTCTCTTGATCTCCATACAATAGAACATATTTTCCGCATAGGTAGGTTTTGATTAATAATATTTATTTTTTCACCATATAACATCGATCTTACTTATAATCTTACTTATATCTTACTTATAATAAAATCCAAAGGCGAGAAAGTGTCTGTAACGGTACCGGGCTGTACCAGTCTGATCTGCGAGTCGACCGTAGTTAAACGCCATGTTAGGCTTACTGAAAAATATATGCTAACACATAATAACACTAAATGACAATATCTTCTACTTGAAATAACGTCTGTTCAGCATATTTTCGTATAAAACATGTATATCATATCCAGTTATAATGTTTTAAGTTTTAAATTAAAAATAACAGATTAACCATCCGATTACCTGATGTAAATAAACGAATAATGTTGCCATTCAAAAACACAAATCCCATATCTAGAAAAAAAAAAGGAATGACTCTTTGAACGTTTCATTAAAATATCCAATTATGCTCTTAAAATATTTGTAAAATCATTTTAAAGTCTTTAAATATTTAAAGGATTTTCTAAAATTTATTTCTGTAAGCATTTTATTCCTGAAATCACTTTTTCAGAAATAGCGATGATACCTTTCGAGGCTTTGCGATGCAACTACCAGCATTTTAAATTTCGTTCGTAAATATTATTCTGGCGCCATCTTCTGACAATAAATACAAATTATACGTTTCTGTTAGAAAAAAAATAAATTAATAATACAACTTTATTATAATTTACATAATAATAAGTTGTAAAATAATATAAAATGTACATAAGCATATTTTTAGAATAAGAAAATTCAGGATGTATTGATTTATTACAAGATCAACTTTTTTTAATGATTTAAATTATTTTTATTATTAATTTTAAAAGGAAAATATTTGACTTTGTGTAAAAATTAATGCATTCCTTTAGATTATGAAGAAACTAAAAGATCGTTTTCGTATTATTGAGAGCGAAAATTAATACCTATAATTTACTAACCATAGTTAATTATTGAGACCTTAATTAATTATTGAGATCATTATTAGGATTAAAATTTTAATTATTCAGAAAAATATTTGGAAATTTTGAGTTGAAACACCAAAATAAGGGAAAAGATTACGTTTCGTAAAATTTACCATTAACATAAGGTATGTACATTCAGGATGTATTGAATTATTACAAGATCAACTTTTTTTAATGATTTAAATTATTTTTATTATTAATTTTGAAAGGGAAATATTTGACTTTGTGTAAAAATTAATGCATTCTTTTAGATTATGAAGAAGCTAAAAGATTATTAATTTTAACTTCGACTCAGCCACTATTATTAAGAAATGTAACACTCCATTAGATTTAGACTTCTTTGAGGCAGTTTGTATTCATAAATTTGGTAACTCCCTGGTTAATGATTTTTCAAGTGTACCGTACATCTCACCTTTCTGGGTTGAGTTACTTTGTCATAGTGAATCCTCTACAACCAACCAACCGACTTAATCAGATTGGAGGAGTTTCTCGGTGTGTTGTTGTTTTTCATTTGGGTTTTTAGATTCATTTTCATGTCTTTGGGGGGATACAATAGGGTTTAAGTTTATTTACACTGAAGAAATGAGTCCAGGATACTCATGAAACGTGCGTCTGTTTATTACACGATGTTATTGTGTGTCAAACGTTGATATTTTTAGTATAAAAGATCGTTTTCGTATTATTGAGAGCGAAAATTAATACCTATAATTTACTAACCATAGTTAATTATTGAGACCTTAATTAATTATTGAGATCATTATTAGGATTAAAATTTTAATTATTGAGAAAAATATTTGGAAATTTTGAGTTGAAAAACCAAAATAAGGGAAAAGATTACGTTTCGAAAAATTTACCATTAACATAAGGTATGTACATTCAGGATGTATTGAATTATTACAAGATCAACTTTTTTTAATGATTTAAATTATTTTTATTATTAATTTTGAAAGGGAAATATTTGACTTTGTGTAAAAATTAATGCATTCCTTTAGATTATGAAGAAACTAAAAGATCGTTTTCGTATTATTGAGAGCGAAAATTAATACCTATAATTTACTTAACATAATTCATTATTGAGACCTTAATTAATTATTGAGACCTTAATTAATTATTGAGATCGTTATTAGGATTGAGATTTTAATTATTCAGAAAAATATTTAGAAATTTTGAGTTGAAAAACAAAGATAAAGAAAAAGATTACGTTTCGTAAAATTTACCATTAACAGTAAAATTTACCATTAACCCTCTATATTACCTAATATTACCTTAACGGTTCAGGTCAGTTTTCCCTATTGTCGATAAACAGTATATGAATATTTTTATCAATTATTTAAAACTTTAACTGAAAACCCCAATTTCTACCCACCGTCCTTTACACTAGTATATATATATATATCTGATCTATGTCATATGATAACGCTCGAATTTATAAATTAATTTTGATGAAACTAATTGTGTGTATTAAGCTCACCAATGCCTCGACCAAGTTCGTTGGCCAGCTTGGTCCGCCATCTTGTTTCAAGATGGCGGCTACTCAAAATTTTAAAATTAAAATAAATATACAAAAAAGTTAAAAATTCAAATTTATATTTTAATTAAGTGGTACAAGGATTCCAGAGTATTTTTTTTACCTCTATCTTAAAAAATGGCTGAGATAGAGCAGTTTGAAATTCTAGGGTGGCTGACATTTTGAAATAAGACAGTACAAAAAAACCAACGATTAATTTATGAGTTTTAGTGAACGCTATTTCTCGAAAATTATTTTCTTTCATTGTTGTAATGCACAGTTGTTTTACAAAGTATCATTGCTTTGAACAGATTTAAACTTTAAATTAAAAAAATATATTTTTATTTTTCAAGATTTTTCAGTAAATGAAAATATTTAATAAAAAACATTTTGCGTTAACTTTCAACAACTAACACATCATATAACGGTTGATTACTACAAGATTTAATAAATTAATTTACGTCAGTTAATTACATGGAATCATTGAATCGTATACACAAGAGTTTGAATCTTAATTTTATTATCCCAACACTCATCAGTAATTAAATGCGAATTATTTAGTTATGCGTAATAGAATTTGAAGTATTTACTTGTATTTAATGATTTCATAGCTTTCCCCTCTCTGATATAATATTCATATTAAGTTTATTTTAAGCTTTGGTATATCTTTTCCTTCGAGTGTTAAGATATGCCTGAAATGTTTTAAAAAGATTCCCAGTAGCGCACCTGAAAAAGTACATATTAAATGTTCGTTTAATTCGAAGTATTTTTTCTGCTGCAATACTCAAGTTATCACTAATTAACTTAATTGTTTGAAATATAACATAATTTCTTTTTATTGAAGATCACAATAATTGCACAAGACTCTTACATTAATAAATGAAATATGAATTTAAGAAAATCTAATTTAATGTTGATAATCTTATAGCACTTGAATAGTCACTTGTCTCATTTGTATATTAATTTAAATACTGTGTGACTCGCAAAATGCATTGAACTACATTTGGCAAGATGCCAAATATTTTCTTACTTTCTCTTGAAACTTGAAAAAGGGTAGAAAGCTTCCATGTATTCCCTGATTGCCTAAGATGGGGTCAATGTGACACCATCCGCAATTTCCACAAATAAACAAAAGAATTTAACTATGCGAAACTTACTAAGTAGACAAAATTATGAAAGATACATTTATAGGAGAAGTCCTAGAAAATAATTTTAGCATACATATTTTAAATTAAAAAAAAAAACTGCAAAATATCCATCAATATTCCTCGATCACACTTGGGAGTTATAATTTTTTTCTCTCCCAGGTATTCTTCTTAAGACTAAAATAATTCATTTTTTTTACAAATTATTAACGCTTTGAATAGTTTGAAACTTTACATAACCAAAAAATATTTTTCAAGATTTTTTTCACTAAATGAGAATATTTAATTAAAAAAAACTTTTTGCGTTAACTTTCAACTACTAACACATCATATAACGGTTGATTACTTCCAGATTTAATAATTTAATTTACGTCAGTTAATTACATGGAATCATTGAATCGTACACACATGAGTTTGAATCTTAATACTATTATCCTTACACTCATCATTAATTAAATACGAATTATTTAGTTATGCGTAATAGAATTTGAAGTATTTACTTGTATTTAATGATTTGATAGCTTTCCACTCTCTGATATAATATTCATATTAAGTTGATTTTAAGCTTTGGTAGTATATCTTTTCCTTCGAGTGTTAAGATATGCCTGATATGTTTTAAAAGGATTCGGAGTAACTCACCTGAAAAAGTACATATTTATACGGTCGTTTAATTCGAAGTACTTTCTTCTGCTACAATACTCAAGCTGTCACTAACTGACTAAATTGTTTGAAGTATAACGTAATTTCTTTATATTGAAGATCACAATATTTTCACAAAATTCTTACATTAATAAATAAAATATGAATTTAAGATAATCTAATTTAATGTTGATAATCTTATAGCATTTGTATAGGCACTTGTCTCATTTATATATTCATTTAAATAATGTGTGACTCACAAAAGGCCCTCACATGATAGCAAAGGGCAGTACGGCAAAACAACATCTTTTCTTAATCTTTCTCAATATAGGATGCCATATTTTGAAATTTTTTGTAACATTGGAAAACGAAAATTCGAAATTAAAATGCGAGGATCGATTTAGTGCTTTCAACAAACTCAAGATCCAAAAAAAAAAGAAAAAAAATACAAAAACGTGATTAACGTTTTAATTTAAAACTAAAGAGTGGGAAGTCATATTTCATTGAAAATGAGTTTGCATGGGTGCTGACTTTGCACAATGTAGGATAAAAATTGTGCAGACAACTTTAGCTTAGATATGCCTTATCAATTCTTTAATCAGTTCTGCAAAATCCTCCGACAACATGAACATGAAATCAAATTATTTTGAAATCTTCAAATCGAATAAAACTGAAATTTATTTGAAAAAAAAATTATAAATGTAGTATTTAATCTTTTTTTCTGTCATTAAAACATCTCAGATATTAAAATAAATAAAGGCATCAATACTTTCCATTCCTATAAATTCTTAATGCTTCGTAAAAATATGCCTGGATCATAGTACCATAACTATAGCATAAAGAAAAAAGGAATAAATATCCCTAAACTCCGTCAAGTTCCACGCACGGATTTTAGATGTTATCTAAAGTTTGATTAAAAGAAAGTCGAAATTTGACTCTTCTGACATTAAGGAACCTGATCTGCAAATTTACCGGTAATTTAATATTCGAACGAATCCCCTAAATGTTCCATTTTCTTTTCTGTCAATGTCTTACCATAGAGAAACATTATAGTATAAAATAAAGTATTTTATATTTTTGGAACAAATAAACCAAATTAAATCAAAACTGCTCAGTTAATTCCGATTGCATCAACAATACATATACATCCGATATTGAGATAAAGACATAAATAGTATATATCTCATCATTACTTCGTCAATAAATACGTAAAAAAACAAAGCTAGTTACATAAACAAGAACGAAAAATTATGCGTCAAGCATAGATTATGTAACACTTTCCAACGCTTCCAAAATATTGTTACAAATCATTACCGTTTAATAAGCTGAAAGATAACATCTAAGTAAACAATTTGGAAAACGCATAACATATTTTAAAACGTAATTTCAGGAATTTCCAACATATACAATATTCTGAAAAATATCCGAATACTTTTATTCAGCCTTGTATAGGATCTATAGATTTGTATATATACTACATAGTACGCTAAATTTTAGTTTAGTTAGGAAACACGTAGCACAGTTTAAAATTCTCGTTTCTGAAGTTTCTGTCAATAAACGGAAATGTGTTCGCGA
The DNA here is from genome assembly GCA_963931845.1 of Maratus michaelseni. Lineage (NCBI taxonomy): Eukaryota > Metazoa > Arthropoda > Arachnida > Araneae > Salticidae > Maratus > Maratus michaelseni. Next base: position 449,705,548 of record OZ007589.1, on the reverse strand, counting down.
ACTTTTGTGCTGCCCTGTATAGGATCTACAGAATTCATACACAACAAGTAATAGACAAAAAGTGAGTTAAATTTAAAATCGCGTTCAGCAACTTAAACGCACTTCCAGGAATTATTGTTAACAGAGAGTAGAGAATTCTTTTGTGTGTCCCTGTAAAATAACGATGACTGCTATACACACAATATTCTGTAGTAAGCCTCTTGTAATGCACCTTAGTGATATATATAAATTTCAATGCGTTTAAAATAGTGAAACATTATTTAATTAAACCGCAAACGATTTTTTCTCCATAGACGTAATATAACGGATTTCTTTTGACTGTCCCTGTAAAGTAACTATAAGTGCTATGCACAGCATATTCCATATTAAGCTTCTTGTAATGCAGCTTAGTGATGTATATCAATTACAATGTGTTTGAATTGAATGTCAACGGAATTCTTTTGAGTGTCCCTGTAAAAAAACTATAAGTGCTACACACTTCAGTTGAAACAGGGACCATGCTATAGGTAACGACAATAACATATAAAAATTGCAGGGCAATCCGAGCATATTTACGGGAGTTAGAGCACGGACAGACGGCCCGACGGCAGACGGCAGACGGCAGACGGCCAGACGGCAGACGGCCAGACGGCAGACAGCCAGACGGCCATACGGCAGACAAACCAAAGTCATAAACACTTTTCAACTAGGTTGGAAAGTGTTAAAAAGAATCATTTTAGAATAAAAATGTGTGTGCGAAATTGTGCTCTCTTTGTATATATGACTTTTTTTAAGCAAAACTCAAAAATACGTGAAAATATTAAAGAAAATGAATTTATGCATTCTCTTTACATACATTTGGATATACTGAGTCTAAGTGAGTTTATAAAATTTTGCTATCGGCAAATTTAGCATTGGAAGCTGCACTGAAAAATACACACTAGATTCACTTTGATAGAATCCTTTAAATAGTTATAATCGTGATTCTCTATTTTTTTATTTTTAATATAAGGAATGCTTTCTTTGTATATGAATTAACCGTACTGATTACAATTGATCATGTAATGAAACAATAAAAAAAAAAAGATTACCTGTTAAACTGATGGCAGTGAGATCACAGGCTATTCACTCTAATTGTATATTATACTCTTATTTCAAAGAATAATGCTCCTCGAAAAATAAAAAAAATAGACAATAAATTAAGAGGCATTAGCCCCCCCCCCATTCCCACCCTTCATACTTAACCAATGAACGCCCGAATCAAAGATCCGCCTTTTCACAATAAACATATATATAAAAAATTGAAGGAAATCGGATAATTCTGCATGAAAAACCCATTTATCTAAAGTAAGAGGGGATTAACCCCCGTTCCCCCCTTTACACTTAACCATTGTACCCCGAAAACTAATCAAAGAAGCGCCTTATCACATTGAACCTATTTAAAAAAATTGAAGCAAATCGGATAATTCTGCATAAAAAACACATTTATCTAAATTAAGGGGTATTAAGGGCATTAGCTCTCAGTCTTTGATAACCTGTGAACATTGCATTACTTTAAGATAAAAAGCTCATGACTTACAAAATTGGCTAAAAGTAGTTTGTTGAATGTGTTTAGTCGTCTCAATTACTTAAAATGAAATACAACAAACATGATTTAAATTTAGAAAAAGAAAGAAAAGTTTTAATAACACAACGCTGATGTAGATAGTACAGGATTATAAAAACAAAAACAAAAAACATAAATCTAACTTTTTTAAAGCACTTTTAACCGTATCATTCAAATAAATTGATTTTATACTGACATAAATATAAACTAATATTTTAAAAACGAAAAATAATGTCATTCAAAATTTAAATATGCTCATTTATTATCTCGCAAAAAAAAAAAAAAGAAAAAAAAAGAGGATATAAGAATATATTATGAAATGAGAGTACTAATACATATGCAAACTCGAATTCAAAATTCATTTGTTGAATATTTCTTTCACGCATTCTGAAACTTGGTTCACAAAAACGCATGATGCAATGAAGTAATTATTTTAGATACATGGTCAAAATTACAAGCATAAATAAAGTTTATTTACTTATAACTAAATATAATGTTTTCATTTATAATCTGAATTATTTCCGGCATGATTTCGGTTAATAAATAGCAATTAGTATATAATGATATTTTGAAAAATATTTCATTAACGATATTTACACGACATGTTAACGAATATTTAAATGAGAATTACCGGAATATTCTATACTATTATTAAATTTTAAATTCTGATATTTGTTTGTCTTGATTGAGATATTTTTAAACATCGATTATTTGCTTTGTTTTTAAAATTTACAAGCAGTATAGATAATTAGAAAAAAATATGTTAAAATAAATTGTTCTTTCATTGATTAATTATACTAGGTTTCGAAATAATCGATAAGAGAAAACATATTAAAATTTGGTAAGCTTTTAAAAATTCTTTTAAAAAGTCCTCTGGTCATTTAGTCCTTGATTAAAACTATTGGATGTATGAGATATTTTTCATTCAACCTATAAGATGTTATTTATTCTTAGACATATAATCTTATAATTAAAGCCTAATTAAATCTTATGGTTTCACTTATAATCTGAATTATTTCTGTCACGGTTTAGATTAAATAATAGTGATTAGTATATAATGAAGAAATTTTAGAAAGTGAAAGAAATTTTAGAAAGATATTGACGATGCGAACACTACATGTTATTGAATATTATAATGAAAATTGCGGGATTATTCTAGAAAAGGCGCCAATTTCAAATTCCGATATTTGTTTGCTTTGATTGAGATATTTTTAGACTGTTTGGTTCTTTGATTTGTTTTCAATGATTACAAGCATTATATGTAATTTTTTTATAGTTAAAAATTGACAAGAATTATATATATTTTTTTAAGTTAAAAGAAATTGTTTTTTTATTGATTAATTATATTAGCATTCGAATTAAGATAATATGAAATGTATTTGCTAAGATTAATAATTTTTTTACAAAATTGAACTCCTTTAGTGTATTCGATTAAACTAAGTTTTGGATGTATGCGAGAATTATCATTCATTCTATAAGATATAATTTATTCTTATACATTTCTTTTTTAAATTTTAAAAGATATTCACATATTTCATACTCACCACGTCCTTGATTAAACTAACTATTGGATGTATGGGATATCTGTCATTCAACCTATAAGATGTGATTTATTCTTAGACATTTAATCTTATAATTAAATCTTATGGTTTTACTTACAATCAGAATAATTTCTGTCAAAGTTTGGGTTAATTAATAGTGATTAGTGTATAATGTTAGAAATATATTGATGATGTGAACACAACATGTTAATGAATATTATAATGAGAAATACGGGATTATTCTAGAAAAGAATCCAATTTCATATTACGATATTTGTTTCCTTTGATTGAGATATTTTTAGGCTGTAGGGTTACTTGATTTGTTTCGAGTAATTGTAAGCATTATATATAATTTTTTAAAGTTAAAAATTGACAAGCATTATGTATATATTTTTAAGTTAAATGAAATTATTCTTTTATTGATTAATTATATTAGGATTTGAATTAAGATAATATGAAATATACCTGTTTTTGGTAAGATTAATAAAATTTAAAAGATTAAACTTCTCTAGTGTATTCCATTAAACAACGTATTGGATGTATGCGATATTTGTCATTCATTCTATAAGATATATTTTTTTTTTTACATTTAATTTCCAAATATTAAAAGATATTCATATCATTTATCATCTTTATAACGCATAATTTCGTTATGTGCAGAACATTTTATGCAAAATAAGACATCAAAGAAACTGAAATATAGATTTCAAAGCTAGAAGTCAAGAAATGTAAGAATGTGAACATGTTCGTGCAAATATTTTCTTCCTTTATTTTTATTCTTATTGTAAATGTTAAAAAGAATTTACAGCATTACACTTGTTAAGGAAAAATGACTTCAAAATGTCCTAAGTAGGAAACACTGGAATTCATTAATTCTCACTATTATCGGGCCTCATTATACTATAAATAATTTAAAATACAATAATGCAGACAACATTAATAGTTCATATAGAGATGCATTTTGTGTTATTTTAATGACGTTGAGCTTCATTACTGAAAAATTTGAAATTTAATAACGTACTTCATTAAAGCATTTCCAGGATTTTAAGTCATTTTCCCTTTAAAAAGTTTTTTAGTCAGAATTAATAAGAAACGTAATGGATATATGAAAATAACTTCTTTTTTTTCAAGGATTGTCAGATTGCACAACTAGGTAAATGTGATTAACGAAGGAAATCAATAGAATTTCAAAAAATAGCATTTACTTTAGTGTTTGGGTATTTGATTTGTTTTCTGAAAAACTATTTTTATTGAAAATTGATATTAAAGGCTTAGAACACTGAGAAAAATGACACTTTCAAATCTGAGTAAATGGATTTTTCCGGAGTAAATGGAAGTTTTCATTTTGTTATGAAACTTTTTGTTTCAAATAGGACGAATCAATACTTTCAATTCTGAAATACCAGAAATACGCAGAATATTGAAACATGGACATACTCAAAACGGAGCACATAAAGGTCAGTTCACACTCATTTTTGAAACATGGACATACTGAAAAATCATTAGAATCATTTCAAACTTATTTTTGAAACATGGAAATAGTCAAAAATGAGCACATAGAAGTCAGTTCATACTCATTTTTTAAACATGGATATACTCAAATATCAGCACATGACGTTTTATTTTTCAGTGTGTGCATGTTTTCAGAAATGAGTATATACATGTTTCAAACTTGAGTAAATTTGTTTCCGAACCATTTTGACTTTGCGACATACTCAGATTTGAGTATTTTTTGCTCAGTTTTCAAAATGTCGTCTTTAGAGTTAATATCGTTACACTGCAATTTTTTTGTCACAGACTGCAACATGATTATATAAAATAGTTGTAGAATTTAGTCAAATTTTAATATGTAAATATGAAAATAATATTTAGAAAAACTACCAATATAAGTACTATACTTCTATATACTTTATTATTTTAACATATTCATACTGATTAGTAAGGAAATGATACGAATGTTAATTTTTCCAACTAAATGATAAAGTGTTCGAGCCAGGCGTCGAATACACAGCCTTTTTCTATTTCCTAAATGTTATCTGAGTGATTTGTTTTGTCCCAGTGTTTTGAACACTTATGTATCTTTTGTCGAGATGTTGCAGACAACGATGGTAAACCACTTGATTATCATCATAAAGCAAATTCCATCTTTTCGTCAGAAGAATTGAAAACTGAAAACAGGCTATTAATTAGAACCAGGTCATCCACGCAATTAAATACTTTATGTATGAATTAGAATATTTCTTCTTCTCAATATACTCTAATTCAAGACCCATCATTCTTACGATCAAAAAATAATTAAAATAGTTCCAACCAACCTTAATAACTGCAAAGCCAACAATACAGAATTATTAAAATATATACGAGACAATGAAATAGAAGTTGCATTAATGCAAGCCTATCACAAAACTACAAATGGTTTTACAGGCCTCCCTCTACGACGGACATTCTGACACTACCTCAAAAACACAGCTGCAATAATATTCAACTTAGTTTCAGAGAAAGAAGAAGTACTGTTTATACAGTATTTTTTTAGTTCTCAGGCTATCAAAACCTGATAGTTAATGTGCCCGCTGGTTCTGTATGTACGTCTGTATGTATGTATGTGCGTATGTACATAACGCGTTAACTCTTGACAGAAATAACCGTTTTGCTTCAAAATTTTTATAGGTTCATTGTGATAAGGCGCTTCCCTGATTAGTTTTGGGGTTTCATTGGCTAAGTATAAATGCGGGAATGGGGGGCTAAGTCCCTGTACGATTTTAATTAGTAATTCTTTTGCTAGATGGCAGCACTATGAAAAAAGCTATTTAAAAGACTTTTCGAACTGATATTGTTACATCAGACATTCAATAAATAAAAAACATTCTATAAAACTATAAACTATTCATAAAACTCTAATTCATATCATGTTTTAAATATTCTGTTATTATTTTACTGTAAGATGCGTTATTAATTTTCTTTCATTATTTTTTATTAGATGTTTGTCTGTCAGCGACCCTGCTTTTCTGCGGGGCAGTGATGTAAAAAATTCTATTTTGATTCGGTGTTTATTCTGAACTGTGAAAATACTGTTATGATTCTGTGTTATTCTGAACGTAAATTCTGATTGTTTGTAAAGATTCAAAAATTCTCATTCGAAGTTACTTTCTACTTAATTAAAAATGTAAAAAGATTCAAGTCTCAAGTAATGAATGTGGACTGACTAATTTAATTTATTTTAATACACCATTCCTTCTACGAAAATGATGCTGGTTTTTAGAACAATTCTTCTGTTCTGAATGAGACATGCGTGGACTTCAAATTTAATTGCTGATCAAGTGAAATCATTTATAAATTTTTCTGATTATTCAGTGATTCGTAAGCTCTACAAAGAATATCAGCTATCTGATTATACATAAAATTCAATGATTACTCAGCATTCAGCATCCCCTATGTGATAGTTCATTATTATATTCTGTTCAATAAATGGAGATCAAAATTTAAGGATGGAATCGAACACCCGACTCAAATCAGAGGTACGTAGATTCTTTTGATTTATTTTATTCAGTAATAAAAATGCTGAAATTTCTTAAACTTTAATTCCGAAACTATACAGCCCCCTTAATTTAGATAAATGGGTTTTTCATGCAAAGTTATCTGATTTTCTTCAATTTTTTATATAGGTTCATTGTGATAAGGCGGTTCCCTGATTAGTTTTGGGGGTTCATTGGTTAAGTATAAAGGGGGTGACGGGTGCTAATGACCACTCCACTCCCCCTTAATTTAGATAAATAGGTTTTTCATGCAGAATAGTCCGATTTTCTTCAAATTTTGTATATATGTTCATTGTAATAAGGTGCTTCCCTGATTAGTTACGGGAGTTCCATGGTTAATTGTAATGGGGGGAAAGGGGGATGAGCCCCCTTAATATATTGTCGATTTGTTTATTTTTCGAGGGGTTTCTTTCAAATTCTTTGAAATAAGAGTATAATATACAATTAGTGTAAATAGCCTGTGAACTGAATGCCCTCAGTTTAACTGGGCAGTTTTCTTTTTATTTAAAATCTAAAATCATGGAATCGCTTTCATTTAAATATATTGTCATAGTGCCAATATACATCAAGGGTACTTTTGATAGTTGGCACATTATTTCAGAAATCATTGACACCTCCCACCTCCCAATCTACTTAAAATGGCTACTGAAAAACTATATTTTTTATTGCTTTATAGGTTTTAATCGATTTAAATTACAGAATGGTTTCATACAGCATACAAAGGATGGCCACAGGGGTCGTGTCTAAGTCCCTTTCTGTGGTTACAGGTTGCAGATTACACCATTAAACGATATCATAGCAAATAACTCTTAATATTACCTTACGCTGATCATTTATTATTTTAAGAACATGGAAAACCAGAAAAAACTTAAATAAACAAGAAATTCTAGAAACTATATCTTTTCCAACCAATGCAATTCCCTTATTTTACAAATCTCAATTCAGAAAAGGAAATATAATGTTATTTGGGGGAAACGATCTGACTCACAGCAAACCTACAATGAAATTACGAAATACTGAAATAATTATTAAGAAGATTTAACTTATTTAGTCACTACATTAGATCCAAATTCAAATAGGTATTACGCTAAACATATGTGAAATCTAAAATCTAACATTTCGTACTTGGTTTCGAAACATTTGAATTTTGCAATCACAGAATCAACGAAGATTTTCTAAAAATATGCTATTAAACATTAGCGAGGTTTGGTTTCATGATTTAAATTGCTACAGCCTAACGAAGATTGAAATCTATACAGAGCACCACTTTACTAAACTTAAAAAAGTATGTAGCAGTATCTTCATTGATTTATTGTGCGTTTTAATTACCATTTCTCCAATAGTCATTATTATAATTAATGACAAAACTGCTATCAACTAAAAGATAGACCAAGACTATTCAATAACTATCGGCAAATATAGAAAATAAACAATTTAAAACTAAAAGAAAATAATAAAAAAATAGCAAAATACAATCAATTAAAAAAGTGAATCATTCCTGTGTAAATTACCTTAACATTAAATAACTATGACTGAAAAATCTTGGCTAATCAATTGGCTTCTTCATGGAGCAAAGTTTTGCATAAGGGTTTACAGTAAACAACTAGTATATATATATATATATTTACTGTTATGCAATCAGACTACATAGACTGTTCTTAATTTATGAAGCACAATTGAATCTGTCATTTTACATGCATTAAACTGGTTCTGATCTTCACATTAGTAAAATTTTCTCAATTAATGCATACACGATGTTCTCAAAACTGTGTTAACACGAAATTATTTAATAACAAAAATATATAGCATTTTGTTCTCAATTCCAAATAAAAAAGTGACAATTACATGCATCAAATCCCACTTTGGAACATAGGATAATGCATGAGCAAATTCATTGGCAAACGATGATATCATAAATGACAGTTACAACAAAAAAAGAGACTGTCCTACTCATATTCTCAAAAGTGAAATTATTTTTTTACAAAAGAAAAAAAATGGCAGAATGGCAGCAAGATTGAATAAATTCATTAAAAGATCGAGACAATAAAATACTACGAAAAATTGATTTGAATTTTATTCGCAAAATAAACAGCGGTAACCAAGTACATTAGTGAACAACGGGGGTTCATTTTAAAATGAAACTAGATGGGACCCGTCAAAACTTGACAGAAAAAAATACTATAACAATATCAGTAAAATAAGCTTCTTTATTATTATGCGCATTGCATCTGCCCAAAAGCACCGTCGAAATTCGACGTTAAAAAAGTTCTAAAATGTTTAAATTAAAAGTTTTAAAATGTCAAAGCTAATCAATTTTTATGTAAAGATGAAGAATTTTTTTACAGTAATAAATCAATCTGCAGATGAGGGAGATTTTTAATGTTTTCAAGTGTAATTTATTTGTATGGTTTCTTCGGTTCCTTAACATAATCAGGATGGTTATCCCTTTTCCATCACAGTCGGGGATATTTTCCCTCTTATACAGTTGGGAAACGTTAAAAAATATAAAAATACAATTCCTAGCATATATATATATATATATATATATTTACATTTTTTTGTTTAGCGCCAAAATGCTCTATCTTATGGATAAACTGCACACAGAAAAAAGTTTTGTTGAATCAACAAAAATTTGTTTGCCCCAACGAAACTTTTTGTTTAAATATGGATCAATGGAAATTTTGTTTGAATCAACAAAAAAAATATTGTTGATATTTTTTGCAATTCCAAAAAAAAAAAATTGTATCGTCAGCAAAAAAATGTTTTGTTAATTCAAGTAAAATGGTTCAATTTTACTTGAATTAACAAAATTATTTTTGTTACATAGATATATGCTATGTGTTATTTTAACAATATATTTTCTTTTTTCAACAAACTATATTTTGTTTGTTTAATCAATAAAATATGTTATATTACGAACTTGTTTTGTTTATACTACAAAAACATTTGTTAAATGAACCAATCTACTTATGCAATTCTAACTACTTTTTAATTCATTTTCAACAGTCAATTACGCTTGTAAACCTTGAACAATAACAAGTGAATTTTATCCGGCTTTTTTTCAAGCGCAAACCGAGAGAATGAAAATTGCCCATGCCGGGAGTCGATCCCGGGTCCTCAGAACAGCAGCCTGACGCTTTACCACTGCGCTACCAGGAACGATATCTGAGTTTGGCATTTCTCACTCTTATATATGTCGGAAGGGCTGCTGGAATGTCATAAGGAGCACGCAAATTTCTGCAGCAAACATGAGATGGCAGTACAAAGCACAGCATACGGCAACACATAGTTAATTTTTTATTCATTTTCAGCAGTGAATTACGCCTGTAAAAAGCAGGATAAAAATTTCCTTGTTATTATTCAAAGATTACAGGCGTATTTGACTGCTGAAAATGAGATAGAGTTATTGCAGAAATCACGAAAAATGCAACATAGCAGCGCCACTTGTTGCGCGATTTAAAGTAAAAAGTAATCAGCAACAATTTATATCAGAAAGTAACTGAATAAAAGGTTTTATTAAATTCCGTACATTAGTTCTTGAGATAAAAACAGCGAAATCGCGTTCAGGACAACCGGAAATCGAAAATTTTCATGAATCCAATTCTTTCTTCTTGCAAAGATAGAAGACAGTAATAAATGGGACAGGGGGATTTTTAAAACTACCTTTGTCCGTCCCAGTGAAAAAAAGTTTTAATTATCCCAAAATTATGTTAATCATATAATTATATAGCTATATAAGTCAAATAAATCAAGTTACGTAAGAGAGATATGGCTACTACACAAGAATTTAAATTTTTCAAAAATAACAAAATTTTGCTGGAATTACAAAAATATTGTAAAATTAAAAGAAACAAATTTTGTTAGTTCAAGTAAAATTGGTGAAATTTTGTTAAAATTTTGTACGAGTGTTAACAATATTTTTTTGTCCAAGCAACAAAACCAATTTTTTTACTTGAACTAAAAATTTGACTAAAACAACCAAAATGTACTCAACAAAACATGTTTTGTTGTTTTAATCAATTCCTTTTTCTGGGTGCGATCTTATGATTTATCACTGTTTTTATTATTATTGTTATTATTATTATTCACTTTTTATGATGGTTAGGGAAATCTATTTTCAATTGTGACAACTTTTCCAGGGGCTATTTTACATTATTGAATCAAACTGGTGGTCATTGATAAGATAGAATTGAAAAACGTTTCATGCTTGAAAATTATTTAAAAAGTCGTTAAAATAAGCAGCAGTTTTCAAATAAATTTCAATCGAAAGCTATTTTTTTTTCTAATTTAATATCTAAGAATTGAAATTGTAAAATATAGTAAAGTGTAGTAAAAAATAGAAATTTGTAGTATTTAAAAGTGATTTAAGCGCGGTGAAAGCTAAAGCGATAGCGCCGTTTGTTGTGACAACCGTTGTACATTTCTAAAAATTGCCACTGTATTTTGGCTGGCGTCAAAAAGTAGCAAACATCTTTGACACCGAAAGAGAAATTCACAGTGAAAGAAATAGGACTTTCCGCTAATAAGGAACTGTTAAATGAACCTATAATAAACCTACCAAAATAATTCCTATGAAATATTAGTCTTACATTGTTTATTCTAGCTAAAAATACAATCATTATTTCAAGATTTTTTTCTACCATAACACTATTTTTAATAATTTTAAATTTCCTGAAATCCTTTACTTTTGTGATTTTTTTATTAAAAAAGGAAATCTTCTAACCTATAATTTAAAAAATAAGTAATTGGTAACATGCAATCAAGATGAAGAAATCATTGACGGCTCCAATTCTAATCTTTATAATTATGAAGGGAAAAATCAGTTGAAAATACGTCATGTTGACACAATCATATACATTTTTCTCTTTAGTTTTATCAATGTTAAAATGCATTTCCAGCTAAGCATAACATCATTTTCACCGGCGCAAACTTTTCACACGTACTTTATATACGTTACTTTAATGCTTAAATACCATGCATACAAATAAAAATATATTTTGTATTTAATTGTAACGAAGAAATGGCCTCAGCAAAGTTATAATGCATAATGATAAAATAAACCCAATGGACAATATTCCCGTGACGTCACAATAAATATGAATTTTTATTCGCTTATAAAACACGCGGATAAATATTTTTACGGAAATTTAACTTGCACATTAAAAAATTCGGCCGGGTGCTTTTAATATTTATTATTTCTCTTTTATTCTCAAAACCACAGAGTTCAGAGAATAAACTCTATGCCTCGCAACAGTGGGCGTTTTCCGCGCCGCTAACGAAAAAGAAAGGCTACCGCGGTGCTTTAAGCATATCATTTTTTACAGACCGCGGGAGTCACGTGACGCTCGAATGCACCAATGAAGGTGTACGAAAAGAGCATCACGTCACTCTAGCGGTCTGTAAAAAGAGATAAGTGGAATGCACCGCGGTAGCCTGTCTTTTGCGTTAGCCTCGGTTTTCCGATTATGACGTCATTAGCAGAAGAAAAAGTTTAATTGAAAATTACGGTTAATTAATTAAATTTTCGAACAAACGAATGCACGATAACAAATATGTGTCCAAATATCTTTCATTTAAAAAAAGAATGATGTAATTTTATGCAGTAGTTTGTTCTCACGGATTGTCGAATGAAAACGCTTAGCGTTTTAAATATATAGATAGGAAAATGCTCCTCGCTAACATGCATGTGACAAAAAATCTCAGGAACTGTTCTGCATTAAATATATGGAAATTGTCAATTTCAATTAAATTTCAATTAAAAGACAATTTCAATTTAAAAAAATATTACAGTGAGACAAAATCTGAATATAACACTGTTTGATCTTTTGAACAATGATAAACTAAAAGTAATTTACAACATTCCTAATAAAATAAACATTGATCATTTACCGAAAATAATCTATAATCTTTCTCCCTACTAAACATAATGTTTAATGTTTTATAAAACATTTTTTAAGTAGTATTTATATATTTATTGAAAATTGTATCTGTTCCATTGTATATTAAATTTCATCTTGTGTTCACATTTTCGTACTAATATTGCTCCTACTGAAGTTTGATATTATTGATAAAAATATTTTTAAATTTCTAAGAAATAAAATCTCTAGCATTTTAAAAGCGTACTTTAGCCAGGGGTTGTTGCAGGTTTTTTTTTTCTTAGGGCCTATTTTGCTAAATGTAAAGGTTATTTTTTGTGAAATTTGTTATATTTTTTGGGAAAAATAACATTTTGTAATGAAAGTTGAAATCCATTTACTCAAATTCAAACCAAGCATTTATTAACAAAAGCTTTTTAAATCCTTTTGCTGAGATTTTATATCTGGTAAACTTGTTTGTTTACAAATTACACATTTTAAAACTCTCAAAATAATAAAAAAAATAATATATAGTAAGTTTTTATGGAATAGAATTTTTTGAAAGGGCCTATTTTATTAAAAGGAACTTTGGGAAGGGGACTGTTTTATTATAAAGAATTTTGTAAAGGGGTTCATTTTATCAAATTGATTTTTGTGAAGGGCTTTATTTTATTAAATTGATTATCGTGAAGAAGTCCTGTTTTATTAAATACAATTTTGGGAAGGGTCTCTAAATAGGCCCCAAATTTTGCCTGAATCGACCCATGTTAGCTGTTCTAAAATAAAAATTAGTATTGCCGAAATATTTTAAAATACCATTTTGAGGTAAACCTTATTTGTTTTATTGTGATAGAACACATAATATAAGTTATTTTTATAATAGAAAATCATCCTTTTTAAACATAGAATGAAACATTTTACTATATATATTAGTTTCAAATAATCAGAAAATCGTTTATTTTGCAAAGATCAAAAGACTAGGAGATGAAATATTTTATTCCCCAGATAACTATAATTTACACATGTAAGCGGATATCTCAATAGATCCAAAGGATTCATTCTTTGAAGTGAAAAATTGTGTTGAGACTTTAAACATTGATATATTACATTTGACTATTGGTAACATATTAATGCAAAAAAAGAAAACTTTGTTTTATCTTTCTGTAAAGTGAAACATTGTGCAGATTTTTTTTTTCATTAAGCGGTGACGATGTTTTATCGCTGTGAAAAAAATATCCTAATATTTTTCACAACCATAGTTTGTAATAAAAATACTATTACATAATCATATAATAAGATCACTAATTATAATTAAAATATAGATAAAATGCTTCAGTGATACAAAGAGAAACACAAAAGGCTTATAAAAACCTTTTAATGATCGACATATGTTTCAGCTCTCATACGGCGCCATTTTCAACATATATAATGATAAACAAAAATATTCTCGCAAATTTTTTAAAATAAACTTGAAAACATGAATAACGTGATCATATATGTAAATAAGCAGATGCTTGAAATAGTCAACTGTAAACGTGAAAATTAAACGCAAAAATATTTTTTTCAATAATTTCTGCTTATATATCAATCGATATACGTAGGGACTGAAATTGGACGTTTAACAATCATTCACTGAAGATTCCGACAATAAATTAGGGACAGTTTATGAGCGACTTTTTGAAAAATAAAATAAAAATATTTCTTCTGATATTACAATTATGTTTATAATACATCTCATCTAAATTTAAAATTTTGAAACAACTTTAAATAATGTGTCTATCTGGCTGAAAACATGCATTGGAAAATTTATTTTTGTTACAAATGAATGATGGTCCTACTTTATTTGGGTACATACATTTTTACATTTTTCTATGCCTAAAGAAAGCATGTTTCAATTTATATGTTTATTTTAGTTTAATAGCTGAAATTTACTTTAACTTACTTTATAGTAATATTTTTCATCAACGTATGTAAATTTTGAAATTTATAATGAAGAAGAATCCTCCGCCCCTGTTTTTAATGGGGACTATTTTCTTATTAACGAATGCGTATATTTGATAATGTATATAAAAATGAATGTATAATTAGATAGTATATTTTTATACAAATTTGAGATTTATAAAATAATACATCCGTAGATATTCAATTGCAAGTTTAGAAAGTTTATATACCCGCACACTTACTAGAGGAAAATAAAATAAATGTAAAGCCTTATTATGAATCTTTTAAGAAATAAAATAAGATATATTTACGCATAATTATTATTCATTCCCCATCTTGTTTTCATTAAAACTTTAATGTCGTGTTATACATTTTAAAATATTGCCTTCCACTCTTAAATTCCTGATCGATACATAAAATTTTATTTTACAATATGTAGAGCATAGCTTAGATAATTTAATACCATGGAAACATTAGTACGATATGGAAATATTTGTGAATCATAAATCTTCATTCCTTGAACCCACATTAAATTTTGAAATATAACAAAAAAAGTTCTCTTTTAAATTCCACATGTGAAAGACTACGTGCAGAAATTGAAATTTAAAAATCTGAATTAGTATTTCATGATTCATTTCTGTAAAAAATTTGATTTAGATTTTTTAATAGCATAATTAATATTTAAGCTCTTTGCAATAAATAATATGTTATTTAATACATACTATGTTATTCATACTAAGATGTTTAATCTACAACTTGTATAAACAACTTATCACACGTTTTTACTGAATTATGGGTTTTTAAAACCTAGTTTGATAATTAACTAGTGGGGAGTTTTTCAAACCTTATTCTATTAAAATATATACTAATTGATCATTCACTGGGGGCTGTTCACTTACTGATCACACAACCCTATATCATCTATTTTCAAAGATCTTAAGACTAGGGGGTGAAACGTTGTATTCCCCTGATCGCTATTGTACACACACACTACTCGGTGTCTAAAAAGTTCCAAAGACTTATTACACTTCGACGTATTAATCCCAAAACAATTTTAATACAAAGTTTTTTCTGCAGTTTTTTTTAAACAGTTTAACACTTTCAAGGTCTGTGATATGGTATTTAGAATAATTAATTTAAAAAACGTAATGCCAAAATTACACCAGGATTTTGGAATAAAATTTTGACTTTATAAAGTACGTGAAAGAAAGATTATATATATATATATATATATTAGTAAATTCTGGTATCGTTCAATTATTTCATAGTTGTTTCAACATTTTGGAAAAATAAAATGATTACCTAGTCCTCCAAATGCTTAATCCTTTAGAATTTTTTTTCATTAAAATAAAACAATATGCGTTAAATGTTGTTTTTAAAACTAAGTACTGATGACAGTTTATCGAATATTAAATATTTTTGTACTTTCTAATAAAAGTTACTATTTATAAAAGGACTTTTCTTCTGTTCTAAAAGCCAACTGTAACATAGTGTTTGTATAAAACTACTTTATAAAATTTGGTATTATATGAAAAATTTATTAAAGAATAACTAACGAACTATAAATTTTTTTTTTATTTATTTGAAATTTTTCATATTTATCCTAAACATCAAAACATATCTAACTATATTCCAAGTCCTGACTTCCCCTATTTTCATGAATCAGTGATTGATTTTGCAAAGATCAAAAGACTAGGAGATGAAACGTTCTATTTCCTAAATAACTATTCTGCAAGATGGAACCGGATATCTCAAAAGGATATAAACGATTGCTTCTTTGAAGTAAGAAATGGTGTTAGTATTTCTAATGCAATGAAGTATTAAGCTCCGTACCTTATATTTATCTGGTAGTTTTATATTTGTATAAATTATATGGAGAACGTAACACAATAAAAAAAATTAAGGTTTTGCACTTCACAGATTAATACACATACGATTGACTCAATTTGTTTATCATTAATTTGACTTCTGATGTCAACATGTGTTTTTCTACACATCTACAAAACTCAAAACAATTAATGAGGTATCATACAAAAGAATTTTGAATAGACTTCACATGTAGTATTTTCACATTTCCGCTGTTTGATTACAAACTTAGAATAATATGGAGAATGTAACACAAAAAAATATTTTGAGGTTTTGCACTTCACAAATTAATACACGTACGATTGACTCACTTTGTTTATCGTTAATATTACTTCTGATGTCAACATGCATTTTTCTATGCATATAAAAATTCGAAACAATTAATGAGGTATCATACAAAAGACTTTTGAATAGGCTTCTGATGTAGTACACTCAGATTTTTTGCTGTTTGATTAAAAACTTCAGTTAATTAGAAATTCTTATAAAAGCGTACCAAAAAGTATTCTCAAACAGTACAGTGCAAATTGTGTCTTTTTTATAATTGATTTTGTACTTTTGATAATTGATTCTTACGTATTTTTAACACTTTCCAACATAGTTGAAAAGTGTTCATGAATTTGGTTTGTCTCTCTGTCTGCCGTCTGCTGCCTGTCTCTAACTCGCGTAAATATATTCCGAATCTCATGCAAATGATATAATGTTATTGAGGTTTTCTAACGAATGTCCGGTATTGAAAATGAAGTGTGTAGCACTTATAGTTTTATTACAGGGACTATAAAACAATTCCGTTTAAATTTCCGTTCCTTTATCTCGCACATACTCACAGGCTCTAAAAAACGCTGGAATTTGAAAGGTTAAGTTTTATATTTTGCGTAAAATATGTATTTTGAAGTGTTATAATTTATTTTAAAATTCGATTCATACACCCCAATTTATAAATTATAGATGAATAAAAATTCTTATTAGGTGCGTTCGTAATTATATAAATACGTAGCACCTATTGTCGTCGCTTGGTCCGTCCGTCTGTCTGTCCGTCTGTCCGTCTGTCTGTCCGTCCGTCCGCATATAACAACGCAAAAACTACCCAACCGAATGGTTTGTAATTTAAGGTATATTATCTTTGCAGAATTTTGTCGAGACATTTCAAATTTTATTAAAATCGAATCAAAACTTTAGGAGATATTAATAAAAATATTTATTAAGAAATGTGAATTTTTTTTTTAATTGGCGCTTTCTTGTTAGAGGAGCTTCCGAAGTTTAATCGTCAAGCGACCGAGATACTTATTCTATTACAGAATTTAATCTACAGACGATATCATTCATTTCACAGAATTAAAAATCATCAAGATCTAAATATTTATAATATTTATATAGCTAGCTACAGTACGAACGCACCTCGTTTGTCACGTTTGACGTACAATTTCCAGCTTGTTTTTTTCTAGTATTTTTCGAAATTTTTAATGCATGCATAACATAGTCTGCTGAAATTAATAACCTTAATACATATTAGACAGTTATGAATACTCCATTATTTTTTAAAGTCGAGTACTTTTCACATATTCCCCGAATATGACAAAAACATACATTATTATTCAATATAGGTCAACGATAAATATGGATTATCTTTATTCATACAGTTTAACCGAATGATTGTGTTTACATATTTCTTATAGTAAAAAAAAAATCAGTTCATTTTTCAATAATTAATATAATCTCACTGAATATTGATTTAATTTCAGAGTGAAATTGATCAAAGAAATAAGAAATTGTATATTTTGTTTTTATTACATACGATTTATAAAATAGTAATGATATTTATCAAAATCACGCATACATCATTTTCACTAAAATTTAAATCAGAAATATGGCAATTTGATTTCTTGAAAAGGCATTTCTTAAAAATGTACTGATTTTTGTTAGTTCAAAATTACATTTTCAGAATTTTCATAACAACATTTAATAAAAGAAACTTTTGAACAAAATATCGATCACATTGTAGTTGAATAACAAAAAGTCTGCGATGGATGTGTTTTTAGGTCACAGGCTATCAAAGCCTGAGAGCTAATGTCCCCGCTCGTTCTGTATGTATGTATGTATGTACGTATTTATGTACTGTGCGAATTAATTGGGACAAACATGTTTTTTTTTTAAATGTTCATTTCTCGGGGATTTTCTGCCTCAAACCTGTTTCAACTGCATTTTCTTACAACGCGCGACTGCCCTTGACTAGTCTAAACCGGTTTGACCACGTGATCACGACATGTCGAAAATATTTCCATTCAGTTGCGCTTCAGTTGCTGTAAGAAGAGGTCGATTGTGTGAATTGTTTGCTTCTGACGTGTATTTAAAAAATGGATATCACTCCCAGGAAAAGGACTAGAATTGTTACCCTTAGACAGCATGCCTTTATGACTGTGAGGGATATTGCTGCAGCAATTGGAGTTGGAAAATCCGGTGTTTCTAGGATTATTAATCAGCAAAAGAATTTTGGGACAATGTCTCCAAAACGAAAGAGTAAATGTGGACGCAAACGCAAGACCACACCTCAAACAGACAAATTTCTTGTACGAAATAGTAAAATGCATCCTCGCAAAACAAGTACAAATCTTCAGAGAGAATTATTATCTACTGGTGTGAGCGTGGATTCATCGACAGTTCGACGAAGGCTTATTGAAGCTGGGAGATTTGCAAGAAAACCAATCATAAAACAGTTATTACCCCGTGCCATGAAGAGAAAACGTTTGGATTGGGCCAGGAAATATCAATCCTGGACTGCACAAGACTGGAAAAAGGTTGTATTCAGCGACTAAATGCATTTTTTGTACAAGGGTTTCGACCAAGATTTGTCAGGCGAAGTGATGGAGAACCCATCAGGGAACAACATCTTACACAAACAGTTAAGCACCCTCAGAAACAGATGTTTTGGAGTTATTTTACTTCTGGAAGACCTGGCAGCTTAGAACCAGTTGAAGGGATCATGAACTCTAAAAAATACATCTCTGCAATATAAAGAAAAATTATGTCTATGATGCAAACGTTCGCTGGTGGTGTCGGTATCTTTCAACAAGATCTTGCTCCATGCCATAATTCTAAGCTAGCAAAGAAATTTTTTCAAGAACAGAAATTAAAGGTTTTGGATTGGCCTGGTAATTCTTTGGATTTAAATCCCATCGAAAATTTGTGGAGCATTGTAAAGAGACGTGTGAATAAAATGGACTGCTCAACAAAGAAAAGAATGATTGAGGATGTTGTAAAAGTTTGGTTTCGTTTTGACGAGATCAAAAATATATGTTCCAATTTAGTGGAATACATGCCAAAGCGTGTACATAATCTCATTCAAGCTAGAGGAGGACATATTTCGTATTAGATTGCTATACAGTGCATGTAAGTTAACCTATACCAATTAAACAACATTTGTGAAATTTTTTGTGTTTGTCCCAATTAATTCGCACAGTAGTGTATGTATGTACGTAACGCGATGACTCTGGATAAAATTAAGCGTTTTGCTTCAAATTTTGTTTTTAGGTTCATTGTGATAAGGCGCTTCCCTGATTAGTTTTGGGGGTCTATTGGTTAAGTATAAAGGGGAAACGGGGGGCTAACCCCCCCCCCCCTGAAATTAGATAAATGGGATTTTCATGCAAAATTATCCGATTTTCTTCAATTTTTGTATAAAGGTTCATTGTGATAAGGCGCTTCCCTGATTAGTTTGGGGGGTTCACTGGTTAAGTATAAAGGGGGGAAACGGGGGTTACCCCCCTTAATTTAGACAAATGGGTTTTTCATGCAGAATTTTCCGATTTCCTCTAAATTTTGTATATAGGTTCATTGTGATAAGGAGCTTTCCTGATTAGTTTTGGGGTCCATTGGTTGTGTAAAGAGAGAAACGGGGGGCTAACCCCTCCCCCACCCTGAAATTAGATAAATGGGATTTTCATGCAGAATTATCCGATTTTCTTCAAATTTTGTATATAGGTTCATTGTGGTAAGGCACTTCCCTGATTAGTTTGGGAGGCTCACTGGTTAAGTATAAAGGGGGGAAAAGGGGGGTAACCCCCCTTAATTTAGATAAATGGGTTTTTCATGCAGAATTTTCAGATTTCCTTTAAATTTCGTATATAGGTTCATTGTGGTAAGGAGCTTTCCTGATTACTTTTGGGGGTCCATTGGTTAAGTATAAAGAGGGGAAAGGGGGGGCTAACCCTCCTCAAATTAGATAAATGGGTTTTTCATGCAGGATTATCCGATTTTCTTCAAATTTTGTATATAGGTTCATTGTGGTAAGGCACTTCCCTGATTAGTTTTTGGACGTGCATTGGTTAAGTATAAAGAGGGATACGGGGGTCTAATCCCCCCTTAATTTAGATAAATGGATTTTTCATGCAGAATTATTTGATTTGCTTCAAATTTTGTATAATTGTTCATTGTAATAAGGCGCTTTCCTAAATAGTTTTGGGGGTCCATTGGTTAATTATAAGGGGGGTGATTCCCCCTTAATATATTGTCGATTTCTTTATTTTTCGAGAGGCTTATTTCAAATTCTTTGAAATAAGAGTATAATATATAATTAGCGTGAATAGCCTGTGAGCTCAATGCCCTCAGTTTAACTGGGCAGTTTTTCTTTTTCTTTATCTTTTGATAATTGATTCTTACGTATTTCTTATGCGCTGAATACGAAAATTACCTTCTTTTTTTACCATCAAGACAGGGTTTTTTTCGCAAATCATAAATTTCAAAATTATTAAAAAGTCAAAACATAATGCAAATGTGATATTCTAAAAATAGATCTACAAACTTTATTAAAATGTTTGGCTTATAGTGGGGATTTGTATAGCTAAGCAATTGAGGGCTCTAATGAGGGAGGAGGGAATCATTGATCTATTAAATGACTCCATTAAATGACTTCATCAAAAGATTTTATACAAAATCTTTATTTAGATATAATAGAAAACATTTCGCGCGCGTCATTAGGAGCAAGCGCATGAGAGCGACAACCTAGAATTCGGCGCAAGTGAAATGTAACATACTTCACATTACGCCTCAAGCTCATAGTTAGAAAACTGCTGCTCCTCACGCTGATTAGATTGCTGAGTGCATGAGTGGAGTCGACAGATTGGCCGGAAATTTGAGTAAGTGAGATTTGGCAATTTTTGACAAGTTTCAATTGCGCTTCCTTCCTTCCTCCGTAATATAACGCGTTTTTGTTGGTGGAAAATTAATTTTCAGGTTATAAAGCAAACTTCACGCTTTCTAAATGGCTTCAAGAGGCTGTAAAAAAGATTCTTTGTGTTACATTTCTGGTGAGTTAATGGTGGAAAGGCAGAAAATAAATACAAAAAGTTTGGTTTGACATGTGTACCTGGTGTATTTCGGAGTGAAAATAGGAGATCAAGACAAAACTTGGGCACCACACTACGTTTGCTACACATATGTTTAAGGACTTAGAAGATGTTCAAAGGGTGAACAAGAAGCGTTTGGAATTGGAGTTCCAATGGTGTGGCGAGATCCTCGAAATCACAAAAATGATTGATGCTGTCGATCGTCTGGTCCCCATGGTTTCAATTTGAAGAATAAACAAGAACGAAAAATCATGCGTCAAATATATATTATAAAAAACTTTCCAACACATCCAGAAAACTGTAACAAAACTTCACCGTTAAAGAAGGTGAAATAAGATATATCAGTAAATACTTTAGAAAACATATCTTGCATTTAAATATCCAGTTTTAGCTATAACCTTCGATATTAAAAACATCTAGTCAAAATATTTCGTGCAGCCTTGTATATGATTTCTTTATATACTACATAACATAATAATATATAGTTCAGTTAGGAAATTCACATTTATAAATTTTCGCCCATCCATGGAAATACACTCGGAATCTTTTGTACAGCCCTGTATATTATATAAAGATTTTCGTACACAAAATATATTAAGCTACAATTTAATTCAGGTAAAAACGCATAAGGCAACTTAAATCTCACTTCCAGCAATTACGAACAAGAAATAGCAATGCACCTTTTACTTTGCATAGACCTGTATATGAATTTATTTATATTCCACAAACTTCTCTTGGTCTACTAAATATAGTTCAGTAGGAAAATGCGTAACACAGTTAAAAACAACTCTTAAGCAATCCACTCCCATAGTCTGTGATACTTATGAATTAATTTGTATATGATCAACAAAAATTATGCACACCATGCACTAGGCAAAAATTAAATTAAACTTTAAAACGCAAAGCAAAGTTGAAAACGCACTTATCACGCATGAACTGTAATTATTCCAGATAGACTGTAACCGAAATCTTTTCTGTGTCCCTGTAAATAAATTATAAACTCAATGCACACCATACATTTCAGTGAACAATTTATAGTGCACCTGAGTAATGCACATACACTTCATTATGTTTGAAACAATAAAACACCATTAAATTACACTTCAAAAGATTTTTTCCTGTAGAACATTGTGTAATAACAGAATTATTTTGTGTGACCCTGTAAATGAAAATTAATTGTTTGCGCCCCATATTCTACAAAAAGCATGTTTTAGTGAGTTTCATAATCTTATATCAATTACATCACATTTCAAAAGGTGTAACATCATGAAAATGTACTTAAAGTGATTTTTTTTCATTGACTATAATGTAACGGAATACTTTTGGATGTCCTTGTAAATAGACTTTAAATGGTACATACTTCTGTTTCAATAGCGATCATGCTATAGTAAACATCAATAACATAAAAAAATTTCAGGCGATCCGAGTGTATTTACGAGAGTTAGAGCACGGACGGATGCATAGATGGACAGTTGGACAGACCAGCCTAAGCCATAAACACTGGACAACCATGTTGAACGCTTTCTTGGTCCAGACTTACTACTGCCAATTTCACCAGAAAATGCACCTGAAATAAATGGTTCTGCAAGTAATTCAAATATAGATATGATCGAGGAGTACGAAACTGGCGATAGCTTTGCACCAGAATTTTCTTATCCTGTACGGAAATATCAGTTGGAGACTGTTCATAGATACGTCCAAACAATAAGACTCAAAGTTGTACTTCTTAACAATAGGAACACGTATGCGTCAATAGTCGTCGGATATTCTGTCCAATTAAAAGCGAGTTACAAAAATTTGTAACTCGTTATCGATAAAATTAAATACGACTATATAATAAGTGGATTACGTCGACAAAGTTTCCTTGTTTTGGTGTGAATGGGATAGCATAGACAGAGAAAATCTTTGCATAAAGAAAGATTGGCAAAATAGAGCCTAATTAGAACCTGGAAGTAAAAATGTGGTCCGTAAAGGTCTCATACATCCAAATAAAGTTATCCTTCGACGCCTGCGTATCAATTGAGACTTGATGAAGCCATTTTCCAAAGCTTTACGAAAAGACGGCACATGTTTTAAATACATCTGCGTCAAATTTCCAGCCATATCAAACGCTGCAAAAAAAAGGTGACTTTACTGGTTTTTACAAAAAATTGCTCAACGATGGTAATTTTCAGAAACAAATAAAAGTTGCGGAAAAAGAAGTTAGGGGAGCCTTTAAAGATGAAGTAAGCAAGTTTCTGGGCAATAAGAATGATCCGAACATTCAAATAAATCGTAAAGAACATGTTGCAGAGGTACGCAAATTTAAGCTGTTCAATGAGTTTGAAGGTTCACTTCCTAAATGCACATTTCGACTATTTTCTTGAAACTATGGGGGCCTTTAACAAATACATAGGTGAGAGAATTCACCAGGACGTCAAAGAAATGGAAAGGAGGAATCAAGGAAAATGGACTACTACAATGATGGAGGGCAACTGCTGGATTTTACACCGAAATGAACCCCATAGAGAACATAAAAGGAAAAGCGTGAGGCAGAACATGAGTGGTCCAAAGAATCTTTTACACATGGAATAAAATTGTATTTTAAATACATAAAATGTCATATGTTTATATGTAAGAATGCTTAGTATAAGCCAAAAATTAATACATAATTATGAAAAACACGTTTTACGTCTATTTTATACTATAAAATATTCTCAATATTTCAACTTTTTAAAAATTTAAAAACTTGCAAAAACTTCTAACGTGATAGTAAAAAATGAAAGTCATTTTCGGATTCAGCTGTACAAAATACAAATGAAACAATTATTAAAAGCTAAAATGCATGACATAACCCAAAATATGCAGGCTTGTGTAATCCTTCACAAATCTTCATCACAGAGAACATTAAGTTCATTTTAAGTTCTGATAAAATGTAACAATTTAAATTATTTTAGAATTTAAATATTTAAAAAAATGCAGCAATATACAAATATATATGACACAAACAATCGCACATACTTTTTTACATTGTGTAAATCCATTGATTATTCTAAATAATTATTTCCATGCATCATATATACACAACATTATTTTAAATTGAATATATTTGTCATATAAGGTAAAGCCAGGAGCGATGGCGCAGTCGGAGAGATTGCGCACATAGAGGTTCGGGGGAAAGGAGTAGAGAGAGCGCGCAACGACTCCAGGTAGTTGTACAACAGCAGTAGTGGAGTGTCTACTTGAAAGTGCACATTGATTGTTTTGACAGACTAAGATAAAGCATTGCTATTTTGTTTTGTTTTCCCAAAGTAAGTACTTGAATTTTCATAGCTATTCATCAGAATTTCTATTAGTACAAAATATTTTTAACTTAAACGATTTATCATAAGCTACTAATCTAGACTAACAATGTGAACATAATCGGCTCGTTTTAGTAGCGGACATGTTTAAATAAAAGGCCGCGAAATCTCTCCTTCCGAAATTGGAGAGTTTGCGCATCTGCTACTTAGGAGAGATGGCGCATTGTTCCCATTAGTTTTCATGCTAGGAGAAATTACGCAGCTTATTGGTAAATTTGAATAAAAAAATGAAAACTAAAAATTGACTAATTTTAATTTAAACGTGTTATCAAGTAGCTTAATGTTATTTTATAATCTTATCTGGACTTGATTTTTCTGATTCTTTATTTTTTCCCTTTAATTAAAATTTTTTAATCGTTTTTAAAATTATTTCCTTTTTTTGATGATTTAATCATTAGGTAAAATATTCACTCCTAATACAATAACATTTATTCACAAAAACTTTACAACAATGTCATTTAAGTGTAATTATTATTGTTAACAATTTAACTGTAGTTATTATTAGTAACAATACCTCCTACTATGGGCGCAATCACACCAACCCTGTAAGGACAGATTGTGCAAAATAACTTTCTTGGTTTTATTTCAACTGTTCTATTAAATTACAACATAACAACAAAATAGCATTGGAAATGCATAAAAAACAAATGAAGTAGAAATTATTCATGGATAGTTTAGCAAAAAATTAACATTTAGATTTTTTATCGTTATTCTTTTGAATTGTGCGCAGACTCTCCTAGCTTTACCTTATGTTGAATTCTTGAAAATTAGTATTCGTTAAATTAGTAAAGATTAATTAGCATCTTATAAAATTACATTGCAATATAAAGCTTGAACAGCCGCTCACATTTTTCTTCTAACAACATTTTGCACAATTGTACAACTAAAAATTAAAATTGAAGATTTTTTTGTGATTTTTTTGCTATAATGCATATTTGGACATGGCTTGCAATTTAAATACGTTTATTATTACAGTGGTTTCAAAATCCATAAAAAATTAAATCCAATATTGCATTATACACGCATCAGATTTTCTGTTACGACTATGTAGATTACCTTAGATTAAAATTTCTTAAATTATATTACTGACAAAAAAAAAAAAAAAAATACGAACACAGTTCTTGAAATGTAATTGAAATGAATTTTTACTTTATTTAAAAAATATTAATAACTGGATTATATCTCAACACATACGTTCGTTTCGTAACAGTATTCATTTTCTCAATATAATTTCATAAAAATTCAAAGTAATTCGTTAAAATAATTCAGAATCTATATAAAACAGTTAAACCGTTGTAATGAGTTGACGAAATCTAGTGATCCAAGGCGATGATTAACATCTAGCACTTTATTTAGGCTGCGTTGATACACAAGTTAAAAAAACTGAACAATTTAAAAACATCTAAAACCACTACCATCCTCTGCAAGACTCAGCGCACCAAAACTTCATACTTTTTTCAAGCGTATATTACACTTCTTTTTAACATCGTCCGTCCAACTCTCTCTGCATCTCCCAGCTTTCTCGGTTCACTTCTCTTCATTCGCCGACCACCATCTCTTGCAGTCTCATTGCCTATCGAAAAAGTTCTTTCGACTCGATTACACGGCGATCCACCTCCGAAGCTAGGCGGAAAAGTCATGGACAAAACTGGACAACTCCAGGCCAGTAACTCACAAGGCAGGCTAGGCCATAATTTCCTTCAGTCGTCACACCGTAATACTTTCCTTATTGCATTTTAATGCTCTTGAATATTAGTAGCATTTAAAAGCAATATTTCTTACAGTTAGGTAGTCAGTCGTTTAAAATATATTTGTCAATTTGAGACCATTATAAAAAAATAAAGCTAAAAAAATACTGACAGCGAATATCCCTCAAAAAGAATTTAATTTAAAATGCGTATCACTGTCTTTTTAACTATTACAACAACATTAGATTATAATAAACAAACTATTTCTTTCTTAATATATTTCTTCTTTTATTTCTAAATAATAATTCACAAATTTCTTCATCAATAACTCTTAGCGGAAAACTTACATGCATTAGAACTTTTGGTATGATTGCATATATCGCCGTTTCTCAGTATGCTACTTATGTCAATTTTTTTTCATGAAGTACAAGAAAATATGAGCACAAAAATTTTTACTGAAAAGGAAAAACTATTTTACTTATTTCGGATGAAATTTGAGGAATTAAATTTTTATGAATTAAAATAAAACATGAGGACCGTTGTAACTCAAACGGCTAGGAACTAGTAAGAATACTTTTTTTGATTGTAATTTTTAATGGTTAGTGCGTTTAAAAAAAAAAAAAAAAACAATTCTTTATAATTCAACTGTGCGTTATGAAATAAATAAAATTAAATCTAACTATATTTCTAATTTAAACGAAAAAAAATACAGCTGAGTATGTGTAATACATTCAATAATTATACAAATTACAGTGTCTAAATTAGGTTTACCTCATGTATTATTAGAACAAAATATGTATATTTTACAGCAAACATAATACAACATATTGTAATTGAATGTTCTCACTAATTTTATAGCATGTATTTTTAAGCATAAAACGAAATTAAAATGATAAATATACTTTATTTTGCCAGTAATAGGATTTCAACGGTGAAACAACTTAAACGTTCATTATTTTCTCTGCAATTTTTTTTTCATATTCCAACCAATTGAAATAGGATTTCACAAAGATTTCGGATGGAAACTACTATTCAGGTTATACTAATGAACCAGTGCAGTTCCATTATCTTCAATTACTTCAGAAGGTAATGAACTCCCGAATCATTAGAATTTGGTAATCCCGTAATTGAAAATTACAAGTTACAGTTTTGAAATCTTCCAGAATAAAAAGATTTTAGAAATGACTTTCTACAGAATTAAACAATTATTTATCGTGATGTTTTAAATTACTTTCTTTCCTTTTCTTAAAATATAAAATAAACATGAAATACAAAGAATGAATTATCACTTTACTAATCAGCGTACAACCATTAAAGTGAAAAAATGTCCAGACCGGGGTTCAGTCCCGGATCCCTTGGTATAGCGCACCAAATGCTTTACCAATTAAGCTATCCAGACGACATCCAGTCTAGCATTCTCTCACTCTTATATGGCAAGGCTACAAACACGATATAGGATAGCTTAATTGGTAAAGCACTTGGTGCGCTATACCAAGAGATCCGAGACCGAACCCCGGTCTGGACATCTTTCCACTCTAATGGTTGTACGCTGATTAGTAAAGTGATAATTCATTCTTTGTATTTCATTAAAAAATTACAGCGTAATTTCAGCTCTGCTGAAAAATTAAATGGTGTATAAAATAAACAATCCACATCAATCCGTATTTTACATAATTTTAAATTCATATGAAAAAATCATATGAAACTTGTTATTTGTTAATTAAATAATTGAGATATTTTTTCGGTCTGTCCAAAGTATTCTAAAATCGATCTTTTAACTAACTACATGACTTTATCAGAACTCGTATAATTTTATTAATGTTTTGATGAAACCAATTAATCTTTATAAATGTTACCAATTTTTTATTAAGACACATTTTCTGGATAGATATTTTGAATAAAATCTGCCCTTTACAGAAATTCTTACCTCTGTAAAAACATTAACATTATTATATAATTATATAAATTTATTGCTTAAACTTTTGACACATTGAAGATAGAGTTAACTCATTTCATTCTCCAGGTAGCTTTTAATACGATAAATTTATATATATATTTAAAATTACATTGCGTAACTACATTATTATCACATTCGAAAGTTTGGGGAAAAATTTACAATATTTTCAGAAATTTGTACGTTAAATAATATTAAGTTAAAAAGATAAATTTTAAATTATTGAAGACACTTGCTTTAAATATAATTCACAACTTGAAACAAATTCTAAAACTTTTGGCAGACACGAGAATTTTTAAGTATAAATTTCTTGCTAATAATGGAATCTAAACATTTCCAACTTTGAATATTTAGTAACCAGGCAACGTTTCTCTGTCTAACATCAATATTCATGAAAATTTCAAGAGGTATTCATCTTCTAAGCTAAATATTGAAAAATTTCGACAACGAAAAAGTCATGAATATTTTTAAGGCAATTTGTTGCATGGAAAGAAGAGGTATAATTCCCATCTTGACAATAGTTATGATATATGTTTAGACAAACTTTTAGAGATACTCATATTTAACGTATAAATCAAATTGGATTATGACAAACATTCAAAAAATCGGCTAATATTCGACAAATCGGTAAATATTATTGTAAAATTATAATTATATTGTTTTATCTTCAGCAAAGATAATTGCTATTTTAACACATCCAAAGACACAATATCTGTTTTAATTAAAGATTTATGATTATCGAAGAGTTTTATAATTGGTTCCGTATTGCCGATGTTAAAGCTTCTTTATTTTCATAATTATTTTTGTAAATTTTTCAGAAAGTACAAAACTTTTTTTAAAAATGTCATCATTATACTTATTTTAATTGCTAATATATTTACTTCACGCTATACCATTTTGAGGAGTTTGTATAAATTTTGTCACTTTTCTTTAAATAATAATAATTTTCTTTACATTTAATTCATAATATGATTTCTTTCATTGTAATTTCTAAATTTAAAAAAAAACAAACATAATTCAATAATGAAACTTTATATGAATCTCCATAAAAACAAAAGAACACACAAGGCGCGTTTCGAGATGGAAATTTTTAACAGACCGTCATCAGCCAAAGTAAACACGTGTCCGTAAAGAGACCAAGTGACAAAAAAACATTTTATTTTGTTTTTTTTTGTGTATTTTTTTTATGGTGATTCATACAAAGTTTAATGATTTAATTGTGATTTATCGACTGTTTGTTGGTAACATAATTACATCCGTCTATATTTATCAATATTGGTTTATATAGCAATAAAATAATACCCAAATAATTTGAACAAGTAAATATTAAATACTTATATATTTTATGTTTTAATAAAGGGCATTTTCATACATAAGAAACACATTTATATTTAAAATACAAGAAAAATTAACCTAAAATTGCGACAACGAAAAGTTAATAAGTATTCTAAAGTTTAATTTATTTAAATGAGCTTGATATTATGATGTAGGCACTAAGATAAATAAACTAACATAGCTGCACTTGCGTAACAAACAAGTGCAGCTAGACGTTATTTCCAATATTTTTTACAGAAATATGTAATGACTCATTGACATTTTACTTATGTTACGCAGTGAAGAATGATTAGGGATATTAGAGTAAAATCCCTAATCACATAGGGGAGATGGGGGATGAATAGGACAAGGGATGGATGGGACGTTCTTAATATTTCAGGCAATAAACTTTTTTTATTTGCTTCCTATCCTCATAGATTTCACTACCATAGTGTGCTTCAGAACCAAAAGCACGAGCACATGGCTGTTTTCAGTTTTCCTCAAATTTGCATTTCCTGAAAATTGTGCTTAAAAGTAATTTTTTTTACATTTGAACTTACTTAAATATCTTATGCAATGTAAACAATTAGCAAAGATGGATTACGGTAACTTTGTAGTTTTTTATTTCAAGGCTCAATATTGGTAATTAAAATTAATGCATATTAGCCATTGTGACAAAATAATGTTTTAGACAAAATGGCTGACAATTGAATATGTGCATCATGGGGATGATTGGGACATTTCAAATGGGATGAATGGAATTGTCTCATCCATCCCAAGAGGATGCTGAAAAATATATTTATTATCAAAATAATATTATATAGGTTGATAAATTAATAATTTATCGTAATTATTCTTTTAATATTTCATCCTCATTGTAGCCATTGTCGTCAGCCATTGAATGCTTCCGTTCATGTCCCTTTTACTGCAAAGCTGAGATGAGTCCAAAATGATTGGCTAACAAATAATCCTGGAGATCATATTACAATTTATAATCCCTCAGATGTTGCCAAGGAGGCATTTTTGTCAGCTTTTAGACTTTAACATTGAATACGGGGAGGAAAATGTTTGTGTCCCATACATCCCTGCTGTGGGGATGATTGGGTCATAGAAGAACTTCTTTTTAAATTTCATTTATATTTCTGTTTAATAATAATCTTGAATAAATATTATGCATAAGATGTAGTCAAACACTTAATGTATGATATGTGATACATAATATTGATAATAACTTAAATAAAATATTTAAAATAACGATTTTTGTGAAAATGTCCCATTCATCCCCCATCTCCCCTACATTAATAATAGTTGCCTCTTGAATTCAGATCGTCCAATAGAATTTAATATAATTCTGTGTATATTATTTTTCAGCATTCCTGTTGCCATATTACCCGTTAAAATGTATGATTACTTTATCACAATTTTACCAAGGTGAAAAGTGTACGTTAAACGTGACAAATGAGGTGCGTTCGTTTCGTGCTATAACTAGTTTTACAATGTAAAAAATCATCGTTATTATTTCAGTGAAATAAATTGTATCGTCTGCTATGAACGAAATGGGGATGCCTTTTCTTTTATTATTAAATATGCCACGTTTACAGATGCGACATTTTTTTATCGACACAAGACAGCGGTGTAAAATTCACAATGGCTTGGTTTGCGAATGATTACCTCCATGGTTAATATTTCTATGACTCGACATGAATGAATATTTTGTTTATTTACGATAATGGATTGAAAAAGTCGGCTGTTAACCTAATTTTCACTGAATTTATCTCAGAATCTATACATTTTTTAATGTAGCTCATCTCTCAAGCAAACAATTAACTCTTATGCAATTTTATTCGAAAAAATAATTTTGAATAAAAATGGCCGCTTGGCATATGGAAAAAGAGCCCAGCCCGTATTTGTTAGCCTGCATTTGTTGTCCCCAGTCACATGACTTGCGATTTTATTATACAGATTACGTATGATAGGATTTAATGGAATTAAGAAAACTTTTATTAATATATTTTTAAGTTTTGATTCGATTTTCATGAATTTTAAAATGACCCGTCAAAATTCTGCAACAATTATATATATTAAATTTCAGACCATTCGGTTGGGTAGTTTTGGCGCTGTTATATGCGGACAGACAGACAGACGGAGAAGATGACTATAGGTGCTAAATATTTATATAATTACGAACGCACCTAAAAATAAATCCCCTTTATAAAAAATGAAATCGTCCAATTTTTCTTCGAAAGTAGGGTAAAATTGCACGTATATGTTAATTTTATAGCAAATAAAAACGTTTAGAATTTCATTTGAAAAATAATCATATGTATTATATTACAACTATATCTATGGAACTAAACTAAAACATTTTAATTACCGATCGAACGATTTAATATTTAAAAATAAAATATAATTACCTTTTTTACAAGTTAAGATAGTTAAGATATAAGAGAAGTTCGCCTTTTTATCAATTTAGACTAACTCTTCTTCAAACATTGTTTTGGGGCTCTTTAATTATTGTTTCCTAATATATTTTATTTTTCAACGTAAGGTATCCGCTTTAATGTCAAGAGATTGTGAATGCGAATGCCTTTTTAACCCATCAGCACACCAGCTGGGATAAAATCTACCTCAACTCACAACTATTACTTAAAAATGTGCGAAAATTGTTCGTGATCATTCTGAGCTTTATAGTACCTTTCAAGCTGTAATATATCAAGATGTGGCCAAAAAGAATTTACCTCCGGCCAAAAAGAATTTACCTCCGGTTGTGAGATTTTCCATTTTTTTTTTATAAAAATGTCACGTGGGAGGAAATTTACCCCACGTGTGTTATAACGTAACCCATAATGATAGGAAAATGTTGATGCAAAGTTTCTGTAAAAAATATAGTGTGCAAATAATAATAATATAATTTTTTTTAAACGTTAACAACTCTTGCACATACAGTTTCTATATATCAGTTTTATATCTTTTTTTGGATTTTTATGGCTGAATTTCGATTGTAAAAGCTTTGTATGTAATGATATGCAGAAAAAAATCTTAGTTCTAGATTTTTTTTTTCCTTTAAATATAAAAAAACATCTTATTTTAAGTGAAATTATGTTCCTTATTGATTTACAGTTTATTTCAAAATATAAAATTTTTGTTTATAATCAAACCGGGGGGAAATTGACACAAGAAAACCCATTGGGGTAAAATTTATCCCGCGCGTGTAGTAGCGTAATGGAAAGGGACGCGTTTGCTGATGGGTTAAATACTTATAACAGTTACATTGTAGGAAACTTAGCCGAAAAGCAGCCTATCTCTTTAAAACCTTTAGAAAATTCAATATCACTCATGTCTTTCTGCTTTTGGCTGTTCATTTTCCACTATTTTTGACCTTTTTTTTTTTTTTTTTTTTTTTTTTTTTTTTTTTTTTTTTTTACCGGCACTTCTAACATTCTTTTTCAATATCTCGATTTACCTGACTTAAGATATCCGGTCTTACCAAAGGGAATGCAATTTGAAAACAAGCGGTAAATATTATTACGAAATTACTAGCAGCATTTTCTTAGAAATGCATAAGCTTATTAAATGTTACATACAAGCAATATAAAAACTTTTTATAAATTTAAATATGTTCATGTTTAAAATTTTTCAAATCTACCAAAAATAAAAACAAACAAGATGGAAATTATACATTAGACATGAGGTGTGTTCGTAGTATAACTAGTTTTACAATGTAAAAAATCATGGTTATTATTTCAGTGAAATGAATTATATCGTCTGTTATGAGCGAAATGAGGATGCCTTTTTTTTTTCTTATTACGTATGTCACGTTTACATATGCAATTTTTTTACACCAGAAAACGCTGCAAAATTCACCAAAGAGATCTTGCTTTGCGAATGATTGCCTTCAGGGTTTAATATTTCTATGACTCACGATGGACGAATCTCCTGTGTTTATTTACACGAATGGATTGATATATTCGGCTGTTAACCTAATTTCCACTGAAGCTATCTCAGATGCTATACATTTTTGAATGTAACTCATCTCTCAAGCAAAAAAAAATTGAATGATCCTTCTAAAAATGTAACTTTTGTGCAATTTTATTTGAAAAAAAAATTAATAAAAAGGCAACTTGGTATATGAAAAAGAAGTGGCCTTCCCCTTTTTGTTTTCCTCAGTCACATGACTTGCACTTTTAGATTATATAGTTTACGTATGGTTGGATTTTATAGAATAACAAACATTTTTATTATTATCTTTTTAAGTTTTGACTCGATTTTAATAAAATTTGAAATTACTGTACAAAATGCTGCAACGATTATATATGCATTACATTTCAAACTATTCGGTTGGGTAGTTTTTACGCTGTTATATGTGGACGGATGGACAGATTTACGGACGGACCAGACGACGACTCTAGGTGCTACGTATTTATATAATTACGAACTCACCTAAAAGTGACAAATAACATTTTAAACGCAGAAGCTACACAAGTGCCTGTTCGGAGATAACATAATGGTCGTTTCTTATTATTGCTTTGATCTTACTATATCAACCATTACCGTTTAGAGGACTGTTGGTCAAATTAAGAGAAAGTTATGATATCCGTTTACACCCAAATATAGGTTTTTATAGGGTGGTTATAATATAAGTATCTCTATTTGGATCTGTCTGTAGCTTGAAGGAATAACCCGATTGTAGCCAAAATCGGTACAATTACTATTCGAGAAGGGGGAAAAAGAATGAAACAATAAAAAAATAGTTGGAATAATCGCCTACAGATGGCGCTACGGGGCCCCTCGGTGCAAACACAGTTGTGTACCCTGGGGTTGTCTCAAACTTCAATGACTTAAAAGATTGCTTATCAGAACATGCGGGAAACATCACTCCGGATGCGTTACATTCCGCAGTTGAGCATTTCGTGCACCGCTGTACTGTGTCCTCCTGCCCGATGGCCATGTGGAACCTAAACTTGATCGGCATGGCCATGCGAAAGCGTAACCACAGTCACTGTGACACTTTCCAATAAATTAGGTTTGTCATGCAGTATTACGCCTTTATTCTTTGTTTTTGTATTGCACATCATATTTCAAAAGCGCCATCTGTCGATTTTTGCAATTATTTTTTTATTAATAAAATATATAGAAAATTCCATATAATGCGAACGACAAATTCACCTTCTCAAATTTATAAAACACAATGTAAACACATTGATAATTTGTTGTTACTACAGAGGTGCCATAAAACAAAACACAGTTTTAAAATTAAAATTAAAACTATTAGATGTTAAACTTTTAACATCTAATAGTTTTAATTTAAAAACTGTGTTTTGTTTTATGGCACCTCTGTAGTAACAACAAATTATCAATGTGTTTACATTGTGTTTTATATTTTTTTTATTGTTCCTTTTTTTCCCTTCTCGACTAGTATGTGTTCCGATTTTGATTTCTTTCGGGTTATTCCTTCAAGCAACAGACAGCTCCAAATAGGGACACTTATTTTATAACCACCTGGTATTTCCCTTGCTCACACAAATTATCTATATTTTAATTGAATGAATTATTACAAGAAATGATTCCATGAGTGATTTACATATATTCCGCATTAATGTATTATTCTTAGAGTTTATTGTAATTTTTTCAGAGGCATGAGGGGTTTTTCCAATTGTTTAGTATTATAATAAAAGAAATTTGTTTATCTCTAAATGAAGTTTTTTTAAGAAGATTTTTTTACTCATAATAACATTCTAAAGTAGTGATTTGTAATGTCAATTATTTAACAACCATTTTTATTTATTTAATGCTTTTTTTTCTGACTGCAGTTCGTATAAATCAAAACGTTCAACTAAAGAAATCTTATTTCTCTATTTCATATTACTTGGTCAGAAATGTGACAGATTCATTAGTTATAGAATGTAATTACTGCATTGTAATTTATTTTGTATCTCCATTATTAACGTTGCCATTTTAAATGATTTAGTTTTATATCAATACTAGCAAGCTACGCCCGCTACGCTGGTCAATTTCTTATAACGAACTTTTAATCCAACAAAATATTGACATTTCATAATTCACTTTTATATTTTAACAGAATAATGAGGCTACTATAATTTGTGACTCGTGCCAATTTTATGACAATTTGTGATTCGTGCCAATTTTATGACAATTTGTGACTCGTGCCAATATACACGCCAGGATACGTCGCCCTTATCACTATCTTTTTACGCATGAAGGTTTTGCTATGGTACTCCATTGTGAAATTTAGTAATTTTTCAAATTCAATATTTGAAAAATGGCATAATCATTAGATTTTTTTACCTTTCAAACTCAGTTTGTCTAACAATTTTCTGACAAATACTTTTCGAGGTACTATTTTTTTTTTCAGTTACTTCAAATGTTTCATTTTCCGAGATTAATCTGTTGCAACAATTAGCGAAAAACCCAGTCGTCAGAAACGCATAGTTTTTTATTAAAGAGGCTGTTGGAGCAGGGATTGTCACCACCAATTTGCCACCATCACTTTTGAAATCGGTTCGGTAGTTCTAGAGATTCCATAGAAATTGTAATTTAGAATGTTTTTAGAACGCTTTTCGCTCATTTCACCCTTTTAAATTTCAATTTTTTTTGTTTGTTTTTAGAGAGCATTTACATCTTATAAGTAACTACAATGCCAAATTTAAAATTTCTAGCTCCTTCAGTATAAAAAAAAATCGCAATTTTAGAACGTTTTTCGCTCCTGCACCCCCCCCCCTTGTGGTTAGTGACACCGACATAAAAATAGCCTCAGGGTCGGCGAACCTATTGCACGCGTGCCGCAGCTGGCACGCAAGAGAATATTTTCGGCACGCCGTTGATTTAAGTTCTAAATCAAAATTCAGTCAAACTCCCCAAAATAATGGAACATTGGAATATTTTCTGCAAAATTATGCACAAGGTTGACTGATAATAAGTGTTTGTTATAATAAGTACTTGTGTACTTGTCATAATTGAATTACCCGCTCAGAAATAGCTGACCTCTGACCTTCACCCTCACCCCCTCCTTACCGGATTTCGTCATCGGCGCCAGTGATTCACATTGAAAGACAAAGAGAGAGAAATGTAGCAAACAAATTATTTTTTGCTTTATTGTTTCTGAAATTTCTGCACTATTTAATGTATGTTGATCTGCATATGAGGCTTTATTTTAATTGTTGCTGTAATTTGTTAATTTTTAGTTAGTTAAAATGACAAAAATATTAATAACACTAATAAAATATGCTCCTTTTTTCAGATAAATTAAGAAAAAAATAATAAATCAGTTTTTAAAACAGTTCAGTTGTAAAATCAAATAAAAACTATAACTTTAAAAGTGCGCTGTCTGCTGATAGTGAATGAACATGAAAAAATGGGATTTATAAACAATTTAAAGATATTTCCAATAAATAAATACCGAACAAAAGTTATTAAATTTTTGCCCTGATTGAAAAAATACGATAATCATTTTGAACGATTTAAGGAATTAAGGAATGGGGGGGGGGTCGTTGGCACGCCCTGGTCACTTGAAATTTTTTTGAAAAAAAAAAAATGGCACGCGGATGTGAAAAGGTTTGCCGACTCTGGCCTATGTTGAAGCAGGGGCTGTCACCATCAATTTGCCACCATCACTTTTGAAATCGGTTCGGTAGTTCTAGAGATTCCATAGTAATTGTAATTTAGAATGTTTTTAGGACGCTTTTCGCTCATTTCACCCTTTTAAATTTCGATTTTTTAAAATTTTGTTCTTAGAGGGCATTTACATCTTATAAGTAACTACAACGCCAAATTTCAAATTTCTAGCTGCTTCAGTATAGAAAAGATCACAATTTTAGAACGTTTTTCGCTCCTGCACCACTTTGGGGTAGTGGCACCGACATAAAATATAGCCTATGTTGGAGCAAGGGTTGTCACCATCAATTTGCCACCATCACTTTTGAAATCGGTTCGGTAGTTCCAGAGATTACCCCCTACAAACAAACAAACAAACAAAAAAACAATCTTTACTCCTTTATAATATTAGTATAGATTAAAATCAATTTTACTTAGGATATCGTAGTACATGGGGTGGCAACTATTGTGTGTCTCTTCATTAAATTCACAATGGCGACAGATAGTCATAAACATGTATAGGTATATATGTACATATACTATTAAATCTAACATATGTAAGCCACTTAAACTGTATTTTAGCATAAATATCAAATCGAGTTTCTCAATGTTGTAGAATGCATGATGAATTGACGTCAGTAATCTCACCGTACAGCACATATCCACATTACTATGCCTAGACATAATGTTTATGTCTACAGTTGTCGCCGTCCAGCTATCAATGGGGAGGAACAGGATTTCGTCGAACATTCTGTATAATATAAGACATCATTGATACTTATTCGATTTCCACATGCATTCAGAGTCATCTGAAAATGACACCTGAACCCTAAAATACTATTTCTAAATAACTGTAATCAGAAATTAAAAAGACATATTTATGAGTTGGTTTATAAATAGTTCGTGTACTCTAATTACAAAAATCGTCCCATTTTTCAACAATAGGTATCACTACACGCTTTGAACTTGTACAGATTCTAAAACTAACATCGAAACTTTATTGTGAAATCCTATTTTTTATTTTTATTTTCTAAACTGATTGAACAATGAAAACTGTTTTAACTTTGATCCAGATTAACACATATGTGATTTATACAATAGAATGACCGACTGTAACTTTTAATTTCTATTTTATAACCACATCTTTTTGTCTTAAGAAAATCTTTGAAAATTTACTTGAAACATCTACAGCCTATCTTATGTCTAATATCAATATTTATTTAAATACAATTATTTATTTAAGACTTTATGACAAAAATACAACAGTACAATTTATGTATTTTAAAGTAAATAAACGTTATAGAAGCTTTAATAAATAAGTATATTTGTTATTCGAATATATCTTAGCAATATACAGTTTAGGCAAAGCGGTTATTTAATAACTAAAATATATATTATTAAAGGCTTTGATATAAACTGTAAAATAGTTGTTAACAGCTACTATGCACATTCTCGTAACGTAAAACGTTGTGTTGTGATGTGTTAAGTATTTTGATAAACATAACAGTGTATACTTAATAGTGGATTCCCTGTTCATATAAAATTCATGAATGCCAATTTAGTTCGCTAACATCCGGCATTAACGAAAAGTACTTTGTGTTACACGTATATCTTCAAACTGTAACTGTTAGTGATCACGAAATAGGGAAATGTATACAGAATGTGTAATGGGAATCTGAACTAATTTTCATTAAAACTTATAAGAATATTCTTGAAAAATAACTGATTTGGTGTATCTTAAAAAAATAAATAATTTCACGAATATGTTTTAAAGGGAAGAGAAAATAATGACGTAATCGTAAATGAAATGAAATGAACCAGTGTTAGTTTTAAAATGTTCTTAAATGAAACCTTATATTTTTGGATAATATTTTAGTGGTATAAAATGTTTTATATGTGATATAATAAATTAATATTTTTTTCTTTTAATCACAGCTGCTTAGCAATACAAAATTATAGAATTAGTTGACGTTAAACATGTTTTTTGTTTGCTTCTTTGAAGACAACTACAACTATTTATATCGTCGTACTATACACTATAGTGGATTATAATAAAATATTTTAAGGTTATTTATTTCATGCAAATTTCAGGATATTTTAATATTTAACGTCATGCTAATACAATATTTTTAAAAATTTATGCAGAAAATATCGATCGATACACATAGGGGCTGAAATTATTTTGAAATTATGGGAAATGAATGTAAATAAATTTCGGAATAAATTAAAGTTAAGTTTTTAAATGTTTTGTCGATAATTGTTAATAAAATTATCAGCAAACTGTCTTCAAATATATATATTTTTTAATTTTAACTCCATTAAATATTTTGATGTATTTATGAATAATAAATAAAGTCATACGTTCCTAGTAATTATTATCTTCTGGCAAAATGTTTCATGCGAAAATTCATGGTTAATATATAATAAATATTTTTCAAAATATTCTAAGATAATTCTGTAAGACTTCTTTGCATAATTAATCTATTACTTTTCTTGATTATGGCTATTCAATACATAACTTAACAGCTTATAAATATATATTTAGAATGACACTTTTGAGCTATATACAATCCTTAAAAATATATATCCACTTTAAAACATAATTAAGACTATCTAAAAGGAAATCCCTTAATTTGAAGCTTTTCTAATTAATCAAAAGCTGTTTTGAAAAATTTTAAAGCTTATATGATTTTGGTATATATAAATTATTTTTATTTGAACAGAGTAATTAAATTTGTTTTTATTTTTTCCGTTAAGTCCCTTTTTGAGAAATAGTCTTCATTTAAAACTACATAAAAGTAGAAAATTTATAAATTTATAAAAGACGTCTCTGCAGTTAATCGGTAAGTATGGCCTAAGAATATTCTTAGACGTCATAAAAATATTGTTTATAGAAAATAGATTTAGAATACATCTAATTTTCTTATTTCGTTAATTATTAAACTACGCACAAATTGAAATATTGCAATATCTTACAGATTAAGCACATAAGTAACCGTTATGAAAAATTTATTTTTAAATGAACTATGATATTTTTTCTCAAACTTTAATTCTCCAATTAATTGAACGTTTGAGATTTCTCCATAGTCTACTTTAATTTAAAATCCATAGAAATATAACTAATTCTCATTAAATCGTAACTACATTTTGAAAGTTTCTAAAATTCGATTTTTGTTATTAATCATAAAATAGTAGTTGTTTTGTTTTGCACGAATGTTCCTTGAATTTTGCCATGTATATGTTATCATGTAAATACAAAAAAAAACTCTTGAAAACAAAAATATAGTTATGAATATTTAAAAGATTATTACATAAATATAATGCGTTAAGCTTGATATGATGGAATGGAAACATACCGACAAAATCCATTTTAAATTAACGTTTTCTCGGGTACTCCATATGTAAAAAAAATCGTGTTACATTTCTGTTACCAAAGGTTACGGATTTTTTCGGTTTAAAACATGAATTTGTTGTAGATGGAATCCATTTTGACATCTTATTTTATTTATATTCGTATAAAAAATCAAGTTTAATTTTAAAAACATGATTGTTGTAGATGGAATTCGTTTTAACAGGGTCTTATTTTATTCCTATTCGCATAAAAATTCAAGCTTCATTTTAAAAACACGAATTTGTTGTAGATGGAATCCGTTTTAACAGAGTCTTATTTTATTTCTATTCGTATAAAAAGTGAAGCTTCATTTTAAAAACATGCCCCACCAGTAGCTGAGAGGTTCTGCTCTCAAATCTGGTAGACGGGAGGTGCTGGGTTCAAACCCCTGTGGCGCTCGTCTACCTAACCGTTCGGAGTTTTCCGTGGTTTTCTTCGAACCGCGTCGTAAATACGTGTTAGGATCCCTTAGAAAGACCCCCACGGAGGGCATTCCCCCCTAGGACCTCTATCCCAAGAGTAGATAATCGGCCGTCATAAATCAATCAATCAATCAATCAATCATTTTAAAAACACGAACTTTTGTAGATGGAATCCGTTTTAACAGTCTTATTGTATTTCTATACGTATAAAATTTCAAGCTTCATTTTAAAAACACGAATTTTTGTAGATGGAATCCGTTTAAACAGTCTTATTCTATTTCTATTTGTATAAAAATTCAAGCTTAATTTTAAAAGAACGAATTGTTGTAGATGGAATCCGATTTAAAAGAGTCTTATTTTATTACTATTCGTACAAAAATTCAAGCTTCATTTTAATGAGCATGTTATTGATAAAAATATTTAAAAGGAAATCAATTTTTTTTGCTGCAATGTAATATTATTTTTATTTCACTATTAATATCAATGGATGTAAATTGTGCCAGCACGAAATTGTTTTTGTCAAAATCTATATTCTATTTCGCATAATAGTTTACACATAAGTACAACATATACATGTGTATAATTTGGTTGTTATTACACGATATTAACATCGGTTTACCTCTTCCTTTATATGTGCACGAATTATGATTGTTCACAGATTGTGTGATCCTGGATACAGTA
The DNA here is from genome assembly GCA_963931845.1 of Maratus michaelseni. Classification (NCBI taxonomy): domain Eukaryota; kingdom Metazoa; phylum Arthropoda; class Arachnida; order Araneae; family Salticidae; genus Maratus; species Maratus michaelseni. Next base: position 449,663,486 of record OZ007589.1, on the reverse strand, counting down.
ATTAATAATAAACAATATTTGTGACATAAATCAAAATAATATGTTGAATCCAAATTCACCCATTATATGCAGTAACACATGTATAATTCATTGAAAATCTTTACTAAAAAGGTGTTTAATACGTACATTAAAATAAACCAAAATATAAAATATAAAATATCTAAAACCTAGCAATTTCAAGCAGAATCGCGCTCGTCCTTAGAGCTGAAAAACAAACAATAAAAAATCCTAGAGACTGTTTCTTTTTCTGGATGTTTCATTTTCTGTTTGAAATTGCTAGTTTTTAGATATTTTATATTTTATACTTTGGTTTATTTTAATGTATGTATTAAACAACTTTATAGTAAAGATTGTCAATGAATTAATTTTGAGTTATTACAGTAATTAAATCAGTTGTAATGTAACTAAAACTCATTAACATATGAATTGTTTAAATTACACACATAACTGCAAAGTATAACAAAATTCTACAAATGGATTAATCTACGATATTTTCTTAATTTAAGAAAATATAATATACCCACGAATGAAAATATACAATAACCTCCTGAGAGTTGCCAACCACATAACGTAAATAGTTGTTTATTTTTAGAAACACCAGAAAACAATATATTTTCGAGATTTAAATAGGAATTTAAAAATAAAATTATTTTCTGTGCTGCCACTGAGTTTCGAAAACGTTTTCGAGTCGTTTTTATAGTGTAGAAATCAGTTTTTTCCACACCGGAATATCTGTTTCTAGGATGATATCAATTCTCAAGTTAACATATTCAGCACTTTAACTGAATTTATAATTGATAGAGTAATAGAATAATATTACATTTAACGTTAACGTTAATACTGTTTATATATCCTGTTTGACATTAAGACATATTTGACAAACCTGGAAATGTTTACATGAGAATGGATAGAATCTGAAAAACCTATATCCCAGGTAGAAAAACTGAATAATGCAGTATAAAAACTACTCGACAACGTTTAGGAAAATCAGTGGTATTAAACAGAAGTTTGCGTTTATGAATGCGTCTACAAATCTTAAGAATATTATTGGTTTCTGAGTGTTCTAAATATAATGAACGATTTTCAAAATCGTGAGTAAGTCGGAAGAAGTTATTGCATATTTTTGTTCGTGGTTATATTTTTATTTTCCTAAATTAAGAAACATTTGTCTTTTTTACAATATATGTAGCAAAATATAAGGATGTTAGATTGGTATGATAATATTAATAATGCATTATTTTAGATTATTATTCTAAAATTAAAGAAGCCAAAATATGATTCACGCATTACGTTAACTATTTAAATCCCAAGCTTTAAAAAACTGAATGACCTTAGAATCCCAACAAAAGAGCCCAAAATGCTGGTCTTTCCATTTCCCATTTTTTCTCTAGGTAAGTACTATAAATGACCCTACTGTCTTAACCTTTATTCAAATTTCTACAGGTGTTACACTCCTCTGTTTATCATTCTCCAGTTACTGAAAAAAAACTTTGTTTTTCTTTCTATACTGTCCAGAAATGCCAACACATTACCACATCCACCACTAAGAGAGTCAGCATCCGTACCCATTTAAGGGGAAGGGAAATCCTTTCAGCTATCCTGCGTTATTGCGGGTTTCACAGCATTGGGATGATTTCGGCTACTGCGGGAATCAAAACTTTAACGCGATTTGTACCAAACGAAAATTTCTTATAAGTTTATTAATTGTTGTACTTTCATTTTTAAAAAAGGTACAGCGTTATCATTTTTTTAAGGCACCGATTACAAACATACAAATGTAAATGAATATAAATCTGTTTTTCATATTTTAATTTTAAAGTATAAATTTAAATACTAATTCATAATAAATAGAAAAATATTCTAAAATTGGAACAAAATTCACCTTTGTGTAAGATTTAAAATATGAAACCATTAAATGGATCACAGTTTGTGTAATTACTAAAATAGGTGTAAAAAAATAAAAGGTTTTAAAACATTAAAACCATTTCAAGATGTTAAAAACATCCATCGGAGTCCCGAGCGCTTTCAACCAGAAAACTTGGCCATCATCAGAGGGTGGAAATGAGAAAAAATTCTCCTAATTAGAGACGCGGTTGTTTTCATAGCTTGTACAGTTTTCGGTATAGGAACTCTAACTCCGTAATTTACCAGTAGGTGGAGCTATAAGCGGTCGCATCGCGGATCTCAAACTCACTTTACTATACCCAGACGCAAAATTTATGAGACTATGTTTCACCATTCTAATTTTAATGGTGATGGACATGACTAGTAAATTAATTTGGACTGGTTCAAAGGCATTAGTGAGATATCAAATATAGTACTAGTCCAGTTTTAAGGATGCATTTTGTCAAGTTACTAACATACAATTATTCTTCATTATGCAAAATCTAAATTCTAATACAGCATATTTCAGCTGAAAATATACATACATACATAGATGTACATTTAATTTGCATACATTTCTTACAAAATTATTCTGTCACGTTTCACATACAGTTAATTTTAGAGAGGGATATCAAATCTGACAACTTTCTCTTTATACTTTAGCCCTGTCACCATTTTGAAGTTTATGGGGTTCAACAATACAATTAATTTAATTAAAAGAACACTCAACGGCATTAAATAAACACCAAATATGTTACCAGCCCATTTTTAAGGATACACTTAAAAAAATTACAAACATATAATCTTTCCTCATAACGCACTGATCTTCATGAAGCATAATGCAGCATATTTAAGCAGACATTACACACACACACATATATATGTATTTGGAGGTTTAAGGAAGAACAAAATATCTTAACCACAATGAATCACACTTTGACTGCCAAGTCCTTATCAGACATTTAATAAGACCATAGGAATATAATTATGCAATACTTGTACAGTTGACGCATACAAATAAAGATCCATAGAGAAGCACTTGTGTTTTCTCTCTGCAAATATGGTCAGCCACTCGAGATACCACCTTCAGATAACGTTCTCAGAAAACTCAAGATACCACCTTCAGGTGGTCAGCCACCTTCAGATAAAATCTTAAGAAATCCTACATTCATCCTCATGAACCTTCTCATCAATCGTGAATCTTACAGCTCGAGCAACTTTATAATTTATTGCTATGCCATATGGCATTTGTATGTCGATGATTTTCACATTTTTCGACAATTCTGACTAACTGTAGACCTCGATAAAAACTAAACGGGCAGCGATAGAAATACACCGTTTGTTGCTATATGCTTGGGACAACAGTAAATTTTCAGGCAGACAAACTTTCGAAATTAGTTACACTTTTCAACAACAGATGGCGCTGCGGTCTGGAAAAATCTAAACCACGATATTTTCCACATATCCACCATGCGCAGCAATAATATGGCGTTGTCTCTGAACGAAATTACCAGAAACCTTTGTAAACGTGTCAGGCGGGATGGCTTCATATGCAGAAGAGATGTACTGCTTCAGTTGTTCAATTGTTTCTGGATTGTGGCGGTACACCTGGTCTTTCAAGTGTCCCCACAGAAAAAAGTCACAGGGTTACAAAGGTTCCTGGTAGTTTCGTTCAGAGACTACGCCATATTATTGCTGCGCATTGTGGATATGTGGAAAATATCGTGGTTTAGATTTTTCCAGACTGCAGCACCATCTGTTGTTGAAAAGTTTAACTAATTTCGAAAGTTTCTCTGCCTGAAAATTTACTGTTGTCCCAAGCATATTGCAACAAACGGTGTATTTCTATCGCTGCCCGTTTAGTTTTTATTGATTTTTCAAATATACCGGTCATTTTTGAAACACCCTGTATGTACAATAAATAAGGAAATCACTACAAAACAAAATTAGTATAATTCAGCGCTCTAATTGAGACTGAAAAGAGTCTGTTTACACAAAATTATTCACACATGTAAATGGACTTCTTATTATTAATAAAAAGACTAATTTTCATACTTGGCTTCTCTATACTCCTAAATGCATTGAAAGTAAAAGACATATGGCCACATTTAGTATCATCTTCAAATCTATTATATCTTCTGCCATATATGGTTTAGGATCCTTTGTAGTCAAAAGTATCCGTAGAATCTAATGACTATTCATATGGTTCATGCTTTTAATCACGCCAAAAGTACACATTTTTATGAAATCCAGAAATTTCTTTTATCGTGCCCTCTATCTTCATGAAGAGTCTATTCTGACAATTCTGACTAACTGTAGACATCGACAAATACTATTTCTTCTCATATAATTTAGACACTTGAATTTATATGCAATAAATAAGGAAAGCACTACAAAACAAAATTAATATAATTCAGCACTCTTATTGAGGCTGAAAAGAGTCTGTTTACACAAAAGTATTCACACTTGTAAAGGACTTTTCATTTTTAATAAAAAGACTAATTTTGATACTTGGCTTCTGTATACACTGTAAAAAAATTGTAGTAAAATTACGGGCAGAGGCCGGCAGCAGAGATTCCAGTCATACCCCGAAAAAAAAAATCTATGCCCATCATTTTGTGCAGCCCGTAGTTTTACGGGGCAAAGTAATAGAGCATTTTAATGGACAGGATATAATGCACTTTAAAACACAATAACACTTTGCTTACTGTTCCGGAGCACGTAGTAGCACGTTAGATAACCATCACAGAATCGCTGTTTTGGCGGGATAAAATTTTCGAAACACGAGTAAAATGAAGGGTTACACCCTAGCGGAGGACAAAATATGGGGTCGTACCGTATTTTTGCTACCATATGGGCTAGAACTGTAAGAACATGTGGATTGCTTTTAATTTTCTAAGTATCTAAGGGATAAGGCTGCTTATTGAGTGGATCAGACCGTTTTTCATCAAATAAGGCTGTTGCCCGTAAAAATTGAAGGGCAAACGCACATAAATTTACAGTTTTTTCTGAGAGTGTACTCATAAGGATTGAAAGTAAAAGACATATGGCCACATTTAGTACCATCTTCAAATCTATTATATCTTCTGCCATATATGGTTTAGGATCCTTTGTAATCAAAAGTATCCGTCGAATCTAATGACTATTCATATGGTTCATGCTTTTAATCATGCTAAAAGTATATATTTTTATGAAATCCACAAATATTTCTTTTATCGTGCCCTCTATCTTCATGACGAGTCTATTCTTTATGATATCTGCTATATCTATAAACAAATTTGTTTCGTATATAAAATGGTTTCAATTCAGTTGAATATTTGCGATAAAACTTTTTAAAACTGTCTATTCTTACAATTCAAATTCACAGTTCAAATAACACAGTTCAATTCACTTTTTATTTATATTCCGGTTGAAAATATGTTTTTATTGATCCCAGCCGAGCTCCGAAATTATTATTGGATTAAGATAAACAATAATATCTTAACCACAATGCACATTACACTTTGAATGCAAAGACATTAACACACATTTAATAAGACCTCAAATACACAGGAATATAGTTATGAAATACTTGTACAGTTGACTCATAAAACTTATGCTTTCCCTCTTCAAATATGGCCAGATACTTAAGCCTTGCATTGAAAGCCAACAGACTCTTTAGGCTAAATTCTTAAAAAATCTTGCATTAATCCTCGTAAACCAACACATCAATCGTGAATCTAATAGCTCTAGAAACTTTATAATATATTGAGTTTACATATAACATTTAGATGTCGTTCATTTTCTGTCTCTCTCTCTCTCTCTCTCTCACACACACACACACACACACACACATATATATATATATATACAGGGCGACCAGAAATAACGTAACGGTCCAATTTGACTTAGTTAATAAAAACACAAAAATTGTTCACAAACAAATACTTCATTTATTAACAACAATGTATTAGACAAATAAAAAATCACTTTGGATCAAAGTGTCCTACTTTTACTTTGATTCAGAGACACAAACGTTTGGCGAAATTTTCAGCAATTGGCCGCAGCTTGACCGAAGTTATTCGCTTCCATTCCCGAATCAACTAACGATTCAGAGCTTCCAAACTTTTGTGAAGTTTAGCACAAGCCCTTGCCTCCACAATCGACCGCAAATTGTAATCCAATAGGTTGAGGTTCACGAGTATGGAGGCCATTCTTGAGCCGAGATGAACTCTGAAAAACTGGCCTGACCACAGTCCTTTGTACATTTCACTCGATGTGAAGGCGTGAAATCTTGCTGAAACATCCAAAACCCGTTTCTAAAATCTTTTTGAGCCCAGGGAAGCACTACATCCTGAATAACCTCTTTTTGGATCACATCTTTATTTATTCGACTACAGAATCGATGAAAATAAGAGTAGTTTTTCCTGTTACACAAATTTCTTCCCATACCATGACAGATTTGGGTTTTTGACGATGATGAATCATGGTAAATTTGTCCGGAGAAGTCGTTTACCAAACACGATCATTCTGACGATTGCCAGTTGTGCCACCGAGAATAGCTTTTCGTCAGAAAGCAGGATCCGCTCCTATTGTGGAGTTGCAGCTCACGTCAGCAGCTTCTTTATATTTCGATCCGTGCTCCCAATTTTTCGACGTAGAAATTGTTTAAATCGCATCGGTAATCCACAAATACACTGAAATGTATAATTTTTATCACGTTAATAATGTACACATAACTATTAAATATGTATATATATATACATATAACTTTCCTGAAGTTGAAGCATGTTGTAACTTTTTATAATAACATCTTAGGAGTAATTTCAGATTATTTTGACAACATCTATTTTAAGTCGTTTTTGATAAATCTTTTCTATATGCCTTTATGTACTGTGTTTTTAGGTGCGTTCGTAATTATATAAATACGTAGCACCTATAGTCGTCGTTTGGTCCGTCCGTCTGTCCGTCCGTCTGTCTGTCTGTCCGTCCGTCTGTCTGTCTGTCTGTCCGCATATAACAACGCAAAAACTACCCAACCAAATGGTTTGCAATTTAAAATATATTATCTTTGCAGAATTTTGTCGAGACATTTCAAATTTTATTAAAATCGAATCAAATTTTTAGGAGACATTAATAAAAATATTTATTAAGAAATTTGAATTTTTTTTTAAATCGGTGCTTTTTTGTTATAGGAGCTTCCGAAGTTTAATCGGCAAGCGACCGAGATACTTATTTTATGACAGAAATTAATCTGCAGACGATATAATTCATTTCACAGAATTAAAAATCATCAAGATCTGAATATTTATATAACTAGCTGATACATATATATCTGAATATTTATATAACTAGTTAAGATATTTGTATGAAGAGTGTCATAAAATATATACTTAACTAGCTGTTTAACCCGTTCTACGCACGGGATATCATAAATTTAATTCTAAAACGTGCGTACGAACGCACCTCGTTTATAACGTTTGACGTACAATTTCCAACTTGTTTACTTCTCCTACTGTTGTATATTTAAATATATATATATATATATTACCTATACTTATTTTTTTATATAAATATCCATAATGGAAAACGTTATTAAAAAACGTTTGTCTTACTATGGGTTTCTTTTCCAATATCTTATTTGTAGAAAAATGTTTTTCCCATATGACTTATTCGATAGTATGCGGCAGAAAATTCACTTCAAAGGTGAAGTTATGAAACAGAATATCAAAAAGGTTTTGAGAGGTGAAGTTATGAAACAAAATATTACCAGAGTAAGAATGTTACATAAAGTCCCTCTTCCTCCAAGTACTATACTTCACGTGATAAATGGCTATTTTTCATTTAAATTTCTGACTTTGGTGAATAAACAAACTTTCTGAAAATTAAATTTAGACATGAAAGAAACGCAAAGAAATGATAGAAATGTTTGTTTTTGAAAATTGACTTTAAGAATATCATAAAGAGTGATTCTTTAAGGGGAAATAAATTTTAAGAGTTCACATTTTAAATTAAATTTATTTTTCATGAATTAATACGAACTTTTAAAAAGCAAGGTCACTTCTGTTTTTTCTTAAAAAATCAATATAAGTACTATTATTTTAATATAATAATTGCTGCGATAAAAAAATCTATGGCTTAATCAAATAATTCAAAAATAAAAAAAAAAATAATTAAAATATTCTTTAACATCTGAGCCAATAGATGACACTTCTATGTGACGTCACCATTGTCACAATTGTTCATAATCTCAATGTTGATCAAAAAGAGCTTCTTCTTACTCGCCCCATTCTGACAAAATGTTAATACGAATTCACTGTGACGTAACCGTAACCCAAATTTGTGTCATTTGCTACTCATGAAAAATATGATACATCGACTTTACACTGCTGTGAATACATCTTCAATATCACTTGACCAGAGTAACGACAACAATAATCGCATTTTGGTCAAGATGCATTCACATTTCGGTCATATTTGTGTTACTCTACATCTAGATATACTAGATAAACATCTAGATAAACAAACGTAGGTATTTTCGTTTCTAAATTCTTATTTCAAAAAGCATCTCAGTATATTTACTAAAATTAAAACCAATTTAAATGCACTAAATAACTGTGCAAAATAGAATATACATTTATTCGCAGAAGACCAGTGTTTAGATGTTCTGTGTCTCATTAACATAAAAATATAACGATAGAAAAAAGTCAATTAGAAATTTAAATCTAGTATGTAATTAGTGTGAATGGATCAACTTACTTAATAAAATTAATCTAGAAAAAAAATGTCTGATAATCTCAAAAATATATACCTTAAGAACGATTTTTTTAGATCTTACGTTAAGCAGTCTATCCTTACTTATGATTAACAACATGACCCCGAAAAAAATCATTGTAAATATATAATTATTTTATATAAAATAAGCTTGTATAAATGAAATATCCGAAGCAGTTTCCAGAAAATAATTTAAAACGTAAAAAAGGAAACGATGTAGAAAATTTTTGAAATTTAATTTAGGAAATAAAATATCCACTACTTAATATCCACACTCAATAAATAATTTTTCGAGTTAAAGAATGATGACCATATTTTTTTTCCTTTTTAAATCATTATTAAAAGAGGAAATGTGTTGAAATGTGTTCGTAACTTCGGTTTGTCTGACTATCTGGCCTTCTGTCTGCATGTCCATGCTCTAACTAGCGTAAAAAAACTGTGATTACCGAGAGTGTGATTTATGTTAGTGAAATTTATCATAGAACATTATTTATTGAAAGTTAAGTATTAAAGTATAGTATTAAGTATATAGAAAGTATAGTATTAAGTATTTTTAATATGTTAGTTATAATGTATTATATGTAGCATTCATAGTTAGTTTATATTATACACAAAAGTTTCTCTCACAATATGATCTGGGGAGAAAAATGGTTTGCGGCGTATTTTATTATTGAAGCTACACTATTTCAAACATAATGGAATTAATGCAAATTACTGATGTATAATGAACCTGATTTTCTGTATAATATGGAGTGTATAGCATTTATCATTCGTTTACAGGGAAACACAAAACGTTCTGTTACATTATGGCTTACGGGAAAATCGTTATCAGTGTGTTTTAAAGGTGTAACACTATTTCAAACATAATCGAACTGATGTGTAATACTAAGGTGCACTCTACAAAAATCTGAATTTACAAAATGAAGCGCATAGCATTCATTTGGTTATTTACAGGGACACAAAAATAATTATATTGCATTAACTGGCTGTAAAAGATTACTACTGCACTCGCCCTTTCAGATTTCAGTATGCTTTTTTAAGCATGATCAAACTTTAATATATTACGTGGTGTACATTAATAATATAGCATATAAACAGGGCTACACAAAAGACTTTGTAAGAATTATGGTCTATGGGCATGAATTGAGCAAAATTGTTTTTGACTACTATTATGAATTTTCTTGCTTAATTATAGTTAATATGCTAAGATATGTTTGTAGAATGTAAATAAATTCATATACTGGTTTAAGAAAAAACAGGATATATTGCCGTCTATGGATAGCAATAGCTATAAATGCTTGTTTGATTGTGTTAGGCGCTCCATAATTAAATTTAATTTTAGTTCAATACATGGTGTGAACTAATTTCGGAATTTCATACACAGGGTCGAAGAGGAAATTTCAAGTTTCCTTCTATAATTGGTAATTGTTGAATAATTTGAAAATTTCCCAATCTGTTATGTGTTTTCTAGCGGATTAAATTCCAGGAAACAATATGTTGTGTATAGATCATATTCGAGACTGTTAAAAAATATATGAATATTTTACCGTTTATGAGTGGTAAATGGTATTTTTTTTTAAACGGTGTTAAAATTTAACGATTTGTTTAATCAGATATCTTCTTTTACTTTATTAAATGATGAAGTTTCGTTTCAGTTCACTGAAAGTGTTAGAAAATGCTCGTTTTCTACGCGTGACACAAGATTTCGCTTTCTTGTTTTAAGTTTAATACATGTATTAGAAGAACATTTTTTTTCACATACTATAATGAGCAATGTATTTTATTCTTGCATATTTCTTGAATAGTTGGTGTTCATTTGCTGTGATGTAGTTGTAGTTGTGTCACCTTGAATGTCTAGCCAGTTTCTGCATTTATCTACTAAAAGCGGATTCTTCTTTGCTCAAGTAAACTCAGCTTTTTTGGCAATGCTGACATTGACTCAGTCAAACGGGTAGAATTTCATTGCGACCCATTCATTTCGACTCGCTCATTGCAACACACTCATTGCGACTCACTCATTGTAACACACTGATTGCAACACACTCATCGCGCACTTCCAAGTGCACTTTTGTGACCAAAGATCGGAACGTGTACCACGGGTTGAGGATCATTGTGTAAAACAGTATTTGCCCACAATTGCCAAAGGACTGAAATTCATATTTGTGCTATGTTTATTATCCAACGTATGCAAAAAAACCCTTACCATAGCTATTATAATTAACATCATACCCTAGCCAAAATTATAGGTACACTATAAAATGTAAATAATCATAATATTTGCACAATTCTACGTATCAACAAACGTTATATAATATGTATTTATTATACAAAAACAACTGTCAGGCATATTTTTATTATAAGTGCATTTAAACAAATATAAACAAAATAAGGATTATTTGTTTAAGGGCACTGCTTTTAAATCCAAATAGATGCAGTTTAAATGAGAAATGTAACAACATATATTTTGAAGACACTCAGCCGAACGATTTTACATTCTTGTTACAAATTTTGATACACAGGGTGATTGTAATTAACGTTTCACATTAAAAAAGCTGTAAAAAATGAACGACTGGTCAGAATGACCTGATATTTTATCTGAGTAAACGTGAAGAAATGGGAATTTGTTTTGTGAAAGAAAGCAACGTTCAAAAGTTGACCGAAAGGTGGCGCTGTACTGGTCATAAGATGCAAATTAAAAGACGTGACATGCTATTGTGGCATTCTTTGTTCAAAGCCTATCCAACACGACAAAGTGCTGCCACATCGGATAGGAAAAAATCTATTTTTAATTGTCCCTCGGCCAAAAACCTTAGAAAAATCTAAAATGAAATCGGTTTTCAACTGTCCCTAGGCCAGCCAAAAACTTTACAAAAAGCAAAAATGGAAATCAGTTATTAATTGTCCCTAAGCCAGAAAAAGGAAAAAGAAATCGGTTTTTAATTGCCTCTAAGCCAAAAATCGTAGCAAAAGCAAAAATGATATAGGTTTTTAATTGTCCTTAGACCAAAAACCAAAGAAAAATCAAAAACTGATGAAACCATAAAAAAAAGGAAGTCGTCTACAAGTTGCTTAAGAAAGGTTCAATATTCTGTCTACCATTTTCTCCTAACAGCTGAAAGCACAAAACAGCATGTTCCACAACAGATCGGAATGTTTCAGGGGTGATATTGTGAATGTGTTTCGTAATGAGTGTTTTCAATTCACTTAATTTCGCAATTGGACCCCCGTACACAACATGTTTTAGGTAATCCCACAGCCAGAAGTCGCAAGGGTTTAGGTCAGGTAATCGTGGTGGCCAGGCTGTTGAAAAATGACGACTGGCAATTCTGTCATTTTCAAAATGAAGATTCAACACCTGCTTCACTTGTGTTGCAATGTGCGGGGGAGGGCCACTTTGCATAATAATTGTGCTATCCACACATCCGCGCTGTTACAGTGCTTTAATGAGCTGATTGCGCCAAACGTATTCATAACATGTCCCATTGAGTGTAAAGGTGACATGACATGAAATACCAATCTCCTCTAAAAATAAAGGGCAACGATAAATGCTGCCTTAAACTCGCACCACACATATTTTTCAGAATAAAGAGGCGATGGTTGCATTCGGAATGGATTCTCACTTGCCCATATTCTGCAGTTTTGAGTATTGACAGAAACTTTGAGATTGAAATTGAGATTGTCTTTGAGATTGGCTTTGTCTGTCCACAAAATGTTCCATAGCCATGTATTGCCCACTTCCATTCGAGCAAGAAATTGCAGGGCGAAGGGTTTTCGTTTTAGCAGGTCAGCAGTAAGCAACGCCTCAACATAATTTTGTATGGATAGCATTGCAGGAGGTTGCATAATATTTTATGAAACATGCTGACGACATATCTCAAGTTCGAGAAATTTCTTGTGCGATGGACGTTCCCAAAGCACTGCTTGACGCTTCCTGCAATGCTGTATCCACATCCTTCACTGACGTCGAAGCAATTGCTTTCCTTCCTCTGCAACATTTCACGCCAAATGATCCCGTCTCTTCGAATTTATAAAATATCTTTTTCAGACCGAATGCTGTAATCGCGCCAGAGCCGCTTCTTAAACCCTTTAATGTCCGGAAATTCTTCAATGCAACTGCCGCGCAGTCATTGTTCTTGTAAAAAAGCTTCACAAGCAGAGCCCTATCTTCAATGATAGAATCCTGACTACCTTCTCTGACGCTCTTTCTGTAAGAAAAGTCTTGGCAGAAATTGCATGTTTCACTTATTAAAAATTCAAAAATCGTGGAGGGATAAATTTGCTATATTATATATACCGCTATATTATATATTTGCTATTATATACATATATGCCGCTATTGAAACCGGATTCCTTATTTTTAACAACATGTATTTCAAAAAATGTCATCGCCACATGCCCGAACAGAGATTTCCAAACGAACCTGTTTCTTGAATTTCCTCAACAAATTCGTTTATTCTGAATGAAAGAGATAGAAGTCATTATAGTATAGTCATTATTTATATATATATCTATAAATATGTCGAAAATTTAATTTATTTAAACTAAATAAGTGCCAAATTTTGTATTCCAAAATGTCTGAATATAAGAAGAATTTACTTCGGCCTAAATCCTGCCAAATGACTTTTACAGAATAACCAATGAGATGAGTTTCATTCGGGCGTTGTCATTAAACAATTAATAAATAATCGCGATTTCTGGGCTACATACGATAGCGTAATATATATATAGATAATATATATTGTTTTATAAAACTTAGGACTGTATAAAATTTATGATTCTTTAAATTTTTTAATGTCCTTCTAAATTTTTTGTCTCTTTTTACCTTGGCTTACGTATTTTTTAACTAACATATTATTATATCAATTTATATATATATAGATAATATATATATAGATAATATATATTGTTTTATAAAACTTAGGACTGTATAAAATTTATCATTCTTTAAATTTTTTAATGTCCTTCTAAATTTTTTGTCTCTTTTTACCTTGGCTTACGTATTTTTTAACTAACATATTATTATATCAATTTAAATATATTTATATTTAATGTATTTATTATGTTTTGAAGGGAAGTCAGCGACAAAACATTTAATTTTATCTTTATTTATTCAAAAAAGCATAATTTCACACAGTGTATGCTTTTTAATGAATTTCAACATACAATAGTAAAAATATAAGAGTATGTAAATATTTTAACAAACTTACTTATTTAAAATAAGTTCTATTTATTTTTAATTATATCTACACTGGTATTAATCTTAAATCAACATTTTATCAAATACACTTTTTATAATAGTGTACAGCTCAAAGTTAGATGAAAGTGTCTTGTTTTAAAACATAAATTAAATAATCATCAAATCAGCTTCACAACATATGTATTAAACTAAAAATATATTATAAATTACATTTAAATTGAGCCCAGTTATGCATTACGTTTCGATACATGTATATATTAATTATCCGCATCGAAAGAAAGTTCTTTTGGAGTAATTTGCCCTCCTCCTCCCCTCTTCCAGAAGCAAAATGTAATTTGACATCATTTAGTTTCACATATTGCTACTGATCTTTCCATAAAAACGAATGTCTTCATCATTTAAAATGCCGTTAAGAGAATTTCTAAGATGACGAAATTTATTTTGTAAATTACTTTTCAATAAGTATATGATTATGAAACTTAAATTGCTGGATGACAATAATAATTGAAAACATATGTTTAAAGTATTGCATTTATGAATTTACGATTGCTATGAAAAAATCATTCCACGCTCCATTATCGTATAAAGAGTTTAAGCAGAACAGAAAATATTGAATGACAATTATTTTTTTCATTTATATTTTCATAATATTTAACCCTTTAAAAATGTCGAACAGTTCGTCCGATAGGAAAATTCGTAAAATTACAGTCGTACGAAACGTCAGACGCGGAGTCTGGCGATACATGCAATGGTTGAAACACGGTTTTCTCGAAACATGGTTTTACTTACCCATCATACGTAGTATAGGGTAAGTCTTGTTTAATAGGTTTTGCCATGATAACGTTTGAGAAAATTAACAGATTTACATATTTTCTTTCTAACACTTTCCATCATAGTTGAAAAGTGTTTATAAATTCAGTTTGTCTGTCTGCCGTCTGTCTGTCTGTCTGTCTGTCTGTCGTCTTACTTTCGTGCTCTAACGCACGTAAATATACTCGGATTTTCATGCAATTGATATACGTTATTGAGATTTACTATGACATGTTCGGTATTCAAAAGACGTGTGTAGCACTTACTGTTTTTTTTACAGGGACGCTCAAAAGAATACCGTTGCATTACGGTCTATGGGTAGAAATCATCAACGGTTTATTTTAGCGATGTTGCACAATTTCAAACATTTTGAAATTAATATATATCTCTGAGGTTCGCTACAAAAGGCTGACTATAGAATATGGTGTGCATAGCACTTATAGTTCCTTTACAGGAACACTCAAAAGGATTCCGTTACATTAAGGTCTATGAAGAAAACTCGTTTGAGGTTTTTTTAATAATAGTCTACTATTTCAATCATATTGAAATTAATATATAATATCACTAAGGGGAATTACAAGAGGCTTACCATAGAATATTATGTGTATTGAATTTATTTACTGGGACGCACAAAATTATTCGGTACTGTCTGTAACAATAATTTCTGGGAGTGCGGTTTCGGTTGCTGAACTCGTTTTAGGTAGATTTTGTAAGAAATACTACCTATTACATTCTCACCTAAGTTGAAATTTTTGAAAAATTTTTGCAGATCTACGCCGATCATGACTCCCAGAACCCAAAACCACCCCCAGTTCAAAACTTTATATATCTGTTTATCTATCTATCTATTTATGTCACTTTTTTATGGACACGATAACTGCAATAATTCTGCACAAATCTCTTCCAAACTAATACATAAAATCAAGGGGTATAAAATCTCGGTCAAGTTCGTTAATGGGCAAAATCGAACTAAGGGGGGGGGGAGGCTTTTTGTGAAAACAGGAAAAAACGCATAATTTCTTAATTATGATACGCATCGAATCCGTTTGAAGTTATTATTACTTCTAGAAAAAGGGCCGAAAATTTATGTATGACAGATTTTTGATATCATTAAAAATGCCCCCAAGGGGCGAACAAGGGGGGTTTCCGTCAATACAACTTCGTCAATTTCGTCAACTTCGTCAATTCAAAAAATATCAAATCCGTTTAAATTTATTATAAATCCTCTTAATATTATCTAAAACTTTTATATTGACAATTTTTTTGTAGGACGAACCCTTATAACAAATATATATATATATATATATATATATATATACACCTGCCGGCTCCGCTTGCAAACAAGTTAGGTTTCGAAGTGGGCGGTTTCAACTACCGCATCATGGAAAAAAGGTAATTTCTTCCGCAATTCCCAACAAACAGGTGCCCCACGGTCTGCGTCTTGGAAATCTACCTGTGCCTGCGGCGTTTCCTAACCTAGCGAAATTTAGCATTCTACGTAGTATATATACAAATCTATAGATCATGTACATGGCTTCTCAAAATAATTCGGATATTTTTCCGAATATTGTTGGTATTTCCTGAAATTGTTTTTTAAATATGTTATGCACTTTCAAAATTGTAATCTTTGACAGTTAATTTTCTATAGGGAGGGGTCCTATTTCCGGATAGTCCTTCTGGGCATCGCTCCCTGAGCTAGGTCCATCCCGCATAGTAAACAAACCTGTTGGACGGGAATAGTTAAGCTTAAGCTGAAAGATAGTTTGTTTTGACCCGCCCTGATTGACCTTGAGATTGTCTACTTGGATATCATATTTCACCTTATTAAACGGTAAAGATTCGTAAAATTATTTTGGACGTGTTGGAAAGTGTTACATAATCTATGCTTGACACATGATTTTTTAATTAAAAAAAATTAATTAAGTTCTCAACAAGTTACACCTGAAAAAAAATTGCTTTAAAATATAACAAAATTATTATTACTATTATTATAATTAGTACCATTCTGCATTTCTGGCTGAAGCTGCCATGCTCTACCAATCATCTACATTTGGTAGACCATTGGTAGCTTCAGCCAAGAGATCCCAGGTTCAAATCATGGCCCGGACATTTTTCGTCCAGTTGGAAAATTACAGTACATATCATTTATTTCCCAATTTGAATAATTGTGTTAAAATTAATCTAGTGCAATATTAAATATGACAAATAAGATTGTTTTTTTTAATTCTAACTATTTGTGAGCTAAACTAATTTTATATTACTGCCGACATGAATCTCAATTCACAATACCCCGAATCCAAAGTAACCGTAAAAAGAACTTCTTTTATGTGTGCAATCTTTATAAAAGTATTTTCCTCTGTAATATTTTAAGTGCTTTAAAATACTAAAATTAATGATTTTCAAATTTCTTTGAAGTGTACTTTTTACAGTTAAAAAAAATAATGAAAGAATTTTCTATTGAGCGGAAAAGCAATTCTCTAGAAACAAATTACTGAAACATACTACTGTTGTTAAAAGAAAAACATATTCCATTATTAAAATGTGTCCTAAATTGAAAGTTGAATAGTTCAAAGAATCGTATCAGTGCGATGAATGAACTCATAAAAAAGCTTTAAATTTAAAAAAAAAAATGCTTTTTAATGATGTCTTCATACATTACCCCTTTTTTGAAATTACATTAAGATGAAAATTAGAATAATTTTACAGGATAATCTTTTTTGTGCATAAGGTAAAGCCAGGAGAGATGACGCGGTCGGAGAGATTGCGCACATAGAGGTTCGGGGGGAAGGAGTAGAGTGAGGGAGCAGCGACTCCAGGTAGTTGTACAACAGCAGCAGTGGAGTGTCTACTTGAAAGTGCACGTTGATTGTTTTGAGTGTCTAAGAGAAAGCATTGCTATTTTGTTTTGTTTTCCCAAAGAAAGTGCTTGAATTTTCTATACAATGTCAGAAGTACAAAATATTTTTAACTTAAAATATTTCTCATAAGCTACTAATCTAAACTAACAGTGTGGACATCAACGGTTCATTTTAGTAGCGGCCATGTTCAAATAAAAGGCCGCGCAATCTCTCGTACCGAAATTGGAGAGTTTGCGCATCTGCTACTTAGGAGAGGTGGTGCATTGTACCCATTAGTTTTCCCGCTAGGAGAGATTACGTTTGGTAAATATGCATAAAAAGAAAGTAAAAATAAAATTGACTAATTTTAAGTTAAACGTGTTATCAAGTAACTTAATGTTATTTTGTAATCTTATCTGGACTTGCTTCTTCTGATTCTTTAATTTTTTTCCTTTAATTAAGATTTTTTAATCGTTTTTAAAATAATTTCCTTTTTCTGATTCTTTAATCATTAGGTTGTAATATTCTCTCCTAATACAATAATATTTGTTCACAAAATCCTTACAACAATGTTATTTAAGTGTAACTATTATTGTTAACAATTTAATTGTAGTTATTATTAGTAATAATCTCTCCTACCCATGTGCGCAAGGATACCAACCCTGTAAGGACAGATAGCGCAAAATAACCTTCTTGGTTTTATTGCAACTGTTTTATTAAATTACAACATAACAACAAAATAGCAATGGAAATGCATAAAAAACAAATGAAGTCAAAATTATTCATGGATAGTTTAGCAAAAAATTTATATTTATATTTTTTATTGTTATTCTTTTGAATTGTGCGCAGTCTAGCCTAGATTTACCTTATACTGATTTCTAAATATTAAGGGGCAGTGACCAGATGCTTTCGAATTTACGTAAATTTGCATATTCGTAAAGTTGTTAATGTTTCTAAATACTTTTTAATAGTGTCTTCATACATTAAACTTCATATGAGCATACATTAAGATGGAAATTTGAATAATTTTATAGGATAAGCTTTTTTTGTACATACACTGATTTTCAAAAATTAAGGGGCAGTAACCGGACGCTTTCGATTTTACACTTTTTGTCGAATATCTACTGAAATTCTCAACGGATTTTCCTTGAATTTAAAGGATGTAAAGAACATATTTGATTTCATATTTTTCATTGAAGATTTAGTAGCGAGGATAATTGGGGGGGGGGGGGGGGTGAATAATAAATTTAATAATAAAATAATATTTGAGATCACCCAAGTAACAGAAAATGCTCAAAATGGCCAGTCACTGTATCAAAATACTATGTTGGTGCTTTTCAACGTTTGTGTGTATTTGTGTAAGCAAAGTTTGCATATTCGTAAAGTTGTTAATGTTTCTAAATACTTTTTAATAGTGTCTTCATACATTAAACTTCATATGAGCATACATTAAGATGAAAATTCGAATAATTTTTCAAGATAAACTTTTTTGTGCATACACTGATTTCTAAATATTAAGGGGAAGCGACCGGATGATTTCGAATTTACACTTTTTGTGTGGAATATCTACTGTAATTCTCAACGGATTTTCCTTGAATTTAAAGGATGTAAAGAACATATTTTACTTCACGTTTTTCATTGAAGATTTAGTTGCGAGAGCAATTGGGAGATGTATAAAAAATTTAATAATAAAATAATATTTGCGATCACCCAAGTAACAGAAAATGCTCAAAATGGTCTGCCACTGTATCAAAATACTATGTTGGTCCTGTTCAACGTTTGTGTGTATTTGTGTAAGCAAAGTTTGCATATTCATGAGGTTGTTAATGTTTCTAAATGCTTTTTAATAGTGTCTTCATACATTAAACTTCATATGAGCATATATTAAGATGGAAATTTGATTAATTTTATAGGATAAGCTTTTTTGTACATACACTGATTTTCAAAAATTAAGGGACAGTGACCGGACACTTTCGATTTTACACTTTTTGTCGAATATCTACTGAATTTCTCAACGAATTTTCCTTGAAATTAAAATCTGTAAAGAACATATTTTACTTCATACTTTTCATTAAATATTTAGTCACGAGGAGAATTGAGGGGGTGAATAATCACTAATATTAAGCGCGGTAATCCCTAATATTAAGCGCCGTAAACGTCTGTGTGTGTGTGTGTGTGTGTGTGTGTCTGTGCACTCCGCCTTTGTACCCGCAAAGGCTGCCGGACTAATCGACGCACCGACGGCGGACGCGTACCGAAAAATTCGCAAAAAAGGCGCGACGCTCAAGTTTCGATCGGGTCGGGCCTCCGACCCGGACCCGGGGCGTTATTAATGAGCGAAAGTGTTTTAATTACCGACCGAAACCGAAGTTGGAAGAGAAGTCAAAACAGCGAAAAGTTCGCCTTCCGTTTTGATAATCGCAGACATCCAAATCGTCGCTTTTTAACGCATCATCGAATAAAAAAAAATGTACCGGAGGTATCGATCCAAAAATCGGGGTACACACGCGGCCGATTTTTGTCGTTGCAAAACGTCAAATTTTTTGAAATTCGGACCGTAACTTTTCTTTATTTCGGCCAAAAACTGACCAGACATCCAACATCGACCCCAGACGTAAAAAGAGGTTGCCGTAAAGAATGCAGGTCGACAGATCCGAGATCGAATCGCCCCAGTCCTTTTTGAAACAAGTGGAAATAATGACTCTACATTCGCGAAAATTTGCTAACACGTGTATAAAAAAATCGCGAATTCAACAAAAAAAAATTCGTAAAAATCGACCAGTAATTTTTGAAGATATCAATTAAAACTCATTAATGACACGGCAAATGAATTTATTTCTATTCGGAAGAGACAGCTTTTTTTTATTTCAACATTCAACGGAGACAAATCGTCTGCGGATAAGTCATTTCTGAAAGAGATAAAATAGTCAACTGCGTTTTTTCAGAGGGGGGGGGGGGGCATTTCCGAATCTAAGGGGCGCATTAATTTCAAACTTTGACAGGGCGACTCAAAATGGATTCTGCTTTCAGAATATCTAAAAATTATTCTCATATCTTCATTAGGAGCCGATATATTATTTTATTGTATAATTAATCATCGTTATTTGTATAATTAAAGCAAAAGAAAGATTTCTATTACAGTGCCGGCTAGATATTACGATTTTAAGAAGTAGGCCGCGTCTAAAAACTGCCATAACGAGTATCTTAAGTTTTTGTTTTAGAGTGGAAACCAGATATTATGATAGGAAAAAGCGGGCTTCGCCCGTTATCGATTTTTTTTTTTTTTTTTTTTTTTTTAGTTTTAAGTTTTTCTACAGCTCACTGTCTTTGAACTAGAACACAGGTAGTCTACATAAGTTGTTTGAGGAAAAGCAGTGTCATCGCCAAACCCCCCACCCCCCCCCCCCCCGCTTTTTTCTTTTAACTGTGGTCCGTTTCTATAACTAAGAAACTGTGTTACGGATGTCCACCAAACTGATTCCAAACATCATAATTAAAGTAATAAGGACCCCCTATCCAGATATTATGATAGGGAAAAGCGGGCTTCGCCCGTTATCGATTTTTTTTTTTTTTAAGTTTTAAGTTTTTCTACAGGTCCCTGTCTTTGAACTAGAACTCAGGTAGTCTAAATAAATTCGACTCGACATCGATACAGCTTACCGATTTTATTTCGTTTTTTCACCACTAGGGGGCGCTTTCCTATCTTCGGTTCTACGGGCATGAAAACGACGGGGTATGGCTCATTCGACTCGACATCGAAAGTCTTAACGATTTCAGTTATGATCATATAAACAGATTGCGCCACCTGGTGGCGGAAGGTGGAACTAACGTATACTGCAGCGCGTGCGCAGCACGACTGCTATACGGTGCCGCAGGCAGCGGGGACCCGAGCCGCAGGTTTTCGTTCAGTTAGAGGTTTATACTATTCCATGTGCAATTTAAGGGATTATCCGGTGCATGCGTAGCACGACCGTCATACGGTGCCGAAGGCAGCGGGGACCAGAGTCGGAACGACTGCTATACGGTGCCGCAGGCAGCGGGGACCCGAGCCGGAGGTTCGTTCAGTTAGAGGTTTATACTATTCTATGTGCAATTTAAGGGATTATCCGGTGCGTGCGCAGCACGACCGGTATACGGTCGGAGGTTCGTTCGGTTAGAGGTTTGTACAATTCAATGTGCTAATTAAGGGATTACCCGGTGCGTGCGTAGCACGACCGGTATACGGTGCCGAAGGCAGCGGGGACCCGGGTCGGCGGTTCGTCATGTTTGAGGTTTTACAAGATTCGAGATTTTCTACAATTCGAGGCACCGATGTAAATTAGGGGCCGGCTGGCGGGCGAAGCCAGTGACAGGTTTATACTATTCTATGTGCAATTTAAGGGACTATCCGGTGCGTGCGTAGCACGACCGGTATACGGTGCCGAAGGCAGCGGGGACCAGGGTCGGAACGACTGCTATACGGTGCCGCAGGCAGCGGGGTCCAGAGCCGGAGGTTCGTTCACTGACAGGTTTATAGTATTCTATGTGCAATTTAAGGGATTATCCGGTGCGTGCGTAGCACGACCGGTATACGGTGCCGAAGGCAGCGGGGACCAGGGTCGGAGATTAGTTCAGTTAGAGGTTTATACTATTCGATGTGCAAATTAAGTGATTATGCAAATTATGGGATTATCCGGTGCGTGCGTAGCACGACCGGTGTACGGTGCCGAAGGCAGCGGGGACCCGGGTCGGAGGTTCGTTCGGTTCGAGGGGGATGCGAGCCGGAGAATACAAAAGTTTCGAGGCACCGATGTAAATTAGGGGCCCGCTGGCGGGCGAAGCCAGCTAGTCACTAATATTAAGCGCGGTAAACGTCTGTGTGTGTGTGTGTGTGTGTGTGTGTGTGTGTGTCTGTGCACTCCGCCTTTGTACCCGCAAAGGCTCCTGGACTAATCGACGCACCGACGGCGGACGCGGACCGAAAAATTCGCAAAAAAGGCGCGACGCTCAAGTTTCGATCGGGTCGGGATTCCGACCCGGACCCGGGGAGTTATTAATGAGCGAAAGTGTTTTAATTACCGACCGAAACCGAAGTCGGAAGAGAAGTCAAAACAGCGAAAAGTTCGCCTTCCGTTTTGATAATCGCAGACATCCAAATCGTCGCTTTTTAACGCATCATCGAATAAAAAAAAATGTACCGGAGGTATCGATCCAAAAATCGGGGTACACACGCGGCCGATTTTTGTCGTTGCAAAACGTCAAATTTTTTGAAATTCGGACCGTAACTTTTCTTTATTTCGGCCAAAAACTGACCAGACATCCAACATCGACCCCAGACGTAAAAAGAGGTTGCCGTAAAGAATGCAGGTCGACAGATCCGAGATCGAATCGCCCCAGTCCTTTTTGAAACAAGTGGAAATAATGACTCTACATTCGCGAAAATTTGCTAACACGTGTATAAAAAAATCGCGAATTCAACAAAAAAAAATTCGTAAAAATCGACCAGTAATTTTTGAAGATATCAATTAAAACTCATTAATGACACGGCAAATGAATTTATTTCTATTCCGAAGAGACAGCTTCTTTTTTATTTCAACATTCAACGGAGACAAATCGTCTGTCGATAAGTCATTTCTGAAAGAGATAAAATAGTCAACTGCGTTTTTTCAGAGGGGGGGGGGGGCATTTCCGAATCTAAGGGGCGCATTAATTTCAAACTTTGACAGGGCGACTCAAAATGGATTCTGCTTTCAGAATATCTAAAAATTATTCTCATATCTTCATTAGGAGCCGATATATTATTTTATTGTATAATTAATCATCGTTATTTGTATAATTAAAGCAAAAGAAAGATTTCCATTACAGTGCCGGCTAGATATTACGATTTTAAGAAGTAGGCCGCGTCTAAAAACTGCATTACGAGTATTTTCAGTTTTTGTTTTAGAGTGGCAACCAGATATTATGATAGGAAAAAGCGGGCTTCGCCCGTTATCGATTTTTTTTTTTTTTTTTTTTTATAGTTTTAAGTTTTTCTACAGCTCACTGTCTTTGAACTAGAACTCAGGTAGTCTACATAAATTGTTTGAGGAAAAGCAGTGTCATCGCCAACCCCCCCTCCCCCGCTTTTTTCTTTTAACTGTGGTCTGTTTCTATAACTAAGAAACTATGTTACGGATGTCCACCAAACTGATTCCAAACATCATAATTAAAGTAATAAGGACCCCCTATCCAGATATTATGATAGGGAAAAGCCGGCTTCGCCCGTTATCGATTTTTTTTTTTTTAAGTTTTAAGTTTTTCTACAGGTCCCTGTCTTTGAACTAGAACTCAGGTAGTCTAAATCACATCGATAGAGCTTACCGATTTTATTTCGTTTTTTCACCACTAGGGGGCGCTTTCCTATCTTCGGTTCTACGGGCATGAAAACGACGGGGTATGGCTCATTCGACTAGACATCGAAAGTCTTAACGATTTCAGTTATGATCATATAAACAGATTGCGCCACCTGGTGGCGGAAGGTGGAACTAACGTATACTGCAGCGCGTGCGCAGCACGACTGCTATACGATGCCGCAGGCAGCGGGGGCCCGAGCCGCAGGTTCGTTCAGTTAGAGGTTTATACTATTCCATGTGCAATTTAAGGGATTATCCGGTGCATGCGTAGCACGACCGTCATACGGTGCCGAAGGCAGCGGGGACCAGGGTCGGAACGACTGCTATACGGTGCCGCAGGCAGCGGGGACCCGCGCCGGAGGTTCATTCAGTTAGAGGTTTATACTATTCTATGTGCAATTTAAGGGATTATCCGGTGCGTGCGCAGCACGACCGGTATACGGTGCCGAAGGCAGCGGGGACCGAAATCACCCACTCGTGGACAGCCACCCGTGAGGTATAGGAACAATAAGTCCACGAGGGGAAAAATAAACGCTACCCGGCACCGATAGCACCCATCCGTTCCAACCCCCACCGCAGGAGGCGCCTGTTTATTAGATTTGAAACAATGAATATAATTACATAACAATAATAAAATATAAAAGGTAAAAAATAACAATTTTTTGCAAATTGAAAGTTAAATATAAAATATTTTCGAAGTACTATAAGTTCATAATGTCCTAAATTTATGGTATTTTAGTTCAGAAAGTCAATGGTCAGTTCAGTCAATTTTTTTTTTAAATTCTTTCGTAATGAAAGAGAAATTTTTATTGAGAATATTATAATTCTCTTTTAACTTTTGAGAGTTTGAAGGATTGAAAATGATATTACGAAGGTTATATCTGAGAGTTTCGTTCTTATCAAAAGGGAAGTGATGGATCATAAGAGGGCAGCATCCGAATATGTAGTGAACTGCATCTCCTTCTGCTTTATCGCATGGACATCTAGGTGAGGCTCTTTTTCTTATTTTATGTAAGTATTGTGGGAAACTGCCATGGTTACTCAGATAATACGGCAGTGTTGGCTGTTTGCAGAGATAATTTGGATCGACTTTATTTATAATTTTATAGGTATCTCTGCCCTTATTACATGAGTCCCAAATGGCTTGCCAGTCAGAGATGGTTTTCTTTTTAAAATACAATTTTGCTATTGAAATGGGGAACAACATATCTTTTCTTGATTGATATTGGTCTTGTAAGATGGCTTGCTTTGCTAGGAGATCAGCTCTTTCGTTGCCAGTATCACCCACATGAGATTTAGTCCATGTTATTATAATGGATTTATCAGGAATTTGAAGTAATTGATTGTAAATGTTTTTGATAATGTAGTTTCTAGGAAAAGCAACTTTTAATACTTCCATAGAAGAGTAACTATCTGTAATAATTAGTAGTTTATTGTAGTCGGAGGTAGAGAACCATTTTATTGCTTTATAAATTGCCATTAATTCTGCTTGATATATGTTATTCAGTGGATGATGTCGTATTGCTTCATCATGTATATTATTTCCATCTTTATATATGGTGAAAGCACTGGCTACACCCCCTGGCATGACAGAACCATCTGTGTAGGCTTCCACATCGTATTCTTTTGGATGGATGGATTTTCTATCTTCTATAATTCTGATATTTTGGACTCTGTAGTAATTGAGGAATCGATACGATTTTTCTTTCTGCATTATATTGTTAATATTTAGCTGTGTGTTATTGATTAACAAATTTCTATTTCCTATTTTCAGTTGGTAGCACTGAAATTCATTCTGTATTTTTATTAGGATTGGTGGAGTTCCTGTAAGAAGATACAGAGCTTCGTGAGAGATAGTCCTATAGGTCCGTATTAAGTTTAATAATGCCAAACGCTGAGTTGAACGTAGTAATTTGCGGCCATCAGTATTCAAGTTTGGATACCAAATTTCGTAAGCATATAGTATTTGGCGTTCTATGACTGTTTGATACCATATTTTCAGGATGTCTGGTTTGATACCTTTATTAAAGAATCGAAATCCTCTAAATCCGTTTACAAAGTTTGCAATCTTTGTTCGAAGGTCTTTCATGTGATCTGTAAAATTGAATTTAGAATCTAACAGTACGCCAAGATATTTAATATTTTTTACTACTTTTATTTTTATATTTTCTAATTTAAATCTCGGAAGTCTTCTTTCGAGGAGATTGCTACCGAAAAGCATTGATTGCGTTTTCTGAGTTGATATTTTTAAACCGAGTTCATCACATATATTCTTAAAATGGACTATTTTGTTGTTGGTTGTAACTTCCAGGTCTATTACGGTATTTCCCTCTATTGGAATCAAAAAATCATCTGCGTAAACAATAATATCTTCATATAGATTTTTATAATTTTTTATTATGTAGTTAGCTATAAGAAGCCATAAGAGTGGTCCAAGACAGGATCCCTGAGGGCATCCTTTAAATACCCTGAACCACTCTATATATTCATATTGATTTAAGCCTATACTTCTTTTGCTTATATAACTTTTTAATAAGGTTTTGAGGTATCTGGGTAACGGTGAGTCATCAATTATTTCTGATAATTGGTGCCAGTTTATTGAATCGAAAGCACCTGTAATATCAAATGATATGATGCCCACATAAGTATGTTTTTGTAATAATCGTGCAATTTTCTCTTTAAGTCTCTCCAGAGCTGATATAGTGCTTCTGTTTTCACGGAAGCCGAACTGTTCATCTTTTAGATAGTTTATTGCTTCAAGATAAGTTAAAGTTCTATTTTTTATTAATCTTTCTAGGATTTTACCAATCATGGGTAGTAGTGTAATTGGACGGTATGAATCAGGTTTTGATGGATCTTTGTTTTTCTTTCTAAAATAGATGACTACTCCTTTCTTCCACGTTTCTGGAAAGTGTCCAAGGTAGAGACATTTGTTATATAATAACTTTATAAGCTTCATATTATTTTTTATCAAATTTTCTAAAATTCTGCCATCTACCCGATCATATCCTGGGGCTTTCTTTTTATTTTGTTGGTTAATTGCATATTGAATTTCTCTATGGGTAAATTTAAAATTGTTATATTCTTTTATTGATAGTGTGTTTGTGTTTTGAAATGATGATTCGAATTCTGGGCTTGTATTGTAATGGTAATGAAGTAACGTTTCTTGAATCTCTTTGTATGTATCATTTTGAGTTGAAGATTCCATGACAGAGTGGATGAGATCTGTATTTTTTAAATATTTCTGCTTCAGAATTTTAAAAGCAGTACCATACTTACTGTTTGTTTCCGAACAAAATGTTATCCAAGAATCAATTTTAGCTTTTTTAATATCTAATTTGTATTTTGCTTTGGCTTTTTTATATTTAATCTTGAGTTCTACAGAATCTGGATTTCTTTTATGTAGTTTATATATAGCATTTAGGTGGCTTCGCTGTACTTTAAGTTTGTCAGTATACCAGGATACATTAATTTCATGAGACAACTTTTTCTTTTTAAGTGATTTTTGCATGATGTTTAAAAGGATAACATTAAATTCCTCTGTCCACTTCTCTAACTCTGGAACAGAATTGACTGCTTTAAGTGTTGAAAGTAATGTTTCTTCATGTTTTTGAAACAGTTTATTGAATTTTTTAAACGTTTCATATTTGGTTTTGAAACGGTATAAATTTCTTATTGTGGGTGTGACATTCAGAGTAAAAGTAATATATTGATGGTCACTTAGTGATTTAAATGTCGAGTCTATTTTCCATGAATCTATAATATTTTTTGAATGTTCACCGCAGAGGGTCAAATCTGGTTTGCCTTTAAACTTGTCTCGCGCAAAAGAACATTCTGAATCAGGATCATTAATAATAGTTAATCTGCTCATTGCTAGATAGTCAAGTAGGATATATCCTCTAGCATTATTTCTTTTATAACCCCACGCCTGGAGGTGTGCATTGAAATCACCCCCAAGGATAAGGTTCGATGTATCTTCTATGACTCTGGTCCATTCTCGGAAGTCTTCATCAAGATTTCCACTCGGTTTTGAATATTGTGATCCGACTTTAATGAATTTTGATGACAGTGATAGGTTTATAAATACACTGTTATTTGTTTGTAGAGTCTGAATATGAATTAATAAGGGATTGGATACGAGTATTCCCGACGTCTGATTTATTGAATGGTAGAAAGAACATGAAATTGGGATTCCCGTGAAGGTGTTATTACTTTTGTGATAATCCTGAACTAAAGCTAAATCTACTTTATTTTCATGTATGTACTTCAGCAATTGGAGATTTGCAGCCTTACAATTATTAAGGTTTATTTGAACTATTTTTAAATGATTTGGTGGGGTCTTGGATTCTCCGAAATAATATCTATTGTCCAATGGGATAGTCTGATTTATTATATATGTAGCATTGGTTGGAGGTTCTACAGTTGAATCTTCTATAGAGTCATCAGAGATATTGAGTGATTTTAGTTCTGAGAACATACTTTTGAAGGATCATAGGAGATAGTAATATTTTGTTTTCGTTGCAACAATCTTTGAAAAATTGGGCAGAATCTAGAATTTGCACTATGCCTTTCAATCTTTTCAGGTTTTACTGCGGTTTTATATTCTCTTTCACAGTTGATGCAACGATGACGTTCATAATTTTCTTTAATTTTGCATGTGTCTGTTTTGTGGTTACCTGTGCAATATGCGCATGTTAAGTAATAACTTCTACAATTATCAACTGTATGGCCATACCGTTGACATTTATTACACCTAACCACTGGATTGTAATATTCTATACGGCATAAATTAAAATGAATAGGTAATTTTCTTGTTGAAAATAATGCTTTCGCGTAATGTTCTTCTGCATCAAGTACTATTTGGTATGTTTTCATTTTTTGTTTTTTGAGAACTTTTGCTATTCCTAGAGGAAAATTCTGTCCCAGTTCTTGATGTATCTTATCAATTACTTCAGTCTCAGTCACATCTACTGGAATTCCCAGTATAATGACTTTTTTTCTTTTAGCATCTCTAAGATCTGCTTCGGCCAAGTCTCTGAAACCTTCTATTTGATTTATAAAATCAATTAAAACCGCTGTTTTTTCGTCCGATTCTGTTTGGACTATGAGCGAGTTTTTATCTCTTCCTAACGAACATGAGATGTATTTAAATTTTTTATTCCCTTTTATTTTGTCATTTAACATGTTTCGTATTACATTAATGGGAATATTCGTTGATTGACTTCTTCTTATTATTATTGCTGATTTAGAGTACTTAAAGCAAGGTGTTTTTATAGGTTGATCGGATGTAATTGCAGCAGCATAACTCTTGAGTTGTGCTCTTTTCGATATTTCGGAATCGATTCCATCTTCCAGATGGTCTTGATTATTAACTAAGTTTTGTTGATTTTTTATGGTATGAAACATTTCTTCTATAAGTGATGTTTGTTTAATTTTTTCGGTTATTTCAATCTCTTTGCTCTGAAGTTCTTTTTCCATTTTGTCAATTATTTTTGATTGTTGAGTGATTTGAGTTTTCATTTCCTTTATTTGATGCTCTTGTTCGTTTGTCGTAGTTTTCAGGACGTTATTTTCTTCTTGTTCAAAGTATAGATATTCTTTTATCTGCTGTATTGAGTTCGCTATTTGTGTTCGGATGTCTTCATCATAAATTTTTGAATTACTTTCAATTTGATTTAGGATATCTTCCAATTGATGTAGTGGAGATTTCTCTTGTGTTAAGCTCGTTAGTTCTTGCAATGTCATTGGTATACTAAGAGTGGAACTCTCTCCAGAAAGTACCTGTAAATTCAGATGGGCTGTTTCCAACTCTTCCTGAATCATTTCTTTTCCACAGTCTTCCTTACTTAAAACACTTTTATCACCACCTTCATTTCCTTTGTCTTTATCTTGTATGGATTTTCCACTGTGTATCAGTTTTTCATCTTCAATATGTGTTAGACTGTAAGAAGCATTTTGTAATTCAGCTATATTTAATGCCATTTTTGGGGATATCTCTGAGGATGGTGCCTTTAGTATATAGATATTGGTGAAATCTGTCTGTATTAGTTTAAGTCGTCTTTTTAATTCGTCTAAGTATAGGTGGACTATTGCAGATGTTCCTTTAGTGCGTTTTCTTACACCCCTTGTCAACTGCGTAATTAGATCGATAACATCTTGTGAACAACTTGCCTCTTGGCTGTCATATTCTTGAAATTCTCCTTTGTCGGTAATTTCATCGATTATCATGTTGACTATACCTTTTGACAGATGGTCGTCCTCTGTGGCATAATGTTTTGAAATTGATTTTAGGTCTATTTCTAGGCATGAGAGTTTGTTTTTGATTCCTTTTGAGTTGGTGTAGTAGCTTATATAGCTTGTATATTTTTCTAGTTTTACTATAAACCATTCCAAAAATGCCATTGGTTGGATAGCACCTTTTTTGCTTTTCTTTATATGAATATAGTATTGTTGTGCTATATCGCTAAGATTTAAATTCTTCGTGAATGCATCATTGAAAGTCAACTTTTCAGTCTGATTTTTGTCTACAGTTCTAGAGATTGAACTGATTGGGACGACGTCAACATATGCATAAGTATGAGAGGTGTCGACATATGAGTTCATTTTTATCTCAGCATGGGATTGTTGTCTATCTGAATCCACCATTCTAACTTTTATTTGCAAACTGATTAATATACCTCTTTCTATGATTATAAAACTATGACTATCTTATAACTATTTTTATTTCCCTTTTAACTACTTATGCCTCTAATCAATCTAGAACCAGGAATACGGGCACCCCACATATGAGGAAGAATTTTGAATTTTGAAGAAAATTTTGTAGAAGAAAGATCAAAATAAAAGCCAAAAGAATAAGCCAAAGAAAAATGGTACCCCCACGTCCAAACCGGAAAGAACTCCCCGTGCTCATACCAGGAATTTTCATGCCAGAAATAATATTCAATAATAATATAATTCAATATAATTCAATATATAATTCAATATAATTCAATATATAATTCAATAATAAGGAAGGACAATGCTATAGGTGTTTGTACAAATTTTTTTTTTTTTTTTTTTTTTTCTTCTACTATACATGAATAACAAATTGCTATGATATGCAAAACTGTATAATAAGAATTACCCTTATAACAATAATTGAGAAATTGAGATGTATTATTGTTGTTATAATGTTAGACTTTTTTTTTTTTTTTTTTTATATATAATTATTTACATTATTTGTTATGAAGAGTTATCAAAATGCCCTAAACTAAAAGTAAAAATGATTGCTCCAGACCAAAGAATCACACAGGGTCACAACTTACCTATGTGGGCCTATGCTATAGATACTCCTCGCTGCGCTTGAACTACATAGAGCTATATAACACCCCCCCCCAAA
Organism: Maratus michaelseni; assembly: GCA_963931845.1. Classification (NCBI taxonomy): domain Eukaryota; kingdom Metazoa; phylum Arthropoda; class Arachnida; order Araneae; family Salticidae; genus Maratus; species Maratus michaelseni. The sequence continues at coordinate 449,632,256 of OZ007589.1, read as the reverse complement.
AAAAAAAAAAAAAAAAAAAAAAAAAAAAAAAAAAAACCACGCCCACCTAAGCCGGAAGTGAAAATATCAGTGTAGTGCATACAACCGAACCTACGAAATATGGTATTACTATTTTGCAATATGTTTACTATTGAATGAGTTCAGTGATGGGCTACCGGTGCCACAAGGGTTAAAACTTTAATAAAACCGAATGGCTAATAAACAACTGGTAGGACTAATTCTAAACATTATGACTAGAGGAATGATATATTACAACACTAGGACAGAAATTAAAGTAAAAAAGCTGTTAATGTTAGAGGGAAATAAAAATGGGGGAGGGAACTGCTGCCGGCGGGGACAGTGTAAGGGGGAGTCACTAGAAGGAATGTGCAGAAAAAAACTCTGTTATTTACTTAAGAACAGTGAAAAGTTTAATGAAAATAATAAAGTGCCCCTCCCTGCCCCCAAAGCCGGTCCCCTATATGAGATAGAGAAAAACCGATGATGCCAAAAGATGCAGCGTAAAAAGTTCCCTAGGCGCTGGGGAGCTAAGTTGGAAAAATTCTATGCTCTATCTCCCATAGGAAGGGAGAAAAGTGGAGAAAACCGAATTTCGATGTTGGTAAAAAAAAAAAAAAAAAAAAAAAAAAAAAAAAAAAAAAATGCTGAAAATTGGATGTAAGACCCAAGTTACTGCGAGCAAACCAAGGGTAAAAACAGATTATGAGTACTACATTTCTTAATGATAAAGTACCTCACATAAGCCCCCCATTGTATTTCTATTTGCTATGTTTTCTATTGAATGAGTCAGTGATGGGCAACCTGTGCAACAAGGGTTAAAACTTTAAAACCAAATGGCTAATAAACAGCTGGTAGGACTAATTCTAAACATTATGACTAGACGAATGAAATATTACAACACTAGAACAGAAATTAAAGTAAAAAAGCTGTTAATGTTAGAGGGAAATAAAAATAGGGGGAGGGAACTGCTGCCGGCGGGGACAGTGTAAGGGGGAGTCACTAGAAGGAATGTGCAGAAAGAAACTCTATTATTACTTAAGAACAGTGAAAAGTTTAATGAAAATAATAAAGTGCCCCCCCCCCCTGCCCCCATAGCCGGTCCCCTATATGAGATAGAGAAAAACCGATGATGCCAAAAGATGCAGCGTAAAAAGTTCCCAAGGCGCCGGAGAGCTAATCTTGGAAAAATATCTAAGCTCTATCTCCCATAGGAAGGGAGTAAATTGAAAAAAAAAAAAAAAAAAAAAAAAAAAAAACACAAATTTAAAAAAGGTAAAAAAGAGAAATACTATTAAAACGATGTTAAACCTAAAATACTGTGGGCAAACCGAGGGTTAAATCAGATTATGATGACTACATTCTTGATGATAGAGTATTTCTCATAGACCCCCTTGCTATCCAAAAGTTTTACAAAAACAAAGTTTTTTCTTTCCCTTTCCTTTCAAGAAATATTCATTGCCCCCTTAATAAACATATTATTCAAGAACCCTTGTAATATATAACAACCATGTTTATACTCTTAATCAAACTCCATGTTACTTCAGTTATTAAATATATTAATCCATAACATTGTATATTTATTACTAAATACTGAACCTAGACCTTAACATATTAACAGAAACCTTAAAATCCCATAATCCCTTATAATGAGTCCCAATTGGTCTACACCAAATTAACCAATGTGTAACTACTGTAATCTAGACCCCATGTCCACCCTAGAACTTAAAATTCATTATTTCTTATTGATCAAATGTTTATTTGTATCCTTTAATATATATTTTCCCACAATTCCACCTTGAAAACCAATCTCTGTTTTGAAACTGGGCTATATTTTTACCCAGAATCCTAACTTTATTTAGATGCTCCTTGGGTCTGTAAACAATGCTGTATATTAATAACTAAACTCCCTAATACCATAAGGCAAACTAACTCTACACTAAGGTCTGGAGCTAATCACTAGAGATATTTACAATTGAATACTGAGTGACAACTCAACACTACGGAACTTTATAAATGAACCGAAAGTAGCAGCCAAAAAGAAATGGCGTGATGATACTGCAAAGGCATCCATCTTGGATACCACAGAATTTCATAAAGAATTTTTTACTTTAAATATTTATAATACACTTCATATCCAACCAATTTAAAAAATGAAGACTTTTTTATGTACAGCATTTAATCCTACATTAAAATTCAACGTCAAATCTTAAATAATTTTACTAATTCCAATTGAAAAATACAAAATTCCATTTGTTATGAAAAAGTCTATGGGTGAATAGCATTATGACACATACCTAAGATTTACGATAGCACAGTTTACAAATTATATCACAAAAACACTAAAAATAAACATAAAATTTTTTGAAAAAGGAGACGGAGAACACCTTGTGTCTATTTAATGAAAGAGAATAGTTTTATGAGATTTAAAGTAATTAATTATTAAATAAAAGCATTTTCAAAAAAGTAAACAGTGGCCAATCTCGGCAATGTAAATCTCAGAAGCCTGTACTAGGATACATTTTTAAGTACTTAAACAATGAAAAAACCTAACAAAAACAATCTCCAGACCTTTAAAATTAAGTTTTAAAAGTCAAATGACCAATTAAACGAGTCTGAACTTTAATATTAATTAAAAAACTAGGACAAAATGAAAGCACAGCTTACCAGCATTGTAGACCCGGAGCAAGTGTGCTCCAGAAAACAAACATTGAATTACTAAAATACTTAAAATTGTCCAATTGACCTGCAATTTTTTTTTTTTTTTTTTTTTTTTTTTTTTTTTTTTTTGAGCAGAGGATTTATATGCCTCCCCCCCTCGTTAAAAAGATCTGGGGACGGGAAGTATGTGAAAAAAAAATCAAATTAAAAATGACATGCCGATCATCCACACAGTGCACGTCAGCACTCAGAACCAGAAAACAAACTATGAAATTTTAAAAATAGTTAGAAATGTCCAAATGACTTACAAATTTTTATGTACATAGTATAAATATGCCTCCCCCCCTGGTAAAAATTTAAAAAGATCTGGAGACTGGAAGTATACTTTAAAAATTCACATAAAAATCAACATGTTAAAATCCCATACAATACATGTTAAAATTTCAAATTTTCAAATACCCTTTTGAGGGCCTATAACAATGTAAAAACAGTGTAAATGGATCATTTCATTAAAATAATAAGATACATGTCATTTTTAAGCACATCTGAGCACGGGAAGCTGAGAAATTAAGCAATTAAAATCTCTAGTGAGTGAAAAAACATGGCTGCCTTATAGGCTGAAAACCAATGTTAAAATGCCATAGAAAGTGACTTTTAGAATTTTGCACATAACTCTTGATCTAATTAACCGATTTGGACGCGGTTTGTACCAAACAACTCAGAAAGAGTTTAGGGAAAGATATTTACCATAATTAGGGGTGCCACTCGCCTGGGTCCTGTAGAAAATTAGCCCTTCATGGGAGCTCCTGGAAAGCACGTCTGCATCATCCGATCCAGCGGGGACAGGCAGCGGGGACCAGGGTCGGAGGTTCGTTCGGTTAGAGGTTTGTACACGTCAATGTGCTAATTAAGGGATTACCCGGTGCGTGCGTAGCACGACCGGTATACGGTGCCGAAGGCAGCGGGGACCCGGGTAGGCGGTTCGTCCGGTTTGAGGTTTTACAAGATTCGAGATTTTCTACAATTCGAGGCACCGATGTAAATTAGGGGCCCGCTGGCGGGCGAAGCCAGCTAGTCACTAATATTAAGCACGGTAAACGTCTGTGTGTGTGTGTGTGTGTCTGTGCACTCCGCCTTTGTACCCGCAAAGGCTCCGGGACCAGGCGACGCACGGACGGCGGACGCGGACCGAAAAATTCGCAAAAAAGGCGCGACGCTCAAGTTTCGATCGGGTCGGGATTCCGACCCGGACCCGGGGAGTTATTAATGAGCGAAAGTGTTTTAATTACCGATCGAAACCGAAGTCGGAAGAGAAGTCAAAACAGCGAAAAGTTCGCCTTCCGTTTTGATAATCGCAGACATCCAAATCGTCGCTTTTTAACGCATCATCGAATTAAAAAAAATGTACCGGAGGTATCGATCCGAAAATCGGGGTACACACGCGGCCGATTTTTGTCGTTGCAAAACGTCAAATTTTTTGAATTTCGGACCGTAACTTTTCTTTATTTAGGCCAAAAACTGACCAGACATCCAACATCGACCCCAAACGTCAAAAGAGGTTGCCGTAAAGAATGCAGGGTCGACAGATCCGAGATCGAATCGCCCCAGTCCTTTTTGAAACAAGTGGAAATAATGACTCTACATTCGCGAAAATTTGCTAACACGTGTATAAAAAAATCGCGAATTCAACAAAAAAAAATTCGTAAAAATCGACCAGTAATTTTTGAAGATATCAATTAAAACTCATTAATGACACGGCAAATGAATTTATTTCTATTCCGAAGAGACAGCTTCTTTTTTATTTCAACATTCAACGGAGACAAATCGTCTGTGGATAAGTCATTTCTGAAAGAGATAAAATAGTCAACTGCGTTTTTTCAGAGGGGGGGCCATTTCCGAATCTAAGGGGCGCATTAATTTCAAACTTTGACAGGGCGACTCAAAATGGATTCTGCTTTCAGAATATCTAAAAATTATTCTCATATCTTCATTAGGAGCCGATATATTATTTTATTGTATAATTAATCATCGTTATTTGTATAATTAAAGCAAAAGAAAGATTTCTATTACAGTGCCGGCTAGATATTACGATTTTAAGAAGTAGGCCGCGTCTAAAAACTGCCATAACGAGTATCTTAAGTTTTTGTTTTAGAGTGGCAACCAGATATTATGATAGGAAAAAGCGGGCTTCGCCCGTTATCGATTTTTTTTTTCAGTTTTAAGTTTTCCTACAGGTCCCTGTCTTTGAACAAGAAGTCCGGTAGTCTAGATAAGTTGTTTGACATCAGATTTTTTTTTCCGGCAGTCTAATTCAGTTGTTTAAGGAACCCCCCCTTCAAGTTTTTTTATCTTAACTGTGGGGTTCTAGAGGTTCGTTCAGTTCGAGGTTTATCTTATTCGAGGTTTATTTTTTCTATTTGCGCCACCTGGTGGCGGAAGGTGGAACTAACGTATACTGCAGCGCGTGCGCAGCACGACTGCTATACGGTGCCGCAGGCAGCGGGGACCGAAATCACCCACTCGTGGACAGCCACCCGTGAGGTATAGGAACAATAAGTCCACGAGGGGAAAAATAAACGCTACCCGGCACCGATAGCACCCATCCGTTCCAACCCCCACCGCAGGAGGCGCCTGTTTATTAGATTTGAAACAATGAATATAATTACATAACAATAATAAAATATAAAAGGTAAAAAATAACAATTTTTTGCAAATTGAAAGTTAAATATAAAATATTTTCGAAGTACTATAAGTTCATAATGTCCTAAATTTATGGTATTTTAGTTCAGAAAGTCAATGGTCAGTTCAGTCAATTTTTTTTTTAAATTCTTTCGTAATGAAAGAGAAATTTTTATTGAGAATATTATAATTCTCTTTTAACTTTTGAGAGTTTGAAGGATTGAAAATGATATTACGAAGGTTATATCTGAGAGTTTCGTTCTTATCAAAAGGGAAGTGATGGATCATAAGAGGGCAGCATCCGAATATGTAGTGAACTGCATCTCCTTCTGCTTTATCGCATGGACATCTAGGTGAGGCTCTTTTTCTTATTTTATGTAAGTATTGTGGGAAACTGCCATGGTTACTCAGATAATACGGCAGTGTTGGCTGTTTGCAGAGATAATTTGGATCGACTTTATTTATAATTTTATAGGTATCTCTGCCCTTATTACATGAGTCCCAAATGGCTTGCCAGTCAGAGATGGTTTTCTTTTTAAAATACAATTTTGCTATTGAAATGGGGAACAACATATCTTTTCTTGATTGATATTGGTCTTGTAAGATGGCTTGCTTTGCTAGGAGATCAGCTCTTTCGTTGCCAGTATCACCCACATGAGATTTAGTCCATGTTATTATAATGGATTTATCAGGAATTTGAAGTAATTGATTGTAAATGTTTTTGATAATGTAGTTTCTAGGAAAAGCAACTTTTAATACTTCCATAGAAGAGTAACTATCTGTAATAATTAGTAGTTTATTGTAGTCGGAGGTAGAGAACCATTTTATTGCTTTATAAATTGCCATTAATTCTGCTTGATATATGTTATTCAGTGGATGATGTCGTATTGCTTCATCATGTATATTATTTCCATCTTTATATATGGTGAAAGCACTGGCTACACCCCCTGGCATGACAGAACCATCTGTGTAGGCTTCCACATCGTATTCTTTTGGATGGATGGATTTTCTATCTTCTATAATTCTGATATTTTGGACTCTGTAGTAATTGAGGAATCGATACGATTTTTCTTTCTGCATTATATTGTTAATGTTTAGCTGTGTGTTATTGATTAACAAATTTCTATTTCCTATTTTCAGTTGGTAGCACTGAAATTCATTCTGTATTTTTATTAGGATTGGTGGAGTTCCTGTAAGAAGATACAGAGCTTCGTGAGAGATAGTCCTATAGGTCCGTATTAAGTTTAATAATGCCAAACGCTGAGTTGAACGTAGTAATTTGCGGCCATCAGTATTCAAGTTTGGATACCAAATTTCGTAAGCATATAGTATTTGGCGTTCTATGACTGTTTGATACCATATTTTCAGGATGTCTGGTTTGATACCTTTATTAAAGAATCGAAATCCTCTAAATCCGTTTACAAAGTTTGCAATCTTTGTTCGAAGGTCTTTCATGTGATCTGTAAAATTGAATTTAGAATCTAACAGTACGCCAAGATATTTAATATTTTTTACTACTTTTATTTTTATATTTTCTAATTTAAATCTCGGAAGTCTTCTTTCGAGGAGATTGCTACCGAAAAGCATTGATTGCGTTTTCTGAGTTGATATTTTTAAACCGAGTTCATCACATATATTCTTAAAATGGACTATTTTGTTGTTGGTTGTAACTTCCAGGTCTATTACGGTATTTCCCTCTATTGGAATCAAAAAATCATCTGCGTAAACAATAATATCTTCATATAGATTTTTATAATTTTTTATTATGTAGTTAGCTATAAGAAGCCATAAGAGTGGTCCAAGACAGGATCCCTGAGGGCATCCTTTAAATACCCTGAACCACTCTATATATTCATATTGATTTAAGCCTATACTTCTTTTGCTTATATAACTTTTTAATAAGGTTTTGAGGTATCTGGGTAACGGTGAGTCATCAATTATTTCTGATAATTGGTGCCAGTTTATTGAATCGAAAGCACCTGTAATATCAAATGATATGATGCCCACATAAGTATGTTTTTGTAATAATCGTGCAATTTTCTCTTTAAGTCTCTCCAGAGCTGATATAGTGCTTCTGTTTTCACGGAAGCCGAACTGTTCATCTTTTAGATAGTTTATTGCTTCAAGATAAGTTAAAGTTCTATTTTTTATTAATCTTTCTAGGATTTTACCAATCATGGGTAGTAGTGTAATTGGACGGTATGAATCAGGTTTTGATGGATCTTTGTTTTTCTTTCTAAAATAGATGACTACTCCTTTCTTCCACGTTTCTGGAAAGTGTCCAAGGTAGAGACATTTGTTATATAATAACTTTATAAGCTTCATATTATTTTTTATCAAATTTTCTAAAATTCTGCCATCTACCCGATCATATCCTGGGGCTTTCTTTTTATTTTGTTGGTTAATTGCATATTGAATTTCTCTATGGGTAAATTTAAAATTGTTATATTCTTTTATTGATAGTGTGTTTGTGTTTTGAAATGATGATTCGAATTCTGGGCTTGTATTGTAATGGTAATGAAGTAACGTTTCTTGAATCTCTTTGTATGTATCATTTTGAGTTGAAGATTCCATGACAGAGTGGATGAGATCTGTATTTTTTAAATATTTCTGCTTCAGAATTTTAAAAGCAGTACCATACTTACTGTTTGTTTCCGAACAAAATGTTATCCAAGAATCAATTTTAGCTTTTTTAATATCTAATTTGTATTTTGCTTTGGCTTTTTTATATTTAATCTTGAGTTCTACAGAATCTGGATTTCTTTTATGTAGTTTATATATAGCATTTAGGTGGCTTCGCTGTACTTTAAGTTTGTCAGTATACCAGGATACATTAATTTCATGAGACAACTTTTTCTTTTTAAGTGATTTTTGCATGATGTTTAAAAGGATAACATTAAATTCCTCTGTCCACTTCTCTAACTCTGGAACAGAATTGACTGCTTTAAGTGTTGAAAGTAATGTTTCTTCATGTTTTTGAAACAGTTTATTGAATTTTTTAAACGTTTCATATTTGGTTTTGAAACGGTATAAATTTCTTATTGTGGGTGTGACATTCAGAGTAAAAGTAATATATTGATGGTCACTTAGTGATTTAAATGTCGAGTCTATTTTCCATGAATCTATAATATTTTTTGAATGTTCACCGCAGAGGGTCAAATCTGGTTTGCCTTTAAACTTGTCTCGCGCAAAAGAACATTCTGAATCAGGATCATTAATAATAGTTAATCTGCTCATTGCTAGATAGTCAAGTAGGATATATCCTCTAGCATTATTTCTTTTATAACCCCACGCCTGGAGGTGTGCATTGAAATCACCCCCAAGGATAAGGTTCGATGTATCTTCTATGACTCTGGTCCATTCTCGGAAGTCTTCATCAAGATTTCCACTCGGTTTTGAATATTGTGATCCGACTTTAATGAATTTTGATGACAGTGATAGGTTTATAAATACACTGTTATTTGTTTGTAGAGTCTGAATATGAATTAATAAGGGATTGGATACGAGTATTCCCGACGTCTGATTTATTGAATGGTAGAAAGAACATGAAATTGGGATTCCCGTGAAGGTGTTATTACTTTTGTGATAATCCTGAACTAAAGCTAAATCTACTTTATTTTCATGTATGTACTTCAGCAATTGGAGATTTGCAGCCTTACAATTATTAAGGTTTATTTGAACTATTTTTAAATGATTTGGTGGGGTCTTGGATTCTCCGAAATAATATCTATTGTCCAATGGGATAGTCTGATTTATTATATATGTAGCATTGGTTGGAGGTTCTACAGTTGAATCTTCTATAGAGTCATCAGAGATATTGAGTGATTTTAGTTCTGAGAACATACTTTTGAAGGATCATAGGAGATAGTAATATTTTGTTTTCGTTGCAACAATCTTTGAAAAATTGGGCAGAATCTAGAATTTGCACTATGCCTTTCAATCTTTTCAGGTTTTACTGCGGTTTTATATTCTCTTTCACAGTTGATGCAACGATGACGTTCATAATTTTCTTTTATTTTGCATGTGTCTGTTTTGTGGTTACCTGTGCAATATGCGCATGTTAAGTAATAACTTCTACAATTATCAACTGTATGGCCATACCGTTGACATTTATTACACCTAACCACTGGATTGTAATATTCTATACGGCATAAATTAAAATGAATAGGTAATTTTCTTGTTGAAAATAATGCTTTCGCGTAATGTTCTTCTGCATCAAGTACTATTTGGTATGTTTTCATTTTTTGTTTTTTGAGAACTTTTGCTATTCCTAGAGGAAAATTCTGTCCCAGTTCTTGATGTATCTTATCAATTACTTCAGTCTCAGTCACATCTACTGGAATTCCCAGTATAATGACTTTTTTTCTTTTAGCATCTCTAAGATCTGCTTCGGCCAAGTCTCTGAAACCTTCTATTTGATTTATAAAATCAATTAAAACCGCTGTTTTTTCGTCCGATTCTGTTTGGACTATGAGCGAGTTTTTATCTCTTCCTAACGAACATGAGATGTATTTAAATTTTTTATTCCCTTTTATTTTGTCATTTAACATGTTTCGTATTACATTAATGGGAATATTCGTTGATTGACTTCTTCTTATTATTATTGCTGATTTAGAGTACTTAAAGCAAGGTGTTTTTATAGGTTGATCGGATGTAATTGCAGCAGCATAACTCTTGAGTTGTGCTCTTTTCGATATTTCGGAATCGATTCCATCTTCCAGATGGTCTTGATTATTAACTAAGTTTTGTTGATTTTTTATGGTATGAAACATTTCTTCTATAAGTGATGTTTGTTTAATTTTTTCGGTTATTTCAATCTCTTTGCTCTGAAGTTCTTTTTCCATTTTGTCAATTATTTTTGATTGTTGAGTGATTTGAGTTTTCATTTCCTTTATTTGATGCTCTTGTTCGTTTGTCGTAGTTTTCAGGACGTTATTTTCTTCTTGTTCAAAGTATAGATATTCTTTTATCTGCTGTATTGAGTTCGCTATTTGTGTTCGGATGTCTTCATCATAAATTTTTGAATTACTTTCAATTTGATTTAGGATATCTTCCAATTGATGTAGTGGAGATTTCTCTTGTGTTAAGCTCGTTAGTTCTTGCAATGTCATTGGTATACTAAGAGTGGAACTCTCTCCAGAAAGTACCTGTAAATTCAGATGGGCTGTTTCCAACTCTTCCTGAATCATTTCTTTTCCACAGTCTTCCTTACTTAAAACACTTTTATCACCACCTTCATTTCCTTTGTCTTTATCTTGTATGGATTTTCCACTGTGTATCAGTTTTTCATCTTCAATATGTGTTAGACTGTAAGAAGCATTTTGTAATTCAGCTATATTTAATGCCATTTTTGGGGATATCTCTGAGGATGGTGCCTTTAGTATATAGATATTGGTGAAATCTGTCTGTATTAGTTTAAGTCGTCTTTTTAATTCGTCTAAGTATAGGTGGACTATTGCAGATGTTCCTTTAGTGCGTTTTCTTACACCCCTTGTCAACTGCGTAATTAGATCGATAACATCTTGTGAACAACTTGCCTCTTGGCTGTCATATTCTTGAAATTCTCCTTTGTCGGTAATTTCATCGATTATCATGTTGACTATACCTTTTGACAGATGGTCGTCCTCTGTGGCATAATGTTTTGAAATTGATTTTAGGTCTATTTCTAGGCATGAGAGTTTGTTTTTGATTCCTTTTGAGTTGGTGTAGTAGCTTATATAGCTTGTATATTTTTCTAGTTTTACTATAAACCATTCCAAAAATGCCATTGGTTGGATAGCACCTTTTTTGCTTTTCTTTATATGAATATAGTATTGTTGTGCTATATCGCTAAGATTTAAATTCTTCGTGAATGCATCATTGAAAGTCAACTTTTCAGTCTGATTTTTGTCTACAGTTCTAGAGATTGAACTGATTGGGACGACGTCAACATATGCATAAGTATGAGAGGTGTCGACATATGAGTTCATTTTTATCTCAGCATGGGATTGTTGTCTATCTGAATCCACCATTCTAACTTTTATTTGCAAACTGATTAATATACCTCTTTCTATGATTATAAAACTATGACTATCTTATAACTATTTTTATTTCCCTTTTAACTACTTATGCCTCTAATCAATCTAGAACCAGGAATACGGGCACCCCACATATGAGGAAGAATTTTGAATTTTGAAGAAAATTTTGTAGAAGAAAGATCAAAATAAAAGCCAAAAGAATAAGCCAAAGAAAAATGGTACCCCCACGTCCAAACCGGAAAGAACTCCCCGTGCTCATACCAGGAATTTTCATGCCAGAAATAATATTCAATAATAATATAATTCAATATAATTCAATATATAATTCAATATAATTCAATATATAATTCAATAATAAGGAAGGACAATGCTATAGGTGTTTGTACAAATTTTTTTTTTTTTTTTTTTTTTTTTCTTCTACTATACATGAATAACAAATTGCTATGATATGCAAAACTGTATAATAAGAATTACCCTTATAACAATAATTGAGAAATTGAGATGTATTATTGTTGTTATAATGTTAGACTTTTTTTTTTTTTTTTTATATATAATTATTTACATTATTTGTTATGAAGAGTTATCAAAATGCCCTAAACTAAAAGTAAAAATGATTGCTCCAGACCAAAGAATCACACAGGGTCACAACTTACCTATGTGGGCCTATGCTATAGATACTCCTCGCTGCGCTTGAACTACATAGAGCTATATAACACCCACCCCCCCCCCCCAAAAAAAAAAAAAAAAAAAAAAAAAAAAAAAAAAAAAAAACCACGCCCACCTAAGCCGGAAGTGAAAATATCAGTGTAGTGCATACAACCGAACCTACGAAATATGGTATTACTATTTTGCAATATGTTTACTATTGAATGAGTTCAGTGATGGGCTACCGGTGCCACAAGGGTTAAAACTTTAATAAAACCGAATGGCTAATAAACAACTGGTAGGACTAATTCTAAACATTATGACTAGAGGAATGATATATTACAACACTAGGACAGAAATTAAAGTAAAAAAGCTGTTAATGTTAGAGGGAAATAAAAATGGGGGGAGGGAACTGCTGCCGGCGGGGACAGTGTAAGGGGGAGTCACTAGAAGGAATGTGCAGAAAGAAACTCTGTTATTTACTTAAGAACAGTGAAAAGTTTAATGAAAATAATAAAGTGCCCCTCCCTGCCCCCAAAGCCGGTCCCCTATATGAGATAGAGAAAAACCGATGATGCCAAAAGATGCAGCGTAAAAAGTTCCCTAGGCGCTGGGGAGCTAAGTTGGAAAAATTCTATGCTCTATCTCCCATAGGAAGGGAGAAAAGTGGAGAAAACCGAATTTCGATGTTGGTAAAAAAAAAAAAAAAAAAAAAAAAAAAAAAAAAAATGCTGAAAATTGGATGTAAGACCCAAGTTACTGCGAGCAAACCAAGGGTAAAAACAGATTATGAGTACTACATTTCTTAATGATAAAGTACCTCACATAAGCCCCCCATTGTATTTCTATTTGCTATGTTTTCTATTGAATGAGTCAGTGATGGGCAACCTGTGCAACAAGGGTTAAAACTTTAAAACCAAATGGCTAATAAACAGCTGGTAGGACTAATTCTAAACATTATGACTAGACGAATGAAATATTACAACACTAGAACAGAAATTAAAGTAAAAAAGCTGTTAATGTTAGAGGGAAATAAAAATAGGGGGAGGGAACTGCTGCCGGCGGGGACAGTGTAAGGGGGAGTCACTAGAAGGAATGTGCAGAAAGAAACTCTATTATTACTTAAGAACAGTGAAAAGTTTAATGAAAATAATAAAGTGCCCCCCCCCCTGCCCCCATAGCCGGTCCCCTATATGAGATAGAGAAAAACCGATGATGCCAAAAGATGCAGCGTAAAAAGTTCCCAAGGCGCCGGAGAGCTAATCTTGGAAAAATATCTAAGCTCTATCTCCCATAGGAAGGGAGTAAATTGAAAAAAAAAAAAAAAAAAAAAAAAAAAACACAAATTTAAAAAAGGTAAAAAAGAGAAATACTATTAAAACGATGTTAAACCTAAAATACTGTGGGCAAACCGAGGGTTAAATCAGATTATGATGACTACATTCTTGATGATAGAGTATTTCTCATAGACCCCCTTGCTATCCAAAAGTTTTACAAAAACAAAGTTTTTTCTTTCCCTTTCCTTTCAAGAAATATTCATTGCCCCCTTAATAAACATATTATTCAAGAACCCTTGTAATATATAACAACCATGTTTATACTCTTAATCAAACTCCATGTTACTTCAGTTATTAAATATATTAATCCATAACATTGTATATTTATTACTAAATACTGAACCTAGACCTTAACATATTAACAGAAACCTTAAAATCCCATAATCCCTTATAATGAGTCCCAATTGGTCTACACCAAATTAACCAATGTGTAACTACTGTAATCTAGACCCCATGTCCACCCTAGAACTTAAAATTCATTATTTCTTATTGATCAAATGTTTATTTGTATCCTTTAATATATATTTTCCCACAATTCCACCTTGAAAACCAATCTCTGTTTTGAAACTGGGCTATATTTTTACCCAGAATCCTAACTTTATTTAGATGCTCCTTGGGTCTGTAAACAATGCTGTATATTAATAACTAAACTCCCTAATACCATAAGGCAAACTAACTCTACACTAAGGTCTGGAGCTAATCACTAGAGATATTTACAATTGAATACTGAGTGACAACTCAACACTACGGAACTTTATAAATGAACCGAAAGTAGCAGCCAAAAAGAAATGGCGTGATGATACTGCAAAGGCATCCATCTTGGATACCACAGAATTTCATAAAGAATTTTTTACTTTAAATATTTATAATACACTTCATATCCAACCAATTTAAAAAATGAAGACTTTTTTATGTACAGCATTTAATCCTACATTAAAATTCAACGTCAAATCTTAAATAATTTTACTAATTCCAATTGAAAAATACAAAATTCCATTTGTTATGAAAAAGTCTATGGGTGAATAGCATTATGACACATACCTAAGATTTACGATAGCACAGTTTACAAATTATATCACAAAAACACTAAAAATAAACATAAAATTTTTTGAAAAAGGAGACGGAGAACACCTTGTGTCTATTTAATGAAAGAGAATAGTTTTATGAGATTTAAAGTAATTAATTATTAAATAAAAGCATTTTCAAAAAAGTAAACAGTGGCCAATCTCGGCAATGTAAATCTCAGAAGCCTGTACTAGGATACATTTTTAAGTACTTAAACAATGAAAAAACCTAACAAAAACAATCTCCAGACCTTTAAAATTAAGTTTTAAAAGTCAAATGACCAATTAAACGAGTCTGAACTTTAATATTAATTAAAAAACTAGGACAAAATGAAAGCACAGCTTACCAGCATTGTAGACCCGGAGCAAGTGTGCTCCAGAAAACAAACATTGAATTACTAAAATACTTAAAATTGTCCAATTGACCTGCAATTTTTTTTTTTTTTTTTTTTTTTTTTTTTTTTTTTGAGCAGAGGATTTATATGCCTCCCCCCCTCGTTAAAAAGATCTGGGGACGGGAAGTATGTGAAAAAAAAATCAAATTAAAAATGACATGCCGATCATCCACACAGTGCACGTCAGCACTCAGAACCAGAAAACAAACTATGAAATTTTAAAAATAGTTAGAAATGTCCAAATGACTTACAAATTTTTATGTACATAGTATAAATATGCCTCCCCCCCTGGTAAAAATTTAAAAAGATCTGGAGACTGGAAGTATACTTTAAAAATTCACATAAAAATCAACATGTTAAAATCCCATACAATACATGTTAAAATTTCAAATTTTCAAATACCCTTTTGAGGGCCTATAACAATGTAAAAACAGTGTAAATGGATCATTTCATTAAAATAATAAGATACATGTCATTTTTAAGCACATCTGAGCACGGGAAGCTGAGAAATTAAGCAATTAAAATCTCTAGTGAGTGAAAAAACATGGCTGCCTTATAGGCTGAAAACCAATGTTAAAATGCCATAGAAAGTGACTTTTAGAATTTTGCACATAACTCTTGATCTAATTAACCGATTTGGACGCGGTTTGTACCAAACAACTCAGAAAGAGTTTAGGGAAAGATATTTACCATAATTAGGGGTGCCACTCGCCTGGGTCCTGTAGAAAATTAGCCCTTCATGGGAGCTCCTGGAAAGCACGTCTGCATCATCCGATCCAGCGGGGACAGGCAGCGGGGACCAGGGTCGGAGGTTCGTTCGGTTAGAGGTTTGTACACGTCAATGTGCTAATTAAGGGATTACCCGGTGCCGAAGGCAGCGGGGACCCGGGTAGGCGGTTCGTCCGGTTTGAGGTTTTACAAGATTCGAGATTTTCTACAATTCGAGGCACCGATGTAAATTAGGGGCCCGCTGGCGGGCGAAGCCAGCTAGTCACTAATATTAAGCACGGTAAACGTCTGTGTGTGTGTGTGTGTGTCTGTGCACTCCGCCTTTGTACCCGCAAAGGCTCCGGGACCAGGCGACGCACGGACGGCGGACGCGGACCGAAAAATTCGCAAAAAAGGCGCGACGCTCAAGTTTCGATCGGGTCGGGATTCCGACCCGGACCCGGGGAGTTATTAATGAGCGAAAGTGTTTTAATTACCGATCGAAACCGAAGTCGGAAGAGAAGTCAAAACAGCGAAAAGTTCGCCTTCCGTTTTGATAATCACAGACATCCAAATCGTCGCTTTTTAACGCATCATCGAATTAAAAAAAATGTACCGGAGGTATCGATCCGAAAATCGGGGTACACACGCGGCCGATTTTTGTCGTTGCAAAACGTCAAATTTTTTGAATTTCGGACCGTAACTTTTCTTTATTTAGGC
Organism: Maratus michaelseni; assembly: GCA_963931845.1. Taxonomy (NCBI): domain Eukaryota; kingdom Metazoa; phylum Arthropoda; class Arachnida; order Araneae; family Salticidae; genus Maratus; species Maratus michaelseni. The sequence continues at coordinate 449,616,033 of OZ007589.1, read as the reverse complement.
CAAAAACTGACCAGACATCCAACATCGACCCCAAACGTCAAAAGAGGTTGCCGTAAAGAATGCAGGGTCGACAGATCCGAGATCGAATCGCCCCAGTCCTTTTTGAAACAAGTGGAAATAATGACTCTACATTCGCGAAAATTTGCTAACACGTGTATAAAAAAATCGCGAATTCAACAAAAAAAAATTCGTAAAAATCGACCAGTAATTTTTGAAGATATCAATTAAAACTCATTAATGACACGGCAAATGAATTTATTTCTATTCCGAAGAGACAGCTTCTTTTTTATTTCAACATTCAACGGAGACAAATCGTCTGTGGATAAGTCATTTCTGAAAGAGATAAAATAGTCAACTGCGTTTTTTCAGAGGGGGGGCCATTTCCGAATCTAAGGGGCGCATTAATTTCAAACTTTGACAGGGCGACTCAAAATGGATTCTGCTTTCAGAATATCTAAAAATTATTCTCATATCTTCATTAGGAGCCGATATATTATTTTATTGTATAATTAATCATCGTTATTTGTATAATTAAAGCAAAAGAAAGATTTCTATTACAGTGCCGGCTAGATATTACGATTTTAAGAAGTAGGCCGCGTCTAAAAACTGCCATAACGAGTATCTTAAGTTTTTGTTTTAGAGTGGCAACCAGATATTATGATAGGAAAAAGCGGGCTTCGCCCGTTATCGATTTTTTTTTTCAGTTTTAAGTTTTCCTACAGGTCCCTGTCTTTGAACAAGAAGTCCGGTAGTCTAGATAAGTTGTTTGACATCAGATTTTTTTTTCCGGCAGTCTAATTCAGTTGTTTAAGGAACCCCCCCTTCAAGTTTTTTTATCTTAACTGTGGGGTTCTAGAGGTTCGTTCAGTTCGAGGTTTATCTTATTCGAGGTTTATTTTTTCTATTTGCGCCACCTGGTGGCGGAAGGTGGAACTAACGTATACTGCAGCGCGTGCGCAGCACGACTGCTATACGGTGCCGCAGGCAGCGGGGACCGAAATCACCCACTCGTGGACAGCCACCCGTGAGGTATAGGAACAATAAGTCCACGAGGGGAAAAATAAACGCTACCCGACACCGATAGCACCCATCCGTTCCAACCCCCACCGCAGGAGGCGCCTGTTTATTAGATTTGAAACAATGAATATAATTACATAACAATAATAAAATATAAAAGGTAAAAAATAACAATTTTTTGCAAATTGAAAGTTAAATATAAAATATTTTCGAAGTACTATAAGTTCATGATGTCCTAAATTTATGGTATTTTAGTTCAGAAAGTCAATGGTCAGTTCAGTCAATTTTTTTTTAAAAATTCTTTCGTAATGAAAGAGAAATTTTTATTGAGAATATTATAATTCTCTTTTAACTTTTGAGAGTTTGAAGGATTGAAAATGATATTACGAAGGTTATATCTGAGAGTTTCGTTCTTATCAAACGGGAAGTGATGGATCATAAGAGGGCAGCATCCGAATATGTAGTGAACTGCATCTCCTTCTGCTTTATCGCATGGACATCTAGGTGAGGCTCTTTTTCTTATTTTATGTAAGTATTGTGGGAAACTGCCATGGCTACTCAGATAATACGGCAGTGTTGGCTGTTTGCAGAGATAAGTTGGATCGACTTTATTTATAATTTTATAGGTATCTCTGGCCTTATTACATGAGTCCCAAATGGCTTGCCAGTCAGAGATGGTTTTCTTTTTAAAATACAATTTTGCTATTGAAATGAGGAACAACATATCTTTTCTTGATTGATATTGGTCTTGTAAGATGGCTTGCTTTGCTAGGAGATCAGCTCTTTCGTTGCCAGTATCACCCACATGAGATTTAGTCCATGTTATTATAATGGATTTATCAGGAATTTGAAGTAATTGATTGTAAATGTTTTTGATAATGTAGTTTCTAGGAAAAGCAACTTTTAATACTTCCATAGAAGAGTAACTATCTGTAATAATTAGTAGTTTATTGTAGTCGGAGGTAGAGAACCATTTTATTGCTTTATAAATTGCCATTAATTCTGCTTGATATATGTTATTCAGTGGATGATGTCGTATTGCTTCATCATGTATATTATTTCCATCTTTATATATGGTGAAAGCACTGGCTACACCCCCTGGCATGACAGAACCATCTGTGTAGGCTTCCACATCGTATTCTTTTGGATGGATGGATTTTCTATCTTCTATAATTCTGATATTTTGGACTCTGTAGTAATTGAGGAATCGATACGATTTTTCTTTCTGCATTATATTGTTAATGTTTAGCTGTGTGTTATTGATTAACAAATTTCTATTTCCTATTTTCAGTTGGTAGTACTGAAATTCATTCTGTATTTTTATTCGGATTGGTGGAGTTCCTGTAAGAAGATACAGAGCTTCGTGAGAGATAGTGCTATAGGTCCGTATTAAGTTTAATAATGCCAAACGCTGAGTTGAACGTAGTAATTTTCGGCCATCAGTATTCAAGTTTGGATACCAAATTTCGTAAGCATATAGTATTTGGCGTTCTATGACTGTTTGATACAATTTTTTCAGGATGTCTGGTTTGATACCTTTATTAAAGAATCGAAATCCTCTAAATCCGTTTACAAAGTTTGCAATCTTTGTTCGAAGGTCTTTCATGTGATCTGTAAAATTGAATTTAGAATCTAACAATACGCCAAGATATTTAATATTTTTTACTACTTTTATTTTTATATTTTCTAATTTAAATCTCGGAAGTCTTCTTTCGAGGAGATTGCTACCGAAAAGCATTGATTGCCGAGCCGGAAGTTCGTTCAGTTAGAGGTTTATACTATTCTATGTGCAATTTAAGGGATTATCCGGTGCGTGCGTAGCACGGCCGGTATACGGTGCCGAAGCCAGCGGGGACCAGGGTCGGAACAACTGCTATACGGTGCCGCAGGCAGCGGGGACCGAAATCGCCCACTCGTGGACAGCCACCCGTGAGGTATAGGAACAATAAGTCCACGAGGGGAAAAATAAACGCTACCCGACACCGATAGCACCCATCCGTTCCAGCCCCCACCGCAGGAGGCGCCTGTTTATTAGATTTGAAACAATGAATATAATTACATAACAATAATAAAGTATAAAAGGTAAAAAATAACAATTTTTTCGAGCCGGAGGTTCGTTCAGTGACAGGTTTATACTATTCTATGAGCAATTTAAGGGATTATCCGGTGCCGAAGGCAGCGGGGACCAGGGTCGGAACGACTGCTATACGGTGCCGCAGGCAGCGGGTACCCGATCCGGAGGTTCGTTCAGCGACAGGTTTATACTATTCTATGTGCAATTTAAGGGATTATCCGGTGCCGAAGGCAGCGGGGACCAGGGTCGGAGATTAGTTCAGTTAGAGGTTTATACTATTCGATGTGCAAATTAAGGGATTATGCAAATTATGGCATTATCCGGTGCGTGCGTAGCACGACCGGTGTACGGTGCCGAAGGCAGCGGGGACCCGGGTCGGAGGTTCGTTCGGTTCGAGGGGGATGCGAGCCGGAGAATACAAAAGTTTCGAGGCACCGATGTAAATTAGGGGACCGCTGGCGGGCGAAGCCAGCTAGTCACTAATATTAAGGACGGTAAACGTCTGTGTGTGTGTGTGTCGGTCTGTGCACTCCGCCTTTGTACCCGCAAAGGCTCCTGGACTAATCGACGCATCGACGGCGGACGCGTACCGAAAAATTCGCAAAAAAGGCGCGACGCTCAAGTTTCGATCGGGTCGGGCCTCCGACCCCGACCCGGGGCGTTATTAACCGACGAAACTGTTTTTATTACCGACCGAAACCGAAGTTGGAAGAGAAGTCAAAACAGCGAAAAGTTCGCCTCCGCCGAGGGTTGCCGGTGGAGACGATTCTCGAAAAAGGCAGGGTCGCCAAGAGCAAATTAAGCCCCAAACCGCAGTGCGGGTTTTTAAACCGACCTGGATCTACGGAAGTCGGGGGGTCAGAAATTCGGAAATGGGACAGACAGATTCAGGAGAGCATTTGCTTTCAGAAATTCGAAAAATCATTCCAGTACGACCATTAGAACTGAAAAAATCCTTTAAAAATCGATCAATAAAAAATAATTTTTTAATTCTTTCGGCGCGGCATATGGAGACCGCAGACTGCCTGGAGCGCAGATGTTTGGAAGGAAGAAAGAGCAAATTCACCTGACAGCTTTCATGTATCAGCATTTTCTTTGACGGAGGTCAGGTCACATGACGTTCAAGTGGGGTTTTACAGAGGGGGGGGGGCATCTCTGATTCTAAGAGGCGCAGAAATTCCAAACTTTGACAGGGCGACGCTAAATAGATTCTGCTTTCAGAATATCTCAAAATTATTGCCATATCTTCATTGCGAGCCGATATATTATTTTATTGTATAATTAATCATCGTTATTTGTATAATTAAAGCAAAAGAAAGATTTCCATTACAGTGCCGGCTAGATATTACGATTTTAAGAAGTAGGCCGCGTCTAAAAACTGCATTACGAGTATTTTCAGTTTTTGTTTTAGAGTGGCAACCAGATATTATGATAGGAAAAAACGGGCTTCGCCCGTTATCGATTTTTTTTTTTTTTTTTTTTTTTTTTTTAGTTTTAAGTTTTTCTACAGCTCACTGTCTTTGAACTAGAACTCAAGTAATCTACATAAGTTGTTTGAGGAAAAGCAGTGTCATCGCCAACCCCCCCCCCCCTCCCCTCCGCTTTTTATGACAGTGCCGGCTAGATATTAGGATTTTAAGAAGTAGGCCGCGTCTAAAAACTGCATTATTATTTTAAGTTTTAGTATTTTAAGTTTTTGTTTTATAGTGGCAACCAGATGTTACGATAGGAAAAAGCGGGCTTCGCCCGTTATCGATTTTTTTTTTTTTTTTTTAGTTTTAAGTTTTTCTACAGCTCACTGTCTTTGAACTAGAACACAGGTAGTCTACATAAGTTGTTTGAGGAAAAGCAGTGTCATCGCCAACCCCCCCCCCCCGCTTTTTTCTTTTAACTGTGGTCCGTTTCTATAACTAAGAAACTATGTTACGGATGTCCACCAAACTGATTCCAAACATCATAATTAAAGTAATAAGGACCCCCTATCCAGATATTATGATAGGGAAAAGCGGGCTTCGCCCGTTATCGATTTTTTTTTTTTTTAAGTTTTATTACAGGTCCCTGTCTTTGAACTAGAACTCAGGTAGTCTAAATCAATTCGACTCGACATCGATAGAGCTTACCGATTTTATTTCGTTTTTTCACCACTAGGGGGCGCTTTCCTATCTTCGGTTCTACGGGCATGAAAACGACGGGGTATGGCTCATTCGACTAGACATCGAAAGTCTTAACGATTTCAGTTATGATCATATAAACAGATTGCACCACCTGGTGGCGGAAGGTGGAACTAACGTATACTGCAGCGCGTGCGCGGCACGACTGCTATACGGTGCCGCAGGCAGCGGGGACCCGAGCCGCAGGTTCGTTCAGTTAGAGGTTTATACTATTCCATGCGCAATTTAAGGGATTATCTGGTGCATGCGTAGCACGACCGTCATACGGTGCCGAAGGCAGCGGGGACCAGGGTCGGAACGACTGCTATACGGTGCCGCAGGCAGCGGGGTCCCGAGCCGGAGGTTCGTTCAGTTAGAGGTTTATACTATTCTATGTGCAATTTAAGGGATTATCCGGTGCGTGCGCAGCACGACCGGTATACGGTGCCGAAGGCAGCGGGGACCGAAATCACCCACTCGTGGACAGCCACCCGTGAGGTATAGGAACAATAAGTCCACGAGGGGAAAAATAAACGCTACCCGACACCAATAGCACCCATCCGTTCCAACCCCCACCGCAGGAGGCGCCTGTTTATTAGATTTGAAACTATGAATATAATTACATAACAATAATAAAGTATAAAAGGTAAAAAATAACAATTTTTTGCAAATTGAAAGTTAAATATAAAACATTTTCGAAGTACTATAAGTTCATGATGTCCTAAATTTATGGTATTTTAGTTCAGAAAGTCAATGGTCAGTTCAGTCAATTTTTTTTTAAATTCTTTCGTAATGAAAGAGAAATTTTTATTGAGAATATTATAATTCTCTTTTAACTTTTGAGAGTTTGAAGGATTGAAAATGATATTACGAAGGTTATATCTGAGAGTTTCGTTCTTATCAAAAGGGAAGTGATGGATCATAAGAGGGCAGCATCCGAATATGTAGTGAACTGCATCTCCTTCTGCTTTATCGCATGGACATCTAGGTGAGGCTCTTTTTCTTATTTTATGTAAGTATTGTGGGAAACTGCCATGGTTACTCAGATAATACGGCAGTGTTGGCTGTTTGCAGAGATAATTTGGATCGACTTTATTTATAATTTTATAGGTATCTCTGCCCTTATTACATGAGTCCCAAATGGCTTGCCAGTCAGAGATGGTTTTCTTTTTAAAATACAATTTTGCTATTGAAATGGGGAACAACAGATCTTTTCTTGATTGATATTAGTCTTGTAAGATGGCTTGCTTTGCTAGGAGATCAGATCTTTCGTTAGGCAGCGGGGACCAGGGTCGGAGGTTCGTTCGGTTAGAGGTTTGTATAATTCAATGTGCTAATTAAGGGATTACCCGGTGCGTGCGTAGCACGACCGGTACACGGTGTCGAAGGCAGCGGGGACCCGGGTCGGCGGTTCGTCCGGTTTGAGGTTTGACAAGATTCGAGATTTTCTACAATTCGAGGCACCGATGTAAATTAGGGGCCCGCTGGCGGGCGAAGCCAGCTAGTAAATTTAATAATAAAAGTAATATTTACGATCACCCAAGTAACAGAAAATGCTTAAAATTGTCTGTCACTGTATCAAAATACTATGTTGGTCCTGTTCAACGTTTGTGTGCATTTGTGTAAGCACAGTTCGTATATTCGTGAGGATGTTAATGTTTCTGTAAAAGAGACCATTTTTTGTTTACTAGGGGGCTCTGCCCCCTACGAGCTACGCTCAACAACCCCCGTTCTGACACCACATGATTTAAAAAGACTCTGATTTGATCAACTCTAAAACGATTACGTAAGATTGTATTATGATTAAACGACCAGTGGCGATCTGCTGTATCCGGGTTTCCATTCATTTTCCTTTGACTGAGGGATTTTAAGTTCGAATCATCTTCTCTCGAAACAGCTAACAACTGTTTTCCTGATTTATTAAATAAGATGAATTAAACATTTAAAAATCAAATTGTGGGAAATGGTTAAGTAAACTATTCGCTGCATTGGAGAATTTTATAACGATGCTATAGAAAATTGGTTACTTCTCCATTATCCCGTCGACTACTTTCTATAAAAAGAAAAGAACTGTTTCCAGAATATATCATTTAACACCAAACGTGCATGATCGTGGCGTCGCGTTGCATTCAGTTGGCATCGGATGCGTTACACGCATTAGTTATTTCATTGAGGGATTTTTAATTCAATGTTTATTTGTCTTTCTGATACTTCTCCATTATCCCGTCGATCAATTTTCATTAAAAAAAAACTATCACCAAACTGTAACGCCAAATAATCAAATAGAAGAATTTTGGGCACAGGTGTCGTATACGCACCACGTTGGCGCAATTTTTTTCAACCGCCAATTTGGCGATAACTTTGTTTTTGAATAAATTGTTGTTTATTTACTTGCATTTTTTATTTTAATTCTATAAATTATTTTTATTATGTATATCAATATTTATTTATATCAAACTATCATTTATTTATTTCCTTTTTTAAAATAATAGAAGCTATTTCATTTATTACGTTATTCTGTTTTTATATTCAAATAAAAAATCAAGTGTTATTATTGCATGCTATTTGAAACTAATATTGAAAAACAAAGATTTCGCGAAATTGGCGATTGAAAAAAATCGTGCCAACATGGTGCGTATATGACATTTGTGCCAAATTTTGCAATAGGAATCAGAAAAACAAAACAAAAATAAAATAAATAAATAAACAAACAAATAAATAAAATACAAGAAATTCGGAAAACCCCACTCACCAAAGTGTCAACTATCAATAAGTTTAATTAATAAAATTTACAATATATTAATGAAAACAGAAAAAAATAGTCTTGGATCTTTATTTACATTATTTTTCTTAATTGTCTCTCTCGGCTAGTGAATAAATGTTTGTGACGTCAGTTGAAACTGATCTATTGTATGTAACTGTTCATCGCAACATTTTCAATGCCTTTTCTTTTTTAATATCCGGTCACTGCCGTTTAACTATGCAATTGTTATTTTAATTAATGAAATAATTAATAAATCAGTGCAACATATATGTATATGTCGAATTAAAAACCACTTGATGCTATATCAAACACATGTATTGCCTCTGACGTCAAGTGAATGGTGACGCCACTTTCATGCATTTTTGGTGTTAAATCCTATAGTTTGGCGATAGTTTTTTTTTCACGGAGGAAGATAGACTTTCTCCGTGATTTTTTTGTTATGAAAAGTGGTCGTCGGGATAAAGGAGAGGTAGCATACTGTTAATGATATTTTAACAATTTATTAGTTATTTCGGCATTTTAAAGGTAATTATTAAACTTAAAAATATAGTTTTTAATTGAGAGGAAATATTATTTACGCTGTTTTAAAATTTGCAATAACAGGTAAAATATTTGTCGAAACAAATTAATCTCTCGTGTAAATATAATTTTTAATTGAAATTGTTTGAAAATATTACTATTTGAGCATTTTACGTATGACGTAAGTTTCCCTACTTAATGCTTTGAAAACGCTTAATAATTTAATTATTTCTCGTTTTAACTTTCACGCGCAAGTATATTTTTTATTACGTAATTTTCTACATTTACTGCTTTTATCACGTGATCATTTAATTATTATTTGAAAGTTTTATTTCTGTTTTTAATAGTCACGTGTAAATAAATACATTTCTTAATTGAAAGGGAATATTATTATATGCGCTATTTTACAAATTGGCAACAATTCAAATAATAGATTTTATAAAATATGAAATAAATCTTCATAAAAATAATGAAAATGTTGAATAAAAAATTGAAATATAACCTCAAAAAATGAGTCAAAATGAAAGAATAATTGCAGTCTGCACACCGCAACTTTGTCAACTATATCCTTACAAATTATGGTTAAATTCCTGTGCATAGTTTTTGTTTCTATAAAACTTTTATAAGAAAATTATTTTGACCAACTTTAATATTAAATATATCTTAACATAATTCTTCGATTTAAAAATTGTCTACTTCAGCGTATTTATCGAATATTTCTTTATAAAACCACCAATTTTTAAATTTTTATTTCCAATAGTTTTCTGGCTATTAGTCCAGAAAGACTTCAAGACACAAAATCTTTATTGACAGCGGCTGCTGCGGCTGCTGCTGGGGTGGTTACTTTTTTTTAATATAGAGAGATAATATACGGAGTTTGCAATCAAATTTAACACCACTTTACGAAAAATTGACAAAGAACAGTAGAAACAGTGTACTGCAATTCAAAAAAAGAATATATCTAAAAATTGATGAAATATGAGCATTTGAATGAAATAATTGTTAACTGCGCGTGCGTGAAATATACCAAAATTTATATTTCATAATCTGGTAGTCAGCTATTTAGACAAACTTACAGTAAAAGTTCAAACAAATATCGTGAAAACTGTGAAAGATATCAGCGATACAGTGAGTTGTTATCGAAATTTAGCTCGTTGATAAGGGATTTTCCACATTGCCCAAGCTTACTTTATCGCCGATATCTTCCTGAGTTTTCAAAATATTTGACTGGGCTTTTTATATAAGTTTTCCAAAATAGCTGACTACGAAATTATGAAATAACATGACATTATGAATAACGTCTATTTTGTTAGTAAACATGCACAGAAAAAAATATTAAATTTTTACAACAAAACTAACAGTATTTCTGGGATTTTAAACTCTTGGTTTAATGTCTTTTTACTAGGAATTTGGGAACACAACTTTGTCTACCAATATGTTCTTTTCTTCAGTTCTGAAACTCACATTCTCATATATACGGTTTTTATTTTAAGAACCATTCGGATGATACAAGATGATTTCAAACATGAATAATTTTACGTAGAAAGTTAATATATATATATATATAAACTCGGTTTTTGACGTCAGGTGCCGCCATCCGAGGCTAACGAAAAAAACAGGCTACCGCGGTGCATTCCACTTATCTTTTTTTACAGACCACCAGAGTGACGTGTTGCTCTTTTCGTACACCTGCATTGGTGCTTTCGAGCATCACATGACTCCGGTGGTCTGTAAAAAAATATACGCGTAAAGCACCCCGTTAGCCTTTCTTTTTCGTTAGCCTCGCCGCCATCCGAAAAATCTAGAAGAGACCACGCCATTTCTTCCGGTCAAGAGTCCATTCTTCCTCCAGACCTCATGGCTTTTTTTTATATCATCCATCCAGGTATTTCGTGTTCTTCCTCGTTTCCTCTTTTGGTTTGTTCTGTAATTAGATGCGATTTCGGGTAGTCTCTCGTCACTCATTCTTTTAACATGACCATACCCGATTAACTGTTTCTTTTTGAGATCGTCTAATATGGTTCCCTTTATTTTCATCATTTCTTTTATTTTTTCATTTCTTATTCTCTCTATTCTTGATAACCTGCATGATCTTCTTAGGGCATCCATTTCCACTGCCGCTAATTACTTTTTTTCAGTCTCCATAATTCTCCATCACTCTGCTCCATATAACAAAATGCTCTTTACTATAGAATTGTATATATTATATTTTCTTTTCCTGGAGATCTCCTCACTCCAGCATATAGAGTTTAAAAGATTTACAGCCATTCTTCCTTGGCAGATTCTGTAATTAATTTCCTGTGATGTCTCTGCCTTCTTTATTAATGTCTCCACTAAGGTATTTATAATACTCACAGCTTCCTATGGCAACGTTATTATTTTAATTTAGTTATGTCTCATTTTCTCCTACACATAAGTATTTGGTCTTACTAACGTTCATGTAGAGTCTCCATTTCTCATATTATTCCTTCATTTTTATCGTCATTTTCTCTAAATGATTTTTATTTTTATACTATAAAATTTGTAGTAAATATTCATTAAAAATTTTAATGAAAATTGTAATTTATTAACGATCATGTGTTTCCATTTTTAACGTTGACTGTATATAACGTTGACATGCATTACTTTACGCTAAAGAAATGTATTTTTGGAGTGTATTTTTGTCTATTCTTTTGGATTATATATATACATTATAACAATTAGAGAACTACTCCTGCATAAAGAAATGAATTTTTAAAACAGAAACATTTGTTGATATAATTGAAGAAAATGTTTCTTTAAGACGGTTACCTTAACTGTGCTAAATAATAAAAGAAAACACTAAAATATACGATTTAATTTTAAAACTAAAGGAATTTTTGTTAATAAGCATATTGACTTTTTGTTTTCCAGAACGGTTTTATATGCTTTTATTACTATGTGCTGTAATTAATTTTATTCATTTAAGTTATATACTAAATTAAATAATAATATTATTATACTTGTACATATTTTTTTATGTTTTTGGGGGGTGGGGGTACGTTTCTGAAAACAATGTTTATGCGTTTATGTTACTCATTTGATATTTTTTACTTTATCTTTAAAAAATACTTAGGTCCTAATTATTTTGAATCACACTTGTTTTTGGAAAACGACTAAGATCCCAATTGTTGAAATTGTGTATAAATATAGTAAAAAATTCAATATGTGTTTCTTAGTGTAATGCTTAAATTAATTTTATTTGGATTTAAACGAGTATCTTCGTTTGCACAAAAATAAATCATTAAAAGTTAATAAAATATATCACAGGAAGTTTTCAAAGTTTAAAAGAGAACATATATGAAAAATATATATATAACAAAACAAGATTAGCCGCTGAATCGGAGCAGAATTTCTCCTATAGTTTATAGAATTACGATACCATGCAGGTTTTGAATTTTAATTATTTTTGAATAATGATCCGATACACATAGTGTATTGTAAAAGAAAACATCTACTTAATCATTTCTAGAATTCTTTTAGAGTCTTTTTGTTTTAATTTAGGAATTATCTTTCGTCATATTATCCAATTCATAGGACATAATAAATATATTTTATAAAAGATAATTCATACGAATAATTTAACTTTTCTCACATTTGTATCATGTTTGCCTTATCAACAATAGTATTCATTTTTTCTAGTGTCCTGATATGAATATGAGTACTATATTTATCAAAGTGATTTTAATTACAGTGGACTTCCGTTAAGACGGCCCCGTTTAAGATGGATTTCTCGTTATTACGTACAAAAACAAAATTCCCGATTAAGGTCTATAGGAAGTGCATGTAACAGACATCGTTTAATACGTACAGTTTAAGATTTCATTCGTTAAGATGGACAAATATTCATCAGGACAACGAAATCCCAATTTTTTTCTATTCTATTTTTAAGATGAAAGGAGTAGAAACCTCGCCTCTGAAGTCACGCAGCAGCCGAGGAAGAAATCTCTCCTCCAAAAGTGCAAGCTATTCGGGTGCAAGATGTCCGTAATATGCTGGTGACAATTACGAAATTTTATCAATCAACTGAAAATGTTTCTGAGACACATTTGAACATTTGGCTAGCTTACCAAGAAAAAACAAATGAAGATTACTTCGTATTTTGGATTGCTTTTAAGTACTCTCGACCGTTTTCTTTCATGTACTAACATTTTGCACCTTCAAGTAACAATGTAAGCATGCTTCAATGTAAACTCGAGTTTCAAATATATATATTTTTTTCATTTTAAAGTTGTTCTTGTACGTTTTTAGTAAAGTAGCATAAAATGGTCTGAGAAATCAAATTTTTAGTCATATTACAATATTATATGTACATAGTAAGTATGTTTTACTGTAATGTAAAACGGCAAATTTATGAACTCCTGTTATAATGGACTCTCGTTAATACGGACAAAAAACGTTTGCCCTTGACTATACGTCTTAACGAGAGTTCACTTTATTTCGAATTAGTTAAAAAACCATTTAACTTAAATCTTTATTTATTTTAAGCCAACGATAATCTTATTTTTTCTCGATGTTTCTTTTTTTAAACATTTATCTGAATTAAGCAGTATTATACATAAAGTGTATGTTGTTTAACTACTTTTTGTCTTACAATGAATTATAAACAGAATGATTCAGAATGATTTTCCCTGATTACAAATGACAAAATATCATTTTACCCAACCATAGGTAGATAGGAATAAACACCATAAATGTTGAAGAATTTTTAAAGTTTTATTAGCATACTTTACAAATATTTTATGTAATCCAACATGATCACACGGATAACATTCGAGCAGTACTATATGTCACTCCAGGAATTGAGAACCATTTTAGTAGCCACTGTTCCCACACATCTGTATTAACTGTGGCATGATTCGTATTTGTAACATACCCATACAACTTTCGCCTGTAACAGTTCTGTTAACATAGAAATTAAGCTAATACAACCTTAAATGTTCAACAGTAAAGAAAATATCAACTTTATGTGAGCTACTAAGGCGAGACCATAAATGTACTTATTGTATGAAAACAAAACATAGAACTACGTTCTATATTATGATAGTTTTTTACCTATCATTGATCACAATATGATTATTCTTATATGTAATCAAAACAATCAATGTAAACCACTTTGAATTTTGTTAAGCAATTTCGAAGAAAGAATGGCGCACTCAAACTAGGTCTAGCATACTGGTAAAAAAAGATGTCAATGTTTGCGTGTTCGAAAGCAGAATGGTCTGGGAGAAATGATTGTGCAAAGTTTTCAGGGTTTATTTTTCTGAAAACGATAATTCGGGTCACTTCCCCTTGAAGAGTCTACCTTAAATGCATCCTTCATAGGGCGACATGTCCAATTAAGACCAATGCTTAACCAAATCTTTCTTACGCCTCAGAGAATGCAATTAAAGTTTCTGCAGGTATGTATGTCTGTATGTTCCTTATTTTCCCGAAACCCAATGGACAGATTTTAATATAAATTTTTTTGTACAATCTAGTACTCCAAAGAATTTAAAAATAGTACTTATGTCGTTTATAGTTTTTTACAGATACAAGTAAACAATTTTAACGTATAATATTCTACTGCGTATGAAGAATGGGTAGCTGGCAATTAGAAAGTCTTTATAATTCAGACAGTTGTGACATACGACCAATCAATTGTGATTGGTGTACAATATTTTCTACTTAGACTTGAAGAACCTACCATTATCTCCGATATAATATTTGTTGACTTGTCTTACTTGTCTAATAAAACATGTTCAGGTAGCCTCCCGTGGCCCAGAGCGTAAGATCGTTCATCTGTTACAGTGGCAGTACCTGGTTCAAATCCAATTTTCTCCATTGCACACACATAGCGTGGCTTCCGTACACTTATCGTCTTGAGGTTCATCTGTCTATCACCTTGTGTATGGATTTCGGTAAAATTAATAAGAAGATATTTGTAAACTAGTCGTTGGAGGTCACCGTAATACTGACCCACCATGGATATGCATAATATAAAATATGAAAATAAAACATGTGTAAACTATTTATAAAATGCATTGCAATTCGAATAAAATTGTACTTGATGACGTCATAAGCTTTAAATGCTCTATTACAGAATTGCGTAAAAGAAACATCCTTAAAACTCTAAAATTGATAATCATATTAACTAACGGTGTACTGTGTCGGATTAAGCGTCTCATTTCCAATAGAAATATATCTTTGAATTGAAATTTGAATGAAATACAGGGTCAAGAAAAATCGAAGAATATGCGAAATAAGATTACAAATATCTCGACAACTAATTATTTGATTAACTTCATTCTTTATGCAAAATTTATGTTTTTTCATTGTCTTTTATACTCACCCCTTAAAATAAACAATTTTGAAAATGTTTATATACCTTTTATCAGAACGAATAATTAAAGAGTTCGAAAAAAATAGTTCCGGATAATCGAGGTTACTGAAATTCAATACGCTTCTTCCCATTATTACATACTAAGTGCATACCAAATTTCAAGTCTCTATCTCAATTTGATCGGGAAATAGAGTGTTTACAGACACACGCACAGACAGACACACAGACACATTCACAGACTACGGACGGCAATTTTTTTTTCTAAAAATATGTTTTTCGGAATCTCCAGTGTCTGAAACGTATAAATCTGTCAATTTTTTTTCGATTTTCAAAACGATTACAAAACATACCCTATACTGCGTATGATGGGTAAGTAAAAGGAAGAAATTTGTTTAATATGTGTATCTGTTCTAAGATTTTATAAATAACGATCATTCGATTCAAACGCCATAGTAGCTAATGGTCTCAAAGTAAGCTCCTCTATATGTCAATGTCATGTCCAAACATGTTTCGCCAAATTTATCAAGTGGGTTGCTAATGTTTGAAGAAACATTTCCAATCTGAGCATGTGCCTTTTGCGTGTGTCGCCAACATTTTATTTATAAAGGAACAGTTCTGGCAACAACAAAGCTTAAAGTGAATGTGGAAAATAATAAATTGTTGTAACAAAAAACATACTGTTGAGCTAAACCACTCTCGCCAAAAAGCACACTGTCTGGTACACAAATAATAAAACAACGAGAATGTTAATATCATGAGTATTTATGCAAAATTTTTAACAAGACGTGGATATAAACACTGTCAGTTTAAGCCAATTTCTTTTTTAATTAATTGTTTAAAAATACAAAAGAAGTTGTTTTTAAATTGTTAAAAATGAATGAAATGTATCGAGTGACATTGATTACTTATTATTATAAAAATAAGATAATAATAAAAACTTTTACAAGAAACATATACTTGAAATCATTTTTAATTACGTATTAAAACAAAAAGAATCAAAACGTGTCTCATTTAAAATGTTAAACATTAAATAAATGTTTCAAATGTCATTCATAATTTAATATTATGGACATAAGCAAGCCGATCAAGTAATAGAAAAAAGACACTATAAATATTTTTTTCAAAACTACTTGTTAAAAAGAAAAACAATGAAAAACAAATCTTTAACATTGTTAAAACTGAAAGACATATATCAAATTCAATTGATTATTTAATGTTATAAACTTATGTCAACATTCATTTACATTAGCCAACAGTGTTAAAAAAAAAAAAAAAACTTTATTCAGTAATGTAGTAAAAAATACATTTCACGCAATAGAAAAAATGCTAATGGCTTCAATAAATGACAATAATAATAACCATTTAAAAAAGCTACTTACCGCCGTCCACATTTTAATCATTTTTCATTTATATGAGTAAAAACATTCTGAAAAAAATCGGTAAGTATGATGATGCACAGGAGCAATTTTAAGCGATTTTTAGAGAAAAAAGTAATTTGTTGCGCATTTTTTGCAACGAAATATTAAAAAGTAACATTTAAGCGATTAAACTAATAACAGAGGAAAGTAAATTTATGACTTTCTTTTTTTTTCTAGAAACAAAATTTTGTCAGAGAATGATTTTTTCTATATTTAACAGGTAATTCATTAGTAACAATAATATGCTAACTATTTTTCTTTTTCAAACAAAGGGTAATAAATTTTTTATGGTGATTATTTATTTAATCATTTAGATATTTTATGAATGGCATTGTCGTATAGTAGTAATTCGAACGCAAGTTCTCCAACTAATTCAACAGAATTAAATTTTGAACTGGAAATTGGAATTAAGTTCTATTACAGGATAGTTTGTTGAAGTTTTTGTTACCATGGTTATTATAGCTATAGCTGGACATATGTTAGTTGTAATTGCAGCAAACCAGGAGTCGGCAGTTGCGTGTTTAGAAGCAGCGAAACTAAAGTAGCCGCTACATTTTACAGTAGTTTGTTGTGTAGCGCGCTACATTTTGAATAATGTAGTGTAGCGAGTAGAGCGATACAAAAAATCAATAGTTTTTAGCGAGAACCGACGCTACTTTTAACGCTTCAGGGGAAAAAAATAACATTTTGCAAATCACATGACCGAAACTTGCTTCTTTTATGCAAAAATTTTTTTTTTGATCAACAATTTGCGAAACTCAGTGGCAAATATCAGCTGCAGTGTATCGCAACGTTTCGCATGAATTCATAGATTTTTTCCATTGACACTTGCTGCTAAAATCAAGTTCTAATCCAGCAAACGAATTGATTTTCTTACTGGCAACACTTGTCTATTTACTCATTATTAAGTATTCATGTTTTAATGCCGGGTTTCTTTCGGAATTGCTTTATTTACAGATTTATTTATTGTTTTACTTTTGAAGTTGTTGGTCTATAATTTCGTAGATTATAATATCTCTCTTACTTTTGCTATGGAATTTTAATATGTGTAGAAACGAACATTTTAGAGACAAACATAAAATATTTTCTTGTATGTTATCTTTTTTAATTTTTTAATGCCCTCGGTTATATCACATTTATTTAATTATATTTCGGCAGACGCAATATAACGAGGGGTCGATTTATTATTTAATACGTGTCTTCAATTTAATAGTGTAAATGGAACCCTTTGACAGAATCTAAAAATAGCGAAGTAGTGAATACTTTTAAAAAACGGTTTGAAGTCTCTACTTTTTAAAACATTTAGTTGTAGTTGTAGTTGTAGTTAACAACATTTTGGATAAAGTAGTTGTAGTTGTATTTCGCTACATTAAAAAAGTAGTTTTTCTGACCCCTGAACATAACTTAAAATATTAAATGTTACATACTAATCTTAAATTTTCAAAAAGTTCGATTTTTCGAACAGCATGAAAGATCAGTATTTTTGGCGCATTTTAATACCAACAGCATATATTTTTAAATAACTAAGCGAGTTGCGATTGGAAACAGAAGGTGATCAAAATGTAATAGATGTTTACAAGAATCATTTACAGTCTTTTATTTTAAATATACCTTTTAAAAATGTCGCGAAAGATTTCTCTTGAACCACTTAATATTTTTTAAAGCAATTTTCACAGATTTATAGATTACCTTAAGGCTATACCAAAATATGCTTATTTTTCACATAAATTTTCTTTTATTCATTTATTTATTTCTGCATATATAAACTCTAAAGTTTCAATATGCAATGGTTTCATCTTTATTTAAAAAGTTAGTAATTTTGCTAAAATATACTTATGTATAGGTTCAGTCTTAGAATACAGATATAATTTATAAATCTGTTATAATTGCATGTAAATGTACTAAGTTGTACAAGAGAAATCTTGCGTCCAAGTTTAAAATAGTACATTTTCAACATTTTGGAAAAAATGACTTTAAATTATTACTTTAATGATTGGTTACAATAGGATAAAATGATATGCCTTTAGTCATAGTTTGAGTAAGCTATAAGAAGTTTTTAAATGGTTGGTATTAAAATGCGCAGTATGTGTCTGTATTAAAATGTCGAGCCTTATTTGGAAAGTGTAATATATCAAATTATTAACCCCTTGCCTGTGTCTCCCGAATCCAGTTCGAGACACCCAAACGAGCCATATTTAGGATGCCAGAACTGATTTTGGGGAGGTGCAAAATCAGTGATTCTGTTCCATTAGTTCTATTTCCTTTTTCAAATGTGTAATGTAATTTAATTTACTATTTTTACAATAGATAACAGTTGAGTAAAACTTGACTATAAACCATTAATTTTTCTCATGTATGTGAAAATATTAAATATAGTAATTATTTATTTAATTTAATTTTTGTATATAAAATAACCTTTTTCTAACCTTTTCGTTGTTCTAATGCTCAAAATTAAAGAGATAAAAACATGTTTACATTTTTGACATATCTTTCTCAAAAATATTCCATAGGCAAAGGGTTAAGGTACTTTTTCAGACAAATTGTATTTCAAAGTAGATTTTTTTCCTATAAGACGATTTCAAACTTGAAAATGTGCGATGCTTACAAGTTAAAAAAAATTCAGTAGCAAAAATTTAAAAGCGAAATTTAATCGTTAGCCGTCTGTAACCTCAAATAGACATCAGTGTTACCGCCGGACACATCTGTTCTTTATAATAAGGTAGTTAGTCAATCCTACAATATACTTAGTTACTACTGCAATATACGTTATACGTCTCTGTAAATAAACGACAAATGCGACGCTCTCCATAAACAATATAAAACAAATTTTAGTGCACCTGATTGAGTCTTTTTAATTTCATTATGTTTGAAGTACATAACATATTAAAATGCACCCCAACTGATTTTTTGTTCCATATCATATTGTAGTGGGATTATTTTGTCTCGTCTATTTCAACGAACTGTTACTGCTACTTATTCTATACGCCTGTAAAAGCATTTCTTAGTCCACCTCAGTGATTCATATCAAACTCATTATATTTGAAATATCGTAATATCAATAAAATTCCGTTAAACGATTTTTCTCCGTTATACCATATTGCAACGCAACTCCTCGTGTTTTCCTGTAAACGAACTATAAGTGGAAGATACTCTATTTTAATTACCGAACATACTACAGTTAACCGTAATACCCTATAAAAACTACATGTCAATCCAAATATATTTACGAATATTCATAAATATTTTTCAACTATGTTTCAAAACTTCAAAAACGGACTTCCAAAAATTTTAGTACATTGACATCCGTGTTACTCTTCGCAACACTATATATTAATCTATCTATATTCTATACACGCTACATAACAATCAAAATTCTCATTCAGCCCCCTAAAATAATCTTAACTTAGTTGAAAATGCAATTTTAGAAATTCCTGTTAAAATACATCTATGTATTCAAATTGTTCTAAGCAAGGCTGCATATGACACAAATGGCCATATTCATTAGTAGCCAGTTTGTTCTAGGGTTTAAAGTTTTGACGATTTTACATATATTGCAAAATTCTTTCTTTCTTCTCATTTTGTGTTTTGGCTATATTATGTCTCATAGTAATAGGCACTTATGTATCAAAATTCGTGTGTTTAATATAGTTTCTTTATACTTTAGAAAGTCTTGTTCATATACATCTATGTACTCAAATTGTTCTAAGCAAGGCTGCATATGACAGAAGTGGCCATATTCATTAGTAGCCAGTTTGTTCTAGAGCATAAAGTTTTGACGATTTTATATATATCGCAAAATTATTTCTTTCTTCTCATTTTGTGTCTTGGCTGTATGATGTCTCATAGTAATAGGAACTTATATATCAAAATTCGTGTTTAAATTATTTTCTTTATAAGATGTATAAAAAAATTTGTATGCTTTAACTTTTGGAGGCCATTTCATGACAGTTTCTCCATCACCCGTTGTATAAAAAGGAAAAATCTGAGTCTGTAGTAAAAAGCATCTGCACAACATTGACACAAGTGGACTTATTCATTAGTAGACAGTCTGGATAAAGTTTTGACGATTTTACATATATTGCAAAATTCTTTCTTTCTTCTCATTTTGTGTTTTGGCCGAGGCTAACGAAAAAGAAAGGTTGCCGCGGTGCTTTACGCGTATCTTTTTTTAAAGACCGCCGGAGTCACGTGATACTCGAATGCACCAATGCAGGTGTACGAAAAGAGCATCATGTCATTCTAGTGGTCTGTAAAAAAAGATAAGTGTAATGCACCGCGGTAGCCTGTCTCTTTCGTTAGTCTCGATTTTGGCTATATGACGTTTCATAGTAATAGGCACTTATGTTTCAAAATTCATGTGTTTAAATTAGTTTCATTATAATGTAAATAAAAACAATTTATATGTTTTAACTTTTGGAGGCCATTTCATGACAGTTTCTCCATCACCGTTGTATAAAAAGGAAAAATCTCACTCTGAAATAAAACACATCTGCACAACATTGACACAAGTGGACTTATTCATTAGTAGACAGTCTGTTCTAGGGCATAAAGTTTTGACGATTTTACATATATTGCAAAATTCTTTCTTTCTTCTCATTTTGTATTTTGGCTATATGATGTCTCATTGTAATAGGCATTTATCTATCAAAATTCATGTGTTTAAATTAGTTTATTTATAAGATGAATAAAACAACTTGTATGCTTTAACTTTTGGAGGCCTGTCCATCACCCGTTGTATAAAAAAGAAAAATTATCTTTTTTACAAGTAAAATGAACTAACTTTTTTCCCCATTCAATATCTGAAAACTCTTAAAATATGTAGTTTCACTTGTCGCATTACATACAATTAGTAATAGCTATGACTTCATCCAACTAATGAATAATTGAGATACATTCTTTCAACAGTAATTGACATTCACACTAATTATATGCCGGTAGAAATAAAATATTAATGATAGCTTATCATGGTTTTACATATTCTTGAAAAATATTTTCAAAGCAATAAAAATTTCAAATTTATTTAAATTTCTGTCTATTTTGCCTTTGTTTTATTGTAATTGTTTCGGGTTAAAATTAATTAAATATGCACATCTGTTTTCGTAGCTGTCTTTTACACAATTTCAAAGCATTGAAATATTTAAGGGTTAGGGAAATTTTATCTGTTTTAAATACATGGAAAAAAATATGGAGCGATCTTCATATCGAAATTGCATCATTATTTTAATTGTTTAATATGAACATCATATGTTCACGGAATAGTTGGAATTTTTGGTAAATGTTACCTTTGGATACCAAACGATAAATCATTCGGTCCAGTAATTTAGGGTTTTTGTAGTTTTAAAATTTTGAACTGTGAATTTTTAGTGCAAAGCAATGTGTGATGCGGGTAGCTTTTTAAACTTAACTCAGAAACAGGTGGGTGGGATAAAATGAAATATTGTATTCGCATATTTGAATCTTTTTTACTTTCATTTTTGTTAAAACTTTGTAGGTTGCTATACAAGTTTTTCTTTATAATATATTTTCGTAATTAAAATATAGCGAATTAACAGGTGTAAACAATTTCCTTGGTTAATAGGAAATTTTCCGTGAAACCTGTCATATGTTATAATGTCTATTTTTCGACGAACGTGCAAAAACGAATTTTAAGAATTACGCTGTTACCACTTGAAATTAATTTGAAAAATGTTGTAACTTTTCAAAGTGAATGATATTTAAAATTCTCTTTTAAACACGAATAATGATACTCCTTCAAATCATGTCGCTTCCATTTAACTTTTCAACTTAAAAGAAATTTCAAACATAAATTGATATTTCTTATTTAAATGTTTTGTCACCATCAATCTCCTATTACGTAATATTATATTTTGCCGTCCGCATGTCTCGTACAATGTTGAAATGATTGATTGACACCAGAATTTAGAAACAATTTTTTTCAAAAATACGTAAAATCTTTTCTTTATGTACTTGACTCCATCTCTTTTTTATTTTGTGAGCCGTTTGACCCCGATAAGTTAATGAAACTTAAATTTTTCCAACTCTATGTTGTTAATGACAGTCAGCTTGATCTAACAAACATTATGTTTGATCTAAACCCTAAAATTATAACTATGGTGAGCAATGATGATGGCTTTGCCTCAGCCAGCAGTCGCAAACGAAAAACCCCGGATATTAATAATATCCCAGTCAAAAACAAATACCAAGTCCTAAGCGAGGAACATTCAGATAATATTTCCATGGATCAAGATAGTTCCCCGGAATACGCCCAACCCGGCAGCTCTCAAGAACCAGTTAATAATCAAAATTCAGTTAATATTCAAAATTCAAACAAAAACAGGATCCACCCATTTTACATCGAAATAAAAGGTCATTGGCATAAACTTGCTTCTGAAATCATTAAAGTAAATGGAATCAAGCCACTTATTACACTAGACGGAGAACTCTTGAAAGTTCATTGTAAAAATGATAATGATTTCCGAAAAACACAAAATTACCTAGACACTAACGACATTTCTTACACTACACTCAGCCCTTCTGAAAAACGCCCTCGTAAAGTCTGCATAAGAGGCAAATCCCCCTTACACTGACCCCAATATAATCATAGAGGCTCTCAAAGAACACAATTTCACTGCTAACCGTGCCGCAATGCTTAAAAATAGAAAAACAAGAAATCTCATGCCCATATACCTCATTAATCTTCTCCCTAAAAAAAACTCTGATGATATCTATAAAATTACAGAAATATGCAATTTAAGTGTTACCGTTAAGCAAATTAAAGGCTCTAATATTGTAAAACAGTGTCATCGCGGTCAGGGATTTGGACACGCGTCCGAGATTTGCAACTTCCCCCCCCCCCCCTAAGTGCGTAAAATGCGCTGGCCCACATCTCACCACTGACTGCCCCAAAACTGGCAAGATAACCCCAAAAATGCCCAAATTGCTCAGGTCCTCACCCTGCAACCTACAGAGGCTATCCTAAAACCCCACAAATAGCTAGGAAAAATCAAACCACTAAGCCCAACCTTAGGGAACCCAACCCAAAAAATGATGTTAAAATTATGACAGACATTCTTGCCAATTTCAACTATACTAAAAAGACCACTAATATTCCCACCACCAATAACACCAATACAGCTTCTACTGCCAACACGGCCTCAGATCCGGACCCAACACCACAAGCCTCATCCACTAAATCTACAGATACTCAGAATCTGTCCCCAAACACTCATTCCACTACTACTAACAGTGTACCCAACGCTAATTATACCACTGAAATCTCAGAAATCTTCAAAACTTTCCAGGAAATGAAAGAAATTCTTAAGTTGAACAAATTCATACAATGTTTTAAAAACATTTCCAGAAAAACTAAAAACTGCACTAACCCACTCGAGAAAATGTTCATTATTATGAACGAGTTCGACAGTGTTGCCTCGGAATTCAACAAACCTAATTATGAATAGTTCCAATAATTCCACTAACTTCTCTTCTCTAACCATACTTACCTGGAATTGTAATTCTATTTCAAATAAATTTAACGAATTCAAAACCTTTATCCTTCATCACCCCCATATCGACATAATCTTTCTTCAATAAACGCTTAACCCTACATTCAGAATTAACATCCCCGGGTATAGGTTACACTCCACTCTACGCACAGCCGACCCTAGATGGGGCGGTACTGCCATTTACATTAAAAATCACTTGCCACATTATATCACTCAAAATTCAACCATTCCTAATATTGACATCACCAGTATTGTTTTGCAACTTCCACAAATTAACATTCATTTAGCTTCCATTTACATTCATCCGATTGGAAACTTTCCAGTTCAGGATCTCACCAATATATTCACTCAACACTCACATTGCTTCTTTGCTGGTGACTTTAACGCCAAAAGCAGGCGTTGGAACTGTCATGGCAACACTAGAAGAGGTAACTCACTACACAATCTTATTCAAAACCTTAACCTTAGACTCCATGCACAAGCAAATCCAACACACATTTGCACAGTGCCTAATTCCCGCAACTCTATAATCGACTTCGCTATCACTAAAAACTTTCTATATCCTATTACCACTACTGTTATTACTGACTTAAGCTCTGATCACCTTCCTGTCTCTTTTAAAATTGACCTAATTAATCATCTCTCCCCACCTCTTTCTGTGGCGATCGATTGGAAAAAATATTCTGATTTCTCAGTAACAATAACTTAAACTTTCCTGAAATTAACAACACTGCCGACATTGACACTGCTGTAGACAATTTTAACTCACATATAACCAATGCACTGAACTACTCCACCATCAAATACTTTAAAAATAACAATACTTTCACTCAACCGGCATATATCTATAACCTCTGCAAACAACGCAATCGTCTTCGGTGTCTTTTTCAAAATTCCATAGACCCCTCCTTAAAACCCCTCATTAACAGATTTAACAATAGAATAAAAAACAGCATCTTCAAAGAAAAACAAAAAAATTGGTCTAATTTTATCAAAAGCATTGCTAGTGAGGATATTTCTCTTTAGCTAATTAAACGCAAAATTAATAACAATTACACGCGCATCCATCGTCTTTCGGCTAACAACAATACTGCTTACACTAACGAAGAGAAAGCTGATTTCCTCGCCAGATCTTACTCTAACCAATTCTCACCGAATCCCACCCTCGCTAGCCACAATCACATTACGCATGTCAGCGACACTGTTCATAGATTCCTTGCACAACCCCCTGATGAACCCCCCACTGTTATTTAGCCTATTATTATACACAACATCATCTCTAAACTCAAAAAATGCAAAGCCCCTGGGTACGACAAAATCTCTAACACTGCACTTAAAAACTTGCCTCCTAACTACATAAACTACATCACGAAACTTACTAACTCTATTTACTACTTTAATTATTTTCCGAAGCCATGGAAAATTTCCATCATCTCTCCTATTCCTAAACCTGGTACTAACCTCACTGATCCAGTTAATTACAGACCTATTTCACTCCTTCCTTCTCACAGCAAAGTAATCGAACGCGTCATTTGGTCGCAACTCCAACACCATATTCAACTCAACAACACTCTCATGCCTTAACAATTTGGCTTTCGCCCAAAACACTCCACAACACACCAGCTACTTCGAGTTGTAGAGTTTCTCAGTGAAAAGCTCAACTCGAAGATTCCTACTGCTGACATATTTCTTGACATCGCTAAGGCATTCGAAAAAGTCTGGCACTTGGGCCTCATATACAAACTAATTATGCTTAAATTCCCTGCCAGACTTATACACCTTATCTACTCTTACCTTAGCAATCGCATTTTTCGCGTCCGCATTAACGACATCCTTTCCGCAATTTTCCGTATCTTATGAGGCATCCTCCAAGGGAGCGTAATCGGCCCCTTGTTGCTTAACATATACTTTAACGACATTCCCAGAACACCTAACACACACCCTCTCTATGCGGATGACACTACAATATACGCCTACGCTCACCACCCGTATACACTATACAGGTACCTTCAGACCCACATTGATGCCTTCTTAAACTGGTGCGACCTCTGGCGCATTAAAATTAACGAAAACAAGACTGTTGCTGTCTATTTCTCTAAAAAAATTATCTATCCTAACAGAATCACAATTAATAACACCACCATTCCCTGGTCTAACGAAGCGAAGTACCTAGGGGTGATCCTTGACCGTAGACTTACTTTCAATAAACACATCCTCAACATCAGGGGAAAAGTCGCCGGAACAAACACTGCACTCAAACCTATTTTTAATAGCAAAACCCTGGCTATCCAAAATAAACTTCTCCTCTATAATTCTTGCATTTTACCCATAATTAATTACGCATGTCCGGTATGGGCCTTTATTTGCAAATCTTCCATGAAAAACCTCAGTCAGCTACACAATAGAAACCTGCGCATTGTCAGGAATGCCTCGCGTTACCTACGTAATAGTACAGTTCGCAGAGACCTCAATACTAACACTCTTAGCACTAGAATCAACCACCCTGCCAATAAATTCTTTGATAAATGATATGATCTCCCTAACGAAACCATCGAAACCAACCAGATTATGACACATCCGAGCCTCAACACCGCAAGCGTCGTAAATACCCTTGTATTACCGACTGTGACCATTAGTGTTCACCACTCTTCTGCAAAATATTTCTCCTCTTATTCATTTCTTTCGTTAAATTAGTTTAAAAAATCTTGTATAGCTTTAAATTCATAATTAATCTCATTCCCATCTATACCAAAATATATATATATATTGTATGGCCACTGAAAAGTGTCTTTTTTTTATAGTTAAGCTTTGGCCGCCTTTTCCACCTGGCATTTATATGTTGTTTGCTTTGAACATGTCCCAAACCCTATCTTTAATCCTTAAACTTTTTATCAGTAGTATACTTACTACAGCTATAACCATTTTACTTTCCTATTATTGACTCTATCCTTAATATCTTTTGTTTTCCTATATATTCCAAATTTATTTCTTCCATTATTTAAATTTATCTTCTTTTCTTTCTTTTTTAGTTGCTCTTTAAAGCAATCTTATCTATTCCCAACGGCTCACTATTACAAGACTTCATACTCATAATAGACTGGGCGTAAAGTTGCTGCAACTAGGAAGCCCTTTAACCGGCATCAACTGTTCCGGACTATATGTAGGGGAGAGTCGACCAAAACGGGGACGGCGGGTCAAATGGGGACATTCGGTTTCTCACTGATAAGTGCTGACATCTGGTGATCCAATGTACTACTATTATTCCTTTACATCAGATTGCCATTTTGAAAAGATTTGTTGACGCAATTTGCTGTTATTCTTTCTGCTACGAAGTTTTGAATTTTTAGCAAGAAAAAAGTTCGATTTTGCCCCTGCACTATATTGAGCTGTATGAATTTACATTTGAAGATTCAATTTTAGTAAGTAAATCATTTTTTCCGCTCTAGTTTTAAGTTATATTCTGATATGTTTCTTCATTTTCTATCTTACATGTGTGTGAAGAGATGCCATGTTTTCTAGCGTTCGTCATGGTCGGCTCAAATGGGGACATAGAGGGTAGTCCAAAATGGGGACGTCCCCGTTTTGAACGTCTCATAACAATTTTGAAATATGTTTTAATTTGCTTTAATTCTGAGATATTATGTTGTGAATTAAGTGCTTAAATTGAGTGTAAGAGATTATTTGTGTGCATAACGAATGTAGATTAAACAAAATTAGTTTTATAACGATTTAATAAAATTAATTTTATAATGATTAAATGTAATTATTTTTACAAAGATTAAATATAATTAATTTAATATAGATTAAATACAATTAATTTAATATTGATTAACTAAATTAAATAAATATTTAAGTTACAAAAATAAAATTTAATGTATAATTTTTTTTAAATGTCAAAATGATAATTTGTTCTGTTATTTACAGAACTATCATTTTATTTGAAGACGAGATGGGGCGCTATCAAAGGAAAACTGATCGACAGAGCTGGTCGACAGAGAGCATGGCTGGTGCAATCCAAGAAGTTTTAGAAGGGAAAATGGGTTACAGGAGAGCATCTAAAGCCTACAACGTTCCACAGACAACTCTGGAGAGGAAGGTGAAAGAGGCTCGACAGAAGGAGCTCTCTTCACAAGCGGCTGCTGCTAAATGCTTAGGAAGATATAAAACAGTTTTTTCGGAAGCCCAAGAGAAGGAATTGGTGGACCATCTGTTACATTTGGAAGAGAGGTTGTTTGGCGTTACGCTATCAGATTTGAGAACTCTCGCGTTTGAGCTAGCAGAGAAAAACAAAATTCCGCATGTTTTTAACATGGAACGGAGAATGGCTGGAAAGGACTGGCTTTATGGATTTCTAAAACGTCATCCAATATTAGCTCTACGTAATCCTGAAAAAACCTCAATGGCGCGTGCAAAAGGTTTTAATCGCGTCGCTCTCAAAATGTTCTTTGATTTATTAGAGTCATTGTATCTAAAATATCAATTCTCACCCAATGATATTTACAATGTAGATGAGACAGGCATCTTGACAGTGCCCAATAAGCCATCTAAAGT
The DNA here is from genome assembly GCA_963931845.1 of Maratus michaelseni. Lineage (NCBI taxonomy): Eukaryota > Metazoa > Arthropoda > Arachnida > Araneae > Salticidae > Maratus > Maratus michaelseni. The sequence goes on along the minus strand of OZ007589.1, from coordinate 449,587,695 downwards.
CCTTGCTTTGCGTGGAAAAAAAAAGTTGGCAGTTTGGCATCAGCCGAGCGAGGGGTACTTGTGACAACAGAAATCTGTGTCAATGCCGCGGGAAATTTCGTTCCAACAATGTTTGTCTTTCCTAGAAAGCGAGAAAATGCTCTCTTGATGGATGATGCCCCTCCTGGATCATTTGCGGTATATCACGAGAGTGGTTGGATTAACAAGGAGACTTTCCTTGTTTGGTTCAAGAAGTTTGTGGAACATTCAAATCCAGGACCTACAAAGCCAGTGTTGTTAATACTTGATGGCCACAATTCCCATACAAAAAGCTGGGAACTGGTGAACTTTGCTCGGGAAAATAACGTGGTGTTGATATGCTTTCCCCCTCACACCACACATCGGTTGCAGCCACTCGATGTCTCTTTCATAGCACCACTTAGTGCCTTTTATGAGCAAGAGACAAGGAAATGGCTCATACATCACCGTGGACGCTACGTGACAATTTACCAGGTCGGAAACCTTTTCAAAAATGCATTTTCAAGAGCAGCTACTGTGCAAAATGCTATGAATGGGTTTAAAAAAACAGGGATATATCCCTTTAACAGAGATGTGTTCCCTGAACATTTATTTGCGCCTTCAGAAACAACTGAAAAACCTGCTAACAACCCTTTAGAACGGCATTTAGCATCGAGTGATGGAATCGTCACACCCCAACCTTCCACTTCATCGTTTGGAATATCTCCAGCTATAGAACCCCAAACCTGTTCAGCATATAACATTTCACCGAAAATAATAATGCCTCCACCACAAGAAATTGAACGCATGAAAAAAAAGTGAATGACAAGAGGAGAGGTAAAACTGCCATACTCACTTCATCGCCTTATAAAGCAGAATTGGAAGCTATGGAACAGGAGAAAAATGAAAAGCAAAATAAACTGAAAAGAAAATTGGTCAAGAAACCCACCGAACCCAATCCTAAATATCCAAAAGCTAAAAATGAGAAGAAAATAAAAAAAAATCAAGATCCGTTATCATCTGATGAGGAAGAGAATAGCGATGACGCTTGCATTTTTTGTAATGAGCTTTACATTGACTCGAAACACAAAGAGGGGTGGATTCAATGTAGCAGCTGTCGAGGTTGGGCCCATGAAGCATGTTCAAGTGTTGACAAAAGCGATGTCAATTTCATATGTGACTTTTGTATTTGATTACTTTTTGTGACATTCTAGTAACTGTTAAAAAAGGTAAAATTCCTTATCTGCATTTTGATTTTGCATTAAAGTCAATCTTTCTTTGTAAAACAAGTTTTTCTAATAAAATTTCGCAGTAGAACTTGAATTTATATGCTATTTCATATGAGTACCCCATTTTACCCACCCGGTTGTCCAAAACAGGGACTTCGAACATATTTCAGAAAAATGGTTTTTTTGCCTATACTAAGGATTTTTTTTTTTAAATCCCCTTGCCATCTTATAGTCTACGACATGCTCTAAACGGGAAATGCTTTGCCACATTTTTCTTATTTATAGATTTTTTTTTGCAGACAGAAATATGTTAGCGTCCCCATTTTGGACAACTTTCCCCTACTTGATAAAAGGGAATTTTCCATTTCAAAATTCTGGTGTCAATGTAGCATTTAAGGATTAAAATTACGTTTTTTTACGTACGACGCCACTGTTGTGCCACCGGACGGCAAAGTTTTAATATACTACTGGATTATTTGTAAGAAGTAGGTTGTGTGATATGCAAAAGATACATACAGTATTACCATACATACCATACATACAGTTTTAAATAGATTTATTCAATCATCGATGCTGGATTCTCTTTGGTTTCGTGTTTGCCCCAGGGTTGGTGGCTCACGGAAAAATATTCTATCTTGTGCTGCGTTTGTAGCCTTGCCAACATGTGATAGTGAGAAGTGGCAGGCTGGGTATCGTTCCAAGTGTTTCAGTAGGTAGAACGTCAGTACGCTATACTGATGACCCGAGTTTGAGTCCTTGATTGGATACTTTTTCACTCTGTTGGCAATACGCCTTCTAAGCAATTAAAATTTGAAATATTATGAATGCAAGGCGTGAGAATTTTTCTATGGAAAAATTTCCAAGTATTAAACGTATATGTATTTAAAAGTTAGCTTAGAATTTTAAACATGCACTGAAAATTTCTCAAAATAATGAATGCTATTTAGTGGCTTTCTTTATCTTTTTTCGTTTATCTCTTTATAAGAGGAAAAAACATCAAATATGTACGCAATTTCATCTTGGACTATTAAACATTCAGTTAAAACGTTCTATATAAACTGGGCACTTTATTCTTTTTATATCTCTTTACTAAAGTGTTAAATATGAAATAGAAAATATGTAGTCAATTAAATTTTAGCTTGAAATTTTAAACTTGCACTGGAAATTCTTCAAAATGTTTAATGCTCTTTATTTTTATATATCTCTTTCTAAAGTTTCAGAATATTGAATGAATGTACGTAATTACTTTCTTCTAAGCCTCGTATTAATTAGTTTCTTCGATCTTCAACAACATAAGAACTTGAAACTTCGAAATATGCAACCAATTTTAAAACTATTTTAATATCCTCAATATTTTAAACCTTAACTCTAATTTCCTTTCAGTGTCAAATAAGTATTTAACAATATATGTTGAAATAGGGGTTACTCTAATCATAAAAATTCCTTTATATTTATTAAAGTATATTATTACATTTTCCCTTCAATATTATGTTTCTCTAACCGTTGTTGCCATCATGTTTACAAATTACACCATATCAAATAAATCAGAATGAACAACAACAAAAACAAGAACGAAAAATCATGCGTCAAGCATAGATTATGTAACACTTTCCAACGCTTCCAAAATAATTTTACAAATCATACCGCTTAATAAGCTAAAAGGTAACATCTGAGTAATTCGAATACTTTTATTCAGCCCTGTATAGGATCTATAGATTTGTATATATACTACATGGGATGCTAAATTTTAGTTCAGTTAGGAAACACGTAGCGCAGTTTAAAATTCTCCGTCTGGAGTTAAATAATACGGAAATGTGTTCGCAAACTTTTGTGCTTCCCTGTATAGGATCTACAGGATTTATACACACCACGGAATAGACAAAAAGCGAGTTAAAATTAAAATTGCGTTCCGTAACTTAAAACGCAGTTCCAGGAATTATTGTTAACATACAGTAGAGAAATCTTTTGTGTGTCCCTGTAAATGAGCGATGACTGCTGTTTATTGTTGAAAACTGAGAATTTATAAGTCCCGTGAGAGGGCGTCGCGAACTCCCCTCGATTGAAAGTGAAATCGAACTGAACTGAAGTTATGTTGATGTTGTGTTGGTTGAAGGCGACCTGAGCGTTCGCTCTTCCTTTTGTTAGTAAAAATAAAATAATGATACAGTCCACAAATATTTAAGTTAATGTGTTATAAGTATTAGTTTACATTTTTATGGTCGTACGAGCCTCGAGAATGAAAATGACCTATGGATGGAATAAGTTTAGTTTAATTTCGTTAAGTTGTGAGTCGCTAAGTTTCGATTTGAACTTTTTGATTGTGTGATAAAAAACTATTAAATTTACTGCATTGTGATAACAAATGAAGAAATGAAGTACCTTGTGGATTATTTTTGAACATCATTATTACGGAATCATTTTAATTCGGTGAGTACAAAACATTTTAATTCATTGTTCATTGCATCATTTTTCAATATGGCCGACATTAAAGCTGCGAAAACTAATAAAAAAAGCTTAAAGTCAAATGTTACAAAATTTAAGGACAAGGTTAATTTGACTTTAGAAAACGCAGATATAGTTCTTTTAGAGCTTTATAATGCAAAAATACTGTCCTTCGAAAAGGAATTGAATTCAGTATTTGATGCAATATTTGCGCATTGCGATGACAAGGATATAGATGAATTTATATGTGAAAAAGAGGGCATTATTGAAACCATAGATGACATTAATTTAGCGATAAAGCGAAAATTATTGGATGTAAATTCTTCAATGTGCAATGAATCCTTTTCTAAAAGTAACTCTTTTTCAGAAATTAAGTTACCAAAAATTACACTTCCTACATTTTTTGGTAAATTGGATGAATGGATTGAGTTTAAAGATCTATTTTCTGCAGCTGTACATAATAATAATAATCTTACAAGTGCACATAAGCTACAGTATTTAATTAATGCAGTAATTAAAAAGTTACTTTCCTTACAGCCAACAAATGATACCACTCAATCCATTTTAAAATTCGTTGATATCATTAATGAATGCATCCGATCCTTAAAAGTATTAGAACAGGATGTAAATAACTTTGGTGAAATATTGATCGTGTATTTATTAGTGGAAAAATTAGACAGAAATACTCGATGTTGGTGGGAAAGGTCAGTTAAAAGGGACGAATTAGGATCGATAGAACAGTTAACTTCATTTTTGAAAGATCATGCTCGAACATTACAAGCTTCAAAAACGAGTAACGCTGCAAATCAAAAAAAAATATATCAACAGAAAGAAAAGACAACATCATTTTACTCTAATGTGAAAAATGTTAAGTGTATTTGCTGCAAAAATGAAAATCATCCAATATATAAATGTAATGCATTTCTAAGAATGACTGTTTACGATCGTTTAGAATTTTCAAAACGATATAAATTATGTTTTAATTGTTTATCTACTAATTCAACTCACTCAGCGAGAAACTGCTCTTCGAAATATTCTTGCGCCCATTGCGGCATGCGTCATAGTTCTTTGCTACATGTTCAAAAAGAAAAAATAAACACTTCACCACAAATTGAGCTGAGTCAGAAAGTAGGGGAATCGAAAAGGATTTCTTTTTCATTGCTTTCCCCCGACGAAGATAACCATAGCTTAAATCCAGAAGCAAAATGTTTTGAAAATAAAAATAATGATTTCGTTGGCACGTCTGTAAATAATTCATCTCAAAAAAAGAAAACAACTATTTTATCTACAGCTTTGATTTATATTAAAAGTGTGTCTGGGGAAATTATGATAGCACGTGCTCTTATTGACATGGGGTCAAATTTTTCATATATTTCAGAAAACTTTACAAAATTATTAGGAATTAAAAGGGAGAAATTTGATGTTTCTGTTTCATGTTTAAATAATGCTCAAATTAACATAAAATGGAAAATTACTGCAACTATTTCAAATAATGCTGATTATGAGAGAACATTAGATTTTTTTATTTTTCCAAAAATAACCAATTTTATTCCAGGACATTACTTTAGATTTCCATTTTCTGAGCTGCCTCAAGATGTAAGATTGGCAGATCCAAAATTTAATGAACCAAATAAAATTGACATTTTATTGGGCACTGAGTGTTTTTACGATTTATTACGAAATGGTCAAATCCGTTTAAAAAATTCTAACGTCATTTTACAGCATACCGTATTTGGATATATGGTGGGAGGTTCTTTCACCGATTCGAACCATGCTAATCATAATGCATATTGTGGTCTAACTTGCAATGTAGAAGAACAATTGAGTAAATTTTTCGATTTAGAATCAATTGGGATTAGAGATGACCCTTATTGTAATGATGAAGATAAGGCATTAGAAATTTTTACCGAAACCGTTTCCTGTAAAAGTAATCGATACGAAGTAGCTCTGTCGTGGAAAAAAGACTGGATTAATTTGAGTGATAACTATAAGATTTCTGAGAAACGATTCAAATATTTAATTAATAAAATGCGTAACGATGATAATTTGTTTTCTCAGTACAAAGAAATTTTGAAAGAATATCTTAATTTTGATATTATTGAAAGGGTGTCAGATCCAACTAAGCCAAAGGACAGACCCATATTCTATTTGCCACATCGAGCGGTTTTTAGAAAAGATAGTGTTACAACGAAAACGCGTATTGTATTCGATGCCAGTTCTCACGATGTAGGACAACTCTCTCTAAACGATTGTTTGTGGCCTGGTATCAATTTAAACCCTGGTATTTTCCAATTGCTCGTTAATTTTAGATTAAATAAAATAGGAATTTTGGCAGATGTGGAGAAAGCATTTCTCCAAATTTCATTATCAGAAAAAGACAGAGACGCTGTCAGATTTCTCTTTGTGGAAGTTATCGAAAATCCGAAAGATAAAGTGTTTGATAATTTGAATATCCAAATATATCGTTTTAAGCGTTTACTTTTTGGATTAAATTCTAGTCCATTTCTCCTAGCTGCCACAATAAAGGAACATATAAAAAGATTTAAAGATCAATATCCTGAAACTTTTCGAATTCTTGATACGTGCCTTTATGTCGACGATTTAGTGAGTGGTACTGATAGTATTGAAGAAGCTCTGAAGATCTCACATGAGGCTAAGATGATTATGAGTCAAGCCAGTTTAAATTTGAGAAAGTGGTTAACAAATGACCAGTCGTTACTAGAACGGTGGATAGAAGAAGGTTTCGAAATTTATCCATTTGATCAAAATCATAAGGTTATGAATTCATTGAAGGTATTGGGCATATCGTGGGACATTAAACAAGATTCTATTAGCATAGACATTTCAAGCTTAATAGAATTTTTGAAGACTAGGAAAAATACAAAACGGTTTGTTTTATAGACTTCCGGCAGAATTTACGATCCAACTGGTATCCTCACTCCATTCACTATAAGACTTAAATGTCTCTTCCAAGAATTATGGATTCGTAAACTGTCCTGGGATGCTGAGCTCCCCATTGACATTTGTGAAAAGTGGACTCAGTGGTGTTCGGAACTTCCTCTATTAATGCAAATTAAAGTGCCTAGATTTGCATTCCTATCATCTAATACAAACAATGTTGAAATTCATTGCTTTTCCGATGCAAGTCAGAAGGCTTATGGTGCTGTTGTTTATTTAAGAGTGCAAGATTTCGACCAAGTGTCAGTTAATTTAATAGCATCTAATACCAGAGTTGCCCCACTAAAGAAAATAACTCTCCCGCGACTAGAGTTGCTTGGTGCTTTACTTGCATCTCGCTTAGGATCACAAATTAAAAAGGTAATTGATGTAAAAAATACTTCTAAAATCTACTACTGGACAGATTCAAAAATTACTCTATGCTGGATAAAGGGATCTAGCAAGAAATGGAAATCCTTTATTGCTAATCATGTTGATGAAATCCGAAGTTTGACGGAACCAGAGACATGGTTTCATTGTGCTGGTAAAGACAATCCTGCAGATCTTCTTTCACGAGGAATAAGTGCTGACTCTCTTGTGAACAATTCCAAGTGGTTTACAGGCCCTGAATTTTTGATGGATCCAGAACTTTCAAGTTATTTGCAGTCGGTTTCTTCTGAAAGTGACTTACTAAGTGAAAGTGAAAATGAGAACTATTTAAGTGAAATTAGATCTTCCGAAAAGGCAAATAACTGTACAGTGACTTCATTTTTTATCAACGAGAGTTTTAGTTTTTTTGACAAACTTTTTGAACTGACTAATGACTATTTCAAACTGTTACATGTTTTTTCTTTTATTCGCAGATTTATTTTTAACTGCAGATCTCCTCTTAAAAGAAGGAATCATTTGACCTTAGAAGAAGTCAAGGAAGCTGAAAATGTTTTAATTAGAGCCTCACAAAAAAATTTAGGTGGTAAGAAGGCTCTGATAGGTAATATTAACTTTTTAAATCCATTTATAGATGACCAGAGTATAATGAGAGTTGGCGGAAGACTTAACAAAGCTTCCGTATCTTATGAGCAGAAACATCCTGCTATATTGCCTAAAAATTCAAAATTAAGTGAAATTTATTTTATTTCTATGCACAAGCGTCTGTTTTATGTTGGTCCTCAAGGACTCTTGAATTCTGTGAGGTTAAAATTTTGGCCTATAGGGGGTAGAAATTTGGCAAGAAAAACGGTACATTCTTGTGTTATTTGTTTTAAGGTAAAACAAACTCCATGCTCGCAGTTAATGGGTGAATTGCCTTATGAGAGAATTAATGAGTCACCGGCATTTAAATTCAACCGGTTTGGATCTTTGTGGGCCGTTTTTAGTAACTTATAAAAATCAGCGCAAAGGTTCTTTGAACAAAATATTTATCTGTGTCTGTATATGTTTCGTGACTCGAGCAATCCATCTTGAACTTCTTTCAGATTTAACTTCTGATGCTCTGATTGCTACTCTTAAACGGTTTATGGCTAGGCGTGGAAAATGTTCTAGGATATTTACAGATAATGCTAGGAATTTCGTTGGGGCTAATTCCAAACTGAAGGTGTTTTACAAAATGATAAATTTTCCAAATGAGATTTTGGCGAATTATTTAATTTCTGAAAATATCGATTGGAAATTCATACCTCCTAAGTCTCCTCATTTCGGAGGACTTTGGGAGGCTGGAGTAAAATCTGTGAAGCATCACCTTAAAAGAGCGATGGGTGACTTGCAATTTAATTATGAAGAGTTCGAAACTATTGTTATTCAGGTAGAAGGTATTTTGAACTCTCGACCTCTTACTCCCTTGTCAAATGATTTCGATGATTTTGAGGTCTTGACTCCCAGTCATTTTTTGATCGGGAGACCAATCAATGCTATACCCGAACCGTCGTTAATTGATGTTAATATTAATCGTTTAGGCCGTTGGCAGAAAACTACGAGGGTCGCCCAGAAAATTTGGGAAAAATGGAGATTAGATTATTTAAATACGTTACAGCAGAGATCTAAATGGATTGTGGAAAAGGATAATTTAACTACAGGTTTAATGGTATTAGTGAAGGAAGACTTTTTGCCTGTATGTAAATGGGCCTTAGGCCGCATAAGTAAAATTTATACAGGAGCGGATGGCAAGGTCAGGGTAGTAAAGGTTCGCACTAAATCAGGTGAATTAAAGCGTTCAATTACGAAAGTAGCTGTCCTTCCTATTGATACCTAAGAAAGAATATAGTGATTAATTATTGTTAATTTTACATTTTTATTATTATGCTGTGTTTATCTAATTGTTGTGTAATAATTTTGCTGTAATTGTGCTATGTAAATTTATATGATTGTAAGAATTCTAAGTTATTGAAATTTGTAAATTTCAATCCGGGGGAGAATGTTTATTGTTGAAAACTGAGAATTTATAAGTCCCGTGAGAGGGCGTCGCGAACTCCCCTCGATTGAAAGTGAAATCGAACTGAACTGAAGTTATGTTGATGTTGTGTTGGTTGAAGGCGACCTGAGCGTTCGCTCTTCCTTTTGTTAGTAAAAATAAAATAATGATACAGTCCACAAATATTTAAGTTAATGTGTTATAAGTATTAGTATACAACTGCTATACACACAATATTCTGTAGTAAGCCTCTTGTAATGAACCTTAGTGATATATATAAATTTCAATGCGTTTAAAATAGGGATACATTATTTAAATAAACCGCAGACGATTTTTCTCCATAGACCTAATGTAACGGAATTCTTCTGACTGTCCCTGTAAAGTAACTATAAGTGCTATGCACACCCTATTCCATATTAAGCTTCTTCTAATGCACTTTAGTGATATATATAAATTTCAATGCGTGTAAAATAGTGAAACATTATTTAAATAAACCGCAAATGATTTTTCCCCATAAACCGCAATGTAACGGAATTCTTTTGAGTGTCCCTGTAAAAGAACTATAAGTTCTACACACTTCCGTTGAAATAGGGAACATGCTATAGATAACGACTATAACATATAAAAATTGCAGAGCAATCCGAGCATATTTACGGGAGGTAGAGCACGGACAGACGGCAGACGGCAGACAAACCGAAGTCATAAACACTTTTCAACTAGGTTGGAAAGTGTTAAAAAAAGAATTACAATTTATAAACGTTTTGTTTTACTTACTTTTTCTGTATTAAGGACGACTTTTAATGTAATGCTTAAAATTTGCTTCTGTTAAAAAAAATATAGCATACCTTTTGCAAAATGTAAATATTTGACATATATATATATATATATGTGTGTGTATGTTATTTCCAATTAATTTAATACATTTTCCTACCACGTTACTTTTAAATTAAATTACTAAAAATTAAAGTTTTTAGAAATTCTACCGGTAATGCCTTATTTATATTATATAAGCAAAACATAATGTAAAAAATGTATTCAAAAAACAAAACTTATTTAACTGCAGATTTCGGAGATTAAATTAGGCAAGATTTACTTCGCAAGATTTTAGTTGTACGGAAAAACCGTAAATGTTGGCAGATATGAGATAGGATTTTTGACTGTTTGCTTATTAAAAATTTTAACTATTTCTTCACTAGTTTTTCTTCCCATAAATTTAAACAATATTATCGACTAGTCTATGTTCAGAATATGTTCTATTTTGCTATTTTAGTAGTGAACTCGTAGTTTATTTGCACAGTCGCGGAAGAGTTTAGGCGTTAGTCCATCATAATGATTATCCAGCAAGATACGCAAATACCTGCTTTGTATACTAATTTAATTACTGTATAAAATTTTGAATTTTGTAAAATAGTTTTTGTAAAGAAGAAAATAAAAATAAAATAAAAGGGTTTCTTTCAATATCTGTACATATAAATATAGATGTAGATATATTTATAATTTATACACACACACACACACACACACACACACACACACACATATATATATATATATATATATATATATATACCGGGTGAACCAAAAGTTCGTTAAAACTTTAAAAATTCATAAAAAGGAAGAAATTATGATAAACAATTGCTGTCTGCAAGTAAGTGTGCACAAGGTAGTCGGATTTTTTTTTAGCAGAAAAAAAAGTTCGTTAAAAATGTCACTGGTAGAGGGCGTTGACGACCCAAAACACAATGAACAGGACAACAGTAAGCTCCATTCATTTATTCTTGCAATAACAGTTGTTCAACATGACCTCCAAACAACATTCTTCGTCTTCAGTCCTTTCTCCGTGCGAAATTTTCGCAACGCAACAGTTGCTGACTCTCCGGTCAAATAGAACAACTTCACCAACAACGCTTGATCAGGTAATGATAACATTCTGAAAGCGAATGAGAAGTCAAAGTGTATCCCGGTCTTTTATTGCATGATTAATCTGCATAATCATGCCGAATCTCTCGCATGTTAGCGCCATCTACAGGTGACTTTTTTGACTAATTTTTTTTGCTGCTAAAAAAATTCGACTACCTTGTAAGCCCTGTCTTGCAAAACGCACTTCTTTATCATAATTTCTTCCTTTTTATGAATTTTTAAAGTTCAATTAGTTTTAATGAACTTTTGGTTCACCCAATACACACACACACACACACGCACACACACACACACACACACACACATACACACACACACACACAAACACACACACACACACACACACACACACACACACACACAAATGCATACATATTTATGCATTGGTATATTGCTGAGAGTATAAATACTTCAGCATTCTCTCAAAGCGAATTTATTAACATTAAATATACTTTTATTAAATTATCCCTAAATAATATATATTTAATAACTTTATTTTGTGTATTTTTGCTAATATTTATCACCAAATTGCATACGCACATTTCCCAAATTACAGGTACATTATTATTTTATTATTAATTTTCAGCTTTATATAAGTTCTAATTAATTCTAGTAATTAATGAAAGTTTTAACAGAAACAAAAACAAGACACATAACCAGCGCAGCACTAGCACTTGGGTTATCTACTTATCTACTTATAATATAATCCGAAGGCAAGAAAGTGTCTGTAACCATTCCGTACGGGACCAATCTGGTCTGCGAATCGACCGTAGTTAAACGCCATGTTAGGCTTAATGAAAAACCTAGGCTAACATATGACAGCTAAATGATAATATCTTCTACTTGAAATCATGTCTGTTTAGCATATTTTTCCTATAAAACATGCATATCATATCCTATTATAATGTTTTAAGTTCTTAATTAAAAATCCAGATTAAACACCGGAATCCCAGATACAAACAGACGAACACTGTTGCGAACAATGTTGTTTTGGCGCCATCTACCGGCTTTAAAATGTATTTTTCTACAATGCAAGCCCTTTTAATAATAAAATCTCCATGCTGTTTGTTTGTATGAAATCTTATGAAAATGGAACGCAGATTAACAATCCATCATTTTTGACGGGTATTATATACTAGTTGAGCAATAAAAACATAAATATAACCCGAAGAATAGAACATTGACAATTTTGAGACAGCTCTCCACAATACACAATTATAGGGAAGCAAGCATGAAATGTTTACGACCAAAACCTTCCAGACAGGTCAAAGGTTATCCTGGTGCCAACACAAAATTTGCATACTCTCACACTCAACCTAGAAACACCAGTGAAGGACAGTGGGTGGAATAAAGTTGTGACACACAGGAAGCAAAACCAACCAGATTCACTCACAAGGAGAGGATCAAGATTGGTAGCAACAGATTTTGATTATTTTTACATATGTTGCAGGAAAGAAGCCTCTTAGTCTTAGGTTCAACGGATTTTATACAACGCCCCTTAGTTTTGGAGAAATAGGGGGTCTAATATTATAACTCAACTTAAATAGTTACTTTGTAATAAAATTGCTACATTGATCGTAGCTCAGTTGTTATGGCGTCGGCTCGTTGATCCGTGAGCCCCGGTTCGAGACCGGCATTCGCTACGTTTGTCTTTCTCATTTTTTGTTTTATAACTTCAGGTTCATGACTTATTACTTAAGTGGTTAGGACCCTTATGACCTTTATTATGCTAATTCTTTTAACTTTTAGGTTCTCTTAAATACTTCTAGTTGAAATTAAATGTGCATGCTAAGGAATATGGTTCAAAAGGTTTCTCGTCTTTTCGTCTAAGATTATACAGCTCAAACTTTTATCTGTCTAGGATTAAGTTAATTTATTTTGGCTAATGTTTATTTTAGATTATTTAACTTATTCCAGGAGAGACCTAAATTCGTACGATAACCCTCTTTTAGTTTATATTCCTTAATAAATTCACGAAAATTAATATAGATATCGTGTATGCTGGAGAAGATTTAGTGGGTTTGAACGTAACTTTCCCACCCGTTCCACTATGGTGCAGAATCCCCCCCCCCCCAGCATATATATTCAACTGTATCACAATATAACTTATCTTTATACATTGATTTTTATGCATTGATAGTTATCAATGCACAATGCATAAACCTTAAATTAATACGAAAATCTAAAATGGTGGAACATACGAGTTTGTAAATTTCACAATACGTTTTAAGGTAACAAACAGATATTTACCAGTGCTGCATTATTAATTACGTCTTAACAAAAACGAATTACAAGTTTAATGTAAATAATATTTCGCTGTTTCTTATCGCAGTATTTTCATGCCTGGTACACTAAATGCATAAATATGAATGTTGTACATATTTTAGGAAAATAAAATTGTAAAATATAAAATGCAAAATTTCCGCCCATGGATAGAGTCACAAAAAATGCGATTTTGCCTCAGCTGTTACGAAAGAGTTAAAATATAAAATCAATCTTTTTAAAAAAAGGAGGTTTTAATTTTTTTTTTTTTTTTTTTTACACAACTAATTTTTCCTAACTCGTGTTTTGCTGCAAATTCACGCAAATACCATATATTGTTAATAATAACAAAATGTAATAGACCATTACACACGATATTTAAAGAAATGTAAAACATCCTGTTTCATAAAAAATTAATAGAAGGAATATTTTTATTAAAACAAAAAATGAAAAGGAAGACCAGTAAAATGTTCTTTGAGTTTGCATTTTAAAATTTAATATTCCATTAGAGATTATGTACCTTAAACTTTAAATACTATTATAAGGATTTACGGATATAACAAATATTAAATTATGTAATCTGAAAGTTTAATACAATACTGGCTGTCATATATTTTTACAGTCGTATAGTTTACAATATAATTTGGGATCTTTCTTGTTGAAATTAAGTATTTATTTTTGTTGACGTTAGGAAAATTTCTTTTAACGATTTCGCAGTGTTTCATGTGAAAAAAATGGTAATCATCATTATCTTCTTTTCTAGAATATTGATACTTATTTAAATATGCTTGTTTTAGGAAAAGAGAATTTGTTGCATTATTATAATAAACATGCATTTTGCGTGTAAAAGATTTTGAATGTAAAAGTAGATAATGAGAGTCGTTAAAGAAATTCAAGCAAGCTGGTCACAATAAAGAAAATGAATGTATTTTATTGCGAGCATTACATTTTTACTGACCCATCATACATAGTATAGGGTAAATCTTGTAATCGTTTTGAAAATCGAAAAAAAAAATTGACGGATTTACACGTTTCACACAGGAGATTCCGAAAAACATATTTTTAGAAAAAAAGATTAACCGTCTGCCACTGTGTGTGTGTGTGTGTGTGTGTGTGTAAACTCTGTATCTCCCCAACAAATTGAGATAGAGACTTGAAATTTGGTATGTACTTAGTATGTAATAATGGGAAGAAGCTTATTGAATTTCAGTCACCTCGATTATCTGGAACTATTTTTTTCGGACTCTCGAAATATTCGTTCTGATAAAAGGTATATAAAAATTTTCGAAATTGTTTATTTTAAGGAGTGAATATAAAAGACAATAAAAAAGCATAAATTTTACATAAAAAAGGAAGTAGATTGGATAATTAGTTGCCGAGATATTTGTAATCCTATTTATCACACTCTTCGATTTTTCATGACCCTGTATTTCATTCAAATTTCAATTCAAAGATATATTTTAATTGGAAGTTAGTTAATGTGACTATCAATTTTAGAGTTATAAGGATGTTTCTTTTACGCAATTCAGTAATAGGGCATTTAAAGCTTATGACGTTATCAAGCCACGATTTTATTCGAATTGCAATGTATTTTATAAATAGTTTACACACACATGTTTTATTTTCAAATTTTATATTATGCATATCCATGATGGGTAAGTATTACGGTGGCCCCCAATGACTAGTTTAAGATAAACTCAGATATTACTCAGAAGCTTGAATGTAAAGAATTGAGTTAAATAAAAAAATGAGGGGATTTAACGAATCATAAAAACTGATATTTTTTTTTACAGAAATGGTTTCAGAGCTAAGATTTAGATTTATAAGTTTGTGAGTTTATTTAAAAAGTGGGGAATAGATGAGGTGCACATTTATTTTTGAAAACATAAAATAGTATATTGTAGCCGTCACAAAAATTCTTTCTATATAAATTAATTTAATTAAATGATTTAAATAATACAAGGATTTAGGACGATTTAGAAAAAAGTTTTTTTGTTTTTTTACCCAATGTATTCCCATATCAGGATGATCTTCAGCTCACAATAAAATACATGACATGTTTACCATTTTTTTTATTGTGACCAGCTTGCTTAAATTTCTTTAATGAGTCTCATTATCTGTTTTTACATTCAAAATCTTTTACACGCGAAATGCATGTTTATTATAATAATACAACAAATTCCGTTTTCCTAAATCATGCATATTTAAATAAGTACCAATATTCTAGAAAAGAAGATAATGATGATTACCATTTTTTTCACATGAACACATGATTCGACACAAGATTCGATATTTTTTATACACGGATACATGTTCACGGGGCTGTTTCTTTGCATAAGTAAATGTTACGTAAATAAACACTGTAAAATATAATGTTAAATGACATTTTAGCCGCAATGGGCGATTAACAAATCAAGTTGTTTTAGTGATGCGAAGTGTGCTCAGAGTGTGTGGAATCTTTGACCATCCTGATGATGGTAGCTTGAAAGATATCTAGAGTGACGGACCAGCCCTCAATAAAAAGTAAGGTATTTTTTTATTTAACATTGTTCAAGTGTTTTATTTTAAGAGGTGTTTTAACCGTTGGTACCTGTGTTAAAACAGGTTATGGTTCTCAAATGTGTAATTGAGTAAATAGTCACTGTAAAATATAATGTTAAATGACATTTTACCCGCAACTACCCAATAACAAATCAACACGGTTCAGTAATGCGAAGTGTGCTTAGTGTGTGTGGAACCTTTGCCCACCCTGATGATGGTAGCTTGAAAAATATCGAGAGTGACGAACCCTCAATATACTGTAAGGTATTTTCATTTAACATTGTTCAAGTGATTTATTTTAAGAAGTGTTTTAACCGTCGGTACCCGTGTTCAAACAGATTGTGGTTCCCAAATGTGTAATCGTAATTTATCTTAATGTTCTTAATTGTGGAATGGATTTTAATGTTCTCAAATGAGTATATATATACAGGGTGTCCCAGGTAAGATGTTACACACTTCGAGGGGACGTAGGGTACACCTAGACAACTCGGAATCAGATAAGAATGCCGGATCGGAAACGCCCGCCTGACGCAGTAAAGGCATTGAAAAGACTGGATCATACAAAGCTGATCCATGGTCCCGGAGTTAAAAAAGTGGTGCCATAGTGGATAAGACGAACAGGTTTGCAGCTACCGGGTAAATACAAGACACTCCTGGACTGTTTGCGGATGTTCGAGCTTCCATGCAGCGAAGATGTAAGGCCTGCATCGCATGAAGGGGTCGTTAATTCGAACACCTCCTTTGATATGAGTTGTGCTTCCCATTTGTTACTTTTGTTTTTATGTTCGTAAACGGTGAGTAATAAACACCTTTTTTTTCTCCTAATTTGTGTCCTTTCCTCTCCTTGTGTTTTATGTCTAAGAAATATGAAATGAAGCTTCAAAAGAAGCACGCTTGAAACACCAGCACCTATTTCAATGCTTTTTTTTTGACCGGCGACCAGGCTCCTGCCTGCCAGGTTTCCCTAGCTTAAACGGGTTTAGTGCCTGGCACCGGGGCGCGTAACGGCTGGCCATTGCTGGCAGGACGCCTATTTCGAGAACTTTGTTGTGTTCCCATTTTTGCTTTGCCTTGATCAGGTGACGAGACCTTCACCTGATAAGGCACCTCCATAGGTATCTACCGCGTCAGGGAGACGTTTCCGGCCTGGCATTCCTATGTAATTGCGAGACGTCAAGGTGTACCCTACCTCCTCTCGAACTTTGCAACATCTTAGCTGGGACACCCTGTATATTTAGGAATCTCAGAAGTTTTTGGTGTTATGATTATTACTTTCGAAATAAAAAAATAATAATAAAGAGATTAAAATGAACTATTCAATGTAAAATATATATTAATGTGTAAAAGTAAGAAAGAAATTTGAATTGCATAATTATGCTAATTAATTGGTTTAATGAGATATAGAGAAAATAGATCTAATGTGCCTAGTTATGATGTGGAGTTTTTGTATTGAAATAATTGAAAAATAAATTCTGTAATTATTTCATTTAAACCTTGATCTCTTTATTTTTGCGTGCATCACGCGCCTTATTTATTTTTATTTAAGGACTTAACTGTATTGCTTAAAAATAAATAATTTTAATTTTAATTCTAGTAGGGAATTCATTTAATTATAATATATCATACGTTAGAATTTCAACGAAAACTACAGAACGATATGTTCCTTTTAAATTTAATTATTTCAGGCTAAAGCTGTAATATTTGTTAACTATATATTATATAAGCTCGAACTAGAGATCATACGATCACAGATATATTGTGCATTATATTTTAACAATAAGAAGATGTCTGGGGGGGTTATAAAATTTTGTAACGAGATCTTTAAAAAAATTTAGATCTTCCCTGTAATTCTTAAAACTACCAATAAGTTAAAAAAAATTAAAATGGTCCATGCTTTCTGATTTTCAAAATATTTTCCTAATTATTTTTCATTTAATAATTAAAAAGATTTTTTTTTAATAATTATGCATTTACTTTTTAAGTGCAAGATAGTTAAACTGAACTTCAAACACTTATCATCCGAAAAGGATAATACATCCGAATTCTTCTGAATATTTCTATAAACGAATTAAAAATGTACTTTTCAAGAAAATATTCAATCTGAAAATTAAACTGATGTTAAAATATAACGCATTTTATAGTACAGTGTCAAACAATAATTTAGCATGTATCGCAGACTTTTGAAAACCCTCTGCTCAAGAAATATGATTATGTTAAATTTGGATTTTAAATTTCTCGTATTAATTTTTTTTAATATTAATTATTTCAAAATAAAAATCTGCAGATGAATTATCATTAACATCATTGAAATGACTATGACGGCCATATATAATCTTGAAAATTGAAAATTGAAAATTAACGTATTAATAATTTTTTTTTGCCATTAGCCGTTTTAACTTTTATTTAAATTTCACAAATTAACTGTTAAAGTAAATTGAATTCAATTGAAAACAATATCTTCAAAGGAAAGTAAAGCTAAGACTAAATAAAAATTGTATTTTTTAAAAAAATGGCATATGACAAAAAATCAAACTATTCTTTGCAAAAGTAATTTTTATCCTGAAATTTAAAACTAAAATCTATTTATTTTATTTTTTAATATTTTTTTTTTAAATTTTGATCTGTAACATGAAACAGAACTTTTGAGCTAAGAAATTTTATTTTAAAAATGGTATCAGCATTCAATATAAAGTAAAAAAAAAAAAAAAAGGGAAACTTATTTTTACTTAAAGGAACAAAAAAAAAAATTTTTTTAAAGAATAATAAAAATGGCACTATACGCAAAGATAACTTTTACATTGTGACATTCTTTTGAAATTTCAGTTTTCAAAGAAACAAATTAAAGTTAAAAAATGTTCAGAGAAATTGAACGTTATTTTTTTAAATCTTAGTTATGGAATCTTTTATTATCTGACCTTTCATATTTCTATTCAAGGTGAAGAATGAGTTATTTTCTAAAAATACATTTATTACATTCTTTAAAAATCAGCGTTTAATTTAGACCTAATTTTTAAAATGCAATAGAAATCTTTCTAAATGAAAATGTATCCGATTTTTAACTTTCTATGGAATAATAATAAATATGGACACTTTTTGCATTTATACCCTATTATTACCCTATATACCCTATTATTACCCTAAATCAGTTTACAAACTTCCGTTGTAATGAACATGCTGTTCATAAAAGGTAAAATCATTTTTAAAGAGAACAAGAACGAAAAATCATGCGTCAAGCATAGATTATATAGCACTTTCCAACGCTTCCAAAATAATTTTACAAATCATACCGTTTAATAAGCTAAAAGCTAACATCTAAGTAAACAATTTAGAAAATGCATAACATATTTAAAAACATAATTTCAGGAATTTCCAACATATACAATATTCGGAAAAATATCCGAATACTTTTATTCAGCCCTGTATAGGATCTATAGATTTGTATATATACTACATAGGATGATAATTTTAGTTCAGTTAGGAAACGCGTAGCACAGTTTAAAATTCTCCGTCTGGAGTTTGTCAAAAAACAGAAATGTTCGCGAACTTTTGTGCTGCCCTGTATAGGATCTACAGAATTTATACACACCACGTAATAGACAAAAAGCAAGTTAAAATTAAAATCGCGTTCAATAACTTAAAACGCAATTCCAGGAATTATTGTTAACAGACAGTAGAGAATTCTTTTGCGTGTCCCTGTAAATGAACGATGACTGCTATGCACACAATATTCCGTAGTAAGTCTCTTGTAATGCACCTTAGTGATTTATATAAATTTCAATGCGTTTAAAATAGTGAAACATTATTTAAATAAACCGCAGACGATTTTTCTCCATAGACGTAATGTAACGGAATTATTTTTACTGTCCCTGTAAAGTAACTATAAGTGCTATGCACACCCTGTTCCATATTAAGCTTCTTCTAATGCGACTTAGTGATCTATATAAATTACAATGCGTTTAAAATAGTGAAACATTATTTAAATAAACCGCAAATGATTTTTCCCCATAGACCGCAATGTAACGGAATTCTTTTGAGTGTCCCTGTAAAAAAACTATAAGTGCTACACACTTCCGTTGAAATAGGGAACATGCTATAGATAACGACAATAACATATAAAAATTGCAGAGCGATCCGAGCATATTTACGGGAGTTAGAGCACGGACAGACGGCAGACGGCCAGACGGCAGACGGCCAGACGGCCAGACGGCAGACGGCCAGACAAACCGAAGTCATAAGCACTTTTCAACTAGGTTGGAAAGTGCTAAAAAATTCACATTTGGGATAAAAATATAGTGAACTTTTTAAAAAAATTTGTGGTTATCTAAAAAATTACAACTATATTGAAAAAAAAAAAATTAAAAAGAGAGAAAAATAAAAGGAATTAAGGAGAAAAAAGAAAAGTTTTTGAACAAGAAATTTTGGGCTGATAATATCATTAAAAAATGGTTCTTGAGCGCATACCTCAAAATACTTTAAGCCAGAATTTCATTCAGTTTCTGTGAGCGGTATGACAGTTAGGGGCTCATATATTGGTATAGTTTTTTTTATAATCACTGTGTATATATGTATATATATATATATATATATATATATATATATTATTATTATTACATTGTTTTAAACCTAGTATAGAAATTCAAACCCACTTTTTAAAATGCAATGGAAAGTTTCCTATATGAAAAAAAAAAAAAAAAAAACTTGTTTTTAAAATTGATTGGGGATATAAATAATTTATTTAACAGGTTTTATTTAACAAGTTTTATTTAACAAGTTTTATCAAAAGATACATTGTCAATCTTACCTAATGCAATTTTTTAAAAAGAAGGCCACCATTGGCGTAAAAATATGATGGAGGTTTTTTTTTCTGAATTGATGATCTAAAATGTAAGAAATGTATGAGAAAAAAAACTTTAGGGAAAAAAATATTGAACTCAATTTATTATTAAAATTTTTTATTTATGTTTCCAAGCTTTTTTCTTTCATTCAAAAGCGTTTTTTTTTTTAAATTATATATCTCTATTTCAAAATAATTATTTCTCAGTTTTGAAATTGGAGGACATTTTATTTGTATGCACATATTAAATAATTATTGTTTGAAGATATTGCATTGTGTCAAATATTTTTGCATGAAATTTTCCGTATTTTGTGTTGAAGAAACTCTGTTAAAATTGCATTTAAAAATATACATTTTTCTTTTGTAAGCTGCTAATGTATTATTAATTTCTATAAATATTTTCTTTTACATTTATGGCTGCATTGTATCCTGTTACAAATGTCAAACATCCAATACTATTTTTCACAATATTAAATAAAGGAAATACAGAGATTTAAGTTGCATCGTGATAAAGTGAAACAATATAATAACATAATGAACAAAGGAAAGTATATATTCAACTAAGTAAATTATATCCAACGGTTGGAGTATCATTGTTGAGATTTTTTCCAACAGAGAGAAAATATGCCGGGATCAGGAACCTGGGTACTTTGGTTTGACGTACCAACGGTCTCCCGCTGGCATATTTCACTCTTATCTGTTGGACAAGGCTACAAACTTCAGTGCTAATTTCATTCATCCGAGCATTTTTATATTTATATTTATGCCAAAGCATTTTTACATGATGAATCTGAAATAGCACGGAAACTCCAGTATGCCATGCAATTAGGTCATAATGAACAGAGGAAAGCATATATTCAACTAAGTAAATTATATCCAATGGTTGGAGTATCATAGTTGAAATTTTGTCCAACAAAGAGAAAATATGCCGGGATCAGGACTCGACCTGGTGTACTTTGGTTTGCCGTACCAATGCTCTCTGTACTGAGCTATCCCTACGATATCCTGGCTGGCATATTTCACTTTTATCTGTTTGACAAGGCTGCAAACTACGGTGCTAATTTCATGAGTATATACATGTTTCAAACTTGAGTAATTTCATTTCGACTATGCGACATCTCAGATTTGAGTATTTTTTGCTCAGTTTTGTAAATGTCGTTTTTAGAGTGTAGTAATGATTTTTTTTCCTGTTTTCATACATACTGTAAATAAAGTATATTAGTTCTTAACTTAAAATTTTGTCTTTCATTCTTGTATCATGTACTTAGTTATTAAGTTTTTTTATTGGCTAGTTTAAAGCAATTACCGTTTTAAATCCTTTAGCACTTTGTAGTTTTATATTTTATTTATTTAATAAATTTTTTTCTTAAGTTCGGGCTTCGTCGAAAAATATTCACAAACGTGATATAATTATGTATTAATGTTAAAAAATTACGTTTATCTATAAAAACGCTTAACAGAGAATCATAATATAGTAGAAATTGAGTTAATTTAAAGATATATTATGAAAAACATCAATGTGATAACGAAAATCTTTTACATGCTATTCACATCTTAATAAAGAAAATTCACATCTTAATTTCTAAAAATTTAAAAATCTGATTTTAAATATTTTATTTTAAAATAAGATTATGCTTCTTAGGTGTTTGATTACTTTATATTCGATGTATTACGAAAAAAAAAAATTTAAGCATAAATGGAAGATACTGCAATTTAATCCCAGCTCCTTAAATTACGTTATACAATGACAACTATGTTTTGTATTCAGTGTTGTTACGTAAGTTTAATCCAGCTTTATTAGATAAATTTGCAGGCTTTCTTGCTAAATTAAACAAGATCTTTTTTTTTTAAATATTATCTTTCTTAACACATTCAATTGGTGCTACATCTAGATCGAAAAATAAATGGCTTTTATTATTAATTTTCGTTGATTTACAATATGTTTGCACGACCATAGAACTATTGAGTAACATGGTATAAAAAATGACTGTACATTTTCGAGAAAAATTAATGAATTAAAAATTTACGATCAAATTACATATTGTCCTGGGTGCTGTATCAAAGTTATTTTATAAATGGCTTTAAAAAAAATGCATAAATATTTATAAAAAGAATAAAAGTCGCAAGTTTTTCAAAATATAATTTTTAAATTTAATTACAAAAGACGCTTTATAAAGAAACAATTGACGAGGGTCAGGGCAAGAGAGTGCTAAGCCACTTTTGAACTTCTGAGATATTTCCATTTGAAAATTGGATCAAATACTCAAATCAATATATAGAACCTAAAGTTTTTCGCCAATGTCTTAGTAACATTTGAGATGTTCTGAGTAACATTATGGCATTACTTTAATGATATTACTATAACGTTTTTTGTAAATTAGCTATCTTCACTGAGAGCCTAAACATCTGGGGAAAAAACGAAACCTGAAACACATGCTGCCATACCAAGTGACTCATAAACAAATTATATGTAGGATATTATAATTTACAATATTAAGCAACAGATTACAGTGTTACATCTATTTCACCAAAGATATGGCTTGGCACCTAAATTATTAATTTGGTAAAATTAAATACACTGTACATTGTAGCAAAATGCATATGTTTCTTAATCTAATATACAGTAACCTCTTTCGAGTTGCCCATTGTTCTGAAAAGTGGTCTATATCATTGAGAATCATCAGAAACAAATATATTTTCCAGATTTAATTAATTATTTATAAAAATAATGTTTCTTTTGCTGCCACTCATTTTCGGAAACGTTTCCGAGTAGTTTTTATAGTACATTAATCTATTTTCTCAAACCAGAATATCGTTTTTAGGATACTATTTAATCCGAATTGAACATCTTCAGCTACATATTTAAATTTATACATGCAAGAATAACAAAACAATATTAATTTTAATGATAATGTTAATTCTGTTAATTTATCATGTTTGTCTCTAAAATATGTTTGTTAGACATGGAAATGTGTACTTGAGAATGGATAGCATCCAAAACACCTATATTCCGCGTTGAGAAAACTGATTAATTCAGTATAAAATCTATTCAGAAACGTTTCCGAAATTCAGTGACAGCAAAAGAAACATTGTTTTAATAAATACTTCTTTAAATCTCTGAAAGACACCAATAAGTATTTGGCACCTGTTATCGAGAAGAAAAACAACATTTATTCGCATTTAGTAGTTAGTAGAGCCTCCACGAGAAGCAATTACAGCCGCAACTCTCCTGGGCATGCTTCCTACAAGTCCTTGTATGACAGCTAAAGGTATTTTTTCCCATTCGGCTTGGAGAAGAAAGGTAAGTAACTTTACTGATTTTGGACGGTTGTTGCACCCTATAACTTGACGATCCATCTCATCCCAGCGATTTCTTGGCGCAGTTTGGGCTCTGGGCAGGTCACTCCAGTCGATCAACCTCATTGTAACCATACCAATCCATGGTGGACCTCCCAAAGTGACAGCTGGCGTTGTCATCCTGGAAGTAATATGGGTCCAACTCGTAGAACTGCCACAACGTAGGAAGCACACTGTCATTCAAAATAGTGTAGTAGGCGTCGGTGTTGAGCTTACCATGCATTGGGACCAAGGGTTCCAGACCAAACCAGGAAAAACATCTCCAGACCATGATTCCCCCTCCGCCGAACTTAACTGTGGGCACAATGCATTCTGGTAGGAGACGTTCTCCATTCAGATGCCAGAACCAGATCCTACCATCCGAACGGTAGAGGGTGAACCTGGATTCATCACTCCAGAGAACCCGTTTCCACTGTTGTGCGGTCCACTGTCGACGTGCTTTGCACCACCTTAATCGAGCAGCGTGGTTGGACAGATGAGCTTCCTTACGGATGGTATTCATCAAAACAACACACCCGAATGCCTGTTGAAACTATTGGCGTATGTGTGCCGTTAGTTGGGTGCGGTTCTTTCGAATTTCTCTGGACAGCATCCGTCTATCTCTATCTCCCAGTTTCGTGGGTCTGCCGACTCTGGGCATATTCCAACAATCACCACTCACCTTCTACTTCTGACTCACATAGGCCACAGTCGATTTTGGGTAATTCAGATCGCTAAATATGTCCCTTAAGGATAGGCCATTTCTGTGGTACCCGATGATTACACCTTTCTTGAAGTCAGATAATTCTGTACTTCATGGCATCTTGCATGCGACTGATGCCAGTGTTGTTTCCGACAGCATATTTAACGATGGAGAGCGTGACGTGTATCAGTACCGCATATATCGACATTTGCATAGGTGTCGAAATACTTTTTGGTAGATAGTGTATATTGATTTCTGGTGTTTCTAAAGATAAAGAAAATTTTTTGAAATCGTCAGTATCTCGGAAGTGGTTATTGTATATTTTCGTTTGTGGTTATTTTGTATTTGCTTAGATTTAAAAACTGCTGTCTGTTTTTTACAATGTATTTATTTAGTAGTCAGGCACGTTTTCATTCAGATTATATATAAATATTTAGTGGAAAAGTAACTGTTATCTATTTTAACACGAATATATAATGTGCTATTACATATAAAGTGTATTTCAACATGTGTACTTAATTTATATAGTATATACATACTTAATAAACATACTAAATTTATTATTCTAAGCAAGTTGTTCAAATGGAAATAGAAGTAATTAAACAAACATTTTAATTTATATAACAGTGTAAAATAAAAATTTGCGTATAGTACAGAAAATTATTTTAATATTCTTTTAAATTATTTAAAACGGGATTATGTTTCGTAAGAATTTGATTACTCTGTGCTTTAAATGTTAAAAAAATAATATGGGCATAAACGTGAGAAACAGAAGTTTAATCCAAGCTCTTAGATTAAATAATGCAATGCCGGTCATGTTTTGTATTCAATGTCATACAACTTTAATGGAGCTTTACAACATAATGTAGTGCTTTTCTTGCTAGAATTAACAGTATCTTTTTCTTCTTTATTTCTTTTTTAACACTTTAAAATTGTGTTATATCTGTATAAAAAAGGTTTTTATCATTATCTCGCTTTTTAGATGCATATTAGCATAAATTTAAATACTAAGAAAAGATGGCTGTTTTTAGATGACAATAGCAGTATATTTAAACAAGTAGCTTGGTTGTTTAAGATCAAGTATGTGGATTTAGATAATGGAAGTTGTTAAAATAAATACAATGCAAGCAAACAAAGTGCATTAAAGTAAGTAATTTGAAGTGCTGTTTTATTTTAATTATGTTTATCACGATTTTCAATTAAATAAATTACATCTTTTTTAATGTAAGAATTACAATTTCTTGAAGAGACAGTTTTAGAGCTATATTTTAGTTTATGAATTAATTAAAAGTAACAGATATTTCATAATAGAAATTTTAGTGGCGAGGTAAAGAACTAGTGTCGATAAGCACTTAAAAGTGGTACCAACGACATGAATAAAAATGTTTAATAAGTACATGATAAAATAACTTTAAACCAAGCATAAGCCTAATCTTGGAAGGGCTAATGTTATATCAATAATAAACCATCCAAATAAATTTCAATGAAAGTAAAATAATTTTAGCTTCTAGTTTTTATAATAAGAAAAAACATAGAGATAGTACCACGCAAAAATACAATATGTATATCTTAATATTAATCTTAATTAACTTAATTAGTTAAATGTACATATTATTATATTGTTATAAAATAAAATTGTTAATTGTAAAAGCAACTATTTTTCCTAAGATGTTAAGGTTAAGAAGTTCTATAGAATTACTTATGAATGTAAAATCCGCACATTAAAAATGGAAATTATTTAATTGTAACAAATGTTTTCATCTAAAGATTCGAGTTTTTGTACTTTTCTATATCGTTAGCAGAGTTAATGTTTTTTTTTCTTTTTGTACTGTAAATTTGTAAATAAATATTTTGTTAATTTTAATTTCTTGTTGACTGTTTACTTTAGGCACCATGTGTACTCATTTATTTAGGTTATGTTTAGACTAGTTTTGGAGTAGATGTAATTTAATTAGTTAATAAGCCAATCCGAGATTCATAGACATTAATTTTATTCAGTATACACAACGCATAATTATGTACTAATTTATGTAGCATTTTAAATTGTTTAATGTTTATTTACTCTCATAAAATTCAGCTAGAATCACAGATCACAGTGCATTTAATTAACTCTCTATACGAATCGCTAAAGATAATTTCACCTCTAGATGTCTGAATTGATTCTTAAGAAAGCGTAACCACATTTTCAGTTCATACCTGGAACTTTCCAGCAATATTTTGTTATTTTATGATTTATGGTCGAAAACTGTTTACAGTGTATTTTAATGATTTTACACTACTTTAAACATAAAGAAATTGATATGCATTACTAATATTCACTACAATATTCTTTCAATGGATTATGGAGTACATAGTGTTGTTTGGACAACTAATCCTTTCAAACGCGCAGACGCAGGCTTACAATGTATTCGCTTTTATATGTGGTTAATACGTCTATCAGTATAACGGGAGTCCCAAATGGGCTCCAGTGCCTAAAACTTAAAATTACAATCAATATAATGAGGCTCTAAAATAAGCTATGTTGTATTTTATTTGTCTCGTTCTGCATGAATTCGAAAGTGTCCATTACTAGAACAGACATCTGTCCCATACTGGATTTTGTATGTGCATTTTAAGCACTGCTAAGAAATATTTTGTACGGGGAATAGGTTTCCAGTAGCAACGTTTGCAGCGCGTATGTAGAAATAATTAATTGAGATACCAAGCGCACGCTGTTGCCTCAGTCACTAAAACTAAGAATTTACACTAAAAATAACCGAAAAAGTACTTAAAGTGTCCATTATTGTTACAGCTACTTTAAGCATTACTTTTAGTTAGTCTTTATTCAAAAAGTTGTCAAAATCGCCAGTTATATTCCAGCAACAGTTACTTATTAACAGTAATAAAAATAACGAATTAAACAATGGGATATTCACAACATTGAAATTCAAATAATTATTATTGTGGTAAATTGAAATCTAAAGAACTGCTAAAAATGTACCAACATTGAATTACATTGCGTCAAAGTGATGTTATCACTTAAATGTATGCAATCTCGCAACAACAATACAAGTTTCTAAATCCTTTTTAGGTCAAGTAAGTTTCTTCTAAAGCAAAATTTCTAATGTAATCTTGAATTTCAGGGCGTCCAAGAGGTTTTATCTCTTAAATGTATGCCTCTTGCAAAAACTTTAAAAAAAAGCACAAGTTTTTATATCCTTGACAAATCAGTATCTTCGAAAGTTGAAATTCTGTTGTAAAGAATTACCTGAATGTATAGCTTAGAATATTTTATATGTCAAACAATGAAAAATGGAAGCAAAAAGCAATTTACAGTAAACTTCTTGAAATCCGCCGCCCTAAAATCTGCAAATTCTTAAAATCCGCACATCGTTTCCGATGTAAACAAAGAAGGTTACAGTTAAGATGTAGGTGTAGAATTTAATTTTTTTTTAAATATTTATATCATTCTGTACACATTTTAATATGTAATTATGTTTGATATGATTAAACTTATGTTTTCTCATGAAGAAAGTATAAATTTATTTCTGAAAAAGTACTAGATTGCGCTGATATCAGTAGCGATCGCAGTATTTTTACCAAATAATTTATGTATTAATCAAGCTTTTTTGGTTATTAAGTATGGCTAACATGAAATAAAACTTTGTTATTTTAGGATTTTGATGGGAATAATTAGTGTACATTTATAAGGCGAGTTTTACTGAATAATTCAAGAAAAAAGTATCTCATCCCTATGCATATTGAGTTATGCATTAATTATTTACTTGCCGTTTACATTTAATATTTTAAATGTTTTTTTAAATTTTCTTATTTTTTTTAAATTTTATTTAACTATTTTACTTTATTGTAAACATTCATTATAATTTTGAGTGCATTAGTAAATTCCAATTATTGTTTAAAAAATTTAACCAAAACAGTTACCAGAAATCTGCAAAATTCTAAAATCGGCATGACCTCCGGTTTTAAGCTGTGCGGATTTAAGGGAGACTACTATTCTAACATTTCGGTAAAATATAAAAACAAATTGTATTAATTATGTCACTATCAAATGCTTTAAAACAAAATTGCAAATGATAATCTACTAATCTTAAAATATACACAGATAATTATACGGACAGGGGTTTCTTAAACTGTGGCTCGTGAAACCAAAGAAGTCCGCAAAAGTCTTCAAGATTTCCGTGAGGACGTTAAATTCACATTTTAAAAAAATCACTTATTTAAATATAAAAGAAATCTTGAAACTAAATTGAAAGAAAAAATGGTGTTTGAAAATACCGTTTAATCAGTTTATATACTTATTTTAATTTATATACCATCTATTCAATTCTTTAAAGAATATGAGTCATTTAAGTTTTAGATCCCATGGGTCCTTGAACATAGAAAATACTAAACTGTGTCCATAACTACTAATCGATTAAAAAACGCTGTTGTAGGGTTTATTTTGAGTTCGTATGTACTTCTATTCACAAATATTTAAAATATTTTTAAAAGTTTCCTATAGAAAAGTTTGCAGCTTTCTTATAAATATATCACTTATATCATGTTTATCATAAAGGACTAGCCGCCACTGGCGACCAGTTTGGTCGCCCTTAAATGTATGTTAAGCATTGTAACAAATTATTTTTATTCATAATTTATTTTTTTCCTTAATCCTTCGCCAAACCGGAAAAATCTAATAGACAAATCAAGAACTTTTGCGATCGTGGTGGCATTTCGCATATTTTTTGTTGTTATGTATTTCATCTTTCTTGACAAAAACCGCTTAACCCACTTTATAATAAATTAATCATTGTGTGTGTGTTTTTAATATAAAATAAACTATTTCATAATAAAATAAAAGTATATGCTGTTTTAGTAATCTCTAATAGGTACCTGAAAATGGGATTTTCTCGCCAAAATGGCGCAAAACAAAAATTCTGCCAACCCTGGTGCGTCCGTGACAGCTGTTCCAATTTAAAATACATGACGTTCACATTTTTCTTTAAAATAGAAAATAGATAAATAAGAAATATTATCATAAATCAAAACATTTGATTTCAAAATTAAAATATCGTTTCTAATTAATACACACGAAAAATAAAAGCTGACAATTTGTTTCGAAATTTGATCCATTAAATATTATTACATGAGTTCAACCACGGAGTTCAACTTACATCAAGAAAAGATCCGAAGGAAGTTGAGTTGTATGGAACAGAATTATGGTAAACTTTGACTGTCTCACTGGTGCTGATTATTTTTTTTTACACCAAGCAGCGGTCCAAAAATTCATGCTTTAATATTTTAAACGTTCACAACGAATGAATCTTTTTTTTTTTTTGTTGTTGTTTACTTTCATGGATAGAGAATTTGAACAGCGAACCTGATTGAAACTGAAGTTATTGCAGAATGTATACATAATTGAACGTAAGTCATCTCTCAAATATTAATTTATTTTGAACGATCTTTCTAAAAATGTAACTTTTATGCAGTTTTATTAGAAAAAATAATTTTGAATAAAAATGGCTGCCTGGCATATGAAACAGTGAAGCGGCATCCCGGAACTGTTGAGGACAGTCACATGACATACGGTTTTATTATAGAGATGAATTATCGAATTTAAGGTTTGAGCGTCTTTTTTTTTAGAACACTCACATTATATTTAATGAAAATCTGTAAATGCCCAAAACTGAGCTATTAGAAAGTTTACAATATAAAATGCGCTTTAAGGAAAATGTTTTTAGAACTATTATTATAATAATATATGTTATTTTCCTTAATAATTTATAATACCAATACTCTAAACAATATACGCTGGAAGAGTTTTAGCATAATTGGCAAAATAGTTAAACGAACAAACAGACGATAATGAAATCTAATATTTGCGTATGGAAATGTTTTATGTACTTTAGTTACTAATATTATATAACATTAAATATAAGTGACTTAAATTAAATGTAATGCTTCAGGTTTATTTTCGGACAGCGTTTTATAAAGGTTCGAGTAATTTAACTGTTTAAAATTTTAATTAAGGATTAAGTTTGTTAAAATAACTGGTAACTACAGTTTTAGTTGGGATAATAATCAGATAATTAGGAAGTTATTTTAAAATTTGTCCAATTAAGATAATTATATCTTCGACTAAAATTTTCATTCTGAAATAACACAGAAAACATTAGCCATTAAATGACTATCACGCTCAGAAACGTTCTATGCTCGAAATACATTTATAGAAAAGAAAAATTAAGAATGTTAATTTGACAAAACTGGTGTTAACTTTTCCCAAATATTTTTTAATGAAAATATTTTTAAATGTTCATTGAACATAGCGCATTAATATGATATTTTATTATATAAATTGAAATGGTAGTTATTGACTTCAAATCATTCTTTTGTTCTAAAATTGACAATTTATATTATATTTAGTAATAACCCCGTTTAGTATATTTTTTTCTGTTTATTAAAGTAGCTTCAACTGTGTTAGATTTCAATTCGAATTTTATTTTTCTCTAGTTTGGAATAGAATTACTTGTTTTTTGAGCAATTGTTTTTTTTTTCTGCTCTATGAATAAAAATGCATATTTATGTCATATTTCACTGAAGTTTTCACCGTTTGACATTTAAAGCCTTTTATATAAGAAAGGGCTAAAATGCTATAAAGTGTTAAATTGACAGCTTATTTAACAAAAAAGCAAGCATTTTCATTGAAAAACTGAAAAAAATTCGCAAAAAATTGTCTAAATAACGTAAATGTCTGGTTTATAACTTTGTTGGTACTGAGTTTAGGGCATAAAAGCCAAGTTGTTCATGATGAGCAAAAATTAGTTTGCATGCAAAGTTTTTGCTGGTAAACATGACGTCAATTAACGAACTATGAGTGCGAATCACACATGACCTCATTTTCATCCAGGCTTCCATTATAGGGATTGTCGGATCAACGATTTGAAATGACGTTTTGTTGAAAATGACTTTACGTTGATGTTACGTACACTGTTAAAAATTTGCAACAAACTTGCAGAGTCATGTAACCGTTTTTACAGATGACTGTTGCTTGACCCTATTAAAACCCTCTGACTATCCAGCAAAAGGGCAAAATTATAATATTGTTTTCTCTGTATTTGATTTTAAATGTTAAAAAAAGTTGATTATTCCAAGATTACATAAAAACTTAATTATACACATAAATGTAACCTTTGAGAGTATTAATAATTATTTAATGTATTAAAGCAGTAATACATACACTGGCGAGAAAATTTAAAGGAACAACTATAAAAACTCATCGAACTTGAATTCGAGATAAGAATATGAAATTTGCACAAGATCTTTATTTTGTCATACCTGGCATTTATTCAAAGTGCAGACATGCCTATTTCATCAAAAAAATAAATTTACATAAAAACATAGGAATGTGTGATATAAGAGGGGATACGGAAATGGTACTGTTACAATATTTTAGAGACATACTGAAAAAATCATAATGTATGTGGCCACTAATAGTCGAAATGCAAGTTTAACAGAGAATTCCCATACCGTGGATTAGATTAACCAGAAGTGCTTGCGGTAAAAAAGTATATTCAAGATGACCGGTGCTCTGAAGCTCCTGGAGAGTGCCAGTTGCAGGTTGCCGAGATGTAAATCGGTTTACTGGTCCCACACCTGTTCTATCGGATTTAAATACGGAGAATATGCAGGCCACTCCATTCGCTGTCAATACCATAAACAGTCAATAGTGCAGCACGATAAGGTTACGCATTATCATCCATTAGGTGGAAGTTATTACCGATTGCACCCCTAAACAACTTGGCATGAGGATCAATAACCTCATTTTTGTATATTTCAGCATTCACATTTGCACTGGTAAAAATGTGTAGATCAGTGCGGCTATTCAAAATGATGCTCGACCAAAATCATGATCCAGGACAGTTGTATCGATGCCTTTGACGGATGTTTGCAGTCTTATTGCGTGTGCTTTTTTCCCTCCATATGGTAAAACGTCTGAAATCACTCTATAAACAAAATCGGGATTCATCGGTACAGAGAACTCGGCTCCAGTCCGTGGTACTCCAATGACGATGATCTCTGAACCACTTTAACCGGGTGCATATCGCTTCCGGAGTTAGTGAAATACAAATCATGGGTTTCCTTGCATACAGCCCTTTTTTATGCAGTCTGTCATTCACAGTAAATCTGGATACTCCAGATCCTGTTGCTGCAGCGAACTCCCTTGTAACCTGAACTGACGTCAGTTGCCTGTTTCTGTTAGCTATCGTTGCCTAATAACGCTCCTGACATTCTGTTGTGGTACGTTATCGACCTTGACCTGGTTGTTTCTGCACATGACCAGTGCTTTTAAACCGTTTGCAGAGTCTTGTCATGGCGCCTTTGGCTATTTTTAAGTTTTTACAGACGTCAGTGTTTATCTTGTTTCCATTTTCTCTATCGCACGCCATTTCTGACAATCAGTCAAATGCCTTCCGGATGACATATTCCACCTACTACAAGCGAAAATTTTATGCAACTACACGTAAAATCCTTGAAATTAGACTTCAAATCAACCACGTGCACTCCTTTTCAAACATGCCGAAGAGAAGGGTTCAAAAATTTGCATCTTTTTCTGTAGCAAAGGTTAATCCCATTGGACGACGTGTTAACGTTAACATTGAGTTACCAACCAATCACCTTTCATCGGAGTTCGCGCAATAGAATTAACAAAAAGGACTTTTGTATGGTTGTTCCTTTAATTTTTCTCGCCAGTGTACGTAGAATTATATTAATTTAAATAACGCTTGTACTTCAGTGAAACCTGGAGTTTAGTGAAGTTATTAACACGGACGTGTCAGTAAGAGGGTTATGGAGCGTTCTCATTGGCCAGAATAGAGTTAAATTATGGTTATGCAACCGTTTTCTATAAAAACTGTCGAATCACTGGACATTTTGCTGCAGATTTTTAACAGTGTATGAAATGACGTTATGTTTAGCATGAAATGCAATTTTTTCATGTATAAAACTAAAATAAGGGAATATAGTTGTTGAGAGTGACGTATTTTTTGCCGATTACTTATCTCCTAATTTAAAAGAAAAGAGAATTTGAGCTTTAATTGATTACTCTATCTTGATTATTTATTTTTATTACATGCGAATGATTACTTTATTTTGAATTAAATTATACTTTTAATGGGTTATGGACGAAATCTGCAGAGAGTACTATTTTTTCAGGATATCCGTTATAGTTATGCTGAAGTTATTTTTCCAGGTGTAGCAAAGGCCATATAAATTTCTAGGGAAAGTATTTTTAGAAGAGAACATTGCAAAAATTGATTAAAAATTCAAAAACTTCGATTCGTGTCCTAGAAATAAAAGCTAACATAAGAACAACTAGTCTCAGCATAAAGTATATCTTTATTAGTAGTTAAAACATAAGTTCAAATTTATTAATAAAGAATTGGTGATATAAGGACGGGATGGCTCGAGAGTTGTTTCCTTATATGGTGAGAGAATGCATTCCAAGTGAACAAACAACATTCATTCTTATCGACAACATAATATTTTTGTTGATCCGTGGTGAAATAAAATAAGGCGAATTGAAATAACCGTTACTATATAGCAAAAGAAATTTCAAACAAATACAGCGTTGTAATTTGGCAGAATTTATCCTAAGTTTAAAGATGAAATAAATTATGGTAAACCTGTAAAAAGTAGTTATTTAGTTACGAAATAATAATTATATTTTCTCGAAATCGTTATAAACAATTCAATAGATTGAATTTTGATATATATATTATCAACATAAATCTGTAATCTGCGACTTTTTTTTTATTTTATAAATATCGCATTTAGTGAAATGTGCCTCATAGCGGTTGGTTTATTGTTATTTGAAACCATTTCTTAATATATACATATCTAATGTCCCGATTTGAACAGAACTAATTCCATTTAGGATAAAGTTTTTTTATGAATATTAAACGAAACCCTTTTTTCGACATTCGATCACACTTTCCCACTTGTTTAGTTTAACCGAGTTTGGATTGAATTCTTGTTCTGCAGACAGTAATTTGCTTCGTCTTGTTTGAACAAAAAGACATGTCCCAAGTTGAAAATGTGAACAACAAATAGTCTTTGCATGGAAGCCTATTAACTATACATCCAAATATCTCTGGATAATGTTTTAGAGAATTTATCAGTTTGATATCAAAATAAAAATTAAAGAAGACTTGCTAAAAAGGTGCATTTAATGTCACAAATATAAAAAAAAAGATGTCACAAATATAAAAGATGCTGTTACATTAGATGATGTTATCATCTAATTAGATGGTGTTACATTAGATGGTGTTACATTAGATGGTGTTACATTAGATGGTGTTACTTCAGATGATGTTAGTTTTTAAAAACTTAAAAACTTCCGACATTTCGCGCCAAGCGCTTTCGATCAGAGCTTGATCGTCATCAGGGTAGCTATTTTTTTTTAATAGAAAAAAAAATTAAATGACGATCAATGTCTGATCGAAAGCGCTTGGCGCGAAATGTCGGAAGTTTTAAGTTGTTTTTAAAAACTATTTTATAATGTAACAATTTCTTTTAGATTTGTGACATTAAATGCACTTTTTTCGGAAGTATTCTTTAATTTTTATTTCGATATATTTTCAAGGTGAATGTGACATTCCACAGTATATGTTTTTTCATATATATATTTTAGTTTATCACTTTGATTCTGAATATCTCATATAACAGGCGCAACTTTTGAATTTGATTTTGATTTTCCGCACTACCTTTTAAACAATCAAACTTAAGTCATTTTTTATTATCATCATAAGGCATTATTCATTTGTTTTAACGACCAACGTAACATACGTTATTAAAAATTTCAAGAAGATCGAAAGTGTGGTTCATAAGCTTCCAAATTTAGTATGTTCGATATTTCCAAATTTAGTGTATTCTCTTACCTGGCACTTCTAACTATCAGCAACGTGGTGTAATTTGCTTTCATCTACCAACAATCGGAAGGTATGCCATGAAACATTTTTATAATATTCAAAATTATGCCTGAGGGACTGGCAAATTTGGTATTTTGAGGTAATCTATACTTATAAAGGAGTAACTTGATTTTCTCATAATCAACGCCGAGCGTCAACCGTTTGTCCTAGAACAATGAAATCTGGAAGTCATGTTCTTTACACAATGTAGGCGCATACTAAGAAAGGATTTTTGAAAATTCATAGTCTAAGGGGGGGGGGTCGAATGTTTGAGATAATTTCGTCTTTTCGACATATCTCAGCAGGAGTTTTAAGTAGGAGCGTAAAATTCGGGATAACAATTCTACTAAAGAATAGTTAAACATGTATTTCAGGTGATTTTAGAAACCCTACCATTAAGTGGGTTAAATAGGGGTTCAAACAGTTTCGGTGATTTCACATTTTCTCCATATTTCATCAGCAGTTTTAGGTAAGAGCGTGAAATTCAAGATAACAAATCTACTAAAAAATAATTAAACACGTATTTAAGCGATTTTAGAAATTCAACCACTAAGGGGGATAAATGGGGGTCTGAAGTTTTAGATCATTTTGCCTTTTCGCCATATCTCAACAACAGTTTTAGTTAAAAGCGGGAAATTCAGGATAACAAATGTACTAAAAGTTACTTAAACACATATTTCAGCGATTTTCAACTGCTAAGAGGGTTAAATGGGATGTGTAATCAGAAATCTATAGGTCGCTGGTTCGAATCCGGCTCGACGGAATTCCCTTTTCAGTCGATGATACATAATAAAAATATTACATATGTGTCTAATTTTATTTCTCATGCATATAATTACACTTAGAGAAGTTGTAAGAATGAGTTTAAAAAAAAGGAGTTTCATTTCGTAGTTTATTTAACGTGTTAATGGAAGCAAACGGTGTGTCAGTCGATAACTCTGTTGGCCGAGCGGTGGACGGTAGATGACGGAGTAATCAGAAATCCATAGGTCGCTAGTTCGAATCCGTCTTGACGGATTTCCTATTTCAGTAGATGATATATAATAAAAAAATATTACTTATGTGTCTCATTTTATTTCTCATATATATCTCTCATATATAACTCTGCCAGTCTTCGCTCGTCTAGCCGGTCGCTTCCGAGTGGGGCCCAGATACAAAGTACTACTGGGCCCCACCCCTAGATAATCACAGCTATGGCCCAGTATTACTTTGTCAGGGTGTTCATGAAAAAAAAATATTTATGTCGCGAAATCTTTATTTAAGTGCTTTTTTATATTCTTATTAATTACTCTCGTATACGTTTAATTTAAAGTATTTTATTTATATTTTTCTGGTTGCATGTAAAATACACTTTCAAAGCCCCAAGCGAAGTCAGGGTGGTACACTGCACTATCTTGGGCCTCACTCGGAAGCGACTGGCTAGACGGGCGAAGACCGGCTAGTTATTTAATATTTTGAAACTAATGTTTACAAACAAGTTTTTTGCATATGAGATACACAGTATTCTTATCTATATATCGCAGTCCCCGTCTTATTTTTACTGTATTAAAACTGATAATGTAATGCGTTGTTTTACACGTGTGATATTTAAACAAATATAGAATTATAAAATATTTGTTTAATTAATCGAAATGTAATGAAACTTTCTATAAAGAAATATAAAACTATTTTTAAGGATACAAAGTATGTTTAAGTACAACAACAACATAATAATGACAATAATAATAAAAACTTTTAAAAAAAGATCGCGCAAAGACATTGAACATTAAGTTATCTTTAGAGTTTACTTACCTTACGCTTTAAGAGCTTTAATAACAGTATGAAAAGGAAGGGAACGTGTGGTTATTTAATCTAAGATTTTAAAATTTTCAACCAGTGAATGGCATGTTTTGCACCATGGGCTTACATGGAAGGAAATTAAAATTTTACTACGCAATTTAAAATATTTTCTTTTAAATTTTCTTTTTTGTTTGTATGCTTTGGCGAAAATTACTTCTTACCAAATCTAAATGAACCGTGCTGAAATAAATGTAGCAATGATCATTTCCCCAGTTCTTTGATATCTACCAGAGCTTGTATATTTAAGAATAAGGGTTATTTGTTTTGTTATTGTAGTATAAAATGAAAGCATGGAATTTTGCATAAAGAAGGTTAAGAATGTAAATACAGGTAATGAGTGGTATTAAAGAAATTTAAACAAGATGGTCACATTAAAGAAAATAATATGCACAGAAAGGATTTTATTATGCTGGATTATGGGATTATGTTTTTAGAGATAAAATTATTTACATTTTTCAAGAAATTTGAAATTGAAATGTGAAATAAATAAATAAAATAAGTTAAGATGAAAAACTTAAAAGGCTGAAAATTTATTTTAAAGTGTCTCCATTTAGATATTATAAAAAGTTTATGAATATAGACGATTTTCATATTAGATGTTTGTTTGGCACAGGAAATCTTTAGAAAACAAAAATTACAAATAAATAAATAAATGGTGCTTTCTATGTAATCGATGACAATAAAATATTGTGATGTTCTTATAAACTAACTTTCTCCCAATCGAAAAAGAAAAAGAAGCAAAATAAAAAATGTGACGATTTTTCAGTAATGAACTCCAACTCGTCGATAATTGAATATCATTATATTATGTTAGCAAGTTAACAGTCGAAGTATTGAACCGTAGGAGAATGATGTTCGAAGTATTGGAGATTCCCAACTCAAAATATTACAACTACTTGTCATTAGATAACACAGTTTATTATGAAGCTTGAATATCGTACAGAATAAAACATCCACCACATAGAAAAACACCGATTTACTTTCCGAACTACATTGTATTATAAGGGTCACCCAAATGAAAGTGGCATTGCTGTAATAACTCCGCCATTTGAAAAGAAATATGACTGCTCTTATAGAGGGAGCAGAGTGCTAGGAATGAATGCGATTTAGTCAGATACCGCCAGATGCGTGTGTGATTACGTTAAAGGCAGTGTTCGCATCATGGATGCCACCAAACGGTGTCAATGCGCGGTCGTGCAATTTTTAACAGCAGAAAATGTGAGTGTTAGTAAAATCTGTCATCAAATGCAAAATGTGTATGGCACGGAGTGTATGTCATGCAGATCGGTATTCCGATGGTGTAGGGATTTTCGTAGTGCAAAAAGTACTACTGAAGACAGGTCACGGCCTGGTCAAACGCATGTGGTTATCACCAAGGAAAGAGTTGCAGATGTGGTGACAAGCAGACTTTGTCTAGCCTATCTGTTATATCCATATTACTTCTTTCTTTTGTATCGTAATTTATATTAATACCTTTAAACCATTTCTTAAACGGACTGTAGTGCCACTTTCATTTGGGCGACCCATATACTTAGAAAAGTAATATTGCACATTGGAATATATCTAGTACATATCACTTCGCACCAGCAGAATTTTTGTAGACAATCGAAAACACACACAAAATATGAGCTCCTGACTCGTGTCTCTGAGTTAAGTATGAGATTAACTATACGATTCCCAGAAAAAAGCGCGCGAATAGATTTTTAGAACGAAATGAAAAAGAAAAATGATACAAAATGATAATTTTAAATAAAACATCGGCATTTAAGAATTGAGAAATAAAAAGGATTTTGAAGAAAAATAATTACGAGAAGTGTCTTTTAGCATATTTTTAAGGAGAATAAAACATTAAATTACGCATTTTAAATATAAAGAGATTTAGATAAACAAAATAAAAGGAATATTATTTAATATAGAAAATAATTTAATAAACTAGGGCTGTAGGATGAATTTAGAAGGGAAAATATTTATGGAATAAATTTAATGAAGCGCAGACATTTAAATTTTGCAATATATATTTAAAAATCTAAGTAAATAATTTTTTTTTATACGAGACGGTGGTCGGACAGATGCGCAGAAGTAGCCGATTGTCACAACTAAATTTTAATAGAATTCTTATTTAACGACAGAATTTCTTCGATTTAGTAAGGCGAAAAATACTATGAAAATTTAGTGGTGACAATCGACCCACTCCTGTGCCAATATCCGAACACTGATGGTATGATTTAGTAGTTAGTACTATTTAATACGATACCTTTAGTGAAAAAAAAGAAAAATTAAACGTTATTTAAAAGCAAGGATCTGCTTTTGAAAATAAGACAGAAAAAGTTATTGAAATTTTAATTACATGTTGAGTTTTTGTTTTAAAAGAGAAGTCTAAAACCATAAATTTCATGTCATGCAGTTTTACTTTGTAATATGTAGCAAAATGTTCGGGAAACATTATTACTCTTTTAAGGGGCTACTTCACTCAGACGAAAACACCCGTTCGCTAATGTTAATCCTATGGAGGAAATTTTTGAAAATAGCTCGTTCGCATTTCAATATTTTTAAATGATTTTTTTTGCATTGGATAGCTGAGGTCAATCTCTATGCCCGCTCCTTTTTACTTTTTTGAATTTGATTACAAGTTTTTTTTATTAAGATACTTTCACTTTCGGAACCGGTTTTGAAAGTGAAAGTATCCTCAATAAAAAAAACTGCAACAAAAATCGAAAAAGTAGAAACGAGCGTGCATAGAGATTGACCTCAGCTATCCAATGCAAAAAAAATCATTTAAAAATATTGAAATGCGAACGAGCTATCTTTAAAAATTTCCTCCATAGGATTAACATTAGCGAGCGGGTGTCTTCGTCTGAGTGAAGTAGCCCCTTAAGGTATCCGCACACCTTTGAAACGTCATTTTCGATTAAAATATCGATTTTTGATTTTTGCTATAATATTAAAATCCGATATTTTATCTATCGAATTCTGCTTTAATTGTGTTTGTATCTGAATTAGAACCCAAGTTACAGCGGTTTAAAGTGACATCTATTATAGCTTGCCGAAGAACTTTAAAACCGGAAATATAGTTTTGAAAACCAGAAGTAATCTGAAATGTATGTTTGTAAACATAGATATCAGATTATTTCCGGTTTAATAATATAAGCATGTAAAATATCAGCTATAATAATATAAGCATGTACATAATATAAGCTATAATAATATAAGCATGTAAATAATATAAGCGTGTAAATTCTTCTTTTTCGATGTTTAGCATTTAAATTGGATTATATGTTCAAGAAAATACATTATTTTAATGAATAATAATAATTTTTATAGCAAGAACAGCCTTTAGAAGTTATTTTTATTTATTTCTCAAAATGAAGTTTCTCAGATTTTTACTGTACGCCAAACATCCTACAGCAAAAAATTATGCATGAAATGCCGTGATTTTTTTTTACTTATTTTACAAATGTTTATTGAGAGAATAGACTACAATCATGATGATATATTAATTAGTTTTATATTTACACTGGTATAAGTTAAAAAGTTGTAAGAAATTTTATGATTTTTTCATTATATTAGTACTTCAAATGCCATAGCTTCTGCGATATAGATGCTATTATAATGTGACTATTCTATGTCCTAGAAAAAGTTATTCTCTTTATTATGCAATTTATAAAATGTGAATGCATTGATTTGATTTTGAGTTATCATGTTTTGCACAAATGTTAATTTTTCACACAATTTTGACAATTTTTCACTTTAAAAAAACTATTTATGTGTAATTTCTAAAATGTTTATAAGCAAGTTGTTTATAAGCATGTAAATAATATAAGCATGTATAAGCATATAAATGTTTATAAGCAACATTTTTCAAAGTTTTAACTTAAATGTCATTAGAAAAAATTGGTATAAAGAGAAAATTTCAAATATTCAAAAAAATCATCTCCGAAGGTCCGCGGATACCTTAAAAAATAGTAAATCTATTGTCAGTATAAATATAAAAATATTTATTTTTCTAAAAAAAAAAGACAAAAAAAGTGTTATGCTTTATGTAGAATAAAATTGGCACCGCGTGTAGAAATAGCTTTCAAGTTCTGACACCGTTTTGAAATCTGAAAAGAAAAGTATAGTGAACAAATGTTCTTTCAAAATGGATTGGTAAATTTTCCAAACTTTACATATATATTCTTTTATTATTTGACCTTCTGGTTTTCAGTACAAAGAAAGTACTGCTGGAATTTTTTTACAACTGTGAAAACTTAGCTTAGATATCATTTAAAATAAAATGTAGCAAATTTTAAATGCAAAAAACTAATTTGTATAGTTATCTTTTAAATTTCTTTGAAAGATAGTGACGTAGACATGTCAGTTTTCATATCAAAACTTTAATCTCATACATATCTTAAAATTAACATAAAAAGGTGAAAAACACAACAAAATTACAAAACGCCACATATACGCCATAAAAAAATCAAATACCCAACGTTTTTTAATGCTACGAATAATTTTTCTTCGAGTTAAGTTACTTGCACAGAAGTAGCACAGAAAAGGCACAGAAGTAGAGATTAAAGTACATAAAAAAATAATGTATATAATATACATGACTTTATGAAAACAGTTATTTCAGTTTATAAAAATCGTTTAGCTCGTAACTTTCAATTTAAAAAATTTATATAAATATCAGAATCTGATTGTTTCACTGCTAGGGCCGCTCTTCATTTATCCAGTCAAACATTCAAGATGTCGCATTCCAATCTGAGCTCGGATCTTTGTTGATAATTTTAACAATATTTAATGTGTAATAACGACATTTTCAACAGATTTATGCTACTGTGCGAGAAGTTCGATAACAATAAAAAGAAAATTCGTCAGAGTAATTCGTTAAGTGACACCGTAATTTATTGAAATTACCTTCCAAAATATTATACATCTAGTACAACGCTGTTTCAATGCGGATGGTGACCACTTCATCATTTCCAGTGATATTGTTACATTAAAATAAAAGTACACACAGATAAACGTTTGATTCCATTACCTAAAAGATGACTATAACTTTTATTAGATTTTAACACATTAAAATAAATCGAGCACTTTCGACTGCGAACCCAACCTTCATCAGGATTTATAATTAAAACTGGTGTTAAAACAAACGTCCAGATCATATTCTTCTAAACAGTATGTTTCTGTACTGCGAGCCTACGGGAGAGTTCAAACCATCCGCATTCGTCCAACGGCCTGTACCATTGCTTAGCAAAAAAAAAAAAAAAAAAAAAAAAAAAAAAAAAAAAGGAAAAAAAAAAAAAAAAAAGAGGGGGAAAAAATCACACTTTACTATTTCTCAATTAAATTAAGCCATTAATTAGGAATATTGTAAGACAGTACGTCATTTCATACTTTCTCATGCTTATTTTTAATTTCCATGGATTCTCGAATTGTTAAATCATAGTAATTTCTCATAGGATACATTAGCATTATTAAAATCTATTTTAATAATTGGGTTAGGTGAAGTCTCGATGGAGCAGTAGATGGTCTGTTAAATTTTAGATTTAACAGACCATTTGAATGGATTTACAATTTATTTTTATGTTTTAAAATCCAATTAAAATTTTAGTCATCTTTTAGGTAATGGAATCACATGTTTATTTGCGTGTACTTTTATTTTAATTTGACAAAGATGAGTTTAAGCATTCCGAACTTGTTTGATATTGTTACATTTTACACACAAAAAGTTCAGTCTGTTCAAATTTCGTTAAAATATCTTCATTTACGAACAAAAATTAGATATCAGGTTGGAATGAGACGGCCCTGTATTTCTGACTGAATAAATTATATCGGCATTCTAGTTTTCCATACAAAAAAATCTTTGTTGTAGTCTTTTCTACCTATGTGATGATATTCAAAATTTGAATGATATTCTAAAACACCAAAAAGTAATACAAGAAAAATCAACTGATAAAGATTTTTTTAATATAAAAATTTGCATGCATTATTCTGAAAGCAGAAACACCGCAGGTCAGCAGATCTACGATGCTGTTGAATTACAAAAACCGAAAAAATAGATTTTATTGACAAGAAATGTCATATTGTCCTGATTTTTCTATTACATGTCATTTTTCTTTCAAATATAATTTCTGGTTCTTTATTTCTTATCAAAGAAATTACTTTTATTTGCAAGATTTGTGTGATGCAATATTTGGAGGAATTACAAAGATCACATGTCACAATTTCATTTTTGAATACATGCAATTGTTGTGTTTGAATTTGAAATCGATATCCATGCAGTTACACAGACAGATACCAAATGCAACCTTGAGGTCGTCATATGAATTATGCATGAAGAAATTGCATCATTAATGGTACTCGTTAAATAGGTTAATGTGCAGTTAACAAGAATTATTTCTAGATTATTATTTCTAGAGATTCTTTCCATTTTAAACATACGACTTCCTTTGTCACCTATTTTTAATATATGATAATAGATTTAGCCCTTATTGTTAGATTACTGGTTGT
Organism: Maratus michaelseni; assembly: GCA_963931845.1. NCBI lineage: Eukaryota > Metazoa > Arthropoda > Arachnida > Araneae > Salticidae > Maratus > Maratus michaelseni. Next base: position 449,543,804 of record OZ007589.1, on the reverse strand, counting down.
TTATTTCAGGGAAGGAAAAGTTGCCAGTGGAAAATAGCGCAGTCAAATGAAGTGAAAATTTATGAAGTAACACCAGATCTACTAACTACATTTTATGCAGAAAACATAAATTATTTGTAATAGTGGATAGTTTGAAATAAATGTTAAAATGAATTTCTGGTGCTTTTGATTTCTATATATCTGGCACAGTTGTAAAAAATAAAATCCGTACGGTTTTAACATTTAAGTACCAATATTTTTAAATAGTAATCTTTACCTTATTTAATCTCAAATTTCTGTCATTAAATAAAGCAAATATTACTATTCAAAAATAATGGTTAGAAAGACCTCCACCGAGGCACTCGCTCTAAGGCCTATATCCCTCATGTAGATAATTGACCGTCATAAATCAACCAACCAACCAACCGAAATTAATGGTTTGGATCCTGAAGATATATGTAGGCAGGACATTCTGCGATGCGGAGTAAATGAGTTAATATACAAATGATAGTAAAATCTATTATTATCGTTTATATTAAAATTTTACGTACAAGTTCGTATTGTTAAAAAAAATGAGATAATTAGTTTCATTGTTAGGTATGTTTTTATTTGAAAATTCGGTATTTATCACATAGGCAAAGGTAAGACTAGAAATTCTATTTGAAAAGATTGCGTATAGTAGGAAATTTAAAGCAATATTTGCATAATAAAATTTTATTTTAAAAAGCTAAATTAAAATCTAGTTATATTCATGAACTTTTGATTTATATCACGTGACAGAACCGTTTGGAAAAGAAATTTCTTTCAAAAATGGTAGATCATCACTCAATATAAAAAAGAAATGCATTTCTTATTCAGAATGGAAGGTTTTTAAAAAATGGAGTGCTTTAGGAAGAATAAAAATGATACTGTAGGTAGAAATAACTCTCAAACTGTAGCAGCTTTTTGGATTTCTTATTTTAAAGAAGAACATACAATGAAAAAATATTTGGGGAAAATTTAACGCTACATTTTTCCAAACCTAGTCATGGAACCTTTTATCATCTGCTCTTTCATGTTTTGTGATTCAAGGTGTAGAAAGAGTGGTTGGGAATTCATTTATTACACTTTTGAAACCAGTATATAATTCAGAAGAAACTTTTGGAATAGAAAATAGAAAGTTTGGAGTGAGAAAAAATTGCGTCTTCTTAAAGTTTGATCACGGTAATATTTAGGATTTATTTGTAAAGATTTCTTCACAGAAAATATGTAGTCAATTTTAATTTTTTCCATTTCGTAATAAGAAAGATTAGGAATTCAAAAAGAAAAAAAATACTTTTTTTCAATTTTTGTAACTAAGTAATCATTTAAAAACATATAGTTATTAGTAATAAATTTATCTTTTCTAGCAAAATAAGTATCTTTAGAGATACATTTTTAAAAATGTCTTTATTATGTAATAATGATCTCAAATTAAAAAAAAATTATAAACTTGTTACATGGTACTTATTTATGCTGATATATTTAATGTAATTTTTGAAAAGGTTTGTTTAGCAATTAATTCATTTGTTTCAGGAATTATTTCTTGAGATTCTTTTCAATTTAAACACACGACTCTCCCCTTTGTCATCTGTTATTAATACATGAGGATATATTTGGCCCTTACAGTTGGATTATTGGTTATTTATCTCAAGAAAGGAAAGCTTGCCAGAGGGAAATAGCGCAGTCAAATGTAGTGAAAGTTCATGAAATAACACCAGATCTACTAACTATATTCTATGCAGAAAACAAAAATTATTTGTAATAGAGGATAGTTTGAAATAAATGTCATAATGAATTGCTGGTGCTTTTGATTTATATATATCTGACACAGTTGTAAAAAATAAGATACGTACGGTTTTAACATTTAAGTAACGATATTTTTAAATAGTAATCTTCGCATTATTTAATCTCACATTTTTGTCATTAAATAAAGCAAATATTACTTTTCGAAAATAATGGTTCGGATCCTGAAAATATATGTTGGCAGGACATCCTTTGAAGCGGATTAAATGGGTTAATATACAAATGATAGTAAAATCTATTATTATCGCTTAAAATTAAAATTTTACATACAAGTCGTAGTGTCATATTGTAAAAAAAAAAAAAAAAGAGATTCTTACGTCACATTAAAAATAAATTAAAAATGAATTCTGAATGACATTTTATTGCATTTTTAAGCTATTAAAATTTTTATAGGATTCATTAAAAATTAATTTAAAAATGTATTTCATTACTAATAATTTGAGATAGGTAGTTTTATCGTTAAATATGTTTATTTGAAAATTCGGTATTTATCACATAAGCAAAGGAAAAATACTAGAAATTCTTATTGAAAATATTGCATATAGTAGGAAATTTAAAGCAATATTTGCATAATGAAATTTTATTTTAAAAAGCTAACTTAAAATCTAGTTATATTCAGGAACTTTTGATTTATATCACGTGACAGAACCGTTTGGAAAAGAAATTTCTTTCAAAAATGGTAGATCATCCCTCAATATCAGAACGATGCATTTCTTATTCTGAATAAAAGGTTGAAAAAAAAAAAAAAAAAAAGCAGTGCTTTAGAAAGAATAAAAATGACAATGTAGGTAGAAATAACTCTCAAACCGTGGCACGTTTTTAGATTTTTTATTTTAAAGAACATACAGTGAAAAAACATTTGGGAAAAATTGAACGCTACATTTTTCCAAACCTAGTCATCTAACATTTTATTATCTGCTCTTTCATGTTTTGTGATTCAAGGAGTAGAAAGAGTTGTTGGGAATTCATTTATTACACTTTTGAAACCAGTATATAATTCAGAAGAAACTTTTGGAATAGAAAATAGAAAGTTTCGAGTGAGAAAAAATTGCGTCTTCTTAAAGTTTGATCACAGTAATGTTTAGGATTTATTTGCAAAGATTTCTTCGCAGAAAATATGTAGTTAATTTTATTTTTTTCCATTTCGTAATAAAAAAGATTAGGTATTAATATATATATATATATATATATATATATATATATATATATATATATATATTGCAATGTTTGTGAATTTTATTGTTCTCAATAAGAAAAATTAATAAGTAATCATTTAAAACATATAGTTATAAATTTAAATTTCCAAACAAAATAAGTATCTTTACAGGTACTTTTTCAAAAGTGTCTTTTCTTATAGTGCGCTCATTTATTATGAAATAATGATATTAAATTTATAAAATTTAGAGACCTATTACATTGTACTTATTTTTGCTCACTTATGTAATATAATTTTTGAAAAGGTTTGCTTAGCATATTAATGATTTAAAAACTCCTCTAATGGTTAACATATAATTGTAGTAGGAAAGAATTTACTCAACTCGTAATGCCATGAATTCATCTTATCCCCATATGCTAGGCATGGGCGAAAGAGACAGAACAGTTTTTAATTACATGAGTTAATGTCTTGGCATAGGCACTAAAAACCCACGCTGTCAGTTGTAATAGCCTTAGATAAAACAAATTAAACTAAATTATTGAAGATGTTGCATTAGTATCTGATTTGATCAAATTTTATAAAAATTATAAAAATTAACTTCTAATTATAAAAATAAAATAATAACTGACAATAATAAAACATACTATTATTTTTAAAATTTTTGAAGTATACATCCATTTAAATTGCTTTCTCGATTGAGTTTAACAACAAAAAACAGAGAAAGGTAATTAAAACTGCGGGATATTTGATATAAAAGCAAAAAATAATAGTAAAAACATGTTTCATTTTCTTTCTTTTTTTTAATCTATATTTTTTCACATGATGAAAGAATATATAGAAAAGGGGTTGATGGAGCGTGTTTCTTTTTTCTCTTCTTTTGGAGTCATTCTTCATCAAAGATAAAACTATTACGATGTCTTGAATATATAATAAATCATGTATTTAATAAAAATTAAAGCTAGAAACTTTTGAAATCTGATTACTTGAAAGAAATAAAGCGCAGAGCTGAAAATAAAAATCGCAAATAACAAAAAAAAAAAAAAAAAAAAAAAAAAAAAAAAAAAAAAAAAAAATCTATTCCTTTTTTGTTTTATCTCGTCTCTAAATTTTTAATGAATGTAGTTTCAAAGTTGAAGGGAAGGATTTCTTTTTTTCTTTTAAATAATTTTCTTTTACGTTAAAGAAATAGCCGAGTTTTATAATTTAAAAAAAAATTGCAAAGAAGTAGCTATACTAATTACAACAATATATAGAAAATAGAATATAGAAAATTTTGGCTTCTGAGTATTATATATTTTTTAATTTCCTTCTCTATCGCCGCAGAATTCGCGGAGCGCGGCGTTTAGCTTTCAGGTCCTTTGCTACGTCCCCCTTTTATACCAAGACACTTGCGGAAGCCAGGTAGAAAGGTACTTACGGCAGTATTATATCGTATTGGTCCTTTGCTACGTCCCTTTTATACCGAGACATTTGCGGAAGCCAGGTAGAAAGGTACTTACGACCGTATTATATCGTATTGGTCCTTTGCTACGTCCCCCTTTTATACCGAGACACTTGCGGAAGCCAGGTAGAAAGGTACTTACGGCGGTATTATATGATATTGGTCCTTTGCTACGTCCCCCTTTTATGCCGAGACACTTGCGGAAGCCAAGTAGAAAGGTACTTACGACGGTATTATATGGTATTGATGCTTTGCTACGCCCCTCTTTTATACCGAGACACTTGCGGAAGTCAGGTAGAATGGTACTTACTGGGTATTATATCGTATTGGTCCTTTGCTACGTCCCCCTTTTATACCGATACACTTGCGGAAGCCAGGTAGAAAAGTACTTACGGCGGTATTATATGATATTGGTCCTTTGCTACGTCCCCCTTTTATGCCGAGACACTTGCGGAAGCCAAGTAGAAAGGTACTTACGGCGGTATTATATGGTATTGATGCTTTGCTACTCCCCCCTTTTATACCGAGACACTTGCGGAAGTCAGGTAGAATGGTACTTACTGGGTATTATATCGTATTGGTCCTTTGCTACGTCTCCCTTTTATACCGATACACTTGCGGAAGCCAGGTAGAAAAGTACTTAAGGCAGTATTATAGCGTATTGGTCCTTTGCTACGTCCCTTTTATACCGAGACACTTGCGGAAGCCAGGTAGAAAGGTACTTACGGCAGTATAATAGCGTATTGGACCTTTGCTACGTCCCTTCTATGCCGAGACACTTGCGGAAGCCAGGTAGAAAGGTAGTTACGGCAGTATTATAGCGTATCGGTCCTTTGCTTCGTCCCTTTTATACCGAGACACTTGCGGAAGCCAGGTAAGAAGGTACTTACGGCGGTATTATATCGTGTTGATCCTTTGCTACGTCCCCCTTTTATACCGAGACACTTGCGGAAGACATGGAGAAAGGTACTTAAGGCAGTATTATAGCATATTCGTGCTTTTCTACGTCTCTTTTATACCGAGACACTTGCGGATGTTATATCGTATTGATCCTTTGCTACGTCCCCCTTTTATACCGAGACACTTGCGGATGTTATATCGTATTGATCCTTTGCTACGTCCCCCTTTTATACCGAGACACTTGCGAAAGCCATGGAGAAAGGTACTTAAGACCGTATTATAGCCTATTGGTCCTTTGCTACGTCCCTTTTATACCGAAACACTGGTGGAAGCCAGGTAGAAAGGTACTTACGGCAGTATTATAGTGTATTGGTCCTTTGCTACGTCCCTTTTATACCGAGACACTTGCGGAAGCCAGGTAGAAAGGTACTTACGGCAGTATAATAGCGTATTGGTCCTTTGCTACGTCCCTTTTATACCGAGACACTTGCGGAAGCCAGGTAGAAAGGTACTTACAGCGGTATTATATCGTATTGATCCTTTGCTACGTCCCCTTTTTATACCAAGACACTTGCGAAAGCCATGGAGAAAGGTACTTAAGACCGTATTATAGCCTATTGGTCCTTTGCTACGTCCCTTTTATACCGAAACACTGGTGGAAGCCAGGTAGAAAGGTACTTACGGCAGTATTATAGTGTATTGGTCTTTGATACGTCCCTTTTATACCGAGACACTTGCGGAAGCCAGGTAGAAAGGTACTTACAGCGGTATTATATCGTATTGATCCTTTGCTACGTCCCTTTTATACCGAGACATTTGCGGAAGCCAGGTAGAAAGGTACTTACGGCCGTATTATATGATATTGGTCCTTTGCTACGTCCCCCTTTTATGCCGAGACACTTGCGGAAGCCAAGTAGAAAGGTACTTACGACGGTATCATATGGTATTGATGCTTTGCTACGCCCCCCTTTTATACCGAGACACTTGCGGAAGCCAAGTAGAAAGGTACTTACGACGGTATTATATGGTATTGATGCTTTGCTACGCCCCCCTTTTATACCGAGACACTTGCGGAAGTCAGGTAGAATGGTACTTACTGGGAATTATATCGTATTGGTCCTTTGCTACGTCCCCCTTTTATACCGATAGACTTGCGGAAGCCAGGTAGAAAAGTACTTACGGCGGTATTATATGATATTGGTCCTTTGCTACGTCCCCCTTTTATGCCGAGACACTTGCGGAAGCCAAGTAGAAAGGTACTTACGGCGGTATTATATGGTATTGATGCTTTGCTACGCCCCCCTTTTATACTGAGACACTTGCGGAAGTCAGGTAGAATGGTACTTACTGGGTATTATATCGTATTGGTCCTTTGCTACGTCCCACTTTTATACCGATACACTTGCGGAAGCCAGGTAGAAAAGTACTTAAGGCAGTATTATAGCGTATTGGTCCTTTGCTACGTCCCTTTTATACCGAGACACTTGCGGAAGCCAGGTAGAAAGGTACTTACGGCAGTATAATAGCGTATTGGACCTTTGCTACGTCCCTTCTATGCCGAGACACTTGCGGAAGCCAGGTAGAAAGGTAGTTACGGCAGTATTATAGCGTATTGGTCCTTTGCTTCGTCCCTTTTATACCGAGACACTTGCGGAAGCCAGGTAAGAAGGTACTTACGGCGGTATTATATCGTGTTGATCCTTTGCTACGTCCCCCTTTTATACCGAGACACTTGCGGAAGACATGGAGAAAGGTACTTAAGGCAGTATTATAGCATATTGGTGCTTTTCTACGTCTCTTTTATACCGAGACACTTGCGGATGTTATATCGTATTGATCCTTTGCTACGTCCCCCTTTTATACCGAGACACTTGCGGATGTTATATCGTATTGATCCTTTGCTACGTCCCCCTTTTATACCGAAACACTTGCGAAAGCCATGGAGAAAGGTACTTAAGACCGTATTATAGCCTATTGGTCCTTTGCTACGTCCCTTTTATACCGAAACACTGGTGGAAGCCAAGTAGAAAGGTACTTACGGCAGTATTATAGTGTATTGGTCCTTTGCTACGTCCCTTTTATACCGAGACACTTGCGGAAGCCAGGTAGAAAGGTACTTACGGCAGTATAATAGCGTATTGGTCCTTTGCTACGTCCCTTTTATACCGAGACACTTGCGGAAGCCAGATAGAAAGGTACTTACAGCGGTATTATATCGTATTGATCCTTTGCTACGTCCCCTTTTTATACCGAGACACTTGCGGAAGCCATGGAGGAAGGTACTTAAGGCAGTATTATAGCGTATTTGTCCTTTGCTACGTCCCTTTTATACCGAGACACTTGCGGAAGCCAGGTAGAAAGGTACTTACGGCAGTATTACAGCGTATTGGTCCTTTGCTACGTCCCTTTCATACCGCAACACTTGCGGAAGCCATGGAGAAAGGTACTTAAGGCAGTATTATAGCGTATTGGTCTTTTGTTATGTCCCTTTTATACAGAGACACTTGCGGAAGCCAGGTAGAAAGGTACTTACCGCGGTAGTATATCTTATTGGTCCTTTGCTACGTCCCTTTTATACCGAGACACTTGCGGAAGCCAGGTAGAAAGGTGCTTACGGCGGTATTATATTGTATTGGTCCTTTGCTACGTCCCCCTTTTATACCGAAACACTTGCGGAAGATATGTAGAAAGAAAAAAATATCTGAAAATTGAAACCGGACAATTTAACCCTTTCAGGTGCAAGCACTTGTGCTCCTGTACCGTTGAATTCCCACCGGAATTTAGGAAAGAATTGAGTTCAAAATAAGAATAAGCAATTTTGCAACTTTTTCTCGTCAAAGTTGAAAAACTAAAATTTAATTAAAAGTTTCTGTTTTGAATAAGATTAAAATTAGGTGGTATATAACATATACCAGCGCCCCTCAAAGGGTTAAAAGGAAAAATGAACAAATTAAACAACTCGAAAAATGGTAAGGGTTGGGCTAGATGCTCAGAAGCTACCGAATGACCCTTGCGGCTTCGAGCTCTATCTTCGTGAGATAAAGCATGACAGAAAATCAATCAATTATCAATTATTAAAGATATTGAATTAGTATCTGATTCGATCAAAATTTAGAAAATTTACAAAAAATAACTGCTAATTTTATAAACATAAAATAATAAAGGACAAAAATAAAACATTAAAATTTTCTAAATTTTTGAAGTATACATTCCTTCAAATTACTTTACCAATTGAGTTTAAAAACAACAAGAACGATGAATAACACGTTAGCAATAGATTATGAAACACTTTCCAATACATTCAGAATCATGTAACAAAACTTCATTGATTAATGAGGTGAAAAGTGATATCTAAATAAACAATTTGGAAAAAACATAGCATATATGAAAACCCAGTTTTAGTAATTATCATTAATAATGGGGAAAATATCCAACTTTTTTTGTGCTACTCTGGTTATGATCAGTATATTTGTATATATGCTACATAGTATGCTAAAATTTAGTTCAGTTAGGAAACGCACAGCTCAGTTGAAAATTTCCATTCGGTAATTTCGGTTTAGTGAACGCTAATGTACTCGACATTTTTTGTGCAGCCCTGTATATGATCTAAAGAATTTATACACATAAAGCAAAATGCAAAAAATTTGTTAAATTTAAAAACGTGTGCCAAAACTGAAAACGCGATTCCAGCAATTATTGTTCATAGACAGTACTGTACCAAATTTTTTGTGTGTCCCTGAAAATGAATGATGAATGCTATGCACTTCATAATTTATAGTAAGCGTATTGTAATTCCTTCAGTGATATATATCAATATCAACATTTTTGAAATATATTAACATAATTAAAATACACCGCAAACGATTTTTCCACACAGGCCGTAATGTAACGGAATTCTTCTGAGCGTCCCTGTAAATGAACCATAAATGCTACACGCTTCAGTTTCAATACCGAACATGTCATAGTAAACATGAATAATTTATATCAATTGCATGACAATCCATGTATATTTATCCTAGTTAGAACACGGACAGACAGACAAACCATATTCATAAAAACGTCAACTTTGTTGGTAAGTGCTAAAAACAGAGAAAGGAAATTAAAACTTTGAGATCTTTGATATAAAAGTAAAAAAAGAAACGTGAAAACTTGTTCCATTTTGTTTAATCTATATTTTTTTACATGATGAAACAATCTATAAAAATTGGGCTGATGGAGCGTGTTTCTTTTTTCTCTTCTTTTGGAGCATTCCTTCATCAAAGGTTCACATTCTAAATCTGTTAAACTATTACGATGTCTTGAATATATAATAACTCATGTATTTAATTTTTAAAAAATGAAGCTAGAAACTTTTGAAATCTTATTACTTGAAAGAAAAAAAGTGCAGAGCTGAAAATAAAGATCGCAAAAAACAAAACAAAAACAAACAAAAAACCTCACTTTTTTTTGTTTTATCTCGTCTCTACATTTTTAATGGAATTTCAAAGTTGAAGGGAAGGATTTCTTTTTTCTTTTTAATATATTTTTTTTTTTACGTTAAGCAAATACCCGAGTTTTATAATCTGAAAATGCTTACAAAAGACGTAGCTATACTAATTACAGCAATATATATAAAAAATAGAATATAAAAATATATAGATAAACAATAGGATATAAAACATTTTGAGTTCAGATTATTATTTTTTTAAATTCCTTCGCTATCTTGTTTGTTTTGATTGCCTTAATTTCCAAATACATTTGAAAGTATTTTTATTTATTTATTTTTTATTTTATTATGAAACATGTTGACTTTGTTTATTGAATACAGATTTAGATGTTGTTGCTAATTTGTAACAAATGTAGAAATTTATATGTTAGTCTATAAAAACGACTGCAATGTGTTGCAGCGTGTTCTGGCACTGATAAGAAATGTCTCCTTAAAGCGCATACTATGTGCATACCTGTGTTAGACAGAAGAAAGTTTTGGGATTGGCACATCCGACTTGTTAATACATGAGGATATATTTGGCCCTTATTGTTGGATTATTGGTTGTTTATCTCAGCTAAGTAAAACATGACAGTGGGAAATAGCGCAGTCAAATGTAAAGAAATATCATGAAATAACATCAGGTCTACTAACTACATTTTATGCAGAAAATAGAACTTAATTGTAACCGTGGATAGTTAGAAAAAAATGACAAAATGAATTGCTGGTGATTTTGATCTCTATATATCTGACACAGTTGTAAAAAATAAGATCCGTGCGGTTTTAACATTTAAGTAGCAATACTTTTAAATAGTAATCTTTGCCTTATTTAATCTCAAATTTCTGTCATTAAATAAAGCAAATATTACTATTCGAAAATACTGGTTTGGATCCGGAAAATATATGTTGGAAGGATAGTCTGTGAAGCGGAATAAATGGGTTAACATACAAATGATAGTAAAATATATTATTATCGCTTAAATTAAAATTTTACATACAAGTTTGTATTGTAAAAAATGAAAAAAAAATATTACCTACAATTCGCATTAAAAAATAAATTAAAAATGAATTCTGAATGACATTTTATTGCATTTTTAAGCTATTATATGTTTTATAGGATTGAATACAAATTAATTTTTAAATGTATTTCATTACTAATAATTTGAAATAAGTAGTTTAATCGTTAAGTATGTGTTTATTTGAAAATTCGGTATTTATCAAATAGGTAAAGGCAAGACCAGAAATTCTTTTTGAAAAGATTGCGCATAATAGAATGTTTAAAGCAATATTTAAAATAAATCGAGCACTTTCGGCTGTGAGCCCAGCCTTTATCAGGATTTATAATTAAAACTGGTTTTAAAACAAACGTCTAGATCATATTATTGTTAACAGTATGTTTCTGTACTGTAAGTCTACGGGATAGTTCAAACAATCCGCATTCGTGCAACGGCCTGTACCATTGCTTAGCAAAAAAGATGAGGAAAGAAGGAAAGAGGGGTAAAAATAAAAATCACATTTTACTGTTTCTTGATTAAATTAAGCGATATGCAGCATTTGCATATCGAAAGCAATATCGAAGCAATATTTGCATAATTAAACTTTACTGTAAAAGTGGAATTTAAAATCTAGTTATTTTTATAAACTTTAGATTTTATATCACGTGGCAGAACCTTTTGGAAAAGAAATTTCTTTGAAAAATGGTAAATCATCCCTCAATATAAAAAAGAAATCCATTTTTTATTCTGAATGGAAGGTTGCAAAAACATGGAGTACCTTAGGAAGAATAAAAATGACACTGTAGGTAGAAATAACTCGCAAACCGAGGCAGCTTTTCGGATTTCTTATTTTAAAGAAGAACCAACCATACAGCGAAAAAATATTTGGGAAAAATTGAACGCTACATTTTTCCAAACCTAGTCATGGAACCTTTTATCATCTGCTCTTTCATGTTTTCTGATTCAAGGTGTAGAAAGAGTTGTTGGAATTCATTTATTACACTTATGAAACCAGTATATATTTCAGAAGAAACTTTTAGAATAGAAAATAGTAAGTTTTGAGTGAGAAAAAATTACGTCTTTTTAAAGTTTGATCACTGTAATAGTTAGGATTTATTTGCAAAGATTTCTTCACAGAAAATGTGTAGGCAATTTTCACTATTTCTATTTCGTAATAAGAAATAGAAATAGAAATAGAAATACAAAAATAGGATTAGGTATTAAAAAAGAAAAAAAATATGTTTTTCTATTTTTGCAATTTTTGTGAATTGGAGTTTGCAATTTAACAAAAAAAATGAACTAAGTAATCATTTAAAACATATAGTTATTACTAATAAATTTATCTCTCCTAGCAAAACAAGTATCTTTACAGATACATTTTCAAAAGCGTCTTTTCTTATATTACGCTCGCATTAGTAGGAAATATTTTTCTCAAATTTAGAAAATTTAGAAACCTATTACACTTTTCCTATTTATGATCCCATACTTAATGTAAATTTTTGAAAAGATTTGCTTAGTATGTTAATGATTTAAAAAACTTTTCTTATGATTAAAATATAATTGTAGTAGGAAAGAATTTACTCAATTCGTGATACCATGAATCGTAATACCTTAATACCGTAATATACTATGAATCGTAATATATGAATTCGTAATACCTTATCTCCCTAAACTACGCTTGGGCGAAAGAGATAGAACAGTTTTTCATTTTATGAGTTAATGTCTTGGCATAGGCACGAAACGGCCACGCTGTCAGTTGTAACAGCCTTAGATAAAGCATGATAAACTAAATTATTAAAGGTATTGAATTAGTAACTGATTTAAATTTTAGAAAAATTATAAAAATCAACTGCTAATTATAAACATAAAATAATAAAAGACAAAAATAGAACATATTAAAAGGCTCGATAAATCACGCGTTAAGCATAGATTATGAAATTCTTTCCAACACATTTAGAATACTGTAACAAAACTTCATAGTTTAATAAGATGAAAAGTGATATCTAAGTAAACAAAGTCAATGTCAAACCGGGCAAGGAGGCCTACCCTTCGGCTGAAGCTTGACTAGCCCCGCCCAGCATGTTTCTTTACTGCGCGGGAAAGTCTTACAAGATAATTAATAAAGTTGAGAGAAGACAATAAATACAAAACAATACTAGTAGCTCACGTATTGAGCGATAAACAATTAATAAATACGATAATGACAAATGAAATAATAATAGAATAATCACAAATCAAACATTACCATGATATTAAAGAAGTAGTGCTGAAACACAAATTCCAAAAATTCAAATTTTGATGATATAATAACTGAGAAAACAATTTACTAATTATACTGAGAAATACTAAATAATAATTTGTGAGACTAATCAATATTTATGTAATACTGAAATACGAATTCTGAAATTGCAAAATTCCGAAAATACAAATTCTGAAAATACAATTTACCTATTATACTGAGCAGTACTAAATAATACTATAATACTATGTGATAGTGCAATGATACTACCATGTAATATCTAAGTAAACAATTTGGAAAATACGTAGCATATTTGAAAACCCAGTTTCGCTAATTATCATTAATAATCGGAAAAAATGTTAGATTTTTTTGTGCAGCCCTGTATATGATCAGTATATTTGTATATATGCTACATAGTATGCTAAAAATTAGTTCAGTTAGGAAACGCACAGTACAGTTGGAAACTTCCATTCAACAATTTCGGTCAATGAACGGTAATGAACTCGACATCTTTTGTGCAGCCCTATATACACTATATTGCCAAAGGTGACCAGTCACTTGCGATTTTAGACGTTTTGTTAACTATCTAGAAAAATACATGAGGAATTAACCTGAAACTGCAGGTGTGAAAACAGTATAGTGTAAGTTATATATTTCCGCGAAGATTTTTTTTCCCGAAACCCCATAGGGAACTGTAAACAAATTGAAAAAGAACGAATATCTTTTGGATTACCCTGTAAAAACTAATGTAGCAAAAGCGTTTAAACTCAAGATTAATAATAAGTGGCTTATTGAAATATACTGTGTTCATTTTTATGAGGATAGCATGTATATTCGAAGAGAAATTAAGGTTTTTATAAAAACAGTCCCAAATTTCGCCAAGTTTTTTGCTTATAATTTGCAGAGATCTTAATATAAAAAAAAATATTTTGTGAAAATATGTCAAACAACATTGTACATAATACTCTGCAATCGGAATTAAAAAATAATAATAATTGGATGAAAAATGAGTAGGTTTACTAAAAAATGTTTCACTGCGCATGCGCAAATGCAATCAAAATATAATGTTCATAATAAATTAGCTAAGTATATAGAGCAACTTTGTGAAAGTCTCAAAATCATAGCTTGAAAATTCTGAAAACTATCGTCGATAGAATAAGCTCGAAATCCGTTGTTCCCAAAAGGAAGCAAAAAGATGAGGGGTTGTATCCAAATATAGTAGTACGTGCAATATTGCGTACGCTATCTTGGCACTAATCAACAAATATTTGATACAACCCCTCATCTATTTGCTTCTTTTTGGGAACAACAGATTTCGAGCTTATTCTATCGACGATACTTTTCAGAATTGTCAAGCCATGATTTTGAGACTTTCACAAAGTTGCACTATATACTTAGCTAATACATTATGCATATTATATTTTGATTGCATTCGCGCATGCGCAGTGAAACATTTTTTTAGTTAACCTGCTCATTTTTCATCCAATTTTTATTATTTTTTAATTCCGATTGTAGAGTATTATGTACAATGTTGTTTGACATATTTTCTCAAAATAACTTTTTTTTTATATTAAGAACTCTGCAAATTATAAGCAAAAAACTTGGTGAAATTTGGGACTGTTTTTATAAAAACCTTAATTTCTCTACGAGTATACATGCTATCCTCATAAAAATGAATACAGTATATTAGAATAAGCAACTTATTAATAATCTCGAGTTTGAACGCTTTTGCTACATTGGTTTTTACAGGGTAATCCAAAAGATATTCGTTATTTTTCAATTTGTTGGCAGTCCCCTATGGGGTTTCGCAAAAAAATCTTCGCGGATATATAAAACATATACTATACTGTTTACACATCTGCAGTCTCAGGTTAATTTCTCATGTATTTTTTTAGATAGTTAACAAAACGCCTAAAATCGCAAGTGACCGGTCACCTTTGGCAATATAGTGTATGATCTATAGAATTTATACACATAAAGCAATATGCAAAAAAAAAATGTTAAATTTAAAACGCGTGTCAAAAATCAAAGCGCGATTCCAGCAATTATTGTTCATAGACAGAACTGTACCGAAATTTTTGTGTGTCCCTGTAAACGAACGATGAATGCTATGCACTTCTTAATATATAGTAAGCATCATGTAATTCCTTCAGTGATATATATCAATATCAACATTTTTGAAACATATTAACATCATTAAATATATCGCAAATGGTTTTTCCACACAGGCCGTAATGTAACGGAATTCTCTTGAGCGTCCCTGTAAATGAACCATAAATGCTACACACTTCAATTTCAATCCCGAACATGTCATAGTAAATATGAATAATATATATCAACTGCATGACAATCCATGTATATTTACCCAAGTTAGAACATGGACAGACAGACAGACAAACAGACAGACTGCTAACAGACAGACAGACAAACCAAATTCATAAATACTTTTCATATTTGTTGGAAAGTGCTAAAAAACAGGTAAAGGAAATTAAAACTTGCAGATCTTTGATGTAAGAGTAAAAAAGAATCGTGAAAACTTCTTTCATTTAATTTTTTTTAATCTATATTTTTTTACATTAGGAAACAATATATAAAAAAAGGGGCTGATGAAGCGTATTTCTTTTCTCTCTTCTTTTGGAGCCTTTCTTCATCAAAGGTTCACATTCTATGTCTGTTAAACTATTACGATGCCTTGAATATATAATAAATCATGTATTTAATAGATAAAAAATATCTAGAAACTTTTGAAATCTTATTACTTGAAAGAAATAAAGTGCAGAGCTGAAAATAAAGAAAACAAAAAACAAACAAAAAAAAACGATTTTTTTTGTCTTATCTCGTCTCTACATTTTTAATGGAATTTCAAAGTTGAAGGGAAGGATTTCTTTTTTCTTTTAAATAACTTTTTTTACGTTAAACAAATATCCGAGTTTTATAATTAAAAAAATGTTTACAAAGGACGTAGCTATACTAATTACAGCAATATATACGGAATAGAATATAAAAAAATTTGGCTTCAGATTATTATTTTTTTTTAAATTCCTTCTCTATCTTCTTTGTTTTGTCTGTCTTAATTCCCAAATACATTGAAAAGTATTTTTTTAATTATTATGAAACATGTTGACTTTATTTATTGAATAAAGATTTAGATATTGTTGTTATTTTGTAACAAAGATAGAAACGTTTGATCACGAGCAGGGAACACCGAGCTATTCTCGGTCAAAATTAACTTTGAGTTCAAATACCATGACCCATGACCAAATCGACCCACTAATGACATTTTCTTGAACATGTGACCAAGCCCAATTGTCTTCTCGTGTCCGAAACCCATAGGATATAAAATTTAGTCAAAATATTGTGAGCCGTTTTTAAGATAAAATTAGCTTGACCCACAGTGACCCAAAAATGACCCACTCATCGGATTTTCTCGAGCTCCAAAACCGTAGGATACAAAATTTAGTTCAAATCGCCTGAGCCGTTTTTAAGAGAAATATAGATTGACCCATATCAACCCATGACCAAAATGACCCACTAATCGAATTTTTTCGAACATGTTACCTAACCCAACAGTCTTCTCGCGCCCGAAAACCGTAGGATGAAAAATTTAGTGTAAATTGTCTGAGCCATTTGTAAGATTAAAATAGCCTGACCCATAATGACCCATGTCCAAAATGACCCACTAATCGAATTTTCTCGAACATGTGAGCTAGCCCAACAGTCATCTCGTGCCTGAAAACCATAGGATACAATATTTAGTCTAAGTAGTCTGAGCCGTTTTTTAAATAAAATTAACTTGACTCGCGTTGACACAAAAATGACCCTCTCATCGAAAGTTCTCAAACATTTGACCCAACCCAATAGTCTTCTCGTGCCCGAAAATGGTAGGATACAAAATTTAGTCAAAATCGTTTGAACAGTTTTTTAGATACAATTAGCTTGACCCTGACCCATGGTGACCCAAAGTGACCCACTAATGGAATGTTATCGAACATGCGACCTAGCCCAATGGTTTTCTGGTGCCCCAAAACGGTAGGATACAAAATTTCGTCAAAATCGTTAAAGCCGTTTTTAAGATAAAATTTGCATATATATATATATATATATATATATATATATATATATATATATATATATATAACCATACACAAGATTTCCTCATATTAGAATATATGATTAGTTAGTCTATAAAAACGACTGCAAACTGTTGCAGCATGTTCTGTCACTGATAAGAAAGGTCTCCTTAAAGCGCATACTCAGAATATTTTGAAAGAAAATACTAAGGTAAATACTCATGTACGTAATAAAGCATCAGTCAAATTTCGCTGCGGAACACCAGTAGATAATCTGCAAAAAAAATAAAAAAAACTTTCGAGTATTTGACGCAAAATGACGCGATATGGCTATAAACACTTTTTCCTCGCAAAATGCAAACGATTTTAATGCATTTAGAAATTGTTTTTTAAGTGTGTGTTTAAATGCGTAGAACTTTATGAATTTAAACTTAAACGATTAAATAGTACATCATTTTTTCTATAAGCTTATGTAATATATATACAACTTGCGTATTGCTGAAGTTATTAATTTTTACACAGTTTCGCCGGCTGGATAAGTTTTAAGTGTATTCTAACAGTTACTGCCCGATTAAGAACGCTCTCATGATACATTTCAATATTGAATAAGTCGTTGTTTCCATGGCAACATTACTTTTCTCATATTGTCTCCAATACTAGCAATATCGACTTTTAAATTGACAATGTTCAGAATCGGACATTAATTTTTAGTTTGAAGCCTTTTTAATCCATTTAAATTTTGTTTTAAACCGTAGAATATGATTGTTAATTTTCTTTATGTATACATATCTACAAAAATAACTTTTCAAAAGTAAAAAAAAAAAAAAAAAAAAAAAAAAAAAAGTTGTGGCTAAAAAATGGTGTGATATCAAATTTCCAAGCTATTATATTACTTTTTTAACTTTTTTTCATTAAATAAGTTATCATATATATAAGTCGAGTGTCTACGTATATGTTAATAGAAATCGTTTTCTCCTGTACTAAATACATCCTAATGAGTTTCTGAAAATTCAATTTTTTTCAAATTATGCATGATGGGCTTGGCGGCCATCTTTGCATATTATTCACAAAATTCTAAGCATCCAAATCCGTAGTTAAAATCCGAAGTTCAAAATTGTTATTTAAGCAAATATTTTAAGCGTTTCATTTATAGATTTGTATGCTCTGAAAATTGTGTCTTAAGATAATGATGACTTATCTTAAAGATTCGTCTTATGATTTATTTTTTAGAGTAATTAATAATTTCAAACTAGTAAAAATCAATTTCTAAAAATATCAGTCTTATCTAATTTATCTGTCCGTAGTTAAAATCCGAAGTTCGAAATTGTTATAAACATATTACATTGCACAAATATTACGCTTCTACTTTAGAAATTTGGGTGCTTAGAAATATGGAAAGATGGCCGCCAAGCCCATCATGCATAATTTGAAAAAAATTGAATATTCAGAAACTCGTTAGGATGTATTTAGTACAGGCGAAAACGATTTCTATTAACATATACGTAGACACTCGACTTATATATATGATAACTTATTTAATGAAAAAAAGTTAAAAAAGTAATATAATAGCTTGGAAATTTGATATCACACCATTTTTTAGCCACAACTTTTTTTTTTTTTTTTTTTTTTTTTTTTTTTTACTTTTGAAAAGTTATTTTTTTAGATATAATTTTTCTTTTTTTAAACAGAATAAACATAATTTAAATAATCTAAACATGAAAAATAATTTAAAATTACATTTTACTTTCAGTCATTGTTTAAAAGGTTAACTAGAAATACCAGTAGATTTTTGAATTAAACTATTAACAACATACTAAATGTGGCTTGTTATAATACCTGTTATCCCCCGTTAAAAAATATCACTGACATATCGATGAAATGAATAAAGATGGAATACGTACATAGCGTGACAGTGCTGCATTTGAAATCAAACGTGATATCACGTTCTTTTATTATTAGCACTAGCTGGCTTCGCCCGTTAGCGGGTCCGTAATTTACATCGGGGCCTCGAATCTTTTAAAACCTCGAATAAGATAAACCTCGAACAGAACGAGCCTCCGATCTGGTTCCCCGCTGCCTTCGGCACATGATAATCCCTTAATTTGCACATCGAATAGTATAAACCTCTAACCAAACTAACTTCCGACACGGTTCCCCGCTGCCTTCGGCACCGTATAGCAGTCGTGCTGCGCACGCTCAAGTTCCATCTTCCACCACCAGGTAGCGCAATCTGTTCTGTATGAACCTCGGGCACTGAAATCGTTAAGGCTATAGGTGTCGAGTCGAATGAGCTATACCCCGTCGTGATCTAGTCCATAGAACCACAGATAGAAAAGTGCCCCCTCGTGGTGAAAAAACGAACTAAAATCGGAAATCTCTATCGATGTCGAGTCGAATGAGCCATACCCCGTCGTGATCCGACCCATAGAAACAGAGATAGGAAAGCGTCCCCTGGTGGTGAAAGCTAATCGCGTTTGGGGGGCAAAAGGGGGGGATGAACACCGGAGATGCATAATAGGTTTAAGCGGTCACAGACCTTTCCAACGATGTATCACATGAGAGGTGTCGGCAAAATTTGGAAAAGTGCCCCCTTTGGGGGGGTGCTGAAAGTGGGGGGATGGACCCAGAAGATACATAATATGAATAAGCGGTCACAGGCCTTTCGAACAATATATCACATGAGTAGTGTCGGGGGGGGGCGCAAAATGTGGGGGAATGGTGCATAACACGAATAAGTGGTCACAGCCCTTTGTGACGATATGTGACATGACGGATATCGTTAAAATTTAGAAAACTGCCCCCCCCTTGCGTAGGCAAAACGCGCTCTGCCCCTCCCTATAATTTTTGACGCGGCTTTATTTTTAAAATTTATGTTATGTGTTATAAAATATCGTAAAGTTTCAAAGATCCTAATTTTGTTCATGCCTCTCCCCATCCCCTCCCTGAAATGAGACGCGCCATTCTTTTTTATAAATTTTTTATCCTGTGTTATAAACTATCTTTAAGTTTAAAACAGATCGTATTGGAATTTAATATATTTGCTGAAATTACTATTAAATATATAATGATATAGAAATAAACCCTCCTTTAGCTTGTAATTAAGATATATGAACAATTTTTAGAATTTCTGAAAGCTGATTTTTATTTATTTATCTATTTATTTATTTATTTTTATTTTATTTTATTTTATTTTATTTTTTTTGCGTTGCCCTGTGCATGTTTGGAATTTCTTAGCAATTTCTTAGATTTACATTATTTTATTCAATTAAACATTGTACTGTTACAATAAATTTAAATGGAAACTTCACTTCTAAAACAAAAATAATTTAACAACTGGATTTCATTAATTTATAGGAAAATGACGTGAAAGGTATTCTTGCGAACGAAATGCCTGTCCTTTACCGTGTTTTTTTTTATTTTTAGAAATAAATGAATCACATTTAATTCATTTCAAAAATTTTGTTTACGCTTGGAAAGGAATTTTAAATGGCGATAACTCTTAATGTATACATTTTAGAAGGTACATCTTCCCTCAAAAACTAATTTATTTTTAAAGATCTTTTTAAAAACGTAAATTATATATTTAAAATATTTTTAAAGCATAAACACTACGTCTGATTACTTTATTTTACAATATTATAAAAACACGCATTTTATCAGACGATTAAATACACTAAACAAACATGAGTGAAAATTTGACCTGGGCCTGGACTCGAACCTGGGACCTTATGCGTAAAATGCCGACGCTCTGCGACTGAGCTACCCAGATCCAGATCCATGACCGGCAATTTCTCATACTTATTCATGTTAGAAACAATCATCTGCCACAGTTTGCAGTCATATTTAATTGTTTGATAAAATGTGTGTTCTTATTATTGTGAAGTTGTATTTAAAAAAAATATATCTTCAGAAGAAAATGGCTGACCTGCAGATGAAATTTGATGTGCTTATAACCTGTAACTGATTTGTGCTATTATAATACAGATGGCACATGGTCGTTGGCGGGTTTTATCTCTGTTTTGGCATAATTTTTTAATCGCCAAGTTAATTAACAGTTTTTTGCTAATTATGGATAGAAAATAATATTGTTTTACACTGGATTTTATAAAAGCACATAGATTACGTAATTACTTGTCTAAAAATGCAATCCTTTTTTTAATTCTGCCGAATATTAAGGTCTGTAGGTTGTTTGAAAAAAAAGTTTGACGAAGAAAAAAGTGATCATTTTAAGTAACTTGACGTTTTTTTTTAAAAATCTATATCTCTGTTTATAAATCACTTATGAAGATGAGTTTGGTCTTAAATTGAAGTAATTGTAATTCTTCACTAGATTCTTCTAGTTTTCGTTTTTTTTTCTGCGACGCTTTGTTTATTTGATATCTGATATTTTAATCTGGCATGTTTTGTCGATTTAACATTGCGAAGTTGATTTCTGTAAGTAAGCAGTAGCGGTCTTGTCCAGTTCTTGGCGTTGTTTGTGTGGCGTTTTTTTTAAAGCTTGGCTTGGCAGAGCGACCGCTCTGCTTGATAAATGTATATGGCAAAACCGTAGTTATAAAATTGTATTCGGTGTAAGTTAAACTTACTTAAACTAGTTCAGTATGATGAGTAGAAAAAGTTTTTTCTAAAAAAGCATTTATCATACAAGCGCATTCTTTTTTATTTCTTTCTGTCGCCAACCAGCGATAAATCGCCAAAAACACTAAATTTTCGTAAATTTTTACGGACGTTATATCCAGGTTCCGCAACAATTTTTTCTATAAACGTATATATCCTCATGAGAAGAATATTCTGTAAAAAAAAATTCTGAGTATGTGCTTATGGAGACCTTCCTTGTGAGTAGAATTCCAGGGTAAATATACATACATTAATTATTTCCCCATCTTAGCAAAATACAAGTGAAATAACATTTTATATTTTGGCTTTGGATTAACTAGAATTTTTTTTTATCATTAGTTATTCTATAAAAGCGACTGCAAATTGTCGCAGCGTGTTCTGGTACTGAGTAGCATTTCAATAATCTGATCTTAACAAAATACAAGTGAAATAGTACTTTATATTTTGACTTTGGATTTACTTCTGGAAATATGCGGATAAAAAATGTCCCAAAACCATTGCAATAAACATACATAAACTTGAACGGAATTTGTTATACAATTGCACATGAGTTAATCTATATTAATACAAGAAAGATGTTTGTCTGTGTGTCTGTCTGTTTGTTTGTTGGCAAATATATCACACGTAGGGGTCTGCCATTTTGATTCCTTATGTAAGAAGACCGTTAGGAAAGCACATGAGTTTCAGAATTTGGATATTTTAAAATTAGATATTCTGTTATTTTTTTTTTTCCTCGAAAAGAAAATTTCCTGTATTTCCCCAATTTCTCAAATTTACCGGCGATTTTGAACCACTGTTAAAAGCACTTAAAATTGAATTTTTTTCCGATATAGTAAATTTTGTCGTTTCCAATAAAGTTTATTCGGAATTCGCACAGCGAATTTTGAATTTTTCGCGGTTTTGTTTATAAAAAAAGTCTGCATTTTATAAAATTTGTTTTTTATCAACCAATTTCTGTTCCATATCTTATCCATCTAATCTTATATTTTATACCTCTGTATGGAGAAGACATTCAGAAATTTATTAAAAAATAAATTGAAAAATATGAAATATTTAAAAAAAATAATTTTTAGCAAAATTCAGGCCATTAATTTTTTTTCGGAAACACAGAGCAGAAAAATGTGATTTTTTTAAATAACCCTTTATCACCGAACAGATTTACTATGACGACGCACGTGACCTTGCGGTAGGGAACTGTTTATATTACTATTCCGTGTGTAGAGAGGGCGAATTGGTATTTCATGCTTTAAATGGTCTAGACGTTTTACCTCCTTCCCTCGGGAGTTGGCGAAATACCTTCCCGGAGGAAAATATCTGAATTCAACACTGATTTTAGGTGTATCTAACCTTAGGTGTATCATTTCCTAGGCCTGGTCAATGCCTTTGCCTAGTCAGCTAGTATCCAGTGATGCTTTTTCCATGTTTGTATGTGGATTTTATGTGTATTGGTAGCCTTAAATAGGAACTACCATTTTCAAGACACATTAATATTTAATGACACCACAGACAACAAAAGGGACAGGCCGCGATAAATCGACACCTTTTGGCTGTCTGGTGATCAAGGTAGGTTTGTTTCCTCCAATTATCATAACTCTCATGTGATCAAGATAGACTGAAACACAGCCGAGATCCGTAGAGTTACGCCCCTCCTTGGAATCCTCCCAATATTACTTCTCTCCATCCTTTTAAAGGTTATGATAAAAACAACTTGGCTTCTACTGTTTTTCAACAATTATTTGCTGCACATCGTGCAAAATTTAATAAATATACTGGTATTTATAGAGATGGTTCCAAGAGTGGGGACATTGTTGGTTGCGGGGTTTTTAATGATAACACTAGTTTCAGTTATCGGCTTCACACTTCTATTTCTCTCTTTACGGGAGAGTTGATTGCGATAGAGAGAGCCATGTTACACATATCTCATCATCATAAAACATCCTTCATCATATATACTGACTCAAATAGTTCTATTGACGCAATAAAGTCTTTTACAAAGCATCCGTATGTCTCAGCCATCCTGGATTTGTATAACAAATTGACTAGACGTGGTTATAATATTTTATTCTGCTGGGTACCTGGACACATGGGTATTCCTGGAAATGAAAAAGCAGATGAGGCAGCAAAACTTGCTCTTAATCCATTACACCATAAAATCCCATTCTCAGACGTTAAACTAGTTATAAAACACTTTATACATAATAAATGGCAAGAAAGTTAGAATTTAGAATTCAATAATAAACTCCATCATATAAAACTTACAATCATGACATGGCCTCCGAGTTATCCAAGGAAAACTGGTGTTGTTCTGACTCGTCTGAGAATTGGACATGCAAGGATGACTCATAAACATCTCTTACTTCGGGGGGATGCTCCCATGTGTTCACACTGTCATTTCGATACCTTGACTATTTATCATATTTTAACTGACTGTCCGGGTCTCCGGCATTTGTATAGAATACATTTTAATTCATCATCACCGCTCTTGACAAACCTCATTAGGGAAACACCTCATGGGGCACTCTTAATTTTTTAAAACATGCAGGATTTTATTTTGAAATATATTTTTTATTGTTTTCATTGGTTTAACAACCCAGTTTTGTCTTTTACTCTTCTGTTACATCTGGATGGGAACCCCATCCAGATTGCACTTTTTTAAACCATTTTATTTTTTAAATAATTTTACAGTTTACTCTACTGTTCTTTTGGACTTGAAAAAATTTTTTCTGCACTTTTCTGACGATATCTCGATGGGAACCCCATCCAGATTACTCTTCCCATTGCGTTCTTTGATTTTACTTGCACTGATTCTGTTTCACCTCTTGAAATTTTTTACTCTTTTTGGTTCAGAATGTCGCTTAAGGGACTTTGTGCCATAAAAACTTATACAACCAACCAACCAACCGTAGAGTTACGCCGTCTGTCTCTGACGTTAGCTGCTATCATGAACATACGCAGGATTTTTTATATGAAGGGGAGGCAATGAAACATATTTGGTGTGAAAAATATTTGGTTAAAAATTTGGTGAAAATCTTGAACCGCGAAAAATAGTACTTGTAAGGAATTATAATGAAAACATTTAAAAACTAAACTATTATACAATAAAATATTACAATCATGCAACGATAGCAAACATATTTTTACACTTGTATTCTTTAGTTCTTAAAAAATAAATATTCTTAATTTTTCAAAAATTTAGGAAAGATGTTCATGACCTAATATAGCAACATAGTATATGGAATACAATATAAAAAGTGTTTTGCTTTAGACTACTTTTTTAATTTTCTTTCACTATCTTGTTTGATTTGTCTGTTTTAATTTCCAAATTCATTAAAATTCTTTTTCATCGTAAAATAAATAAATAAAATAAATTGTTGCTATAAAAATTTTACTGTATAATTTATGATTTTTCTTTGGTTGAAAATAAGTAGTCTTCGTAATAAGTAGGCTTTGGGGAAATTTATTTATACTCTAAGTCTTATTCCCTTAATTTGTATTTTTGTTTATTTGATAATTTGTATTCTGTTTTAATGTTGTTATTTCCTTAATTTGTAATTTACCCTAATTTATATTTAAATATGGTAATCATCGTTAAATATTCTGTTGGATTGGTATTTACACAAAAATGTATTCGAACGACATTTGTTGTATTATTATAGTAATATGTAGAAACACACATATGTGATGTAGAGGGTTATGATGTAAATGGAAATAAGGGAATAATTTAAAGAAATATAAACAAGGGGAGCACAATCAGCTTAATTACAAACATAGAATGATTTTTGTTATTTGCCTTATGTTTTTAAGTTAAATGAAGTAGGACATCATTAAGCGCAGAATGGAGTCAAATAAATAAAATAAAATGAATTAAAGAATATTTAGATTTCAGTGTGTTATAAGCATAATATTTTATGTAGGCTTTCATAATGAAAATTGTATACTTAGCTATCTTATGAAAACAATAAATTCAAAACACGATTGCATATCCAAATATAGGTAAATTTTCAGTCTCTTGAGTGTTATTTGGACATAAATTTTATTAGTTCTTAATATATTTTTAAAGTAGAACCTTTTGTAAATGGTAGATAAGACGAAAAATAGATTTTTTAAATTCTACGATATGAAGTTATTTAATGTATTTAATTGGATCTTAAAATGTCGATGTTAAAATATACTATATAAGTATGAGAGAAGTATGTATGTAATTTTTATTAGTGCTCGCGAATATACGTAAAATACGCTTAAAACGCATTGCAACCGGTAATGATTTTGGATAGATATAATATGGAAAAAAGGCTTAGCTACGTATGCGTTTAAACTTATATAAACGTATATTCGTGTGCACTAATTTTTATTTAGCGGGAGAGAGAAGGCAGGGATGGAACAATATTCATAGAAACATTTCATATTCAAAATATTCGTCTGAATTTTAGGTACAATTCTGATATAATAACGTTTCGTGATATCTGACACTAAAAACATATAAAATGCGTCAAATTATTTGTAATTTTTAATTTACAGACAGTTAGAAAATTGTAAAAAAAAATAATTTTGTACTGTTATTTTAATTAATAAATGTCAAGCGAATCAATTGAATTATCTGTAGTTAAAATGTTATCTAATCTGTACTAATAGAACGCATTCTAGAGCCCTCTGAAGGAGAAACTTAAATCTTTCTAACTCTGTATACATTAGGGCTTGGCGATATCTCAATTTCAATATCGTGATATATCGTCAGCTAAATATCACGATATGACGATATACCGTGATATTAAAACTAAATATACATTATAAATAAAAGAATATTTTGAGATGAAGAAAGAAAGAAAAAAATCAGTTTTACTCGTATTTCCACAATATAGCTGGCTTTAGACGAAAGCGAATTAGGGCGACCGCTTAAGTCGCTAAAATAAAACTGGCAGGAAATAGACAAAATATTTGGTTAAAACTTAAATATATTTAAACTAGCATGCTACCCCACTGCGCTGGGCCATTTTTCTAAATGTATCTTAAATCAAACGAAATGGCTTTGTATTTTAAAGGAATGTGGATCTTCACTTACAGATGCTACCTTAGTAAATATTTTCAAACGAACCTTGAATCAAACGAATTATATCAATAGATTTGAGCATATATTTTAAAGCAATAGGGACATTCACCTGGATTTTCCTTCAATATTGCTGTAAACGATGTGAACGACATTGAGTTATATTATATCATACATTGGACAAAATTTGGGCTAAAAGAAGCAACTCATTTAGTTGATCATTTATAGTAGAGTTCGGTAGGGAAATGAGGCCAGAGATTATGACAGCAGGAACTAAAATTTTCTCTAGTCAACATACTACTAAAAGAGAAGACGTTAGAATGATTGCATAGATTGACCATTGAACTTAAATAATGTTCGGGTGATTCATTTTCGTCTGTAAGTTTTTGAACTCCGTCCCTCTTTCTTGTCTCCATGTGAGATTCTGGTAACGTAAGTACAATCTCACTCTATTTTACGTTATATTTCACAATATACGTCCTCTTCAGACAAGTCTACTACGGTTTTTCATTTTTCGATTCCAGCAGAGTAAATACAGTGAATATTGTAATAAATTGTTTTCACATAAAGAACAGTGTTTAACTTTCATATTTAAAAAAATGGTGAAACATAAAAAAGTGCATTTTTAAAGCTGAATATCAATAAAATTAAAATGACGCCATTTTCACTGTCTTTCCATTTTTTAGACCAGTTGCATTCGTGTAACCGTTAATCTGAAAAAAAAACCCAATGATTAACTCTGGTAGAAGAATAAACCTCTAGTTTGTATCCAATAAAATCTTCCTAATCTTCCATAATCTTGCCGATATCCAAGTTAGACGTGAAACATTATAAATGCTTGAAACGATATGGTTACTAATGTACCAGAGTTAGTTACAAAACGAAGTTATTTACGCGCCAAGCTATGTTCCATTCAATAATGTCAAATTACTGTTAATTCAATTATAGATCTTTCATTAACAAAATTCCATACTTTAAATAAAACTGGCAATAATAAAGTTAGTAATGCAAAATGTTTAGTAATATTATTTTTGATGAATACTTAAACCGAAGAATTTTTTTTTTGCATTTCTCTAAAGAGCATAATAACACGCAGAAATAAATTCATTTCTCACTATGTTTAGGTGCTAGGGCTGTGTGTAGGTAGGTCGAAAAGGCTTTATAATGATCGAAAAATTATCTGATAAGAATTTCAGGTACCTGTTTTTTTCTTATCCAGCCTGAAATGATAAATCGACAAATATTAGTTATTCCATTCGCCACCATTGACATTACAAAGTTTTACCGTACATTGAAAGCGCCAAAACAGTGGCTGAGATGTTCTGCTCTCAAAGCTGGCATACGGGAAGTGCTGTGTTCAAACACCTGGCGCGCTCGTTGACCTAACCGTTCGAAGTTTTCCGTGGTTTTCTTCGAACCTTGCCGTAAATACGGGTTAAGATCCGTTAGAAAGTCCCCCACGGAGGGCACTCCCCCAGGGGTCTATATCCCTCGTGTAGATAATCGGCCATCATAAAATCAACTAACCGTACATTGGAAGCATTGGTTTTTTGGTAAAACTTTGCTTCATAATGAAAAAAACCATAAATTTAGCAATCGCTAAATTCAAAAGTCGTCTAATCTTTTGTAATCTGAATCGTCGCACAGGGTAACCTTCAAACATAAACGAAACATCCAACAATATAGTAAAAATGCCAACTGGCAGGTAACCGGAATACGGACAATTAGTCTAATGCCTTTTAAAAATCTTCCTGAAAGAAGGGAAGATAGCAGAAAAAACTAAAAAGAAATGACGAATCAAACAGAGCATCGAAAATTTATTTCAGCAAACAATTTTTATTGCAAAAAGTAGCCTTTTGTGATAGTAATAACGCATAAATGCACACATCTCCTTAAGAATATTCTTTGGTTCCTAACTTTTGAAACAGTGAATATTTCTATAAGTGAAATTGGCGATATATTAAAAAAATAATAAAATAAAAATAAAAGAATAGAAAGTATTCGCTGATCTGAGTTCGAGGCTATGAAAATAATATGTTTGGTGAAAACAAACCGGCATGTGTCCGTAGTAAATTTTTAAATGTCTAAAATTTAATTGTTTTATAATATGTGTTTGAGTGGCAGACATTCACTAAAATTTAAATATTTGATCCCATATTCATAAAAATAACTGCTATTCATATAATTTGGATTTGAATATAAAAATTTACTCACTATTAAAAACGCTATTATTGCTAATATCGCTCAAGTTGATGTCACGCTTATGCATTTTTGGCTTAAAATCACATTGCTTGGCGATAAAAGTAAAATCAAAATAGTAAATAAATAAGTAACATGTAACTCATAAATGCAGTCATTTTTACAATTACACCTGCTAGTTTCTCCAGTAAGACACATGATAGGGATTTATATAAAAAAATTAACAGAAAGAAAAAAAGGGGAAAAAATTACTCATATTTTATTAAATCAAATTTTCAGATGCATCTTTGTTAACCTTCTCAATTCGTTACTTCAGATGGTTCCATACCCAGTATATCTCATAATATATTACTACCCATATTGTCTCAGACAGATATAATTACTTCAATGATTGCAAGTTCTTCTACCTCAACCTCATCGAATTCAGTGGGAAATTATTTCCCAATAAATCCTAAACAGATCCTGGCTCAAAAGTATGCTGCTGAAATGTTATGCCCAACAGTCTAAGAGCTAGCAACGTCAGAAAACACGTGATTTTAGCATGGCTCATTTTTCTATATATTCTCCGTCTTTATTGTGTAGTACGAATGCGGCCGGTCTGGCTGGTGAAAGTGGTTGCGTTTACCTGTGGGGGGAGGGGCAATGCAGGTAAAAAAGTGACAAAATTACGTCATTTTAGCATGAATTTTGTTTATAAAATTTGAATCTGCTAACTATTTGTGATATTAAGTTATTAGTCTAGCACCGTTTTAACGTTGCCAACACCGTGCCAGACCCTCATTTATACGCAAAATGAGGTGTCAAATTCACGTCAAGCATGGCTGAAATTTTAGTATGTTATACTTTGGCTATCAAATAAGCCATAATTAATTTGCCAGACCGAAATTCGGTTGCTAAATTACTGCCAAACGCCGATTTAAATCTGGTAGAGAAAGCGCCTATTATGAGAGTTTGCAGCTTTTGTAGTGCTTTGTCTACTTTCAATACACAATAAAGCCGTAATTATTGCCAAAGCAACGATCCTTGTTTTAGATAAAAGTATCTCTCTCTCTCTCTCTCTCTCTCTCTCTCTCTATATATATATATATATATATATATATATATATATGAATAGCCGCCCGTCCCGACTTCGTGTGGGTTACTATCAATACACAGCCAAGGCGTGATTGTCGTCAAAGCAACGATTGTTGCTTTCTATAAAAGTACATATATTTATGATTTGAAAAATGCCACGCAAAATATCTAATAAAAAATTAGCAATAGATGTCTTATTCGTTTAGTCTTTCATAACCGAGTTCATAGTCGATGTTGGCTCTAAAATCGCTGGCTCTAAAATCGCTTGTTCTAAAATCGCTTGTTCCAAAATCGCTGAAATATATGTTTAACTCCTTTTTTAGTAGAATTGGTATGCTGAATTTCACACTCCTATCTAAAAGTGCTTTTCAGATATGGCGGGGAAATGACCTAAACTCTCAACCACCCCCATTTAACTCCCTTAGTGATTGAATTTCTAAAATCCATGAAATAAATGTTTGTTTATTTAGTAGATTTGTTATCCTGAATGTCATACTCCTACGTAAAAGTGCTGCAGAGATATGGAGAAATGACCTAAATCTTTCGAACCTCCCATTTAACCCCCGTAGGGCTGAATTTTCAAAAATACTCTCTTAGTGGGTACATATCTTCCAAATTTCGTAGTCCTAGGAGCAGCGGTTGAGACTCGGCGTTGATTCTGAGTCATGAGGACATGCTCTTTTATAAGTATAGAGATGTATAAAATCGCCAAAGGAGCGAAAAAAGAGCAAAACTGAAACTCCACAGTAAATTGTCAACCATTTATTTAAATTCTGTCTGATTTTTTGAGTAATATTATAATTAATCTTTATTAATATTCGCTGTTGTAACTATACAACATATATTTTTTTCTCTTAATTTTCTAAATAAACTTATACTGTTTAGAAAGAAATAGGCAATGTTAATGATGATAAAGATGATAACAATTCTTATAATGATGACAGCAGTGACGAAGATGAAGACCTTGAAAATGCACAAGGCGAAATAATTTTGAAATAATAGTTTAAGTTAATGTACTTTTTAGCACTTATTTTGCATTATATTCAGCACTTATTTTTATTATTATATATAGCACTTATTTTTCATTATTATATATATCACTTATGTATAGCACTTACTTTTCATTATAACATATTTTTTGAAAACTCAAAATGGAATGTATTCACTTTTTCTTTCGTTTACCTGTTCGCTACAGTTCGCTGACCTGTTATTGCTAATTTATGCCTATTATTATATTATTTTTAATTATTTATTATTATCAACTACGACGTATTTTCATACTTAATTTTATTGCTTGCTTACTTCTTTCTAGATTTTAGCATTAATTTAGCAACGGAATTGGTGTCTGGCTAATTAATTATGGTTTGTCTGATACCCAAAGAATAACATATTTAAATTTGAACTGCGTATAGATGATTTATTTTTTACCTATAAATCAGAGTCTGGCACGGTCTTAAAAACGTTGAAACCGTCTGGCATTAATGGCTTAATATCACAAATAGTTTGCAGAATTAAATGTTATAAACAAAACTCATGTTATCAAAATTTAATGTTGTAATTTTTACACCTGCTTTGCCCTTACTCTCACAAGTAAACACAACATCTTCTGCCAGCCAGACCGTCAAATAAGGTTATATAAGTTTATTCAGATAATTAAGAGAAAATATTTACTAAATTATTTAAAAGTTAAGAGAGAATATTAAAAAAAGTTAATTCACCAAGGGGGTTAAATGCAGGTTCGAACGTTTTAGGTCATTTTAACATATCTCAGCAGCAGTTTTAGATAGGAGCACAAAATTCAGGATAACAAATCTACTAAAAAAAAATAGTTAAACACGTATTTCAGCGATTTTAGAAATTCAACTACTAAGGGGGTTAAATGAATTGTCAAACGTTTTAGGTTATTTCACCGTATCTCAGCAGCAGTTTCAGGTAGGAGCATGAAATTTAGGATAATAATTCTACTAAAGAATAATAGTTAAACACGTGTTTAAAGCAATTTTAGAAACTCACCCACTAAGGGGGTTAAACAAAGGATATGAACTCGATTATGGAAGATTAGACGAATAAGACAACTACTGCTGATTTTTATTAGATATTTTGCGTAAGACATTTTTTAAAAGAAATTCATTTAATCCATTATAAAGCTGAGGGATTTAGCATGATTGCGTCAAAATAACATATGTTTTTTCTGAATGTCATTTTGACGGTTTATGGACGCGGATGCGTTATTGTGATCGGCGTATTTTTAGAATATTGAATTTTTACTTATGTTACCTGGTAGGCCAAGGTTAACTCGGGTGAAGCCTGGTGGTTCTGCTATATTAAAATTAATTTATTATTGTCATTATGTACATAAATAGAAAAACATTACTTATCACATTTTTACAAGCTTTTATTTAAAGTTTAAAATTTGTAAGTACTGCAGTTTTTTCTCACCTCCACTTCTATCTTATTTAGAATTATTTTAGAATATTATTTAGAATAATGTTTAATTACCTACCACCTACCCTGCATTGTAGTCGACACATTGTGCACCCACGCGAAGTCGGGACGGGCGGCTATTCATATATATATATATATATATATAGAGAGAGAGAGAGATAGATACTTTTATCTAAAGCAAAGATCGTTGCTTTGGCAACAATTACGGCTTTATTGTGTATTGAAAGTAGCCAAAGCACTACAAAAGCTGCAAACTCTCATAATAGGTGCTTTCTCTGCCAGATTTAAATCGGCGTCTGGCAGTAATTTAGCAACCGAATTTCGGTCTGGCAAATTAATTATGGCTTATCTGATAGCCAAAGTATAACATACTAAAATTTCAGCTATGCTAAAATGACGTGAATTTGACACCTCATTTTGCCTGTAAATGATGGTCTGGTACGGTGTTGGCAACGTTAAAACGATGCCAGACTAATAACTTAATATCACAAATAGTTAGCAGATTCAAGTTTTATAAACAAAATCCATGCTAAAATGACGTAATTTTGTCACTTTTTTACCTGCATTGCCCCTCCCCCCCCACAGGTAAACGCAACCACTTTCACCAGCCAGACCGACCGCATTCGTACTACACAATAAAGACAGAGAATATATAGAAAAATGAGCCATGCTAAAATCATGTGACGAAAACGTTGCTAGCTCTTAGACTACAACTACTTCTGCAAATTTAATTAATGATTTGAGGGATCAACAACTAATTGAAAGTATGAGTGATCGAACTTCTTCACAATATGTTGTAGCTTCTTCTGCCAATTCTTTGATTGATTCAACTGGTATTGCTGTATATGATGATCATAGTGTATCAGTTCCTACATCTGTTAGTCAATGTTTCCCTTTAGATGTCTAGGCTATTGATAGAACTGCTCTTGTCTCTAGTTCAAGGGATAGTCCAGAAAATGTGATAAATGTAAGTTGTTTTGGAATTATATATTGCTGAATCAAAATTCAACTTTTGCTTAAAAATGTTTTTTTTTTTCAAATATATTATATGCAAAAAGCTCTGAAACAAACATTGGTATTAGTTAAACATTATTTATGCTACCTCCAAATGCATGCTAATAATTCCGGATTTTTGGCTTAAAATCACATTGCTTGGCGACAAAAGTAAAATCAAAATGGTAAATAAACAAATAACCTGTAACTCATAAATGCAGTCATTTTTACAATTACATCTGCTAGTTTCTCCTGTAAGACACATGATATGGAGTTATATATAAAAAAAATTAACAGAAAGAAAAAAAGGGAAAAAAATTACTCATATTTTATTAAATCAAATTAACAGATGCATCTTTGTTAACCTGACGCAAACGATAAATCTCCAAATATTGACTTAATCTGAATTGCAATCTCATGCATTGCAAATATTTTTTAGCATTACAAACATTCCTTTGGGGTTTAAATTAAATATTATGCCTCATTAAAACAGTTTTTTCACTTTCTTTTTCTTTTTTTTGCGGGGAGGGGGGAGGGGGGGATTTTAAATAAAATTAATAACATAATTTTTATTTTATTTTTCTATGTGTTTACATTATTTTCTGATATAACCGTTTCAATTCTTTCGCCAACGATAATGGTCGCCAAAAAATGACCTATGGTAAACTTATCGTCCAAAATAACAGAACTGTCCTTCATAATTCTATAACTAATATACGTAGAACTATGTGTTATATACTAAAACCTTCCCTGAAAAATTATCTATCGAACAGTGCAAGTTCCATCGAAATCCATTCAGCGGAACTCGAGTTATAAAGTAACGGAACGAATTTTCCGTTTGTGTTTTATATATATAGTAGAAGAGATCATTCATAGCAATGAATAAAAATTTCGCCTTCAATGGGCTAAGGCTAGTAAAACCGCATCTGGCACCAAATATGGAAATTTTAAATACCTCCATATTCCATTATTAAAACAATTTCTATATATAGCATCTTTTAAAGAGCATTACTTGCATAAAAAAATATAAATAATATAAAATAAGTTTTACTAAATTTGCGCTTTATGCAATTTTAGCTTCTTGTGAAATCTCTAACAAAGTAATGAGTCTGATTCTTACAACAATTGAAACAAAAATTTTCGGTTTGCTCTTTGTAATCATTGGCTCGCTTCACGCCCTCCTCCACTCAATTTATAATATAATTAATCCAACAGCATATATTACATTAAAACAATCAGCAATTTCCTGTACTGATATATTCAAAATCCCAAATAACTGAAATAAACACCTCAGAGAAACATTATCTATCATGTAAAATATTTCAACAGAATTTGTTTCACTTTAACATTACAGTCAGTGAGAAATTCAGGGATGACACTGAGCCCCTAGAGTTTCCACATTTTCGGATAATTAATGTCCTGAAATTAATGTCCTCCTCCCCCTCTCTCGCCCCCCCACACCCACTCTGAATACAATAATGCCATGGACGCCGACGAAACACTGGGAGATGTAAGATATTGAAACAGTTGTGCTGCTAGTCCTCAACATGCAATACAGAAATTTAACAAATAAAAAATATCAATTTTTCTTACATCTCTTTTTCGTCAGAGGAGATAATTTGTCAACACATAAACTTAAACAAAATTTAAAAAAAAAATAAAAACTTTGTTCCATGAGAGTTTTAGCGGGTACTCCAGTGACCAAAATTTCATAGTTCTTTCTTCTGTCAGTACGTAATTAATCATGCTACTTGGGGATAAGTAAATTATATATTTTTTCAACATAAAAAAATACAGATTTAAATTTCGAAATTCAGGGATCGGCAATTGTCCTCCCTTGCCGGCGCCGATGATAATACCCCCCCCCCCCCCACCACACACACACACCTACTCGCCATCCCGAACCTTCGAAATACCTTCCAGAGAAAAATGTCTGAATTCAAGACTGTACAGCATATTAAATAAAGCACATTTTTCATAATAATGGAAAAAAGCACGAAGAAAAAAAATGGAGGGAAATATGAAAAATAATTAAAAAATGAATAATCTGCATGTTCGATTATTTTTTTACCAGATAGTACATTAATATTTTACAACTAAAATTATGATGAAATAAATATATATTAACTTTTTCTTGTTTGCCGCGCCATCGCATAAACAGTTTTTTAATATCTCATTTGTGAAGAAGTTGGTGAAGGGAGGGGGTAAATTGGATAAAAATAGAGAAGAAACATTTCAACATATTTTATTCTATTAAAATTGAACACTTCGTAATTAAAATTGCATGATATTAATTTACACTGTTGGAAATAAAATATAATAAGGGTTAATTGTTTTAAAAATTTAAATGCAAAATTACCATCAAACGATTTTAGGCAGTGACCAGTGGTGATATATACAGAGGCAGTCAAATACCAAATACTGCATACTGTCATACCAAATACTGTCATATCTGTCACGCGAACGTGATTTTTAAAATAAATTCTGGGGAGAAAAAAACTCGCGGTATAGAAGTGAAAATGTTTGCATTTTTAAAAATCCTTCTTTACCCTAGAATATGCATTAATAAATACTACTAAGGAATTAATATCTTTCTTCATAAAATAATAATTATAAAAAACAAATAAAAACATGTCTGAGTTATTCTTTGCTCATTTGTCCCATTAAATCAACTGTTACAAATAAAATACTTCCTTTCTTTATCGCCCTAATTCAAACATTATTCAACAACAAGAGCGAATATTCATCCACACCGGCAAAATCTAAATATCATAATATAATGGAAGCATATGCGAAATCCCACGCATGCGTTCAGAGTTAAACTTGCACCGTCAATACCATAAAAACGATATATCATCCACTGTTGTTGGTCGCTGGTGAAAATCACCCTTCCTCTTTTCCAAAACCTTATCAGCTGCGACAATTCACACCGTTAGTATTCATGAATACGGTATATGGTTTGGTTGGGGGAATTCACACCGTCCATATTCATGAATACTCGAAGACGAGGAAGAGCTTTTAATATCGTGGTTTTCACGGTTTTTGTCAAATTTATGATATTTACGATATACCGTTGGGTAGGAGTTTTTGATATCGGTATCACGATATGCTTTTTATATCGGTTTTATCGATATATCGCCCAGCCCTAGTATACATATATATATATATATATATCTGATTCTTGTCATGCTTAATTCTTGTATTTATGTACCGAGATTAATGTGACTAGGCCGAGTACATGTGACTAATGCGAGTACAGGACATACTAAGGTCTCGATCAAGTTTGTTGGCCAGTTTCATTCTCCATTTTGGTTCAAAAGGGAAGCCATTTAAAAATTACAAATAATGAAAAAATGTACAAAAAATCAGAAATTCAATTTTTCCCCCTTCAAATGTTCGGTTTTGACACAAGGATTCCGTAGTATTTTTTGTTTAGACTCTGTTATAAAAAATGGCTGAGATATAGTTTGAAATTCTAGGTTAGCTGTCATCTTATTTCAAAATGGCGGCCACCTCAAGATTTCAAATTCCAAAAGACGTACAAAAAATTAGGAATCCTAAAAGTTTTTATCCTTAAGTGTTCAGCCTTGATACTAGGATTTCGGAGCATTTTATGTTTTGTTCTATGGCTGAGCTATAGCAGTTTGAAATTTATGGGGTGTTTGATTTTCACAATCAAGTTTCATTTATGAGCTTTAGAAAACGGGGTTTCTCGCGAATTTTCATTAATTGTTGTAACCATTGTTCTTACTCTCATACGCATGAAACTACTACTCATATCCGATTGCGTCAAATTTCCACCAAGCTTGGCAATACTTTGCGAAATATTGCCAAATTCGGAGGTCAATAATAGATCGCCATAAATGAAGTCAACTCATTAATACTCAAATATAGTTTTTCATTTGAAAAATTTCAAAACTTTTGAAAAAATTTGTCAATATGAACGCGATGGAGAAGTCAAACCTACGAACTGTAGATTCAAAACCTAACCAAAAACAGTCATGAAACCAAAACATTCAAATCACGACACGCAAAGAAAAAAAATTGCTTCAACCCGACCAGAACCGCGGGTCAGAAAAATCGATTTACCTGACCCGATACAGCACTCTAATCCCCAGACAGAAAATATTACAGTTCGTCATTGTATTTTTGGATGAAATTAGACATTTTTTATTTATATTTTTACACTTGTTTATGTGATTGTAATTTTTGTTTTTCATCAAGAAATATTTTTCAATAAGATTGTTGTTTTTAAATGAGTATTTATTTCAAACTATTTTTTTTATGACAAAGAAGAACAAAGACTAAAAATATTATTTGAAAAAATGGAATGTGACAGAAAAATGAAAGTGTTATTTGCATAACAAACATTTAAAAAAAAATAGAATCCAATATCCAGTGCAGTTTTTTATGCAGTTTTGATTTATAACACGTGACAGAACCTTTGAGCAAAGACATTTCCTATCAGAAAAAGGTATATCAATCCTCAATATAAAGTTGCTTTCAAAAGAAGATTGCAAGGAATGGGACACTTTAAAAATAATAAAAATGATACTATATGTTGAGGTAATTCTTAAATTGTGACAGCTTTTTGGACTTTCTAAATTTAAAAGAAGAAACATACAGTAAAAAAAAAGGTCGGTGAAAATTGAACGCTAAATTTTTCAAAACTTAGTTATGAAAGCTTTTATCATCTGCCCTTTCATATTTTTTTGATTCAATGTGAATAAAAAGCTTGTGAAATTTTATTAAATTTTTTAAAAACTATTGTGTAGTTTAGATCTTACTTTTAAAATGATATGGTAAGTTTTTCATATGAAAAATGTATCTGTTTTTAAAATATAGAGCTTCTGAAAAAAGAATATAGAACTGAAGTTATTATTAAAAATGTGGAAGTCTTATTTCATGGTTCCATGTTAAATAGATATAATTAAAGTGGATTTTTTTTTTTGCGAAAATACTTTTTTTGACTTTGTAAATCTTATATTAATGTAATGATCGCATAGTTTCGAAATAGCGGGATTTATTAAATTTCTATTTATATGAACATTCTATAGAAAATTTTGAATCAATATATTTTTAAAAATAATGTTATAATTTTTATTTTAAATTTTTAAGATTTTTCACTTGAAAGTTTTAAATTATGCATTTGAAATATATGTCACTGTAAAAAGAGATAGAAAAAAAAAACTTATTTAATGTTATGTTAATAATAATTTTTGATATGCCATAGAATTTTCAGTATCTTAAACTGAAGATTAAATAAACGAAGCTATTGATAAATTATTTTTTAAATAAATGTTATTTTAAGCATTAAATTTGTTTTTATCTTAATTCACCACATCTTTGCAAATATTTCGATTATTAATGTAGCTGTCCGAAATAAGATGGTTCTAAGATTTAATACATTTCGGAAAAATATCAAGTAATTAAAAAAAATAAGCGCCGTCAAGCTTTTTAATCCACGACTCTTATTTAATTACGCAAAAACATTCATCTTATTAACACAGTGTATTTTAGTACCCTGTATTGTTATTATCATTAAAATTAATTTACATTGTTGCCAGTAGAATGCCTTTATAAATATGAGAATGCTTCTCATTACATTATTTTATTCAAAGTTTTTGCCCCAAATATGGGAACTTACAATGCAGAGTTTAGAAATATTCCCATCTTCAAGATCAATTAGACAAATGAAGCTTGTCAACAAACATTAGCATGGAGATAATGAACGGCTCGTCGAGAAAAAAGGTAGTGACATGTTCGCCAATTTTTTTACCATAATCCTGCCAATCTATAAAAATTTATGCCGATTGCTGGCTCTAAATTCTTAGTCTTCTGAAGGGATAATTTTTAACGGTAAAAAAAAGGGAGGATGGCATCAAATGAATGTTAAATCTGCCTATCAGATGACATTTAACCAGAGAAAAAAAATACCATAAATCCCTTACAACTGCTTAATAAATAAAAGTCTATAAATACACACTAACGTTGTGTGTTTACTAGCATAAGACGTTCCAACCTTGCGTTCCAACCTTGCTGGGTTCCCAAATGGTCCGCCAACTGAATACAAATATTTTTAACAGGAAATTTCATAGTAGGTTTTTACCACATATCGGCAAAAATGTTCCTCTAAAGGTGGTTTCTGCAAAATTTGCAAGACAAATCTAAAAATAAAATGTTTGTAAGAAAATATCGGTATTTAAAAAGCGGACCATTTAGGAGTCCTGAGCTTGTCAAAACAGCATTCTCGGATGTGTCGAGAATACATGGTATAGCTTCTAACCTTCCGTTTTTTGAGAACCACTATTTATGTTAGTAAATAAAACAAATATTTCTATTCGGAAATATATTTACTCAAAAAAGTAATGGTTGACAGGTATTATATATGAGTATGTAACAGCTAAACTTCATGACGGATTTATCCTATTAACTTCTAAACAGATGAATGGCTGACTGTGACATCAACACTTGGGACATCAAATTGCTTTGCAATCCAAAATCCATAACTTTCAAATCCGGTGATCGAGAAAAGGAATTAACAATGTCTGCAATACAATCATGCATAAAGGTTACAATCTGTATTAATTTCTTCCCAGAAAACATGGTACCACACTCACGTAAAATATTATGTAGCGCTTTTGTGTTTGGAGCATAATTTTCAGCACATGGTAAGAAAAAAAATTGGCTATTTATGACAAATGTGCTGGATGTGCAGAACGCACTCTATTGTACCCAGTGTTCAATTTCAAAGTATTCTAAATTTATCTATAGCTTGTGCAGCTGCTATAATCGTTTTCACGCAATCCTTTGAAATATAAGATATAATATTTGAAATAAACATTTTTTTTAATTTCACCGTTTCTGTGTATAACTCACTGCTACAGTTGTTAGGAAAATACTATTTTTTTTTTCTTTTGAATACCACTATTCCGTCGCCTTAATTAATTACTGTAATTTTGCGAATAAATGAGGTGAATGAAACTGTACGAAAAAAAGTGGTATTGAAAATAAAAGTTTAGTATTTTACTGGTAACCCTGATCACTAACCTTCTCAGCTTTTCGAAATACATTTCATTCCAAGAATAGCTTTTACGATTCTGACATTAACGTGTTCACATTCATTAGATGAAAAACTGCAGCAAAATGGCATTTTAATGAACAAAATTTTACATTAGTTTTGCACAAATACGGAATGAACTTAACTTTTTTTTTAAAGATATTCTTTATTAAATTTTCACTTTGCATTACATTTATCAAATATTTCAAAGTATGTACGCTCTTTCGGAATTTCCAAGGAAATATGACAGTAAAATTTAAATAGCCTAGTTTGTAATCGCCTTTTTTAATTGCAGGTTGTGTAATGTTATAATGTTTGCAATTTAATAAGGGGAACTTTTTATTAAGAATAGTGTAAAGCTGATCACAGCCTGATACTTACACTGAGTGGCTATAATATTAGTTTATCTACTAATATCGTATTTTCTCTGGCTTTGATAAAAGCAAATATTTTTAAGATCGGATTACAGAAATGCTTTGCAAGGTCTCTAAATTATATTACGCTAAAATTTGTTGTGTTTTAGCTCTTTTGTTGCTGTAAAAAAAAAATGTGTGTAAGTCACCTGGCACCTCTGTTGTTCAAAAGCAATTTTAGCCCACACTTCCACTTTTCCCTAAAAATATTTTGGCTTACAAGCAATTCTTAGAAGACTGGAAACATTCTTGTACGAGAAAAGCCAAGAAAATGAGCGGTTTCTGTTAAATTTGAATTTCCTTTTTTGGTGACCATTATCAGTTCTCCTTCCTCCTTTAAGGTGTTATTTTAAAGTCTGTTATTTTTCCCATATATAGGCAAAATGCAAAGTTCATTGGTGCGTCTGACCAAGGGCAAACTTTTTATCAGACAACTCAGTTTACTGCATCAGCGCACATGCTTCACGGTCGAGTCGAAGTTTCAGTGAAGAGTGGTCATAATATTTTGGCAACTCAGTGTTATTTGTTCATTTTGAAACAAAATGGCAGATGAAACTGGCCAACGAACTACACTGTAAAAAAAATCACAGTATTTTTACAGCAAAAAATGCTGGCAATATGGGTGCCAGCATATTTTGCTGTGAATTTACAGCAGTTTTGTTTTTCATGGATAAACAGCACTTTTGTAAATTCACAGCATTTTTTGCGGTTAATTTTACAGCAGTTCAGTTTTTTTATTTTACAGCAGATTTGTTAATTTTACAGCCGTTTTTGCTTTTAATTTTAATGCAATTTTAACAGAATCACTGTAAAACTTATAGCATTTGTTGTTGATATTTTACCCCCCCCCTCCCTCTCCGTGTATTGTTTTTTTTTTCTTATTTTAACCTGAGACATATTTCAAAGACTTTGGGCACTAAGTATTACCTTTTTGTTTACTTATATCATTATTTTAATATCATTATTATATAATAGATTCTGTTATACATATATACGATACAAATTTCGGTTTTTGGTCAAGTATATCACCCACAAAAATTTTAGTCATTTGCCTATAGAGATAAAATGTTTTTTCAATAAATCATAACAAAGGAAGATTTTACTTTATCTAGCTTTTAATTAATTATTCAGTATTTCTTTACAGGACTTTGTTTACCCGTTTGTTTGTATTTGAAAATACCCACTAATTTAAATCATGCATATATATTTTTTTTCCTCCAACAAATTTAGGGTTATTTTTTGTATCTATTTAAATATTTTTGTTTATTCAATGTAGCCATTATTTCCTCCATCCCTCAACACGAAAATGCAAAACTTTCTGATATTTAAACTATCATTCATATATAATTAATAACAAGACCTTATTGTACGCAACTTGCTGATATGGAAACTTTATATTGATAAAAAACTTATTTTATGCTAAGATAATTTTATAAGTTTACATTTAATTCCATAAATATCAGGTCTGATTGAAAAATGAACACGGGGAGGAAAAAAAAACACTTATGAGTTCAAGAAACGTAGAATAAAATAATAATAAAAAAAAATCTGTTCACATAAAAACTTTAAAATTAAGCGTAAAAAATAAATAGATAATGGACAAAAACATTAAACGAGTTGCTGCGACAGTAAACAAACAAGGAATATTTTAGAAATTGATAAAATAGTGCATCCAGATTACTCATAATAAATGATTTGAAAATGGAAAATAAATCACTGTTCGAAATATCGGCTAAATATATTAAATAAATAAAAATACTTAAATTACTGTCCAAAGTGAACCGAAAACTGTAGCTGGTAAAATATTTATAGGATTTAGAAAGTATATTCGAATGCGAACGTATGAACTGGAGTTTTGAAAAATATATAATAGCGTAATAAGGCAGAGCTAAAAACAGGGATCTTGTTTAAAAAAAAAAAAAAAATGCTTGCATAAAGTTTCCCTGTGATACTTAAACTCAAATTATACGTAATAATAACAAAGTTCTAGAAGAACATACTGAGGTAAAGTAAAAAATAACATAACTAAATCAACATCCCCAACATCCCCTAAGCAAAATCATCTATTTTTACGATTTAAAACAAAATATTTATTTTAGACAAATGACGTGAAAGTTCCTGCCATGATATACACGTGGTTTAAAAACAAAATTAGTATCGTATAAATATATAACAGAATTTATATGATATTATTAAAACAATAATATAAGAAAACAAAGATAAAACTTACTTTTACTCTTTGAAATATGTTTGTAATCCATTATCAGGTGTAATTGTTACAACTTTCTAGGCTCGCTCCTAATGGCGGCCATTTCTCGTAGAATCGAAGCGTCACCTGCCTCTGACCTAAATGTGTTTATTCCCCTCGTTTGAGATAATGACAACAACGCCGACAGATGTCGCTATCTATACAGCTGTAATCACTGTAAATTAACGAAAGAGCTGTGTTTGATTGCTAGGTGAAATATTAACAGCCTTTTTTGCAGTTTTTTCTTCCGTTTTTTTTTACAGTGTAGATCGAGACCTTGGTATGTCCTGTACAAATGAGTAGTCACACTGAACTCGTTTCATAAATAGAAGCAATACAGCATGACAAAAATCACACACACACACATATATACAGGGTTAGCAAGAAATATGTTTTCCACTTCTGAGGGCACTAGAATGCGTTATAATGGTCCAATTGAGATACAAATTTTAACTACAGATAATTCAAATGATGCGCTTAACATTTATTAAATATAT
Organism: Maratus michaelseni; assembly: GCA_963931845.1. Lineage (NCBI taxonomy): Eukaryota > Metazoa > Arthropoda > Arachnida > Araneae > Salticidae > Maratus > Maratus michaelseni. The sequence continues at coordinate 449,500,145 of OZ007589.1, read as the reverse complement.
TATGAGATTTCAATAAAACTGGCATTAAGCAAGATACGCACAATGATCATAATCAGTATTTTTACACTGGTTATTTTTATGTCAATATTATGAAAAGTAAAATAGAATATATTAATGTACTTTTGTGATAAACGACCAATCCTGCAGTTTCATTTGATTTCATTGTAAAGTCAATTTTTGGTATTTTAATTATTCTGTTGCTATCAGTTTAATTTCTGATATAACTAATATGTCAAGATCATTTATCATGTTCATTTTGAAAACACAAAATCATGGGCAATGCAGCATTTACGGCCTTTACGAAGTAATAATTAATCTTATAGTAATTAACCTAATAATGGGAGCACGATTTAACGATAATAATGGGATACTCTTATTTATTGTTTTCTTAAGTTTCTTTCCTTGTTTTACATCCAGGAGCTTAGCAAGGAGTGTAATAAAGCTTCACAGTTTCAAAGTAATTCACTAAACTTTTCAATAACGTCTTGTTATCAGTGTTTATAGAAACAATACTTTATTAAAACAATAAATTAAAGTAGTTCAAAGAGGAATGTAATTGAATTATGGAGTAATAAATTTGAAATGTACTGAGCCTATAATCTTTTATACGAATAATGAAGAGAAACCCCCCTAAATTTCGTTCTTGTTTAAAATTAAATTAAAATTTATAATTAAATGTCAATCATTGTCACAACACATAGTCCTCATACAAAGGTTAGTTTGCGATAAAAATTTAATTTGATTAGCAATGCTAAGGATAATACGATACATAAAGTATTTCATAAAACTAATTTAATGAATTCGTCGTGATAACATACATACATTAAATCAGAAAACAGCATACATTATATAAAATAACAAATGTAATATGCTATCACGTTTATAAAAATAACTTTAAAAATATCACGTAATTAAATTTAACTGTGCTTAATGTTTTAGAAGATTTTAAGAGATAAAAAGAATATGGTAAACTTTTTTAAATAATCAAGTTTAAAAAAAGCAAGATTTAAAGAGAAAGTAGTAGAAAAAGATGAAAAAAGTAATAAAAGGTGTAAAAATTGAAAGAGCTTTTATCCATCTCTTTGTATCGCATCTGCAATTAGAGTTCTCCTTTTGTGTATTTCCACATATTCAGATGTAACCTGGTTTTACGCCACTTTAAAATCCTTTCGACAGAAAGATGGATAATCATTTTCTTCAACATTTTAACTGTCAGATTCACCATCACGCCTCGGTTGTAATTGTATGTCTTGAAAGAAGTTTTCATCCATGCGCAACTTAATTTTTCAAACATATCTGTTGAAGGATCTTGATAAATGACCGTAACATGGCATAATTTAATGGAGTAATAAATTTAACTACTGCAGGCTTACTTTAAAATTATAACAATATTTGTTATTTATTTTTGCATTGCCATATACAGTGTCTCACATAAGTGATGGGACACTTGTGCTTTACAAAAGGAAACTAATCAAATAAATTAAAAAAACATGTACACATTTTTTTTGTGGGTGTGTTTCATACTTAAATTTAGTAAAGATTATTACATAACATACATTTTGTCAAAATATTAAAATATTAATTTAATAAAAATACAAATGTTTAGAACGGAGCAAAAAATAGCTCACATAAGTGATGGGACACCATTATATATGCAACAAAAATCGTCTGAAATAAGCAATAAAAATATTTTTTGGGGTTTTATTTTTACTTAAAAGCAATTGGCAATAATTTATAAAATCGTCTGCAGTATTTCTCTCCAGTTTGTTTTGGAATTTTTGTGTTTTTTAGCTCTGTGTAGTCATGAATGCTAAACGAAAAGAAACTTCGCCTGAAATTCGAAAATTAGTTATTAATTTGCATATTGAACGTGGAAAATCTATTAGAAAAACTGCTGAAACAGTTAACTTGAGTCGTTCAACAGTTTTCAATATCATTAAACGATATAAAAAGAATCATATGATTCAGGATAAAAGAAGACCTGGCTGACCATCAAAGCTATCCAATGGAATAAAGCGAATTATCGTTCGAAATATTAAAAAAAATCCAAGAATTAGTGCTTCAAAAGTTGCTGCTGATTTACAAGCATTATATGGAATAATTGTTAATCCTGAAACTATTAGAAGGGTAATTCGATCTGCTGGATATCACGGTAGAGTAGCCAGGAAAAAATTCTTCGTAAGTGAAAAGAATAGAAAACTCAGACTAGCTTTCGCAAAATCCAACATAAATAAGAATTCTGATTACTGGAATAAAGTTATATTTGCTGATGAGAGTAAATTTAATATATTTGGTTCTGACGGTAGAATCTTGGTGTGGAGAAAACCCAGGGAAGAACTTCACAAACAGAACTTGGTACCAACAGTAAAACATGGTGGAGGAGGAGTTATGGTATGGGGGTGTATGTCGTCCGCTGGAGTTGGTAATCTTGTTTTTATTGACAGTATAATGGATCAGTACAAGTATATTGATATTTTAAAGCAAAATTTGAAATCTTCAGCACGAAAATTGAACCTTCATAACGATTTAAAATTCTACCAGGACAATGACCCCAAGCACACTGCTCTGAACGTTAGACTCTGGCTGCTATATAACTGTCCTGAAATAATAAAAACACCACCACAATCTCCAGACTTAAATCCCATAGAGAATATTTGGCAAGAATTGGAATCAAGAATTCGCAAACACACCATTTCTTCAAAACAACAACTAAAATCGGTGCTTCAAGAAGAATGGGGTAAAATCACTCCAGAAATCACAAAAAAATTAGTCGAATCCATCCCAAAAAGATTAAATCATGTTTTAAAAGTAAAAGGAAATCCAACAAAATATTAAAACCTTTTAAAAAGTAAAATTTTTGGATAAATATTTGATGGAAAAGTAAGTGTCCCATCACTTATATGAGCCATTTTTTGCTCCGTTCTGAACAATTGTATTTTTACTAAATTAATATTTTAATATTTTGACAAAATGTATGTTATGTAATAATTGTTACTAACTTTAAATATGAAACACACCCAAAAAATTTTTGCACATGTTTGTTTATTTATTTTATTGCAGTTTCTTTTTATAAAGCACAAGTGTCCCATCACTTTTGTGAGACACTGTATATGCTGTTAAATGCATAGCTGTAAGTTATTTCTAGATTTTATATTAGCCTTACATGTTTTCTAAAATGTGTTTCTTTTTATGCGAATGAAGGTGCAGTTCACATCACGATTGTTTAATAGCATTGTAATAACTGATAATTAAAAATTATCTGCGCAAGATTCTTTTATGTAAAAAAGAATACAGTTATATTTTACATTAATAGCTAGTATATTTCATCTCAAATGTAAATTACATAAATACTTTAAGCCATTTTAAATCAATTTCCAGAATAAAAAATAAAACAAGAGGGGAAAATTCTGCTATAAGGCCGAATATAGATTGCCACACACGGCTTTGATTAAAAAAATAAATAAACTAGCTGTAACTCAGAATAAAAACGCAATGACAACAAACAATTTTAAAATATCTAAATAACAAAATAAAAATTCCCCTGTTAAAGTGTTGAGTTGTTCAATAACCATTCGATTTAGAAAAATATTTTTCTACCACTGCGCAATTTTTTTTAATGAAATTTAATTCATGTTGCTATGGCAGCAGACGATAAAACGATATCTTTGGAATAAGGGAATAAATAGAAGAAAACATTTTGTTGATGTTTGTGATAAAATGTTTTTCTTTATTTTTTAAAAATGTATATACATAATTCACTTTTATATTTTAACAGAATAATAAGTTTACTATAATTCGTTACTCATGCTATGGCCAGTATACACGATACACGTCGAGCCACAATGCCTTTATCATTATCTTTTTACGCGTAAAAGTTTGGCTACGGTACTCCATTGTGAAGTTTTGTAATTTTTGAAATCTAATATTTGAAAAACGACATAATCATTAGATTTGAAATTTATATCAAGAAAAATACAATTTTTTGCCATTCTAACGTAGTTTGTAAAACAATTTTGTGACAAATACTTTTCGAGTTATTAATTTTTTAAGTAACTTCAAATGTTTCATTTTCCGAGATTAATCTGTGGCAACGATGGATTGCTGTGACTTTTCATAAACATGAAAAATGATAGAGATTGAAAGAATAAGCCACCCTGTGTGTGGCTGAAAATGATAGAGATTGAAAGAATAAGCCACCCTGTGTGTGGCTAAAAAAATAAAGCAATTTACTGATTTTTTTGACACACTCATATAAAAACACATATCTTTATGCATCGATTTTATAGATTGGTTACTATAAAATTATAACAAAATAAGCAAACGGATTTCTCCAATAGTGTAGCCATTGAGTTTAAAAACCCAAGTAATTTAAACTAACTAAACATAATCATATTTAATGTTTTCATAAGAAGATCTCATTGATTTACATCCAGGAGAAGCAAGTATAAATGAAGCTTCACATGTTCAAGGTAATTCTCTTGATTTTTCAATTACATCTTGTTATCAGAATCGGTTATATTCTTCATCAAAATAACAAATTACAAGAATTAAAGCAAGGTTCAATGTTGTACGAGAAAAAATCAATTACATTTTACATTAATATCAGTATATTTAACTCATATGTAAACTAGATAAATACACAAAACTTTTTTTAACCAATTTACAAAATAAAAAATAATGATAAGATAATATAAAGAAATGTATTGAATTCGCCAACAAAAACGCATATCTTTATGTATTGATTTTATAGATTGCATATCTACCCTATATATATAAAATCCTAATGAAACGAATTTGTGAAACGATTTTATGAAACGAATTTATGAAACGATTTTATGAAACGACTGATTAAACGACTGATTATGTTTCATGGCTATTTTTAATAAAATATTAAACGCTTGATGGTGAAATTAATACCAATTGTCCAAAAAAATCCCCGGATGTCAAAACTGGTAATAGAATTTTGAAATTGGAATTAGTTTTCGAGATATTAATTTTTTTCTAATTTTAATGAAATTTCTGTAATGATGGCAACTAATTACTCAGTTTTTTTGTAACAAAAAAGGGAAAAAAATTGAAAGGATCCCGATAGGGATTATTAATTTCTATGTATTCGTCATTTTCAAATTGAAATTGAATTTATCTTTTTTTCAATCGATAATGAAGACAAGATTGTGATTAAATTATGTTTTTCAGGAAAATTTGAAAAAAAAATCACATTTCTATCGTCAGGATTCAATCGTCTGTCAGCATTTAATTTAATTTATAAACTGAAAATATTTTGAATAAATTCATCCAAATGACGTCATTTATGTAAACGCGAAAGAAACGGGGAAAAAGAATTAATAGTAATTATTATTTATTGATATCATTTTGTTATTTTTTTGTAAAATTTAATTAAACGAATTTATAAAATCACTAATTCGGATATTTGAAACGAATATATAAAATAATAATTGCCCAACTGAACGGAAGGAGAATAAAATATCCTGCTTGGTTTTTACCGCCAAGCTTTTTAAAAAAGCGTCAAGACCCGTATAATAGAAAAGCACCAAAAGTTCATTGGGTTTGTTTTCATAACTTTTGGCAACAAATCTATGTATATTAACGAATCTATCCCTTTTTGAAGCTCGAATTACGCCAAACCTAAAAGCAAAGGATCCTATACTGGAAAAGTACCCGATTTTCTTAGGACAATATTCAAGTGACATAACAAGGTGTAAAATTATCGCGGTTAGCAAATTTGTTTAAATATCTCATCAATTGACGCCGAATAAATGCAGGCATGCATGCACAAAATATTTAATTAATTTTGTATGAAAAATAATTATTAGAAAATTCGTATATACATATTAATTAAAATAAATAATTTACATATTTAAAATAACATGGAAATATACAGGATGGTGCACTAAAATAGAGAGAAAATTAAAACCTGTTACTGAAAATGTCTATAACATAGTACTTTTCAATACCGTGGATCTTAATGTTATTCACAAGCAGATGGAATTTTTCTCATCCTTAAACGCAAAGGAAGAATAGAATATAGATCGTTGTTATAAAAGTCTGAGAGGTAGCCACAATTTAAACCTAACCATTTTATACAAGCTGATTTTCAAGTTGTAATTGATTTTACTTATCAATCCCGAAAACAAACGTCAGTTGTCGCAACAGCTGTGTATGAGACCATGATAATCAAAAAAGGCCCAATTAAAACAATAAAAGCATGGCAACCCAATTACAGATTTACCAATATTTTTAAAATAAAGCACGCTGTCATGTTTTTAGAGGCCTCGAAGTCTGAGCGGGGGTTGGCGAGCGTAGCTCGCAGGGGGTAGGCCCCCTAGTTTAGTTATCATTTTATAGAACCCAAATGGATTTCTCCAATAATTTTTTCATTGATTTTTTTTAACCCAACTAATTTTAACTTACTAAACCGAACTACCAACTAAACCTAATATTATTTAATATCTTCATAAGGTGCTCTCATTGCTTTACACCCAGGAGCATTAGCGACCATTTTAAAGCTTCACACATTCAAAATAGTTCTTTAAACTTTTTAACAACATCTTGTTATCAGTGTTTACACAAACAATACTTCTTTATCAAAATAATAAATTACAAGAGTTAAAAGGAGGAATGGAAATGAATTACAAATCAATTAGTATGAAATTTACTGAGCCTGAAAATTTTAATTTTATAACAATTGAGAAAAAATCCCTAAATTTCAATCTTTTTCAAAATAAATATAAAATTTATGAATAAATGTCAATCATTGTCAGAATACATGAACCTCATACAAAGGTTAGTATGCGATATAAATTTAATTTGATAAGTTATGCTACGGATATTACGATATATAAGACGTTGCATAAAACTAACTGAATTGATGGCGATAGCGTACATACATTATATCAATTGATATATGCTAATGTATGTATGCTACCTTGTTTATAGAAATAACTTTAAATATCATGTAATTAAATTTAAATGTGCTTATTTTTTAGAAGTTTTTAAGAGATAAAATGACAAAAAGAAAATGGTAAACATTTAAAAATAACCCTGTTTGAAAGAATACAAGATTTAAAGCGGTAGAAGAAAAAAAAAGGTGCAAAGATTGCAAGAACTTTTCTTCATCTCTTTGTATCGCATCTGCAATTAGAGTCCTCCTTTTGTGTGTTTCCACTCATGCAGATGTAACCAAGTTTTAAACTTCTTTAAAATACTTTCGACAGAAAAATGGATAATAGTTTTCCTCCACATTTTCACTGACAGATTCGCCACCACCCACGCCTCGGTTGTAATTGTATCTGTTGAAAGAAATTTTCATCTTTGCGGAGCTTAATTTTTCAAACATATCTGTTGAAGGATTTTGATAAATGAACATAACTTGGGGTAATTTAATGGAGTGATAAACTTAAGAACAGCATTCTTACTTTAAATTTATAACGATATTTGTTATTTATTTTTTCATTTCCATACAAATGCTGTTAAATGCACAACAGTAAGTTGTTTCTAGATTTTATATTTGCTTTACATGTTTTCTAAAATGTGTTTATTTTTATGCAAATGAATGTGTGGTACAAACACAACAGTTTAACAGTATTGTATAACTAATAATTAAAACTAACTGCGCAATAATATTTGACGTAAAAAAGGAAAATACAATTACATTTTACATTAATACTAATATAGTTTAACTCAAACGTAATATAGATAAATACAGAAAATTCGTTTTAACTGATTTAAAAAAAAACAATAAAATAAAATAAATTACTGAATTTGTCGACACAAACATACATATAATTATACATTGATATTACAGATTCCTTATTTTGGTTTGATTATATAGAATCAAAACAGATTTCAAAAATAATGTATCCATTGATTTGTTTTAAAACCCCGTTTAACCAAAACTAACGAAACCTAACAACCAACTGAACCTAATCTTATTTAATATTTTCATAAGTTGCTCTAATTGCTTTACATACAGGGGCATAGCATGCATAAAAGAGCTTCACATATTCAAAATTGTTCTTTAAACTTTTCAATAACACCTTGTTATTAGTGTTTATACAAACAATACTTCTTTATCAAACTAATGAATTACAATAGTTTAAAACAGGGTTCAATATTTTACATGAAAAACCCATTTTACATTAATACTTGTATATATTAATTCAAATGTAAAATAGATAAATACAGAAAACTCTTTCTTTTATTTTATTTAAAAAATAAACAAAAAAGACATGCGTCAAGTATAAATCCAACGCATTCAGAATACTGTAATACAACTTCACCGTGAAATAAGATGTCAAACTGAACAATTTTGAAACCACATAACACATTTTAGCAACTAATATCTATAGTCGGAAATATATTCTAATTCTTTTGCACAGCCCTCTATATGAATACAAACGATGTGAATTATCACTTTACTACGCAGCGTACAACCAACAGAGTGAAAAAATAACCGGACCGGGGATCGAACACGGCTACCTTAGTATAGCCGTACCAAGTGCTTTACCATTTAAGCCACCAAGACGACATCCAGCCTAGCATTCTCTCACTCCTATATGGTAAGGCTACAACTTCTGCAGCACAAGATGGAACGTGAGCCCTCTATATGATCTCTAGACATGTATTTATATACTATATAGTATGCAAAAATTTAGTTCCGTTAAAAAACGCATAAGACAGTTGAAAATTCTCCTTCGGCAATTTCCGCCAATAAGCGATAATATACTCTAATTTTTTTGTGCAGCTTTGTATATGATCTATAGAATTTACACATACAAAGTAATATGGAGAACAATAGTTAAATTTAAAAACTCATATCACAATTAAAAAAGCACTTCAAGCAATTAATGTTCAAAAGCAGCACTGTAACCGGATTGTCCTGTTTGACCTTGTAAATGAATGATAAGTGTACTATACTATATTCTACAATAAGCATCTGGCAGTTCACATCACAGATGTATATTAATTTCAATATGTTTTAAATAGCGTAAATATCATTAACAGTTTTATAATCAGTTAACGAGTTTTAGCTGTAGAAAATAATGTATTGGAATTCTTTTGAGTACACCTGTAAACGAACTATAAAAACTACACCCTTCTTTTTCAATACTGAACACACCATGGTAAACCTCAATAACGTATCATATACATGGCAATCCGAGTGTATTTATGCAAGTCAGGGACGGCCAGACAAACCGAATTCATAAACATTTTTCATTTATGTTGGAAAGTGTTAAAAAAAAATACTGAGTTTGCACGGAGAAAAATGACACTTTCAAATCTGAATAAATAGATGTTTTCATTTTGTTATGAATTTTTTTGTTTCAAATAGGACGAACCAATGCTTTTAATTCTGAAATACCAAAAATACTCAAAATATTGAAACATGGACATACTCAAAACTGAGCGCAGTTCATACTCGTTTTTGAAACATGGGCATACACAAAAATGATTAGAATCAGTTTCAACTCATTTTTGAAACATTTACATACTCAAAAATGAGCACATAAAAGTCAGTTCGTACTCATTTTTCAAACATGGACATACTGAATTAGGAGCACATGATGTTTTATTCTTGAGTGTGTGCATGTTTTCAGAAATGAGTATATACCTGTTTCAAACTTGGGTCATTTTGATTCGGAGCCATTTTGACTATGCGACACAAATTTCAGCAATTTTTGCTCAGTTTTGAAAATGTCGTTTTTAGAGTGTGTCGACACGTACACAAACACATATATTTTTATGCATTGATTTTTCAGTTAGTATATAATCAACTGTATAACAATTATTTATGCATTGATTTTCTAGTTAGTTATCTTAGTTAACAGGTTTAGTTATCTTAGTTAATAGCTTTAAATTAATTTCGAAAATATAAAGTTGCGAAACCTACGAATTTGTAAATTTCACAATAAGTTTTAAGCTAATAAACAGTTATTTAGCAGTACACTATTATTGATTGCGTCTTAACAAAACGAGTAATGTGAGAAGGATGAAAAAATGCTATAAATGCGCATTGCAGGAAAAAACAATATTTCAGAAAATACAAAACTCTTCCCAAAGAAAATCCAAATTATGCATGTTCCATCACTACGTTTGACGTCACATTCGTAACGTCAGGTTATGTTTTTCTAAACAAGAAGCCCCGCTCATGGGCGTTATTATTGCTTGTTCTATTATTTAACAAAAAATATTTCCTCTGTTTATTTTATATTACAAATTGATTATAGATAATAACTTTACTGTTTCTTATCGAAGTATTTCTTATCGAAGTACATAATATCGAAGTACTATATCGAATGCTGTGCATATTTTTTAGGGGAAAACATGTAACATATAAAATGCAAAAGTGGCGCCTATGGGCAGAGCTACACAAGATGCGATTTTGCATCAGCCGTCATTAAAGTGTTAACAGATTCGGGATCATGGATGCATATATGCATTTTCAGTAACTGCATATTCCAATTGTTTTTGGTACCTGTAACAAAGAAATGTAATATTTACCTTATTTAATATAGGGCATTTTCATGATTAAATAAGTATAGGTAGCTGTTTAAAAAGAAGTGATACCAACCGAATAAAATTCGACTGTGGGACGCTTATCCCGAAGTGGTTAAGATGTAAAATCAGTCTTAAAAAATTATGTTTTAATTTGTTTGTCACAAAACTAATATTTCCACAGTCGTGCTAACCGAATGAAAGTCGTGTATGGGACGTTTGGCTTGGAAAGTGTTAAGATGTAAAATCAGTCTTAAAAAAAGATGTTTTAATTTGTTTGTCACAAAACTAATATTTCTACAGCCGTGCTAACAGAATAAAATTCGTGTATGGGATGCTGGTTCCGAAGCGGGTTAAGATGTAAAATCATCTTAAAAAATTATGTTTTAATTTGTTTGTCATAAAACTAATATTTCCACAGTCATGTTTTAGTTTTAATGCACAAAAAGACCATATATTGTTATAATAACATATTTTAATAGAACATTACTTTACACGTGATATTTAAAGAAATATAAAAAGAACACAGCATTCTGTTTCATAAAAATTAATAAAAGGAAGATTTTTATTAAAAGAAAAGAGAATGCATTTGAGATTGCATTTAAAAATTTAAGAATTAATATTTCATTAGAGATTATGTACTGTATACTTCAAATAATATTATAAGGATGTGAGGATAGAAAACATATTAAATTATGTAATCTGAGAATTTAATACAATACTGGCTATGTACTGCCATATAGTTTACAACGTAGTTTAGGGTATTTTTTGCTGTAAACTATTATGTTGTTTGCTGACGTTAGGGAAATTTATTTTAACCACTTCGCAGTGTTACATGTGAAAAAAAAATTAGCAATCATCATTATCTTCTTTTCTATGATATTGGTACTTATTTAAATATGCATGTTTTAGGAAAAGGGAATTTGTTGTATTATTATAATAAACATGTATTTTGGGTTTAAAAGGTTTTAAATGTAAAAGCAGATAATGAGAGTCGTTACAGAAATTTAAGCAAGCTGGTCTCAATAAAGAAAATGGTAAGCATGTCATGTATTTTATTTTGAGCTTTATATAGTTTCAGTTAAACTCAAATATTACTGAGGAGCTTGAATGTAAATAATTGAGTTAAATAAACAAAATGAGGTGAGTTAAAGAATTTTAAGAAATGAGAATTTTCCTACACAAATGGTTAAGTGTCAAGATTTAGATTTTTAAGTTTGTTAGTGTATGAAAAAAGAGGGGAATAAGTATGGTACACATTTTTTTAAAGACATAGATAAGAAACAATTATTGACTTATTTAACGTTAATATATTTTTCGAAATAGCCATTTTTAAAAATAAAAAAAAATTCGTATTATTATTATTATTATTTTGTATTCTCAGAAAAAAATCCTGATTTGATGCTATTTTGAAAATTATTATTGCTGTTATTTTGATAAGAAATAAATTGTTTTAGTAATTAATATTTACGAGAAATATTTCTGTAGCTTATGGTAGAAAAAAACAATACTTCAAAATGCGAGATAGGAAGTCAATCATTGAATTAAATAAATATTAATAATTCACTTTTAAGGTGAAATATGAAATTATGTAAAATTAATTTTCTTATTTAGTTTTTATTTTGTACTAGCTGCGTAGCAGCCCATTGTTTTGCTTTTTACTTTTAAACGATCTTTCAAGGGTTTTGGGAAAAATACATACAATCTACTTTTTAAATTAAAATGTGCAAGTCATGAGCTAAAAAGTTTAATTATCATTCCAAAATCTTAATTAGACATTTCGATCCCCGAAGATGCCTTAAAATAGATCAATTATTTTCTGAGTATTTGAGTATTGAAATATTGTTAGATTGATAGATTCTCCTGATTTTTCCATATTTTCACAAAAAATATTTTAGATATCGGAATACGACAAACTGCAGATGGTAGCCAGTGACATTCTTTATTAGCCCCAGACAAGTTTTGTGTTTGTTATGCAACGGTTTCTCAGCCCATTCCGACAAACAGACAGGCAGGCAAAATGTTTTTTAATATTATATTTGACTATAACTTCGTCTAAATAGTCGATATGAACATGTTTTACTGAAAATCATTGACAGACATTCTAATTTTATATAGGATAACTATATTTTATATGGCCGTAGAGGAGAGATGGCCAGTCTAAATATTTCCAAATCGTGATCATAGAGCGCAGCATAAACTTTGTCCGTAGGAAATTGTTCAGCGAGTTCATTCATTGCGACATGCAGCTGTGTTTTTTATAAAAAGTGAAATTTTAACGTTTATTTAATTTAGTGGTTGAATATTTTTGTTGAGTTAGGTATGTGAATGTTTTGCAGTACGTACGTTACATTTTGTTTTACTATACGGACTTTTAAGGCACTTTACAAATTGCTATATGTTTTTCATGATTAACTATAAGAAATGGGTTATTTTTTGCAATTTTTACTTCACTTTTCCTTTCCTGTATTGGATGGCCATCTATCCTCGGCTTGAAGAACAGATGGCCATCTGCCATTTTAATTTCAATTTTGTTTCAAACATTTTGTTCTCAATATTTAATTATTTTTTTTAACCAAAATATGATGAGTATATGTATAAGGATTTTAAATATGCATACATATTTCTTGTATTTGCATTATAAGAATTTTTATTTCAATCTTTAAAAACTATGGTTATCTATCCCAGAGTTACTCTTTACATAGATTTGTGAGAGAGCCTTTCTTGTGCGATATTTTTTTCTGAAAAGATAAGACATCCCTCAATACATAAAAAAAGATCTGTTTATAAAAAAAGACAAATGAAAAAAAAAAAAAAAAAAGAAAAAGAAGAAACTTTTCGATCGAAGACAAACAACACTGTATGTAACTAACGGGTCGGAAACTTTCTGAAATGTCTTTTTTGGACATGAAAAATATAGCGAAGAAACATTATCCTGAACATAAAACGCTAAATCTTTTAAAAGTTATAAATGGACTGTTTTCATTTGCCATTCATGTTTTATAAATATAGGTGAAGAAAGATTTTCAGGTATTTTTCTTACTTTTGAAAAATAATATAGATATTTTACAGTTAAAGGACGGTAGACTTTAAAATTACTTTTAAATATTCATGTTTTTCAAACAAGACATTAATGAAGTGTTTTTTACCATAAATTCCATACATATTTGAAAAAAGTTGAATTAACTGAAAATTAAAAATTCTTGACAAGAAAAAGTCAACTTTTCCCTATTCCTCTTGCATCATCTTTAAGTATGAGGAGTAAACAATGAGATTTACTTTTCAATGATTCAATTTTCAATTTTCTTCGACGAAATTATAGATAGATGTGTCATTTTGTGGACAATTTTTTAAAAGCATTTATATTATATATGTATTAATTTTTTATGAATATTACGATTATGTTTTTCAAAATTTTCATGTATTCGTATCGAAATCCTGTGTATTAACCCATTAATGCCCGATATTGCTTTTTCGCAACATTATGTTTGTTACACCAGGTTTTAAGATAACACCAGTTTGTTTTTAGGATATATATTCGTTTTATTTGATGCACGAAACACCATGATAAAGTCACTCTTAGGTTGCTATAATATAAAAGTGGTGTGAATCGCAATATTTGTATTTTATTGAGGACGTAAATAGGACGTTGGGCACTAACGGGTTAAGAAAAGTAATTTTTCCATCGTAGACGAGAAAGGGAGAGTGAGCATGAAAACCACAATGGTATCTAATAGTTTTACAGTTCTAGTATAAATAAATTGGGAAAAATATTATAATATTTGTTTTAATTTACTTTTAAATAAAAAACAGGGTAAAATGCAGAATGCCGTTTAAATGCAACCCATCTGCCGACTCACCTGGTGTTCCCCGGAATTATCTTAAATATATCTAAAATTCCTTTAAATATATTTTACAAACGAACCTAGTGGTGTTGGCTTTTAGTAGTGGAATCTCCGCTGCCTTCAGTATCGTAATTAGCTATCTTTAATACGGCAATTATTATTGCAGAAACACTTCGTTAATACGTTAATTCGATTTTCTATTTAATATAAATAATTACAAAAATCAACTTACCTGAAAATCCTATCGTGCCCCATAAATCGGTAACAACAACATTCACTATAACGGTGTACCTTCATTAATACGCGGCATCGTAAAAATATGTTCTTTCCCGCTAAAATACATAATCTTAAAAAATAGAAAAACTGCAATTAAAGAATTTAATACTGAAAAGCCAGTTTACTTCATCACAGAGAGTGAAAAACTTCCAGTGTTTTCATTCCGAAAAACTTGCATCGTGTTAATTTTCTTTTAAAATTCACCATAAATTAGTATTTTAATAGTATTTTATTCTTTAAAAAAATTCTTGATTGTATTTTCTATACAGGTATATAAAACGTAATACCGGATGACAAAGATTAGATACCGTAACCAGTTAATAAAAGAAAACGTAGTTTGAAAATGCGTAAAATCCAAAAAACTACTATAAGAATTCCGAGAAATGTGTATTGAAATGAGGACAAAATTTACAATAGATTTCTTTTATTAATGTCAAAAATATCCACTAAACACGAAAAAACGGTAAAAATCGCATAAAAAAGGGTCGCATTGTATTGGCACCTGCGTTCGCCTATACGGAAAGAAGTTTAAAGTTACTTCACCTACATCCCTGGTAAAAATTATAACAAATATATTATAAAAATATATCATAAATATGCTACTGCTCATTTTTGTTAAAAAAAATAATTAAGAAAAACAATAAAAGACAAATTAACACTCTTTAATAATCAAAATTATAAGGACAATGCTTATAAGTACTAGTAGATACAATTTTAATAAGACATATAAATCACCTTTATTTTGGAAAAACTCATCCATGCAACTCTACTTGTTTGGAATAAGTTTTGATAATTATGGTGTGCATATAGCTTTCGAGGGTTTGTAAACAGCTTCCCGAAGATCTATATACTTAAATATTGCTTGTTATTAAAAAAAAAGCATTCGCCATTGCATTTATTTTGGGCATGCGATTGATGGGGTCAATCAATTGATTGAATATTTTTATCATTGAACTACTTTTTCTCAGGTTTTGAGGTGTGACACATGAAAAAAATGAATTTTGCACCTTTTAAAAACAACCATGTGCCCAAACGGGTATTTCTAAATTACATGCGTATACTTTTGAATTCATCATTTGAGAACTTGAGCTCACATCTCCCTGAACCATGAGTGATCGTTCTTTATTTTGACGACTCCATGCAAGGTTTCCATTTCTTCACGAATAATGCCAGCAGTAACGTATAACATTAGACCTATCAAGATTGTGAAATTTTTTCATCCGACTGAAGTGCCTCTGTCGTGGATCGTTTTCTGATCGGTGGGGAAGAGATGTAGAGAGGAAGTCTACATTCTTGTAACAACCTCCTAGAATGAGTGATCAGAAAATATCAAAAACACTGCAGTGAACTCAATTTTGCTAATAAAGGCACTTCATTTACGAAATCCCCTGTTTCGCCTGAATTCCCCATTTTCCTTTTACCACACCCTGTATTCAGTGAATGACAAGTGGAAAAACAAGTTATTCACCTTTTAGAACGTGGCAGCAGATGTCTTCAGTTAACCGCTTCTAACTTGAGCGGGAATCTTGAGGATGTGTTATTGGTCGCGTACAAGGAGGTTGTAAAACCTTATCTATCCCGTTGGTCAAGAAAAAGTTTATTATCATCATAATATATTATATTACAAGCATATATTGTATGTGTGTGCGTGTGTATATGCAAATTTTATCTAAAAACGGCTCTAATGATTTTGACTAAATTACGCATCCTAACGTTTTGGGGTACGAAAAGACCATTGGGCTAGGTCACATGTTCGAGAAAATTCGATTAGTGGGTCATTTTGGGATCATACAGGTACAATGAAAATAACGGTTGAAACAGTTATTAAGTTGTTGTACTGTTAGCAGTAAACGAAGTCGTAAAGTTGGCCACATTTCGTCAAATGTTGACGTTCGCGAAATGTTGACGACATTGGCGAGTTTTGCCGTAAAAATCGACTTTCAAGATAACCGATGCCAAAACACATGCTTGGTGTCAAATAAAAAAAAATTACATCAAGTTTGTGAATTTTCGTCAAATTTTGGCAACATTTGGCGGAAAAATTGGCTTTCAGAATCAGAAGCCACTTGCTCGTGTGAAACATCGCCCCAATGAAACAGAGGAACGCCTATCCCAGAGAACCGTCAGTGCGAAGCCTGTTGAAGAGAATCAGAATATATAAAGCGACAAGACGAACGCTTTGAAGAGCAACAGCGTCGCCATGTTAGTCAAAAGAAAACGTTAGATCACATTGCTATTTTTGTGTTTTATTCATAAATATTTAGTCTAGCATAATCTGATTTGATTCAAATATCTTTTGATTTTATTTGTGTTTATTTTAATGTACTAATATATTGAGGTAACATTTCAATCATTCTAATTTCGTTTGCAGTATAAGTAATAGTTAAATTATTTAATTTAAAGTAATCTCATTCCTTAATTCATTAATCCAAATCATGTAATTTGTGTTCTTCTATATTATTAAAATTCTTTCCACTATACGACCAAATTTATATCTAAACTGATAATTACTTTAAAATTAAATTATACAATTTTTCCATTTACATTTTTGGTACATGGACTCACCTTTTATCTGCTATACAGAAAGAACAATTTTGCTGCACCAAGGTCACAACATTTTGTTTTGTATTTTGTTCTGTTTGAATATATATCAGTCATGCAAGTGAGAATAAACGTTGATTTGTTTTAAACGGAAGTTCTCATTAAAAACTACCAATACACAAGTTTAGTACAAATAGCACACATTTTACGTACAAAACGGTGAAAGTTGATAGAAAAAAAATATACTTATTTTTAATGTATACTTGTTAATGTAAAAATCTGGGAATTTTTTTTATTTACGTCAACAAAATTTCTATGATGTTCAGTAATAATTAATTTTGAAAACTAAACTTTGCAATATTGTTTTACCTTTAAGTGAAATTTATTGGAAATATCTTTCTAGCTCAAAAGAGCTAATACTAAAAATGTTATTTGGAAAAAATCATATGCCAGAAAAATCCAAGCATCATTTGCATATTGAAATTGTATTTTTAAATTAGAATCTAAAATCCAGGAGAACTTTTTTTACAGTTTTCATATATAACATGCGACAGAATCTCTTAGCGAAAATTTTTTCTTTCAAAAAATCGTATATCACCACTCAATATAAACTAAAAATATTTCCCTTGCTCTGAAAGGAAGATTTGCAAAAAGTAGAATGCTTTAAGAATAAAAATAACACGATACATAAAAATAACTCTTAAGTTGTGATATCTTTTTGAAATTTCAGTTTTCAGAAAAGGAAAATACAGTGAAAGAATGTTTGGCGAAAAGTAAACCTTTTTTTTTCCCCGAAACTTAGTTATGGAACGTTTTATCATCTGACCTTTCATGTTTTTTAATGAAGGTGAAAGTATAGATTTCTAAAAAAAATATTTATTACATTGTTTTAAACATAGTCTAGAATTTAAACCCCCATTTTTTAAAATGCAGTGGAAAGTTTCCTAAATGAAAAAAAAGTTTTTAAAATTTATAGGAGATATAAATAATATTGATCATTTATTTAACAAGCTTATTTCACAAAAGATACATTGTCAATCTTAGATAATGCAATTTTTTTTTTAAAAAAGTCACCTATGACGTAAAGATGTGATGAAAGTTATTTTTGTGTGTTGATGATCTAAAATGTTAGAAATATATTGAAAAAAAGAACTTTTGAAAGGAAAAAAAATAACTGAATTTATGATTAAAAATGTGGAAGCTTATTTTATGTTTCCATGCTAAAAAATATATTTAGACTTTTTTTTCCATTCGAAAGCAATTAGTTAAAATTGTATATATCTATTTAATAATGTTTTGAAATCGGGGGGGGGGGAGGAGCTCTTATATTTTATTTGTATGCACATTTTCAATAAATATATTTTGAAGATGTTGCACTGTGTCAAATAATAATTTTTCATGTTTCATGGAATTTTCTGAGTTTTGTGTCGAAGAAACGCTACAGAAATTTTGCATTTAACACTATATGTTTTCGTTTTTTAAGCTGTTAATATATTATTAATTTCTATAAATAAATTTTATTTCTTTACATTTATGGCTAGATTGTATCCTGTGTCACACGTGGAACAACCAATACTATTGTTCATAGTATTAAATAATTAATTAGTTGTAAATAATAATATAAGTATTTAGTTATAATATAATTAAATAATTAATCAGTTAATAAGTAATTATTTTCTTTGTCAGGATAGTCCTCATTCCTTTTACTTTATTTTTACGTCTCGAATTAGAAGCTACCTTCTGTCTTTTTTTGTTTTTCTGTCCTACTTTTTGTTACATTGGACCTGAGATTAATATTGCGGGCCAGCAAACTGCGGCCAGGGAAAATGAAAGGATGAGTATGGATGGTCCAGGCCCATAAGACAATTGGTAGTAGACTTCACATGGGCCTCATTTATGTAGACTTAACATTATTACTGGAGGGGGGGTGGCTCGAAAGCCAAGCACCGCGACCAGAGGTCTATTGTACTATCCCCCCAGGTCTCCTAATTTTGAACCAATTCCAGATGAGAGACCTGCATCTGGATTGGTATCCCCAGAGGTAACGCTTATATAGAAATTGGAGGACTTTGGAGTCACGAGCAGATTTAACGTGCACCAGCTCCCATTAACGTACACGGTCCCACAGCAGAGGCAGACGAGAGAGGATAGACGATGCATCCTCCCAACCACTGACCGCGGTCGATGCTGCCTGGCTTTCGGTGATCATACGAGAGTCGAGCTTTTACCGTCCGCGCTACTGCGGGACAGACTTAAAATTAAGATATAAACAAAAGTTTAAATAAATTCCCTACCCCACCTCTGAAATCTTCAGATGTGAAATCAGAATTATTTTCAAAGACTGATTTTTCAAATTAGCAGGATGCAGATTGTTTCTAAAAGTCTCTTATGAAAATAAAACAATTTCATTTAGTTTTAAAAGCAACTATTTATTTCGTACTTTATTAATTTTTGTAACGTTTAATTTGCTTTTTAACGAGTGATAAAAACAGGAAATTATAAAAAAATTATAAAATCAAATAAAGAATGTTTTTTCGGAAACCCTTTTAATATTTGAATATTTGCTACTAATTTAAAATGCTATTCCTGTTTGTTTTTAATTTTTTCATAAATATCTGCTATTTTTTCAACGGTACACTGTAAAAAATGACCGATGTTTCTTATTTTATGAAAATATGCTAGAACTACGAACAAAAATATAATATAATCTTCTGAGTTATCCGAAATTTCAAATAGCATGTTACATTGTCTTTTGAATCCCCAGAAACGAATACATCTTTAAAATTTAAAGAATAATTTATAAAAACAAATTATTTTTAGCTGCCCGAATTTTTCAGAAACGTTTCCGAAGGGTTTTTATAGTGTATTAATTAGTGTCCTCAGGCTGGAATACCTGTTTTTCGAATGTTATCCATTCTCAAGTACACGTTTTCAGCCGCATAAGTTAATTTATACATGAAAGAGTAAATAAATAATCTTAATTTTAATGTTATTGTTAACGCTGTTAATTTTGCATGTTTGTCTGTTAAACAATTTTTTTGAGCATGAAAATGTTTACTTCAGAATGGATAGCATTCGAAAAACAGGTATTCCAGGCTAAGGGCACTAATTAATACACTATAAAGACCCTTCGGAAACGTTTCTGAAAAATTCGGGCAGCTAAAAATAATTTGTTTTTATAAATTATTCTTTAAATTTTGAAGAAGTATTCGTTTCTGGGGATTCAAAAGACAATGTAACATGCTATTTGAAATTTCGGATAACTCAGAAGATTATATTATATTTTCGTTCGTGGTTATAGCATATTTTCATAAAATAAGAAACATCGGTCATTTTTTACAGTGTATAGGCAATATATTTTAACATTATTTGAACTTAAACAATATCTGTTAGTAAAATGAAATAAATCGTTGTGTGATTAAACAGCAAGAAAGTTCTTTAATTATATTAATTAAAAATATTTGATTAAAACTTGACATATATATATATATATAACAAAAATTTTAATTCCGCACTTCATTAAAACTACTCCATAAAGTTTTCCCCGTGTAAATTTATTATGCACTCTTAGTTTATTAAAGTATTTACTATCTTATAAGTATTTACTAAAGTATTACTTATCTCTAGATTCCACTTATTTCATTTATTTAGATTCCTTTCTATTTAAAATGCATATTTAATATTTTATTTCCCTTCAAAATATTCTAAACAATTTATGTAATTATTAAAATTCAAAAACCTTTTTTTTTTTATTTTTCAATTCTTAAAAAGCCGAATTTATTGTATTTAAAGTTATCCTTTCGTAACATTTTCTTTTTTAAAATTTTTATTCCAAAGCTAAATTCGCGCCTTTTCCCGCAAAGACCTACGCACGCCAATTTTCAACTGCCATAAATACAGAGTTCCGCCATGCTCAAAAGCTCTAATTCGCTATTCTATACACCTGCATTGGCGTAGATGACCTTGCTCGCTTGGATTATTTAATGTCGAACAGGAGCTACGGAACGTAGATTTCTGTGATATTGTTTTCAAAAAAAAAAAAAAAAATCTGCTGCTGCTGCCTGGAGAGAGTCATATGATTATTCAAAATATGCTTCTTAACATCTTATTAAAATGCAATTTACTGAAAATTTTCAACGATGTCTAGTGGAGTGGATAATGTTTTATCATTATATTATTATGATGAAATAAAAAAAAATTCTTCAATGATTTAATTTCGTTTTTTTATGTGATAACCCTTAATGATTATCGGCTAGAACAAATAAATATTGAAATACGACTCCGTGAACTTCGATTTGATACTGCGATCTGTTAGTTTTAGTGGAATAGAAAATATCGTAATATATATATATATATATATATATATATATATATATATATGGGTCAGCGAAATGAAAGTGGCACTGCAGTCGCTTTGAGAAATGGTTTAATGGTATTAATATAAATTACTATACAAAAGAAAGAAGTAATACAGAGGTAACAGATAGGCTAGACAAAGTCAACTTGTAGCTTGAAACAAGTGTCCCAGCGGTCAACGAGTCGATGAATACCTGTGTGAAGAAGCTCAGGGGTTGGTTGTGGAACCAATTTTCAACGGCAGCTTAGACCTCATTATCGTCGGCAAATCGCCGTCCCTTCAGAGCTCTCTTGAGTGGACCGAAGATGCGGTAGTAACATGGCGAGAGGTCCGGGCTGTAAGCGATGTTCGAGGGAATGTATTGCTTCTTCCACGACGAAAATACCTATGCCGTCAGAATACCGATCTGCGTGACATACACTCTGGGCCGTACACATTTTGTATTTGACGAAAGATTTCACTAGCACTCACATTTTCCGCTGTTGAAAATTACACAACTACGCGTTGACACCGTTTTTAGGCATCCATGATGCAAACGATGCCTTTTAACGTGCTCCCACGCTATAACACAGGCATCTGGTGGGGTCTGGCCATATCGTATGCATTTCCAGCACTCTGCGTCCTCTATAGGAGCACGCACAGTCATATTTCTCTTAAACTGGCTAGTAAGTAGTTAAAAAAGTTATTACAGCAAAGCCCCATTAATTTGGGCGACCCTTATATAATATACATTATTGGGAATATGTAATGTATTATTGCATAAAATATTTATTGTAACATGAGTACTTACAAAAAAGCTATCGGACCTGTCGGCGAAAATCGCCACAAAACTTTTATAGGTTAAGCAACATGTGAAGAAAATCACAAGTGCAACACGTACGTTTCGCAATCGTCCACATCCCCGGAATAGGGCATGTAAAGTGGGCTGCCTCAAGCAACATTAGCAACTATAAACTAGCAAATATAATCAATCTGTGAGGGTGGCATTCTGATATCAACACACATTACGTATCTGATCAGAAATGTATTTTATAGATATATAGAGATTTACTCTCATTTTCTTTGAATTGTCCCGTTTATCAATTTAAATTCAAATTCTATAGTTGCAAATATTGTTGGCGAGCATCGAACTTTATATATCATATTCCAGGGATTGTGGACGATTACAAAACGACACATATTGCAACTGTGATTCTATTCACATGCTTGTTCGTCTCTGAAAGTTTCGTTACGATTCTCGTTGACAGGTCATGTTTCATCCTTGTTATTGTATCATTATATCTGGTGAACAAGAAATACAATTTACGATTTTCTCTCCACATCCAAATTCGAGAACGGTAATTCAGCAAATTTTCTTGCAGGTTTCGAAAACAATTACAGATGTATGTTATAAAATATCCAGTGATGGAACAGTGGCGCACTATTTCGGCGTTTCTCACCACTAAATTTTAATAGTATTCTTCGCTTTAAAAATTATTACATTTAGTGATCATTACATTAAAGATCCTTCTACTTGTAACTAGCAGCTTCGGCTAGTTGTGGAGGCCTACCCAAAGGCACAACTAACCCCACCAAACTTGTAACTAGCAGATGAGATGATGAGGTTTTTTATGCGCTTGTGCTAAATTTGATCAACGAAAATTCATGCCTTTAGTGGCTCTCCGTAAGTCGTGCGGCTTAGTACAACCAGAGCGCGACCAGTGTTAGATATATTCATGCCCGAGTTAATGCTTCTCTATTACGCGAAAAAGTAGTTCATAAGATTGTAAGAGGCGTATAAGCCTAAGAAAATGATTAGTAGGAATAATTTTAATATAACAGTGTGCGCGAGTGTGCTGCTGTATGTGTTATCACCGACCAAATTAATGGTGATCCACAACGCCATTGTTGTTGTTTACCTTTGATTTTTGTACAAAATCAAAGGTACTTCTCAATTATCTATGTTCAGGTGTGGAAATTTATATGTATGACTTAATTCTGCATTAGAGTTACCTGAATTGTGGTAGTGAGCACTGTAACAGGTTAATGATATTAATTCATAATTGTATTTATTATAATTCATTAATTGGCTTAAAATTTGTAACAATATTGTCACAAAGAATTTAAAAATGCAATTTAATTTACGATAAACTATGAATCGGATAACTGAGTGATTTTCTCGTTTAGTAATGATCTTTTCTCTGTGTACATTCAGTACTTTTGGGTTATAACGGTCCCTGATGATGAATCGCCAAGCGCCTAAGATTTGTCGCTATATTATAAAGTATGTATGATATCATAATAATATATGATTATATAGCTTTCGTGACGCTTTTGGCCTATTTATAGTCATATATGACGTATATGTATGACATATATATATAAGATGCATATGATGTATATATGTCATATAAGATGTAATGAATAATATAATGATATATATGGCACATATATGAAAGTTTAGAGGATATATATATGATGCATATCTTTGCGATGATCTTGGCGAAATTATAACTGCAATCTTGGCATAATTGTAATTGTTGGGGCCGATTTAACTCAAAAGTAAACTACACACTATAAATAAAGTTTATTATTACTTAACATAAAATTTTGTCTTTCATTCTGGCATCGTGGATTTGATTATCAAGTTTTTCTTATTGGCTAGTTTACTGCAATTAAGATTTTAAATCCTTTAGCTTTTGGCCATTGTATTTATTTTAATAAATTTAATTCTCATAAGTTATGGCTTCCTCGAAAAATGTTCACAACGCGATATAATTTTGCGTTAAAACTTATGTTTAACAGCAAAAGTTAATCATAATATAGAAAAAATTGAGTTAATATAAGGTTATAAAAAGAAAAAATTTAATGCGATAGCAAAAATCTTTATAATTCTATTTTTTTTTTAATTCAAATCTAAATTTCTATAAATCTAAAAATCTAGTTTTAGATCTTTTATTTAAAATAAGATTATGTTTCTTAGGCGTTTGATTACTTTGTAGTCTACTTTGAAGTATTATAAAAGACTGAGGTCATAAAATGAAGATACTGAAATTTAATCTCATCTGCTTAAATTATGTTACGACTATGCTTTGTATTCACTGTTGTCAAAGATTAATCCAGCTTTATAGCCTTTCTTTCTAAATGAAAAAATATCTTAAAAAAAGATTATCTTTCTTAACACATTCAAATCGCGCTACATCAAGTTCGAAAAAGGGAGGGATTTTATTATTAATTTTTTGTTGATTTACAATGTTATTAGCATGGCAATAGAAGTATTTAGTAATTTGGTATGAAACATTATTGTACATTTTGAGAAAAAATAGGGAATTAGAACTCTACGATCAAATTAAATAAACTTTTCCTTGCTAATGTAACTCGCAAAGTCCTTGTATAATATGTTGAAATAAAATAGAAAAATCCGCATAAATATTGGAAAAAAATAATTTAATTCCGCAAGTTTATCAACATTAAACTTTTTAAATAAATGTTTAAAGATGCGGTGTTTAGACATTATATTTGCTAAAATTAAATCAACTGTATACCTATACTAGACGTACCTATTAATCTACGAAAATAAACAATAACTTCTTTCGGCATGCCCATGATTTCGAAAAGCGTTCTATATCATTAGAAACTACAGAGACCAATATATAGATATATTTAATTTAAACGATTATTTATTAAAACGAAGTTTCATTTGCTTCCACAGATATTCGGAAACGTTTAAGAGTAGTTTTTATAGAGTATTAATCAATTTTCTCAAAACAGAATATCTTTTTTTAGGATGCTATTTATTCTAAATTGAACATTTTCAGCTGCGCAAATGAATTTATACATGAAGAGTAACAAATTAATATTCATTTAATTGATAATGTTAATATTCTTAATTGATCAGGTTTGTCTGTAAAGCATGTTTGTTGAACATGAACACGTTTAGTTGAGACCACTCTAAAAATGACATTTTCAAAACTGAGCAAAAAATATTGAAATCTGAGTATGTCGCATAGTCAAAATGGTTCGGAATCAAAGTTACTCAAGTTTGAAACATGTATATACTCATTTCGTAAAACATGAACACACTCAAGAATGAAACATCATGTACTCATATTTGAGTATGTCCATGTTTCAAAAATGAGTATGAACTGACTTCAATGTGCTCATTTTTGAGTATGTCCATGTTTCAAAAATGAGTATGAACTGACCTCGTTGTGCTCAGTTTTGAGTATATCCATGTTTCAATATTCTGAGTATTTCTGGTATTTCAGCTTTGAAAGCGTTGGGTCGTCCTATTTGAAACAAAAAGTTTCATAACAAAATGAAAACATTGATTTACTCAGATTTGAAAGTGTCATTTTTCTTAGTGAATGCATAGCGACCTAAAAACTTACCGAGAAAGTGATTAATACACTATGAAATGTACTCTGAGATGTTTCAGAACGTCATTGAGTGAAAAAGAATCTTTGTTTTCATAAATGTTTCTTTAAATATTCAAAATATATCGATTTCCAGGGTTTTTAAATATAAAAACGCTTTTCGGAAGCTTTAGTAACTTTGAAGTTGTATTGTGTATCTTCGTTCGTGGTTATTATTTATTTGGATAGATTAAGAAACATATGTTTGTTTTTTACAGAGTATTCTTTTAGTAGTCAGTCCCCTTTTTCATTCCGATTATCTATAAATATTTAATAAAAAAATAACTGTTATATGTTTTAATATTAATATGTAATGTATTATTATATATAAAGTGTATTTCAACACGTGTACTTAATATAATTTATGCAGGGTTGATGACCATACTATTTTTTTATTTTATGCAAATTGTTCAAATGGATGTAACAGTAATTGAACAAACATTTTAATTAATTTAACAGTGCAAAATAAAAATTTGCGAGTAGTAAAGAAACCTATTTTAATATTCTTTTAAATTATTTAAAACGAGATTATGTTTTGTTGGAATTTGATTACTCTGTGCTTTAAATGTTATAAAATTAATGTGAGCATAAACGTGAGATGTTTAATCCAAGCTCTTAGATTAAGTAATTCAATGCCGGTCATGTTTTGTATTCAATGTCATACAAGGTTAAAGGAGCTTTACAACATAATGTAGTGCTTTTCTTGGTAGAATTAACAGTATTTTTTTTTCCTTTTTTAGCACTTTCAAATCGTGTTATATCCGTATAAAAAAGCTTTTGTCATTATCTCACTTTTTACATGCGCATTAGCATAAATTTAAATACTAAGAAAAGATGGTTGATTTAGATGATTACAATAAGAGTATATTTAAACAAGTAGCTTGTTTGTATAAGATGAAATATGCGGATTTAGATAATGGAAGTTGTTTAAAAAATAAATACAATGCAAGCAAACAAAGTTCATTAAAGTAAGTAATTTGAAGTGCTGTTTTCCTTTAATTATGTTTATCACGATTTTCGATTAAATAAATTGCATTTTTTTTAAATGTAAGAATTATAATTTCTGTAAGACACAGTTTTAGAGATATATTTTAGTTTATGAAATAATGAAAAGTAATTGGAATTTCATATTAGAAAATGTAGGGACGGGGGGGGGGGGGTAGGTGGGTCTTCTCTTGATGGATAACAGTACAGGACTAGTGTCGGCATTAGCAGTGACATTGAGAAAAAATTTTAAGTATGTCGTATAATCTATATATTTAAAGCGAAAAGCGCATTCTGTCAAATTCACATTCTCTTTTCCACACAAAAATCGTCTCATTGCGCATGCTTCCACTTTTTTTAAGGCTTCTTTCCTTAGAAACGGGAACAGTGTTTAACCCTCACCTTTTTAGCCTAGGGGGGTTGAAAATAGTTGATTGAAAACGGATTGTGTAATATGGCCGTTGCGTAGAAAGCTCTTTTTTTTCTTTTTTTTTTAAGAACTCATGTTTTCACTACTAAATATACATATTTTTTCGCGAAATTTTAAAGAGAGCTTGGATACACTTATTGAAACCGATTGAAATTTCAGAGAGTTAGGAAGATGAGTTCGGAGACTATTTTTTTTATTGTTATATTAAAGGAGCCGACGTGAAAACAAACAAAAAATCGAGAAGAAAACATTTCTTTTACAACTAGATAACAATATTTTTTCACGATATTTTTACACGGGCAGTAAAGCTGTTTTATTTTTAACCAATAAAGATAGCGAAGAGATCGGAGAAAAAAACTTTAATTTTAAAATTATGAAACGACCCTAAATGAAAAAACAAGAAAATGAGCGCTTTTATCACTAAACATCAATATTTTTTCACGAATTTTTCATTAAAAAATATAATTTCATACAAAATCGAGTTAAAGATATAAAATAATATAAATTTGATGTTTTTTTTTTTAATTTATTATCACGAGCCCGGGCAATGCCGGGCTTACCAGGTAGTAACTATAAAATAAGAATAAGTAATAAAAAAATATTCACAAAACTCTTAAGTATATAAAAATTAACTAAGATAGTACACGTTAAAACTTTACGGTTAACAACTTAAAGGTACCACTGAAAAAATGTTTCATAACATCATTCAAATGTCAGAATGTTTTACAGAATACCTATTAGCAATACTTAAAGGACGTAAAATCCTCTCTTTTTATAACCGGGTTGGTGACCAGTTGAATATTAACTGTCTTCACACCGATACAGAGAACAATACATTTTCCTGGGAATTCAGTTTCCAAATCCAAGAAAAAGCGCTTTTTTCTTAAAAGTTTTTACAAATAAAGAAATTTTTGAATTAAAAATTTTATTAGTTTTCTCAAATATAAACATCAACTACTAGGTCTGCCAGTAGTTGGCACGTAATTTTTCAGTACTTGATGCATCTAAAAAAAACGTCGTTCGGGTCCACCGTAATACTTACCCATCATGGATATGCATAATATAAAATATGAAAATAAAACATGTGTAAATTATTTATAACATGCATTGCAATTCCAATAAAATCATGGCTTGATGACGTCTTAAAGTTTAAATGATCTGTTACTGAATTGCGTAAAAGAAAATCCTTATAACTCCAAAATTGATAATCATATTAATTAACGGTTTACTGCGCCGGATTAAGCGTCTCATTTCCAATTAAAATATATCTTTGAATTGAAATTTGAATGAAATACAGGGTCATGAAAAATCGAAGAGTGTGGAAATAGGATTACAAATATCTCGACAGCTGATAATCCGATAGACTTCATTCTTTATACAATTTTTTTTTGTCTTTTATATATGCTTTTTACAATAAACAATTTCGAAAAATTGTACATACCTTTTATCAGAACGACTATTTTGAGAGTCCTAGAAAAAGAGTTCCGGATAATCGAGGTTACTAAAATTCAATAAGCTTCTTCCCATTATTACATACTAAGTACACACCAAATTTCAAGTCTCTATCTCAATTTCTTCGGGAGATAGAGCGTTTACAGACACACACACAGACAGACGGGTGGCAATTTTGTTTCTAAATATGTGTTTTTCGGAATCTCCAGTATCTGAAAAGTGTAAATCCGTCATTTTTTTTTCGATTTTCAAAACGATGACTTACCCTTTACTACGTATGATGCGTAAGTAATAAAGTTTTAATTGATTTAAATGATCGTGTTGCCAATACCAATAGATGGTAAAACAGGTTTTTGTATAAATAATTTCTTTCTTTCTGTTTTTACGGAATATATTCACATATTTTTCTTCTCTTCTACAGCTACTTTATCTGCGTTATCAATCAATTGTAATGAAAATTATACAAACAATTGTAGATCATTTCAATTTATTTATTCAATAATTGCATCCTAAAGCTTTTTACATAAAATTTTAAATACAAAATCATTAATTAAAAAAAATTGTGAATGGTAAATTTCCTTTAAATATGAAACTCTGTAAAAAATAGCAAACATGTGAAAAATCATAGAGATTGGCGACAATAAATTATTTGTTTAAGAATAGCAGTGAATTTAAGTGTTTTACAATATTGAATTAGATATAATAAAAAATAAAAATTTTAGAAGAAGGAAAAAAAAAGAAGAAACTTATATATTCACCTTCTAAAAATGACACTTTTATATGCTTAACTTTTTAATTGACTCTTCGAATGAAACAATGCCTATTCAATATCATATAAAAAGAAAAAAATAAGAGGAAACCCCTGAAAATAAATAGTGTAAGTGTACCAGTAGTTGGCACTAAAAAAATATTATTTTTTATTTTTTACATTTAAAAATAAGTTTTTATTTTAGCAGAAGTTTCTAAACGCTTATGTTTGGTTCCAGTCCATTTTTCTTTCGCCCTCACACACACATTCAAAACTCTATTCAAAGAATAAAATATCAGTTTAAAAAAATGTAATGGCTTGAAATATTTTCCCTTCCGTTGCACCTATAGTTGACAAACCTGACCCAATAGTTGAGAGGCCAGACCCAGTAATTGACATTTAATATTCCAGTAGATGATACATCTAAAAAATAAGATTTTAATTGTTTTAAATCATATAATTTAAATTCTCTTGTTTTGAAGGATTTTATAAAAACTATTTTAAATGCTCTTATTTAACAATTAATGAACAATATATATATTTGTTTATTAAAAAATTGTATCTTCCTCTATTTTTTTGTTTATTTTTTCTTGTGATGGTTTTGCCACAAATATGATGTAATCGCACGTGATGACATTTCTTTCTTGACCTTATTTAGCAGAAAGTACTTAAACATTTTAGAACACAGCAGTTCTTGTTTGAATGTATTTGGAATACCTCTCAGACCTGGATAATTTGACTGATCAATTCTATGAGAATTTTTTTTTGACATTGAACTTACTTCTGCTATATTCTCATTGTTAATTTTCTTTGACTCTTGTTGTTTTTATTTTCGTACATTGTTATATTATATTTTCGTACATTAAGAAACATTTATCTCTTTTTACAGTGTTGATACGGAATGCAAATACATATACTGCAGTCATTCCTGAATGAATAAAAAAATATATCAAAGTAAAAGATATGCAATCATTCACCAAGCTTTGTACTTGAGTACTCACTTGAAAACTTACTAGAATACGCACTTGTCTCTATAATAACTAGAATATTCATTTCAAAGGTCGATTACTTGCAGTGCTGTAGGCTTAAAAAGACAGGGCGTATACGCTTTTGGCCAAAAGTGCACCCTTGAGCTATATTTGAGAAACAGAGGCTCTTTGTGGAGACGCAAAAAGTTTTTGGGTAACGTCTGTCTGTCTGTTTGTTTGTCTGTTTCGCGATAACTGACGTAAAAAACGTCCTATTAAGTTGATTTTTGGTGGGTATGTTGATGAGGTACCCGGAATGAGCTGTATAGTTATTAGTTACATTTGCTTCTTTCGTTCGAAAAATATAGAACATTTCTTTTTAGTTCATAATGTTTTCCTATGGGAATGTAGGCGATTTTCAAATTTCATATTTAACTAAAATGAAAATCACATATTTGAATAATAGATTTAAACATAAAATTATAGATGCTAAATTTTGTATACGGATGTTTTAAATATATTCAATAGCTTTGAAAATTTGCCGATACGTTTATTAGAATTCAGAAATTAATTGTTTAAATTATTGGAAAATGTTTTGCATCTGTTCGGGAAATATAAAACAATTTCATTTAATATTTTTTTACAAATTTTAAAATGCATTTTTCTGTATGGAGTTTCTTTAAAAAATCCATCAGTTATACGTCATATACCACTGTATACTCCTCACTACAGCCCTCATTACTTGTAGTTGACACAAATGAAAACTACAGAAGAAATTTTCTACTTTGTCAGTAGTTGACACTCGTGCCGACCACTGCGAAAATGAGAGAATCAATGCTCAAATTGTTAACACTACTAGTAAAATTTTAAAATATTACTTAAGTAGTAAAGATGTAAATATAAGGTACTTAACATAATGAAACTAACAATGCCGAGTAATTGGAATTAAACAGTAAGTTACGAGAGAAAATACTTATTTACAAGACATGCGTTTTTTACATTTCTTAAATCTGGAAAAGTCGAGAAGATTTAATACAAGGAAGTGTTACCAAAATTCGCTTATCCTCTTCGTCTCAGTGTTGTTTGATTTCGAAATATCTCTAAAGTATCTTCGAAGTATACCTTAATATTTGAAATAATGCGCAGTCCAAATCAGTATCAAATTTTGAATTCTTATTAAAAAAAATTTAAAGTGAAGCTCCAACAACTGCCGCAATATCTTTTACTGGTAAGTTTGTCCTAATGTTTTTTTAAACAACTTGCATAGAAAATATCAATTAGGATTGAATAATTATGCATTACGTACTGATTATAGTGCACTGTCTAAACATAAACACATGTTACATATAAGATAACAGCACAAGTGATAGATAATGTACCAGTAGGACACTATAAAATCTGAGCTTAAATAATACACTTTGAAAGTTACACAGTGTTTCGCATCGTATGCGGGGTTGCTTCTATAACCCTATAATTTTAGAGCCTTGCCTCGAACTACACAAACTTCAAGGCATCAGATGATGAGTGAAAACAGTTTGATTCAAACAGTACACCCAAGTGTAGAAATATAAATACAATTTCCTTATCTAATACATAAAAGAACTATTGAAAAGAAATTGAAAACAAAAAAATAAGAAAACTGTTTAAAAATATAGTATAATCAGCTCATATATTTCTTCTAGTTTATATACAATCTATTCTATATCTTAAAGAACATGATTTATTTAAGTCTTAAATCCCACGTATCCGCGAAAACAGAAAATACTAAAAGGAGTCCATAATAACTAAACGATTAAAACACACTTTTGTGGGATATATTTTGAACAATGGTACAGCTATTATTTTGATGTCGCAAAGACCTCTACTGACAAATATTTCAACTATTTTTGAAATTTTACTATGGGAAAGTTTTGAGCTGCCTTATAAACATATCACTTATAGCATATATAATATAAATGATGAATTATTGAATTTAAAGTTCGAATACCTTTTTTCTAAAGCTGAGATTTAGAAATTTTAGAATACAAAATGCACTATAAGGAATCGGTCTTATAGCTCATGGTATACTTAATTGCCGAAACGTCAGTTAAGGCTCACTTTGGAGAAACGAAAAGTTTTTGGTTTCCGTCTGTTTGTCTGTCTGTTCCGTGATAACGGACGTGAAAATAGTCCTATTAGGTTGATTTTTGGTGGGTATGTTGGTGAGGTACCCGGAATGAGCTGTATAATTTTGAGTTACATTTGGTCCATTCGTTCAAAAAATATAGAACATTTCTTTTTGGCTCATAGTGCTTTCCTATGGGAATGCAGACGATTTTCAAATTTCATTTTTAACTGAAATGAAAATCACATATTTGAGTAATGGATTTAAACAAAAAATTATAGATGCTAAATTTTTTATATAGATCTTTTAAATATATCCAATAGCTTTGAAAATTTGCCGATACATTTATTAGAATTTATAAATTAATTGTTTAAATTATTGGAAAATATTTTGCATTTGTTCGGGAAATATAAAACAGTTTACTTTCATATTTTTTTACAAATTTTAAAATGCATTTTTCTTTTTACTTTGTCTTTAATTTATTAGTTGCTTAGCAACCCTATTTCAAAGAATATCAACATAATAAAATTCAAGTAACTCGCACTATTTTGCTGCAATATTTATGTATTTTTTTACCTAAAAAATTACAAGAATAAGAAGTTCATAAGAATGTTAGAATATTAATGCATAAACCGTGTTTAATTTACCGTTTCTAATTTCTGAAACCTTCGAATTATTTTATATGCCTATAAATATATATGCAATTAAAAAATAATAATTTGCGGATTGTAAGATGTTAAAAAATATGAAAAGGGAGATTAAAAAACAATGACTTTCAGAGCTGACGTTGAGGCTCCTGATAGGCAGATTTACTAGTATATAGGTTATTATGCTTAATCATTTATAATACTAAATACTCTAAAGAATATACGCTTGAAGAGATTCTCACCAAATTGACAAAGTACTTAACAAACAAATAGATGATAATGAAATCTAATATTTGCTTATGGAATAGTTTTATGTACTTAGTTACTATTATTATATTACGTTAAATATAAATGACTTAAATTAAATGTAGTACTTCGGGTTTATTTTTGGTAGCATTTTACGAAGGTTCAAGTAATTTAACTGTTTAGGGTTTTAATTAAGTATTAAATTTGTTAAAATTTGGTGGTTACTACAGTCTTTAGCTAGCCAGATTTAATGTTAATTAGGAAGTTATTACAAACTGTTGACTCAAGATTTTGTTTAATCAAGATAATTAAATCTTAGACTAGAATTTTTATTCGGAAATATTTGATAAGAGAATTAACATTAGCCACTAAATGACTATCACGATCAAAAACTTTCTAAGGTCGAAAATATTTACTAAAAAAAAATAAGAATGTTAATTTGACAAAACATTTTTTATGAAAATAGTCTTAAATATTCATTGAACATAACGAATTATTATGAATTTTTCCTATAAGAATTGAAATGGTAATTATTGACTTCAGGTCGTTTTTTTTTTTTTTTTTTCTAAAATTGGCACTTTCTATTGTGTTTTGTAATTTTTTACTTCTGTTTTTGAAAGTAGCTTCAACTGTGTTATATTTCAATTTTAAATTCTTTTTTCTCTGTTTTGTAATAAAAGTATGCAATAAAAATCCTTTTGTACTAGCTAGGGAAAAACAAATAATTTTTAAACGTCTTAATGATGTTTTGAATTGAGAAAGTGTTTGTTTTTTCTTGAATACAAGAAAAACACACTAAAAAATTGCTTAGAAACTACTGTTAAATATGTTAATAAATCAATAGAGATATCAGACATGTGATTTATTTCCAGCGGAATTTCATTTTCGTAAAAGGCAGTCTCAACCAGGGCTTGACAAATGCGGTCGCCAGGTCGCCACTGACTACTGAGTGTTGTGATCGCGACCAAGTTATTTAATCTTTTGGGGTGGTTTCCATAAAAATAAATAAATAAATAAATATATATATATATATATATATATATATATATATATATATATATATATATAAGAGATGAGCAAAAATGAAATTTTTTCTCTCCCCCACCCATACTCGTGCGTGGCAAGCAGTGATTTTCCTCTTCTCTCGTATGTACTTTTAATGGAAGAACTAAATTTAAAAGGCATTTTCCAACTCATGCACAGAAAACACCATACTTTTCAGCAATAGCCAGCTAGTATATGTCACGTGATTAGAATGTGGGGGGAGGAGAGAAGAAATTTCAATAAAACAGTAAGAAATAGTGTCAATCCAACATATGTGACATCTAAAATTGGATAAAATGCTAAAAAAATGTTCGAGTTTTTTTTTTTTTTTTTTTTTTTTTTTTTAAGTTTCAAATCTGATTTTTGTGTTTATATAAGCTGTCAACATAATATAAGTGATTATAAGTTTTATAAGTTTCATTAGAAAATATAGTTTATATTATCTATCTAAATTATGTACTATTTTAAACTACGTAACTAATAACTCTAAACTATGCTTGTTATTGTTTTTCCTCGATTAATTCATAAAAAACTCTTGTATTTTTTAAGAAAAAATCAATGACGGGGAAGAAGATGAAGGTTAAATAATTTTTACTGGCGAATAGTATTTTTTTCTAGCTACCAGATGTTATCAAATTTTTAAACCCTGGTCTCACTTGCATACATAACTTAAAATACATATCTTAAAATAAATAATAACGTGTCATAAAAACAGGAAAATTACAAGCAAGAAAAACACATTCATTTATTCGATAAATTGTTACATAATAATTTTATTTTTTGATTAATCAATGTGTTAGCATCAATTTTAAAGAACATTTTATAAACATTCCAACTATAAAATGAAGAGAGAACACAATTCCTGGCAATTTCGAAGCATTTTTAACACTTTCCAACATAGTTGAAAGGTGTTTATGAATTTGGTTTGTCTGTCTGTTTGTCTGTTTGTCTGTCTATCGTCTGTCCATGCTCTAACTCGCGTAAATATACCCGTATTGCCTTGAAATTGATATAAGTTATTTTGGTTTACCATGGCATGTATAGTGTTGAAACTAAGTGTGTAGAATTTATGATTTTTTTTTTTTTACAGGGATACTCAAATGTATTCTGCTACATTACGGTCTATGGGGAAAAATCGTTTGAGGTGCAGTTTAACTACGTTACACTATTTTAAACATATTCAGATTGATACACATCACTCCGATGCACTAAAAAGAACTTTTTCTATAATATTGTGTGCGTAGAATGTATCGTTCATTTACAGGAACACTCAAAAATTTCCGTTACATTACGGTTTATGCGGGAAAATCATTTGCAGCATATTACTTTCTTCTATCTTTACAAGAAGAAAGTACTGGATTCATGAAAATTTTCGACTTCCGGTATATACATTTTAGAAGGTCCTAAACCCGATTTCACTGTTTTTAGAAAACGTCTGTCTGTGAGTCTGTCTGTCTATCTGTCTGTATGTATGTGACAAAAATTTTGCGGGCGCTCTAACTTAAGAACTTATATACGAAATTTAATAAAACTTTATATTCTGTTAGTCCCTGATTTAAATGGGTGCTGATTAGTTTTTGATGAAAATCGCCCGACAGGTGGCGCTGCTATGCTGCCTTTTTCGCGATTTCCGCAATAGCTCTATCTCAAAAAGTAATGCACTGATTTTCATCAAACTTCAGATTCGGTCAGAACTTCACATAAATAGACGCTGATGGCGTTTTGGTGCAGATATCCCAACAGGTGGTGCTGCTATACCACTTTCTTCATTATTTTTATGATAGCTATATCTCAAGAACTAATGCAGAGAATTTCATCAAACTTCAGATTTTGTTATACCTTGACATAAATAGATACTGTTTACGTTTTGGTGTAAATAGCCCAACAGGTGGCGCTGCTATGCTACTTTTATCATTATTATCACGATAACTATATCTCAAGAACTAATGCACGGATTTTCGCCAATCTTCAGATTCAGTTAGACATTGACAAAAGTTGTTGTTGATTAGGTTTTGGTATAAATCTCGCAACAGGGGGTGATGCTATGCTGCATTTTCCAGGATTTACACGATTTTAGCTATAGTCATACCTCAAGAACTAATGCACAAAATTTAATAAAACTTTAGATTGAGTTAGATCTTGGCATAAATTGGTGCTGATTCTTTTTAGTGTAAGCGAAACCTGTTTGATTTAGAAGAAAGTTTTGGGATTGGTACATCCGATTAGTTTTAACAATGTTTTACTATTTTAAACATATTGAAATTGATACATATCCCTGAGCTGCACTCCATGGCTTACTTTAAAATATGGTATGTATGTTTATTTACAGTATGAATGTACCGTTCATTACAATATGAATGTATCGTTCATTTATAGGGACACTCAAAATTATTTGGTTACAGTACTGTATATGAAAAATAAATGTTTGTAGCTAGTTTTCAGTTATGGTTTGCGTTTTTAAATGGAACTAATATTTTGTATATTAATTGGTACATCTAAATTCTGTAGATCATATACAGAGCTGCTTAAAAGATCGCACGTACATTTCCGTTTATTGATTGAAATTGCTGAAGAGGAATTTTCAATTACGCTATATATTTCCTAACTGAAGTAAATTTTAGCATACATGGAAATATATAGATCATATACAGGGATGCGCAAAAAAAATCGGATATTTTGTTTGACTATTGGTGGAATTGCTGAAATTGGATTTTCAAATGTATTATGATTTTCTAAACTTTTTGCTTAGTAAACTGTGAAGTTTCCTTTACATTATTTTGAATGTGTTGGAAAGTGTTTCATAAACTATACTTGACGCATGATTTTTCGTTCTTGATTAATTTGAAGATTTTCATGCGGTTTGTTTTGATCGATTAAAAAATGTTTTTATATATATACTTTTAAAATATGAAAAAGGAAACGATATTTTGTTGGTTTAAAATTAATGAGTCCCCTTAAGTGGTAGACGACAATTTCGAGATATCAAGTCACAAAGTACAATTAATCATTTTTTTTTCATGTTTGCGTCTTTTTTGTTAGATATTCTACTGTTTCAACAATCGAAAGGTTCGGCATTACGTATCACATGTTAATTAGAATGAAATATTAATAATAATTTTTAAGAATAACAGGCATTTTTAGTTTTATAAATCACACCCCCTACCATTTCAAATTTTTAATACATTTATAAAGAAAAGAAAAGAAAAAGATTAATAACTTATAAACAAAGAAAAATCTACATGTTTTGGTTGTCTGATTAAAACCGTATTAATATTTTAATGAGTTATGAAATTCCTTTATCAAATTACATTTATAAACCTTTTACAAATCGAATTACAATCCTGTAAATTTAAATATTGTTTCATATTACGCTTTATAAAACTTTGTTTTAAAGATATCAATAAAAATGAATCAATGAATAAAATGGAGAGAAAACATTTAACGTATAATTTTACTTACCCATCATATGTAGTATAGGGTAAGTCTTGCAATCGTTTTGAAAATCGAAAATTTTTTTGACGGATTTACACGTTTCAGGCACTGGAGATTCCGAAAAAGTTTGCCTTCCGCCTGTCTGTGTGTCTGTGTGTGTGTGTGTGCGTGTGTCTGTGTATGTGTCTATGTGTCTGTCTGTAAACGCTCTACCTCCCAAACAAATTGAGATAGAGACTTGAAATTTAGTATGTACTTAGTAGGTAATAATGGGAAGAAGCTTATTGAATTTTAGTAACGTCTATTCCCGAACTATTTTTTTCGTACTCTCGAAATATTCGTTCTGATAAATGGTACATAAAGAAATTCGAAATTGTTTATTCTAAGGAGTGAATATAAAAGACAATAAAAAAACATACATTTTGCATAAAAAAAATGAAGTGCATTGGATAATTAGTTGCCGAGATATTTGCAATCCCTATATTCCCCACTCTTCGATTTTTCATGACCCTGTATTTCATTCAAATTTCAATTCAAAGATATATTTTCATTGGAAATGAGGCGCTTAATCCGACGCTTTTAATCGTTAGTTAATATGATTATCAATTTTGGAGTTATAAGGATGTTTCTTTTACGCAATTCAGTAATAGAGCATTTAAAGTTTAGGACGTCATCAAGCCACGATTTTATTCGAATTACAATGCATTTTATAAGTAGTTTACACGTGTTTTATTTTCATATTTTATATTATGCATATCCATGATGGGTAAGTATTACGGTGGCCGCCAACGACTAGTTTATATTGTTTCCAATTAGAGACATCTGACACGTTGGGCTATTCTGAGCAAATATTTGTCCAAAATTTTTAAGAATCTTTCTTGAAAAAATTAGAAATTTGCACGTAGTTTCATTCACATATTGTTGTTGTTGACCTAGATCAAGAACGTTTCAAAAGAGAAAACCAGAATTTTCTATGCGTATGTTTCTTGTTAAACAATTGCCCATTATTTCCCTGAATCGTTTCAGATTTTTTTATAGTGTTTACTCAAATGTTTTTGAATGAAAATAATGCGCCACTTAGATTATGAAATACATTTCAATATTGTTATCATATTGTTCTAAATCTTCATTTTTAGGTGCGTACCATAATTATATAAATAAGTAGCAGCTATAGTCGTCGTTTGGTCCGTCTGTCCGCAAAAACTACCCAACCGTATGGTTTGAAATTTAATATATATAATCGTTGCAGAATTTTGTCGAGTCACTTCAAATTTTGTGAAAATCGTATCACAACTTAAAAAGATATTAATAAAAGTTTTTTTATTTTTTATTTTATTAACTCCTATCATTCATAATATATATAATAAAATCGCAAATCATGTGACTAGAAAAAACAAATACGGGCGGTTTTTTTTTATTATTTTCATATGCCAGGAGGACCATAAAAATAATTTTTTCGAATAAAATTGCATAAAAGTTTCATTTTTAGAAAGATCGTGTAAAAAAATTGTATGTTTGAGAGATGCGTTACATTAAAAAATGAATACATTCTACGAAAAATTCAGTTAAAATCATGTTAACAGCCCGATATTTATCCCAATATCTATTAAAGTAAACAAACACGACATATTCGTTCATCG
Organism: Maratus michaelseni; assembly: GCA_963931845.1. Taxonomy (NCBI): domain Eukaryota; kingdom Metazoa; phylum Arthropoda; class Arachnida; order Araneae; family Salticidae; genus Maratus; species Maratus michaelseni. The sequence continues at coordinate 449,460,522 of OZ007589.1, read as the reverse complement.
TGACTCATAGAAATATTAAATCATGGAGGTAATCATTCGCAAAGCAAGATCTCCATGGTGAATTTTGCAGCGCTATCTGGTGTCGAAAAAAAGAAAGGCATGCTCATTTCGCTCATAACAGACAATATAATTCATTTCACTGAAATAATAATGAAGTTATGTTTACATTGTAAAACTAATTATAGTAAAAATGCACCTCATTTGTCACGTTTAACGTGTAATTTCTAACTTGTTTGGTACTGTAAAAAGAAATTTGTAAATAAATATGTTGATTCACGCTCAAAAAATGCGCTATATTTGACAAGTGTTTGATTATCACGACACACTGCTCACTTATTATTATAAGGAAAGCTTAATCCAAGCACAACCTAAAGAGTGGTATATATTCACAATCTCCGTCTATTTTCTAAATTTAAATGGGATGAGTAATGCAGGGTGTCACTAGTTTTCAAAATTTTTGATTATTCGACTTCCATGAAACGAAGAGGGTCTTAGGAAGTCGTACTTCTGGAAGTTACGAAATAATGCATTGGCGCCAAATTTTGTCGCTGAAACCAAGGCCACAATTAAATCTGGATTTTCTTATTTCTTTAATAAAAATAAAATTCAAACTATACAAGATATGGAAATAATGGGTGATGAATATAAGATAATAATTTTATATAATATATAGAAAACAGTATGAATAGAGCTTGATATATTGGTACTAACTTATATAATATTGATAATAACTTAAATAAAACATTTAAAATAAATATTTTTGTGAAAATGTCCCATTCATCCCCCATCTCCCCTAATATACGTAAAAAAGTATGAATAGAGCAACATTACACACATAGAAATACACACATATGTTATACTTATGTATGGACTTCAGAACCAAAGTGCATTAAATTTATTTTTTCCATTTAACCGAGTTTGGGATGAATTCGTATTCTACAGACAATAATTTGCATGGTGCGTAACAAACATGTCCTAAAGTGAAAAAGTCAATAACAAATAGCGCTAATTTTCTATACTAGAGTGACACTGAATAAATATTTAGATACGACTAAATGGTACAAGTTAAATTCATCAACCCTTAGGAGTGTTCAAAGTTGTTATCTCCAAGATCAATGCACATTTATAGACGAATTTATAAAGATAAAATTCTCCCAACCTATTTATTTCTTGAAATAGATGCAACATATTCTTTTACAGCCACACCAATCTCATCTTCGACATGAAAATGACACACACTTGATTTGTTTTTAGATTAAGAAATATCCAAAAATCACACTTAGCAATATCTAGAGAATAGGGTGGATGTTTTATAAAGATAAAACTCTCCCAACCTATTTATTTCTTGAAATAGATGCAACATATTCTTTTACAGCCTCACCAATCTCATCTTCGACATGAAAATGACACACACTTGATTTGTTTTTAGATTAAGAAATATCCAAAAGTCACACTTAGCAATATCTAGAGAATAGGGTGGATGTTTTATAAAGATAAAACTCTCCCAACCTATTTATTTCTTGAAATAGATGCAACATATTCTTTTACAGCCTCACCAATCTCATCTTCGACATGAAAATGACACACACTTGATTTGTTTTTAGATTAAGAAATATCCAAAAGTCACACTTAGCAATATCTAGAGAATAGAGTGGATGTTTTATCACTTTGATGTGTTTTGTTTAAGAAATTCGACTGTAATCCTTGCTGAATGAGGTGATGAATTGTCCTTTCGAAGCATGAATCCCCTAACAAAGTTGCTGGAAGACACTTCATGTGTACCAATTAGCTGTGACTATTTCCTGTCCCTTTGACTTACGGCTTTGACCAGCTCTGTACTTCTGCAGAACACGGCATCCATTACTCTTTTCATCATTGTGGTTCGGGTTCACTTTCAAAGACCTATATTTTACTCTCTTGACGTATTGGAACGTCAAAAAATGGTATACACGTCTCATCACCAGTTATAAATTTGGAAATATTGTGGAGCCAACCATTATTCAATAATTTTAGAGTTTCTTCACTGTTTATGACACGCTCCGTGTTTTGGTGTTTTGTCAAATTATGGTGAACTCAACGAAACACTAAATTTTTCATATGTAGTTATGAATTGAATAATTTTTTGTATAGTTGTGGATCCAATGTTAAGTTCCTTCAGCATCGTTTGGTAAGTACAGCAATTATTATCGATTAAATTTTTTCGTACAGCTGACACATTTTTTAGGACTACAGCTGACATAGGTCTTGTGTGTTTTTCATTCATGAGAGAATTTCGGTAGCTTCCTATTTACGTAAACTATTACAGTGGCTTATCACCATCAATGGTTACCAGCAGTGGTACGAGATGGAGCTTCATTTGTCTATGGTAATTCTAGATATTGAAGCCATACTTCTCGATTTACCCCCGCTTTAAAATCATAGAATATCATAACTTGATAATGCTCCCGCGTCAACCCCATTTCTTTTCTATAAAAATGTGTTATACTGACACTAAATTGCAATTATTGCCATAAATTATCGCCGTATTCAAATTTATTCAAAATTAACTATCAGACCAATAGCTTTTTTTTAGCACCCCTTTCTCAAAAATTTCAAAATGATCCTCGTACATGACAGCCTATTAAGTACACATCAAAATAACTCTGGATAATGTTTATGGACCTTATACATTTTGATTCTGAATGTCTCATATAACAAACCGCAAAATTTCAATTGATATACTGATTTTAATCAATTTTAATTTTATGTTTTGTTTCACACCAGCTTTTAAACAATCAAACCAATTATCAACATAAGGTATTATTATTATTGTTTTAACAAATAAAATGACATTTGTTATTAGAAATTTAAGAAAATTCGAAATTGTGGTTCATGAAATGTGAAATTTAATATGTTCGATGGTAACTCTTGCCTATAACATCTCACTTTAATCAATGCGGTGTAATTTGCTTCGACCCTACCAACGTAAAGAACAAAAGCCATAATTTTTTTTATAACATCCAGAATGAAATATGATAGGGCTATGGAACAGGCAAATTTAGTTTTTGCTGTAATGCTTAATATTTTGAACCAGATGTTTACGAACGAGTTTTTTGCATATCAGATACACATTAACCTTGTTATATCTTATATAGTGCAGTCCAAGTCTCATTTTTACGGTATTAATAATGATACACTAAAGTATTATTTTACTCATGTTATTTAAACAAATCTGGAGTTATAAAATATTTGTTTAATTAAGAGGAATACAATGCAAATTTCTAGAAAGGATAATATAAAATTATTTATAAGAATACAAAATATTTATAAGTAAAACAAAATAATAATAATAATAAAAAACTTTTTTTAAAAGAGCGCTCTAAGTATTTGAATATTACGGTTTATAAAGAGTTTACAATCTTATGCTTTAAATGCTTTAATACGAGTATGAAAATGAAGGAAACGTACAGATATCTAATTCAAGATGTGAAAAATTACATCCAGTGATGGGCACGTTTTGCACTTTGTGCTTACATGGAAGGAAATAAAAATTTTACAGCGCAATTTAAAATCTTTCCTCTTGAATTTGCCTTCTTGTTTGTAGGCTTTGGCGAAAATTACTCCTCACTGAATCTAAATGAACCGTGTTGAAATAAATCTAGCAATGATAATTTTCCCAGTTCTTCTATATTTACCAGAGCTAGTACTATATTTAAGAAGAAAGGGTATTTGTTCTATTATTTTGGCACAAAATGAAAACATGAATTTTTGCTTAAAGAAGGTTAAAAATGTAAATGCAGGTAATGGGTGGTGTTAAAGTAATTTAAATAAGATGGTCTCATTAAAGAAAATATTATGCACAGAGAGGATTTTATTGTACTTGATTATGTTTTTAGAGATGAAAATATTCACATTTTTCATGAAATTTAAAATTAAAGAAGTGAATCAAATAAAAAAATAAGTCGAGAGAAAAAAAACTTTAAATGCGGAAAACTTATTTGAAAGTGTTTTCCTTAAGATATTATAAATGTTAATATGTTTATGAATATAGAGGGTTTTGAATGATGCTAGAAATCTTCAGAAAACAAAATTACAAATAAATAAATAAATAAATCCTGCTTGTATGTGAACGATGACATTGAAATATTGTGATCATCTTGAAAATTAACTTTCTCCAAATCCTGAAAACTACTAATAAGTAATATATATTTTAAAATCTAAATGAATTATTATTTTACTATTTTTTTATATGAGATGTTTTAGTGATTACAACTTTTGAATACGACGTTTTTTATCAAGAAAATTTAAAATTACGTAAAAGCAAGGAACTGATTTTGATAATAACACATAGAAAGCCATTGGAATTTTAATTAGATGTTGATATTTTGTTTAAAAAGAGAAATCTAAAATTATAAACTTTTTGTCATGCAATTTGTTTTTCTGGAATACAGGTATGAAAAGCTTTGGAGAACAGTAATTTTCTTTACAAAATAGTAAATCAATAATCAGTATAAATATAAACGTATTTATTTTGCTAAAAAAAAAGAAACAAAAAATGCGCTATGCTTTATGTAGAATGAAATTAACACCGAATATAGAAATAGCTTTCAAGTTTTGACAACATTTTGAAATGTCTTTTCTCGAAAAAGAAAAGTATAGTGAACAAATGTTCTTTCAAAATGGATTATTAAATTTTCCAAAATGTACATATATATTCAAAATTTACATATGTACAAAAGAACCAGCAGGCCAAATAATAAAACCATTTGGCCTGCTGGTTTTTTGTACTTGGTAAAGAAAGAATTGCTGGAATACTCTTTCAACTTTAATAAATTAGCTTATAATATCTATTTAACTAAAAATGTAGACACTTTCAAATGCAAAATACTGATTTGTACAGTTATGTATGAAATTTCTATTGAACGGTAGTGAAGTAGACATGTCAGTATTCATATCAAAAACTTTAATCTCAATGACATCTTGAAAGTAAGACCGAGAAAAAAGGAGGAAAACACAACAAAATTACAAAACATCATATATACGCCATACGCTCTAAAAACGACATTTTCAGGATTGAGCAAAAAATACTCAATTATGAGTATGTCGCATAGTCAAAATGGTTCTGAAACAAAATTACTCAAGTTTGAAAGATGTATATACTCATTTCTGAAAACATGCACACACTCAAGAATAAAACATCATGTGTTTATATTTGAGTATGTCCATGTTTCAAAAATGAGTATGAACTGACTTCTATGTGCTCATTTTTGAGTATTTCCATGTTTCCAAAATGAGTTTGAACTGATTCTAATCAGTTTTCAGTATGGACATACTCAAAGAGTATGTACGTGGTTCAATATTCTGAGTATTTCTGGTATTTCAGAATTGAAAGCATTGGGTGGTCCTATTTGAAACAAAAAGTTTCATAACAAAATGAAAACATCGATTTACTCAGAGTTGAAAATGTTATTCTTCTCAGTGTAAAAATATCAAACTCAACGTTTTAACTGCTTGCAAGGCGGTGGAATGTAATATATACCACTTAATTTTAATTCCAAAATGCCACATGACACCAGGTTTTTGAAATAAAATTTTCCTTTTATAATGTACGTCAATAAAAGTGTTTGCTAAATTTGAAATAAATTAGTTTGTAAATCATAGTGCCAATCATTCATTTCTACATTTTACTTTGCTCCTGAAAGGGTTAAAATGGAATGAATGTTACTGTTAAAAGAGCAGACGCAGAACTAAAAGTACATAAAAAATGAATATAACGGAAAGAAAAGAGAGCATATAAGCGAGAGGACCGCCGATAGGAAAACAGGAGAAATTGACAGCTAAAGAAAAAAAAGGGAACCCTGAAAAAAATTGAAACAAAGAAAGTTAAGACAAAAATGTTATGCATAGGGAAATCTGGGGATGTTCAACCATACGGAAGGTTTGACCCACTGCCTTTATTTTCATTAAAAATTCTTTTTTTTTTTTTGATAAACACAAAATGTAATCGAATAATAACGCATTTTTTACAAGCTGATCTTGTTTTACATCCAATTTTTTGTGACAATAATAATAAAAAGTGGAATTTTGGCCGACCCATTGCGTTTAAAGCCGAAAATATTTCTAAATCCTATGAGGAAGGATTTACCTCGAGTAAGCCACTAACCAGGAAAGAATCCCTATTTATTGAAGCTTTTAAGAAGATATTTTATATTGTTTTATAATGGCATTACAAGTTGGGGGGTTAGATGTAAGATTTTGAAAGATATACATTTTTAAATAATTTACATAAACAATATATATATATATATTAAATATACATGAAATAATAAAATCAGTTTATTTACTTAGTAAATTTCAGTTTAAATTTTATATAAACAGCAGAATCAGAGTGTATCGCTACTAGGGTCACTTTTCACTTATTCATTCAAAAATTCAGGATGTCGCATTCCAATCTGAACTCGGATCTTTGTTCACAATTTTAACAATAATTAAGGTATTTTAACAACATTTTCAATAGACTTATACTTGTGATACTCTGTGAGATAAGTTCGATAACAATATGAAGAATAAATTCGTTAAGTGACGCCGTAAGTTATATGAACTACATTCCAAAATATTTCAAACTAGTTGATCACTGTTTCGATGCGGGTTATGACTACTCCAGAATTCACCGTGATATCGTTACTTTTTACACACAGAAAGTTGAGTCTGTTCCGATTTCGTTAAGATATCTTCATTATTGTCTAAAGTACGAACAAAAATGGAGAACAAAAAACGGAGCCATGTATTTTTGAGTGAGTAAATAGTTTGTGATACTAGTTTTCTACACAAAAATTCTTTGTTGTAGTGTTCTCTACCTAGGTGAAATTTTTTGCATGACATTCAGAAACATGTAATCTAAGGAAAACCCGTAATATAAGGAAAATCAACCGAGAAAGATTTTTTTATCTAAAAATGTAAATGCATTATTTTGAAAGCAGGAACTCAGCAGTTCTGCCGTTCTGCCGTTCTGCAGTTCTGCAGTTCTACAAATGTTGTTGAATTATATACACCTAAAAATAGTTTAGATTGACAAGATGAGTAATGTCATATTTACTTGATTTTTCTATTACATGCCAAGTTTTTTCAAATAGAATTTCTGGTCACATATTTCTTATAAAAGAAATTAGTTTCATTTACAAGATGAATTATGTGGTGCAACGTTGGGGGAATTACAATCATCACTTGTCACCATTTCATTTTTCAATACATGCAATTGCTGTTTATGATCTTGAAAAAGAACTAAATGCACCTACACAGACGTTCCCCATGGAATCCGAGGTTGACATATGGACAGGGCGTTCCAAAATTCGACCGAAAAATTAAGAGGGTTGATAGAGGCATGAAGGTGATAAAAACTCACCATTGAACACGGAATGGAATCGCAAAAATATTTATGAAGAGTGTGACGTCGAGTGGAACAAAAAATGCCAATAATAAATCGAAAAAACATTTATTTGACGTAAAGCATGATTACAATGCATTACAGCTCAACGTCAAAAAGAAGACGACGAGACATTTTTATAGCAATATGTTTTAACGCGTCCAGCAATCCTTCGTCTGACGGCATCGGCTGTGCAATGACTTTCGTGGCTGCAATTTCAAACAATTTCTATAAAAATGTGAAGTCGTCTCTTTTCTGACGTTGAACTGCAATGCATTGTAATCATGCTTGACGTCATATAAATGTTTTTTCTATTTATTATTTGCAATTTTTGTTCCACTTGACGTCACACCCTTCATAACCATTTTTGCGATTTTCTCCCACTAAAAGATGTTGCGACCCAATATTTTATACTAAGTTTTCATCCTCTTGATACATTCTATCATTCCTCTAAATTTGTCGGTTGAATTTTGGAACACCCTCTATATAAAGAAATAGTGCCATTAATGCTATATGTCCAATAGGTTATTGCAAAGTTAACTCATTTGTTCAGAGAATTATTTCTTGCTAATCGTATCCTTTTAAACACAATATTCTCTCCTTTGTCATCTATTATTAATGCCTGAGAATGTATTTAGACCTTATTGTTGGATTATTGGTTGTTTTTTGCGACGAAGGAAAACTTTCCGTTTGGCAATAGCGCAGTCAAATGAAATGAAAGTTCCTGAAATAACTCCGGATCAAGAAATTATATTTTATGCAAGAAACAAAAATTATTTGTAATAGTGGATAGTTAGAAATAAATGGCAAACAATAAATGGGCACATCTTACATAGTTGTAAAAAAATAGGATTCGTACGGTTTTAACTTTTAAGTACCACTATTTTAAAATATTAATCTGCGCCTTATTTAATCGCAATTTTCAGTCATTACATAATTTCTTTTCAACAATAATGATATGAATTTTAAGCGGATTAAATGGATTAATATAAAATGACATTATAATCTATTATCAGCACCTATCTGAAATTGCTTTCATACAATTTCGTAAAGTAAAAACAGTTTATACATATTAGTCACATTAAAAAACGATTTGAAAATGAATGCTGAATAACATTTTATTAAGTTTTTAAGCTATTAATAAGTTCATGGGACTAATTAAAAGTTAATTAAAAATATATTTGATTACTAATTATTTGAGATAAATAGTTACTAATAATTTGAGATAAATATAAGGCATATATTTATTTTCAACAATAATGATATGAATCTTGAGCGAATTAAATGGATTAATATACAAATGACATTATATAAACTATTATTAGCTCCTATCTGATTTTTTTTTCATACAATTTCGTATTGTAAAAATAGTTTATACATATTAGTCACATTAAAAAATGATTTGAAAATGAATTCAGAATACCATTTTCTTAAGTTTTAAAGTAATTAATAGTTTCATGGGACTCATTAAAAGTTAATTAAAAAATATATTTCATTACTAATTATTTGAGATAAATAGTTACTAATAATTCGAGATAAGTATAAGGCATATATTTATTTTCAATAATAATTATATGAATCTTGAGCGGATTAAATGGATTAATATACAAATGACATTAAAATCTATTATTCGCCCCTATCTGAAATTTTCAGACAATTTCATATTGTAAAAACAGTTTATACATATTAGTCACATTAAAAAAGTTTTGAAAATGAATTCTGGGAAAAACATTTTATTAAGTTTTTAAGCTATTAATAGTTTCATGGAAATCATTAAAAGTTAATTTAAAAATATTTTCCATTACAAATTTTTTCAAATAAGTAGTTACTAATAATTTGAGATAAGTAGTTTCACCATTAAGTATATGTTTATTTGACTATTCTGTATTTATCAAATGGAAAATTATAGGACCAGAAATTGATTTTGAAAAGATTTCATGTACTAGCAACTTTAAAGCAATATTTGTATAATGACATTTTATTTTAAAATTGGAATCTAAAATCTAGATTATTTTTTATGTATTTTTGATTTATATCACGTGGCAGAACCTTTCCAAAAGAAATTTCTTTCAAAAATGGTAGATCATCATTCAATTTAAAAAAGAAATGCATTTCTTGTTCTGAATGCAAGATTGCAAAAAAATGGAGTGCTTTAGGAAGAATAAAAATGACACCGTAGGTAGAGATAACTCTCAAACCGTGACAGCATTTTGGAATTTTTTATTTAAAAGAAGGAACATACAGTTAAAACATTATTGGGGAAAATTGAACGCTAAATTTTTCCAAATCTAGTCATGGAGCCTTTTATCATGTGCTCTTTAAAGTTTTGTAATTCAAGGTGTAGAATGAGTTGTTTGGAATTCATTTATTACACTTTTTAAACTAGTATATATTTCAGAAGAAACTTTTGGAATAGAAAATAGAAAGATTTGTGCAGAAAACATTACGCCTTTTTGAAGTTTGATAACAGTAATATTTAGGATTTATTTGCAAATATTTCTTTATAAAAAATATGTTGTCAGTTTTATCTTTTGCCGTGTCATAATGAAAAAGATTAGTTATTAAACAATAAAAATAGAATTTTTTTTTTATTTCTTAGAATTTTTGTGAATTGAAGTTTACAATTTAAGAATAAAAAATTAACTAAGTAATCATTTCAACCACAAAGGTATATTCCTTTTTAATGCTAAAAGGTGTATATTAACAACATAATGCATAATAAAATAACTTTTATTAGGTTGTTTGACATTTTATTAGGTTGTTTCGGCTTACTCCGAGCCATTTTCAAAAACGAATGAGAATATTGGAAAATGGCTCGGAGTGAGCCTAAACATATTAAACAATCTAATAAAAGTTATTTTATTATGTATTATGTTGTTAATTTACACCTATAATGTGTCGACTACTCTGATTATAAGAGTTGGCGAAGTTTAGATTGCGAACTTAATTTTTGTCCAATAATAGTCAATGTGCGTAAAAGTTATCAAGCCTATCTTTCGATGAATGAGTGTGAAAACCTCGGAACTTGTGATTTTTCTCTTCGTATCGATATTTATGCAAATTTCACCATCTGGTCAATCGATAGAGCAGTATTTAAGCACTGGCATGCGATGGGAAAGTGGGACTTTTGATCGAGTTCTCCCTCCAGTGTGGTTCTCTTAGATCTGACTAGTTGAATAAACTATCCACAGATGAGAATAAATATTATCTGTATGTAAGAGTAAAATTACGTTATTTTGTGCTAATAGAATAAAAGTGTTTGGTGCTCACGGAGTGCCGCTTTCAGTATTATCGTAGGCGGACATTTTGAAGTCGGAGTTATTGGACTAGTTTGCATAGTGGATATTCAATCTTGCTGAAAGTATTTCGTTTTGATACCTCATCCAAGTTGTAAGTGACATTTTGAAGTTATCTTTTATTGATATTTGAAGCTTTATGTTTTTTCGTAAAGTTCTGTCGGGAAATGATTTCTTTCCGGCATGAGAAAAAATTGCAGAGCTTCTCTCAAAACAATGTCCTTTTTAAGATTTTAATAAAAGTGATTTGTGCTCATTTACGGCTAGCTAACATTGTCCATCACACATAACAGCGACATGACTGCTACGCATCTTTTAGCATTAAAAAGAAATATATTATTAGAAGTTGTTATAATTTATTATATTGCATATAGGTATTACAAAAAATTGTTTAATTTATCCTTCCAAGCAAAATAAGTATCTTTAGTGATATTATTTGAAAAGCATCTTTCTCTTATAGTGCTCTCGCTTTATTATGAAATAATGATCTCAAATTTATAAAATTTGGGAACTTATTACACTGTACTTATACACTGCTTAAAGTAATTTTTGAAGAAAAAATTGCTTAGCATATTAATGATTTAAAATATTCTTATTATGATTAAAATATAATTGTGGCAGGAAAGTGTTTACTCAACTCGTAATACCATGAATTCATCTGATCTCCATACGCATGCCCGAAATGTCCCCACTGTCAGTTGTAACAGACTTAGATAAAGCATGATAAGGAATTATTAAAAATATAAAATAAAATTCTGCGTTAAAATGTTAGGAACTTTATAAAAAAATCTCTTAATATATTATATCAGATAATCATTATATTAGATGATGAATTATATAATGATGATCAACATTATTTACATGATGAACAGTAATTTTAACATGAGCATATTAAGGATTTTAAAAAATCTATTATGATTTAAAGTATAATTGTAGCAGGGAAGTGTTTACTCAACTCGTAATACCACGAATTCTTGTTATCTCCATACGCATGCGCGAAGTGTCCTCAATGCCAGTTGTAACAGCCATAGATAAAGCATGATAATGAATTATTAAAGATATTAAATTTAATTCTGCGTTAAAATTTTAGGATCTTGATAAAAATAAACTTTTAATTATAAAAAACAAAATAATAAAGGACAAAAATAAAAACATATTAAAATTTTCAAAATTTTTTAAGTATACATTTATTTAAATTATTTTCCCAATTGGGTTCAAAAACGCGAAAGGAAATTAAAAGTAACATTTCTTTGAATAAAAGTAAAAAAAAAAAAAATGCATCGCGTAAACCTGTTTTATTAAAAAAATTAAAACTATGGTTTTTTTTCGTTTTTTTTTTCCTGATGAAATAATATATAAAAAAGAGACTGATGAAGCGCATTTCTTTTTTCTCTTGTTTTGGAGACCTTTTTCATCAAAGATTCACATTTTATATCTTTAACTATTACAATTCCTTGAATAAAATAATAAATCATGCATTTTACAAAATAGAAAGAAAAAAAAAACTACAAACTTTGAAATCTGATTACTTGAAAGAAATAAAATTCCGAGCTGAAAATAAAAATAGGAAAAAAAAAACATTTATTTATTTATTTATTTATCTCGTATTTTCATTTTATAATGAAATTTCAAATTTGAAGAGAAATATTTTCTTTTCCATTTTTAAATATTTTTTTCTCTTAAACAAATACCCGAATTTTATGATTAAAAAATGTTTCTACCAGGACGTAGCTATAATAATTACACTATACAGCAATATATATGGAATAGAACATAAAAACTGTTTGGCTTCAGATTATTTGTTTTTAATTTCCTTCTCTATCTTATTTGTTTTGTCTGTTTTAATTTCCAAATACATTGAAAAACATTCTTCTTAATTTTTTTTATTTGTTATGAAACACATAGACTTTATTTATTAAATAAAGATTTAGATATTATTGTTAAAACACGTAGATTTTATTTATTGAATGAATATTTAAATATTGTTGTTAAAACGCGTAGATTTTATTTATTCAATAAAGATTTAGATATTATTGTTAAAATACGTAGACTTTATTTATTGAATAAAGATTTAGATATTCTTGTTAAAACACGTGGACTTTTATTTATTGGATAAAGATTTAGTTATTATTGTTAAAACACGTAGGCTTTATTTATTGAATAAAGATTTAGATAGTATTGTTAATTTGTAACAAAGGTAGAATTTTTTATGATCATTAGTTAGTCTATAAAAACGACTGCAAAGTGATGCAACGTATATGAGTTTTGCCTCTGGCAAAGAAGGTCTCCATAAGCGCATACTCAATAAAATTTTTAAAAAGTTACAGAATATTCTTTTCATGAGGATATATATGTTTATATTAAAAATTTCTGCGGAACCTCGAGATGTCGTTCTTAAAAATATAATGAAAATTTCGTTTATTTGGCGATTTATCGCCGGTTGCCAACATAATGAAATAAAAAAATACACTTTTGAGATAAATACTCCTTAAAGAAAAACATTTTCTACTCTTGATACTGAACTAGTTTAGTATCAAGTTTAGTATCTAGTTTAGTATCTAGTTTAGTGTTCGACTCGGAATTATTTATTTATTTGTTTTACAAATTTTGTACTCGGATTCCTCAGTTAAATTTGACTGATCATTTTTAAAGTACATGAGTAGTTTCCTTAGCATTTTTTTTTCAAAATATTTTGAGTATGCGCTTTAAGAAAACCTTCCTTGTGAGTAGCATTCTAACGTTAATTTACTTACATAAATGATCTTAACAAATTACAAGTGAAATAATATTTTATATTTTAATTTTGAATTTACTTCTTGAAAAATGTGAATACAAAAGTCCCAAAACCATTGTAACAAACTTATATAACGCTGGATGGAATTTAATATACAATTACACGTAAGTTAATCTATATTAATACGAGAAAGATGTTTGTCTGTGTGTCTGTTTGTTTGTTTTTCGGCAGTGGTTAGGGAACACTACCGCACGTAGAGGTTTGCGAATTTGCTTCTAGGTTGAAGAAGACAGTTCTGAATTCATATGAGGTTCAGAATTTTGATTTTTTTAAAATTAGTTATTTTGTTAGTCTTTTCTTGAAAGGAAAAATTCGCATACTTCCCTGATTTCTCAAGTTCACTGGAGATTTTGAGCAACTCTATGCAACCGTCATTTCGTTGCATAACCAAACTAACAGAGGCAGAATAAGGCCTGTTGCTTTTAGGTAGCTTTCGATACAAAAAAGTATAAAGCTACCTATTGCAGCCGTTCGGAGGAAAGCAGTTCCGGAAAATTTCGATATATTTTCACCGATCATGACCCCCAGACGACAAAACCACCCTCCGTTCAAATGTTGATATATATATATATATATATATATATATATATATATATATATATATATCTCCATATATATATATATATATCTGACCTATGTCATACGATAACGCTCGTATTTATAAATCAATTTTGATGAAACTAATTGTGTGTATTAAGCTCACCAATGTCTCGACCGAGTTCGTTGGACAGCTTGGTCCGCCATTTTGTTTCAAGATGGCGGCCAATTAAAAATTTAAAACTAAAATAAATATACAAAAAAGTTAAAAATTCAAATTTATTTTTTAATTCAGTGTTAGGCCTTGAAACGAGGATTCCAGAGCATTTTTTGTTTTACCTCTATCTTAAAAAACGGCTGAGATAGAGCAGTTTGAAATTCTAGGGTGGCTGACATTTTGAAACAAGACAGCACATTACAAAAATTTTCATTGTTGTAATAATTTTCCCAATCAAACGCATATCAAACGCACACTATATATTCATGTCCGTTAGCGCCAAATTCTCGCCAAACTTGGCGACATTTGGCGAAATGTCGCCAAATTTGGCGACCAAAATAAGTCTTCATAAATGAAGCCAATTTGGCTATTGCTCAATAATTTGGCGAATTTCTTATTCAAATTCAGTATTAACGAATCTTTTGTAAACGTTTTATTTGCATTTTAAGTTGCTGTTTTCGTGTAACATTAGTTAAAATTTTAAAACGAAGATATAGGAAAGCCACCTTTTCCTCCCGGTACAGGCCGGAAGGACTTTTTTTATTACCGTTGTTTCCCTTTTAGGTAGCTTTCAATACAAAAAAAGTATAAAGCTACCTATTGCAGCCGTTCGGAGGAGGGCAGTTCCGGAAAATTTCGATATAATTTCATCGATCATGACCCCCAGACCCCAAAACCACCCTCCGTTCAAATGTTGATTTATATATATATATATATATATATATATATATATATATATATATATATCTGACCTATGCCATACGATAACGCTCGTATTTATAAATCAATTTTGATGAAACTAATTGTGTGTATTAAGCTCACCAATGTCTCGACCGAGTTCGTTCGCCAGCTTGGTCCGCCATCTTGTTTCAAGATGGCGGCCACTTAAAAATTTAAAACTAAAATGTATATACAAAAAAGTTGAAAATTCAAATTTATTTTTTAATTAAATGGTAGGCCTTAATACGAGGATTCCAGAGCATTTTTTGGTTTACCTCTATCTTAAAAAATGGCTGAGATAGAGCAGTTTGAAATTCTAGGGTGGCTGACATTTTGAAACAAGACAGCACATTACAAAAATTTTCATTGTTGTAAAATTTCCCAATCATACGCATAAAACTATATATTCATATCCGTTAGCGCCAAATTCTCGCCAAACTTGGCAACATTTGGCGAAATATCGCCAAATTTGGCGACCAAAATAAGTCTTCATAAATGAAGCCAATTTGGCTATTGCTCAATAATTTGGCGAATTTCTTATTCAGATTCAGTATTAACGATTCCTTTGTAAACGTTTTCTTTGCATTTTAACTTGCTGTTTTCGTGTAACATTAGCTAAAATTTTATAACGAAGATATAGGAAAGCTACCTTTTCCTCCCGGTATAGGCCGGAAGGACTTTCTTTAATTAAACTAGTTGCGAAGAAAGATTGGATTTGAGTATTAATTTCTTTTTCGCCTAAGGGAGATGTACAATATGGTCTCAAAATATTGGTAGGTCTTAAACGCTTTGTGGTTCAACATTTATCCTCCCCCATCATATTTATGTTTTGCAAAAATGTCTAAATATTCCTTAACAGTATTCCTGAAAATTTTGGATTGAATTTATTTCCCTAATTAAATCCGAATCATAAATATTTTGTTCACGAGAGTTTCGAGTAACACTGACTTTTCCATAATCAGGCTGCACTATCTGACAATCATTGTTTGCATTAAAATAAAGAGATGGTAGTTTATTTGTGATACATTATGATTAGTATTTCCTTGAGTAAATATACAATCATTAAGTTTATATTTAAATAAAAAATACCTCTTTTAATCCTGTCATTGCATACTCTAAATTGTTATCACATACAAGAAAATTAACAGTTCTAAGTTTACCTATTTGTATGAAAAATCTATATGTTTTGTTTATCTGTAAATTACCTTTAGCTTGAACAATATTAATGGGATCAATATTTTTTTCGTAGCATGAATACTTTTAACAATATTAAGAGGTAAAATACTTGTTGATTCCACTGTCCACAACACAAGGCAATTTATACTGATTAACATATTCATACACTATCAATTGTCATATCTTATTAGGAGAGTACTGCTGATTAATTGGAGGAGTATACGATGGGGAAGAATTGGCATTGGATACACAATATCTTGCCTAGTAAAAGGCATTAAAAATACCTTTGTTGATACAAATTCTAGAGGGTCTGGATGGATATAGTTACTAAAAATAGTTGGTTTGAGCTCTGGAAGTAAAAAAAAACAATAACTATGTGATTCAAAATTAAGATTTGTTCGTCGAATCCAATGCCTAATGGCATTATTTGGATGATGGAAGGATCTAACAGGTTTCCCAGCGGGGGGTCGTACTACATGTTGCTTTACTACCCTATACCATTCTGTAGTAGTCGTAGGAA
This sequence comes from Maratus michaelseni, assembly GCA_963931845.1. Taxonomy (NCBI): domain Eukaryota; kingdom Metazoa; phylum Arthropoda; class Arachnida; order Araneae; family Salticidae; genus Maratus; species Maratus michaelseni. Next base: position 449,443,860 of record OZ007589.1, on the reverse strand, counting down.
GATTTACCATCAACACATTCTGATATTCTGGTTTTAAATAACCACTTTGGTCTTTTGATATTATTGTATACACAGACTCAATTTACTATCGATTTCTACCTTCTTATGAAAATAGTTCTCCCATTCACTCATATTATTTAACTTTAAATTAGAAAAAAAACAGGGGATTATTAACTAGTAATTTTAATAAAGTTTTCCTTAAGTAATTTAACAAATTGATCATATTTCGTACAACTTAAGCAGTCATTAATGTAAATTTTTCGTTCTTCCCCCTTTAAGTATTTGTAATTATTTTATAATTTTCACACAGATTTTTTTAGTACAAAAATTATCAAAATATACTAGCCATGATTGTATATCAATCCCTAAATCAAGCTCAAATGCTACAATGTTTAATATAAACTCTTTTAAAGCAATAATAAAATCATAAAAAATAAATTATATCTAATATTTTTATCAACAACAGTTAGAATTTGATCAATAAAATAAAAATAAAAACAACCATATAAAAATAAAATATTCAAAACATTACAAATAATAAATAAATAATAATTAAAATAGTATCTTCATAACATGTTACTCATTCAACTCTATATTTATGCTGCTAAGTTTATGCCGCAGTTTGTGATGGTAATGTTTAATCTTTTAATAACAAGAATGGCAACGGCACCTGAAAGCTTCTTTAAAAACACAGACTTAACTGATATCCTCGTCGACTTTTTCTGGTAAATGCTCTGTACAAAAGCTTGGTCATGTAATTTAATGGAGCTCCAGTTATCATAAAACCTTTTCAAATATTGTTATTAATAACGAAGATTCCACTCAAGACCATTGCATCATTTTATGCCAAGCATTTAGTAGATATTTGACAGTGTAACGTACGCACGCCAATCCGTAAGCCAGTAAAGATTCTAGAGAAAAAAAGGTATGGCTAGTTAAAATTTTTACTAGCATGCTATTACGTAAATTTGCAGTCACCGGTTTTTAATTTAGAGCAGGATCGAGAACGCTAGGTATTTCTCCAGTAAAATGTGTCGGACACATTTATCCAAACCTGTTTATTAATCTGATCACTATATAGTTCCCAGCAACAAGCTTTCACCACAAAGCATACAGTATTAACCAGTAAAGCATTCCACCGATTCACAACTTATGAAATAATAAGTTGGAAATTGTACGTCAAACGTGACAAACGAGGTGCGTTCGTACTATAGCTAGTTATATAAATATTCAGATCTTGATGATTTTTAATTCTGTGAAATCAATTATATCGTCTGCAGATTAATTTCTGTAGTAAAATAAGTATCTCGGTCGCTTGACGATTAAACCTCGGAAGCTCCTATAACAAGAAAGCAAAGATTTTTTTTTTTTAATTCACATTTGTTAATAAATATTTTTATTAATATTTTCTAAAGTTTTGATTCAATTTTTATAAAATTTGAAATGTCACGAATAAATTCTGCAAAGATAATATAGCTTAAATTTCAAACCATTCGGTTGGGTAGTTTTTACTTTGTTATATGCGGACGGATGGACAGACAGACGGACGGACCAGACGACGACAATAGGTGCTACGTATTTATATAATTACGAACGCACCTAAAAAATACTATTGTCCACCTTCCTGAAGTAAAGTTTTTTTTACTATTAGGGTCTTTTTGACAGACACCATCCATTATTTGGATCGTGATCAGTTGTTAAAATTTTAAATGTACATATTGCAGTGGTGGTACGAATGTTTATCACAAGAAGTCTATAGGCTCCAATCCTGGAAAGACTATGCTATGAAATAATAGCGTACATGAAATAATATATGTTGATATTTTCCATGGAAGAATTTGTTTATTATCAGATGACATGTAGAGCTGGTCCCTCTTTTATACAATCATCTTTACTCTATAAAGCTTAGAAGATAATTGATGCTTGTATATAGTCTACATAATACATAATTTATTTGTGTATCGAAACAAGCCGCCAAGCTAAAATTCTGTTAGCCTCAGGAAGATGTTATGTTTGAAAAGGAAACCCACCAACAATATTACTATCATTGGCGATTTAGAAAATAACACAATATAACTAACTGGTATTTCTTACAATTACGGATGTGAGTATAGGAAAGCAGTGTCTAAAATCCATTCATGTAGTTAAAAATACAGGGCGTGTCACTCCAATTTGAAGTCGCGTTTTCGTTCATAACTTTAATAGTAATGAAGATACTTTAACGAAATATCCTTAGAATATGCTTACAATTCATACAAAACTGAGTCTGTTGCAAATTCTATTAAAATATCTTCACTACTGTTAAAGTTAAGAACGAAAACGTGACTTCGGATTGGTGTGAGACGCCCTGTATTTTTGATTCAATAAATTCATTTTTTACCCTGGTTTCCTATACAATAAATACTTTTTACTGTGTTCTGTATCAACCTACTGTAAAAATCATTTATTGTACAGGAAACCAGGGTCAAATATCCATTTATTTAGCCAAAATTACAGGGCGTCTCACTTCAATCCGATGTCGCGTTTTCGTTCATAACTTTAACAGTAGTGAAGATATTTTAACAGAATTTGCAACAGACTCACTTTTGTAGGAATTGTAATAATAATGTAAGGATTTTACAATGTATTTTTGACTATATAAATGGATTTCCGACCCTGCTTTCTTATACAAAAATTGTTTGTTACAGTGCTCTGTACCAATCCTTAAAGTTTGTACCATGAATTTTCGAATAACCCTGTATAGAGAAGAAGAATCATTTTTACTGTTGTCTAGTGGTGTTATTTTTAATCCATACATTTAGTAAACTAGTCGTTTGGGGTTACCGCAATACTTACCCATCATGAATATGCATAATATAAAATATGAAAATAAAACATGCGTAAACTATTTAGAAAATGCATTGCAATTCGTATAAAATCATGGCTTGATGACATCATAAACTTTAAATGCTCTATTACTGAATTCCGTAAAAGAAACATTCTTATAACTCTACAAATCGCAATCCTATTAACTAACAGTTTACTCCGTCGGATTAAGCGTCTCTTTTCCAATTAAAACGTATCTTTGAACTGAAATTTGGATGAAATACAGGATGCTGAAAAATCAAAGAGTATGGAAAACATAATAACAAATATCTCGAGAACTAATTAACCGACCGACTTAATTCTTTATTCAAAATGTATGTTTTTTTTTATTGTGTTTTATATTCACTCCTTGAAATAAACAATTTCGAAAATTTTTATATACCTTTTATCAGAGCGAATATTTCGAGAGTACGAAAAAAACAGTTCCGGATAATCGATGTTACTTAAATTCAATAAACTTTTTCTCATTATTACATACTAAGTACATACCAAATTTCAAGTCTGTATCTCAATTTGTTCGGGAAATAGAGCGTTTACAATCACACAGACACTCGACACACAGACACAGACACACAGACAGACGAACGGAATTTTTTTTTCTAAAAATATGTTTTTCGGAATCTCCAGTGACTGAAACCTGTAAATCCGTCAATTTTTTTTCTATTTTTAAAACGATCACAAGACTTACCCTATACTACATATGATGGATAAGTAAAAAGGGGCTTCCAAGAGCAATATAGACTTTTATTTTCCAAATGTATTCATAAAATATTATTTTCTGTAAATGTTCTAAAATTATTTTATAAAATGAAACTTATTCTTAGGCTTATTTTATTTGTATCTATTGAGCGTTATTAATGTGAATTATTTAAATACGTATTACTATACCAAAATGATATAATGAAATTTTATTACGTAACGGTCGTTTAAAACTTTGAGTTAGTTCCACTAGGTCGTCTTTTAAAATCAAACTTCAAGTTTAAGCTTTACTTTTCAAGATTCAGCATATTTTCAAATAACTTTATAATTAACTTCAAAGCAGTTTAGCACAAAGCGTTCATAAACAGCTAATTTTACAAAGTTAATTCTTAATTATATTCATAAACACTTAAATTACTTGAACCTTTGTAAAATTCTATCTGGAATTAAACTCCAAGTACTATATTTAATATAAGTTAATTACATGCAGTTTAATAAAATAAAGAGACTGTTATAGCAGTAACAGGCACATAAAACTTTTACTATACAAATATTAGACTTCATTACCGGGAATTTCTTAGTTTAATGCTTAGTCAACAAGGCTGGTAATTCTTCAAGCGTATATGCTTTAGATTAATTATAATGAATTTAGAATAAGAACATTATTTCAAACCGAAACAACGGTTTTAAAATGTTTCATTAAAAAGACGGTTTATTGTTTAATCATTTTATTACGGTCTAGCGTCTATTTTTATAGTCAATCGTACCACATTTTAGAAAAAACTTTCTTAGTTGTAGTAGTGTCTTACAAGGAAAATCTCTATAAGCGAATACTCAGAAACTTTTGAAAATATTAAAGAACATTCTTCTCATGAGGATATGTACATTTATAGAAAAAAATCTGCGGAACCTCAATATAACGTCTGTAAAAAATTATGAAAATTTCGTGTTTGGCGATTTATCGCTGGTTGGCGACAGAATGAAAAAACAAATTACTCTTTTGTGATAAATGCTACTTTAGGTAAAACGTTTTCTACTCTTCATATTGAACTAGTTAAGCTTAACTTAAATGAATACACTTTTATAACTATTGTTTTGCCATATACATATATTATGTATATATATATAAAATAACAATAGTATTCTACGGTTTAGAACAAAATTTAATTGGATTAAAAATGTTTCAAACTAAAAATTAATGTCTGATTCTGAGCAGTGTCAATTTGACTTGGATGTTGTTAGTGTCGGAGACAACAAGAGAAACATATTGCTGCCATGGAAACAACGACTTATTCAATATCGAAATGCATCATGAGAACGTTCTTAAACAGGGAGTAACTGTTATAATATGCTTAAAACTTATCCAGACGGCGAAACTGTGTGAAAATAAAAAAACTTCAGCAATAAGTAACTTGTATTATATTACATAAGCTTACAGAAAAAATAATACAATATTTAATTGTTTAAGTTTAAATTCATAAAGTACTACTCATTTAATCATTCATTTAAAAAAGCAATTTCCAAATGCTTTAAAATAGCCTATATTTGGCGAGGAAAAAGTCAAATTCGCCAAATCACGTTCTTTTTTAGCCAAATATTCGGAAGTTATTTATTGCTTTGCAGATTTTCTACTGGGATTCCACAGCTAAATTTGGCTGATCCTTTATTACTTTATTACGTACATGAGTAGTTTCATTACCGTTTTTTTCAAAATATTCTGAGTATTCGCCGTTACGTTCTTTGTTAGTATAAGTGTATGGCAGAGATTATTCTTTTAAAAAGTTTTACGAATAGAATAAAGAATAGTCGCTGGAACATCCGTAATCAAAAGGTTAATGATTTAAAAGCTTGGTAATAGGTACTTTTAATGAATTTTCAATAAAAAAATACATAATGTATCTGCATAATGTATAAGATCTGGAAACACATAATGTATGCAAACTATAATAAACCTGCTTGGCCAAACAGTTTTAAGAACAACGATACCTAACCAAATCTTGCTTGGGATAAATGCCTAAAGCATATCTTTAATGAGAGTACGACTATGCAATTGAATTTGGAAATTGTCCCACCCACGTTCATTATAAAGCTGTCAAATTATTACACATCAAAATTATAGAAGGAAAAGAACCGTTAAATCTTCCACCAGATGGATTGTGCCATAAAAAAATACACTTGCGTCATAATATATTTCGGAACGAAACATAATATATCTAACTCTGAAAGCTTGTTTTCCAGCAGTCAAGGAGAGACGTATTGTGCCCGGGAAACCACCAATACATTCTTCGTTAGCCTCGAACTTTCCTAGGAAACGAATAAACTTAGCTTCACTTCCGTTTGATGAGGTAGCGAATTTGAGACTCCACCACCGTGCCAGTATTAACTCTAGCTATCGATAGATATTATAGCTGCGACGTGGCTCAAACTATTCTTATAGAATAAGACAAAATTAAAAATCCTACAATAACCTTCCCCTACAGTTTTGAGGACGAGAAATCCGTTATCCAAGCCCTTGGAGACAAACATCATCAGCTTTCCGCCAGCCTAAAACTAGCTAGTTCCCCCAAAATCTCACTATAAATTAGGTGATTACGTTCCTTTATTCTTTAAAAATAAAAATGTTAATCAATGCAAAAGCAAACCAGCAGTTAAATTAAGATTCCTCTTGAACTGATTTGGAATTTTAATCGGCTTCACTGAAATTATATACTTAGGAAAGAGACCAGAATAATTTACTTTAATTTTAGTAATTATGTTATTCTGCATTAATTCTGTCAAAATAGCTTTGTGATTTGTAAAAAATTGTTACATATGCATTATGTATATGTTAAAATGTAATTTAAAATTGTATGTTTAAAATATCTCGTTTAAATGTATGCATTTTAAGTTAACGAGCACACAGTTGTGAACTTCGAAATTTTAGCTTGTAATGGTATAAGCACCGGGATTCGGGCACATGTAGGCTAAGTCAAGGTTCTCGTTGTCAAATAAAACTCCATTATCGTCTTTTCCATAGTGTTTTTCGTTAGGTGGAATTTCAGTTTCGATAGTCGGATGTACATCAAAGTTTCGTATTTAACAAAAGTTATTATTTCTGTTGATTACAAAAGAGATTTTCTGGGATATGTCTTAAAAAAGTGCATTTATGTATCAACAAGTCTTTTTTTAGGTAATTTGATTTTTTAATATTATAATCTCACTACGTTTTTTGTATTTCAGTTTGATACAGAAGAACAAATGCCTTTCGAAAAAATATATATTTTAAAATTATTTTTCTAAAACGATATGTATTTTTTAACAGAAATAGATTTCAAGTAACTTCAAGTGTGTGAATCTAAAAATATTCATTCCGTTAAAGAATTTTCAGTTATGTTTACAAAACAACCCACATTGCAATCGGTTTTGCAACAACTAAAAGGAATTTAGCATTAGGAGTTTCAAATATTACACTTGCATAATTCCTAAAGTTTTTGATCGAATGATTTTTCGTTTGGTATCCAAATGTACAGTTTATCGAATAATACAAAAATAGTATGAAAATTAGATGTTAGTAGTGAAAATTTTAAATACGTTACACTTTCTCCATGTAGACTACCCCTAAACAAAATTTAAGTATGGCATTAATTAGTAGACATTATTACTATGTGATTAGCAACAGACACATTTTTGTACGTTGGTTAGCGGCATAGTTTGTACGGGGTGATCATTTTCTTTCCTGGACTGTGGATGGCAGAATGCTCACCCCGAAGAACAAAAAGTTTTTTCCTTAAGAGTTTTACAATGTTCTGTTTTGTTTCATAGTTTCATTGAGAACATACATCTGACTTGTGTGCTTGACATCAAGTGCACGCTTGTAAGTCATCGTCAATATGCAAGGACGAAATAGCCACAAGGAAATTTACAACACCAAAGAATTACAATCGGGAGCTCCACAAAGTGTGTGCAATGGAGCTGACGGGAGTAGAACCCGCCGACCTGACTCCTACGCTCTCAATCGATTAGCAGACTGGTATCAGTTTTACAAGGTACCCGTCGAGAATAGCTCTCTGCCAAATCGATAGTGGAAGAGTTCTTTAGTGTTCGCGGCCACGAAGACTCCAGGTATGTTCTTAGATTGTTGGTCATTCCTAGAGTTGGACAGACTCGGTTTATTCCCAGGTTTATTTCCAATAGACCCGGTTTATTCCCAGGTTTATTCCCAAAAAACCTAGTTTATTCCCAGAAAACCCGGTTTATTCCCAGGTTTTATTCCCAGGTTTAAACCGTTTTTTTTTCTAGTCTTTGCAACTCTAGTCATCCCTTGAATATTTAACAGAGATTTTTTTTTACTTCTATGACCACATTCATTTCAGATACCAAAACCTCATGGCTTATGACCACTTATTTACAATCTAGTTTACTACTTGATTTCACTAGTGTAATTTAATCATTTTTCAGTCGTCTTTATCGCTTTCAAACAATCAAAAATATTTTTTTCGTTATTCTTTTTCGCTTTATGCTTAAATGTAGATCATCATTGAAAACGGCCTCTATAAAAATTCTAGCTTCTGCATGATATTTAATTTTATCACGTCCCTTCTCTCCTCCAGTGTCCGCTTGTCTGTTTGCCTTGAAACGCGAGATAAATTTTTCTCGCAGTTTATCTTTACCCAGAACAAAATAAAAAAAGACGTAAAAGTTTCAGAAATTGTTTTGGATAAATTTTCTCAGAAAAATATGTGAAGAGGATTTTTAGAATATTTTTTTGTGCAAACAAAACATTTTTCACATCTATCAGAATAATTACGCCAGAAAAAAGTTAACATTTATTTTTGTTAGGGGAACCGTCGGTAGCGTAATGAATTTTCTTATTTTTATAAATAGTTAAATCAGTCTTCAAATTTAATATACATTTTCATCTTTTGATATGTTAAAGAAGTTTGTTCAGCTTACCTGAAATTTTCCTTTTTGCGCCAAGTGATATCCACAGTAATCCATAGTGTTGTAGCGATATTTATCTGATCCATTGATTCACTTATATTGGAAGAATAATAAATAGTATTAGTAGAAAATGACAATTGTGTGAAATAAACAGAAGATTCATTTTCCTTTGAATATAATATAATTCTTGGCTAGATGTACATGTTTAAAATCGCATTTTGGAGGCTGCGTATAAGTGCTCCAATTTTACATTATATTAAATATATTTACATCATATATATACAAGAGCGTCTTAACTGCTCGGAAACATTTTGGAAACTAAAGGGAGATTGTTATTTGAGTTCTGTGCACACGCGCGGGATAAACAGCTGTACTTTGAAGGAGGGACATCTGCAGTATTTCTCCAATTAGTTAGTTTCGACAGTCTCTGGTTTTATTCACTGTTTTGCATCTGCGGTTGTCACTTAAAGTACTTATAGTTAATTGGGTTCTGGTTTTTAACATGTTTTTCAATCGTTCGCTGCACGTGGAGATTAATTAACTGCATATAAAAGGTTTCTCCGTCACTCCCCCGTAATCTCCTGTGTGGGGAATGGTTGAAGATTTAGTTTCTTACGGTGTTTTTCATACACAGGTTTGGGAGTGGGCTTCGTGAGAGTGTCGGCTATCATTTCTTCACTGGGGCAGTATTGTAGATCGATTTTTCCTTCTTCTTTCATAAGTTTGATGTTGTGGAAACGTATGTCGATGTGTTTGGATCGCTTAGTATCTTTATCGTTTTCAGTCATTTTTATACAGGACATATTATCCTCAAAAATCGTGATGGGTAGTTTTTGTGGAATGTTGAGATCGCTTAGCAAGTTTGTTATCCAACTTAATTCTTGTGCTGCGTTGCTAGCTGAAACGTATTCAGCTTCGGCTGACGAAAGTGCAATGCAATTTTGCCTTTTTGTAATCCAGTAAATCGGCGATTTTCCTAGCATGAATAGATTTCCTGACGTTGATTTACGTGTTTTCAAGTCACCTGCCCAGTCTGCATCGGTGTATGCTGTTAGGATGGGCTTGCTGTTTGCGCTAAGAGTTAAATTCAAATTTTCTGTAGTTTTAAGGTATGAAATGATTCTTTTTACTGCTGTCCAGTCCTTTTGGCGTGGTGTTTCATTTCTACGACATAATATGTTGACTGCTGCGGATATGTCAGGACGCGTGATTGTTGATATGTAAAGTAATGTGCCTGTCGCTTGTCGATATTTCGTGTTATTAGGTAAAAGATTATCATCGTCTTCAAGTCTGTTAAATCCAGCAATCATGGGTGTGTAATGAGGTTTCATGTCGTTTAAATTCAGTTTTTTCACTAGTTCCTGTATTTTATTGCTTTGATTTAGGTAATATGTATCGTTGATTTTATTAATGTTTATGCCTAGGTAATTATTCACTTCTCCTAAGTTTTTTAGTTCATATTCTTTCTTAAGTTGGTTTATTGTTTCTTCGATATCACTGTCCTTTCCTGCTATCAGGATATCATCTACATAAATGATGATGTATATCGGATTTTCTTGATTTGATTTAAAGTACAGACATGGATCATTTTTGCTCTGTATGAAATTATTGTTTGTGAGTGTTTCCGATATTTTGGTGTACCAGGCCTTTGCTGCTTGCTTAAGACCGTAGATGGCTTTTTGAAGTTTACAAACTTTTCTTTCATCGCCGGGTTTAATATACCCGTCTGGTTGACTCATATAAACAGTTTCAGTTAATTCACCGTGCAAAAGTGCTGTGGTTATGTCAACATGTTTCACGTTCAAATTTTTGTGCAATGCAGAGATGAGAAATGCACGTATTGTAGCGTGCGAAACTACAGGTGCGAAAGTTTGATCATAGTCAATCCCGAATCTTTGACTATATCCTTGTGCTACTAGACGCGCTTTATAGCTTTGAACATTTCCTAAATTTTCCTTTTTTAGTTTAAAAGTCCATTTTGAGCCGATAATTTTTGTTCCGCGTGGTGGATCTGTTAAAGTCCAAGTGTTATTTTTTCTTAGGCATTGTATTTCATTTTGTGTTGCTTTTATCCAATTTTGTTTATCATTAGTATTTTTCATTTTTTCGATATCTTCCCAATTTTCGGGAATGTTTTCAGATGAACTATTTGTGAGACAAACATATCTGTCAGGAGGAACGCCTTTATTTGTCCTATTAGACCTTCTTGGTTCAATTGGTTGCTGTTTGGGCACGGATGGTGTCTCCTCACTGTCAAGTTTTATTTCTAAGTGATTTTCATGTCTATCCGGTAATTGTGTATTGTCATCTGATGTTTTTGTGGTGATTTGTATCTCCTCAATGTTATCTGAGTGTACATTTTCATTCTCAAGAAATTTTACCGTTCTCGCTATTATAATTTGTTTTCCTTGTGTGTGAATTCTATAACCAGTCGATCGTGTATCATAACCTACAAACGTTCCGGTTTGAGCCCTGTTATCGAGTTTTCCTCTATTTACTTTATCGACGTAAAATAGCGCTTTACAACCGAATGTTCTTAAGTGTTTTAAATTCGGTTTAACTCCTTTCCATAATTCGTAAGGTGTTCTGTTGTTGTTTGCTTTAGTTGGGAGTCGGTTTTGTAAATATGTTGCAGTGTTTATGGCTTCACCCCAAAAATGTTTGCTTAATTTTGCTTGTGATAGCATGCTTCTAGTCATATCTAATAAACTTTTATTTTTTCTCTCCGCAACTCCATTCTGGCTCGGATTATGCGGGACAGTCAATTGGTGTAAAATTCCGTTCTGTTTTAAGTATTCATCGATCTCTTGATTTACATACTCACGACCGTTATCCGATCTAATTTCCTTAGGTTTTTTACCGAACTGATTGTATATCATCGTTACGTGCTCTTTTATCTTTTCAGCAACTTCGCTCTTTTTAGATAATAAATATATCGTAGTATATCGGGAATAATCATCAATAAGAGTCATAAAATATATTTTTCCGGCTAAGGTCGGTGTATCTAGAGGTCCACACACGTCACTGTGGATCAAATCCGCAATATTAGTAGCTCGATTTGTTGCTGATTTAGGATACGGCATGTTAGTTAATTTAGTTTCGATACAAGTTACGCATGTTTTATTTTGATGTTTACATTTTCCTATGTTTATTCCGTCCGCAAGTTGATTTGTTATTATTGATTTAATCGCGTCATAATCTCTGTGACCTAGTCTGCGATGCCAGAGATCTATGCATTGTTTGCTGTCACAGTTATACGTTATGTTTACATAATTTTGTGGTTCTTCCACAACGTCTATTTCCTCAATAATGTATAAGTTTTTCTCATTTTTCGCCCTAATATATATTTCTTCATCAAAGATCAAATCGCATTTATTATCGTCGAAGATTAGTTTACACCCGTTTTTAGCGGCTTTACTAACCGAAATTAGGTTTGACTCTAAGTCTGGGACATAAAGCACTTCGCGTAATTTCGTTAGTTTTTCTTTTCCTTCGAGGGTTAATGTTTTTATAAAAACTTCTCCTGAACCTAACGCTGTCAGTTTATTACCATTCGCGATCGTTACTGAAGTTTTATTATAATCAATAAATTTACTAAATAGGCTTTTATCATTACAAATGTGCGAGGTAGATCCTGAATCGAGAATCCAGTTATTTTTGCCTACTTTTTGAGTGATTAATGCTTTATTTTGCGTTTGATCATTTGCGTATTTTCTTTCGTTTGGAATTTTGTTTTCTCTACCAGTTTCGTTTTTTTCATAATATAATGAAGATGAGAAATTCTTTTTATTTTTGAATTGATTGTTACGAGGATTTCCGGATTGTACCGTGTTTCTGCTCTTGTAGTGCCAGCATTCGTAAGTCGAATGATTTTTCATTTTGCAGTTGTTGCAATATTTTTGTTCTCTTCTATTTTCAGTGTGTGTATATCTCCTATTTGTTTTAAATGCTCTCTCGTTGTTGTTATATCCGCTATGTGATTGTTCCGACATTTCATGTCTACGATTATATTCATCCGTTAATTTGTTTTTGATAAAATCAGGGATGAGCTCATTTTCTGGTCTCGCCTCCAACGCAGTTATCAAAGTATTGTAACTGGGGGGAAGAGAACACAGAAATAGCGCGGAAATATGTGAATCGCTAATATTTTCTCCAATGGCATTAAGTTTATCTATAATTTGCAAGATATTAGTGATATGTGAGATCATGTTTCCGCCCTCCGCTAATTTAGTACTGTATAATTTTCGTAACAGGTAAAGCTTACTAGATAAATTGCTTCTCTCATGTATATTTTTCAGAGCTTCCCATGTTAATTTGGCAGTTTCTAAGTTTTTTACATTTACGATTTTATAATCATCGATGCTTAGGTTTATTAGAGCTCTAGTCTTGCGATCTTTTTTGTGCCATGCGGGATCGGCTGGATCCGGTGGATCTTGTACTATAATATCGTCGATTTCCTCTTTAATCAGGAACATCTGCATCTTGAACTTCCATGTACTATAATTTGTAGAATTGAGTTTTTCAATAAATTGAGTATTTTCTTTTATCGCATTCATTATTACTTTTTTAGTGTTCTTTTATTTATTATTATATTTTTAGAAATTTGTTAAATTATTGTTTTTTTTTTTTTTTTTTTTTTTTTAATACTGGGATATTCTTTTTTCAGTCTTTCATAATCTTTGTTAGGGGAACCGTCGGTAGCGTAATGAATTTTCTTATTTTTATAAATAGTTAAATCAGTCTTCAAATTTAATATACATTTTCATCTTTTGATATGTTAAAGAAGTTTGTTCAGCTTACCTGAAATTTTCCTTTTTGCGCCAAGTGATATCCACAGTAATCCATAGTGTTGTAGCGATATTTATCTGATCCATTGATTCACTTATATTGGAAGAATAATAAATAGTATTAGTAGAAAATGACAATTGTGTGAAATAAACAGAAGATTCATTTTCCTTTGAATATAATATAATTCTTGGCTAGATGTACATGTTTAAAATCGCATTTTGGAGGCTGCGTATAAGTGCTCCAATTTTACATTATATTAAATATATTTACATCATATATATACAAGAGCGTCTTAACTGCTCGGAAACATTTTGGAAACTAAAGGGAGATTGTTATTTGAGTTCTGTGCACACGCGCGGGATAAACAGCTGTACTTTGAAGGAGGGACATCTGCAGTATTTCTCCAAATAGTTAGTTTCGACAGTCTCTGGTTTTATTCACTGTTTTGCATCTGCGGTTGTCACTTAAAGTACTTATAGTTAATTGGGTTCTGGTTTTTAACATGTTTTTCAATCGTTCGCTGCACGTGGAGATTAATTAACTGCATATAAAAGTTTTCTCCGTCAATTTTAAACTGAATTCTTAGATATTGCAGTTATAGATGATGCACTTTATATTAAAAACAACTCTTTCATGTTATTGATTGATATCCAATCAAATCTGAATAATTTCAATTTATGTGGATTTGTTTTCATAACCATATTTGAAATATCTTCCAAAGTGTATGGCGATTACTCATTGAAGTACTGCAACAAAAATATTTCGATCCAATCAGTCAAAATTTGAAATAACCAATATTTTATTCAATAATTTCTATTTGTTTTAATTATCTTATTAGCAAACATTATAACACTTTGTAAAATCACTTTTCGTTGGAATTTTTATTGTTTTACTTTCTTATCCATCGTACATAATGTGCGTAATCTATAAAAAGGTGCATAGGATAATAATTTTTTTAATGCACTTTCCTTGTTTTCATTATTTTTTTATCTTAACAACTTTCATTATCTACAGTTTCATTATGTACACATAATTGATCTTACACTTCCAAGCTACTTGGTTTAAGTTACTAATATTGTAATCTAAAAACATTTCCTTCTTCACAAGATTTAGATTCATATTAATGTGCTTCTAAGATATGTAATAATGATAACATCTTCTTTAGTTTGATGGGAAAAAAATAAACGAATTTGTTAAGAAATCAAAAAAGGAAAAGGAAAGGAAATCGTTAATGCTAACTGAGAGGTCTAAATTATGTTGTAAAGCTCAACAATGCTTGCATGGTAATATACAATACAAAACATGTCCGTTGTTGTAATCCGTAATCCAAGAGCTCGGTGTTAATTCAGTGGAGTGGCTCGGGGGAATATCCCCACCCCGGAGCATTGAAATGTCCCTTTCCTCGGGAAGATTTGGGATTTTTGTCAAGAAGTGCAGTTTCCCTCCGGAATTTCACAGTGTCCCCCCAAACCCCCCCTGCCTCGGAGCTGCAGAAATCATTCTCTGAGATAAATCTCTGAATTCAACACTGGGAGAGCTATGATTAAATTGCTATAACTTACTTTTATGCTCATACTCTTTTTATAACACTTAAAGTATAGAATAATGAAACTCCTAAAGAACATAATATGATTTTAAAGTTACAGTTTTTTTAGAGAGTATTAAAAAGTATTTTTACCAATTATAAATTTTTATATTAAATTTTATTTATTTAAAGTGTTCACTATTTTCCAATTATTTTCATATTCATTTGAACAACTTGATCAAAACCTTAGTAAACTTAGCATAAATATTATAATGATTAACTAATTACCCATCTTTTCATATTTACTTTAAAACATGTTGAAATTAGTTTTTAACTAAACATTTATAAATAACGTAAATAAACAGATACTTTTAATTTACTTTGTTTGTTTAAATTATGTTCATTTCAACAACATTACTTTTCTAAATGCGCATTTTGGATTTTCCGTTTATAGACTGCTTGTCTAAATATACTATATTGCAAGATAAAAATATTTAATTTTATTAAGTATTCAAATTTATGATAAATATATGCGAGAAATGCGCTAATGAAAAACTTTTTAAAGTGCAGATGTGGATCAATCGCTTATATCATTCTTTGAATTGTTAAGAAAGTGGGAAAAAAAACCCTGTGAATTCTAACCAAAAAGTATTTTAAAAATATGTTGTAAAGCTTCTTTATACTTTCAAGATTACACCTAACTTAACGCTTGGTAGTCATTGTGTTACAAAATTTAAGAACTGGAACTAAATTCCTGTATCTCTATTGTATATTTTTTAGAACACGTTGCGTTTAAAGTAAATAATTTCATAAGAAACATAATCTTATTTAAAAAATATGTAGATGAAGCGTCTTAAAATAACATGTAATCCCTGCACATTGACGTACTTCACGGATAATCCATTATAGAAACTAATTTT
Source organism: Maratus michaelseni (assembly GCA_963931845.1). Lineage (NCBI taxonomy): Eukaryota > Metazoa > Arthropoda > Arachnida > Araneae > Salticidae > Maratus > Maratus michaelseni. The sequence goes on along the minus strand of OZ007589.1, from coordinate 449,428,143 downwards.
TTTTTTTCCATTCTGTTTGGCTCCTACCTTATTATAGTTTAGACCAATAATAATTATTTGAAATTTAATGCTGCATTTTCTATTATTTTATAAATTATTTTTATTGATGTTAGAACGTGACTGAAGTATTATAATGCATATTTGAGACGATTTTTTAGTAAAGACAAATTAGAAAGTTATATTTTTATACAAAATATGCTCACGAAGAGAATTTAAAATTTAAATTGTACGAAACATATAATTTTGATGTTTATAAATATTTTCGCTAAAGTATAATAAAAAAATAATCTTGTTAACATTGTTTAATCTGTTACTGAAAACATTTTATTTGTCCGAATAACAAGTTAAACTTACATTTCTCCGTCACCACACAAACTATTGTAAATATTCATTACTTTTTATGTTATATTTCATTACGACACCTAACGGAAAGCATTGTCGTCATTATGTTACATAATTTAAAATCTGGGATTAAATTACTGTATCGCTTTTGTGTTGAAAATCTTTTGCAACCCGTTAGGTATAATATAAGTAAATTCTAAAGAAACATAATGTTGCTATTAAAGAACAGGTTTATATATTTATCATAACTCAAGATGACATTTATTTATCAAAAAATGAAAAAAAAAACTGTTCGATTGAAAATCACTTTAATAATTATGCTTGCAAGTGTTATGCTTAAAAATGAGTCGAGAAATGTGTCAAATCTGAAAAAATATTTTTTTGAGAACAGTCTTAATTCCACCAAGAAAGGCTCTAGAATTATGTCGTAAAGCTTTAGTAAACATTCGTTAAAACAGCAAACGAAATGTATTGTTGTCATTATGTTACATAATTTAAAATCTGGGATTAAATTACTGTACCTCTTTTGTGTTGAAAATCTTTTTACAACCCGTTAGGTATAATATAAGTAAATTCTAAAGAAACATAATGTTACTATTAAAGAACATGTTTATATATTTATCATAACTCAAGATGTCATTTATTTATCAGAAAATGAAAAAAAAGCTGTTCGCAAATCACTTCAATAATCATATATGCAAGTATTGTGCTTTTATGTTTAAAAATGAGTCAAGAAATGTGTCAAAGCGAGAAAAAAATATTTTTGAGAACAGTTTTAATTCCACCAAAAAAAGCTCTAGAATTATGTCGTAAAGCTTCAGAAAACATTCATTACGACACCGAACGGAAATCATTGTCATCATTATGTTACATAATTTAAAATCTGGGGTTAAATTACTGTTCTTTTGTGTTCAAATTTTTTTTTTACAACCCTTTGGTATAATATAAGCCAATTCTATAGAAACATTATCTTACTAGTAAAGAGTAGGTTTAAAACTTTTTAGAGCATTAAAAGTTTTTTCGTTATCTAATTATATATTTTCACTTAAAATCTTTATTTTAACTAAAATTTCGATTTATTTTCATAAACGCTTTTCAGTTTTCTGGAAAGTTTTGAAAATGATGACTACACTTCAAAATGTTGCGACATAATTGCTTGGATCTAATTAGTTAAAAGATTTCATGTGAACAATATTTTATCGAAGAATTTGTGTTAGTTATATATTTTGCCTTATAAACAAAAATCAATGTAGAATAATTTTTAAAACCTTCGCGACGATCGTCCGATACACTTTTAATCTCATCAAAAACAACTCGTTGTAAATGATCTCGCCAAGTCACAAACCTAAAACGTCAGTCATAAAAAGAAGTGATATCACATAAAAAGAAACGATGTAGAAGTACATACTCCGAGGCCCATGTAAAAATCTATCACCACTCATAATGTTTCCAAAAGACTCGGAGTGAGGTACAGTATGTGAAAACTGCTTGGCGACCTGCAGGCTTTTATAATGTTGGCGTTTCCTCCTACATATGACTATATTATTTTTATTTTATTTTATTTATTTATTTATTTATTTTGCTCCCATAAAATTGTAAAAAGTTGAAGCTTCTGTGTTTGTATGTCCTTTCTTATTTATGAACCTGAAAATTCAATTTGTTGACTTTTTTTACCATTATTTAAACTGGAAACACCACTCTTACGAAGATGATGTTTTAAGTAAACATGTAAAGATTTTGAGTTTATATATATATATATATATATATATATATATATATATATATATATATATATAATGATCATACGAATATTAATAACAATTCGCCTTATAATAAACGTTAACAAAATTGAGATATATTGCAGTAATTCTAGCGTAAGCGAAATCGCATAGATCTGGGGAAAAATCCGTTCTGTCATTTCTTTCGCATACAAAAATATTTATAAAAGTGATATAACAAAAATTATTTTTTTTTCAAAATTGATATACTGCATATAGGGTAAATGTACCAATAGTCGGCCACCCCCCAATAGTCGGCCACATTGAGATAAAATGCCTTACGCATAGCTTATTTTTGGTTCTAAATGAAATATTACAATTTGGTTACATGCAACCATCTTTCATAAGTCATAAACCATCACCAAAGAATTATGGGTACTTTTATTGAATTTGTAATCAGCCATTTTTTTCAAGATTGAAGTCAAATCGCCATTTTCCCTATTTTTTTGTTAACAGATGGCAATTATTTTAAAAGGCAAGTATTAATTAATTTTTTATTTTTTTCTAAAATTATAAGGCTAGAATATTAGAAGGGTAAATAAACTAATGTTTTTTATTATAAAAAGTAAATAAATTTGTTGCTTTTAATTAATTTTAATGTGGCCGACCATTGGGTATTAATTTTACTTACATATCCAAAAGTCGGCCACCAGGAGCTGAATAATGAATACATAACTTATTGTACTTTTTTTAGTTTATTGAAGTGAAAACTTCTTTAGGCGCGTTGGGCATTTTTTGAGATGGGAAAAAACCATTGAACTCGCGACACTGTTACTGTAACCGACACCTCTGTATATAAGTATGTGCATGTATTGTGTATAGTTAGGTATGATCTTGGGCGGGACGGGCGCGGCGCAAGCTTGCCTGTGCGCTATTGCACCGCGGTATAGTAAGCGTTATAGTAAGCGCAGAAAAATGTAAGTGGTATAGTAAGCACAGAAAAATGTAAGCGGTATAGTAAGCTGTATAGTAAGCGGTATGTTAAGCGCAGAAAAATGTAAGCGGTATAGTAACAAAGAAAAAATGTAAGCGGTATAGTAAGCGCAGAAAAATGTAAGCGGCATAGTAAGCGGTATAGTAAGCGCAGAAAAATGTAAGCGGTATAGTACGCGGTATAGTAACGCAGAAAAATGTAAGCGGTATAGTACGCGGTATAGTAACGCAGAAAAATGTAAGCGGTATAGTAAAGCAGAAATATGTAAGTGGTATAATAACGTAGAAAATGTAAGCGGTATAGTAAGGTAGAGGAAGCGCAGAAAAATGTAAGCAGTATAGTAAGCGGTATAGTAAGCGCAGAAAATTGTAAGCGGTATAGTACGCGGTATAGTAACGCAGAAAAATGTAAGCGGTATAGTAAGCGTTACAGTAAGCGGTATAGTAAGCTGTATAGTAAATGCTGTAGAAGCGGTATAGTAAGCGCAGAAAAATGTAAGCGGTATAGTAAAACAGAAAAAATGTAAGCGGTATAGTAAACGCAGAATAATGTAAGTGGTATAGTAAGCGGTATAGTAAGCGCAGAAAAATGTAAGCGGCATAGTAAGCGGTATACTAAGCTGTATAGTAAGCGGTATAGTAACACAGAAAAAATTTAAGTGGTATAGTAAGCGGTATAGTAAACGCAGAAAAATGTAAGTGGTATTAGTTAGCGGTATAGTAAACGTAGAAAAATGTAAGAGGTATAGTAAGGTATAGGAAGCGCAGAAAAATGTAAGCAGTATAGTAAGCGGTATAGTAAGCACAGAAAAATGTAAGCGGTATAGTAAGCGTTATAGTAAGCGATATAGTAAGCTGTATAGTAAGTGGTATAGAAGCGGTATAGTAAGCGGTATAATAACGCAAAAAAATGTGAGCGGTATAGTGCGACTGAAGTCTGGTTCCCGAAATTTTTGTATGTAAAATAATATGCATGATTTTTCATGTACAATAGCGCATTAAATAAAAACTGTAATATAATTTTTTTAGTAGTAGTTTATAATAATGAATAAAAAAACACTTGATTTAAAAGTATTTCCTGCACAATAAAACATTTCCTGACGATTCAAAAAATACACACGTAATTGTTCAAGTTTTCACTTCTGTCGGCACTCCCGGAGTGCCACTTTTTTTTTGTTGTTTGATAGATATAACTTTATCTCTACATCTAAAATAATTTTATATAAAAAAAATCTTTTTTTACGTGCTTGTTTGTTTGTTTGTACGGGAAACTACTAGAACTACCGAAATAATTTCAAAAGTAAAGGTGGCAGTCTCTGCTCCGACATAGACTATATTTTACGTCAGGGCCACTTTTCGTAAGTAGATGGATGAGCAAAAAACATTCCAAACGTGCCCTTTTTGCCCTCTTGAAAGTTGGCATGGTTTTTGTTTTCTAAAAAATTCGAAATTTAAAAGTGTGAAATGAGTGGAAAAAGTTCTAAATTACAATTCATGTAGAATTGTTAGGAATATAAACTTGAAATTTAACATGTCTGTTACTTTTAAGAGGTAAATTCTGGATCAAGGCAATTAAAAAAAGTGGGAATTTTAGAAAATGAAAAAAACAGTGAATATTCTAAAAGCATTCTAAATTACGATTTATATGGAATTACTAGAGAGAGAAATTTAAAATTTCCTAATTCTGTCATTTTTAATATGTAAACGCTGGTACGAAATAGTTTCTTAAAAAAACGGAATTTCAAAGGGTACAGAACCAAATAAACGTTCTAAAGTTTCAAAATCTGTGATAGTTTTGTTGCTGGAAACTTAAAATTTGGCATGGTGGTCAATTTTAAGACATAAACAACCGGCTCAGAAAGGCTTCTAAAAATTTGGAAATTTAGAATGCTGAAATGAGAGGAAAATGTTCTGAATTATGGTTTTTTTAATAAAGTTTAGAGTAGAAACTTGAAATTAGACATGGATAACCTTTTCCGTACGTAAGTGGTCTGACCGTAGCCAAACAGTTTCTAAAAAATTAGAAATTTAAAAGCAACTAAAAATTTTTTTTAATTGCAATTTCTGTGGCTTTGAAACTTCAAATTTTGCATGGGGGTTTCTTTTAAGATGTAAGCTTTCGCAAAGAATGGTTTCTATAAAATTCGAAATTTAAAAAATTGAAATTATCAGTAATTGTTGTTTATCATTCTAAATTATGATTTATTTAGAATTAATAGGGATAGAAAACTGATATTCGATATCGGGGTTACTTTAAAGTCGCAAATGCTCGTACACAGTAGCTTTTTCTTAAACTAGATTAGATGCGGCAGTTGGTACCCTCATTATTTGCTTTTCAAGTCTGTTGAAAAGTATTAAAACAACTAGATTGGAATGCGGAAGTTGGGACCGCCCCTCCCTACGCTTTTCTACTGCGGGGTTCCAAATGAACTCGTATACTAATAACTACATACTAAATATATTTCATGTTCAAAATGCATAAAAGTGTTAAAACAACTAGATCGGAATGACGTGATGCAGCAGTTGGGACCGCCCCTTCGCTGATGCACGAATGTATGCATATTTGCTTTTCAACTATGATGAAAAGTGTTAAAAGCAACTCGATTAGATGCGGCAGTTGGTACCCTCATTATTTGCTTTTCAATTCTGTTGAAAAGTGTTAAAACAACTATATTGGATTGCGGCAGTTGGGACTGCCCCTCCCTTCGCTTTTCCACTGCGGGATTCAAAATGCATAATTCGATTCAAAACCCACTTTAATCTAACTTCAATTTGAGCGCGACCAGAAGGGGTACCAGCGTTTATTTATTTTTATTTATTATTATTATTATTTTTTTGCAGTCGACTGTAGCATACAAAATTTAGTCAAAATCGCTTAAACCGTTTTTAAATGCAATTTGTTTGACCCATAGTGACCGCCAAATGACCCACTAATCGAATTTTCTCGAACATGTGATCCAGCTAAATGGTTTTCTTGTAGCCCAAAAAGTTAGGACACAAAACGTAGTCAAAATCGTTAAAGACATTTATTAGATAAGATAAAATTACCTTGGACCTTAACATGTGACCCAGCCCATTAGTCTTTTCGTACACCAAATCGGTAGGATACAAAATTTAGTCAAAATCGTTTGTCGTTTTTAGATAAAATTAGTTTGACCCGTAGTGACCCTAAAATGACCCACTAATCGAATTTTCTCAAACATGTGACCCAACCAATGGTCTTTTCGTACCCCAAAACGGTAGGATGCAAAATTTAGTCAAAATAGTTAGAGCCGTTTTTTAGATAAAATTTATTTAACCCATAGTGACCCCCATATCATATGACCTACTAATGAAATTTTCTCGAACATGCGACCCAGTCCAATGCTCTTAATGTATCCCAAAAATGTAGGATACAAAACTTAGTCAAAATCGTTAAAGCCATTTAGCAGATAAAATAAAATTAGCTTTACCCGCAGTGACCCTAAATGACACACTAATTTAATTTTCTTGAACATGTGAGATAGCTCAATCATCTTCTTATAACCGAAAATGGTAGAATGCAAAATTCAGTAAAATTTGTTAGCGTCGTTTTCCAGGTAAAACTAGTTGGATGTGTCAATCCCAAAACTTTCTTCTATCTCACACAGGTTTCGCATACACTAAAATGAATCAGCACCAATTTATATCAAGGTCTAACTGAAGCTCAAGTTTTATTAAATTCTGTGCATTATTTCTTGATATATGACTATCGCTAAAATCGTGTAAATCCTGCAAAATGCTCCATAGCAGCGCCACCTGCTGGTCGATTTGTACCAAAAACTAATCAGCACCAATTTACATCAGAGACTAACTGAATATAAGGTTTTACTAAATTCCGAGTATTAGTTCGTGAGATAGAGCTATTGCGGAAATCTCGAAAAATGCTGCATAACAGCTCCACCTGCTGGGCGATTTTTACCAAAAACTAATCAGCACCAACTTATATCACGGACTAACTGAATAAAAAGTTTTATTAAATTCCGAGGATTAGATCTTGAGATAGAGCTATTGCGGAAATCGTGAAAAATGCTGCATAGCAGCGCCACCTGCCGGGCGAATTTTACCAAAAACTAATCAGCATCAATTTATATCTGGGACTAACTGAATCTAAAGTTTTATTAAATTCCGAGCATTAGTTCTTAAGATAGAGCTATTGCGGAAATCGCGAAAAATGCCGCATAGCAGCGCCACCTGCTGGGCGATTATTACCAAAAACTAATCAGCATCAATTTATATCAGAGACTAACTGAATATAAGGTTTTACTAAATTCCGAGTATTAGTTCGTGAGATAGAGCTTTTGCGGAAATCGCAAAAAATGCTGCATAGCAGCGCCACCGGCCGGGAGATTTTTACCAAAAACTAATCAGCACCAATTTATATCAGGGACTAACTGAATCTAAAGTTTTATTAAATTCCGAGCATTTGTTCTTGAGATAGAGCTATTGCGGAAATCGCGAAAAATAACTCATAGCACCGCCACCTGCTGGGAAAATTTTACCAAAAACTAATCAGCACCAACTTATATCACGGACTAACTGAATATAAAGTTTTATTAAATTCCGAGAATTAGATCTTGAGATAGAGCTATTGCGGAAATCGCAAAAAATGCTGCATAGCAGCGCCACCTGCCGGGCGATTTTTACCAAAAACTAATCAGCACCAATTTATATCAGGGACTAACTGAATCTAAAGTTTTATCAAATTCCGAGCATTAGTTCTTGAGATAGAGCTATTGCGGAAATCGCGAAAAATGCTGCATAGCAGCGCCACCTGCCGGGCGATATTTACCACAAACTAATCAGCACCATTTATATCAAGGACTATCTGAGTATAAAGTTTTATTAAATTCCGAGAATTAGATCTTGAGATAGAGCTATTGCGGAAATCGCGAAAAATGCTACATAACAGCGCCACCTGCCGGGCGATTTTTACCAAAAACTAATCAGTACCAATTTATATCAGGGACTAACTGAATCTAAAGTTTTATTAAATTCCGAGCATTAGTTCTTGAGATAGAGCTATTGCGGAAATCGCGAAAAATGCCGCATAGCAGCGCTACCTGCTGGGCGATTTTTACCAAAAACTAATCAGCACCAACTTATATCACGGACTAACTGAATATAAAGTTTTATTAAATTCCGAGAATTAGATCTTGAGATAGAGCTATTGCGGAAATCGCGAAAAATGCCGCATAGTAGCGCCACCTGCCGGGCGATATTTACCAAAAACTAATCAGCACCCATTTATATCAGGGACTCACTGAATATAAAGTTTTATTAAATTCCGAGAATTAGATCTTGAGATAGAGCTATTGCGGAAATCGCGAAAAATGCTACATAGCAGCGCCATCTGCCGGGCGATTTTTACCAAAAACTAATCAGCATCAATTTATATCAGGGACTAACTGAATCTAAAGTTTTATTAAATTCCGAGAATTAGTTCTTAAGATAGAGCTATTGCGGAAATCGCGAAAAATGCCGCATAGCAGCGCCACCTGCTGGGCGATTTTTACCAAAAACTAATCAGCATCAATTTATATCAGGGACTAACTGAATATAAGGTTTTACTAAATTCCGAGTATTAGTTCGTGAGATAGAGGTTTTGCGGAAATCGCGAAAAATGCTGCATAGCAGCGCCACCTGCCGGGCGATTTTTACCAAAAACTAATCAGCACCAATTTACATCAGGGACTAACTGAATCTAAAGTTTTATTAAATTCCGAGCATTAGTTCTTGAGATAGAGCTATTGCGGAAATCGCGAAAAATGCCTCATAGCAGCGCCACGTGCTGGGCATTTTTTACCAAAAACTAATCAGCACCAATTTATATCAGGGACTAACTGAATCTAAAGTTTTATCAAATTCCGAGCATTAGTTCTTGAGATAGAGCTATTGCGGAAATCGCGAAAAATGCCACATAGCAGCGCCACCTGCCGGCCGATATTTACCAAAAACTAATCAGCACCCATTTATATCACGGACTCACTGAATATAAAGTTTTATTAAATTCCGAGAATTAGATCTTGAGATAGAGCTATTGCGGAAATCGCGAAAAATGCTACATAACAGCGCCACCTGCGGGGCGATTTTTACCAAAAACTAATCAGCACCAATTTATATTAGGGACTAACTGAATCTAAAGTTTTATTAAATTCCGAGTATTAGTTCTTGAGATATAGCGCCCACAAAATTGTTGTCACATACAGACAGACAGACAGACAGAGTCACAGACAGACATTTTCTAAAAACAGTCAAATCGTGTTCAGGGCCTTCTAAAACGTATAAATCCGTCGAAAACCAGAAGTCGAAAATTTTCATGAATCCAATACTTTCTTCTTGTAAAGATAGAAGAAAGTGACAAAATTCTGAAGTGGCCGACTATTGGTGCAGTGATGGCCGAACATTAGCTTTAAAGTGGCCGACTATTGGAGAACTTGCCCTTTTTGAACTTAACTTTGTCTAAAAAAAAACTATTTCCATGTTTTTTAAAAATAATTGCTGAAACATAATAAGAAACGTATGTTTTAACATATATCACTGTTAAAAATGTTGTGTCTTTTTTTTAAAATTCTACGTTATGGTTTATATACAAAAAAACAGTTAAGTGGCCGACTATTGGTACATTTACCCTATTATAAAAGCCTGCAGGTCGCCAAGCAGTTTTCACATACTGTACCTCACTCCGAGTCTTTTGGAAACATTATGAGTGGTGATCGATTTTTACACGGGCCTCGAAGTATGCACTTCTACATCGTTTCATTTTATGTGATATCACTTCTTTTTATGACTGACGTTTTAGGTTTTTGGCTTGGCGGGATCATTTACAACGAGTTGTTTTTGATGAGATATCACTCCTTTTTGTAAGGTATTTAATTTGAATTATACAGATTCCACTTTTATTCAGAAAAGAAAAGATAAAAGAAAGATGAAAAAAATAGTGATGCTGTAAACAGAATTATACATCAGAATTATACATTTTATTGAGTGACTTATTCCAATGTACATGTCGCTACCATAGCAAGGGGGAAACTTTTATATTAATTTCCTTACCTTGTATTCATCAGATTATTTATGACATGTTTATTTTCCTTTTTCTTTTGTTTATATCACTCTTCCGTTTATATACATTCAAAAAACAAAAATTTGGAAAATTTTACAGTAGTTTACAGATTAATTAAAATGCTGCAGTTTCAGAAAAATGTGTAAAAATAAGAAGCACTTTTTTTCGGTCAATTATAACAATAAGTTTATGGAGCATACTTTACCAAGAACAATAAAAAAAATTTCCTACGAACCATTGTAATTTACAGCGATTTTTTATACTAATATATTAAATATTATTTTTGAAAATTACTGAGCACCTTAAAAGTTTTTTTATTTGTTAAGTTTTTTAACTCAACGTTCGAGAATCGGAAAAATATAAGATTTGCAATGTTAGCAAGAGTATAAAAACTACTAAAATGATTTCAAAATAGAAACTGTTCGTAGGATGACATCTATTCCAAAATTTTGTGTGATTTTGTAAATATACCGCAAAGACTAAAGCGTTTACATAATGAACCGTTTAAAAAGATGTAAAATTTTATTAAAATTTTTGAACTGATAATTCATAAAGCTTTAAATTAGATTTTCAAAAGGAGCATGATTAAACCAAAACAAGACTATATTTACTAAATGCACAAAATACATAATTAACGTTTCTAGTCTGTCCATTCCAATTCGGAGATCCTAAAATATAGGTCCCCAATCTCCGGCAGTCAATGAATTAATTAGGAAATATATGTGCAATTGTTAAAATGTTCTCTAAGTCGACAATAGAGGCAATAAACATAGCTCGGCAAATATGAAACACGGCATTGCTTCGTCATGGCTTTGTTTCGTGAGGTGTTCGTTCTCCAAACATAAAAATCTCTCGAAAGTGTTCGTTATCCGAACATATGAATCTCATGCGAAAGTGTTCGTTAACCGATTTGTTCGTAAACCGAACAGTTCGTTACCGATCCCCTATTGTATACGAAATTTAGCATTTTTAATTTTTATGGGAATTTAAGAAGTTATTTCCTTTTCATTGTGCTCTAGGCACGTTTTTAGAGCATTTTAAGTTCGTCATAGCCGGAGATTCGATGAAAAGGAAAATATTTAAACGCAAAACTTCTAATCTTGGGGTCGCAACATTTTTACATTCTATTACTCAGCGCATGAATGTAAAGTTGGAATTTTGTAATCGCTATTTCAATTAATTCCTGATACGCTAGAATTATATATTTATAATTACAGTTTTTTTTAATCGATGAAAATACTATATTTTAATAGATTTAGAACTTAAGATCAACGAGCTTTCAGGTGGACAAAATGAACTCGTGTTAAATTTTAAAGCAAGATAATAAAACCTTACAGAGATTGAAACGCTATAAAATCATTGCAATACATCTCATTAAATAAATATACATCGGTTGTAATGTAATCAAGATCTTCTAAGAGACCCTGTAAACGAAACGTATATGGTTCAATGCCGCTTTACAATAGAGAGTTTAAATGAATCGGATGTAGTAACATATTTGAATATATTGTGTATATAGCCACTTTGACAAATGTTATGATATTTAATATTATTTTTCCTCTGTGTTAAGTACAAGAATCAAGTACTTCAACGTAAAAATTTGCTAATTACACAACTATTTAGTCTTATTAAAAAATCTTTTGGGTTACCCTGTAAACGAACAGTAAATTCTACAATTCTGTTTTACAATAAGAAGCTAACTTAGGTCGTTCGTAGAAACATATTTTAACATCATGCGCATACGTTCTTTTTGAAAAGAGTTAGACCATTTAATATTTCTTTGCTTCATCTTAAGTATAGGAATAAATCCTTTTAAAGTGGTATACATAAAAAACTAATTAATATTTTTACACGAAATATTAAACATTTGAACTACTCATAAAAACAATTCAAATGCTGCAAACCGCGTAAAAATAGGATGATTACACAACTCTATAGCCCTATATCAAAAGATCTTTTGTGAGACCCTGTAAACGAATCTTAAATGTTGCTATTTTTTTTATAATAGGAAGCTTACTTGGGTTGACTGTAATAACCTATTTTAATATAATGTGTATACGACCATTCCCAAAAGAGTTGGGTAATTTATTATTTTTTTTGTTCTATGTTAATTATAGGAATCAATAACTTTAAACCGATATAAATCAAAAACTAATTATTATTTTTACATGAAACTTACAAAGGTTTGAACTAGTCATAAAAACAATTCAAATGACGTAAACCGCGTAAAAATCCGATAATTACACATTTCTGTAGCCCTGTCAACAGTTTTTGGTCTGAACAAGATTTAAAAACTGCAAAAAACAGCACTTTTAAAATCGCATTTACTGAAAACCTATTCGTCGGATTTTGCTTTACTTTTGATTTCTTAGTCACGTGGCACGCCCCATTCCATAGAATCAAAAATTTTGTTTCTATCGTAAATAGAACGCGAGATATAGATGTGTTAAAAACCCGTTTTGTCCCGTACGCAAAATATAAACTAGACAGAGTGTAAAAAATTTTTTGTAAAATCGTTTGGCATCCATTGGCGGAAATTCCTTCCATTTACGGTTCAACGTATTACTGTTTCTTATGCTTGGCGAGAAACTCTGTCGAGTTTCTATGATAAACTAGACAGAGTGTAAAAAATTTTTTGTAAAATCGTTTGGCATCCATTGGCGGAAATTCCTTCCATTTACGGTTCAACGTATTACTGTTTCTTATGCTTGGCGAGAAACTCTGTCGAGTTTCTATGATAATTTTTAGACACCACTGTTTCCGAATATTATTTTTTTCTTTATCTAATCGTGAAAATTCTGTGAATAGAACAAAAATTGCCGTTCACAATTAGTGGTGTTTAAATTCTAAGATAATTTGCACATATATGCATACATATCTCTCGTCGCGAATAAGTCAAAGAAATGTTCTTTCTTACATCTTTTTAACCAATCATGTATTTTTACTCTTTTATTTCACTCGACTTGATTTTTTATGTAATATTGGAATTTTGCAATCGATTTTTAACGCACTTCCAGATATGCTAGAATTAGAAAATAATATATACAAATGTGTGTTATTCATGACAGTACAACGTTTTAATATTTATAGAACTTAATTATAAATTAATAACTCAATTTTAGAGTATTTTTTATTAGTCCGCTTCAGGTAACAGATCGCCAAATATTCTTTATGGTTACAGTTGCAAATGAGTTGCAACAAAAATGGATTTAATTATGCGCTAAACCATGCTCGATAAAAAAAAAGGTTTGAAACTGCAATAGTGCAACATTTTAAACATTAAAAAGCATAAAAGTGAATGGCAAAATAAAATAAAGAGTATAATTATTTTTAAAAACACGGTTTTATCAATTAACAATTTTAAAATAATTGAATTATGATTTTACGTTGAGGAAAAAATTTACAAATACCGAATAGGTATGATGAAAATGATGCTTGAATGAAGCTTTAAATGACACTTTTTTCCCTTTCCTGCAGCCACATCTTAACAAAAAGAACGATAATTATATAATCTATATATATATTATGCTATCGTTCGTAGTACATAAATCACGATTATTTGTTAATTGTTTAATGGCAACGCCCGAATGAAACGCATTTCATTGGTTATTGTGTAAAAGCCCTTTAGCAGGATTTAAGCCGAGGTAAATTCATCTTAGGAATTGACACAAAATTTGACACGGATTTACTTTCAACATATTTAGAGATAGATATAAAAATAATGACTGTACTATAATGACTTCTATCACTTTCATTCAGAATAAACGAATTCGTTGAGGAGATTCAAGCCACAGGTTTCGTTTGAAAATCTCTGTTCGTGCATGTAGCGCCATCTATGTGACATTTTTTTGAAATACATATTGTTAAAAATAAGGAATCCGGTTTCAATAGCAAATTTTCAATAGCGGCCTAATATAGCAAATTCCCTCAACGATTTTTGAATTTTTAACGAGTGAAACGTGCAATTTCTGCCAAGAATTTTTTTTCAGAAATTGCGATTATTTGTTAATTGTTTAATGGCAATATTGAAGTTTTATAAAATGCATCACATTAGCATTTAACAAATCTTAATTTGCTATATATCAAACCTCGATGTTATACCGATATGACATTTAGGTCAAACGTAAGAACTTCCCTAACCTTTTCATTCTTTAAAACTAAGTACAATAATTTTCCCTTACCGTTTCATTTTTTAAACGTAACTGTTATACTTTTGAAATTTCAGCTCTTATTTAATTTTTTTTATATTTTTCAATGACAGTCTGCCCGGGCAACGCCGGGCGCGTCAGCCAGTCTGAATAAATTCACTAAGTCGCAATTTCAATAAAGCGTTAAAAAAGCAGTTAATTTTCCATAGTAGTGTTCGGTGCCCAAGTCAAATTTCACGCATTGTAACGGAACTTTTTTGGAAAAATCGTGAATTACAGTAATGAAATTAAGGGTGATTTTCAAAATAAACACTGAATGTTTTTAAAACAGTGTATTTAATGAAAAAAAAACTATTTTTAATTTTATACTTATTATTTAACCGAAAAACACGTGCAATTGAAAAAAAACGGCACTTGGCTTTAATTTCTGATGTATTTTGTTTGTTTACTTTAATTTAAGTTTAACAAATATCGTTATCTTTATTCACAATCTTGCTCTTCCATTTCTAAGTATTATTTATTAATTTCATATAATTTAAATGTAAACAAAAAAATATCCACTTATTCCTTAAGTATTCACATTTATTTTAATGTACAACCGAGTGTTGGTATAATACTACTAATAATAGCTTAAAAAAATAAAATGAAGATGTTAAAATGAGAAAAAGAAAGCTGTTAATTCTAACAAGAAAGGCTCTAAAATTATGTTTCAAAGCTTCGTTATACTTTCATGACGACATCGAGCACAATACATGGCCGCCATTGTGTTACTCAGTGCAAGAGCTGGGATTAAATTACTGGATCTCTTTTATGTTCAACAATTTTTTTATACTACTTTAAATAAATTAAAAAAAAATCTTTACGGAACATAATTTTATTTCTAAAGAAAATGTTCGAAGCAATTTTTAAAAGAGCATTAACAAGATTTTCGTTATAAAATTTTTAATTTATGAAGACCAAAATGTTTATTTAATATTTAATTCAATAACCTGTTTAATATTATAAATTTAACTAAATTATTAAGAAAAAAAGTACGTATTATGTTTTGCATAAGCAACAAACAGAATTATGCATTAAAAATTGTAGTTTAAATATACATAAATAAGTTTTGTAATGCTCATTTATAGGCAATATGTTTCTGACCGAATATTAAACAATTTTATTGTTGTTTTGTGCTACAAAAAAAAATCTTTAGGAAACAAATAGTCATTTTCTTTCGAAATATTTTCTTAATTTTTCTAATATATATATATATATATATATACATAACGAAATTGCTCTTAGCCAATTTTAAACAATATTTATTCATGGTACTTATTCTAAAGTAGCTGTTAAAAATTGTTGCCTTTTCTTTAACATTTCATCAGATGATATTTAAGATCGTAAAGCTCATACCAGCCTGAAAAACATTAAACTTGACTATAAATTTTTAATTCTTGTTACCTATCCTTTTTAAATAAAAATTTCTAGATTGTAGTATTGCACAATTTTAATGCTTTGTTATCGATAAAAAAATTATTTTTTATGCATATCTTCTTTCTTTTAAAAAGATTTCTTATACTGTGTGTCACAAAAATCACTGATCAAGTCAAGTCAAGTAAAAAAAAAAAACTAGTCGGATGTGTCAATCCCAAAACTTTCTTCTATCTCACACAGGTTTTCCCATTTATATCAAGGTCTAACTGAAACTCAAGTTTTATTTAATTCCGTGCATTATTTCTTGAGATATGACTATCGCAAAACGTGTAAATTTTACAAAATGCTGCATACCAGCGCCACCTGCTGGGCGATTTTTATCAAAAACTAATCAGCACCCATTTATATCAGGGACTAACTGAATATAAAGTTTTATTAAATTCTGAGCATTAGTTCTTGAGATAGAGCGCACACAAAATTTGTGTCACATACAGACAGACAGACAGACAGACTCACAAAGTCACAGACAGACATTTTCTAAAAATAGACAAATCGTATTCATAGCCCTCTAAAACGTATAAATCCGTCGAAAACCGGAACTCAAAAATTTTCATGAATCCAATACTTTCTTCTTGTAAAGATAGAAGAAAGTAAAAACGGAACGGAACGCGATAGAAATGTAGCCTTCACGGTTTTATGTTTGGGAAACCAGGGAATTTTATCCCACCAATTTGCAAATACAGTTAACATTTTCGCCAAAAGGTGGCGCTGTATTCCAGGTGGTGATACTCCAAAAAAAAGAAATATCCGCTGTACCAATGAATAAACCATTTTCAATAGTGTATACTCTTTCAAAAGTACTCACTAACAGATTGTGTAGCAAAATACCGAATGAAGATGTGAATTTCAAACAAAAAGTTGTGTCTTATTATTTTTTTTTTCGTTAGAATGTAAGACTGCTTCGAAATCTTTCAGGCTTGATTGATCATTTAAACAAATATTCTAAATAACTAGAAATAAAAAAAAAATAATGAAACGACGAAAACTAGTGCCTAGTTGAAAATACAAGATCTTGAACTCATCGTAAGGTTTAAAAAGAAAATTAATCCAGGATTTTATTTCCTGTTTCAACCTTATAAGCGAACATTAATAAAGAAAATTAGTATATAGAAAATAAGAAATAGACAAAAGAAGGAAGCAAGGCAGACTATAGACACCTGAGGAATATATTTCGATTATTAGAATAGCGAAAAATACAGGTTACTCTGAATCAAATATTTTAAACGAAAATATATTGGATTTTAACCCCTTCAGGAAGGGTGTCACTTATGCGTTTCATATAAGTTATGTCATGGATTTTATTTTTTAGTACTAGAATATTTTTATCGTAATCTTTGCCTTGTCTAACCGCAAAATTCTTGGATTAAGCAAGGCGAAAAACACTATACAGAATTACTGGTATTAAAAATTTAAATGGCGTTAAATGTCGCCCGTTAAGAAGGAATTGACAACTGGTGGCCCAATTATTTCAAATGTACGCAAATTCTGTTAATAAAACTGAGAACTTCTTCCGTTTCGAAATTCCTACTAACTTCTTAATACTTACTTCTACTACTTTAATTAATACCTAATTCGAAATACTTACTTGTAGTAGGGGAGATGGGGGATGAATGGGACATTTTCACAAAAATATTTATTTTAAATATTTTATTTAATTTATTAGCAATATTATATATATCATGTCATACATTAAGTGTTTGACTACATCTTAAGCACAATATTTGTTCAAGATTATTATTATACAGAAATATAAATGAAATAAAAAAAGTTCTTCTATGTCCCAATCATCCCCACAGCAGGGATGAATGGAACACAAACATTTTCCTCCCCGTATTCAATGTTAAGGACTAAAAGCTGACAAAAATGCCTCCTTGGCAAAAGTTGAGAGATTATAAATTGCAATATGATCTCCAGGAGTATTTGTTAGTGAATCATCTTGGACTCATCTCAGCTTTGCCTTAAAAGGTCCATAAACGGAAGCATTCAATGGCTGAAGACGATGGCTACAATGAGAATGAAATGTTAAAAGAATAATTAGCATAAAGTGTTAATTTATCAACCTATATAATATTATTTAGTTAATAAATATATTTTTCAGCATCTTCTAGGGATGAATGAGACAGTTCCATTCATCCCATTTCAAATGTCCCAATCATCCCCATGATGCATATATTCATTTGTCAGCCATTTTGTCTCAAAAATTATTTTGTCACAATGGTTAATATGCATTTATTTTAATTACCAATAATGAGATTTGAAATAAAAACTACAACATATCTTAATTGTTTATATTGCGTAAGATATTTAAGTAACTTCAAATGTAAAAAAAAATTACTTTTAAGCAGAGTTTTCAGGAAATGCAAATTTCAAGAAAACTAAAAAACAGCCATGTGCTCATGCTTTTGGTTCTGAAGTACACTATGGTAGTGAAAGCTATGAGGGTAGGAAGCAACTAAAAAAAAAGTTTATTGATTGAAATATTGAGAACGTCCCATCCATCCATTGTCCCATTCATCCTCCATCTCCCCTACCTATAGATACTTATACTTGTTAAAGTGCAGATTGCGTAACTGCTTTCGAATTTATTGACGGCCTTGTCAAAAAAGGTTTCCTGCTCCAAAAATCAAAAGCTTCTGTTACATGCTTCAAAATAAAGTTTACAATACTAAACTACCAATCAATTACATAAAGTAATTTTGATCTGGAAAAACATTACGGACGAGAAGAAACCATTCTACGACGTTCTGATGACGTGGCATACAACATCTCACCATGATTAAGATCACCCGATGGATGACTGATTTTGTTCTTTTTTTTCAGTTTTATTCTGTTTTTAAAAAAATATCTTAATCATTCCATTTTTCACTTTTGTGTTTTAAATTAAAACAAAGTATTTTTCGTTTCATTTTAGAAGTTATTTATCTTTTTACCCAACTGAAATTTTATAAGTTAAAAAAAAATTCCAACAAATTTTTACAACTCTATAAAAATTCCCTGAAGATATGCATTATTTTCAAGTGCTACTCTGTAACCTAAACAAGCTTCTGAAGTTGCAGTAAATATTTGGTGATTATTGAATAAAAACTTCACACCTTGATATTTTTTTTTCCGATTTCCGAAAAACTTCATTTTTGACTTATACCCTTTATAAACCGACAATTCTGTTAAAATAACAACAATGTAATCATTTCTTGATGCAGGTTTGTTGGCAGACAACACTATCTTTTCTTTAATTAATTGGTTCATAATGCTTTAGTATGTCACTTTATGTTTTTATTTCTTAAAATTTTCTTGAACAACGTGACTAACTCATCACGATATTATTTCACTATCTATTTAGATTAAAAATATTTTTTTTTATTTTAATCATTAAATGGCATTAATAAATATAATTATTTTAAAATTCTCGGATCTTTCGAAATAACTGAAGCTTGATTCAACACACAATTTATGATATTTGTGAAGGAGTAGACCTGAAAAGTAAACATAAGGTTAGATTTTAATATATAAAATATAAACCTATGTAGCTTACCTACAGTGGTGGCCAAAATTGTGGACACCTTTAGGGAAAAATATTTTTTTGAAGTTTCATGGATCACAACACCAAATATATATTTCTTAGTAATACCATAAAAATTATATACCACTGGAAAGATAATTTAATCAAAAATATTTTACAATGAAGTTGTTGAATTATAATTATTTTATCAAACGTTATAGCTCAATAATCAGAAAAAAGCAGTAAAACCTGGTTATGTTGATGATAACTATTTTTCCTTTTCTTGAATGTAGCCAATGAATATGAATGTTTGGAACGACAGACAGATTCTATTTTATTTGGTAATGTGTCAATCAAAGCTGCGTAGGATTTAAAAAGGAGTATGCCATATTTTGGTACTTATAGAAGGACTTTATCACTATTTTGTATGATTGCTATCAAGTTGCTGAAGTTCTTTGCCACCGTTCAATTTTTGAGCTAGTAAAGCATAATAAAACTAAGAAAACATCATAAAGAGCTGATTAGGTACCTAGAAATCAATGTATAATAATATTTTTAAGTGTATAAAGCTATGGTTATGAAAAAGCTAGAAGTAAAATTGGAAGTAAATTAACAAAGTGATGTCTAAGTCATACAAAACAAGACTGGTAAAGATAGGTAAGGGGGCAGGAGTACAATTGGAGGTAGAAGAGTAAGATCCCTGTGTATAAGTTACAGAAAATAATCATCTCAGTTTATGCAATGTGAAATGGTGCACTTCAATGGGGAACTGAATCAAAATACAGTTCTGTAGAGAGTGCAGCATTTTGGTCTTGCTAGAATTTCATGAAAAAAAATTATAAATCAAATAAAGGTTGAAAATATTAAACTGAGCTACAAATCATGTTTACCAGACAGCGAAATAGTAGGGTCATGTTATTTATAGTGTTAAAATGATTTTTTATGGAATTCTAGAATTTAGACCAAAATACTGCACTCTGCACAGAACTGTACTTTGATTCAGCGCTCCATTGCAGTGCACCATTTCATGTTGCATACACCGAGATGATTGTTTTCTGTGACCTATACACAGGGATCTTACTCTTCTTCCGCTAATTACTCTCCTTCACCTTTTTCTGACTTTATCAGTCTTGTTTTGCGTTACTTAGACATCACCTTGTTAATTTACTTCCAATTTTACTTCCAATTCATCATAACCATAGCTTTCTACACTTAAAAATTTTGTTATACATTGATTTCTGTGCAACTAATCAACTCTTTATAATGTTTGCTTAATTTTTTAATATACTTTACTAGCTCAAAAACATATATATGCATATTTACACACACACACACACACACACATATATATATATATATATATATATATATACATTTACAGTTATAATTTAATTTATATAGATTAATATTTATTAATATCTATCTAGCTGATAGTTTATGTATTATATATTTTAACACATTAAATTTTGAAGAATTTTAGGCTTAAATTAATCTTTATTTTCTTCCAAGCAACGCTGTCAAAGCGTATATTATTATTAGGAATACATATCGGTACCGCTTTGATTACAGTTGAAAATATATAACACGGAGTGCGTTAAGTGACAATTATCGGGTTTTAGCTATTATCTTTAATGAAGAATAACTACTGATTGAAAATTGTTACCCACTTTATTTCGATAATCGACTTCTCTTAAGTGATAGATTTAAACTTGGTGGTTGATTTAGCATCTTTCAAGCTACACGAAATTTCCCAAATTTAAACAAGATGAGATTTTGAATATCCTGATCGTGAGGTTTTAAAGATATTGATGTTAGTCTATTTAACTATATATTTCAGATAAGTACTTTTAAGAACAGATATATACTTTCAAGAACATAACCTTGAATATAGCAGAACCAGTTATGGATAGCCTCTCAGCTTTGATGTCACACTTATAGATTAAGGGATGATAAAAAGAAAATTTCCAATATTGTTACAAATGATCGAAATTTATTAATCCTTATTTAATAAATAAATCAAAAATATTTCATGTTAAATTAAAAGTATTTAAAATAATTATTTTTTTAAAAAATTGGAAATTAATGCAGATAAAAATAAATCGTTCAAGTGCGAGTATAACTCGCGCTCAATGGGTTCCGTACATTGAATTTATTAATTACTATTCATTAATTAATAAACTCTTACTACCTCTAATTTTTCATAATTTTAGTTTCAATAGATTCAGAAATAGCAGGGGGAGGGGGATACTTTTCAAGTACTTTCGACGATATCTCTGAAAATGTAATACCTAAAAATAAAACGAATATATTTTTGAGTTCTGTTTTACAAGATCTGTTACACAATACCCCCACACGATACACAAAAAGTTCGATGTTACGAGAGATATTTTGAACGATACCCTACACGATATATAAAAATAATTTTTTTCAAGTAATTTAATTAATATCTCGGCTAATTATCGACAATTGTTTTCGAAAATAATTATCAAATACCCTTGGATGTTACTGCGTCGATAGATACCTCGAGCGTCCGCCAACGCTCTCGCTGACTTCCCTTTTTTCCTTTACACATAAACTTTACTTTTAAGTAAAGTTTATGTATAATGGAAAAATACGTTTTTCTCAAAAACTATGTTACCTAGGAAAATCGCTATAGTTTCTCTGCAAGATTTAATTAAACTTCTACTACCCCTAAGTTTTTCATAATTTTAGTATTAGTAGATTTGGTAATTAGAGAAGAGCAGGAACATATTTTTATAGTGCATTTTGGATGATATCTCTGAAAATATGATACCTAAAATTAAAACAATATATTTTTGAGTTCGGTATTACGAGATCTTTCACACAATATCCCACACGATATACAAAAATAAAACTTTTTCTTCCAAGTAACCTAATTATCCCCCTATTTTTTTCTAAGCATATTTGTGAATGGCTAGGATTCTGAAAACATGTGGGTAAAAAGGTCTTATAACTTTCCCAAGTTTGAACTTTTCACGTCGCATAGTTTACGAGAAAAAGTTCTCTGACAGACGGACAGATAGGCACAGGAGTGATCTTTTAATGGTTCCGTTTTTACTTTTTAAGTACGGGACCCTAAAAAAGAGAGAAAATCTTTAAAACAATTTTAATCCATTAACAAATATTTGATTAACAATGCAAATTTAGTGATAATTCAATAAATGGAGATGAGAATAATACATAATAGATTTTTTTTTCAGAAGGTGAATAAAAAAGTTTTAAATTAAAATGCAATCAATTTTCAAATCCCTCCATCAGGTGATTAGCAGCTGATTTAATTTGTTTATTTATTCTGTGCTTCTAAGTAAGCAATAATATTACTTTCTTTTAGCAATAAATTTCATTCAATTAATTTTTTTCTTGGGAATTTTTACAATATATTCCTAATCTTTTAGGGTATACATTCATGAAAATTATATGAAAATGATTTTTTCTTCTTTTTTTTCACTTCAAATGATCTTTCTCTTTTAAGAAAGATAATAACTGAAACCGAAATTATGATTTCTGTGATAAAAACTTTATAAATAAAATATCAGTAATACTCCGAACATATTTTAAAAAGGAATAAGTTTTTCTCCAGAAAACTTTCCACTTTATCTTAAAAGTTTCATCTGAATTATTTACTGGTTTTAGTAATATAAAACATTTTCAACATTCCTTCAGACAATATGAAAACCAAAATGTAAAATTTAAGATTGTTAAAATAGGTAATATCTTTTTGAAAAATGTTTTTTCAAAAATGTATGCTGAAAATTAAATTTCCCTCAATTTGAAAAGTTTGATATCATTATTTTAGAATAGAAATGCACAGTTTAAAAAAAATATTTCAGAACAATATTTCTTATGAGTATTTCAAATATTTCTTTAAATATGATGTTAATTCACCTTGCATGCATAAATAATATAAAATTTTTCCATTTTTAATGATGTCTTCAGATCAAGATTTTTTTTTTGAATATTCTTTCTTGTATTTAGACCATCAGGATTGACAGTAACAATTGACTTGTGAGGATTGACCTGTGTCTATAATGTATTGTGGTGAAAGCTTGTTTAATAAATCATCATTGTTATTCTATATCAATTCTATCAAGTTGTAAATTGTACGTTAAACTTTACAAATGAGGTGCTTTCGTACTATAACGGTATTTACAATGTACAAAAATTATCGTTATTATTTCAGTAAAATTAATACTATCGTCTGTTATAAGCAAAATGAGCATGCCTTTTTTTTTCTTATTACGTATTCCACGTTTACAGATGCGAATTTTTTTCACGTTTACATATGCGAATTCACCATAATATTTCTATGACGCACGATAAACAAATCTCTTGTAATTATTTACTTTAATGGATTGAGATATTCGCCTGTTAACATAATTTCCACTGAATACCATTTTTTATGTAACTCATATCTGAAGCAAATAAGTTTTTGAACGATCTTTCTAAAAGTGTAACTTTTATGCAATTTTATTCGAAAAAATAATTTTGAATTAAAAGGGCCACTTGCAATATGAAAAAAGAAGTGGTTTGCCTGTATTTGTTTTCCTCAGTCACATGACTGGCGCTTTTATCATATACAGAGTATCTCATTTATTTTGCAACCCGCGTAAACGCAAAGCAAATGAGCAACACAAGTTCACGTGCACACCGTTAGCGCAGGTAGCGGTGTGGAGGGGCGTGTGAGCAACACTACCAACACGCTATAAAAAAGACCGCACGCGACACTTCAGTGCTAAAGAGAACGAAGTGAAACGTAGTTTTGCGCCATGGTGCTATGTGCAGAAGAACGCGCGTTTATTATTGAACATTATTTTCGAACGTCTTCGTACAAAACAGTCAAGGAACGATATGAAAATAAGTTTTCAAACTCGGTGGTGCCGAATAAAAGCACAATTAAGCGAATCGTGGACCATTTTCAAACAGAATGGACTGTGGAACTGAAAAGACAGAACCGTCTGTCGTTTGTCCTAACTGACCACAAAATGAAGAAAATCAAGGAGAAACCGTCCACATCAGTAAGAAAATTAGCTTTACAAACAAACATTCACTGAGCCACTGCATACCGCGCCTTTGAAAGCGCACGCTTATCGCGCCACATTGGTGCCGGATTTGATGGCACCTGATCCAGCGCATCGTCTCAACTTTTATCACTGGTTAAAAACTTTTGTCCGAAAACATGGCATTGATGTTTTAGATCGGGTGTTCTTTAGTGACGAAGCCGGGTTTCATAGAACTCGCATTACAGAAGAGATAAACGCTATCATATCAAACACGTTACAGAATGTGTCTCGAAACCTCCTCAAACGGGCCCAGATATGTAAAGATGAAGACGGCGGTCACTTCCAACACCTTTTGTAGTCGTTTAAGCACTTCTGTAAAATAAAATTTAATGTTTGTACATTGTTCTTTTTTTTTGTTGGAGGGGGGAGGGTTTGCAAAGTAAATGATGAGACACTCTGTAGATTACGAATGATAAGATGTAATAGAATAAAGAAAACTTTTATTAATATCTTTTTAAGTTTTTATTCGACTTTCATAAAATTTGAAACTCGACAAAATTCTGCAACGATTATGTATATTAAATTTCAAATCATTCAGTTGGGTATTTTTTGCGCTGTTATATGCGGACGGACGGACAGACAACTATAAGTGCTACGTATTTATATAATTATGAACGCACCTAAAAACAGGTAAATTTTTCAGAAAACGTCCATTGCATTTTAAAAATACGATATAAATTATATACTGTCTATAAATATATATTGTAATAAATATTTTATCCATAAATATTTTTTTCACCTTGAATCAGAAAACATGAAAGAGCAGATGATAAAAGACTAAATAACTAGGTTTGGAAAAATTTAGCGTTCAATTATCCCCAAGCACTTTTTCATTGTACGTTCCGTCTTTAGAATAAGAATTTCCAAAAAAGCTGTCACGACTTCAAGAGTTATCTCTACGTGTAGTGTCATTTTTATTCTTCCTGCAGGACTCCATTTTTTGCAACTGTCCATTCATAAGAAGAAATACATTTCCTTTTCGTATAGAGGAGTGACGTACCATTTTTGGAAGCAAATTTATTTTCTAAAGGTTCTGTCACTTGTTATAGATCAAAACTACATAAAAAATACTTTAGATTTTTGGTACCTATGCAATTATTGCTTCAATAGTTCTGTTACATTGCATTTTTTTCGAATGTTTATTCTTGTCTTATGTGGGAAATAGGTAATTTTCAAATTATTAACGCTAAAACTGAAATGTAATGGTGAAACTGCTTATTTGAAATGATTAGTAATTAAATTCCTTTTAAAAACAACTTTTTATTAACCCCATGAAAATTTCAATAACTTGAAAAGTTAGTGAAAAATAACTTTGAATTTAATTTAAATTCGTTTGGATAAATTAGGTTTCGTAAAGACTATTATATATCTAATGTAATTAAAATTAATATTGATTAAAAAATTGAAATATGTATGTAAAATTTTCAGCTAAGCGAGTAATACATTTTATTGTCATTTAAAAAGTATTACGAATTAAAACATGAAAACATTTAAATGGATCACAATTTATTGCTCATTACTAAAATATGTGTAAAATGAAATAAAGGTTTTAAAACATTAAAACCTTTCTATAGATGTTAAAATTGTCGTCGGAGTCCCAAGCGCTTTCGACTACAACCTGGCCATGGGCATCATCAAGAGGGCGAAAATGAGAAAAAATTCTGTAACTTGTGAATGTACGCTGGTTAAATATCAGAAGACGAATCTAAATATGAAAAAATGTTTTAACATTAGAAATTTTTTAAAAAAAATAAGTTATAATAATTTGTACACTAACGGTGCATTAATGCTTTGAAGACATTAGTGGAAATTACGCAATTTCTTAACATGGAAGTCATATGAAGACATCAGGTTGCATTGCGGCATTAATTATACAGGGTGTATCACAATTCCCTCTGGTGTTTCGAAGGCTCCTAAAAAGTATATATTACCAACACAGACAAAGTTAACTTTACTGGAAAAAGAAACATTACAAATTTTGTTTCACAAATTAGTTCGTAGATGGTGCCACTATTTCTGATAGCAGTTGAAAATAACCGAAAAATACACTTTTGAAAACTTTGCACATCTTCGGACCTAACTCCATGTGATTTTTTTTTATGGGGTAATACGAAAGATCGAGTGTTCGTGCCCCCTATGCCACGTGATTTACAAAATTTATGCCATAGGATCACAATCGCATTCGCTACTATTGATTGTGACATGTTGAAACGAGTGTGGGAAGAATTTGACTTTAGACTTTATATCTGCCGCATCACCAAAGGTGTAGATATCGAACATTTGTGAAACAAAACATGTAATGTTTCTTTCTCCAGTAGAGTCAACTTTGTTTCTGTATTGGTAATATTTTCTTTATAAGCCTTCCATACACCGGAGGGAATTGTGTCACACCCAGTATAACCTTCAATTTCCCTCAAGCATTTTTCAACGCATTCCAACATAGTTGAAAAGTGATTATGAATTCGGTTTGTCTGTCTGCAGTCTGTCTTTCTGTACTTTAAATCTCGTAAATATACTCAGATTGCCATGAAATTTTTTTTATGTTATTGAGGTTTACTCCAGAATGTTCGTATTGCAAATGAAGTATGTAACATTTATAGTTTGTTTACAGAGATGCGCAAAGTAATTCCGTTACATTACGGTATAGGGGGGAAATTCGTTTGTAGTGCATTTTATTGATATTACGAAGTCTCAAACAAAGTGAGATTGATATATTTTATTGAGATAGACTATAACATGATTTCTCAGTAGTATAAAATAGCTAAAATTTATAGTTTGTTTACAGAGGCGCACAAAATGATTCCATTATTTTCTGGTCTATGAGGAAAATTTGTTTGCGGTGTATTTTAAACTTTTGAATCCCGTAATAGCCGAAATCATCCCAAAGCTCTGAAACCTACAATATGTCTGTATAGCTGAAAGGATTTTCCTTCCCCTTAAATGGATCGGGGTGCTGTAAAGGGGGGTGATCTCTCTCAGTGATGGATGGGGGAAATGTGTTGACATTTCTGGACAGTACAGAAAGAGAAACAAGATTTTTTTTTCAGTAACTAGAGCAATGATAAAAAGAGGGGTGTAACACCTGTCAAAATTTGAATAAAGGGAAAAGGCAGTAGGCTGATTTCCACTAC
This sequence comes from Maratus michaelseni, assembly GCA_963931845.1. Lineage (NCBI taxonomy): Eukaryota > Metazoa > Arthropoda > Arachnida > Araneae > Salticidae > Maratus > Maratus michaelseni. Next base: position 449,400,674 of record OZ007589.1, on the reverse strand, counting down.
TTACCTACTGAAAAATGGGTGAACGAATGTATTTTGGGAGTATTTGGGATGAGTATTTTGGGCTATTTTGTTGGGATTCCTCAAACATAACGACACATGCACTGCATGTTTTCTATAGATTATAGAATGTATAGAATTTATCACTCATTTACAGAGACACACAAAAGAATTCTGTTATAGGACTCAATGAGATCGATAACTTCTAAAGTGCGTTTTACTTTGTGGTATACCTTTTTAAAGCGATCTAATTTTGAGTGTATGAGATGGTGTGTATAAATTCTATACATAGCTTACAGGGCTACATAAACGACATGGCACACATTACCGGATATTAGCATCAATTTCTGAAACTGTATTTCTACTTGAATATATGTTATTTTAAGTTTCTTATTTAGATATTTTATTTCATTCTATGAAATAAAATGTAATTTATTAATAATAACCTGTTAATGTTGGAAAGTGTTTCATAATCTATTCCTGATGCATAATTTTTAGTTTTTCTTAACGTACATTTCGTCTTTAAAATAAGAAGTTAAAAAAAATATAACGTTCTATGAGTTATCTATGTACACTGTCATTTTCATTTTTACCAAAGCACTTTATTTTTTGAAAAATTTTCTTTCAGAACAAAAAATACAGTTCTTTTTATTATTGAGCGATGATCTACCATTTTTGAATGCAAATCTTTTCCTAAAGGTTTTGTCACGAGTTATAGATCAAAACTATATAAAAATATTTTACATTTTAGATTACAACAGTGGTGAAGAGTGGGCACTTCAAGGTTTTTCCTATTTGCATTATAAAAAGTAAGTGTCTTACCAATTCATAGGGAGATATATAAAATTAAGTGTAAGCTTAGGTATTTATGAAAATAATTGCATAAAGAAGAGAGTGTAAATAGCATATAATGTAAGTCAAAATTAATTAAAATTTCAACATAGAATAGTAAAATTTAAATTCTATAAATATAGACGAAACTGTCCACATAATCATATAGGGAGAAATATGCGAGACCAAGTGGAACGACAGACAAAAGAAAAACAGATTCCAGAGCTTTTCCTTTTCTTTGTGATAACATAATGCTTCAATAATAAAAATAAAAAAATAGATTTATAAAAGAAAAGAGACAATTCCTAAAAAAATAAACAAATTAAAAAGTCATAAAGAAAACGAGAATAACAATCTCAACAATTATGTATACTTATCTTTTTTAATTAAAAGAATCGGAGATATCACAGTCAGGCAATTTGGCGATTATTTCATTAAGGGTATTATTTAAATATTTACAGAAATTATTTGCAAGTTTTAAAAACTTTTTCTAAGAATAAGTCTTTAGATAACTACGTATTATAGTATTACGGAGAAACTGAGAATTATTACTAATTTTACGAAAATTTTTAGTCTGTAAGCCGCTTAGAAGATTAAAGCTGGATTATGCAGCAAAATTAGAGACTGGACAACAGTGTAAGTCATAAGAAATAAAATACATGCATTATAGATAAATATGTATTTGGGATGGAAAGGGAGAGACTGTTAAATAAAGGTACAAAAGATTTTGATACCTCGGCTATTTCTTATTTAACAATAAAATAGGCTTTCTCGATACCAGCCATTTATCCAGATAATCCCCCAGGTACTTTGCACCATTTTTACAAGGGATAGTAATATTGTTAAAGGGAATACGATTGGGAAATGAAAAATATCTGGAAAAATATACTGCAACAGTTTTATATACATTAATTTTAATGCGCCAAAGAAAACACCTACTCATGAAAGCATCAATTTGTATTTGAAAGTTCTTGTACAGTGCGTGTGGGTTGTGTGCTGCAAATTGAATAGAAGTATCGTACGCCCAGAGTGCAATGCTTGCAGCAAGTGTACGTGGGATGTTATATATGCTAAACAATGATAATAAAGTCTATTGTTGAGAGGATAATGTTCGTGCACACGCAAAAAAAGTCGATTGCTAAGACATGGGTATATGAAATGTATAACTCTGGCATAAAATCCAAGATGAATTAATCTGTAAATATACCCTTCCAATAAAACATTATCAAAGGCCATAACAACGTTCATTATGATGATTTTCGTTAGCGCTCTTTGCCTCACAATTTCCTGCATATTTATAAAATTATTGCATTTTATTTATCTTAGATAAGGTTTGCCATTTTTGTAATCTGGTAAAACTTATAATCAAGCGGTTTTCAGAATTTCCATTTTACATGTTTATCATTATGCCGTTAAAATTCATAATTGCCCACTTTTTAAGCGCACATTGTGATGAACCTAACGATTTGCAAACAGCCCTCTTCTCAACAATTTTCTCACCAGTTCATGCTTGGTTGGCCCTTTTTTGATGAATCATGTTCGCTAATACCACCAATACTGCTGAAAAAGTTTTGTAACTTATGTGGTCACTCTTCTCCTAGCTGACCTACTGAATACAGTAGTAAAAAGGCTTCCTCCTCAACTGTGGTATTCTGTATGCCGAATGTACAGGAATAGAACCTGTGATATATCAATAAAGAATGTCTACGGTAAAGACAAGACTGATACATGAGCACGGAATTCCTTTTATTTTTATGGATCCCTTCCAAGTTTCAATTTTCACGGCCAGCAGTGAGTTTACCGAAATTGTTGCAAATTTCTTTACATTTAGCAACAAACAATATTAACACCATAGTTCTGATTTTGTAACAAATACATCCCTTGTTTAAGCTAACATACGTCGAATATAATGAAATTTCGACTGTTTTTACAAGAACCCATTTTCTTTCATCTTAGCTGATATTAAATTTTATTGTTACCTTTCATTAACTGTTCATTAATGAGCGATTTCAGAATACAACTGATAATATCATATAGAAATTGCATAAATTTAGACTTAAAGAAACTATGTAAATATACTAAATATTTTTCTTCAGACATTCTCATATATTTTGGATTATCCGGTTTCTGAGCGCTTAAATCATAGTTTAATAATTCTTATTTTCATTTAAGTTGTATTGCATTCAAGCGTAAATTTGAAACGAGCGAAATTTATAGAAACTTTAATATAAGAGATTGTTTTGTATACAAACTCCAAATATAATATTTTTTTTGATAAATTTCATGAGATATTTTGTTTTAAAACCTACACAATAGATATTTTCAACCATACATAATACTTATCCTAAAATATAGTTGAAATAAAGAAAACATGTTCATGCATACTAAGATTCACATGTGCATGATCGATAAGTATGAAGTAAAAAAGAAAAATATTTTTTAAAAGTAATTTTTAAAAAAATCGGAGGTAACTTCAAATGAATGTTTGGTAATTTACGTCTTCCTTGCAATTGTGAAAAAAAAACACTCGTGTTATAAACATTGCGTGTTCTTTTTATTTACTTATTGCGTGACAGATAGCACAAAAGCGAAAGTGGTTTGGTACCACAGTGTTATTTGGTCTCACAAATCTTTCTTGTTATCTACATTCAGTGTAATCTACACTGTTAAAAATATGCAGCAAACTGTCCAGTCATTCGACCGTTTTCTACAAAAACGGTTACATAACCGTTATTTATTTCTGTTCTGCCTTTTATTTGGTCAATATTGTGGTCAGATACGCTTCATAAGATGGTCAAGTAACCGTTATCGTTAAAACAATCGAATGACTGGACAGTTCGCTGCAGATTTTTAACAGTGTATGTTGTTACCAGAAGACTATATTTATTGATAAGTGAGTGGGGACATACACAGAGTGCGCATGCTTAGATTGGAAATTTTGTCTTAATTACAATGTGTCTTAATCAGTGAACACAAATTCTAGAGCTAAAATAAATTATTATTGGTGACATCAATTCTAGAGTGTAAATTAATGCCATTGCGACACAATTTGTCAAGCAATATTGGAAAACAATTAAACACGTCTGTATATTACATAAAAAAATTTAAGTTTATTACATATAAAAAAATATATACATATAAGCTAATTTTTGAAAGCAATAAAAAATGATAGCACCAATTACTTCTTTGGATTGATTTAGAAAACAAGAAAGAAAACTCCTAAAGTGCATACATAAGTTCTGTAAAATTTAGTATTCTGCTTTCACAGAAAATAGTTTCACAATAAATCTTTTCTACGAAATAAAAAAAATCGAGAATGTTCTCTAGACTTAAAAGCTGTAGCTACGTGCCAGTGCCATTTTTATCCTACATAAAACATATAATTTTTGTTTTTTTATACATACATATATATACATATATATATTACATGTCTACCGATGGAAGATTTGCTATTTTTTGAAAACGCATAAAACAAATCTGAACATTTTTTGCAAATGAAAACTTTATAAAAATGTTCATAATTTTATATTTTCTTTAAAATAGTAGCAATATATATTTGATGCTTTTAATTCATTTTATGTCTTGTATGTCTAAATGTCATTTCTGAACTTTACTGCACATTAATTTAAAGTATATTTTTAAACAGCTTTTATCAAAATAAAAACAAAATAAAATTATTTAAAACTGAAAGTATAAAGACATTTTTTTATTTTTTTATTTTGCGAGGGAATATTTTTCTTATTTTCCTCAAAATGTGTTTAGTACGCATTTTATAAAAAAGAAAATGTCTGGAGAATTCGTTAAACATTTGTAATGTCTAGAAACTAATTATTTGAAAAGTTTTAATTACTTTATTTTGGGAATTTTTTTCACATTGCTTTTTTCTTGAAAGGATTTCGGTTGTCATCAAATACATAAAGAATAGCATATATTATTACAGCAAACTCCCATTAGTGCGAAATTTCGATGTAAGCCATTATTTGTGCGCACTAACCAAAGTCCACAATAAACGATGTAAACATTTGTATGATGTAAAGTAATCTCTTTCGCTGAATAATTTTAATTCAGTTTTTGACAGAAATTAAATAGATTACCAACTTAATGCTAAAATAAACTACTTTTTTTCTCCAATTTATTAATTTTATTTAAATAGCAAGTTGTGATAATTTGTAAAACATTAAATTATTGAAGACAAACAACGTATGTAAAGAAATTGAGGTACTTGCATAATTTAACTTTAATTAAAGTAATCTCCTGCTTTTCTTTGCGTTACTTTTACAAATGATCTTTTAACCACATCATTTTGCGGTTTTGTTGACGCACTCAAAAATTTGGTTTATTATATCACATTGTGATTGGTAATATCCACAAAAGCCATTAGCAATTTTGTAACCTGTCATGTTTTTGGTAGTAGAACATTTCTTTATCTTCATTATTATCACTGAAAATTTCTTCATTTCTCAATATCAAAATTGCTTTCGAAAATAATGTGGAAAAGAAATTTCCCTTCTGATCAGACAGTTTATAAAAAAATTGCCGCATTATCTGATGAGTAGTAGCTTAGTGATGTATTTAACATTAATTGTAAATATGAAATGATACGGAAAACAAAATTATCCTCATTAACCGGAGATAACGTCTTAAGCGGAGACGTATTAACGAGAGCCCACTGTATATCTCTCTACATAATTTTTGTAAGTTATTTATGGTATATATCTCATCAAATTTGACAATTATCTATATTCATAATCCTACAAAAAAGGTGAAGCTCTACACTAGATCTATTTTGTAAATGAATTCTTAATCATTACATTTTGCTTAACGAAATTCCTTTCATTAACTTAAATTTAACATTCTTTGGAACTCTCAGATTATTTAAAAGACATAATAAAATGCATCCTATGCTCGCATCTTCTTTCATTTGCCCGCATTGTTTACAAATTTTTAACATTTCCTACTATGCGCATTTACTTTCCTAATCTTCTGCGTTGCAAAATGCATGTTTGTATTTTGTGCCGCAACAGAAGTACAAATGAAATATGCAAATTCTAGTAAATTCTTATGAAATCTGGAAATTCCAGTAAATATCCCAATTGGAAGTATAATGATGATTACTACCTTTTTATTTAGTGCTAACATTGAAAATTGATAAATCTCCCAATGGAACTTGCGAAAAGAAATGGGTTAATGTGATAAAGCTGATTGAATTCCTTTTTTAACAATCCTATTTTTAGTTGCAATCCTACTGCTTTTACATTGAAAATGGATAGAGTGCTACATACTACATTAATAAAAAAATAGTTCTCCTTAAGGGGTCTCAGGACTCTTAAAATCGAAAAAAAAGAAAAAAAAGACCATTTTTAACATTTAATATCTTCAAATGTATATGATTTAAAAACACAATTTTTATTGGGATGAAACGATATAAGCGTGTTCTTTCATTTTACATATTTTAAAAGTTACAAGATACTGAATTAATATTTATAGGGGGCTTCAAACTGTCAGACATTTGTCGAGTAGAAAATTGACATGACAGCTTACGCGCGCGATTACAAAATAATTTTTGCATCTAGAATAAAAATTTTGGAGCCTAATTATACTTCATATTATAATAATTACACTGAAACTAAAAAAAAATATTTAAAGCATTTTTATATTTTTAATGCAAAGTTGTATTGAGCAAATACAATTTTTTAAAATTTTCAACATTATAACCACTTAACAAAAATATTTTTTTTAATAATAAAAATGAAATTTTAGGTTCAATTTATGTAGACTAACATGACACATATTTTTGGAAAACTTCATGAAAAAATATTGATAAGTTTTTGAGATATCATGCGCGTTATGCCCAAAAACATCATTTTGAGAAAAATGACTTCAAAGTTTTCGGAAACGCCGAATCAGCTTTGAGTGGGTATAATTCTAAAAGCCATAACGTCTGTTCTAATGGGAATTTCAAGAAACCATTTACACTAAAATGTTCAGAAAAAATAGGAGTTTAATATTTAAAAAATTAAAAATTCGAAAATTTTGAAGGCTTAATAGTCCTGAGACCCCTTAAAAGCATTTGAAATAACAAATTCAAGTAAATATCTAATAAGAAAGAAATGCAATGACGATTGCTATATATATATTTTTTTTTTACATTAAATACTCAGAACAAACATACAATAAATTCCCTAATTGTAAAACTAAAGAAATTAATTACACCAGAAACATCATAAATTACGATATAAAAAAATAATATTCTTCCTTGGAAGCAATGAATATGAAGCATGATCATCATTGGATAAAACCTTTAAGAGATCGGATTGAACAACTGCATGTTTCATTTATTTTTACACACGTGTTGAAGCACTGTCAATTTGCACGGCAAATTTTTTGCAATATATATATATAGCATCATTTGCATTGTCAGCTAAAACGCATTATCCCGAGCATTACCTCACAATTATTATAATCTCAGACGCATGGATCTAATTTTATAACGAAAGACGACTCCATCATTCGAATATTAATTGGTATTAGTTTGCAGAATTTTCACGTGTTAAAACACTACCATAGTTCAGAGAACAATTAGTTTTCAGTTCGCTACCTCATGTGAAGCAAAAATGCATAGATGACGTCGATGACAAGATGGCAAATAGACCGTGACATGTGATTATTTAGACTGTCTCGACATCCAAATCGTAAGGTATATTCAAATTAGTACATGTATAGTTTACATACTACATGCACAAATTGCGCATTATCATTAATTACATTATTTCAGTGTATACAATTTAAGGTATTAGTTTTATGACATAATATTATTCTATTCAATGCAAAATTTACGAGGCCACATTGTGAAATGGTAAAATTAAACACGGCAGCATGGTCATCTGTATCAGTTGGAATGGGGAAGGAGTGCAGCGATGGGGAATAAAGCGAAGTGTTTTTAAACAAGTGCCAATTCACCGCAAATAGATCGACACATTATATAATTTTCCTGGAATACGAATTTTGAAGAATTAATTGTGACGATGGGTCGAACTGTAATGAAGATGTTTACAAAGCTCATATGTTTGTTTCAATGAGTATTCAACGTTTATCGAAACTTTGGCATGTTTCCAATTTGTTCTTACCGGGTTTCAAACTTCAAAATGAAACATAGTAAAAGACTTAAAAGGCATAAACCAATTCCTTTCATCACACAAAACCACAAATATTTATTTCACATACCTACACGATATTATAAGGATCGCTCCTTCAATAAGACCACATGCCAGATGCATATTAATTTTAGCTTTCGTTTTAAAGCTTTTAACATAACATCATAATCATTGCATCGTTTGTTCAGCATCAATAATGAAATCATTTCACTACACTTCACTGGTGAGGAATGTGCATTTGCAGCGACACCTGGATTTTATTTTATTTTAATCACATTTTCGACACTCCCCATCTGATAATTTTCAAAATTATCACTATAAATTTATAATCTAATTTTTACTAATAATCAATTTCAATTATATAGTTATACACTATTCAGTATATACAATATACAAATATGAAGTTATACAATATGCAATAATTCAAACACACAAAAGATTTTATAAACATTTACCTTTAAGACCTGAAATGAATCACCAAATAAACAATCATAATATATGTATATATATTTTTTACCAATATGTATCTAGTTAAATATACCTGGCCAGGATTTTGCAAGAAACTTTTATCAAATATTATAATAAATGCAATATAAGTAACATTAAGATCATTTATAGTATAGCTAAGAATATACAAATATATACAGCAATAAATACAGTAAAATATTATTTACATATTTACACATATACAATATACTAAAATATTATTATATTAATTCAAAGAAAATTTTATTTACAAAATATTTAGTTAATCAGCAATTTCAAAAGGATATATAAGTTGTATAGGTCGTCTTAAATTTCCCTTTTTGGTCTTGACGACACAAGACCTGACTAGATCATCATGACCTTTATTAACCTCGATAATTCGTCCTAAGTTCCATAAGAACTTTGATTTACTCGGTTCTTCAATCAAAACAATGTCATTGACTTTCAAGTCCTTTTGAGCATTAGGAGTTCCAAAAGAATGTAAACTTTTAGTCGCGAGCAAATACTCAGATTTCCATTTCTGCCAAATTTGACTCAGAAGTTTTGTCTGATACGCCTTTCTTTTAATTAAGCTAGTTTTAGTAATGGAGGTATTAAACACTTCATTAAAGTTAAATGGGTATTCTACCTTGTGTCCAGCAAGCAAGAAGTGGGCAGGTGTGAGTGGTTCAGGTTCAGAGGCGTCATCACAGACATATGTTAGAGGCCTGTGGTTAAGAACGTTTTCAACCTCTACAAGCCCAGTCATAAGTTCTTCAATAGTCAACAAAGCTTTTCCTAAGATTTTTCTTAGGGGATCTTTAATACTTTTCATGAGCCTCTCGTAGAAACCTCCCCACCATGGGGCAAGTTCAACGATGAATTTCCATGTTATTCTTTCTGTAGAAATAAAATTTTGAAAGTCTTGGCTCTTAAGGATGTCAAAGAAATATTGAATTTCTTTGTTAGCACATTTAAAGGTTTTGGCATTGTCTGAGTAGAATGTACGACAGTTCCCTCTTCGACTAAGGAAACGTCTAAGTGCCAATATGAACTTCTTGGTTGATAAGTCTGAAACTAGTTCAATGTGAACAGCACGTGTTACAGCACAAGTGAATAAAGCTATGTAAGCTTTATCGGTGTTATCCCCATTTTTTATATAAACAGGTCCAGTGAAGTCTACTCCAGAGACGGAGAATACTGGTGTTTCGGCGATTCGATCTCTGGGTAGTTGCGCTGTCAGTTGTTTTGCTGGCTTCACTGTATATTTTCGGCATATGAGGCATTTGTTTATAACCCTTTTAATTGCTTGCCTCCCCTTAGGAATCCAGTAATTTTCTCGCAATTTACATAGTGTTGCAGCAACTCTACTATGAAGCATTTTGTTGTGTTCACGCAATATTAGCAATTCTGTGAATCGAGAGTTCTTTGGGAGGAGAATTGGATGTTTTTCTCCATAAGTATATTTACTCTCGTCCAGTCTTCCCTTTATTCTCAATAAATCATTTTCATCAAGAAATGGTGCCAATGATACTAAGCTAGACTTCTTTGAGAGTTCACTCGTCGATTTAAGCATGTCGATTTCTGGCTTATAAAACCGTTTCTGCACTGACTTAATGCAGAATATTTCCGCTTCTTGAATTTCACTCGCACATAACGGACCATCGACTACAGGTAATTTTCTAACTTTCCTTATGAAACGCTTCACCCATGCAATTGTTCGAAGTAGTTTCAGCATACTACTAAAGTTTTTTTTCCAATTTTACAAATTCATCGTTCTCAATAGTGCATTCATTAACTATAATATTTTTACGACGTTCTGATATGTTATTCTTATTTGAAAATTTCTTCGATTGCACAGGCCAATCCGTGAAACACTTTAACCAAGGCGGTCCTTGCCACCATAACGAATTTTCGTTTAAAGATTTTAATTTCAATCCTCTGTTTAATAAATCCGCCGTGTTTTCCTTGCCCGAGCAATAGTTCCAATTTTTTGGATCTGAAATGTTTTGTATTTCGGTTACTCTGTTACAGACAAATGGTTTCCACTCTTTTGCGGAGCTCTTTATCCAACTTAAAACTATTTCTGAATCGGTCCAAAAAGTTGTTTTAGTGCAATAGACATTAAATATTTTATTCAAATATTTATAGGCTCTCACTGCAATTATTGCTCCCATTAGCTCCAGACGAGGTAGTGTCAGACTTTTAAGAGGAGCAACACGTGATTTTGCCATTATAAGGGATGTATTCACTTTTCCCTTTTTGGTTATATATCTGAAATATGCGACAGCTCCATAGGCCCTTTCACTAGCATCGCAAAATATATGTATAGTTACTTCATTTGGATCTGCACCTCCCTCAAAATACTTTCTTTGTATTGATATGTTTTGCAACTCTTTAACTTCAGCTAACCAGTTTTTAAACTCCATTTCTAGATTTTCGGGAAGTTCCTCGTCCCATTCTAATCCCTTTAGCCATATTTTCTGCATTAACAACTTAGTTCTTATTATAAAGGGGGCTATATATCCAGCGGGGTCATAGATTTTTGCTGCAGCACGAAGTACTGATCTTTTGGTGGATAAACTGGTGCTAGTCGAAACATTTTGTAATTCCGATGAATCAATTTTTATAATGTCTTTATTAGTGTCCCATTCCAGTCCCAATAACACAGACCGCTCAGACGGGTTACCCGATATGCCATTTTGCTGCCACAGCTCTTTTAACTCTTTTGAATTTAAATTGAATTTACGCAAGTTCATGCTGGCGTCCTTAAGTACAGTGCTAGCACTGGATGAAAGATTATAAGCATTTTCAGCTGTATTTGCCCCATAATAAAGATCGTCAACATACATTGAGTTATTTAACATATCAAAAACCCCAAGACAAAAATCTTTATATTTTTTAATGTGCACTTTAATTGTGGCAGCTAAGATAAAAGCGCTACACCGAATTCCAAAAGGTAATCGTGCCATATTCATTACCCTGAAAGAATCAGAGTCACCGCTATTAAACCAAAGAAATTTTAAGTATTTTCTATCTTCTTTTGCTATCTCTATCATTAAGTATGCCTTCTCAATGTCAGAGGAAAAAGCAACCTGATATGTTCGAAATTTAAGTATCATATCCAATAAATTAGGATTTAAATTTGGACCTGATACCAAAAAATCATTTAAGAATTTCGAATGATTTTCCTTTGATGATGCATCAAAAACTATCCTCACTCGCGTAGTTTCTTTGTCTGGCCTTAAAAGAGCCTTATGTGGCATATAGTATCCAGACAACAGCTTATCATTTTTAGATTCTTCCACAATGCCTTCGCGAATTTGCTCATCTATAACTTTCTTATACTCTTCGCATATTGCTTTAATTTTATTAAATTTTTCTTTCAAATTATCGAATCGCCTTTTAGCAATGTAAAAATTATTATTAATTTCATTTGGACTTGAGTACCAAATAAGATTAGTCGTGTATCTATTATTCTTGTATTCTAACCCCCTTTCAAAATCTTCTATTAACATTTTATCTTTTTGAGATAATTCCTCACTCTCGTCCGAGATGCCGATCGAATCAATTTCCCAAAATATTTTTAAATCGTTTACCTCAACCGCATTTTTCATTACTGCTATATTTTGAGAACAACTATTTCCCTTTTTCAATTCCTGTCCCATAATTACCCATCCAAAAACTGTTTTAATAGCTCCCGAGTCATTATTAATGGATATTCTTTCGTTTAAAATAAATTCCCAAAATAAGTCTGATCCAATTAGTATTTCAACACTCATCAAATCTTTCCCTAAACAAGCGTCAGCCATTTCCATTTTATTATCTCTCATAAATTCCCTAATTTGAGCAGACGGTTCGTACATCTCGGCGCCTGATATCTGAGAAACAACGAGTGCTTTAATTTTCGCTTTGAAAGAATGATCTAAGCTTTTGATTTCGACTTCAATTATTGGATATACTTTTTCTACTGCACTTTGCATTCCGAAAGAATACACTGATAAGACTTCTTGACCTACTGGTTTCAAATTTAAAGCATGCACTAAATTTTCACTCACGAATGTCCGCTAACTCCCATTATCAAGGAGTATTCTAGTTAATTTTGAATTGAAATTAGAACTCGCGACAACTTTACACGTCTGTAAATAAACATTTTTAGAATACGTCACATTATTATTACATTGTGAAACCGAACTAACAATTTCTGAACTAGAATTGTTTGTACTTCCTGTCGCTTCAACTTCATAATTACGAGAATCAGGACTCTCTTGCTTATTGCTTATTCTATTATCTCGAACAGTATTTGACCCTCTGTTATCTTTCGTACAAATAGAACCATGATGATATTGATTCTTACATTTAAAGCATGAAAATTTACTTCTACATTTTTTACTGTTGTGAAAAAATTTGAAACATTTAAAACACCGATTGGAATTTTTCAATATCTTAAACTTATCCTGTGGTGGCAGGCTACATTTGAATGAGTCATGGGGGGCAGAACAAAATATGCATGATAAAATTTGTGCATTAAGAGCACTAGCAGAACTTGAACCCTTGAAATAACTTTTGCTACATTGCTTATCGGGTGTACCTGTATTCTTCCGCTTAGTATCCTTGAAATGATTAAGCATAACAGAAGATTCCCGACATTCAATTTCGACTTTTAAATATCTCAATAGTTCTAAAACATTAAATTCATTTTCATCCGATTTCTCTAAACGTTTTCTATTAAAATTTAGAGCGAAATCCTCTGGGATTAATCTAATCAGAATGGGATACAAAAGGTGACCGTACATTTGAGTCGTCACATTTAATGATTCTAAACTTCGAATTTGAATTTCAACAACGTCATACAATTTTCTTAACTCAAATATATTAGTAGAATCCTTAACGGGATTAAGATTTAACAATTTCGACATATGAGCATTAATAACTAATTCTTGCCTACCGAATCTTTGTTTTAGTAATTTTACTGCTTTTTCATAATTTTCCTCCGACAGAGCAAATCCGTTTACAACATTGAACGCAACCCCTCCTAAAAGAGTTTTTAAATATGAAAATTTATCAAGTTTAGACACAGTTTCGTTCTTATCAATAGTGCTTTGAAACTGATTCCAAAATTCCATCCATAAACACGGATCGCCAAAATATTTCGCAATTGCGATTTTAGGTAACTTTACTGTTATATTATTAAAATTAACATTCTCATGTGATTTATTAACATTATTCGCAATGACCCCTTCCGGCGGCGTGCCGAGACTGGATGATGTAATTTCCTTTAAATTTTTATTACATTTTATTCTTGCGCTAATTCTACTGAGCCATATCGTAATTTTTTGATTATATTCAATCGCATTCTGCACTTCATTTTCGAATTCCGTTTCTTCATTAATTAATGGTTTAATTTCATTATCAAGGGGCTTTAAATCTTTGCTTACTTTATCTAAGTAACCAATAAATTCTTCCAATGTTCCTTCTGCACATTTTTCTAAATCCTCACTTTCTAATTTATTCAAATATTTAGTTACGGCTGTTCTCAAAACAGACCGTTCTTTTTTTAGCTTTGTCAATGTGTTCATAGTTTATTATATTTTATTAGCAAAACCAACCAGAATAAAAAATATATCAATTACAAAATATTAAATTCACTGTTTTTCTTTCTTTTTCCATTTCACATTATCAATACAAAACATCACTTTCGTTTCTCATTAATCAAATAAATAAAACATATTTTTAGGTATCGTTATATCAAACTGAAGCTTTTTTTTTCTTTAATCATCACATGAAATATACTTTCGTATTTTATTTTAAATAAAATATTTCACTTTAAAATATAATCAAAACAATTGATCTCTTACTTCTCGGAACCGATGCACCATTTAGAAACTTTGGCATGTTTCCAATTTGTTCTTACCGGGTTTCAAACTTCAAAATGAAACATAGTAAAAGACTCAAAAGGCATAAACCAATTCCTTTCATCACACAAAACCACAAATATTTATTTCACATACCTACACGATATTATAAGGATCGCTCCTTCAATAAGACCATATGCCAGATGCATATTAATTTTAGCTTTCGTTTTAAAGCTTTTAACATACCATCATAATCATTGCATCGTTTTTTCAGCATCAATAGTGAAATCATTTCACTACACTTCACTGGTGAGGAGTGTGCATTTGCAGCGACACCTGGATTTGATTTTATTTTAATCACATTTTCGACAACGTTATAGCGATCTGTGGTTAATAACGAACGCCAGGCACACAAGAATGAAAGCATAATAAAAAGATTGAGCACAAAAGGACAAGTAAAAGTTTTAAGGTGGTAAAATAAGTCAATATACCATTTTGAGCGCCATTTAGGGTTATTGTAAAAATTGTTTTCATCACCAACAAAAAACAAGTATTTCAAATTAATAGCATTGATTAAAAGCTTCATAATCACAGAGTTAATACTTTATCCTAAACCTGTATTTTTTAACATAAATTATCTCTCACAATTAGGCTTGGTAATGTTTGGTTTCATACATTGCAACCAGCTAAAAAATAGTTCAAGACATGTGCTTTAGTAATGCTGGTACTACTATATATTGACAAAAGCATGAATATTTAACTGGTTTATTTTATGAAATCCACTTGTTTCAATAGCCATAATGTCCCATTAGCCCCAACCTGTCCTAGCAACCTAAGAATTTGGATTCGAATCACGGTAATGGTACATCTACAAATTAAAATTTGTATCAACTTTCAATTTTTTTAAAAAGTAACACCCATTGTTGATACCACATTATAATTTCTTAGACTGAGCAGCCCGCATAAAAGTATATTATATTTAAATTATTTTAAATATTCACAGAGTTAGAAGAGTTCGAAATTTGTAGATGATAATTTTAAATCCAAAAGAAAAAACTTTAATTTATATCTTCCCCAAAATCATTCAATTGAATTTTTTCTTTTTAAGGAGATACCATGAACAGACTCAAACATATTCCCGGTTAAGTAAGTTACATATAAGTACATGTATATGTAAGTTATGTAAGTTACATATTCCCGGTTTTTTAAGTATGAACATTTATTAATAAATTCATATTAAATATATGAATTATGTTTTACATTATTTTTTGCACAAAATGAATTTCAATCATCAAAAACTACTTCATAAGAATGATTAGTTTTCGACGTATTGAGACATTTTACTTTTCGACGGTCTATAGACTGTCGTCTGTTGTTAAATGATCCACAGAAAATAAATTCTACATATTTGCCAAACACATTTTGTATGAATTTTTTTTCATATAAAGGAAGTTTATTTTACATTCCTGTGCAATTCTACTGCTGAAAATTTACGTGTTTTCTGTAGTTTTTCTTGTAAGATCTTAATTTTATATTTCGAAATATTTGGAAACATCCCTAACTTTACATTTTCTATTATAACTCTATGAAGATGTAAGAAAAAAAATAAGCTATAGCTTTTTTTAGGCTGTCGTGATCGAAAGAATCAAATACGGTGTAAAAAGTGGGTGTTACTATTTGAAAATTCAAGGCTCGTGCAATTGTTTATGTAGACAATTTCGGAAACAAAATGTATGAAAAACATGTTATTTATTATTATAAGGTAAATATAATTAATTAATGTTAATATTAATGTTAATTAATTATTTAATAGTACAACGTATGAAAAATATATTATTACAAGGTGTTATAATTCTGTATGAAAAACATTTAATATTTGACATTATTTCGAATAGAATGGTACCTACGTCCTTTTATATAGATATTGGCAAGAGATTACGATTAATAGTAAGGGTTAATAACTTTTTTCAAGACTGATGCTGAGATTATCGACTTAAAAATACAATGATATATGAGCTAAAAAATCTGTAGTTACAAGTCGCTAACTTATGTAAATAGAACCTCTCATCTATAGCAGACGCGGAGGAAAACAAAAAGAGCCATTTTATGTGGTTTTATGACTTCTTTAAATGTATGTCAAAAGAATAGGCTTAAGGGGATCGTCTTCGTATTGAAATTGTAATAAAAATTGAAATTTCCAACATGAACACCCAGTTTTTACACTATATTTGGATTCTACGGTAAAATTTATTATCGCATACCAAACAGAAAGTCTTTTGATGATGTAATTTTGGAATTATGCAGATTCAAAATTTGAGACCCTAATGTTAATTTTTAACAGTTTTAAAACAAATTGCTATAGTTTAGGTAGTTTATTATGCATAACTCAAAAACTCTTTGTTGAAGTGAGATATGTATTTTTATATTCGCATATTTAAAGTTCCTATAAATCATTTTATGGTAAAAATTTTACAGGTTAAAATAAATAAATTGTTTTAAATATGAATGTCATAATTATTCAATAACTATTATATTCAATTATGATAGGATATATAATATGATATTCACATTTATTCAATAATTACAAAAATTAATTTCTTTCGAATATTAGTTAGAAATTAGTATTAAAAAAATTACAGTAATTTATAAAAATTGTTACAGAAATCAAATTATCGAAGCTTTAAATAGAGGAATACAAAATTACAGCTCATTTCGCCACTAAGTTTTTGAATTATGCTTAAAAAGGTTTCTGTTTGTTTTACAAGTATTAAAAAGAATTTTAAAATTGGGAATTCTATATATGCATAATCCTAAATTACTTCACCGAATAACTTCACAAAGTAAAATTTACCGAAAAATCCAAATATAGTGTCATAATTCTGTCTTCATATTGAATCTTTCAAAGCTTGTTACAGTTTCAATATAAAGACGACCCCCTAAGCTTCATCATTTAACACACGAAATACAAAGGATGTGAACTATCACTTTACTGAACAGCGTACAACCAACAGTGTGAAAAATATGTCTAGACCGGGATTCGATCCCGGATCCCTTGGTATAACGCACCAATTGCTTTACCAATTAAGCCATTCGGACGACATCCGGTCTGGCATTTTCTTACTCATACATGGCTAGGCTACAACGCTGCAGCACAAGATGGAACGTCAATCCTGAGCACAACTCCAAGTAGCATGCATGATACAAACCATACCCAGTATCGGTGAATATTTATATACTAAATAATTTTTCAACAGAGCTGAAATTACGCTGTAAATTACGGAAATACAAAGGATATGAATTATCACTTTACTAAACAGTGTACAACCAACAGAGTGAAAATATTCCAGACCGGGGTTCGATCCTGGATTCCATGGTATAAGACATTTTTTCACTCTGTTGGTTGTACGCTGTTTAGTAAAGTGATAATTCACATCCTTTGTATTTCAGTAATTTACAGAGTAATTTCAGCTCTGCTGAAAAAATAATTAGTATATATATACTGTACTGAAAGAGATACAGATTTTCGTTTTTTGATCGACTGTACTTATTTCACTTTACACTGTTAAAAATTTGCAGCAAACTGTCCAGTCTTTCGACCGTTTTTGTAAAAAAGGTTTATATTACTGTAATTTAACTCTCTTCTGATCATAAAATGGGCAATAATATGGTCAAAATAAAGTTAAATTACGGTTTTCTAACCATTTTCTATAAAAACGGTCAAACGACCGGACTTTTTGCTGCAAATTTTTAACAGTGTAGTTTCTAAGAAGTGTCAAAGTTTTCGCACACTTTACTTCAATTAAATTGGTTTTATCTGTAATGTCATATCAAAAGACATTTCAAAACATATTAAAGGTATACAACATAGAGAAACCAAAAAACTAAATACATCTGACTGCATTCATATGATAAAGAATGATGAATTCTTGAACAATTTTAAAACAAAGAGCGCAAACAATTTATTTAAAACAAGATTTAAAACAATTATCAAATTTCAGATTCCACTAAATTACACCATGTTACAGACATTTATCAAGATCGTTTAACGCATTTCTCGTTTCTTTTCTTATTTTTTCTTTTCTTTTTATTGTTGTACAAATTAAGTTATGCGTAGTTGTAAACTTCTTTGAGAAGATACAATTACAACCGAGGCGTGATGGCGGAACTGTCAAGGAAAATTTCAAAGGAAAAAAAATGATTCATCTTTCTGTTGAAAGAGTTTAAAAATATAAAGCCCTGTTATGCGTGCATGAGTGAAAACACACAAAGGAGAACTATAATTGCATATACAATGCTAGGTGCCAGATAAAAGTTTTTGCCTTTATTTTTTGGTCTCTTCGGCAGTGTACTTTTTAAAGTAGATTTATACAGACATTTTCAACATTTTTTATACTTTTATTAAACATATTAAAAGTAGAAAATTCAATTTGATATTAAAGTTTTTCTTTAAAATTCATTATCTAATGTTGTGATGACATGATACAGTACATCAATTGGTACAATTTCATATTTTATGCATTATTGTTTGATTATTTATAACGTATATAAAATTAAATAAATTTGTAGAAATTAACATTTGGATAAAATCTTTAATGTCTTTACACTTGTTTTGCTTTATTCGTATTTTTAAATTTTATTTAAATTGGAAATGAATAGATTAGTTGGTGTGGATTTTGTGCCTATAAAACCAACCAACCAACTTACAGATTAGTTGGATCACTTCAACATTTTTTAACACTTTCCAACATAGTTGAAAAGTGTTTATGACTTCCGTTTGTCTGCCGCCAGGCCGTCTGTCCGTGTTTTAGCTCTTGGATTGCACTAAAATTTTCGTATGTGATTGGCAGTTGCATGATCCCTATTGCAAATGAATAGATTAGTTGGATGACCTCATCGATTTTAATCAATTCACATTTATATTTTGTAATTTTGCAGATCATGATAATTTTTTTTACAACAAACTTTTTATAACTTAAAAGTTTTGATTTACATTTATTAACCAAAGAAGAAACAAAAGAATTGACTAAAAATATAGAAATAACAAGTTAGGAAAAACAACACTTGACCATTTTTTTTTGTTAAATTCTTTATATAGTAAAATCTATGAAAATGAATCCTGCATATAACGAAATCATGCTTAAACAGGAAAAAATTCACGATTCCTTCAAAAAAAAAAAAAAAACACCCCAAATATTATGCGTAGTAAGATGTAGATCTGGATAAAACGAACATTTCACCGGTACCTTTCGATTCAATTTTAGCAGGTTTTATTGAATTCAACTTCTCGTTATTTCTTTCATTTTTTATGTTTCTATTTATGATTTAATCAAGATAACCCTTTCCTTATTAATGTTATTATGTTATAATTATTTTACTTTTATGTTGTAATATCTTTAAAACAATTCGAATTATACAAAAGTAGTATGTTAATATTTGTATAAAAAGTATGTAATAAAAAGTAGTATGTTTTTGTGTAAGGTTAAGCAGGTACATATTTTTTAACTGATAGCATGCAAAGTATTTTTTTTTCTTTTCTAGAAACTGTTAATTCAAACTTTTATCTCAGTCCCTTTGATTTCGAATTAACGAACGTCAACTGTAAATGTATAATTAGTCAATTTTTTTATAATCTAAAATCAGAAATATAAATGTCCAGCTGTTTTTAAACGTTCTTCTTAATATGAATATATAATTTTTTAAACCTTCTTTGTTGTTACATTTTCCTTAAAAAATGAGAGTAACATATAAGCTTCGAGGGTAAGTCATTAAGTAAGACACAAAATATAATTTAATAATAACTTACAATGATATTCACTTCAAAACTATTTTTATTTCTCAACATACTCTCCACCAATATTTATGCATTTATATCACCATTTTATCAGTGCCCCAACACCAGCTGCATAACATTCTTTGGTTTGTTGTCCCAGCCACATTATGACTTCAAGTTGAACGTTTTTATCATATGTGAACATCATCTTGCAACTTCTTCATCATCCACCATACAGATTCGACTTAGCTCCAAGCGATTTTCATCTGTTTAGTCCAATAAGAAAACATCTTGGAAGCAAGATGATGTTCACAGATGATGAAAAGGTTCAACTTGAAGTCCTAATGTGGCTGAAACAGCAACCCAAAGAATGTTATGCAGCTGGTGTTGGGGCACTTGTAAAACGGTGATAAAAGTGCATAAATATTGGTGGAGAATATGTTGAGAAATAAAAATAGTTTCGACGTAAATGTCAATGTAAGTTATTATTTAATTATCTTTTGTGACTTACTTAATGACTTACCTTCGTATAAACATTTTTAGAAAATCTAAAATGAGAGTCATAGGACACCTATATTTGACATGTTCTACAATTGCTTCTAAATTACGAAATTGATTTTCGGAAATTATGTTTTTACTTAGAGGTTAGAAAATATTTTCTACGATGTTCGGGTTTAGTTTTACTGCATTTAAAATAATTTATTTTTATATTCATTAAATTAAGTAATTTATTTTGTATATATTATTTAGAAAAAAAAACAAACCTTACAGTGTTTTGTTTAATAAAAGAATAGATACATAAATTTCTGTTAAAGAAAAAAGGAAATTCGTGTAAAATGTTTTCTTTTATCTAAAAGATTTCCCTAAGCTTTAAAAAATTATCGCTTTTTTACTGTTTACTTATCTTATACTTTAAGATTTACTGTAATAAGGATGTTAAAGAGAAAAACATGTAGTTATTTAATCCTTTAATACTATGATAACCACGTTTTGTGTTCGGTGTTACTGTTCTGTATTAAAATTTTACAGCATAATGTAAATTCTTTCTTATTGAAAGTGAATATTATTTTGTTTACTTAGGAGAAATGTTCTTTATACCGCGTCTGAGTGCTTTGTGCTAAAAATGAATGGGAATCATAATTAACTCTCCTCTTGAATAGGCACTTACTTGAAACTCTATGTTTAAGGAGAAATAGAATTTTGTTATATTATCATAATAGCAAATAATGTTATGCATTTTGAATGTGGAAGATCAAAAATAGAAATGCAGATTGTGAGAGATGTTAAAGAAATATGTAGTTTGGCCAAATTAAATAATATAAACTCCTGTTTGTAAAGATTGAAACACCATGAAGGAATTATGCCAGTGAGCTGAAATTGACAGTAAATGTAAATTAGGCTGTTGTATTTAAACGAATAGAATTTCAAAGTTACCGCGACAGCACGGGCGGAACAACGTCCGTGGACTGCTGATTTAACCTGACATATATAGAGCTGTAGCGGGACGTTGAAAATAGTATATATTATTTTCTGCCAGTGATAAGCGTTTCATGAGAAGTCCCCCATACCTCGACGAAGACAGAGGGCGCCATATGAGCAAGCTATTAAGTTTGAATGAAGCGAATGATAGCCTACCTGAAGGTATTTCTCTTATCGTGCAGAATATCAAATCATATGGACTGTAATGTTACGTGATTGATGTAAGTGCAGAAGTGGATGACACGAGAAAACCGGACGAGTCAGAAATCCGGTTGTGGGTGACGAAAGGTTACGTCAGCACATGATGATATAGCAGTGACAGACTATAAGCTGGATATGGACAATTGGAAAAACGTCGGAGCACTCCCACAGGTGTCTTATTGTCTGCTCCAACATTCTGCCGGCGTCTGTTGCACCCTTGACAGCGTGTGTGAGTTTCTTTGTACAAGATTCCTCTCACGCAAAACCATTGGCAACTGCGATTATAATGGGCACGTCAACATAGACAATGGAGTACCCATAGGTAATAAGCAGTCATACCGCTTTAACTTGAGTACGGGATGACCGTACCTGTGCTGGACGTTATTCCGGTGTCATCCCGTTTCACAGTACGACATCCATCGTCGTGCAGAACGAAAGTCAGTGATGGACTACACAGTTACATTATTGACGCCTTGTGATGGTTCGAAAAGCCATTGGGTATGATGGATGATCTTAGCAGCTAAGAAATGTAGGTAATATCATTAATAATCGGTACATCACAGACGCTCTGAGGATCGAAGTCGTACTAGAGTTTCAACGCTTTCCTTTTCCTGTATTTGAACAGAACAATGTTCGTCCACCTATTGCTAAGAATAGTCAAACGGTACTTTTAGGACAACAGGTAAAGCTTCTTCCTTCGTCTGTCTATTAGCCAGATATATCGCCTTTTGAACATGACTGACGTTTTGTCTGTCGGCGTCACGCTCATGACGCCCACACGTAGCTGATACAGATGATCTTTTATTTCGGATAAAAGCAATCGGGTATGCCATTCCTCAGATACAGATTCAAAATCTGTCACACTCGGTATCACGTCCTATAGAAGCACTTATTCCAACGCGTGGTGACTGCACCAAATACTGATTTTTGACATGTAATATTGTTTTTTTGCTTTGTAAATTTATTTATACCAATACAGGTTATTTGTGAAATAAACTTCATTCAATTCTAATGACTCCTTCATAATGTTGCATTTTTTATAAGCATCAGTTTAATAAAGCATAACAAGATTTTTTAGCTGTATTTGTTATTTTATTGAAGGTGCATGATAATTTAAAAAGAGATCAGCTGAAAAAAATATTGATACTAAAGAATTGTAACATAGGTGCCTAACTACTCTCATTTAAAGATAATCTGGGGTCAAATGGATTGTTGAGTTTTGTGTGTGAACGTGTCATCCTGATTCTAACATCTGTATTGGAAGGAGATACCTATTCTCTCATTTATTTTACTTTCGCAAAGTGTCGTCAAATCTCCAATAATTTGAGTTTCGTGGTTATTTTGAGAAATGGTATGATAAATATGTTTTTATAGTCGTCCAGTTAGTACAAATACTGCATTAGGAGTGAGTATAGTCGGAGTCACGTCACTTGTGGAAAACATGGACTACATTTGAGCTTTAATCGAGACGTTCACGTGCTGTTAGCAGTGAGCTTCCATTTTAACTGAATTTAGAATAAGATGTTTCAGCTAAGAGTTTCCTACGTGGTAAAGTGCTGTGTTTAATTGTTCAAATAATTTCTAATTGATATACACGTGTTTCCTTTCAATTAGTCACACTGCTGTACAGTTAATCCTCCCTACAGCAAAAACGCTCCGTTCCATTAAAAATTGGTCGCTTCGAGAGGTGCTCTTTTAATGGAGGTCACGTTTATATCTAGATTTAGGATATCAAAAATAAGGTAAAGATTAGTGTTATGTATTAGGAAGAAAATTCAATATGAAAATAAAGCTTCAATTTAAATTCATAGGCTAACAAATTCAACGGTTTAAAAAAAGTATAAATTGATGTTTGCTGTGATTTTACAATATTATTTTTTACAAATTTTATTTCTAAAACCTTTCTAAGTTGAGTGAATAAATGCAAAATTCTTTCATCTTGAACAGATAATGAAGAATCCATTAATCTATTTCCTTCTTTGAGAGTTTCCTGAGAGGAAAAGATACAGAGATTACTGTTTGGCACACCAGACTCCTCGTCAGAATTGTGTTCATTGGGAAAAAAACATCACGCTAAAACTTTTATCAAAATATAAATTTGACTATAGAAACTTAGAAACTTATTCTGAAAAACATATTTGAAACTTTTTCTGAAAAGCCTATTTGAAACTCATTTTGGAAAATGAAGTGAAATTCATTCGTTTGAAGTAGTTTTAGATGACGTAGTTATACAATTTGCAAACCAGAGTCTCTAGTAGCATAAGATAATCTATCATGATATTTTTTTTTTTATCAAAACATAAAATTGACCATGGTGGCAGCTTATTTTAAAAATGCGAGTGAAATTCGCTCCTAGTAAATTAAATTGCGTAGTTATACAATTCTCCACCAGGAGAGCTATTAACACCACCTATCACGTGAATTTATTTAAAAAATATTTGGGAGAAAGCCTTTTATATAGATCTTAGCGAAATCCATGGGAAATGACTTTAAATCACGCAGTTATGCAATGTCTTATGAAGAGCTCTACTAGCAAAAGAAATCTATCAAGCGAAATATTTTATAAAAATATAAATTTGACCACAATAGAAGCAGCTTTTGAAGAACTGTGCAAAATTCGCTTTTAAGAAGCGAGTTTAATTTCCGTTGTTATACGATTTCTAACCAGGTCCGCTACTAGCATTAATCACAAAAAAGTGCCTTATCTCATAAAAACTTTTATCAAAACATAAATTTGTTTATGGCAGAAACTTTATATGATGTTCTGAGCGAAAATCGTTCTAAGGAAGTGAGTTTTATTTGCGTAGTTATGCAATTTCCCACCAGTAGTGCTACTAACATATAAATCCTATCACGTGAATTTTGTTTATCAAAACATAAATTTAATCATGGATGAAGTTTATTCTGAAGATTAGAGAAAAATTCGTTTGTGGGAAGTGAGTTTAAACTGCTCAGTTATGCAATATCCCATCAGGGGTGGCCCCACCAGTGGCTAAGATGTTCTGCTCTCAAAGCTGGTAGACGGGAGGTGCTGGGTTCAAAACCCTGTCGCGCACGTCGACTTAACCGTTCGGAGTTTTCTGTTGTTTTCTTCGAACCTTGCCGTAAATACGGGTTAGGATCTCTTAGAAAGACCCCCCCCACGGAGGACACTCCCCCTAGGGTCTATATCCCTCGAGTAGATAATCGGCCGTCTTAAAAAAGCCAACCAACCAACCCCACAGGAGCACTACTAGCATAAAAAACCCTAACACGTGGTAGGTGCGTTTAAATTACATCTGAAAAGTTAAGTAAAGGCATGGTTAACAATAGGGATACATAAAATTACAATTTGAATAGCTACCAGAGGGAAAAAAATCTTTGGGTAATATTTATTTTTCTTTGAAATCTATGCAAAAAAAAAAAAAAAAAAAAATCTAGCTTAATAAAAAATATCTAAGATTTAAGATATTTTAAAGAATTTTAAAATTTAAGACATGCCAGGTTTTAGGTAATATCAAAATAAAACGACATGCTATTCCTCTTAAAGTTTGACAAATTTGTATAGCGTGTCCTATATCGAAGAAGTAAAATATAGCGAAGAAATAATGTCTCAAAACGAAACCCTAATTTTTACGAAATATATGTATGAACACATTTATGCTTTGCATTTCTTATTTTGGAAATCAAAATAAGAAAAGAAAAAAGACGAAATATTGTTTTAGAACTTTTCAAAAATTAACTTGTTTTAAAAGTTTGCTAAATTTTGTGGGTAAATTTATTTATCCATTTTTGTTTTTATTAACACTTTCCAATCTAGTTGAAAAGTTTTTATGACTTCGGTTTGTCTGCCGTATGGCCGTCTGCCGTCTACCGTCTGGCCGTCTGGCCGTGCTCTAACTCCCGTAAATATGCCCGGATTGCCCTGAAACTTTTATATGTTATTGTTGTTATCTATAGCATGTTCCCTATTTCAATTGAAGTGTGTAGCACTTATAGTTTTCTTACAGGGGCACTCAAAAGAATTCCGTTACATTACGGTCTATGGGGAAAAATCATTTGCGGTTTAGTTTAATGATGTTACACAATTTCAAACACATTGTAATTGATATATATCACTAAGGTGCATAACAAGCAGCTTAATATGGAATAAGGTGTGCATAGCACTTACAGTTACTTTACAGGGACAGTCAGAAGAATTCCGTTACATTACGTCTATGGAGAAAAATCGTTTGCGGTTTAATTAAATAATGTTTCACTATTTTAAACGCATTGAAATTTATATATATCACTAAGGTGCATTACAAGAGACTTACTACAGAATATTGTGTGTATAGCAGTCATCGTTCATTTACAGGGATACACAAAAGAATTATCTATTGTCTGTAAACAATAAATCCTGGAAGTGCGTTTTAAGTTGCTAAATGCGATTTTAAATTTAATACACTTTTTATCTATTACTTGGTGTGTATAAATTCTGTAGATCCTATACAGGGTAGCACAAAATTTCGCGAAAACATTTCCGTTTATTGAATAAAACTCCAGAAGGATAATTTTAAACTGTGCTACGCGTTTCCTAACTAAACTAAAATTTAGCATCCTGTGTAGTATATATACAAATCTACAGATCATATACAGGGCTGAAAAAAGTATTTGGATATTTTTCCGAATATTGTATATGCTGGAAATATATGTTGGAAATTCCTGAAATTACGTTTTTAAATATGTTATGCGCTTTCCAAATTGTTTACTTAGATGTTATCTTTCAGCTTATTAAACGGTAATGATTTGTAAAATTATTTTGGAAGCGTTGTAAAGTGTTACATAATCTATGCTTGACGCATGATTTTTCGTTCTTGCTTTTTCTGAAAAAGATGATGTCACCCTCTAATGAAGTTAAAATATGATTGATACTTTTTTTCTTTTTCATTTGCTGCCTTTGGTCAGTTTTTAGTGTCACTTTGATGGAACGAATAAGACGATATTCTGGTTTGACTAATATTTTTGTAGTTATTTTTAGTCCTTAATTATTTTTCAGAAGTTTGAAACTGCATCTAAAAAATATTATAGATATTGCTATAAAATATTAGACTGCAGTGAGAAATCTTCGCATGGCTCCACTGGTATATATATATTAAGAGTTATTTGAAATAAAAAAGCAGAAAATAGCGGTCGTTGAATTAAATAATCAAAATGACATGGCAGTGCAAAGACATGAAAAGTTTTCGCATTAGAATGCATATTTTTTTTTCTTTCTTTTAAGTAACACAAAAAATGCCGTCAAAATCTTCACATCTTTTAAAATGAAAATCATGATTGTCTAGATTTTGTAAAATTTAAAAGAAAAAGGAATTTTTCAGTTATATGCATTAACAGGCCACACTGATATATTACCATTTATTTGAAATAAAAAATCTGAAAATAGTCGTCCGGTGGATGAAAAAGGTACAACGTCATTGGCAGTGCAAATACATGGAACTGTTCTTCGTTTATGAATGCAGATTCTTTTCCTTTTTCTTTTTTTTAAGTAACACTAAAAAATGCCGTCAAAATCTTCACATCTTTTAAAATGAAAATTATGATTGTCTAGATTTTGTAAAATTTAAAAGAAAAGTGAAACTTTCAGTTATATGCTTTAACAGGCCACACTGATATATTAACATTTATTTGAAATAAAAAATCTGAAAATAGTGGTCCGGTGGATGAAAGAGGTACAAGGTCATTGCCAGTGCAAATAAATGGAACTGTTCTTCGTTTATAAATTAAACCCGTTTTTTTTTCCTTTTCTTTCTTTTAAGTAACACTAAAAAATGCCGTCCAAATCTTCACATCTTTTAAAATGAAAATTATGATTGTCTAGATTTTGTAAAATTTAAAAGAAAACGGAAACTTTCAGTTATATGCATTTACAGGCCACACTGATATAATAAAATTTAATTGAAATAAAAATCTGAAAATAGTGGTTCGGTAGATGAAAGAGGTACAATGTAATTGGCAGAGCAAAGACATGGAAATGTTCTTCGTTTATGAATGCAGATTCTATTACTTTTTCTTTCTTTTAAGTAACACTTAAAAATGCCGCCAAAATCTTCACATCTTTTAAAATGAAAATTATGATTGTCTAGATTTTGTACTCAAAATTTTGATATCTTTTAAAATGATAATTATCGTGATTTTCTTGATTTTCTGAAATTTAAATGGAAATCGAAACTATTAGTTTTGAGAATTGATGTACCCTAAAATCTTAACATATTTTAAATGCTGACATCTTACATTTGACCGTCAAAATCTTGACATCTTTTAAAATAAAAATTATGATTGTCTAGATTTTGTAAAATTTAAAAGAAAAAGGAAACTGTCAGTTATATGTATTAAAAGGCCATACTAATATATTAACATTTATATGCAATAAAAAATCCGAAAATAGTGGTCCGATGATTGAAAGAGGTACAATGTCAGTGCCATTCCAAAGACATGGAAATGTTTTTCGTTTATGAAGGCAGATTTTTCACATTTTTCTTCCTTTTAAACAACATTGGAAAATGCCCTCAAATATTTTATATCTTTTAAAATGAAAATTATCATGATATTCTTGATTTTCTGAAATTTAAATGAAAACCGAAACTATCAGTTATGAGAATTGGTGTACCATAAAATGTATATATATATATATATATATATATACAGTATGTCCACTAAAGTCCCTTGTCAACCTCTTACTTCGGAGCGGCTGCTGCTATATTCATAAAAGGTCTAGGTATAATAAAGAAACTATGCGCTACTCAATGAAACCGCCTAAGGCGCCACCTGGTGGATTGCTGCGGAGTTAGCATTCCTGTCTCGAAAACACAAAGAGATAGAGAGTAAAAGTGATTCACAAAGTTGTAGAGCATCATCGATTTAGTACGAAAAGACACCTTATGGACATAAATACGAAGAACAGAAAGGTTAAAACGCCCATTTGTTTTCCGTAAATTTCCACACTTTGACTCGACAAAACGATCTTATAGAAAGAAGAAAACAACTAGTTATAATAATATACCTTTATTTTAGATGTTCGAAATTCTCACCGTATGCTACAATGCATATTTGGATCCTTGTCGGAATTTCACGTTGCACACGTTGGAGCGTAGATGATGGAGCATACGTGAATCTTCTTGAAGACAGCGGGGAGGCATTCACTTTACATCAGAAATGAATGCATCTTCGCATAAAGATAGATTTTTCTTCGTCTCTCGGACTATGCCAGGAAAGAACGTTCGCAAATTCTTCTTCCGTGTCTCTGTCGAAATTCAGAGTAATTTTTATTTATGTCAACAGAGATACATTCACTTTACCCCAGAAGTGAATGCATCTCCGCATGAAGATAAATTTTTCTTCTTCTCTTGGAGTATTCCAGGAAAGAACGTTCGTAAACCCTTCTTCCGTGTCTCTGCCGATATTCAGCGAAATTTTCCTTTATATCAACGGAGATACATTCACTTTACCACAGAAATGAATGCATCTCCGCATTAAGATAGATTTTTCTTCTACTCTCGGAGTGTGCCAGGAAAGAAAGTTCGCAAATTCTCCTTTCGTGTCTTTGTCGATATTCAGCGTACTTTTTCTGTATGTCAACAGAGATACATTCACTTTACCCCAAAAATGAATGCATCTCCGCCTCAAGATAGATTTGTCTTCTTCTCTCGGAGTATTCTAAGAAAGAACGTTCGCAAATTCATCTTCCGTGTCTCTGCCGATATCCAGAGTATTTTTTCTTTATGTCAACGGATATACATTCAGTTTATCCCAGAAATGAATACATCTCCGGAAAGATTTTTCTTTTTCCCTCGGATTATTCTAGGAAGGAACGTTCGCAAATTCTTCGTCTTTTGTCTGTGTCGATATTCAGCTTAATTTTTCTTTGTGTCAACGGAGATACATTCGCGTTACTTCAGCAATGAATGCATCGCCGCATAAAGATATTTTTCTTCTTCTCACGGAGTATTAAAGGAAAGAACGTTCGCAAATTCTTCTTCCGTGCCTCTGTCGATATTCAGCGTAATTTTTCTTTATGTCAACGTAAAAAAATTCACTTTACCCCAGAAATGAATGCATCTCCGTATCAAGATAAATTTGTCTTCTGCTCTTAGAGCATAGAAAAAAATACGTTCGCAAATTCTTCTTATTTTGTCTGTGTCGATATTCAGCGTAATTTTGGTTTATGTCAACGGAGATACATTCAGTTTTCCTAAGAAATGAATGCCTGTCCGCATAAATATTGAATTTTCTTCTTCTCTCGGAGTATTCCAGGAAATAAAGAATGCAAATTCTTCTTCCGTGTCTCTATCGATATTCAGCGTAATGTTTCTTTATGCCAACAGAGATACATTCACTTTACCCCAGAAATGAATGCATCTCTGCATAATGATAGATTTTTCTTCTTTTCTCGGAGTATGCCAGGAAATAACGTTCGCAAATTCTTCTTGCGTTCCTCTGTTTCTATTCAGCGTAATTTTTCTGCACGTCAACGGAGATACATTCACTTTACCCCAGAAATGAATGCATCTCGGCATAAAGAAAGATTTTTTTCTTCTCTCGGAGTATTAAAAAAAACGTTCGAAGAATCTTCTTACGTCTCTCTGTCGATATTCAGCGTAATTTTTCTGTATGTCAACGGTGATACATTCACTTTACACCAGAAATGAATGCATCTCCACATAAAGATACATTTGTTTTCTTTTCTGGGAGTATTCCAGGTAAGACCGCTCGCTAATTCTTCTTCCGTGTCTCTGTCGCTATTCAGCGTAATTTTTCTGCACGTCAACGGAGATACATTCACTTTACCCCAGAAGTGAATGCATCTCGGCATAAAGAAAGATTTTCTTCTTCTCTCGGAGTATTCCAGGATTTTAAAGTTTGCAAATTCTTCTTCCGTGGCTCTGTCGAAATTCAGCGTAATTTTTCTTTATGTAAACGCAGATACATTCGCTTTACCCCACACTGTTAAAAATAAATTCTTCAATTCACGGTAAAACTACTGGCAGCAAAGTAGCCAGACTTTTCCGTTCCGTTAGTACATTTTCCGTTTTGAAAGATAAAAGAAGGGAAAACTCCGTTTGAAGAATCGGTAAGTTTCCGTTATAAATAAACTCGGTTTTCAAAAATGTCATCTGTATTTGTGCTGCCATCTGTTGATTATTACGGGAGTATTTAATATTTGATATAATGCAAGAACATTTTCTGCCCGTCCTGAGGATCGAACTGGGGATGTTAGTGGTTTGAGCCGAGTGCTTTACCGTAAGACCAGTTGGGCCTTGCCAGAGTAAGAGTAGGAAACGATGTTTGGGGATTTCTTCAAATCGCAGCTTGGGACTTAAACAATTTGGGGTTTAGAAAACTGGTAATTTTGAAGTTAATTGCTGGGATATTTCGTAATGAGATGATGGTTGAAAACTATAGTATTAATAGAGGATAAAAACATGAATTTTATATATTCTTAATTTGATTGTTAGATGTAAAATATAAATATTATATTTTGAATTAAATTCGATATTTTTTTTTGCTTTTTTCCGAAAATCGTTTTTTAATCAACTATTATGTATTTTTAAAATGTGTTCGTTTAGAATATATTTTCAGTGTGAGTGTTTTTTATAACTTTAAAAAATAAATTGCGAATAATTTTAAGGGAATGAGTAAAGCATTATTTTTTTTTTTGTTGCTTTTTTAAATAGAATCGAATTTTTTTTCACTTAATTTAGCTATTTTATATACATATTAATCTGTTTGTTTAGAATGTATTTTAAGTGCGAATACTTTTTTATATCTTTAAAAAATGAATTGCAAATAATATTAAAATAATGGAAATAATTAATTTTTGATTTTTTAAATTCAAAAGCACTATTTTCTTGTTGTTGTTTTAAATAAACTTGAAATTTTAATTTATGGAATTTTTAGTTTTTCTGTGCAGCAACATGTCAGTTTTTGAAACATTGAAACTAAACATGCAGCAGATAACGGAATATCTCCGTTGGCTGCTTTCTTATATGAGGAAATTTTCTGCTTTTAACTGAAAATGCCCTTTTGTCATGAAAAGGGACTTTTCTGTGAAATTCAGGAAAAAAATACCCGAGAATTTCAGATTATTTTTAACAGTATACTGTAAAAAAAAAATTCCGTCAATTTACGAAAAAGGACTGGCAGCAGAGTTGCCTTAATGTTTCCGTTTTTTGAGGAATGTTCCGTCTTTGTACTCCATAAATGGAACGATACAGACGCGAAGGAGTTTAAGCGCATGTGTGACGATCCAAAATACTGCAATCCCATTCGATGACTGATTTTTGCATTAATAATTCCGTATTTGAAAGTGTGTAAACTTAAAAGTCTAAAAAATGTACATTTAGGGATACAGTTTATGGACTTTTTGTGCATAATTCAGCTTGCAGTTTTTATGCAAAAGTAGAGGTGCTAAATACGCTCGGATTTTGTGCACTTTTTTTGCAAACTTTTTCTAGCTGGGTAGCAACAGATATACGGAAGAGATTCCATTTTTCTAACAAAACGGAAACTTTCTTATCAAAATTCACGGAAGACAACCAGTTAATAAACGAAATTTTTCTGCATAGATTTACGTTCGCAAATTCTTCTTGCGTTTCTCTGTCGATATTCAGCGTAATTTTTCTGTATGTTAACGGAGATACATTCACTTTACCCCAGAAATTAATGCATCTCCGCATGAATTCAGATTTGTCTTCTGCTCTCGGAGTATTCCAGGAAAGAAAGTTCGCAAATTCGTCTTCTTTTGTTTTTGTCGATATTCAGCGTAATTTTTCTTTATGTCAACGGAGATACATTCACTTTATCCCAGAAATGAATGTATCTCCACATAAAGATAGAATTTTCTTCTTCTCTCGGAGTATAACAGGAAAGAACGTTCGCAAATTCTTCTTCCGTGCCTCTGTCGATATTCAGCGTAATTTTTCTTTATGTCAACGTAAAAAAATTCACTTTACCCCAGAAATGAATGCATCTCCGTATCAAGATAAATTTGTCTTCTGCTCTTGGAGCATAGAAAAAAATACGTTCGCAAATTCTTCTTATTTTGTCTGTGTCGATATTCAGCGTAATTTTGGTTTATGTCAACGGAGATACATTCACTTTTCCTAAGAAATGAATGCCTGTCCGCATAAATATTGAATTTTCTTCTTCTCTCGGAGTATTCCAGGAAATAAAGAATGCAAATTCTTCTTCCGTGTCTCTATTGATATTCAGCGTAATGTTTCTTTATGCCAACAGAGATACAAGAATAGAATTTTCTTCTTCTCGCGGAGTATAACAGGAAAAAACGTTCGCAAAATCTTCTTCCCTGTCTCTGTCGTTATTCAGCGTAATTTTTCAGTATGTCAAAGAGATACATTCACTTTAACCAAGATATGAATGCATCTCCGCATAAAGGTAGATTTTCCTTCTTCTCTCGGGGTATTCCAGGAATTTGAAGTTTGCAAATTCTTCTTCTGTGTCTCTGTTGATATTCAGCGTAATTTGTTATTTATGTCAACGGAGATACATTCCCTTTACTCCAGAAATGAATGCATTTCCGCATAAAGAGAGAATTTTATTCTTCTCTCGGTGTATTCCTGGAAACAACGTTCGCAAATTCTTCGTCAGTATCTCTGACGCTATTCAGCGTACGTTTTCTGTACGTCAACGGAGATACCTTCACTTTACCACAGATATGAATGCATGTCCGCATAAAGATGCATTTTTATTCTTCTCTTGGAGTATTCCAGGAAAGAACGTTCGCAAATTCTTCTTCAATATTTTTGCCGATATTCAGCGTAATTTTTCTTTATGTCAACGGAGATACATTCACTTTACCCCAGAAATGAGTGCATCTCCGCATAAAGGTAGATTTTCCTTCTTCTCTCGGAGTATTGCAGGAAAGAACGGTCGAAAATTCTTCTTCTTTGTCTCTGTCGATATTTTGCATATTATTTCTTTATGTCAACGGAGATACATTCACTTTACACAAGAAATGAATGCACCTCCGCATAAAGAGAGATTTTTATTCTTCTGTCGGAGTATTCCAGGAGGAAACTTTCGCAAATTCTACTTCCGTGTCTCTGTCGCTATTCAACGTAATTTTTCTGTATGTCAACGAAGAAACATTCACTTTACCCCAGAAATGAATGCATCTCCGCATAAAGGTAGATTTTCCTTCTTCTCTCGGAGTATTGCAGGAAAGAACGGTCGCAACATCTTCTTCTTTGTCTCTGTCGATATTTAGCGTATATTTCCTTCATGTCAACGGAGATACATTCACTTTATCCCAGAAATGAATGCGTCTTCACATTAAGATAAATTTTTCTTTTCCTCTCAGAGTATAACAGGAACGAACTATCGCAAATTCTTCTTCTGTGTCTCTATCGATATTCAGCGTAATTATGTCAACGGAGATACATTCACTTTATCACAGAAATGAATGCATCTTCACATAAAGATAGATTTGTCTTCTTCTCTTGGAGTATTCCAAAAAAAAATACGCTCGCAAATTCTTCTTCTTTTGTCTGTGTCGATAATCAGCGTAATTTTGCTTTATGTCATCGGAGATACATTCACTTTTCCCTAGAAATGAACGCATGTACACATAAATATTGAATTTTCTTATTCTCTCGGAGTATTCCAGGAAATAAAGACTGCAAATTCTTCTTCTGTGTCTCTATCGAAATTTTTCTTTATGTCAATGGAGATACATTCACTTTACCCCAGAAATGAATGCATCTCCGCATAAAGATGGATTTGTCTTCTTCTCTCGGAGTATTAAAAAAACATTCACAAATTCTTCTTCCGTGTCTCTGTTGATATTCAGCGTAATTTTGTTATTTATGTCAAAAGGAGATACATTCACTTTACCCCAGAAATGAATGCATCTCCGCATGAAGTCAGATTTGTCTTCTGCTCTCGAAGTATTCCAGGAAAGAAAGTTCGCAAATTCGTCTTCTTTTGTTTTTGTCGATATTCAGCGTAATTTTTCTTTATGTCAACGGAGATACATTCACTTTATCCCAGAAATGAATGCATCTCCACATAAAGATAGAATTTTCTTCTTCTCTCGGAGTATAACAGGAAAAAACGTTCGCAAAATCTTCTTCCCTGTCTCTGTCGTTATTCAGCGTAATTTTTCAGTATGTCAAAGAGATACATTCACTTTAACAAAGATATGAATGCATCTCCGCATAAAGGTAGATTTTCCTTCTTCTCTCGGGGTATTCCAGGAATTTGAAAATTGCAAATTCTTCTTCTGTGTCTCTGTTGATATTCAGCGTAATTTGTTATTTATGTCAACGGAGATACATTCCCTTTACTCCAGAAATGAATGCATTTCCGCATAAAGAGAGAATTTTATTTTTCTCTCGGTGTATTCCTGGAAACAACGTTCGCAAATTCTTCGTCAGTATCTCTGACGCTATTCAGCGTACGTTTTCTGTACGTCAACGGAGATACCTTCACTTTACCACAGATATGAATGCATGTCCGCATAAAGATGCATTTTTCTTCTTCTCTTGGAGTATTCCAGGAAAGAACGTTCGCAAATTCTTCTTCAATATTTTTGCCGATATTCAGCGTAATTTTTCTTTATGTCAACGGAGATACATTCACTTTACCCCAGAAATGAGTGCATGTCCGCATAAAGGTAGATTTTCCTTCTTCTCTCGGAGTATTGCAGGAAAGAACGGTCGAAAATTCTTCTTCTTTGTCTCTGTCGATATTTTGCATATTATTTCTTTATGTCAACGGAGATACATTCACTTTACACAAGAAATGAATGCACCTCCGCATAAAGAGAGATTTTTATTCTTCTGTCGGAGTATTCCAGGAGGAAACGTTCGCAAATTCTACTTCCGTGTCTCTGTCGCTATTCAACGTAATTTTTCTGTATGTCAACGAAGACCCAGCTAAAAATGAACTGCAGAAAATCTGCAAAAAAAATGCAGTTGAGAAACTGCGGTGATTTGGCCAATTCGACTACAGTTTTTTTGAAGTCGATACAACTGCAAAATTACTGCAGTAATTTTGCAGTTGAATCGACTTCAAAAATTCTGCAGTAATTTTGCAGTTGAATCGACTTCAAAAATTCTGCAGTAATTTTGTAGTTGTATCGACTTCAAAAATTCTGCAGTAATTTTGTAGTTGTATCAACCTCAAAAATTCTGCAGTAATTTTGTAGTTGTATCAACCTCAAAAATTCTGTAGTGGAATCGGCCAAATCACCGCAGTTTCCCAACTGCATTTTTTCTGCAGATTTTCTGTAGTTTCCCAACAGCATTTTTTCTGCAGATTCTCTGTAGTTTCCCACCTGCATTTTTTTTTGCAAATTTTCTGTAGTTCATTAAAATAGAGAACCTCGTTTCTCTTAAGTGACGTCTGAATATTTCTGTTGTTTTTACAGACACCCTTGGCGTAATCAATGTTTATTTTTGTTTACCAATACTTTCTTTAAAACAAAACAATAAATATTACAAATAATATAGAGAAAATTCTTTGGCTGTTTTTAGACTCTCAACTTGTATATTTTAGGAGCAAAATGGAAGTGATTACCCCCCCCCCCCCTCTAGAATTCTGCAGCTAATTTAACTAGCTGGTAAACTCTCTCCATTTCTCCGGCTCCTCATTTGGCTAATTTTCAATTAAACACTCCCAGTTGTATACATACATGTTACTTTCACAATTTATATAAAAATCTGTTGTCCCCCCCAAAAAAAATTTTTTTTTCTTTGTAGCTTGTGAGAATATATATATATATATATATATGCGAAAGGGATTGCAAATTTTTAATCTCATAAGCAATTCATAATGAAGTCTATTGTGGCAGATTTAGATGATAATTTTAAATATTAAATGTAGGGGAGACTGGTACGCAGTGGAACATTTTTTCAGTTAAAAATTATGTTCTCTTTAATGCACAAACCGATCTGCATGAAAATATTTTTGAATATTCCTTAAACATTTATACATTTATCATAATTTTCTCATAACATAGTTTTCAATATATTTTTCAAAAAAAAATTTTATATGCATCCATAAAGTGGACCACTGTGCCCCACTTCTGGGGCACAGTGGACCGCTATTATGTATTATCTGAAATACAATATAAGTCTATTTTTCATTAATCTAAGTCTTTTTTTATTTTCCCTTTACCTGCAAAATAACATAGTAATATAAATTTACAAGTAACATTTTGAAACAAAAACAAAATGAATTATATTTTGAAAATAATAACAGATTAATACAGGAACAATTGCACTTTAGTTGAAGTTATTACTTAAGTACAAAAAAATCAGCGCACATTAAAATTTGCAAATGAAATTCCAAAATACTTAAGAGTAAGATTGAGCCTGGAATTTTCCTGAAATACTTTTGGGTCTGGGAGCAATATTATGACATCATTGACAACAATAGATTCATCTACAGTTTCGGGAAAAATAAACTGATTTCCATTCAAT
This sequence comes from Maratus michaelseni, assembly GCA_963931845.1. Taxonomy (NCBI): domain Eukaryota; kingdom Metazoa; phylum Arthropoda; class Arachnida; order Araneae; family Salticidae; genus Maratus; species Maratus michaelseni. The sequence goes on along the minus strand of OZ007589.1, from coordinate 449,363,461 downwards.
TTGCATCTCATTAATCTTACTTGAATAGAATCATCAAAAATTTAGACTACAGTTATATTTATCAAAGGCAGTATATACAAAACAAAATATTTCTTACTATATTATATAAATTGTCATTTTTCTTTGTTTACTTTATTTTACAGTTAAATAACTTTTTTTAAACAAAATTTCTTTATAGTAAATAAGCAATTATTAAATATTTTGAACATTCTGCATTACAGGAGCAGAGTGGATGGTGGATCACTGTGCCCCAGGAGTGGGTGGTCAACTGTGACCCATGTTGAAGTTCAATAAATAATCATATTAATATTGTTTATCATATTAATATTGTTTATAGCTTCCTTTTAAACATATTAACTTTAAAGTTAAATAAAAAAAGGATCTTAGCTTTACAAAAAAGCTGTTTTATCTTATTTATCTACAACCTTTAATTACTAAAAAATTGAAATATGATGATGAAAAATTTTACTTTTAGAAGCTCAAAACAACCAATCAGGATAAAATAGTTCAATCTGAGCTAAGCATATTTTCTGAAGGCTATAAATAATCAGTGCAGTGCTGTTGTCTATTAGGATATAAGAGAAGCTTTAAAAAAGTTTAAATAAATAAAATATTAGAGGGTGGTCCACTGTGCCCATAGTTCCAGTGTGTATCAGTCTCCCCTACATGAAATTTAAATGCAAAAATTAATTTTAATTGCAACTAATTTTTCCACAATGTGACTTTCAAATTTGAATATTCTTTCATCTCTTAAAGATAGTATCAATATGTGCCTTGAATATTTATATAATTTTGAATATATAAAATAAATTATACGAAAGGATATATATATATATATATATATATATATATATATGTAAATTTCTAAATTATATACCATTTACTATGAAATAAAATGTATTACATATGTTACAGCTAATAAAAAATAACTGCATAAAATTAATATTAAGAGCAAAACAAATATATGCTTTGCTGTTTTTTAAAAAAAAATGCTAAAATTTACAAAAATTACTCTTACCTGCATCCTGATTTGTCCTTCCAATTTTATCTTGTATGCAATTATGGAGGAAATAAGGTTTAAATTTAAAAAAAACCATTTTATTAACATTTGATGTTTATGCTTTACAATTTACATCGTATTTAAATACCAAATGTATTTACAAATTCTTCTCACATTACACAGCCTTTGCAGCAGAATTTAGCTTGTTTCGAATGGTGGCACGTACAAGTGATACATTTACACCAAACTTGCAGGCAACATGGCCCTGAATATCCATTATCCTGGATCCCATTATCAGAGGAGACCGCGAAAACACTTATATAAGCGAGGTATGCAATTATCCGTTACCGGATTAAGCAGGTACATCAACCGAACATTAACTGAAAAAAAACCCCTGGATGCATGAAACTCACCATACAGCAATCTCTAGAATGCATAAAATTCATTCAAACAGCAGTTAGTAACATATATATGTACGCTTCGCATACATTAACTGAAAAAAAAAAAAAAACGTGGATGTATGAAACTCACCATGCAGCAATCTCGAGAATGCATGAAATTCATACAAACAGCAGTTAGTAACATATATATATATATATGTACGCTTTGCCGACATTACCCCCCCCCCTCAAACAAAAAAACAACAACATCCTGGATGCACGAAACTCACAATACAGCAATCTCTAGAATGCACGAAACTCACAATACAGCAATCTCTAGAATGCACGAAACTCACAATACAGCAATCTCTAGAATGCACGAAACTCACAATACAGCAATCTCTAGAATGCACGAAACTCACAATACAGCAATCTCTAGAATTCATGAAATTCATTCAAACAGCGGTTAGTAACTTTTATATATATATGTACACTTCACGCACATTAACCGAAAAAAAAAACCCCACAAATTGAATTTCAGAAGAAAATTTGCAAATTTCACCATTCAAGAGTGTAAAAATCCTGAATTTCGTCGATAGTGCGTGTAAAATCATGAATTTTCTCAATCGAGCACGTAAAAATAATGAATTTTGTCGATTGTGCACAGAAAAATAATGAATTTTGTTGATCGGCTACGTAAAAAAACTTCGCCATTCGGGAGTGTAAAAATCCTGAATTTCATCGATCAAATGCATAAAAATCACAAATCTCATCGATGGGGCGTGTAAAAATCATGATTTTTAGCGATCGAGTGAGTAAAAATCATGAATTTTATCGATCGGCGTGTAAAAATCATATGTATTTCGTCGATTGGCTACGTAAAAATCAAATTTCGTCATTCGAGAGTGTAAAAATCTTGAATTTCGTCGATCGAACGCATAAAAATAATGTTGTCGATCGAAAGCGTAAAAATCACAAATTTCAGCAATAAAGTGCAGAAAAAATCTGAATTTCGTCAATCAGACGCGGTAAAATCCTGAATTTAATCGATCGGACGCGGTAAAATCATAAATTTCAGCGGTCGGGTGAAGAAAAATCATGAATTTCAGCGATCTGATAAAAAAAAAAAAAAAAAAAAAAAAAAAAAAAAAAACAAGAATTGTGGCAATTGGACACGGAAAAATCACAAATTTCGGTGATCAGGTGCGGAAAAATCATGAATTTTGGTGATCGGATGCAGAAAAATCGTGAATTTCATCGATCGTAATTGGAAAAATCATAAATTTTGGTAGTCAGGGGCGGAAAAACCAGGAATTTTCGTGATCGGGTGCGGAAAATTCATAAATTTCAGTGATCAAATGCAGAAAAATCATTAATTTCGGTGATCGGGTGTGGGAAAAATCATGAATTTTGTCGATCGAAAGCGTAAAAATCACAAATTTCAGCGATCAAGTGTGGAAAAATCCTGAATTTCGTCAATCAGACGCGGTAAAATCCTGAATTTAATCGATCGGATGCGGTAAAATCATAAATTTTGGCGGTCAGGTGAAGAAAAATCATAAATTTCGGCGATCTGATGCAAAAAAAAAAATCAAGAATTGCGGCAATCGGGCGCAGAAAAATTACAAATTTCTGTGGTCAGGTGCAGAAACATCATGAATTTCAGCAATCAGACGCAAAAAAATTAAGAAATTTGGCCGTCGATTGTGGAAAAATCATTAATTTCATCGATCGGACGCTGTAAAATCATAAATTTCGGCGTTCGAGTGCAGAAAAATTATGGAATTAGGCGATCAGACGCGAAAAAATCAATTTTGGCGATCGGGCACGGAAAAATAAAAACTTTCGGCGATCGGGTGTGGAAAAATCATGAATTTCGTCGAACGGGCGTGGAAAAATCGCTAATTTTAGGGAAAAAAGTTAAACAGAAAATCCTGCATTTGGCCGGTACTTTCCATGTTTTTAGTCGCCAGTTTTTCAAGTTTAATCGACGAGTGGCGACTGGCGAGTGCTTATTTTCACCTTTACTCTGAACCTGTTTACGTTTTACATGCGACTCTCGGCATTGAGCAATAAGTGACAGCGTTCATCCATTATTTTCCGCAATTCGCTAACTTTGTTAATATAATAATTAACACCGTAATTCATTTTTTAAATGTTTATACATAGCCATAAGATAGCTAAAAATATGTACCGACAGACACTTCTTCAAAACTGGTTTCTCTTAAAAAAATTAGATAGATTCAACGTATTTATAAAAGCCTTACTAGAAAAAATATATTCATAGGATATTTGTATTTTCAAAGTTTTGTTCATATTATCTTATTTTAAACTTTTCTTTAATAGTGATGGAGTTAATTTAGAGTTTGTTATTGTGAATTCAAATAACTCATATTTATTACAAAATTAAATTAAATATTTGAGCCTTTTATCAGTACAATTAAATTTATAATATTGTTTGGGTTGATCTTGACTGTACTTAGCCTGTGTGTCAATATTAGTGTCAATCCAATTAATGATTTCTCAAGGTTTTTACATATATTTTCAATTGCTTTTAATCAAAGTTTATAAATAATATACCAGGTGGAAAATAACTTTATAAAAATTATGATTTAAAGTAATGCTATTTTAATTATTGTCCTCTTGAATGATATGTTACATGAAATGCGATTAAAAGCTTTTTCTTCTTTTTCCAAGATAGTTTGCCAAATTGGTATGTTACAGATGTCAGTTAACATTTTTCAATTAATAACAAAATATTTGTTGCTATATTTTTATACTTGATAGCAGGGGTGTAAAAATCCAGTCGCCAATGGGTAGATTACTACCACTAAATTTTTAGTATTGTTCGACTAATAAGAATACTGATAAAATTTAGTTGAAGTATAATAATAAAATTTAGCCGAAGAATACTAATAAAATTTAGTGGTGAGAATCGGCCCACTGACTCCTAGATTTTTACACCCCAGCTTGATAGCTTATTTTTAAATTTTGTATGCTGTTACTTGTTTGTAATAATAAAAACTTTGGATTTAAAGAAAATATATATTTTTTTTAACTTATTTATCCATTGAACACCATAAAACACATTTCAGGATTCATTTTCTGCATTTTTTATTACAAAATAATGTAAAATTAATACAAGAAAAAACATCTAGTGACCAAAATTTATCAAATTATAAAGCATATATGACATTATAATAATACTATATGTGTTTTACATTTCGTGATTTATCGGCATAATCGTAATTGTAGGGGCAACAAACTTTAAATTAACTCCATCGCTATTACAGTATTAAAAAAAAAAAAGTCTAAAATAAGACAATATGGACGACACATTGACAATACAAATCTCCTCCGAAATAATTTTTTTTGGCAAGACAACGTGGTACTTTATAAATACGTTGAATGTATCTAATTTTTTAATCTATCTAGATTTGTAGAGGTGTCTGTCGGTACATATTTTTAGCCATCTTATGGCTATATATAAACATTTAAAAAATTACGGCATTAATTATTATATTAACAAAGCTAGCGAATTAAAGAAAATAATATACGAACGCTTGCACTTACCGCTTACCGCCATCGCCGTCAAAATGTAAACAGAACACGATCGGAATTGGAGTTGAGTTGAGTAGTAGTGTTTCTTCACATAATTGGAGACAGAAATGCCGGGTCAGTTACGAAAAAAAAAATAAATGTTAAGGAGATTTACATTTTTCATTTGTTTTTTGAAGTAAAATTTTATTGAAAACTGGAACTCATGCCTGTAGTTAATAAGTGGAAAGGCCATTTCCCCTCTCTCGATTTTGAAATTTAAATAACTAAATAACTAAAATAAATAATAAAATAAAAATAAAAAATAACTTAAAATAAAAGAACTAAGAATTTTTCGTTGTGTGTAGAGTGTGTATGTGTGGGGGGGGGAGGGGGGTGTTCAATTACTACTTTCTTCCTGAATTTTAAAGTTTAAGTAACTAAAATTACGTTTTCTCCGATTTTGAAGAGCATAATAAAATTGGTTCTTTTCGAGTAACTTAAAAGAGGAACTAAGAATTTTCCGTTGGAGGGGGAGGGGGGGGGCGTCATTAACCCTCCCTGGATTTTGAAATTTTATTTAATTTTTTATTTTGACCGATTTTGTAAAACAGTAAATTTATTCTTTTTTCGAGTAATTTAAAGTAATTAAACACTAAGAGAAAGTACAAATTTCCCGTTGGGGGTGAAGGGCGGACTTTCCCCCTTAAATTCCCCATGAAAGTTATTTATTTATTATTTTTTATATTTATGTGTTAAAAATTTATCTCCAAAGGGGAGGTTGAAAGCAATATCCGCTGCTTAACTCGCTGTTCCTCGCTTAACTTAAAAGAGGAACTAAGAATTTTCCGTTGGAAGGGGGGGGGGGCGTCATTAACCCTCCCTGGATTTTGAAATTTTATTTAATTTTTTATTTTGACCGATTTTGGAAAACAGTAAATTTATTCTTTTTTCGAGTAATTTAAAGTAATTAAACACTAGAGAAAGTACAAATTTCCCGTTGGGGGGAAGGGCGGACTTTCCCCCTTAAATTCCCCATGAAAGTTATTTATTTATTATGTTTTATATTTATTTGTTAAAAATTTATCTCAAAATGGTTGGTTCAAAACAGTGTTCGCCACCCCTCCCCCTCCCCCACCCCCGCCCGAGGATTTTGATTTTGGTTCAATTTAGTCCCATTAAACTAAAAGTCTTGAAAACAGTGTTAATTATTAATAACAGAGTAAATACGCAATATTGTCATAAACTGAAAAACTTTAATATTGCTTAGCTTTTAAAACTGCAGATAAATTGCTGAAAATATAATACTGAATTAATGACTGTAAAATTACTTCAAATTTACTACAGTTTTACTACAGATGTAAAGTCTCATTATTTTTTTAATTTATGATTATAACATAACTTCACGTAAACTGCAGTTTTTTAGCAGATAAAAGCTCACAGTATTTTTGAAATATATTACTGCAAAATTACTTCACATTAACTGCAAAATAACTGAAGTATTTTTACAGTCGAGATTGCACTACAGAAAATCTACAGTTGACTGTAGAAAAACTTTAAAAATACTTCACTTCTGTAGAAAACCTGCAGTTCATTTTTAGCTGGGGAAACATTCACTTTACCCCAGAAATGAATGCATCTCCGCATAAAGGTAGATTTTCCTTCTTCTCTCGGAGTATTGCAGGAAAGAACGGTCGCAACATCTTCTTCTTTGTCTCTTTCGATATTTAGCGTATATTTCCTTCATGTCAACGGAGATACATTCACTTTATCCTAGAAATGAATGCGTATTCACATTAAGAAACATTTTTCTTTTTCTCTCAGAGTATAACAGGAACGAACTATCGCAAATTCTTCTTCTGTGTCTCTATCGATATTCAGCGTAATTATGTCAACGGAGATACATTCACTTTATCCCAGAAATGAATGCATCTTCACATAAAGATAGATTTGTCTTCTTCTCTTGGAGTATTCCAAAAAAATACGCTCGCAAATTCTTCTTCTTTTGTCTGTGTCGATAATCAGCGTAATTTTGCTTTATGTCATCGGAGATACATTCACTTTTCCCTAGAAATGAATGCATGTACACATAAATATTGAATTTTCTTATTCTCTCGGAGTATTCCAGGAAATAAAGACTGCAAATTCTTCTTCTGTGTCTCTATCGAAATTTTTCTTTATGTCAATGGAGATACATTCACTTTACCCCAGAAATGAATGCATCTCCGCATAAAGATGGATTTGTCTTCTTCTCTCGGAGTATTAAAAAAACATTCACAAATTCTTCTTCCGTGTCTCTGTTGATATTCAGCGTAATTTTGTTATTTATGTCAAAAGAAGATACATTCACTTTACCCCAGAAATGAATGCATCTCCACATAAAGAAAGATTTTTTTTGTTCTCTCGGAATATTCCAGGAGAAAACGTTCGCAAATTCTTCATCCGTATCTTTGTCGATATTCAGCGTAATTTTTCTGTATATCAACGGAGATACATTCATTTTACCCTAGAAATGAATACATATCCGCATAAAGGTAGGTTTTCCTTCTTCTCACGGGGTATTGCAGGAAAGAACGGTCGCAACATCTTCTTCTTTGTTTCTGTCGATATTTAGCGCATTTTTTCCTTATGTCAACGGAGATACATTCACTTTACCCAAGAAATGAATGCATCTCCGCATAAAGGGACATTTTTCTTCATCTCTTGGAGTATTCCTGGAAACAACGTTCGTAAATTCTTCTTTCGTGTCTCTGACGCTATTCGGCGTAATTTTTCTGTATGTCAACGGAGATACATTCACTTTACCCCACAAATGAATGCATCTCCGCATAAATGTAGATTTTCCGTCTTCTCACGGGGTATTGCAGGAAAGAACGGTCGCAACATCTTCTTCTTTGTCTCTGTCGATATTTTGCGTTTTTTTCTTTATGTCAACGGAGATACATTCACTTTACCCCAGAAATGAATGCATCTCCGCATAAATGTAGATTTTCCGTCTTCTCTCGGAAAATTGCAGGAATGAACGTTCGCAAATTCTTCTTCTTTGTCTCTGTCAATATTTTGTGCACTTTTTTTTATGTCAACGGAGAAACATTCATTTTACCCCAGAAATGAATGCATCTCCGCATAAAGGTAGATTTTCCTTCTTCTCTCGAAGAATTGCAGGAAAGAACGTTCGCAGATTTGTCTTCTTCTCTCGGAGTATTAAGAAAAACGTTCGCAAATTCTTCTTCCGTGTCTCTGTTGATATTCAGCGTAATTTTGTTATTTATGTCAAAAGGAGATACATTCACTTTACCCCAGAAATGAATGCATCTCCACATAAAGAAAGATTATTTTTGTTCTCTCGGAATATTCCAGGAGAAAACGTTCGCAAATTCTTCATCCGTATCTTTCTCGATATTCAGCGTAATTTTTCTGTATATCAACGGAGATACATTCATTTTACCCTAGAAATGAATGCATATCCGCATAAAAGTAGGTCTTCCTTCTTCTCACAAAGTATTGCAGGAAAGAACGGTCGCAACATCTTCTTCTTTGTTTCTGTCGATATTTAACGCATTTTTTCCTTATGTCAACGGAGATACATTCACTTTACCCAAGAAATGAATGCATCTCCGCATAAAGGGACATTTTTCTTCATCTTTTGGAGTATTCCTGGAAACAACGTTCGTAAATTCTTCTTTCGTGTCTCTGACGCTATTCGGCGTAATTTTTCTGTATGTCAACGGAGATACATTCACTTTACCCCAGAAATGAATGCATCTCCGCATAAATGTAGATTTTCCGCCTTCTCAAGGGGTATTGCAGGAAAGAACGGTCGCAATATCTTCTTCTTTGTCTCTGTCGATATTTTGCGTATTTTTTCTTTATGTCAACGGAGATACATTCACTTTACCCCAGAAATGAATGCATCTCCGCATAAATGTAGATTTTCCGTCTTCTCTCGGAAAATTGCAGGAATGAACGTTCGCAAATTCTTCTTCTTTGTCTCTGTCAATATTTTGTGCACTTTTTTTATGTCAACGGAGAAACATTCATTTTACCCCAGAAATGAATGCATCTCCGCATAAAGGTAGATTTTCCTTCCTCTCTCGAAGTATTGCAGGAAAGAACGTTCGCAGATTTGTCTTCTTCTCACGGAGTACTAAAAAAATGTTCGCAAATTCTTCTTCCGTGTCTCTGTCGATATTCAGCGTAATTTTGTTATTTATATGAAAGGAGATACATTCACTTTACCCCAGAAATGAATGCATCTCCGCATAAATGTAGATTTTCCTTCTTCTCACGGGGTATTGCAGGAAAGAACGGTCGCAACATCTTCTTCTTTGTGTCTGTCGATATTTTTCGTATTTTTTCTTTATGTCAACGGAGATACATTCACTTTACCCCAGAAATGAATGCATATCCGCATAAAGAGAGATTTTTCTTCTTCTCTCGGAGTATTCCTGGAAACAACGTTCGTAAATTCTTCCTCCGTGTCTCTGTCGATATTCAACGTAATTTTTCTGTACGCCAAAGGAGATACATTCACTTTACCAGAGATATGAATGCATGTCCGCATAAACATGGATTTGTCTTCTTCTCTCGGAGTATTAAAAAAAACGTTCGCAAATTCTTCTTCCGTGTCTCTGTCGATATTCAGCGTAATTTTGTGATTTATGTCAAAGGAGATACATTCACTTTACCCCAAAAATGAATGCAACTCCACATAAAGAAAGATTATTTTTCTTCTCTCGGAATATTCCAGGAAAAAACGTTCGCAAATTCTTCTTCCGTGTCTTTGTCGATATTCAGCGTAATTTTTCTTTATATCAACGGAGATACATTCATTTTACCCTAGAAATGAATGCATATCCGCATAAAGGTAGATTTTCCTTCTTCTCACGGGGTATTGCAGGAAAGAACGGTCGCAACATCTTCTTCTTTGTCTCTGTCGATAATTAGTTTATTTTTTCTTTTTGTCAACGGAGATACATTCACTTTACCACAGAAATGAATGCATCTCCGCATAAATGTAGATTTTCCGTCTTCTCACGGGGTATTGCAGGAAAGAACGGTCGCAACATCTTCTTCTTTGTCTCTGTCGATAGTTAGCTTATTTTTTCTTTTTGTCAACGGAGATATATTCACTTTACTCCAGAAATGAATGCATCTCCGCATAAAGAAAGATTTTTCTTCTTCTCTCGGGGTATTCCTGGAAATAACTTTCGTAAATTCTTCTTCCGTGTCTCTGACGCTATTCGCCGTAATTTTTCTGTATGTCAACGGAGATACATTCACTTTACCCCAGAAATGAATGCATCTCCGCATAAAGGGAGATTTTTCTTCTTCTCTCGGAGTATTCTTGGAAACAACGTTCGTAAATTCTTCCTCCGTGTCTCTGTCGATATTCAGCGTAATTTTTCTGTACGTCAAAGGATATACATTCACTTGACCAGAGGTATGAATGCATGTCCGCATAAACATGGATTTGACTTCTTCTCTCGGAGTATTAAAAACAAACGTTCGCAAATTCTTCTTCTGTGTCTCTGTCGATAATCAGCGTAATTTTGTTATTTATATCAAAGGAGATACATTCACTTTAACCCAGAAATGAATGCATCTCCATATAATTTTTTTTTTTCTCGGAATATTCCAGGAAAAACCGTCCGCAAATTCTTCTTCCGTGTCTTTGTCGATATTCAGCGTAATTTTTCTTTATGTCAACGGAGAAACATTCATTTTACCCCAGAAATGAATGCATCTCCGCATTAAGGTAGATTTTCCTTCTTATCTCGGAGTATTGCAGGAAAGAACGGTCACAACATCTTCTTCTTTGTCTGTGTCGATATTTAGCGTATTTTTTCATTATGTCAACAGAGATACATTCATTTTAACCCAGAAATGAATGCACCTCCGCATAAATACTGAATGTTCTTATTTTGACAGCATATTCCACAAAATAAGTTTCACAAATCCGTCTTCCGTGCATTTAGCGATAATCAGTGAAATTTTTCTTTATGTCAACGGAGATACATTCACTTTATCCCAGAAATGAATGCATCTCCGCATAAAGATAGATTTTTCTTCTTCTCTAGGCGTATTAAGAAAAAGGTTAAAAAATTCTTCTTCCGTGCATTTATCGATAATCAGTGAAATTTTTCTTTATGTCAACGGAGATACATTCACTTTACCCCAGAAATGAATGCATCTCCGCATAAAGAGAGATTTTTCTTCTTCTCTCGGAGTATTCCTGGAAACAACGTTCGTAAAATCTTCCTCCGTGTCTCTGTCGATATTCAGCGTAATTTTTCTGTGCGTCAAAGGAGATACATTCACTTTACCATAGATATGAATGCATGTCCGCATAAACCTGGATTTGTACTCATCTTTCGGAGTATTATAAAAAACGTTCGCAAATTCTTCTTCCGTGTCTCTGTCGATATTCAGCGTAATTTTGTGATTTATGTCAAAGAGATACATTCACTTTACCCCAGAAATGAATGCATCTCCACATAAAGAAAGATTATTTTTCTTCTCTCGGAATATTCCAGGAAAAAACGTTCGCAAATTCTTCTTGCGTGTCTTTGTCGATATTCAGCGTAATTTTTCTTTATGTCAACGGAGAAACATTCATTTTACCCCAGAAATGAATGCATCTCCACATAAAGAAAGATTTGTCTTCTTCTCTAGGCGTATTAAGAAAAACGTTCAAAAATTCTTCTTCCGTGCATTTATCGATAATAAGTGAAATTTTTCTTTATGTCAACGGAGATACATTCACTTTACCCCAGAAATGAATGCATCTCCGCATTAAGGTAGATTTTCCTTCTTATCTCGGAGTATTGCAGGAAAGAACGGCCGCAACATCTTCTTCTTTGTCTCTGTCGATAATTAGCGCATTTTTTCCTTATGTCAATGGAGATACATTCACTTTACCCCAGAAATGAATGCATCTCCGCATAAAGATAGATTTTTCTTCTTCTCTCGGAGTATTCCTGGAAACAACGTTCGTAAATTTTGCCTCCGTGTCTCTGTCGATATTCAGCGTAATTTTTCTGTACGTCAACGGAGATACATTCACTTTACCCTAGAAATGAATGCATCTCCGCATAAACATAGATTTGTCTTCTTCTCTCGGAGTATTCCTGGAAACAACGTTCGTAAATTCTTCCTCCGTGTCTCTGTCGATATTCAGCGTAATTTTTCTGTACGTCAAAGGATATACATTCACTTTACCCCAGAAATGAATGCATCTCCATATAAAAGAAGAGATTTTTTTTTCTTCTCTCGGAATATTCCAGGAAAAACCGTTCGCAAATTCTTCTTCCGTGTCTGTGTCGATATTTAGCGTATTTTTTCATTATGTCAACGGAGATACATTCAATTTACCCCAGAAATGAATGCACCTCCGCATAAATACTGCATGTTCTTATTTTGACAGCATATTCCACAAAATAAGTTTCACAAATCCGTCTTCCATGCATTTGTGGATAATCAGTGAAATTTTTCTTTATGTCAACGGAGATACATTCACTTTACCCCAGAAATGAATGCATCTCCGCATAAAGATAGATTTTTTTTTCTTCTCTCGGAATATTCCAGGAAAAAAAGGTTCGCAAATTCTTCTTCCGTGTCTTGGTCGATATTCAGCGTAATTTTTCTTTATGTCAACGGAGAAACATTCATTTTACCCCAGAAATGAATGCATCTCCGCATTAAGGTAGATTTTCCTTCTTATCTCGGAGTATTACAGTAAAGAACGGTCGCAACATCTTCTTCTTTGTCTCTGTCGATATTTAGCGTATTTTTTCATTATGTCAACGGAGATACATTCACTTTACCCCAGAAATGAATGCACCTCCGCATAAATACTGATTGTTCTTATTTTAACAGCATATTCCTCAAAATAAGTTTCACAAATCCGTCTTCCGTGCATTTAGCGATAATCAGTGAAATTTTTCTTTATGTCAACGGAGATATATTCACTTTACCCCAGAAATGAATGCATCTCCGCATAAAGATATATTTGTCTTCTTCTCTAGGCGTATTAAGAAAAACGTTCAAAAATTCTTCTTCCGTGCATTTATCGATAATCAGCGAAATTTTTCTTTATGTCAACGGAAATACATTCACTTTACCCCAGAAATGAATGCATCTCCGCATAAAGAGAGATTTTTCTTCTTCTCTCGGAGTATTCCTGGAAACAACGTTCGTAAAATCTTCCTCCGTGTCTCTGTCGATATTCAGCGTAATTTTTCTGTGCATCAAAGGAGATACATTCACTTTACCACAGATATGAATGCATGTCCGCATAAACCTGGATTTGTTCTCATCTTTCGGAGTATTAAAAAAAACGTTCGCAAATTCTTCTTTCGTGTCTCTGTCGATATTCAGCGTAATTTTGTGATTTATGTCAAAGGAGATACATTCACTTTACCCCAGAAATGAATGCATCTCCACATAAAGAAAGATTATTTTTCTTCTCTCGGAATATTCCAGGAAAAAATGTTCGCAAATTCTTCTTCCGTGTCTTTGTCGATATTCAGCGTAATTTTTCTTTATGTCAACGGAGAAACATTCATTTTACACCAGAAATGAATGCATCTCCACATAAAGAAAGATTTGTCTTCTTCTCTAGGCGTATTAAGAAAAACGTTCAAAAATTCTTCTTCCGTGCATTTATCGATAATCAGTGAAATTTTCCTTCATGTCAACGGAGATACATTCACTTTACCCCAGAAATGAATGCATCTCCGCATAAAGATAGATTTTTTTTCTTCTCTCGGAATATTCCAGGAAAAAAAGGTTCGCAAATTCTTCTTCCGTGTCTTTGTCGATATTCAGCGTAATTTTTCTTTATGTCAACGGAGAAACATTCATTTTACCCCAGAAATGAATGCATCTCCGCATTAAGGTAGATTTTCCTTCTTCTCACGGGGTATTGCAGGAAAGAACGGTCGCAACATCTTCTTCTTTGTCTCTGTCGATAATTAGCGCATGTTTTCCTTATGTCAATGGAGATACATTCACTTTACCCCAGAAATGAATGCATCTCCGCATAAAGGGATATTTTTCTTCTTCTCTCGGAGTATTCCTGGAAATAACGTTCGTAAATTCTTCTTCCGTGTCTCTGAAGGTATTCGGCGTAATTTTTCTGTATGTCAACGGAGATACATTCACTTTTCCCCAGAAATGAATGCATCTCCGCATAAATGTAGATTTTCCGCCTTCTCACGGGGTATTGCAGGAAAGAACGGTCGCAACATCTTCTTCTTTGTCTCTGTCGATATTTTGCGTATTTTTTCTTTATGTCAACGGAGATACATTCACTTTACCCCAGAAATGAATGCATCTCCGCATAAAGATAGATTTGTCTTCTTCTCTTTGAGTATTCCTGGAAACAACGTTCGTAAATTTTGCCTCCGTGTCTCTGTCGATATTCAGCGTAATTTTTATGTACGTCAACGGAGATACATTCACTTTACCCTAGAAATGAATGCATCTCCGCATAAACATAGATTTATCTTCTTCTCTCGGAGTATTAAAAAAACGTTCACAAATTCTTCCGTGTCTCTGTCGATATTCAGAGTAATTTTGATATTTATGTCAACGGAGATACATTCACTTTACTCCAGAAATGAATGCATCTCCGCATAAAGAAAGATTTCTTTTCTTCTCTCGGAATATTACAGGAAAGAACGTTCGTAAATTTTGCCTCCGTGTCTCTGTCGATATTCAGCGTAATTTTTCTGTACGTCAACGGAGATACATTCACTTTACCCCAGAAATGAATGCATCTCCGCATAAAGATAGATTTGTCTTCTTCTCTAGGCGTATTAAGAAAAACGTTCAAAAATTCTTCTTCCGTGCATTTATCGATAATCAGTGAAATTTTTCTTTATGTCAACGGAAATACATTCACTTTACCCCAGAAATGAATGCATCTCCGCATAAAGAGAGATTTTTCTTCTTCTCTCGGAGTATTCCTGGAAACAACGTTCGTAAAATCTTCCTCCGTGTCTCTGTCGATATTCAGCGTAATTTTTCTGTGCATCAAAGGAGATACATTCACTTTACCATAGATATGAATGCATGTCCGCATAAACCTGGATTTGTTCTCATCTTTCGGAGTATTAAAAAACACGTTCGCAAATTCTTCTTCCGTGTCTCTGTCGATATTCAGCGTAATTTTGTGATTTATGTCAAAGGAGATACATTCACTTTACCCCAGAAATGAATGCATCTCCACATAAAGAAAGATTATTTTTCTTCTCTCGGAATATTCCAGGAAAAAACGTTCGCAAATTCTTCTTCCGTGTCTTTGTCGATATTCAGCGTAATGTTTCTTTATATCAACGGAGATACATTCATTTTACCCTAGAAATGAATACATATCCGCATAAAGGTAGATTTTCCTTCTTCTCACGGGGTATTGCAGGAAAGAACGGTCGCAAATTCTTCTTCTTTGTCTCTGTCGATATTTAGTGCATTTTTTCCTTATGTCAATGGAGATACATTCACTTTACCCCAGAAATTAATGCATCTCCGCATAAAGGGAGATTTTTCTTCTTCTCTCGGGGTATTCCTGGAAAGAACTTTCGTAAATTCTTCTTCCTTGTCTTTGACGCTATTCGGCGTAATTTTTCTGTATGTCAACGGAGATACATTCACTTTACCCCAGAAATGAATGCATCTCCGCATAAATGTAGATTTTCCGTCTTCTCACGGGGTATTGCTTGAAAGAACGGTCGCAACATTTTCTTCTTTGTCTCTGTCGATATTTTGCGTATTTTTTCTTTATGTCAACGGAGACACATTCACTTTACCCCAGAAATGAATTCATCTCCGCATAAAGATAGATTTTTTTCTTCTCTCGGAATATTCCTGGAAAAAAAGGTTCGCAAATTCTTCTTCCGTGTCTTTGTCGATATTCAGCGTAATTTTTCTTTATGTCAACGGAGAAACATTCATTTTACCCCAGAAATGAATGCATCTCCGCTTTAAAGTAGATTTTCCTTCTTATCTCGGAGTATTGCAGGAAAGAACGGTCGCAACATCTTCTTCTTTGTCTCTGTCGATAATTAGCGCATTTTTTCCTTATGTCAATGGAGATACATTCACTTTACCCCAGAAATGAATGCATCTCCGCATAAAGATAGATTTTTCTTCTTCTCTCGGAGTATTCCTGGAAACAACGTTCGTAAATTTTGCCTCCGTGTCTCTGTCGATATTCAGCGTAATTTTTCTGTACGTCAATGGAGATACATTCACTTTACCCCAGAAATGAATGCATCTCCGCATAAAGATAGATTTTTCTTCTTCTCTCGGAGTATTCCTGGAAACAACGTTCGTAAATTCTTCCTCCGTGTCTCTGTCGATATTCAGCGTAATTTTTCTGTACGTCAAAGGAGATACATTCACTTTACCAGAGGTATGAATGCATGTCCGCATAAACATGGATTTGTCTTCTTCTCTCGGAGTATTAAAAAAAACGTTCGCAAATTCTTCCGTGTGTCTGTCGATATTCAGAATAATTTTGTTATTTATGTCAACGGAGATACATTCACTTTACCCTAGAAATGAATGCATATCCGCATAAAGGTACATTTTCCTTCTTCTCACAGGGTATTGAAGGAAAGAACGGTCGCAACATCTTCTTCTTTGTGTCTGTCGATACTTTGCGTATTTTTTCTTTATGTCAACGGAGATACATTCACTTTACCCCAGAAATGAATGCATCTCCGCATAAAGATAGATTTGTCTTCTTCTCTAGGCGTATTAAGAAAAACGTTCCAAAATTCTTCTTCCGTGCATTTATCGATAATCAGTGAAATTTTTCTTTATGTCAACGGAAATACATTCACTTTACCCCAGAAATGAATGCATCTCCGCATAAACAGAGATATTTCTTCTTCTCTCGGAGTATTCCTGGAAACAACGTTCGTAAAATCTTCCTCCGTGTCTCTGTCAATATTCAGCGTAATTTTTCTGTGCATCAAAGGAGATACATTCACTTTACCATAGATATGAATGCATGTCCGCATAAACCTGGATTTGTTCTCATCTTTCGGAGTATTAAAAAAAACGTTCGCAAATTCTTCTTCCGCGTCTCTGTCGATATTCAGCGTAATTTTGTGATTTATGTCAAAGGAGATACATTCACTTTACCCCAGAAATGAATGCATCTCCACATAAAGAAAGATTATTTTTCTTCTCTCGGAATATTCCAGGAAAAAACGTTCGCAAATTCTTCTTCCGTGTCTTTGTCGATATTCAGCGTAATGTTTCTTTATATCAACGGAGATACATTCATTTTACCCTAGAAATGAATACATATCCGCATAAAGGTAGATTTTCCTTCTTCTCACGGGGTATTGCAGGAAAGAACGGTCGCAACATCTTCTTATTTGTCTCTGTCGATAATTAGCGCATTTTTTCCTTATGTCAATGGAGATACATTCACTTTACCCCAGAAATGAATGCATCTCCGCATAAAGGGATATTTTTCTTCTTCTCTCGGAGTATTCCTGGAAATAACGTTCGTAAATTCTTCTTCCGTGTCTCTGAAGGTATTCGGCGTAATTTTTCTGTATGTCAACGGAGATACATTCACTTTACCCCCGAAATGAATGCATCTCCACATAAATGTAGATTTTCCGCCTTCTCACGGGGTATTGCAGGAAAGAACGGTCGCAACATCTTCTTCTTTGTCTCTGTCGATATTTTGCGTATTTTTTCTTTATGTCAACGGAGATACATTCACTTTACCCCAGAAATGAATGCATCTCCGCATAAAGATAGATTTTTCTTCTTCTCTTTGAGTATTCCTGGAAACAACGTTCGTAAATTTTGCCTCCGTGTCTCTGTCGATATTCAGCGTAATTTTTCTGTACGTCAACGGAGATACATTCACTTTACCCTAGAAATGAATGCATCTCCGCATAAACATAGATTTATCTTCTTCTCTCGGAGTATTAAAAAAACGTTCACAAATTCTTCCGTGTCTCTGTCGATATTCAGAGTAATTTTGATATTTATGTCAACGGAGATACATTCACTTTTGTCCAGAAATGAATGCATCTCCGCATAAAGAAAGATTTTTTTTCTTCTCTCGGAATATTCCAGGAAAGAACGTTCGCAAATTCTTCTTCTTTGTCTCTGTCGATATTTAGTGCATTTTTTCCTTATGTCAATGGAGATACATTCACTTTACCCCAGAAATTAATGCATCTCCGCATAAAGGGAGATTTTTCTTCTTCTCTCGGGGTATTCCTGGAAAGAACTTTCGTAAATTCTTCTTCCTTGTCGTTGACGCTATTCGGCGTAATTTTTCTGTATGTCAACGGAGATACATTCACTTTACCCCAGAAATGAATGCATCTCCGCATAAATGTAGATTTTCCGTCTTCTCACGGGGTATTGCAGGAAAGAACGGTCGCAACATTTTCTTCTTTGTCTCTGTCGATATTTTGCGTATTTTTTCTTTATGTCAACGGAGATACATTCACTTTACCCCAGAAATGAATGCATCTCCGCATAAAGATAGATTTTTTTTCTTCTCTCGGAATATTCCAGGAAAAAAAGGTTCGCAAATTTTTCTTCCGTGTCTTTGCCGATATTCAGCGTAATTTTTCTTTATGTCAACGGAGAAACATTCATTTTACCCCAGAAATGAATGCATCTCCGCATTAAGGTAGATTTTCCTTCTTATCTCGGAGTATTGCAGGAAAGAACGGTCGCAACATCTTCTTCTTTGTCTCTGTCGATAATTAGCGCATTTTTTCCTTATGTCAATGGAGATACATTCACTTTACCCCAGAAATGAATGCATCTCCGCATAAAGATAGATTTTTCTTCTTCTCTCGGAGTATTCCTGGAAACAACGTTCGTAAATTCTTCCTCCGTGTCTCTGTCGATATTCAGCGTAATTTTTCTGTACGTCAAAGGAGATACATTCACTTTACCAGAGGTATGAATGCATGTCCGCATAAACATGGATTTGTCTTCTTCTCTCGGAGTATTAAAAAAAACGTTCGCAAATTCTTCCGTGTGTCTGTCGATATTCAGAGTAATTTTGTTATTTATGTCAACGGAGATACATTCACTTTACTCCAGAAATGAATGCATCTCCGCATAAAGAAATATTTTTTTCTTCTCTTGGAATATTCCAAGAAAGAACGTTCGCAAATTCTTCTTCAATATCTCTACCGAAATTCAGCGTAATTTTTCTTTATGTCAACGGCGATACATTCACTTTACCCCAAAAATGAATGCATCTCCGCAAAAAGGGGCTTTTTCTCTTTTTCTCGGAGTATTCTAGGAAACAACGTTCGCAAATTCTTCTCCCGTGTCTCTGTCGCTATTCAGCGTACTTTTTCTGTATGTCAACGGAGATACATTCATTTTACCCTAGAAATGAATGCATATCCGCATAAAGGTAGATTTTCCTTCTTCTCACGGGGTATTGCTGTAAAGAACGGTCGCAACATCTTCTTCTTTGTGTCTGTCGATATTTTGCGTATTGTTTCTTTATGTCAACGGAGATACATTCACTTTACCCCAGAAATTAATGCATCGCCGCATAAAGGGAGATTTTTCTTCTTCTCTCGGAGTATTCCTGGAAACAACGTTCGTAAATTCTTCCTCCGTGTCTCTGTCGATATTCAGCGTAATTTTTCTGTACGTCAAAGGAGATACATTCACTTTACCAGAGGTATGAATGCATGTCCGCATAAACATGGACTTGTCTTCTTCTCTCGGAGTATTAAAAAAAACGTTCGCAAATTCTTCCGTGTGTCTGTCGATATTCAGAGTAATTTTGTTATTTATGTCAACGGAGATACATTCACTTTACTCCAGAAATGAATGCATCTCCGCATAAAGAAATATTTTTTTTTCTTCTCTCGGAATATTCCAGGAAAGAACGTTCGCAAATTTTTCTTCAATATCTCTACCGAAATTCAGCGTATTTTTTCTTTATGTCAACGGAGATACATTCACTTTACCCCAGAAATGAATGCATCTCTGCATAAAGAGTGATTTTTCTTCTTCTCTCGGAGTATTCCTGGAAACAACGTAAGTAAATTTTTCCTCCGTGTCTCTGTCGATACTCAGCGTAATTTTTCTGTACGTCAAAGGAGATACATTCACTTTACTAGAGTTATGAATGCATGTCCGCATAAACATGGATTTGTCTTCTTCTCTCGGAGTATTAAAAAAAACGTTCGCAAATTCTTCCGTGTGTCTGTCGATATTCAGAGTAATTTTGTTATTTATGTCAACGGAGATACATTCACTTTACTCCAGAAATGAATGCATCTCCGCATAAAGAAATATTTTTTTTCTTCTCTCGGAATATTCCAGGAAAGAACGTTCGCAAATTCTTCTTCAATATCTCTACCGAAATTCAGCGTAATTTTTCTTTATGTCAACGGAGATACATTCACTTTATCCCAAAAATGAATGCATCTCCGCATAAAGGCGCTTTTTCTCTTTTTCTCGGAGTATTCTAGGAAACAACGTTCGCAAATTCTTCTCCCGTGTCTCTGTCGCTATTCAGCGTACTTTTTCTGTATGTCAACGGAGATACATTCACTTTACCCTAGAAATGAATGCATCTCTGCATAAACATAGATTTGTCTTCTTCTCTCACAGTATTAAAAAACGTTCGCAAATTCTTCCGTGTCTCTTTTGATATTCAGAGTAATATTGTTATTTATGTCAAGGGAGATACATTCACTTTACTCCAGAAATGAATGCATCTCCGCATAAAGAAAGATTTTTCTTCTTCTCTCGGGGTATTCCTGGAAATAACTTTCGTAAATTCTTCTTCCGTGTCTCTGACGCTATTCGGCGTAATTTTTCTGTATGTCAACGGAGATACATTCACTTTACCCCAGAAATGAATGCATCTCCGCATAAAGGGAGATTTTTCTTCTTCTATCGGGGTATTCCTGGAAATACCTTTCGTAAATTCTTCTTCCGTGTCTCTGACGCTATTCGGCGTAATTTGTCTGTATGTCAACGGAGATACATTCACTTTACCCCAGAAATGAATGCATCTCCGCATAAATGTAGATTTTCCGTCTTCTCACGGGGTATTGCAGGAAAGAACGGTCGCAACATTTTCTTCTTTGTCTCTGTCGATATTTTGCGTATTTTTTCTTTATGTCAACGGAGATACATCAACTTTACCCCAAAAATGAATGCATCTCCGCATAAAGAGTGATTTTTCTTCTTCTCTCGGAGTATTCCTGGAAACAACGTTCGTAAATTCTTCCTCCATGTCTCTGTCGATATTCAGCGTAATTTTTCTGTACGTCAAAGGAGATACATTCACTTTACCAGAGGTATGAATGCATGTCCGCATAAACATGGATTTGTCTTCTTCTCTCGGAGTATTAAAAAAAACGTTCGCAAATTCTTCTTCCGTGTCTCTGTCGATATTCAGCGTAATGTTGTTATTTATATCAAAGGAGATTCATTCACTTTACCCTAGAAATGAATGCTTCTCCGCATAAAGATAGATTTGTCTTCTTCTCTCGGAGTATTAAAAAAAACGTTCGCAAATTCTTCCGTGTCTCTGTCGATATTCAGAGTAATTTTGTTATTTATGTCAACGGTGATACATTCACTTTACCCCAAAAATGAATGCATCTCCGCATAAAGGGGCTTTTTCTTTTTTTCTCGGAGTATTCCAGGAAAAAACGTTCGCAAATTCTTCTCCCGTGTCTCTGTTGCTATTCAGCGTACTTTTTCTGTATGTGAACGGAGATACATTCATTTTACCCTAGAAATGAATGCATATCCGCATAAAGGTAGATTTTACTTCTTCTCTCGAAATATTGCAGGAAAGAACGGTCGCAACATCTTCTTCTTTGTCTATGTCAAATATTTTTCTTAATTTTTCTGTACGTCAACGGAGATACATTCACTTTACCCTAGAAATGAATGCATCTCCGCATAAACATAGATTTATCTTCTTCTCTCGGAGTATTAAAAAAACGTTCACAAATTCTTCCGTGTCTCTGTCGATATTCAGAGTAATTTTGATATTTATGTCAACGGAGATACATTCACTTTACTCCAGAAATGAATGCATCTCCGCATAAAGAAAGATTTTTTTTCTTCTCTCGGAATATTCCAGGAAAGAACGTTCGCAAATTCTTCTTCTTTGTCTCTGTCGATATTTAGTGCATTTTTTCCTTATGTCAATGGAGATACATTCACTTTACCCCAGAAATTAATGCATCTCCGCATAAAGGGAGATTTTTCTTCTTCTCTCGGGGTATTCCTGGAAAGAACTTTCGTAAATTCTTCTTCCTTGTCTTTGACGCTATTCGGCGTAATTTTTCTGTATGTCAACGGAGATACATTCACTTTACCCCAGAAATGAATGCATCTCCGCATAAATGTAGATTTTCCGTCTTCTCACGGGGTATTGCAGGAAAGAACGGTCGCAACATTTTCTTCTTTGTCTCTGTCGATATTTTGCGTATTTTTTCTTTATGTCAACGGAGATACATCAACTTTACCCCAGAAATGAATGCATCTCCGCATAAAGAGTGATTTTTCTTCTTCTCTCGGAGTATTCCTGGAAACAACGTTCGTAAATTCTTCCTCCATGTCTCTGTCGATATTCAGCGTAATTTTTCTGTACGTCAAAGGAGATACATTCACTTTACCAGAGGTATGAATGCATGTCCGCATAAACATGGATTTGTCTTCTTCTCTCGGAGTATTAAAAAAAACGTTCGCAAATTCTTCTTCCATGTCTCTGTCGATATTCAGCGTAATGTTGTTATTTATATCAAAGGAGATTCATTCACTTTACCCTAGAAATGAATGCTTCTCCGCATAAAGATAGATTTGTCTTCTTCTCTCGGAGTATTAAAAAAAACGTTCGCAAATTCTTCCGTGTCTCTGTCGATATTCAGAGTAATTTTGTTATTTATGTCAACGGTGATACATTCACTTTACCCCAAAAATGAATGCATCTCCGCATAAAGGGGCTTTTTCTTTTTTTCTCGGAGTATTCCAGGAAAAAACGTTCGCAAATTCTTCTCCCGTGTCTCTGTTGCTATTCAGCGTACTTTTTCTGTATGTGAACGGAGATACATTCATTTTACCCTAGAAATGAATGCATATCCGCATAAAGGTAGATTTTACTTCTTCTCTCGAAATATTGCAGGAAAGAACGGTCGCAACATCTTCTTCTTTGTCTATGTCAAATATTTTTCTTAATTTTTCTGTACGCAACGGAGATACATTCACTTTACCCTAGAAATGAATGCATCTCCGCATAAACATAGATTTATCTTCTTCTCTCGGAGTATTAAAAAAACGTTCACAAATTCTTCCGTGTCTCTGTCGATATTCAGAGTAATTTTGATATTTATGTCAACGGAGATACATTCACTTTACTCCAGAAATGAATGCATCTCCGCATAAAGAAAGATTTTTTTTCTTCTCTCGGAATATTCCAGGAAAGAACGTTCGCAAATTCTTCTTCTTTGTCTCTGTCGATATTTAGTGCATTTTTTCCTTATGTCAATGGAGATACATTCACTTTACCCCAGAAATTAATGCATCTCCGCATAAAGGGAGATTTTTCTTCTTCTCTCGGGGTATTCCTGGAAAGAACTTTCGTAAATTCTTCTTCCTTGTCTTTGACGCTATTCGGCGTAATTTTTCTGTATGTCAACGGAGATACATTCACTTTACCCCAGAAATGAATGCATCTCCGCATAAATGTAGATTTTCCGTCTTCTCACGGGGTATTGCTTGAAAGAACGGTCGCAACATTTTCTTCTTTGTCTCTGTCGATATTTTGCGTATTTTTTCTTTATGTCAACGGAGATACATTCACTTTACCCCAGAAATGAATGCATCTCCGCATAAAGATAGATTTTTTTTCTTCTCTCGGAATATTCCAGGAAAAAAAGGTTCGCAAATTTTTCTTCCGTGTCTTTGCCGATATTCAGCGTAATTTTTCTTTATGTCAACGGAGAAACATTCATTTTACCCCAGAAATGAATGCATCTCCGCATTAAGGTAGATTTTCCTTCTTATCTCGGAGTATTGCAGGAAAGAACGGTCGCAACATCTTCTTCTTTGTCTCTGTCGATAATTAGCGCATTTTTTCCTTATGTCAATGGAGATACATTCACTTTACCCCAGAAATTAATGCATCGCCGCATAAAGGGAGATTTTTCTTCTTCTCTCGGAGTATTCCTGGAAACAACGTTCGTAAATTCTTCCTCCGTGTCTCTGTCGATATTCAGCGTAATTTTTCTGTACGTCAAAGGAGATACATTCACTTTACCAGAGGTATGAATGCATGTCCGCATAAACATGGATTTGTCTTCTTCTCTCGGAGTATTAAAAAAAAAACGTTCGCAAATTCTTCCGTGTGTCTGTCGATATTCAGAGTAATTTTGTTATTTATGTCAACGGAGATACATTCACTTTACTCCAGAAATGAATGCATCTCCGCATAAAGAAATATTTTTTTTTCTTCTCTCGGAATATTCCAGGAAAGAACGTTCGCAAATTTTTCTTCAATATCTCTACCGAAATTCAGCGTATTTTTTCTTTATGTCAACGGAGATACATTCACTTTACCCCAGAAATGAATGCATCTCTGCATAAAGAGTGATTTTTCTTCTTCTCTCGGAGTATTCCTGGAAACAACGTAAGTAAATTTTTCCTCCGTGTCTCTGTCGATACTCAGCGTAATTTTTCTGTACGTCAAAGGAGATACATTCACTTTACTAGAGTTATGAATGCATGTCCGCATAAACATGGATTTGTCTTCTTCTCTCGGAGTATTAAAAAAAACGTTCGCAAATTCTTCCGTGTGTCTGTCGATATTCAGAGTAATTTTGTTATTTATGTCAACGGAGATACATTCACTTTACTCCAGAAATGAATGCATCTCCGCATAAAGAAATATTTTTTTTCTTCTCTCGGAATATTCCAGGAAAGAACGTTCGCAAATTCTTCTTCAATATCTCTACCGAAATTCAGCGTAATTTTTCTTTATGTCAACGGAGATACATTCACTTTATCCCAAAAATGAATGCATCTCCGCATAAAGGGGCTTTTTCTCTTTTTCTCGGAGTATTCTAGGAAACAACGTTCGCAAATTCTTCTCCCGTGTCTCTGTCGCTATTCAGCGTACTTTTTCTGTATGTCAACGGAGATACATTCACTTTACCCTAGAAATGAATGCATCTCTGCATAAACATAGATTTGTCTTCTTCTCTCACAGTATTAAAAAACGTTCGCAAATTCTTCCGTGTCTCTTTTGATATTCAGAGTAATATTGTTATTTATGTCAAGGGAGATACATTCACTTTACTCCAGAAATGAATGCATCTCCGCATAAAGAAAGATTTTTCTTCTTCTCTCGGGGTATTCCTGGAAATACCTTTCGTAAATTCTTCTTCCGTGTCTCTGACGCTATTCGGCGTAATTTGTCTGTATGTCAACGGAGATACATTCACTTTACCCCAGAAATGAATGCATCTCCGCATAAATGTAGATTTTCCGTCTTCTCACGGGGTATTGCAGGAAAGAACGGTCGCAACATTTTCTTCTTTGTCTCTGTCGATATTTTGCGTATTTTTTCTTTATGTCAACGGAGATACATCAACTTTACCCCAGAAATGAATGCATCTCCGCATAAAGAGTGATTTTTCTTCTTCTCTCGGAGTATTCCTGGAAACAACGTTCGTAAATTCTTCCTCCATGTCTCTGTCGATATTCAGCGTAATTTTTCTGTACGTCAAAGGAGATACATTCACTTTACCAGAGGTATGAATGCATGTCCGCATAAACATGGATTTGTCTTCTTCTCTCGGAGTATTAAAAAAAACGTTCGCAAATTCTTCTTCCGTGTCTCTGTCGATATTCAGCGTAATGTTGTTATTTATATCAAAGGAGATTCATTCACTTTACCCTAGAAATGAATGCTTCTCCGCATAAAGATAGATTTGTCTTCTTCTCTCGGAGTATTAAAAAAAACGTTCGCAAATTCTTCCGTGTCTCTGTCGATATTCAGAGTAATTTTGTTATTTATGTCAACGGTGATACATTCACTTTACCCCAAAAATGAATGCATCTCCGCATAAAGGGGCTTTTTCTTTTTTTCTCGGAGTATTCCAGGAAAAAACGTTCGCAAATTCTTCTCCCGTGTCTCTGTTGCTATTCAGCGTACTTTTTCTGTATGTGAACGGAGATACATTCATTTTACCCTAGAAATGAATGCATATCCGCATAAAGGTAGATTTTACTTCTTCTCTCGAAATATTGCAGGAAAGAACGGTCGCAACATCTTCTTCTTTGTCTATGTCAAATATTTTTCTTAATTTTTCTGTACGTCAACGGAGATACATTCACTTTACCCTAGAAATGAATGCATCTCCGCATAAACATAGATTTATCTTCTTCTCTCGGAGTATTAAAAAAACTTTCACAAATTCTTCCGTGTCTCTGTCGATATTCAGAGTAATTTTGATATTTATGTCAACGGAGATACATTCACTTTACTCCAGAAATGAATGCATCTCCGCATAAAGAAAGATTTTTTTTCTTCTCTCGGAATATTCCAGGAAAGAACGTTCGCAAATTCTTCTTCTTTGTCTCTGTCGATATTTAGTGCATTTTTTCCTTATGTCAATGGAGATACATTCACTTTACCCCAGAAATTAATGCATCTCCGCATAAAGGGAGATTTTTCTTCTTCTCTCGGGGTATTCCTGGAAAGAACTTTCGTAAATTCTTCTTCCTTGTCTTTGACGCTATTCGGCGTAATTTTTCTGTATGTCAACGGAGATACATTCACTTTACCCCAGAAATGAATGCATCTCCGCATAAATGTAGATTTTCCGTCTTCTCACAGGGTATTGCAGGAAAGAACGGTCGCAACATTTTCTTCTTTGTCTCTGTCGATATTTTGCGTATTTTTTCTTTATGTCAACGGAGATACATCAACTTTACCCCAGAAATGAATGCATCTCCGCATAAAGAGTGATTTTTCTTCTTCTCTCGGAGTATTCCTGGAAACAACGTTCGTAAATTCTTCCTCCATGTCTCTGTCGATATTCAGCGTAATTTTTCTGTACGTCAAAGGAGATACATTCACTTTACCAGAGGTATGAATGCATGTCCGCATAAACATGGATTTGTCTTCTTCTCTCGGAGTATTAAAAAAAACGTTCGCAAATTCTTCTTCCGTGTCTCTGTCGATATTCAGCGTAATGTTGTTATTTATATCAAAGGAGATTCATTCACTTTACCCTAGAAATGAATGCTTCTCCGCATAAAGATAGATTTGTCTTCTTCTCTCGGAGTATTAAAAAAAACGTTCGCAAATTCTTCCGTGTCTCTGTCGATATTCAGAGTAATTTTGTTATTTATGTCAACGGTGATACATTCACTTTACCCCAAAAATGAATGCATCTCCGCATAAAGGGGCTTTTTCTTTTTTTCTCGGAGTATTCCAGGAAAAAACGTTCGCAAATTCTTCTCCCGTGTCTCTGTTGCTATTCAGCGTACTTTTTCTGTATGTGAACGGAGATACATTCATTTTACCCTAGAAATGAGTGCATATCCGCATAAAGGTAGATTTTACTTCTTCTCTCGAAATATTGCAGGAAAGAACGGTCGCAACATCTTCTTCTTTGTCTATGTCAAATATTTTTCTTAATTTTTCTTTATGTCAACGGAGATACATTCATTTTACCCTAGAAATGAATGCATCTCCGCATAAAGATAGATTTGTCTTCTTCTCTTGGAGTATTAAAAAAAACGTTCGCAAATTCTTCCATGTCTCTGTCGATATTGAGAGTAATTTTGTTATTTATGTCAACGGAGATACATTCATTTTACCCTAGAATTGAATGCATATCCGCATAAATGTAGATTTTCCTTCTTCTCACGGGGTATTGCAGGAAAGAACGGTCGCAACATCTTCTTCTTTGTCTCTGTCGATATTTAGCGCATTTTTTCCTTATGTCAATGGAGATACATTCACTTTACCCCAGAAATGAATGCATCTCCGCATAAAGGGAGTTTTTTCTTCTTCTCTCGGAGTAATCCTGGAAACAAAGTTCGTAAATTCTTCTACAGTGTCTCTGACGCTATTCGGCGTAATTTTTCTGTGTGTCAACGGAGATACATTCACTTTAACCCAGAAATGAATGCATCTCCGCATAAATGTAGATTTTCCGTCTTCTCACGGGGTATTGCAGGAAAGAACGGTCGAAACATCTTCTTCTTTGTCTCTGTCGATATTTTGCGTATTTTTTCTTTATGTCAACTGAGATACATTCATTTTACCCTAGAAATGAATGCATATCCGCATAAATGTAGATTTTTCTTCTTCTCACAGGGGATTGCAGGAAAGAACGGTCGCAACATCTTCTTGTTTGTCTTTGTCGATATTTAGCGCATTTTTTCCTTATGTCAATGGAGATACATTCACTTTACCCCAGAAATGAATGCATCTCCGCATAAAGGGATTTTTTTCTTCTCCTCTCGGAGTATTCCAAGAAACAAAGTTCGTAAATTCTTCTTTCGTGTCTCTGACTCTATTCAGCGTAATTGTCCTGTATGTCAACGGAGATACATTTACTTTACCCCAGATATGAATGCATCTCCGCATAAAGGGAGATTTTTCTTCTTCTCTCGGAGTATTCCTGGAAACAAAGTTCGTAAATTCTCCTACCGTGTCTCTGACGCTATTCGGCGTAATTTTTCTGTGTGTCAACGGAGATACATTCACTTTACCCCAGAAATGAATGCATCTCCGCATAAATGTAGATTTTCCGTCTTCTCACGGGGTATTGCAGGAAAGAACGGTCGCAACATCTTCTTCTTTGTCTCTGTCGATATTTTGCGTATTTTTTCCTTATGTCAACGGAGATACATTCACTTTATCCCAGAAATGAATGCATCTCCGCAAAAAGAGAGATTTTTCTTCTTCTCTTGGAGTATTCCTGGAAACAACGTTCGTAAATTCTTCCTCCGTGTGTCTGTCGATATTCAGCGTAATTTTTCTGTACGTCAAAGGAGATACATTCACTTTACCTGAGATATGAATGCATGTCCGCATAACCATGGATTTGTATTCTTCTCTCGGAGTATTAAAAAAACGTTCGCGAATTCTTCTTCCGTGTCTCTGTCGATATTTAGCGCATTTTTTCCTTATGTCAATGGAGATACATTCACTTTACCCCAGAAATGAATGCATCTCCACATAAAGAAAGATTTTTTTTTCTTCTCTCGGAATATTCCAGGAAAAAACGTTCGCAAATTCTTCTTCCGTGTCTTTGTCGATATTCAGCGTAATTTTTCTTTATGTCAACGGAGATACATTCATTTTACCCTAGAAATGAATGCATATCCGCATAAATGAAGAATTTCCTTCTTCTCACGGGGTATTGCAGGAAAGAACGGTCGCAACATCTTCTTCTTTGTCTCTATCGATATTCAGCGTAATAGTTCTCTATGTCAACGTAGATACATTCACTTTACCCTAGAAATGAATGCATCTCCGCATAAATGTAGATTTTCCGTCTTCTCTCGGAAAATTGCAGGAAAGAACGTTCGTAAATTCTTCTTCTTAGTCTCTGACAATATTTTTCGCACTTTCTCTTTATGTCAACGGAGATACATTCACTTTACCCTAGAAATGAATGCATCTCCGCATAAAGATAGATTTGTCTTCTTGTCTCGGAGTATTAAAAAAACGTTCGCAAATTCTTCCGTGTCTCTGTCGATATTCAGAGTAATTTTGTTATTTATGTCAACGGAGATACATTCATTTTACCCTAGAAATGAATGCATATCCGCATAAATGTAGATTTTCCTTCTTCTCACGGGGTATTGCAGGAAAGAACGGTCGCAACAGCTTCTTCTTTGTCTCTGTCGATATTTAGCGCATTTTTTCCTTATGTCAATTGAGATACATTCACTTTATCCCAGAAATGAATGCATCTCCGCATAAAGGGAGATTTTTCTTCTCCTCTCGGTGTATTTCAGGAAACAAAGTTCGTAAATTCTTCTATCGTGTCTCTGACTCTATTCAGCGTAATTGTTCTGTATGTCAACGGAGATACATTCACTTTACCCCAGAAATGAATGCATCTTCGAATAAAGGGAGATTTTTCTTCTTCTCTCGGAGTATTCCAGGAAACAAAGTTCGTAAATTCTTCTTTCGTGTCTCTGACTCTATTCAGCGTAATTGTTCTGTATGTCAACGGAGATACATTCACTTTACCCAAGAAATGAATGCATCTCCGCATAAAAGTAGATTTTCCGTCTTCTCTTGGAAAATTGCAGGGAAGAACGTTCGTAAATTCTTCTTCTTAGTCTCTGTCAATATTTTTCGCACTTTTTCTTTATGTCAACGGAGATACATTCACTTTACCCTAGAAATGAATGCATATCCGCATAAAGGGAGATTTTTCTTCTTCTCTCGGAGTATTCCTGGAAACAACGTTCGTAAATTCTTCTACCGTGTCTCTGACGCTATTCGGCGTAATTTTTCTGTGTGTCAACGGCGATACATTCACTTTCACCCAGAAATGAATGCATCTCCACATAAATGTAGATTTTCCGTCTTCTCACGGGGTATTGCAGGAAAGAACGGTCGGAACATCTTCTTCTTTGTCTCTGTCGATATTTTGCGTATTTTTTTCTTTATGTCAACGGAGATACATTCACTTTACCCCAGAAATGAATGCATCTCCGCATAAAGAGAGATTTTTCTTCTTCTCTTGGAGTATTCCTGGAAACAACGTTCGTAAATTCTCCTACCGTGTCTCTGTCGCTATTCGGCGTAATTTTTCTGTGTGTCAACGGAGATACATTCACTTTACCCCCGAAATGAATGCATCTCCGCATAAATGTAGATTTTCCGTCTTCTCACGGGGTATTGCAGGAAACGCAACATCTTCTTCTTTGTCTCTGTCGATATTTAGCGCATTTTTTCCTTATGTCAATGGAGATACATTCACTTTACCCCAGAAATGAATGCATCTCCGCATAAAGGGAGATTTTTCTTCTCCTCTCGGAGTATTTCAGGAAACAAAGTTCGTAAATTCTTCTTTCGTGTCTCTGACTCTATTCAGCGTAATTGTTCGGTATGTCAACGGAGATACATTCACTTTACCCCAGAAATGAATGCATCTCCGCATAAATGTAAATTTACCGTCTTCTCACGGGGTATTGCAGGAAAGAACGGTCGCAACATCTTCTTCTCTGTCGATATTTTGCGTATTTTTTCTTTATGTCAACGGAGATACATTCATTTTACCCTAGAAATGAATGCATATCCGCATAAATGTAGATTTTCCTTCTTCTCACGAGGTATTGCAGGAAAGAACGGTCGCAACATCTTCTTCTTTGTCTCTGTCGATATTTAGTGCATTTTTTCCTTATGTCAATGGAGATACATTCACTTTACCCCAGAAATGAATGCATCTCCGCATAAAGGGAGATTTTTCTTCTCCTCTCGAAATATTCCAAGAAACAAAGTTCGTAAATTCTTCTTTCGTGTCTCTGACTCTATTCAGCGTAATTGTTCTGTATGTCAACGGAGATACATTCATTTTACCCTAGAAATGAATGCATCTCCGCATAAAGATAGATTTGTCTTCTTGTCTCGGAGTATTAAAAAAAACGTTCGCAAATTCTTCTGTGTCTCTGTCGATATTCAGAGTAATTTTGTTATTTATGTCAACGGAGATACATTCATTTTACCCTAGAAATGAATGCATCTCCGCATAAATGTAGATTTTCCGTCTTCTCACGGGGTATTGCAGGAAAGAACGGTCGCAACATCTTCTTCTTTGTCTCTGTCGATATTTTGCGTATTTTTTCTTTATGTCAACGGAGATACATTCACTTTACCCCAGAAATGAATGCATCTCCGCATAAAGAGAGATTTTTCTTCTTCTCTTGGAGTATTCCTGGAAACAACGTTCATAAATTCTCCTACCGTGTCTCTGTCGCTATTCGGCGTAATTTTTCTGTGTGTCATCGGAGATACATTCACTTTACCCCAGAAATGAATGCATCTCCGCATAAATGTAGATTTTCCGTCTTCTCACGGGGTATTGCAGGAAAGAACGGTCGCAACATCTTCTTCTTTGTCTCTGTCGATATTTTGCGTATTTTTTCTTTATATCAACGGAGATACATTCATTTTACCCTAGAAATGAATGCATATCCGCATAAATGTAGATTTTCCTTCTTCTCACGGGGTATTGCAGGAAAGAACGGTCGCAACATCTTCTTTGTTTCTGTCGATATTTAGCGCATTTTTTCCTTATGTCAGTGGAGATACATTCACTTTACCCCAGAAAAGAATGCATCTCCGCATAAAGGGACATTTTTCTTCTCCTCTCGAAATATTCCAAGAAACAAAGTTCGTAAATTCTTCTTTCGTGTCTCTGACTCTATTCAGCGTAATTGTTCTGTATGTCAACGGAGATACATTCACTTTACCCTAGAAATGAATGCATCTCCGCATAAAGACAGATTTGTCTTCTTGTCTCAGACTATTAAAAAAAAACGTTCGCAAATTCTTCCGTGTCTCTGTCGATATTCAGAGTAACTTTGTTATTTATGTCAACGGAGATACATTCATTTTACCCTAGAAATGAATGCATATCCGCATAAATGTAGATTTTCCTTCTTCTCACGGGGTATTGCAGGAAAGAACGGTCGCAACATCTTCTTCTTTGTCTCTGTCGATATTTTGCGTATTTTTTCCTTATGTCAACGGAGATACATTCACTTTATCCCAGAAATGAATGCATCTCCGCAAAAAGAGAGATTTTTCTTCTTCTCTTGGAGTATTCCTGGAAACAACGTTCGTAAATTCTTCCTCCGTGTGTCTGTTGATATTCAGCGTAATTTTTCTGTACGTCAAAGGAGATACATTCACTTTACCTGAGATATGAATGCATGTCCGCATAACCATGGATTTGTATTCTTCTCTCGGAGTATTAAAAAAAACGTTCGCGAATTCTTCTTCCGTGTCTCTGTCCATATTTAGCGCATTTTTTCCTTATGTCAATGGAGATACATTCACTTTACCCCAGAAATGAATGCATCTCCACATAAAGAAAGATTTTTTTTCTTCTCTCGGAATATTCCAGGAAAAAACGTTCGCAAATTCTTCTTCCGTGTCTTTGTCGATATTCAGCGTAATTTTTCTTTATGTCAACGGAGATACATTCATTTTACCCTAGAAATGAATGCATATCCGCATAAATGAAGATTTTCCTTCTTCTCACGGGGTATTGCAGGAAAGAACGGTCGCAACATCTTCTTCTTTGTCTCTATCGATATTCAGCGTAATAGTTCTGTATGTCAACGTAGATACATTCACTTTACCCTAGAAATGAATGCATCTCCGCATAAATGTAGATTTTCCGTCTTCTCTCGGAAAATTGCAGGAAAGAACGTTCGTAAATTCTTCTTCTTAGTCTCTGTCAATATTTTTCGCACTTTCCCTTTATGTCAACGGAGATACATTCACTTTACCCTAGAAATGAATGCATCTCCGCATAAAGATAGATTTGTCTTTTTGTCTCGGAGTATTAAAAAAACGTTCGCAAATTCTTCCGTGTCTCTGTCGATATTCAGAGTAATTTTGTTATTTATGTCAACGGAGATACATTCATTTTACCCTAGAAATGAATGCATATCCGCATAAATGTAGATTTTCCTTCTTCTCACGGGGTATTGCAGGAAAGAACGGTCGCAACATCTTCTTCTTTGTCTCTGTCGATATTTAGCGCATTTTTTCCTTATGTCAATTGAGATACATTCACTTTATCCCAGAAATGAATGCATCTCCGCATAAAGGGAGATTTTTCTTCTCCTCTCGGAGTATTTCAGGAAACAAAGTTCGTAAATTCTTCTATCGTGTCTCTGACTCTATTCAGCGTAATTGTTCTGTATGTCAACGGAGATACATTCACTTTACCCCAGAAATGAATGCATCTTCGAATAAAGGGAGATTTTTCTTCTTCTCTCGGAGTATTCCAGGAAACAAAGTTCGTAAATTCTTCTTTCGTGTCTCTGACTCTATTCAGCGTAATTGTTCTGTATGTCAACGGAGATACATTCACTTTACCCAAGAAATGAATGCATCTCCGCATAAAAGTAGATTTTCCGTCTTCTCTTGGAAAATTGCAGGGAAGAACGTTCGTAAATTCTTCTTCTTAGTCTCTGTCAATATTTTTCGCACTTTTTCTTTATGTCAACGGAGATACATTCACTTTACCCTAGAAATGAATGCATATCCGCATAAAGGGAGATTTTTCTTCTTCTCTCGGAGTATTCCTGGAAACAACGTTCGTAAATTCTTCTACCGTGTCTCTGACGCTATTCGGCGTAATTTTTCTGTGTGTCAACGGAGATACATTCACTTTACCCCCGAAATGAATGCATCTCCGCATAAATGTAGATTTTCCGTCTTCTCACGGGGTATTGCAGGAAAGAACGGTCGGAACATCTTCTTCTTTGTCTCTGTCGATATTTTGCGTATTTTTTTCTTTATGTCAACGGAGATACATTCACTTTACCCCAGAAATGAATGCATCTCCGCATAAAGAGAGATTTTTCTTCTTCTCTTGGAGTATTCCTGGAAACAACGTTCGTAAATTCTCCTACCGTGTCTCTGTCGCTATTCGGCGTAATTTTTCTGTGTGTCAACGGAGATACATTCACTTTACCCCCGAAATGAATGCATCTCCGCATAAATGTAGATTTTCCGTCTTCTCACGGGGTATTGCAGGAAACGCAACATCTTCTTCTTTGTCTCTGTCGATATTTAGCGCATTTTTTCCTTATGTCAATGGAGATACATTCACTTTACCCCAGAAATGAATGCATCTCCGCATAAAGGGAGATTTTTCTTCTCCTCTCGGAGTATTTCAGGAAACAAAGTTCGTAAATTCTTCTTTCGTGTCTCTGACTCTATTCAGCGTAATTGTTCGGTATGTCAACGGAGATACATTCACTTTACCCCAGAAATGAATGCATCTCCGCATAAATGTAAATTTACCGTCTTCTCACGGGGTATTGCAGGAAAGAACGGTCGCAACATCTTCTTCTCTGTCGATATTTTGCGTATTTTTTCTTTATGTCAACGGAGATACATTCATTTTACCCTAGAAATGAATGCATATCCGCATAAATGTAGATTTTCCTTCTTCTCACGAGGTATTGCAGGAAAGAACGGTCGCAACATCTTCTTCTTTGTCTCTGTCGATATTTAGTGCATTTTTTCCTTATGTCAATGGAGATACATTCACTTTACCCCAGAAATGAATGCATCTCCGCATAAAGGGAGATTTTTCTTCTCCTCTCGAAATATTCCAAGAAACAAAGTTCGTAAATTCTTCTTTCGTGTCTCTGACTCTATTCAGCGTAATTGTTCTGTATGTCAACGGAGATACATTCATTTTACCCTAGAAATGAATGCATCTCCGCATAAAGATAGATTTGTCTTCTTGTCTCGGAGTATTAAAAAAAACGTTCGCAAATTCTTCTGTGTCTCTGTCGATATTCAGAGTAATTTTGTTATTTATGTCAACGGAGATACATTCATTTTACCCTAGAAATGAATGCATCTCCGCATAAATGTAGATTTTCCGTCTTCTCACGGGGTATTGCAGGAAAGAACGGTCGCAACATCTTCTTCTTTGTCTCTGTCGATATTTTGCGTATTTTTTCTTTATGTCAACGGAGATACATTCACTTTACCCCAGAAATGAATGCATCTCCGCATAAAGAGAGATTTTTCTTCTTCTCTTGGAGTATTCCTGGAAACAACGTTCATAAATTCTCCTACCGTGTCTCTGTCGCTATTCGGCGTAATTTTTCTGTGTGTCATCGGAGATACATTCACTTTACCCCAGAAATGAATGCATCTCCGCATAAATGTAGATTTTCCGTCTTCTCACGGGGTATTGCAGGAAAGAACGGTCGCAACATCTTCTTCTTTGTCTCTGTCGATATTTTGCGTATTTTTTCTTTATATCAACGGAGATACATTCATTTTACCCTAGAAATGAATGCATATCCGCATAAATGTAGATTTTCCTTCTTCTCACGGGGTATTGCAGGAAAGAACGGTCGCAACATCTTCTTTGTTTCTGTCGATATTTAGCGCATTTTTTCCTTATGTCAGTGGAGATACATTCACTTTACCCCAGAAAAGAATGCATCTCCGCATAAAGGGACATTTTTCTTCTCCTCTCGAAATATTCCAAGAAACAAAGTTCGTAAATTCTTCTTTCGTGTCTCTGACTCTATTCAGCGTAATTGTTCTGTATGTCAACGGAGATACATTCACTTTACCCTAGAAATGAATGCATCTCCGCATAAAGACAGATTTGTCTTCTTGTCTCAGACTATTAAAAAAAAACGTTCGCAAATTCTTCCGTGTCTCTGTCGATATTCAGAGTAACTTTGTTATTTATGTCAACGGAGATACATTCATTTTACCCTAGAAATGAATGCATATCCGCATAAATGTAGATTTTCCTTCTTCTCACGGGGTATTGCAGGAAAGAACGGTCGCAACATCTTCTTCTTTGTCTCTGTCGATATTTTGCGTATTTTTTCCTTATGTCAACGGAGATACATTCACTTTATCCCAGAAATGAATGCATCTCCGCAAAAAGAGAGATTTTTCTTCTTCTCTTGGAGTATTCCTGGAAACAACGTTCGTAAATTCTTCCTCCGTGTGTCTGTTGATATTCAGCGTAATTTTTCTGTACGTCAAAGGAGATACATTCACTTTACCTGAGATATGAATGCATGTCCGCATAACCATGGATTTGTATTCTTCTCTCGGAGTATTAAAAAAAACGTTCGCGAATTCTTCTTCCGTGTCTCTGTCCATATTTAGCGCATTTTTTCCTTATGTCAATGGAGATACATTCACTTTACCCCAGAAATGAATGCATCTCCACATAAAGAAAGATTTTTTTTCTTCTCTCGGAATATTCCAGGAAAAAACGTTCGCAAATTCTTCTTCCGTGTCTTTGTCGATATTCAGCGTAATTTTTCTTTATGTCAACGGAGATACATTCATTTTACCCTAGAAATGAATGCATATCCGCATAAATGAAGATTTTCCTTCTTCTCACGGGGTATTGCAGGAAAGAACGGTCGCAACATCTTCTTCTTTGTCTCTATCGATATTCAGCGTAATAGTTCTGTATGTCAACGTAGATACATTCACTTTACCCTAGAAATGAATGCATCTCCGCATAAATGTAGATTTTCCGTCTTCTCTCGGAAAATTGCAGGAAAGAACGTTCGTAAATTCTTCTTCTTAGTCTCTGTCAATATTTTTCGCACTTTCCCTTTATGTCAACGGAGATACATTCACTTTACCCTAGAAATGAATGCATCTCCGCATAAAGATAGATTTGTCTTTTTGTCTCGGAGTATTAAAAAAACGTTCGCAAATTCTTCCGTGTCTCTGTCGATATTCAGAGTAATTTTGTTATTTATGTCAACGGAGATACATTCATTTTACCCTAGAAATGAATGCATATCCGCATAAATGTAGATTTTCCTTCTTCTCACGGGGTATTGCAGGAAAGAACGGTCGCAACATCTTCTTCTTTGTCTCTGTCGATATTTAGCGCATTTTTTCCTTATGTCAATTGAGATACATTCACTTTATCCCAGAAATGAATGCATCTCCGCATAAAGGGAGATTTTTCTTCTCCTCTCGGAGTATTTCAGGAAACAAAGTTCGTAAATTCTTCTATCGTGTCTCTGACTCTATTCAGCGTAATTGTTCTGTATGTCAACGGAGATACATTCACTTTACCCCAGAAATGAATGCATCTTCGAATAAAGGGAGATTTTTCTTCTTCTCTCGGAGTATTCCAGGAAACAAAGTTCGTAAATTCTTCTTTCGTGTCTCTGACTCTATTCAGCGTAATTGTTCTGTATGTCAACGGAGATACATTCACTTTACCCAAGAAATGAATGCATCTCCGCATAAAAGTAGATTTTCCGTCTTCTCTTGGAAAATTGCAGGGAAGAACGTTCGTAAATTCTTCTTCTTAGTCTCTGTCAATATTTTTCGCACTTTTTCTTTATGTCAACGGAGATACATTCACTTTACCCTAGAAATGAATGCATATCCGCATAAAGGGAGATTTTTCTTCTTCTCTCGGAGTATTCCTGGAAACAACGTTCGTAAATTCTTCTACCGTGTCTCTGACGCTATTCGGCGTAATTTTTCTGTGTGTCAACGGAGATACATTCACTTTAACCCAGAAATGAATGCATCTCCACATAAATGTAGATTTTCCGTCTTCTCACGGGGTATTGCAGGAAACGCAACATCTTCTTCTTTGTCTCTGTCGATATTTAGCGCATTTTTTCCTTATGTCAATGGAGATACATTCACTTTACCCCAGAAATGAATGCATCTCCGCATAAAGGGAGATTTTTCTTCTCCTCTCGGAGTATTTCAGGAAACAAAGTTCGTAAATTCTTCTTTCGTGTCTCTGACTCTATTCAGCGTAATTGTTCGGTATGTCAACGGAGATACATTCACTTTACCCCAGAAATGAATGCATCTCCGCATAAATGTAGATTTTCCGTCTTCTCTTGGAAAATTGCAGGAAAGAACGTTCGTAAATTCTTCTTCTTAGTCTCTGTCAATATTTTTCGCACTTTTTTTTTATGTCAACGGAGAAACATTCACTTTACCCTAGAAATGAATGCATATCCGCATAAAGGGAGATTTTTCTTCTTCTCTCGGAGTATTCCTGGAAACAACGTTCGTAAATTCTTCTACCGTGTCTCTGACGCTATTCGGCGTAATTTTTCTGTGTGTCAACGGAGATACATTCACTTTAACCCAGAAATGAATGCATCTCCACATAAATGTAGATTATCCGTCTTCTCACGGGGTATTGCAGGAAAGAACGGTCGCAACATCTTCTTCTTTGTCTCTGTCGATATTTTGTGTATTTTTTCTTTATGTCAACGGAGATACATTCACTTTACCCCAGAAATGAATGCATCTCCGCATAAAGAGAGATTTTTCTTCTTCTCTTGGAGTATTCCTGGAAACAACGT
Organism: Maratus michaelseni; assembly: GCA_963931845.1. NCBI lineage: Eukaryota > Metazoa > Arthropoda > Arachnida > Araneae > Salticidae > Maratus > Maratus michaelseni. The sequence goes on along the minus strand of OZ007589.1, from coordinate 449,324,419 downwards.
TCGTAAATTCTCCTACCGTGTCTCTGTCGCTATTCGGCGTAATTTTTCTGTGTGTCATCGGAGATACATTCACTTTACCCCAGAAATGAATGCATCTCCGCATAAATGTAGATTTTCCGTCTTCTCACGGGGTATTGCAGGAAAGAACGGTCGCAACATCTTCTTCTTTGTCTCTGTCGATATTTTGCGTATCTTTTCTTTATATCAACGGAGATACATTCATTTTACCCTAGAAATGAATGCATATCCGCATAAATGTAGATTTTCCTTCTTCTCACGGGGTATTGCAGGAAAGAACGGTCGCAACATCTTCTTTGTTTCTGTCGATATTTAGCGCATTTTTTCCTTATGTCAGTGGAGATACATTCACTTTACCCCAGAAAAGAATGCATCTCCGCATAAAGGGAGATTTTTCTTCTCCTCTCGAAATATTCCAAGAAACAAAGTTCGTAAATTCTTCTTTCGTGTCTCTGACTCTATTCAGCGTAATTGTTCTGTATGTCAACGGAGATACATTCACTTTACCCTAGAAATGAATGCATCTCCGCATAAAGACAGATTTGTCTTCTTGTCTCAGAGTATTAAAAAAAAACGTTCGCAAATTCTTCCGTGTCTCTGTCGATATTCAGAGTAACTTTGTTATTTATGTCAACGGAGATACATTCATTTTACCCTAGAAATGAATGCATATCCGCATAAATGTAGATTTTCCTTCTTCTCACGGGGTATTGCAGGAAAGAACGGTCGCAACATCTTCTTCTTTGTCTCTGTCGATATTTTGCGTATTTTTTCCTTATGTCAACGGAGATACATTCACTTTATCCCAGAAATGAATGCATCTCCGCAAAAAGAGAGATTTTTCTTCTTCTCTTGGAGTATTCCTGGAAACAACGTTCGTAAATTCTTCCTCCGTGTGTCTGTCGATATTCAGCGTAATTTTTCGGTACGTCAAAGGAGATACATTCACTTTACCTGAGATATGAATGCATGTCCGCATAACCATGGATTTGTATTCTTCTCTCGGAGTATTAAAAAAAACGTTCGCGAATTCTTCTTCCGTGTCTCTGTCCATATTTAGCGCATTTTTTCCTTATGTCAATGCAGATACATTCACTTTACCCCAGAAATGAATGCATCTCCACATAAAGAAAGATTTTTTTTCTTCTCTCGGAATATTCCAGGAAAAAACGTTCGCAAATTCTTCTTCCGTGTCTTTGTCGATATTCAGCGTAATTTTTCTTTATGTCAACGGAGATACATTCATTTTACCCTAGAAATGAATGCATATCCGCATAAATGAAGATTTTCCTTCTTCTCACGGGGTATTGCAGGAAAGAACGGTCGCAACATCTTCTTCTTTGTCTCTATCGATATTCAGCGTAATAGTTCTGTATGTCAACGTAGATACATTCACTTTACCCTAGAAATGAATGCATCTCCGCATAAATGTAGATTTTCCGTCTTCTCTCGGAAAATTGCAGGAAAGAACGTTCGTAAATTCTTCTTCTTAGTCTCTGTCAATATTTTTCGCACTTTCCCTTTATGTCAACGGAGATACATTCACTTTACCCTAGAAATGAATGCATCTCCGCATAAAGATAGATTTGTCTTTTTGTCTCGGAGTATTAAAAAAACGTTCGCAAATTCTTCCGTGTCTCTGTCGATATTCAGAGTAATTTTGTTATTTATGTCAACGGAGATACATTCATTTTACCCTAGAAATGAATGCATATCCGCATAAATGTAGATTTTCCTTCTTCTCACGGGGTATTGCAGGAAAGAACGGTCGCAACATCTTCTTCTTTGTCTCTGTCGATATTTAGCGCATTTTTTCCTTATGTCAATTGAGATACATTCACTTTATCCCAGAAATGAATGCATCTCCGCATAAAGGGAGATTTTTCTTCTCCTCTCGGAGTATTTCAGGAAACAAAGTTCGTAAATTCTTCTATCGTGTCTCTGACTAGGCACCAAACCAATAACAATACTAACAAGAGAGTTCACAACAGCTATAAAACTAGAAAACAAAGACAAATCTTTCACAATAATAAATACATACGCCCCCCCTCTGGCGGACTTCTCAGAAGTACTAGACGAGATAGGTGAGGCCCTGAGTAAAGCGGTCGGAGAAGTACTGCTAGTGGGGGACTTTAATGCACACTCAACAGCATGGGGCTACGATGACATAGACCACAGAGGGCGCGAGCTAACAGATTTCCTCCTGCTACACGCGTTGTTTGTCCACAACCCTCCGGACGCACCACCCTCATTCAAAACTGTACGAGGGAAAAACAGGGATGGTACAATAAAGGAAATACAGGGATGGCCGGACTTGACAATAACAACGGCAACACTAGGTAACGACATAAGTGATTGGCATGTCAGTGACGATGTCTCACTCAGTGACCACAGATACATAAAATTTAAAATTAAAAACTACGAGAACATAGACTACCAAAGACATGGTCTACAAACAAAGATAGGCAAACATGCAAAATTTGATAAAAACATTAGAAAAATCAGAAACAAATACATTAAAGAACTCCAAAAAGCAAGCACAACAGACCAGCTGGACAACATAACACTCAGATTGCAAAATGAAATCACATCGATAGCGTTTGCAAGCTATAAGAAAAAATCTACACCTGCGGTCACTGCCCCACCATGGTGGACGGATGAAATTAAAACAGCGAGGAACAAGGTTAGGGCACTCAGGAGGAAATTTCAAAAACAACAGAACGAAGAATTAAAAGTAAAACAACACATAATCTTCAAAAAAGAACAAGCCAAATTAAAAAAACTAATAAACAGAACAAAATCCAAAACATGGAAAGATTACTGCAACAAGGTCACAGACACATATGGCTCCCAATATAAAAACGCTAGCAACAAAAGAACAGGTCGGGTAAAACTAGTCAACATTCTACCCCCAAATACAAAAGTAACCATTAAAGACACACTAACACATTTCCTGGACAACTTATACATAACAGACCAAAATATACCCCACACACTAACAAAGGCAAATAAAGAAAACAATGAACCAGCACCACCGGTAGTAACAAAGGCGGAATTAAACAGAATAATCAGAAACATTAAACAAAATAAAGCACCCGGATTCGACTTCATAGATTACAACCTAATTAAAAGAATTAATAATGCAACACCGCAACTACTACTGACACTCTTCAATACATGCCTAAGGTTAGAATACTTCCCAAAATCGTTTAAAGTAGGCATAGTGGTACTGTTCCAAAAACCAGGTAAAGACCCAACAAATCCAAAAAATTACAGGCTAATTTGCCTCTTACCAGCGCTTGGCAAAATGTTAGAACGCATAATACACGGTCGGATAAACTTCCACCTAAACAATAATAACTATTGGAGCAACAAACAGTATGGTTTCAAACAGGGGATCTCAACAGAACACGCATTAGATAACTTAATCAACACAATAAAAGAAGATAAAACAAACAAATACCAAACACTCCTAATAGCCATGGATATCAAAGGGGCCTTCGACAACATACGCTGGCCAATATTAATTAATAATATTAAGCAATCTCCCTGTCCAGGGTACCTGGTAAACTGGATAGTGAGCTTCCTCCAACACAGGTACGTTTCACTAGAGGAAAACGGCATTAAAGTCACAAAGCAGACATTTGGGGGATGCCCCCAAGGAAGTTGTCTCGGCCCGCTCCTCTGGCTATTAATCGCAGACACAGCACTTAAAAGAAATTGGGGAAAACATGTTAGATTACAAGCCTTCGCAGACGATTTTATTATAATTCTAAGAGGCAGAACAATGGATAAACTTAAGAGATTAGCAAACAAAATACTAAAGGAATTTAATGACTGGATAGAGGGGAATAACCTAACGCTGAACAGGGAAAAAACAGAACTATTATATCTTAACAGAGGACACACGGGAAACCTTCCAACAGAAAACACCAATGACATAGAGGGAATAGAACTCAACGGCCAGAGACTAAAAGTAAAAGAACAGATAAGATATTTGGGAGTCACACTGCACAAAAATCTAAACTGGATACCACACTGTCAAACACAAACAAATAAGGTACGAGCAAACTTCACAAACTTAGCACATATGGTAGCAAAGGGTTGGGGACTAAAAGCAAATATACTAAAAATCTGGTACACAACAGTAGTGGAAAAGACGCTAACCTACGCAGCACCGGTTTGGGGACACTGCCTCAGCAAAAGGTGCATACAGATATTGTCAAGCTGCCAGCGACATTTTGCACTGGCCATAGTCAGGGCCTATAGAACGGCCCCAACCTCGGCACTTCTGGTACTCTCAGGCCTGATTCCAATCCATCTTAAAGTCTACTACGAAGCAGCGTACGGCACAGTCTCAAGATTAAGGAAAAATGCAACAATACACAATGAAACTTTACACCACATCGAATACGACAAAAAAATAAACATATGGGAGAATCATCCAGCAGACACGATAGAACCTAGGATAGGGTACAAGACACAAGACACAACGATATACACGGACGGCTCTAAATTGGAATCAGGTGCTACAGGTTCAGCCTTTGTAGCATATAAAAATAATCAAAAGATAAAAACATGGTCAGTGCCGTTAAGGAACAGCAACAGCGTCTTCCAGGCCGAACTACTGGCAATACAAGAAGCAGCAAAATGGGGCAACACCACGGGTGAGTCATATAGCATCCGCTCGGACTGCAAATCGGCCATCGAATCACTTAGTAAACCATTCAACGTAAACAAAACAGTAGACACAATCCAAAAACTAATAAAAGAAGCTAACAACAAATTTAAAATCAGCTGGGTTAAGGCGCATGTAGGCATCCAAGGAAACGAAGAGGCAGACATGTTAGCCAAAACCGCAGCTCTAAATGTAAACAACAAAAGCAAATACAACCTGACTAAACCAATCTCAAAACTTAAAAGAACACTAAAAGATATAACACTAAAACAATGGCAGTTCGAGTGGGACTATGGGGACACAGGTAGGGAAACACACAGGTACTTCCCAAAAGTAGATAAAAATAGACTAATAAGCGATTACCTGCTAGCACAGCTATACACAGCTCACGGAGCTTTTCCAGCATACTTACACAGATTTAAGAAAGCGGACACACCGGACTGCGAATGCGGAACGGTGGGTTCACCAAAACATTACCTAATTCAATGTCCACTCACCCAAGCACACCACCTGGCACAAATAACAACAGACAACGAGAAATTATGGTATGAACAATTAGCGAAAAACAAACACGTACAAAACAAGGCAAAGACAGTAATCAGGTGGCTCCAAGAAAACTGCGACAGCATCACGACACTAATACAAAACAACACACAATAATATTTAGCACCCCAGCAGCAGTCGAAGGTGGAAGGTAACACAACGATAAAATGAATATGTATATGTGTTTATGTGTTACATGTTAAAAAAAAAAAGGCCTAGGAGCAATCCAAAGCCACCAAAAAAATTATAAAATTGTCCATGGGTATTGTCCAATGGCAGTGTGCGGTAGTCGCACAACATCAGCTGCTTCCAAGGCCCGAAAAAGGAGCCCCGTAATCACAGAATTACCAGCACGACGTTCGTCACCAACGGATCAGCAAGTTGTGCATTATGACACAGTAAGAAGCTTATAATAGCCCCCGGCACTGTCTGTCCGTCCTAGTGTAAAAGAAAAAAAAAGTGTTTATTTATGTGCTTATGTGTTATATGTTTAAAAAAAAAAGGCCCAGGAGCAATCCAAAGCCACCAAAAAAATATAAAATGTCTATGTGTTTTGTCCTAGTAGCAGTGTGCGGTAGTCGCACAATATCAGCTGGCACCACGGCCCGAAACAAGAGCCCCGTAATCACAGTATTACCAGCACGACGCATGTCATCAACGGTCTAGCAAGTTGTGCACCATGACACAGTAAGAAGCTTATAATAGCCCCCGGCACTGTTTGTCCGTCCTTGTGTTAAAAAATATTATAAAAAGAAGGGGAAGAAGACAGATGAGAAAGAAGAAGAAGAAGAAGAACTGGAAGGAAAGAGGTGATAAGTATAAAGGATAAGTATGGAAAGTAGACGTGTACGTTAATGGGAGCTGGTGCACGTTAAATCTGTTCGTGGCTCTAATGTCCTCCAAGTTCTATATAAGCGCTACCTCTGGGGGTGCCAATCCAGATGCAGGTCTCTCATCTGGAATTGGTTCAAAATTAGGAGACTAGTTTCACAGTTATATGGATCATGTCAGCTATATAGAAATAAAAAGCTGCAAAACCGGGCTCTTGGGCCAAACCAACAACAACAACAACAACCCATTATGGTTTAGTCAGTTAACGGCAATAGTACATATTTTAAATTACAAATTGTTAATTATTTAACAACCTTTCATGGGCCCAATGGACGGGTAGCCAAGTCAATTAGCACAATAAAAGTAAATTAATTTCAATAATGTAGTTAAAGTGTAATTCAGAATAAGTTCAGTTTAAAATGTAACATTCTTCTCTTCCAGGTTCCCCTTGCAGTTCCTCGTGCTGCCGGTTGGGACGAGCCAATGGCCGGCCCCAACTGGTAGCACAAGGGTTTTTTTTTTAGCAGCAGTTTTTTTATTCATTTTATTTTTGACTGTTCGCCTCTTTATTAGGTGCAATTGGACATTGTCCGCAAAAGCTACCGGACCCGCTCTAATGGGACAGCCCATGGAGCCAGTTTTTACCAGGTGGGGTACGGTACATAGGCGCAGTCCCGTCAGCCCCCGCAGCGTTTTCGTCTGCCTTGCAACTCGGCCCAAAAATTTTCCCCGTTGGTACGACTTAGCTATTGGCTGATTATATTTTCATTTCAGTGGTTTCATTATCTAGTTAATTTCTTTATTTAGTTTCCCTCAAAATTCTCTCCCCTTTTTCAAGCTAAGTTCAGTACCAACGTTTCGGCACTAAATTCTCCAGCCCCATTTCAACTGTCATGACGAGTACGTGGTGTGCGGCGTCAGATCTCAGAACATTTAAATTTAGGAGTGAACAACACAGAAAAATCCGGACTCAGTTGATTGGCCGAACTGGGTACTTGTCTTTGTGGACCGCCCCAATAGGGCGATCAGGCGAATTTCGCCCCAATGACCAGGCACTCAAACCCGTCAAACTGGGTCGAATCCCGGTAGGTAGGGGCCTGGTCAGTGGTCTCCGACTCTATTCAGCGTAATTGTTCTGTATGTCAACGGAGATACATTCACTTTACCCCAGAAATGAATGCATCTTCGAATAAAGGGAGATTTTTCTTCTTCTCTCGGAGTATTCCAGGAAACAAAGTTCGTAAATTCTTCTTTCGTGTCTCTTACTCTATTCAGCGTAATTGTTCTGTATGTCAACGGAGATACATTCACTTTACCCAAGAAATGAATGCATCTCCGCATAAAAGTAGATTGTCCGTCTTCTCTTGGAAAATTGCAGGGAAGAACGTTCGTAAATTCTTCTTCTTAGTCTCTGTCAATATTTTTCGCACTTTTTCTTTATGTCAACGGAGATACATTCACTTTACCCTAGAAATGAATGCATATCCGCATAAAGGGAGATTTTTCTTCTTCTCTCGGAGTATTCCTGGAAACAACGTTCGTAAATTCTTCTACCGTGTCTCTGACGCTATTCGGCGTAATTTTTCTGTGTGTCAACGGAGATACATTCACTTTAACTCAGAAATGAATGCATCTCCACATAAATGTAGATTTTCCGTCTTCTCACGGGGTATTGCGGGAAAGAACGGTCGGAACATCTTCTTCTTTGTCTCTGTCGATATTTTGCGTATTTTTTCTTTATGTCAACGGAGATACATTCACTTTACCCCAGAAATGAATGCATCTCCGCATAAAGACAGATTTTTCTTCTTCTCTTGGAGTATTCCTGGAAACAACGTTCGTAAATTCTCCTACCGTGTCTCTGTCGCTATTCGGCGTAATTTTTCTGTGTGTCAACGGAGATACATTCACTTTACCCCCGAAATGAATGCATCTCCGCATAAATGTAGATTTTCCGTCTTCTCACGGGGTATTGCAGGAAACGCAACATCTTCTTCTTTGTCTCTGTCGATATTTAGCGCATTTTTTCCTTATGTCAATGGAGATACATTCACTTTACCCCAGAAATGAATGCATCTCCGCATAAAGGGAGATTTTTCTTCTCCTCTCGGAGTATTTCAGGAAACAAAGTTCGTAAATTCTTCTTTCGTGTCTCTGACTCTATTCAGCGTAATTGTTCGGTATGTCAACGGAGATACATTCACTTTACCCCAGAAATGAATGCATCTCCGCATAAATGTAAATTTACCGTCTTCTCACGGGGTATTGCAGGAAAGAACGGTCGCAACATCTTCTTCTCTGTCGATATTTTGCGTATTTTTTCTTTATGTCAACGGAGATACATTCATTTTACCCTAGAAATGAATGCATATCCGCATAAATGTAGATTTTTCTTCTTCTCACGGGGTATTGCAGGAAAGAACGGTCGCAACATCTTCTTCTTTGTCTCTGTCGATATTTAGTGCATTTTTTCCTTATGTCAATGGAGATACATTCACTTTACCCCAGAAATGAATGCATCTCCGCATAAAGGGAGATTTTTCTTCTCCTCTCGAAATATTCCAAGAAACAAAGTTCGTAAATTCTTCTTTCGTGTCTCTGACTCTATTCAGCGTAATTGTTCTGTATGTCAACGGAGATACATTCACTTTACCCTAGAAATGAATGCATCTCCGCATAAAGATAGATTTGTCTTCTTGTCTCGGAGTATTAAAAACAACGTTCGCAAATTCTTCTGTGTCTCTGTCGATATTCAGAGTAATTTTGTTATTTATGTCAACGGAGATACATTCATTTTACCCTAGAAATGAATGCATCTCCGCATAAAGATAGATTTGTCTTCTTGTCTCGGAGTATTAAAAACAACGTTCGCAAATTCTTCTGTGTCTCTGTCGATATTCAGAGTAATTTTGTTATTTATGTCAACGGAGATACATTCATTTTACCCTAGAAATGAATGCATCTCCGCATAAATGTAGATTTTCCGTCTTCTCTCGGAAAATTGCAGGAAAGAACGTTCGTAAATTCTTCTTCTTAGTCTCTGTCAATATTTTTCGCACTTTCCCTTTATGTCAACGGAGATACATTCACTTTACCCTAGAAATGAATGCATCTCCGCATAAAGATAGATTTTCCTTCTTCTCACGGGGTATTGCAGGAAAGAACGGTCGCAACATCTTCTTCTTTGTCTCTGTCGATATTTAGTGCATTTTTTCCTTATGTCAATGGAGATACATTCACTTTACCCCAGAAATGAATGCATCTCCGCATAAAGGGTGATTTTTCTTCTCCTCTCGAAATATTCCAAGAAACAAAGTTCGTAAATTCTTCTTTCGTGTCTCTGACTCTATTCAGCGTAATTGTTCTGTATGCCAACGGAGATACATTCACTTTACCCTAGAAATGAATGCATCTCCGCATACAGACAGATTTGTCTTTTTGTCTCGGAGTATTAAAAAAACGTTCGCAAATTCTTCCGTGTCTCTGTCGATATTCAGAGTAATTTTGTTATTTATGTCAACGGAGATACATTCATTTTACCCTAGAAATGAATGCATATCCGCATAAATGTAGATTTTCCTTTTTCTCACGGGGTATTGCAGGAAAGAACGGTCGCAACATCTTCTTCTTTGTCTCTGTCGATATTTAGCGCATTTTTTCCTTATGTCAATTGAGATACATTCACTTTATCCCAGAAATGAATGCATCTCCGCATAAAGGGAGATTTTTCTTCTTTTCTCGGAGTATTTCAGGAAACAAAGTTCGTAAATTCTTCTATCGTGTCTCTGACTCTATTCAGCGTAATTGTTCTGTATGTCAACGGAGATACATTCACTTTACCCCAGAAATGAATGCATCTTCGAATAAAGGGAGATTTTTCTTCTTCTCTCGGAGTATTCCAGGAAACAAAGTTCGTAAATTCTTCTTTCGTGTCTCTGACTCTATTCAGCGTAATTGTTCTGTATGTCAACGGAGATACATTCACTTTACCCAAGAAATGAATGCATCTCCGCATAAAAGTAGATTTTCCGTCTTCTCTTGGAAAATTGCAGGGAAGAACGTTCGTAAATTCTTCTTCTTAGTCTCTGTCAATATTTTTCGCACTTTTTCTTTATGTCAACGGAGATACATTCACTTTACCCTAGAAATGAATGCATATCCGCATAAAGGGAGATTTTTCTTCTTCTCTCGGAGTATTCCTGGAAACAACGTTCGTAAATTCTTCTACCGTGTCTCTGACGCTATTCGGCGTAATTTTTCTGTGTGTCAACGGAGATACATTCACTTTAACCCAGAAATGAATGCATCTCCACATAAATGTAGATTTTCCGTCTTCTCACGGGGTATTGCAGGAAACGCAACATCTTCTTTGTCTCTGTCGATATTCAGCGTAATTTTTCTGTACGTCAAAGGAGATACATTCACTTTACCTGAGATATGAATGCATGTCCGCATAACCATGGATTTGTATTCTTCTCTCGGAGTATTAAAAAAAACGTTCGCGAATTCTTCTTCCGTGTCTCTGTCCATATTTAGCGCATTTTTTCCTTATGTCAATGGAGATACATTCACTTTACCCCAGAAATGAATGCATCTCCACATAAAGAAAGATTTTTTTTCTTCTCTCGGAATATTCCAGGAAAAAACGTTCGCAAATTCTTCTTCCGTGTCTTTGTCGATATTCAGCGTAATTTTTCTTTATGTCAACGGAGATACATTCATTTTACCCTAGAAATGAATGCATATCCGCATAAATGAAGATTTTCCTTCTTCTCACGGGGTATTGCAGGAAAGAACGGTCGCAACATCTTCTTCTTTGTCTCTATCGATATTCAGCGTAATAGTTCTGTATGTCAACGTAGATACATTCACTTTACCCTAGAAATGAATGCATCTCCGCATAAATGTAGATTTTCCGTCTTCTCTCGGAAAATTGCAGGAAAGAACGTTCGTAAATTCTTCTTCTTAGTCTCTGTCAATATTTTTCGCACTTTCCCTTTATGTCAACGGAGATACATTCACTTTACCCTAGAAATGAATGCATCTCCGCATAAAGATAGATTTGTCTTTTTGTCTCGGAGTATTAAAAAAACGTTCGCAAATTCTTCCGTGTCTCTGTCGATATTCAGAGTAATTTTGTTATTTATGTCAACGGAGATACATTCATTTTACCCTAGAAATGAATGCATATCCGCATAAATGTAGATTTTCCTTCTTCTCACGGGGTATTGCAGGAAAGAACGGTCGCAACATCTTCTTCTTTGTCTCTGTCGATATTTAGCGCATTTTTTCCTTATGTCAATTGAGATACATTCACTTTATCCCAGAAATGAATGCATCTCCGCATAAAGGGAGATTTTTCTTCTCCTCTCGGAGTATTTCAGGAAACAAAGTTCGTAAATTCTTTTATCGTGTCTCTGACTCTATTCAGCGTAATTGTTCTGTATGTCAACGGAGATACATTCACTTTACCCCAGAAATGAATGCATCTTCGAATAAAGGGAGATTTTTCTTCTTCTCTCGGAGTATTCCAGGAAACAAAGTTCGTAAATTCTTCTTTCGTGTCTCTGACTCTATTCAGCGTAATTGTTCTGTATGTCAACGGAGATACATTCACTTTACCCAAGAAATGAATGCATCTCCGCATAAAAGTAGATTTTCCGTCTTCTCTTGGAAAATTGCAGGGAAGAACGTTCGTAAATTCTTCTTCTTAGTCTCTGTCAATATTTTTCGCACTTTTTCTTTATGTCAACGGAGATACATTCACTTTACCCTAGAAATGAATGCATATCCGCATAAAGGGAGATTTTTCTTCTTCTCTCGGAGTATTCCTGGAAACAACGTTCGTAAATTCTTCTACCGTGTCTCTGACGCTATTCGGCGTAATTTTTCTGTGTGTCAACGGAGATACATTCACTTTAACCCAGAAATGAATGCATCTCCACATAAATGTAGATTTTCCGTCTTCTCACGGGGTATTGCAGGAAAGAACGGTCGGAACATCTTCTTCTTTGTCTCTGTCGATATTTTGCGTATTTTTTCTTTATGTCAACGGAGATACATTCACTTTACCCCAGAAATGAATGCATCTCCGCATAAAGACAGATTTTTCTTCTTCTCTTGGAGTATTCCTGGAAACAACGTTCGTAAATTCTTCCTCCGTGTGTCTGTCGATATTCAGCGTAATTTTTCTGTACGTCAAAGGAGATACATTCACTTTACCTGAGATATGAATGCATGTCCGCATAACCATGGATTTGTATTCTTCTCTCGGAGTATTAAAAAAACGTTCGCGAATTCTTCTTCCGTGTCTCTGTCGATATTTAGCGCATTTTTTCCTTATGTCAATGGACATACATTCACTTTACCCCAGAAATGAATGCATCTCCACATAAAGAAAGATTTTTTTTTCTTCTCTCGGAATATTCCAGGAAAAAACGTTCGCAAATTCTTCTTCCGTGTCTTTGTCGATATTCAGCGTAATTTTTCTTTATGTCAACGGAGATACATTCATTTTACCCTAGAAATGAATGCATATCCGCATAAATGAAGAATTTCCTTCTTCTCACGGGGTATTGCAGGAAAGAACGGTCGCAACATCTTCTTCTTTGTCTCTATCGATATTCAGCGTAATAGTTCTGTATGTCAACGTAGATACATTCACTTTACCCTAGAAATGAATGCATCTCCGCATAAATGTAGATTTTCCGTCTTCTCTCGGAAAATTGCAGGAAAGAACGTTCGTAAATTCTTCTTCTTAGTCTCTGACAATATTTTTCGCACTTTCTCTTTATGTCAACGGAGATACATTCACTTTACCCTAGAAATGAATGCATCTCCGCATAAAGATAGATTTGTCTTCTTGTCTCGGAGTATTAAAAAAACGTTCGCAAATTCTTCCGTGTCTCTGTCGATATTCAGAGTAATTTTGTTATTTATGTCAACGGAGATACATTCATTTTACCCTAGAAATGAATGCATATCCGCATAAATGTAGATTTTCCTTCTTCTCACGGGGTATTGCAGGAAAGAACGGTCGCAACAGCTTCTTCTTTGTCTCTGTCGATATTTAGTGCATTTTTTCCTTATGTCAATTGAGATACATTCACTTTATCCCAGAAATGAATGCATCTCCGCATAAAGGGAGATTTTTCTTCTCCTCTCGGTGTATTTCAGGAAACAAAGTTCGTAAATTCTTCTATCGTGTCTCTGACTCTATTCAGCGTAATTGTTCTGTATGTCAACGGAGATACATTCACTTTACCCCAGAAATGAATGCATCTTCGAATAAAGGGAGATTTTTCTTCTTCTCTCGGAGTATTCCAGGAAACAAAGTTCGTAAATTCTTCTTTCGTGTCTCTGACTCTATTCAGCGTAATTGTTCTGTATGTCAACGGAGATACATTCACTTTACCCAAGAAATGAATGCATCTCCGCATAAAAGTAGATTTTCCGTCTTCTCTTGGAAAATTGCAGGGAAGAACGTTCGTAAATTCTTCTTCTTAGTCTCTGTCAATATTTTTCGCACTTTTTCTTTATGTCAACGGAGATACATTCACTTTACCCTAGAAATGAATGCATATCCGCATAAAGGGAGATTTTTCTTCTTCTCTCGGAGTATTCCTGGAAACAACGTTCGTAAATTCTTCTACCGTGTCTCTGACGCTATTCGGCGTAATTTTTCTGTGTGTCAACGGCGATACATTCACTTTCACCCAGAAATGAATGCATCTCCACATAAATGTAGATTTTCCGTCTTCTCACGGGGTATTGCAGGAAAGAACGGTCGGAACATCTTCTTCTTTGTCTCTGTCGATATTTTGCGTATTTTTTCTTTATGTCAACGGAGATACATTCACTTTACCCCAGAAATGAATGCATCTCCGCATAAAGAGAGATTTTTCTTCTTCTCTTGGAGTATTCCTGGAAACAACGTTCGTAAATTCTCCTACCGTGTCTCTGTCGCTATTCGGCGTAATTTTTCTGTGTGTCAACGGAGATACATTCACTTTACCCCCGAAATGAATGCATCTCCGCATAAATGTAGATTTTCCGTCTTCTCACGGGGTATTGCAGGAAACGCAACATCTTCTTCTTTGTCTCTGTCGATATTTAGCGCATTTTTTCCTTATGTCAATGGAGATACATTCACTTTACCCCAGAAATGAATGCATCTCCGCATAAAGGGAGATTTTTCTTCTCCTCTCGGAGTATTTCAGGAAACAAAGTTCGTAAATTCTTCTTTCGTGTCTCTGACTCTATTCAGCGTAATTGTTCGGTATGTCAACGGAGATACATTCACTTTACCCCAGAAATGAATGCATCTCCGCATAAATGTAAATTTACCGTCTTCTCACGGGGTATTGCAGGAAAGAACGGTCGCCACATCTTCTTCTCTGTCGATATTTTGCGTATTTTTTCTTTATGTCAACGGAGATACATTCATTTTACCCTAGAAATGAATGCATATCCGCATAAATGTAGATTTTCCTTCTTCTCACGGGGTATTCAAGGAAAGAACGGTCGCAACATCTTCTTCTTTGTCTCTGTCGATATTTAGTGCATTTTTTCCTTATGTCAATGGAGATACATTCACTTTACCCCAGAAATGAATGCATCTCCGCATAAAGGGAGATTTTTCTTCTCCTCTCGAAATATTCCAAGAAACAAAGTTCGTAAATTCTTCTTTCGTGTCTCTGACTCTATTCAGCGTAATTGTTCTGTATGTCAACGGAGATACATTCATTTTACCCTAGAAATGAATGCATCTCCGCATAAAGATAGATTTGTCTTCTTGTCTCGGAGTATTAAAAAAAACGTTCGCAAATTCTTCTGTGTCTCTGTCGATATTCAGAGTAATTTTGTTATTTATGTCAACGGAGATACATTCATTTTACCCTAGAAATGAATGCATCTCCGCATAAATGTAGATTTTCCGTCTTCTCACGGGGTATTGCAGGAAAGAACGGTCGCAACATCTTCTTCTTTGTCTCTGTCGATATTTTGCGTATTTTTTCTTTATGTCAACGGAGATACATTCACTTTACCCCAGAAATGAATGCATCTCCGCATAAAGAGAGATTTTTCTTCTTCTCTTGGAGTATTCCTGGAAACAACGTTCATAAATTCTCCTACCGTGTCTCTGTCGCTATTCGGCGTAATTTTTCTGTGTGTCATCGGAGATACATTCACTTTACCCCAGAAATGAATGCATCTCCGCATAAATGTAGATTTTCCGTCTTCTCACGGGGTATTGCAGGAAAGAACGGTCGCAACATCTTCTTCTTTGTCTCTGTCGATATTTTGCGTATTTTTTCTTTATATCAACGGAGATACATTCATTTTACCCTAGAAATGAATGCATATCCGCATAAATGTAGATTTTCCTTCTTCTCACGGGGTATTGCAGGAAAGAACGGTCGCAACATCTTCTTTGTTTCTGTCGATATTTAGCGCATTTTTTCCTTATGTCAGTGGAGATACATTCACTTTACCCCAGAAAAGAATGCATCTCCGCATAAAGGGAGATTTTTCTTCTCCTCTCGAAATATTCCAAGAAACAAAGTTCGTAAATTCTTCTTTCGTTTCTCTGACTCTATTCAGCGTAATTGTTCTGTATGTCAACGGAGATACATTCACTTTACCCTAGAAATGAATGCATCTCCGCATAAAGACAGATTTGTCTTCTTGTCTCAGAGTATTAAAAAAAAAACGTTCGCAAATTCTTCCGTGTCTCTGTCGATATTCAGAGTAACTTTGTTATTTATGTCAACGGAGATACATTCATTTTACCCTAGAAATGAATGCATATCCGCATAAATGTAGATTTTCCTTCTTCTCACGGGGTATTGCAGGAAAGAACGGTCGCAACATCTTCTTCTTTGTCTCTGTCGATATTTTGCGTATTTTTTCCTTATGTCAACGGAGATACATTCACTTTATCCCAGAAATGAATGCATCTCCGCAAAAAGAGAGATTTTTCTTCTTCTCTTGGAGTATTCCTGGAAACAACGTTCGTAAATTCTTCCTCCGTGTGTCTGTCGATATTCAGCGTAATTTTTCTGTACGTCAAAGGAGATACATTCACTTTACCTGAGATATGAATGCATGTCCGCATAACCATGGATTTGTATTCTTCTCTCGGAGTATTAAAAAAAACGTTCGCGAATTCTTCTTCCGTGTCTCTGTCCATATTTAGCGCATTTTTTCCTTATGTCAATGGAGATACATTCACTTTACCCCAGAAATGAATGCATCTCCACATAAAGAAAGATTTTTTTTCTTCTCTCGGAATATTCCAGGAAAAAACGTTCGCAAATTCTTCTTCCGTGTCTTTGTCGATATTCAGCGTAATTTTTCTTTATGTCAACGGAGATACATTCATTTTACCCTAGAAATGAATGCATATCCGCATAAATGTAGATTTTCCGTCTTCTCTCGGAAAATTGCAGGAAAGAACGTTCGTAAATTCTTCTTCTTAGTCTCTGTCAATATTTTTCGCACTTTCCCTTTATGTCAACGGAGATACATTCACTTTACCCTAGAAATGAATGCATCTCCGCATAAAGATAGATTTGTCTTTTTGTCTCGGAGTATTAAAAAAACGTTCGCAAATTCTTCCGTGTCTCTGTCGATATTCAGAGTAATTTTGTTATTTATGTCAACGGAGATACATTCATTTTACCCTAGAAATGAATGCATATCCGCATAAATGTAGATTTTCCTTCTTCTCACGGGGTATTGCAGGAAAGAACGGTCGCAACATCTTCTTCTTTGTCTCTGTCGATATTTAGCGCATTTTTTCCTTATGTCAATTGAGATACATTCACTTTATCCCAGAAATGATTGCATCTCCGCATAAAGGGAGATTTTTCTTCTCCTCTCGGAGTATTTCAGGAAACAAAGTTCGTAAATTCTTCTATCGTGTCTCTGACTCTATTCAGCGTAATTGTTCTGTATGTCAACGGAGATACATTCACTTTACCCCAGAAATGAATGCATCTTCGAATAAAGGGAGATTTTTCTTCTTCTCTCGGAGTATTCCAGGAAACAAAGTTCGTAAATTCTTCTTTCGTGTCTCTGACTCTATTCAGCGTAATTGTTCTGTATGTCAACGGAGATACATTCACTTTACCCAAGAAATGAATGCATCTCCGCATAAAAGTAGATTTTCCGTCTTCTCTTGGAAAATTGCAGGGAAGAACGTTCGTAAATTCTTCTTCTTAGTCTCTGTCAATATTTTTCGCAATTTTTCTTTATGTCAACGGAGATACATTCACTTTACCCAAGAAATGAATGCATATCCGCATAAAGGGAGATTTTTCTTCTTCTCTCGGAGTATTCCTGGAAACAACGTTCGTAAATTCTTCTACCGTGTCTCTGACGCTATTCGGCGTAATTTTTCTGTGTGTCAACGGAGATACATTCACTTTAACCCAGAAATGAATGCATCTCTACATAAATGTAGATTTTCCGTCTTCTCACGGGGTATTGCAGGAAACGCAACATCTTCTTCTTTGTCTCTGTCGATATTTAGCGCATTTTTTCCTTATGTCAATGGAGATACATTCACTTTACCCCAGAAATGAATGCATCTCCGCATAAAGGGAGATTTTTCTTCTCCTCTCGGAGTATTTCAGGAAACAAAGTTCGTAAATTCTTCTTTCGTGTCTCTGACTCTATTCAGCGTAATTGTTCGGTATGTCAACGGAGATACATTCACTTTACCCCAGAAATGAATGCATCTCCGCATAAATGTAGATTTTCCGTCTTCTCTTGGAAAATTGCAGGAAAGAACCTTCGTAAATTCTTCTTCTTAGTCTCTGTCAATATTTTTCGCACTTTTTCTTTATGTCAACGGAGAAACATTCACTTTACCCTAGAAATGAATGCATATCCGCATAAAGGGAGATTTTTCTTCTTCTCTCGGAGTATTCCTGGAAACAACGTTCGTAAATTCTTCTACCGTGTCTCTGACGCTATTCGGCGTAATTTTTCTGTGTGTCAACGGAGATACATTCATTTTAACCCAGAAATGAATGCATCTCCACATAAATGTAGATTATCCGTCTTCTCACGGGGTATTGCAGGAAAGAACGGTCGCAACATCTTCTTCTTTGTCTCTGTCGATATTTTGTGTATTTTTTCTTTATGTCAACGGAGATACATTCACTTTACCCCAGAAATGAATGCATCTCCGCATAAAGAGAGATTTTTCTTCTTCTCTTGGAGTATTCCTGGAAACAACGTTCGTAAATTCTCCTACCGTGTCTCTGTCGCTATTCGGCGTAATTTTTCTGTGTGTCATAAGAGATACATTCACTTTACCCCAGAAATGAATGCATCTCCGCATAAATGTAGATTTTCCGTCTTCTCACGGGGTATTGCAGGAAAGAACGGTCGCAACATCTTCTTCTTTGTCTCTGTCGATATTTTGCGTATCTTTTCTTTATATCAACGGAGATACATTCATTTTACCCTAGAAATGAATGCATATCCGCATAAATGTAGATTTTCCTTCTTCTCACGGGGTATTGCAGGAAAGAACGGTCGCAACATCTTCTTTGTTTCTGTCGATATTTAGCGCATTTTTTCCTTATGTCAGTGGAGATACATTCACTTTACCCCAGAAAAGAATGCATCTCCGCATAAAGGGAGATTTTTCTTCTCCTCTCGAAATATTCCAAGAAACAAAGTTCGTAAATTCTTCTTTCGTGTCTCTGACTCTATTCAGCGTAATTGTTCTGTATGTCAACGGAGATACATTCACTTTACCCTAGAAATGAATGCATCTCCGCATAAAGACAGATTTGTCTTCTTGTCTCAGAGTATTAAAAAAAAACGTTCGCAAATTCTTCCGTGTCTCTGTCGATATTCAGAGTAACTTTGTTATTTATGTCAACGGAGATACATTCATTTTACCCTAGAAATGAATGCATATCCGCATAAATGTAGATTTTCCTTCTTCTCACGGGGTATTGCAGGAAAGAACGGTCGCAACATCTTCTTCTTTGTCTCTGTCGATATTTTGCGTATTTTTTCCTTATGTCAACGGAGATACATTCACTTTATCCCAGAAATGAATGCATCTCCGCAAAAAGAGAGATTTTTCTTCTTCTCTTGGAGTATTCCTGGAAACAACGTTCGTAAATTCTTCCTCCGTGTGTCTGTCGATATTCAGCGTAATTTTTCTGTACGTCAAAGGAGATACATTCACTTTACCTGAGATATGAATGCATGTCCGCATAACCATGGATTTGTATTCTTCTCTCGGAGTATTAAAAAAAACGTTCGCGAATTCTTCTTCCGTGTCTCTGTCCATATTTAGCGCATTTTTTCCTTATGTCAATGGAGATACATTCACTTTACCCCAGAAATGAATGCATCTCCACATAAAGAAAGATTTTTTTTCTTCTCTCGGAATATTCCTGGAAAAAACGTTCGCAAATTCTTCTTCCGTGTCTTTGTCGATATTCAGCGTAATTTTTCTTTATGTCAACGGAGATACATTCATTTTACCCTAGAAATGAATGCATATCCGCATAAATGAAGATTTTCCTTCTTCTCACGGGGTATTGCAGGAAAGAACGGTCGCAACATCTTCTTCTTTGTCTCTATCGATATTCAGCGTAATAGTTCTGTATGTCAACGTAGATACATTCACTTTACCCTAGAAATGAATGCATCTCCGCATAAATGTAGATTTTCCGTCTTCTCTCGGAAAATTGCAGGAAAGAACGTTCGTAAATTCTTCTTCTTAGTCTCTGTCAATATTTTTCGCACTTTCCCTTTATGTCAACGGAGATACATTCACTTTACCCTAGAAATGAATGCATCTCCGCATAAAGATAGATTTGTCTTTTTGTCTCGGAGTATTAAAAAAACGTTCGCAAATTCTTCCGTGTCTCTGTCGATATTCAGAGTAATTTTGTTATTTATGTCAACGGAGATACATTCATTTTACCCTAGAAATGAATGCATATCCGCATAAATGTAGATTTTCCTTCTTCTCACGGGGTATTGCAGGAAAGAACGGTCGCAACATCTTCTTCTTTGTCTCTGTCGATATTTAGCGCATTTTTTCCTTATGTCAATTGAGATACATTCACTTTATCCCAGAAATGAATGCATCTCCGCATAAAGGGAGATTTTTCTTCTCCTCTCGGAGTATTTCAGGAAACAAAGTTCGTAAATTCTTCTATCGTGTCTCTGACTCTATTCAGCGTAATTGTTCTGTATGTCAACGGAGATACATTCACTTTACCCCAGAAATGAATGCATCTTCGAATAAAGGGAGATTTTTCTTCTTCTCTCGGAGTATTCCAGGAAACAAAGTTCGTAAATTCTTCTTTCGTGTCTCTGACTCTATTCAGCGTAATTTTTCTGTGTGTCAACGGAGATACATTCACTTTAACCCAGAAATGAATGCATCTCCACATAAATGTAGATTTTCCGTCTTCTCACGGGGTATTGCGGGAAAGAACGGTCGGAACATCTTCTTCTTTGTCTCTGTCGATATTTTGCGTATTTTTTCTTTATGTCAACGGAGATACATTCACTTTACCCCAGAAATGAATGCATCTCCGCATAAAGACAGATTTTTCTTCTTCTCTTGGAGTATTCCTGGAAACAACGTTCGTAAATTCTCCTACCGTGTCTCTGTCGCTATTCGGCGTAATTTTTCTGTGTGTCAACGGAGATACATTCACTTTACCCCCGAAATGAATGCATCTCCGCATAAATGTAGATTTTCCGTCTTCTCACGGGGTATTGCAGGAAACGCAACATCTCTTTTTTGTCTCTGTCGATATTTAGCGCATTTTTTCCTTATGTCAATTGAGATACATTCACTTTATCCCAGAAATGAATGCATCTCCGCATAAAGGGAGATTTTTCTTCTCCTCTCGGAGTATTTCAGGAAACAAAGTTCGTAAATTCTTCTATCGTGTCTCTGACTCTATTCAGCGTAATTGTTCTGTATGTCAACGGAGATACATTCACTTTACCCCAGAAATGAATGCATATCCGCATAAAGGGAGATTTTTCTTCTTCTCTCGGAGTATTCCTGGAAACAACGTTCGTAAATTCTTCTACCGTGTCTCTGACGCTATTCGGCGTAATTTTTCTGTGTGTCAACGGAGATACATTCACTTTAACCCAGAAATGAATGCATCTCCACATAAATGTAGATTTTCCGTCTTCTCACGGGGTATTGCAGGAAAGAACGGTCGGAACATCTTCTTCTTTGTCTCTGTCGATATTTTGCGTATTTTTTCTTTATGTCAACGGAGATACATTCACTTTACCCCAGAAATGAATGCATCTCCGCATAAAGACAGATTTTTCTTCTTCTCTTGGAGTATTCCTGGAAACAACGTTCGTAAATTCTTCTACCGTGTCTCTGACGCTATTCGGCGTAATTTTTCTGTGTGTCAACGGAGATACATTCACTTTACCCCCGAAATGAATGCATCTCCGCATAAATGTAGATTTTCCGTCTTCTCACGGGGTATTGCAGGAAACGCAACATCTTCTTCTTTGTCTCTGTCGATATTTAGCGCATTTTTTCCTTATGTCAATGGAGATACATTCACTTTACCCCAGAAATGAATGCATATCCGCATAAATGTAGATTTTCCTTCTTCTCACGGGGTATTGCAGGAAAGAACGGTCGCAACATCTTCTTCTTTGTCTCTGTCGATATTTAGTGCATTTTTTCCTTATGTCAATGGAGATACATTCACTTTACCCCAGAAATGAATGCATCTCCGCATAAAGGGAGATTTTTCTTCTCCTCTCGGAGTATTTCAGGAAACAAAGTTCGTAAATTCTTCTTTCGTGTCTCTGACTCTATTCAGCGTAATTGTTCGGTATGTCAACGGAGATACATTCACTTTACCCCAGAAATGAATGCATCTCCGCATAAATGTAAATTTACCGTCTTCTCTCGGAAAATTGCAGGAAAGAACGTTCGTTAATTCTTCTTCTTAGTCTCTGTCAATATTTTTCGCACTTTCCCTTTATGTCAACGGAGATACATTCACTTTACCCTAGAAATGAATGCATCTCCGCATAAAGATATATTTTCCTTCTTCTCACGGTGTATTGCAGGAAAGAACGGTCGCAACATCTTCTTCTTTGTCTCTGTCGATATTTAGTGCATTTTTTCCTTATGTCAATGGAGATACATTCACTTTACCGCAGAAATGAATGCATCTCCGCATAAAGGGTGATTTTTCTTCTCCTCTCGAAATATTCCAAGAAACAAAGTTCGTAAATTCTTCTTTCGTGTCTCTGACTCTATTCAGCGTAATTGTTCTGTATGCCAACGGAGATACATTCACTTTACCCTAGAAATGAATGCATCTCCGCATAAAGATAGATTTGTCTTTTTGTCTCGGAGTATTAAAAAAACGTTCGCAAATTCTTCCGTGTCTCTGTCGATATTCAGAGTAATTTTGTTATTTATGTCAACGGAGATACATTCATTTTACCCTAGAAATGAATGCATATCCGCATAAATGTAGATTTTCCTTTTTCTCACGGGGTATTGCAGGAAAGAACGGTCGCAACATCTTCTTCTTTGTCTCTGTCGATATTTAGCGCATTTTTTCCTTATGTCAATTGAGATACATTCACTTTATCCCAGAAATGAATGCATCTCCGCATAAAGAGAGATTTTTCTTCTCCTCTCGGAGTATTTCAGGAAACAAAGTTCGTAAATTCTTCTATCGTGTCTCTGACTCTATTCAGCGTAATTGTTCTGTATGTCAACGGAGATACATTCACTTTACCCCAGAAATGAATGCATCTTCGAATAAAGGGAGATTTTTCTTCTTCTCTCGGAGTATTCCAGGAAACAAAGTTCGTAAATTCTTCTTTCGTGTCTCTGACTCTATTCAGCGTAATTGTTCTGTATGTCAACGGAGATACATTCACTTTACCCAAGAAATGAATGCATCTCCGCATAAAAGTAGATTTTCCGTCTTCTCTTGGAAAATTGCAGGGAAGAACGTTCGTAAATTCTTCTTCTTAGTCTCTGTCAATATTTTTCGCACTTTTTCTTTATGTCAACGGAGATACATTCACTTTACCCTAGAAATGAATGCATATCCGCATAAAGGGAGATTTTTCTTCTTCTCTCGGAGTATTCCTTTAAACAACGTTCGTAAATTCTTCTACCGTGTCTCTGACGCTATTCGGCGTAATTTTTCTGTGTGTCAACGGAGATACATTCACTTTAACCCAGAAATGAATGCATCTCCACATAAATGTAGATTTTCCGTCTTCTCACGGGGTATTGCAGGAAACGCAACATCTTCTTCTTTGTCTCTGTCGATATTTAGCGCATTTTTTCCTTATGTCAATGGAGATACATTCACTTTACCCCAGAAATGAATGCATCTCCGCATAAAGGGAGATTTTTCTTCTCCTCTCGGAGCATTTCAGGAAACAAAGTTCGTAAATTCTTCTTTCGTGTCTCTGACTCTATGCAGCGTAATTGTTCGGTATGTCAACGGAGATACATTCACTTTACCCCAGAAATGAATGCATCTCCGCATAAATGTAGATTTTCCGTCTTCTCTTGGAAAATTGCAGGAAAGAACGTTCGTAAATTCTTCTTCTTAGTCTCTGTCAATATTTTTCGCACTTTTTCTTTATGTCAACGGAGATACATTCACTTTACCCTAGAAATGAATGCATATCCGCATAAAGGGAGATTTTTCTTCTTCTCTCGGAGTATTCCTGGAAACAACGTTCGTAAATTCTTCTACCGTGTCTCTGACGCTATTCGGCGTAATTTTTCTGTGTGTCAACGGGGATACATTCACTTTAACCCAGAAATGAATGCATCTCCACATAAATGTAGATTATCCGTCTTCTCACGGGGTATTGCAGGAAAGAACGGTCGCAACATCTTCTTCTTTGTCTCTGTCGATATTTTGCGTATTTTTTCTTTATGTCAACGGAGATACATTCACTTTACCCCAGAAATGAATGCATCTGCGCATAAAGAGAGATTTTTCTTCTTCTCTTGGAGTATTCCTGGAAACAACGTTCGTAAACTCTCCTACCGTGTCTCTGTCGCTATTCGGCGTAATTTTTCTGTGTGTCATCGGAGATACATTCACTTTACCCCAGAAATGAATGCATCTCCGCATAAATGTAGATTTTCCGTCTTCTAACGGGGTATTGCAGGAAAGAACGGTCGCAACATCTTCTTCTTTGTCTCTGTCGATATTTTGCGTATTTTTTCTTTATATCAACGGAGATACATTCATTTTACCCTAGAAATGAATGCATATCCGCATAAATGTAGATTTTCCTTCTTCTCACGGGGTATTGCAGGAAAGAACGGTCGCAACATCTTCTTTGTTTCTGTCGATATTTAGCGCATTTTTCCTTATGTCAGTGGAGATACATTCACTTTACCCGAGAAAAGAATGCATCTCCGCATAAAGGGAGATTTTTCTTCTCCTCTCGAAATATTCCAAGAAACAAAGTTCGTAAATTCTTCTTTCGTGTCTCTGACTCTATTCAGCGTAATTGTTCTGTATGTCAACGGAGATACATTCACTTTACCCTAGAAATGAATGCATCTCCGCATAAAGACAGATTTGTCTTCTTGTCTCAGAGTATTAAAAAAAAACGTTCGCAAATTCTTCCGTGTCTCTGTCGATATTCAGAGTAACTTTGTTATTTATGTCAACGGAGATACATTCATTTTACCCTAGAAATGAATGCATATCCGCATAAATGTAGATTTTCCTTCTTCTCACGGGGTATTGCAGGAAAGAACGGTCGCAACATCTTCTTCTTTGTCTCTGTCGATATTTTGCGTATTTTTTCCTTATGTCAACGGAGATACATTCACTTTATCCCAGAAATGAATGCATCTCCGCAAAAAGAGAGATTTTTCTTCTTCTCTTGGAGTATTCCTGGAAACAACGTTCGTAAATTCTTCCTCCGTGTGTCTGTCGATATTCAGCGTAATTTTTCTGTACGTCAAAGGAGATACATTCACTTTACCTGAGATATGAATGCATGTCCGCATAACCATGGATTTGTATTCTTCTCTCGGAGTATTAAAAAAAAACGTTCGCGAATTCTTCTTCCGTGTCTCTGTCCATATTTAGCGCATTTTTTGCTTATGTCAATGGAGATACATTCACTTTATCCCAGAAATGAATGCATCTCCACATAAAGAAAGATTTTTTTTCTTCTCTCGGAATATTCCAGGAAAAAACGTTCGCAAATTCTTCTTCCGTGTCTTTGTCGATATTCAGCGTAATTTTTCTTTATGTCAACGGAGATACATTCATTTTACCCTAGAAATGAATGCATATCCGCATAAATGAAGATTTTCCTTCTTCTCACGGGGTATTGCAGGAAAGAACGGTCGCAACATCTTCTTCTTTGTCTCTATCGATATTCAGCGTAATAGTTCTGTATGTCAACGTAGATACATTCACTTTACCCTAGAAATGAATGCATCTCCGCATAAATGTAGATTTTCCGTCTTCTCTCGGAAAATTGCAGGAAAGAACGTTCGTAAATTCTTCTTCTTAGTCTCTGTCAATATTTTTCGCACTTTCCCTTTATGTCAACGGAGATACATTCACTTTACCCTAGAAATGAATGCATCTCCGCATAAAGATAGATTTGTCTTTTTGTCTCGGAGTATTAAAAAAACGTTCGCAAATTCTTCCGTGTCTCTGTCGATATTCAGAGTAATTTTGTTATTTATGTCAACGGAGATACATTCATTTTACCCTAGAAATGAATGCATATTCGCATAAATGTAGATTTTCCTTCTTCTCACGGGGTATTGCAGGAAAGAACGGTCGCAACATCTTCTTCTTTGTCTCTGTCGATATTTAGCGCAGTTTTTCCTTATGTCAATTGAGATACATTCACTTTATCCCAGAAATGAATGCATCTCCGCATAAAGGGAGATTTTTCTTCTCCTCTCGGAGTATTTCAGGAAACAAAGTTCGTAAATTCTTCTATCGTGTCTCTGACTCTATTCAGCGTAATTGTTCTGTATGTCAACGGAGATACATTCACTTTACCCCAGAAATGAATGCATCTTCGAATAAAGGGAGATTTTTCTTCTTCTCTCGGAGTATTCCAGGAAACAAAGTTCGTAAATTCTTCTTTCGTGTCTCTGACTCTATTCAGCGTAATTGTTCTGTATGTCAACGGAGATACATTCACTTTACCCAAGAAATGAATGCATCTCCGCATAAAAGTAGATTTTCCGTCTTCTCTTGGAAAATTGCAGGGAAGAACGTTCGTAAATTCTTCTTCTTAGTCTCTGTCAATATTTTTCGCACTTTTTCTTTATGTCAACGGAGATATATTCACTTTACCCTAGAAATGAATGCATATCCGCATAAAGGGAGATTTTTCTTCTTCTCTCGGAGTATTCCTGGAAACAACGTTCGTAAATTCTTCTACCGTGTCTCTGACGCTATTCGGCGTAATTTTTCTGTGTGTCAACGGAGATACATTCACTTTAACCCAGAAATGAATGCATCTCCACATAAATGTAGATTTTCCGTCTTCTCACGGGGTATTGCAGGAAAGAACGGTCGGAACATCTTCTTCTTTGTCTCTGTCGATATTTTGCGTATTTTTTCTTTATGTCAACGGAGATACATTCACTTTACCCCAGAAATGAATGCATCTCCGCATAAAGACAGATTTTTCTTCTTCTCTTGGAGTATTCCTGGAAACAACGTTCGTAAATTCTCCTACCGTGTCTCTGTCGCTATTCGGCGTAATTTTTCTGTGTGTCAACGGAGATACATTCACTTTACCCCCGAAATGAATGCATCTCCGCATAAATGTAGATTTTCCGTCTTCTCACGGGGTATTGCAGGAAACGCAACATCTTCTTCTTTGTCTCTGTCGATATTTAGCGCATTTTTTCCTTATGTCAATGGAGATACATTCACTTTACCCCAGAAATGAATGCATCTCCGCATAAAGGGAGATTTTTCTTCTCCTCTCGGAGTATTTCAGGAAACAAAGTTCGTAAATTCTTCTTTCGTGTCTCTGACTGTATTCAGCGTAATTGTTCGGTATGTCAACGGAGATACATTCACTTTACCCCAGAAATGAATGCATCTCCGCATAAATGTAAATTTACCGTCTTCTCACGGGGTATTGCAGGAAAGAACGGTCGCAACATCTTCTTCTCTGTCGATATTTTGCGTATTTTTTCTTTATGTCAACGGAGATACATTCATTTTACCCTAGAAATGAATGCATATCCGCATAAATGTAGATTTTCCTTCTTCTCACGGGGTATTGCAGGAAAGAACGGTCGCAACATCTTCTTCTTTGTCTCTGTCGATATTTAGTGCATTTTTTCCTTATGTCAATGGAGATACATTCACTTTACCCCAGAAATGAATGCATCTCCGCATAAAGGGAGATTTTTCTTCTCCTCTCGAAATATTCCAAGAAACAAAGTTCGTAAATTCTTCTTTCGTGTCTCTGACTCTATTCAGCGTAATTGTTCTGTATGTCAACGGAGATACATTCACTTTACCCTAGAAATGAATGCATCTCCGCATAAAGATAGATTTGTCTTCTTGTCTCGGAGTATTAAAAAAACGTTCGCAAATTCTTCTGTGTCTCTGTCGATATTCAGAGTAATTTTGTTATTTATGTCAACGGAGATACATTCATTTTACCCTAGAAATGAATGCATCTCCGCATAAATGTAGATTTTCCGTCTTCTCTCGGAAAATTGCAGGAAAGAACGTTCGTTAATTCTTCTTCTTAGTCTCTGTCAATATTTTTCGCACTTTCCCTTTATGTCAACGGAGATACATTCACTTTACCCTAGAAATGAATGCATCTCCGCATAAAGATAGATTTTCCTTCTTCTCACGGGGTATTGCAGGAAAGAACGGTCGCAACATCTTCTTCTTTGTCTCTGTCGATATTTAGTGCATTTTTTCCTTATGTCAATGGAGATACATTCCCTTTACCCCAGAAATGAATGCATCTCCGCATAAAGGGTGATTTTTCTTCTCCTCTCGAAATATTCCAAGAAACAAAGTTCGTAAATTCTTCTTTCGTGTCTCTGACTCTATTCAGCGTAATTGTTCTGTATGCCAACGGAGATACATTCACTTTACCCTAGAAATGAATGCATCTCCGCATAAAGATAGATTTGTCTTTTTGTCTCGGAGTATTAAAAAAACGTTCGCAAATTCTTCCGTGTCTCTGTCGATATTCAGAGTAATTTTGTTATTTATGTCAACGGAGATACATTCATTTTACCCTAGAAATGAATGCATATCCGCATAAATGTAGATTTTCCTTTTTCTCACGGGGTATTGCAGGAAAGAACGGTCGCAACATCTTCTTCTTTGTCTCTGTCGATATTTAGCGCATTTTTTCCTTATGTCAATTGAGATACATTCACTTTATCCCAGAAATGAATGCATCTCCGCATAAAGGGAGATTTTTCTTCTCCTCTCGGAGTATTTCAGGAAACAAAGTTCGTAAATTCTTCTATCGTGTCTCTGACTCTATTCAGCGTAATTGTTCTGTATGTCAACGGAGATACATTCACTTTACCCCAGAAATGAATGCATCTTCGAATAAAGGGAGATTTTTCTTCTTCTCTCGGAGTATTCCAGGAAACAAAGTTCGTAAATTCTTCTTTCGTGTCTCTGACTCTATTCAGCGTAATTGTTCTGTATGTCAACGGAGATACATTCACTTTACCCAAGAAATGAATGCATCTCCGCATAAAAGTAGATTTTCCGTCTTCTCTTGGAAAATTGCAGGGAAGAACGTTCGTAAATTCTTCTTCTTAGTCTCTGTCAATATTTTTCGCACTTTTTCTTTATGTCAACGGAGATACATTCACTTTACCCTAGAAATGAATGCATATCCGCATAAAGGGAGATTTTTCTTCTTCTCTCGGAGTATTCCTGGAAACAACGTTCGTAAATTCTTCTACCGTGTCTCTGACGCTATTCGGCGTAATTTTTCTGTGTGTCAACGGAGATACATTCACTTTAACCCAGAAATGAATGCATCTCCACATAAATGTAGATTTTCCGTCTTCTCACGGGGTATTGCAGGAAACGCAACATCTTCTTCTTTGTCTCTGTCGATATTTAGCGCATTTTTTCCTTATGTCAATGGAGATACATTCACTTTACCCCAGAAATGAATGCATCTCCGCATAAAGGGAGATTTTTCTTCTCCTCTCGGAGTATTTCAGGAAACAAAGTTCGTAAATTCTTCTTTCGTGTCTCTGACTCTATTCAGCGTAATTGTTCGGTATGTCAACGGAGATACATTCACTTTACCCCAGAAATGAATGCATCTCCGCATAAATGTAGATTTTCCGTCTTCTCTTGGAAAATTGCAGGAAAGAACGTTCGTAAATTCTTCTTCTTAGTCTCTGTCAATATTTTTCGCACTTTTTCTTTATGTCAACGGAGATACATTCACTTTACCCTAGAAATGAATGCATATCCGCATAAAGGGAGATTTTTCTTCTTCTCTCGGAGTATTCCTGGAAACAACGTTCGTAAATTCTTCTACCGTGTCTCTGACGCTATTCGGCGTAATTTTTCTGTGTGTCAACGGAGATACATTCACTTTAACCCAGAAATGAATGCATCTCCACATAAATGTAGATTATCCGTCTTCTCACGGGGTATTGCAGGAAAGAACGGTCGCAACATCTTCTTCTTTGTCTCTGTCGATATTTTGCGTATTTTTTCTTTATGTCAACGGAGATACATTCACTTTACCCCAGAAATGAATGCATCTGCGCATAAAGAGAGATTTTTCTTCTTCTCTTGGAGTATTCCTGGAAACAACGTTCGTAAATTCTCCTACCGTGTCTCTGTCGCTATTCGGCGTAATTTTTCTGTGTGTCATCGGAGATACATTCACTTTACCCCAGAAATGAATGCATCTCCGCATAAATGTAGATTTTCCGTCTTCTCACGGGGTATTGCAGGAAAGAACGGTCGCAACATCTTCTTCTTTGTCTCTGTCGATATTTTGCGTATTTTTTCTTTATATCAACGGAGATACATTCATTTTACCCTAGAAATGAATGCATATCCGCATAAATGTAGATTTTCCTTCTTCTCACGGGGTATTGCAGGAAAGAACGGTCGCAACATCTTCTTTGTTTCTGTCGATATTTAGCGCATTTTTCCTTATGTCAGTGGAGATACATTCACTTTACCCGAGAAAAGAATGCATCTCCGCATAAAGGGAGATTTTTCTTCTCCTCTCGAAATATTCCAAGAAACAAAGTTCGTAAATTCTTCTTTCGTGTCTCTGACTCTATTCAGCGTAATTGTTCTGTATGTCAACGGAGATACATTCACTTTACCCTAGAAATGAATGCATCTCCGCATAAAGACAGATTTGTCTTCTTGTCTCAGAGTATTAAAAAAAAACGTTCGCAAATTCTTCCGTGTCTCTGTCGATATTCAGCGTAATTTTTCTGTACGTCAAAGGAGATACATTCACTTTACCTGAGATATGAATGCATGTCCGCATAACCATGGATTTGTATTCTTCTCTCGGAGTATTAAAAAAAAACGTTCTCGAATTCTTCTTCCGTGTCTCTGTCCATATTTAGCGCATTTTTTGCTTATGTCAATGGAGATACATTCACTTTACCCCAGAAATGAATGCATCTCCACATAAAGAAAGATTTTTTTTCTTCTCTCGGAATATTCCAGGAAAAAACGTTCGCAAATTCTTCTTCCGTGTCTTTGTCGATATTCAGCGTAATTTTTCTTTATGTCAACGGAGATACATTCATTTTACCCTAGAAATGAATGCATATCCGCATAAATGAAGATTTTCCTTCTTCTCACGGGGTATTGCAGGAAAGAACGGTCGCAACATCTTCTTCTTTGTCTCTATCGATATTCAGCGTAACAGTTCTGTATGTCAACGTAGATACATTCACTTTACCCTAGAAATGAATGCATCTCCGCATAAATGTAGATTTTCCGTCTTCTCTCGGAAAATTGCAGGAAAGAACGTTCGTAAATTCTTCTTCTTAGTCTCTGTCAATATTTTTCGCACTTTCCCTTTATGTCAACGGAGATACATTCACTTTACCCTAGAAATGAATGCATCTCCGCATAAAGATAGATTTGTCTTTTTGTCTCGGAGTATTAAAAAAACGTTCGCAAATTCTTCCGTGTCTCTGTCGATATTCAGAGTAATTTTGTTATTTATGTCAACGGAGATACATTCATTTTACCCTAGAAATGAATGCATATCCGCATAAATGTAGATTTTCCTTCTTCTCACGGGGTATTGCAGGAAAGAACGGTCGCAACATCTTCTTCTTTGTCTCTGTCGATATTTAGCGCATTTTTTCCTTATGTCAATTGAGATACATTCACTTTACCCCAGAAATGAATGCATCTCCGCATAAATGTAAATTTACCGTCTTCTCATGGGGTATTGCAGGAAAGAACGGTCGCAACATCTTCTTCTCTGTCGATATTTTGCGTATTTTTTCTTTATGTCAACGGAGATACATTCACTTTACCCCAGAAATGAATGCATCTCCGCATAAAGACAGATTTTTCTTCTTCTCTTGGAGTATTCCTGGAAACAACGTTCGTAAATTCTCCTACCGTGTCTCTGTCGCTATTCGGCGTAATTTTTCTGTGTGTCAACGGAGATACATTCACTTTACCCCCGAAATGAATGCATCTCCGCATAAATGTAGATTTTCCGTCTTCTCACGGGGTATTGCAGGAAACGCAACATCTTCTTCTTTGTCTCTGTCGATATTTAGCGCATTTTTTCCTTATGTCAATGGAGATACATTCACTTTACCCCAGAAATGAATGCATCTCCGCATAAAGGGAGATTTTTCTTCTCCTCTCGGAGTATTTCAGGAAACAAAGTTCGTAAATTCTTCTTTCGTGTCTCTGACTGTATTCAGCGTAATTGTTCGGTATGTCAACGGAGATACATTCACTTTACCCCAGAAATGAATGCATCTCCGCATAAATGTAAATTTACCGTCTTCTCACGGGGTATTGCAGGAAAGAACTGTCGCAACATCTTCTTCTCTGTCGATATTTTGCGTATTTTTTCTTTATGTCAACGGAGATACATTCATTTTACCCTAGAAATGAATGCATATCCGCATAAATGTAGATTTTCCTTCTTCTCACGGGGTATTGCAGGAAAGAACGGTCGCAACATCTTCTTCTTTGTCTCTGTCGATATTTAGTGCATTTTTTCCTTATGTCAATGGAGATACATTCACTTTACCCCAGAAATGAATGCATCTCCGCATAAAGGGAGATTTTTCTTCTCCTCTCGAAATATTCCAAGAAACAAAGTTCGTAAATTCTTCTTTCGTGTCTCTGACTCTATTCAGCGTAATTGTTCTGTATGTCAACGGAGATACATTCACTTTACCCTAGAAATGAATGCATCTCCGCATAAAGATAGATTTGTCTTCTTGTCTCGGAGTATTAAAAAAACGTTCGCAAATTCTTCTGTGTCTCTGTCGATATTCAGAGTAATTTTGTTATTTATGTCAACGGAGATACATTCATTTTACCCTAGAAATGAATGCATCTCCGCATAAATGTAGATTTTCCGTCTTCTCTCGGAAAATTGCAGGAAAGAACGTTCGTTAATTCTTCTTCTTAGTCTCTGTCAATATTTTTCGCACTTTCCCTTTATGTCAACGGAGATACATTCACTTTACCCTAGAAATGAATGCATCTCCGCATAAAGATAGATTTTCCTTCTTCTCACGGGGTATTGCAGGAAAGAACGGTCGCAACATCTTCTTCTTTGTCTCTGTCGATATTTAGTGCATTTTTTCCTTATGTCAATGGAGATACATTCACTTTACCCCAGAAATGAATGCATCTCCGCATAAAGGGTGATTTTTCTTCTCCTCTCGAAATATTCCAAGAAACAAAGTTCGTAAATTCTTCTTTCGTGTCTCTGACTCTATTCAGCGTAATTGTTCTGTATGCCAACGGAGATACATTCACTTTACCCTAGAAATGAATGCATCTCCGCATAAAGATAGATTTGTCTTTTTGTCTCGGAGTATTAAAAAAACGTTCGCAAATTCTTCCGTGTCTCTGTCGATATTCAGAGTAATTTTGTTATTTATGTCAACGGAGATACATTCATTTTACCCTAGAAATGAATGCATATCCGCATAAATGTAGATTTTCCTTTTTCTCACGGGGTATTGCAGGAAAGAACGGTCGCAACATCTTCTTCTTTGTCTCTGTCGATATTTAGCGCATTTTTTCCTTATGTCAATTGAGATACATTCACTTTATCCCAGAAATGAATGCATCTCCGCATAAAGGGAGATTTTTCTTCTCCTCTCGGAGTATTTCAGGAAACAAAGTTCGTAAATTCTTCTATCGTGTCTCTGACTCTATTCAGCGTAATTGTTCTGTATGTCAACGGAGATACATTCACTTTACCCCAGAAATGAATGCATCTTCGAATAAAGGGAGATTTTTCTTCTTCTCTCGGAGTATTCCAGGAAACAAAGTTCGTAAATTCTTCTTTCGTGTCTCTGACTCTATTCAGCGTAATTGTTCTGTATGTCAACGGAGATACATTCACTTTACCCAAGAAATGAATGCATCTCCGCATAAAAGTAGATTTTCCGTCTTCTCTTGGAAAATTGCAGGGAAGAACGTTCGTAAATTCTTCTTCTTAGTCTCTGTCAATATTTTTCGCACTTTTTCTTTATGTCAACGGAGATACATTCACTTTACCCTAGAAATGAATGCATATCCGCATAAAGGGAGATTTTTCTTCTTCTCTCGGAGTATTCCTGGAAACAACGTTCGTAAATTCTTCTACCGTGTCTCTGACGCTATTCGGCGTAATTTTTCTGTGTGTCAACGGAGATACATTCACTTTAACCCAGAAATGAATGCATCTCCACATAAATGTAGATTTTCCGTCTTCTCACGGGGTATTGCAGGAAACGCAACATCTTCTTCTTTGTCTCTGTCGATATTTAGCGCATTTTTTCCTTATGTCAATGGAGATACATTCACTTTACCCCAGAAATGAATGCATCTCCGCATAAAGGGAGATTTTTCTTCTCCTCTCGGAGTATTTCAGGAAACAAAGTTCGTAAATTCTTCTTTCGTGTCTCTGACTCTATTCAGCGTAATTGTTCGGTATGTCAACGGAGATACATTCACTTTACCCCAGAAATGAATGCATCTCTGCATAAATGTAGATTTTCCGTCTTCTCTTGGAAAATTGCAGGAAAGAACGTTCGTAAATTCTTCTTCTTAGTCTCTGTCAATATTTTTCGCACTTTTTCTTTATGTCAACGGAGATACATTCACTTTACCCTAGAAATGAATGCATATCCGCATAAAGGGAGATTTTTCTTCTTCTCTCGGAGTATTCCTGGAAACAACGTTCGTAAATTCTTCTACCGTGTCTCTGACGCTATTCGGCGTAATTTTTCTGTGTGTCAACGGAGATACATTCACTTTAACCCAGAAATGAATGCATCTCCACATAAATGTAGATTATCCGTCTTCTCACGGGGTATTGCAGGAAAGAACGGTCGCAACATCTTCTTCTTTGTCTCTGTCGATATTTTGCGTATTTTTTCTTTATGTCAACGGAGATACATTCACTTTACCCCAGAAATGAATGCATCTGCGCATAAAGAGAGATTTTTCTTCTTCTCTTGGAGTATTCCTGGAAACAACGTTCGTAAATTCTCCTACCGTGTCTCTGTCGCTATTCGGCGTAATTTTTCTGTGTGTCATCGGAGATACATTCACTTTACCCCAGAAATGAATGCATCTCCGCATAAATGTAGATTTTCCGTCTTCTCACGG
The DNA here is from genome assembly GCA_963931845.1 of Maratus michaelseni. Taxonomy (NCBI): domain Eukaryota; kingdom Metazoa; phylum Arthropoda; class Arachnida; order Araneae; family Salticidae; genus Maratus; species Maratus michaelseni. The sequence continues at coordinate 449,289,457 of OZ007589.1, read as the reverse complement.
GGTATTGCAGGAAAGAACGGTCGCAACATCTTCTTCTTTGTCTCTGTCGATATTTTGCGTATTTTTTCTTTATATCAACGGAGATACATTCATTTTACCCTAGAAATGAATGCATATCCGCATAAATGTAGATTTTCCTTCTTCTCACGGGGTATTGCAGGAAAGAACGGTCGCAACATCTTCCTTGTTTCTGTCGATATTTAGCGCATTTTTCCTTATGTCAGTGGAGATACATTCACTTTACCCGAGAAAAGAATGCATCTCCGCATAAAGGGAGATTTTTCTTCTCCTCTCGAAATATTCCAAGAAACAAAGTTCGTAAATTCTTCTTTCGTGTCTCTGACTCTATTCAGCGTAATTGTTCTGTATGTCAACGGAGATACATTCACTTTACCCTAGAAATGAATGCATCTCCGCATAAAGACAGATTTGTCTTCTTGTCTCAGAGTATTAAAAAAAAACGTTCGCAAATTCTTCCGTGTCTCTGTCGATATTCAGCGTAATTTTTCTGTACGTCAAAGGAGATACATTCACTTTACCTGAGATATGAATGCATGTCCGCATAACCATGGATTTGTATTCTTCTCTCGGAGTATTAAAAAAAAACGTTCTCGAATTCTTCTTCCGTGTCTCTGTCCATATTTAGCGCATTTTTTGCTTATGTCAATGGAGATACATTCACTTTACCCCAGAAATGAATGCATCTCCACATAAAGAAAGATTTTTTTTCTTCTCTCGGAATATTCCAGGAAAAAACGTTCGCAAATTCTTCTTCCGTGTCTTTGTCGATATTCAGCGTAATTTTTCTTTATGTCAACGGAGATACATTCATTTTACCCTAGAAATGAATGCATATCCGCATAAATGAAGATTTTCCTTCTTCTCACGGGGTATTGCAGGAAAGAACGGTCGCAACATCTTCTTCTTTGTCTCTATCGATATTCAGCGTAATAGTTCTGTATGTCAACGTAGATACATTCACTTTACCCTAGAAATGAATGCATCTCCGCATAAATGTAGATTTTCCGTCTTCTCTCGGAAAATTGCAGGAAAGAACGTTCGTAAATTCTTCTTCTTAGTCTCTGTCAATATTTTTCGCACTTTCCCTTTATGTCAACGGAGATACATTCACTTTACCCTAGAAATGAATGCATCTCCGCATAAAGATAGATTTGTCTTTTTGTCTCGGAGTATTAAAAAAACGTTCGCAAATTCTTCCGTGTCTCTGTCGATATTCAGAGTAATTTTGTTATTTATGTCAACGGAGATACATTCATTTTACCCTAGAAATGAATGCATATCCGCATAAATGTAGATTTTCCTTCTTCTCACGGGGTATTGCAGGAAAGAACGGTCGCAACATCTTCTTCTTTGTCTCTGTCGATATTTAGCGCATTTTTTCCTTATGTCAATTGAGATACATTCACTTTATCCCAGAAATGAATGCATCTCCGCATAAAGGGAGATTTTTCTTCTCCTCTCGGAGTATTTCAGGAAACAAAGTTCGTAAATTCTTCTATCGTGTCTCTGACTCTATTCAGCGTAATTGTTCGGTATGTCAACGGAGATACATTCACTTTACCCCAGAAATGAATGCATCTCCGCATAAATGTAAATTTACCGTCTTCTCACGGGGTATTGCAGGAAAGAACGGTCGCAACATCTTCTTCTCTGTCGATATTTTGCGTATTTTTTCTTTATGTCAACGGAGATACATTCATTTTACCCTAGAAATGAATGCATATCCGCATAAATGTAGATTTTCCTTCTTCTCACGGGGTATTGCAGGAAAGAACGGTCGCAACATCTTCTTCTTTGTCTCTGTCGATATTTAGTGCATTTTTTCCTTATGTCAATGGAGATACATTCACTTTATCCCAGAAATGAATGCATCTCCGCATAAAGGGAGATTTTTCTTCTCCTCTCGGAGTATTTCAGGAAACAAAGTTCGTAAATTCTTCTATCGTGTCTCTGACTCTATTCAGCGTAATTGTTCGGTATGTCAACGGAGATACATTCACTTTACCCCAGAAATGAATGCATCTCCGCATAAATGTAAATTTACCGTCTTCTCACGGGGTATTGCAGGAAAGAACGGTCGCAACATCTTCTTCTCTGTCGATATTTTGCGTATTTTTTCTTTATGTCAACGGAGATACATTCATTTTACCCTAGAAATGAATGCATATCCGCATAAATGTAGATTTTCCTTCTTCTCACGGGGTATTGCAGGAAAGAACGGTCGCAACATCTTCTTTGTTTCTGTCGATATTTAGCGCATTTTTCCTTATGTCAGTGGAGATACATTCACTTTACCCCAGAAAAGAATGCATCTCCGCATAAAGGGAGATTTTTCTTCTCCTCTCGAAATATTCCAAGAAACAAAGTTCGTAAATTCTTCTTTCGTGTCTCTGACTCTATTCAGCGTAATTGTTCTGTATGTCAACGGAGATACATTCACTTTACCCAAGAAATGAATGCATCTCCGCATAAAAGTAGATTTTCCGTCTTCTCTTGGAAAATTGCAGGGAAGAACGTTCGTAAATTCTTCTTCTTAGTCTCTGTCAATATTTTTCGCACTTTTTCTTTATATCAACGGAGATACATTCACTTTACCCTAGAAATGAATGCATATCCGCATAAAGGGAGATTTTTCTTCTTCTCTCGGAGTATTCCTGGAAACAACGTTCGTAAATTCTTCTACCGTGTCTCTGACGCTATTCGGCGTAATTTTTCTGTGTGTCAACGGAGATACATTCACTTTAACCCAGAAATGAATGCATCTCCACATAAATGTAGATTTTCCGTCTTCTCACGGGGTATTGCAGGAAACGCAACATCTTCTTCTTTGTCTCTGTCGATATTTAGCGCATTTTTTCCTTATGTCAATGGAGATACATTCACTTTACCCCAGAAATGAATGCATCTCCGCATAAAGGGAGATTTTTCTTCTCCTCTCGGAGTATTTCAGGAAACAAAGTTCGTAAATTCTTCTTTCGTGTCTCTGACTCTATTCAGCGTAATTGTTCGGTATGTCAACGGAGATACATTCACTTTACCCCAGAAATGAATGCATCTCCGCATAAATGTAGATTTACCGTCTTCTCACGGGGTATTGCAGGAAAGAACGGTCGCAACATCTTCTTCTTTGTCTCTGTCGATATTTTGCGTATTTTTTCTTTATGTCAACTGAGATACATTCATTTTACCCTAGAAATGAATGCATATCCGCATAAATGTAGATTTTCCTTCTTCTCACGGGGTATTGCAGGAAAGAACGGTCGCAACATCTTCTTTGTTTCTGTCGATATTTAGCGCATTTTTCCTTATGTCAGTGGAGATACATTCACTTTACCCGAGAAAAGAATGCATCTCCGCATAAAGGGAGATTTTTCTTCTCCTCTCGAAATATTCCAAGAAACAAAGTTCGTAAATTCTTCTTTCGTGTCTCTGACTCTATTCAGCGTAATTGTTCTGTATGTCAACGGAGATACATTCACTTTACCCTAGAAATGAATGCATCTCCGCATAAAGACAGATTTGTCTTCTTGTCTCAGAGTATTAAAAAAAAACGTTCGCAAATTCTTCCGTGTCTCTGTCGATATTCAGAGTAACTTTGTTATTTATGTCAACGGAGATACATTCATTTTACCCTAGAAATGAATGCATATCCGCATAAATGTAGATTTTCCTTCTTCTCACGGGGTATTGCAGGAAAGAACGGTCGCAACATCTTCTTCTTTGTCTCTGTCGATATTTTGCGTATTTTTTCCTTATGTCAACGGAGATACATTCACTTTATCCCAGAAATGAATGCATCTCCGCAAAAAGAGAGATTTTTCTTCTTCTCTTGGAGTATTCCTGGAAACAACGTTCGTAAATTCTTCCTCCGTGTGTCTGTCGATATTCAGCGTAATTTTTCTGTACGTCAAAGGAGATACATTCACTTTACCTGAGATATGAATGCATGTCCGCATAACCATGGATTTGTATTCTTCTCTCGGAGTATTAAAAAAACGTTCGCGAATTCTTCTTCCGTGTCTCTGTCGATATTTAGCGCATTTTTCCCTTATGTCAATGGAGATACATTCACTTTACCCCAGAAATGAATGCATCTCCACATAAAGAAAGATTTTTTTTTCTTCTCTCGGAATATTCCAGGAAAAAACGTTCGCAAATTCTTCTTCCGTGTCTTTGTCGATATTCAGCGTAATTTTTCTTTATGTCAACGGAGATACATTCATTTTACCCTAGAAATGAATGCATATCCGCATAAATGAAGAGTTTCCTTATTCTCACGGGGTATTGCAGGAAAGAACGGTCGCAACATCTTCTTCTTTGTCTCTATCGATATTCAGCGTAATAGTTCTGTATGTCAACGTAGATACATTCACTTTACCCTAGAAATGAATGCATCTCCACATAAATGTAGATTTTCCGCCTTCTCACGGGGTATAGCAGGAAAGAACGGTCGCAACATCTTCTTCTTTGTCTCTGTCGATATTTTGCGTATTTTTTCTTTATGTCAACGGAGATACATTCACTTTACCCCAGAAATGAATGCATCTCCGCATAAAGATAGATTTTTCTTCTTCTCTTTGAGTATTCCTGGAAACAACGTTCGTAAATTTTGCCTCCGTGTCTCTGTCGATATTCAGCGTAATTTTTCTGTACGTCAACGGAGATACATTCACTTTACCCTAGAAATGAATGCATCTCCGCATAAACATAGATTTATCTTCTTCTCTCGGAGTATTAAAAAAACGTTCACAAATTCTTCCGTGTCTCTGTCGATATTCAGAGTAATTTTGATATTTATGTCAACGGAGATACATTCATTTTACCCTAGAAATGAATGCATATCCGCATAAATGTAGATTTTCCTTCTTCTCACGGGGTATTGCAGGAAAGAACGGTCGCAACAGCTTCTTCTTTGTCTCTGTCGATATTTTGCGTATTTTTTCTTTATGTCAACGGAGATACATTCACTTTACCCCAGAAATGAATGCATCTCCGCATAAAGATAGATTTTTCTTCTTCTCTTTGAGTATTCCTGGAAACAACGTTCGTAAATTTTGCCTCCGTGTCTCTGTCGATATTCAGCGTAATTTTTCTGTACGTCAACGGAGATACATTCACTTTACCCTAGAAATGAATGCATCTCCGCATAAACATAGATTTATCTTCTTCTCTCGGAGTATTAAAAAAACGTTCACAAATTCTTCCGTGTCTCTGTCGATATTCAGAGTAATTTTGATATTTATGTCAACGGAGATACATTCATTTTACCCTAGAAATGAATGCATATCCGCATAAATGTAGATTTTCCTTCTTCTCACGGGGTATTGCAGGAAAGAACGGTCGCAACAGCTTCTTCTTTGTCTCTGTCGATATTTAGCGCATTTTTTCCTTATGTCAATTGAGATACATTCACTTTATCCCAGAAATGAATGCATCTCCGCATAAAGGGAGATTTTTCTTCTCCTCTCGGAGTATTTCAGGAAACAAAGTTCGTAAATTCTTCTATCGTGTCTCTGACGCTATTCGGCGTAATTTTTCTGTGTGTCAACGGGGATACATTCACTTTAACCCAGAAATGAATGCATCTCCACATAAATGTAGATTATCCGTCTTCTCACGGGGTATTGCAGGAAAGAACGGTCGCAACATCTTCTTCTTTGTCTCTGTCGATATTTTGCGTATTTTTTCTTTATGTCAACGGAGATACATTCACTTTACCCCAGAAATGAATGCATCTGCGCATAAAGAGAGATTTTTCTTCTTCTCTTGGAGTATTCCTGGAAACAACGTTCGTAAACTCTCCTACCGTGTCTCTGTCGCTATTCGGCGTAATTTTTCTGTGTGTCATCGGAGATACATTCACTTTACCCCAGAAATGAATGCATCTCCGCATAAATGTAGATTTTCCGTCTTCTAACGGGGTATTGCAGGAAAGAACGGTCGCAACATCTTCTTCTTTGTCTCTGTCGATATTTTGCGTATTTTTTCTTTATATCAACGGAGATACATTCATTTTACCCTAGAAATGAATGCATATCCGCATAAATGTAGATTTTCCTTCTTCTCACGGGGTATTGCAGGAAAGAACGGTCGCAACATCTTCTTTGTTTCTGTCGATATTTAGCGCATTTTTCCTTATGTCAGTGGAGATACATTCACTTTACCCGAGAAAAGAATGCATCTCCGCATAAAGGGAGATTTTTCTTCTCCTCTCGAAATATTCCAAGAAACAAAGTTCGTAAATTCTTCTTTCGTGTCTCTGACTCTATTCAGCGTAATTGTTCTGTATGTCAACGGAGATACATTCACTTTACCCTAGAAATGAATGCATCTCCGCATAAAGACAGATTTGTCTTCTTGTCTCAGAGTATTAAAAAAAAACGTTCGCAAATTCTTCCGTGTCTCTGTCGATATTCAGAGTAACTTTGTTATTTATGTCAACGGAGATACATTCATTTTACCCTAGAAATGAATGCATATCCGCATAAATGTAGATTTTCCTTCTTCTCACGGGGTATTGCAGGAAAGAACGGTCGCAACATCTTCTTCTTTGTCTCTGTCGATATTTTGCGTATTTTTTCCTTATGTCAACGGAGATACATTCACTTTATCCCAGAAATGAATGCATCTCCGCAAAAAGAGAGATTTTTCTTCTTCTCTTGGAGTATTCCTGGAAACAACGTTCGTAAATTCTTCCTCCGTGTGTCTGTCGATATTCAGCGTAATTTTTCTGTACGTCAAAGGAGATACATTCACTTTACCTGAGATATGAATGCATGTCCGCATAACCATGGATTTGTATTCTTCTCTCGGAGTATTAAAAAAAAACGTTCGCGAATTCTTCTTCCGTGTCTCTGTCCATATTTAGCGCATTTTTTGCTTATGTCAATGGAGATACATTCACTTTATCCCAGAAATGAATGCATCTCCACATAAAGAAAGATTTTTTTTCTTCTCTCGGAATATTCCAGGAAAAAACGTTCGCAAATTCTTCTTCCGTGTCTTTGTCGATATTCAGCGTAATTTTTCTTTATGTCAACGGAGATACATTCATTTTACCCTAGAAATGAATGCATATCCGCATAAATGAAGATTTTCCTTCTTCTCACGGGGTATTGCAGGAAAGAACGGTCGCAACATCTTCTTCTTTGTCTCTATCGATATTCAGCGTAATAGTTCTGTATGTCAACGTAGATACATTCACTTTACCCTAGAAATGAATGCATCTCCGCATAAATGTAGATTTTCCGTCTTCTCTCGGAAAATTGCAGGAAAGAACGTTCGTAAATTCTTCTTCTTAGTCTCTGTCAATATTTTTCGCACTTTCCCTTTATGTCAACGGAGATACATTCACTTTACCCTAGAAATGAATGCATCTCCGCATAAAGATAGATTTGTCTTTTTGTCTCGGAGTATTAAAAAAACGTTCGCAAATTCTTCCGTGTCTCTGTCGATATTCAGAGTAATTTTGTTATTTATGTCAACGGAGATACATTCATTTTACCCTAGAAATGAATGCATATTCGCATAAATGTAGATTTTCCTTCTTCTCACGGGGTATTGCAGGAAAGAACGGTCGCAACATCTTCTTCTTTGTCTCTGTCGATATTTAGCGCAGTTTTTCCTTATGTCAATTGAGATACATTCACTTTATCCCAGAAATGAATGCATCTCCGCATAAAGGGAGATTTTTCTTCTCCTCTCGGAGTATTTCAGGAAACAAAGTTCGTAAATTCTTCTATCGTGTCTCTGACTCTATTCAGCGTAATTGTTCTGTATGTCAACGGAGATACATTCACTTTACCCCAGAAATGAATGCATCTTCGAATAAAGGGAGATTTTTCTTCTTCTCTCGGAGTATTCCAGGAAACAAAGTTCGTAAATTCTTCTTTCGTGTCTCTGACTCTATTCAGCGTAATTGTTCTGTATGTCAACGGAGATACATTCACTTTACCCAAGAAATGAATGCATCTCCGCATAAAAGTAGATTTTCCGTCTTCTCTTGGAAAATTGCAGGGAAGAACGTTCGTAAATTCTTCTTCTTAGTCTCTGTCAATATTTTTCGCACTTTTTCTTTATGTCAACGGAGATATATTCACTTTACCCTAGAAATGAATGCATATCCGCATAAAGGGAGATTTTTCTTCTTCTCTCGGAGTATTCCTGGAAACAACGTTCGTAAATTCTTCTACCGTGTCTCTGACGCTATTCGGCGTAATTTTTCTGTGTGTCAACGGAGATACATTCACTTTAACCCAGAAATGAATGCATCTCCACATAAATGTAGATTTTCCGTCTTCTCACGGGGTATTGCAGGAAAGAACGGTCGGAACATCTTCTTCTTTGTCTCTGTCGATATTTTGCGTATTTTTTCTTTATGTCAACGGAGATACATTCACTTTACCCCAGAAATGAATGCATCTCCGCATAAAGACAGATTTTTCTTCTTCTCTTGGAGTATTCCTGGAAACAACGTTCGTAAATTCTCCTACCGTGTCTCTGTCGCTATTCGGCGTAATTTTTCTGTGTGTCAACGGAGATACATTCACTTTACCCCCGAAATGAATGCATCTCCGCATAAATGTAGATTTTCCGTCTTCTCACGGGGTATTGCAGGAAACGCAACATCTTCTTCTTTGTCTCTGTCGATATTTAGCGCATTTTTTCCTTATGTCAATGGAGATACATTCACTTTACCCCAGAAATGAATGCATCTCCGCATAAAGGGAGATTTTTCTTCTCCTCTCGGAGTATTTCAGGAAACAAAGTTCGTAAATTCTTCTTTCGTGTCTCTGACTGTATTCAGCGTAATTGTTCGGTATGTCAACGGAGATACATTCACTTTACCCCAGAAATGAATGCATCTCCGCATAAATGTAAATTTACCGTCTTCTCACGGGGTATTGCAGGAAAGAACGGTCGCAACATCTTCTTCTCTGTCGATATTTTGCGTATTTTTTCTTTATGTCAACGGAGATACATTCATTTTACCCTAGAAATGAATGCATATCCGCATAAATGTAGATTTTCCTTCTTCTCACGGGGTATTGCAGGAAAGAACGGTCGCAACATCTTCTTCTTTGTCTCTGTCGATATTTAGTGCATTTTTTCCTTATGTCAATGGAGATACATTCACTTTACCCCAGAAATGAATGCATCTCCGCATAAAGGGAGATTTTTCTTCTCCTCTCGAAATATTCCAAGAAACAAAGTTCGTAAATTCTTCTTTCGTGTCTCTGACTCTATTCAGCGTAATTGTTCTGTATGTCAACGGAGATACATTCACTTTACCCTAGAAATGAATGCATCTCCGCATAAAGATAGATTTGTCTTCTTGTCTCGGAGTATTAAAAAAACGTTCGCAAATTCTTCTGTGTCTCTGTCGATATTCAGAGTAATTTTGTTATTTATGTCAACGGAGATACATTCATTTTACCCTAGAAATGAATGCATCTCCGCATAAATGTAGATTTTCCGTCTTCTCTCGGAAAATTGCAGGAAAGAACGTTCGTTAATTCTTCTTCTTAGTCTCTGTCAATATTTTTCGCACTTTCCCTTTATGTCAACGGAGATACATTCACTTTACCCTAGAAATGAATGCATCTCCGCATAAAGATAGATTTTCCTTCTTCTCACGGGGTATTGCAGGAAAGAACGGTCGCAACATCTTCTTCTTTGTCTCTGTCGATATTTAGTGCATTTTTTCCTTATGTCAATGGAGATACATTCCCTTTACCCCAGAAATGAATGCATCTCCGCATAAAGGGTGATTTTTCTTCTCCTCTCGAAATATTCCAAGAAACAAAGTTCGTAAATTCTTCTTTCGTGTCTCTGACTCTATTCAGCGTAATTGTTCTGTATGCCAACGGAGATACATTCACTTTACCCTAGAAATGAATGCATCTCCGCATAAAGATAGATTTGTCTTTTTGTCTCGGAGTATTAAAAAAACGTTCGCAAATTCTTCCGTGTCTCTGTCGATATTCAGAGTAATTTTGTTATTTATGTCAACGGAGATACATTCATTTTACCCTAGAAATGAATGCATATCCGCATAAATGTAGATTTTCCTTTTTCTCACGGGGTATTGCAGGAAAGAACGGTCGCAACATCTTCTTCTTTGTCTCTGTCGATATTTAGCGCATTTTTTCCTTATGTCAATTGAGATACATTCACTTTATCCCAGAAATGAATGCATCTCCGCATAAAGGGAGATTTTTCTTCTCCTCTCGGAGTATTTCAGGAAACAAAGTTCGTAAATTCTTCTATCGTGTCTCTGACTCTATTCAGCGTAATTGTTCTGTATGTCAACGGAGATACATTCACTTTACCCCAGAAATGAATGCATCTTCGAATAAAGGGAGATTTTTCTTCTTCTCTCGGAGTATTCCAGGAAACAAAGTTCGTAAATTCTTCTTTCGTGTCTCTGACTCTATTCAGCGTAATTGTTCTGTATGTCAACGGAGATACATTCACTTTACCCAAGAAATGAATGCATCTCCGCATAAAAGTAGATTTTCCGTCTTCTCTTGGAAAATTGCAGGGAAGAACGTTCGTAAATTCTTCTTCTTAGTCTCTGTCAATATTTTTCGCACTTTTTCTTTATGTCAACGGAGATACATTCACTTTACCCTAGAAATGAATGCATATCCGCATAAAGGGAGATTTTTCTTCTTCTCTCGGAGTATTCCTGGAAACAACGTTCGTAAATTCTTCTACCGTGTCTCTGACGCTATTCGGCGTAATTTTTCTGTGTGTCAACGGAGATACATTCACTTTAACCCAGAAATGAATGCATCTCCACATAAATGTAGATTTTCCGTCTTCTCACGGGGTATTGCAGGAAACGCAACATCTTCTTCTTTGTCTCTGTCGATATTTAGCGCATTTTTTCCTTATGTCAATGGAGATACATTCACTTTACCCCAGAAATGAATGCATCTCCGCATAAAGGGAGATTTTTCTTCTCCTCTCGGAGTATTTCAGGAAACAAAGTTCGTAAATTCTTCTTTCGTGTCTCTGACTCTATTCAGCGTAATTGTTCGGTATGTCAACGGAGATACATTCACTTTACCCCAGAAATGAATGCATCTCCGCATAAATGTAGATTTTCCGTCTTCTCTTGGAAAATTGCAGGAAAGAACGTTCGTAAATTCTTCTTCTTAGTCTCTGTCAATATTTTTCGCACTTTTTCTTTATGTCAACGGAGATACATTCACTTTACCCTAGAAATGAATGCATATCCGCATAAAGGGAGATTTTTCTTCTTCTCTCGGAGTATTCCTGGAAACAACGTTCGTAAATTCTTCTACCGTGTCTCTGACGCTATTCGGCGTAATTTTTCTGTGTGTCAACGGAGATACATTCACTTTAACCCAGAAATGAATGCATCTCCACATAAATGTAGATTATCCGTCTTCTCACGGGGTATTGCAGGAAAGAACGGTCGCAACATCTTCTTCTTTGTCTCTGTCGATATTTTGCGTATTTTTTCTTTATGTCAACGGAGATACATTCACTTTACCCCAGAAATGAATGCATCTGCGCATAAAGAGAGATTTTTCTTCTTCTCTTGGAGTATTCCTGGAAACAACGTTCGTAAATTCTCCTACCGTGTCTCTGTCGCTATTCGGCGTAATTTTTCTGTGTGTCATCGGAGATACATTCACTTTACCCCAGAAATGAATGCATCTCCGCATAAATGTAGATTTTCCGTCTTCTCACGGGGTATTGCAGGAAAGAACGGTCGCAACATCTTCTTCTTTGTCTCTGTCGATATTTTGCGTATTTTTTCTTTATATCAACGGAGATACATTCATTTTACCCTAGAAATGAATGCATATCCGCATAAATGTAGATTTTCCTTCTTCTCACGGGGTATTGCAGGAAAGAACGGTCGCAACATCTTCTTTGTTTCTGTCGATATTTAGCGCATTTTTCCTTATGTCAGTGGAGATACATTCACTTTACCCGAGAAAAGAATGCATCTCCGCATAAAGGGAGATTTTTCTTCTCCTCTCGAAATATTCCAAGAAACAAAGTTCGTAAATTCTTCTTTCGTGTCTCTGACTCTATTCAGCGTAATTGTTCTGTATGTCAACGGAGATACATTCACTTTACCCTAGAAATGAATGCATCTCCGCATAAAGACAGATTTGTCTTCTTGTCTCAGAGTATTAAAAAAAAACGTTCGCAAATTCTTCCGTGTCTCTGTCGATATTCAGCGTAATTTTTCTGTACGTCAAAGGAGATACATTCACTTTACCTGAGATATGAATGCATGTCCGCATAACCATGGATTTGTATTCTTCTCTCGGAGTATTAAAAAAAAACGTTCTCGAATTCTTCTTCCGTGTCTCTGTCCATATTTAGCGCATTTTTTGCTTATGTCAATGGAGATACATTCACTTTACCCCAGAAATGAATGCATCTCCACATAAAGAAAGATTTTTTTTCTTCTCTCGGAATATTCCAGGAAAAAACGTTCGCAAATTCTTCTTCCGTGTCTTTGTCGATATTCAGCGTAATTTTTCTTTATGTCAACGGAGATACATTCATTTTACCCTAGAAATGAATGCATATCCGCATAAATGAAGATTTTCCTTCTTCTCACGGGGTATTGCAGGAAAGAACGGTCGCAACATCTTCTTCTTTGTCTCTATCGATATTCAGCGTAACAGTTCTGTATGTCAACGTAGATACATTCACTTTACCCTAGAAATGAATGCATCTCCGCATAAATGTAGATTTTCCGTCTTCTCTCGGAAAATTGCAGGAAAGAACGTTCGTAAATTCTTCTTCTTAGTCTCTGTCAATATTTTTCGCACTTTCCCTTTATGTCAACGGAGATACATTCACTTTACCCTAGAAATGAATGCATCTCCGCATAAAGATAGATTTGTCTTTTTGTCTCGGAGTATTAAAAAAACGTTCGCAAATTCTTCCGTGTCTCTGTCGATATTCAGAGTAATTTTGTTATTTATGTCAACGGAGATACATTCATTTTACCCTAGAAATGAATGCATATCCGCATAAATGTAGATTTTCCTTCTTCTCACGGGGTATTGCAGGAAAGAACGGTCGCAACATCTTCTTCTTTGTCTCTGTCGATATTTAGCGCATTTTTTCCTTATGTCAATTGAGATACATTCACTTTACCCCAGAAATGAATGCATCTCCGCATAAATGTAAATTTACCGTCTTCTCATGGGGTATTGCAGGAAAGAACGGTCGCAACATCTTCTTCTCTGTCGATATTTTGCGTATTTTTTCTTTATGTCAACGGAGATACATTCACTTTACCCCAGAAATGAATGCATCTCCGCATAAAGACAGATTTTTCTTCTTCTCTTGGAGTATTCCTGGAAACAACGTTCGTAAATTCTCCTACCGTGTCTCTGTCGCTATTCGGCGTAATTTTTCTGTGTGTCAACGGAGATACATTCACTTTACCCCCGAAATGAATGCATCTCCGCATAAATGTAGATTTTCCGTCTTCTCACGGGGTATTGCAGGAAACGCAACATCTTCTTCTTTGTCTCTGTCGATATTTAGCGCATTTTTTCCTTATGTCAATGGAGATACATTCACTTTACCCCAGAAATGAATGCATCTCCGCATAAAGGGAGATTTTTCTTCTCCTCTCGGAGTATTTCAGGAAACAAAGTTCGTAAATTCTTCTTTCGTGTCTCTGACTGTATTCAGCGTAATTGTTCGGTATGTCAACGGAGATACATTCACTTTACCCCAGAAATGAATGCATCTCCGCATAAATGTAAATTTACCGTCTTCTCACGGGGTATTGCAGGAAAGAACTGTCGCAACATCTTCTTCTCTGTCGATATTTTGCGTATTTTTTCTTTATGTCAACGGAGATACATTCATTTTACCCTAGAAATGAATGCATATCCGCATAAATGTAGATTTTCCTTCTTCTCACGGGGTATTGCAGGAAAGAACGGTCGCAACATCTTCTTCTTTGTCTCTGTCGATATTTAGTGCATTTTTTCCTTATGTCAATGGAGATACATTCACTTTACCCCAGAAATGAATGCATCTCCGCATAAAGGGAGATTTTTCTTCTCCTCTCGAAATATTCCAAGAAACAAAGTTCGTAAATTCTTCTTTCGTGTCTCTGACTCTATTCAGCGTAATTGTTCTGTATGTCAACGGAGATACATTCACTTTACCCTAGAAATGAATGCATCTCCGCATAAAGATAGATTTGTCTTCTTGTCTCGGAGTATTAAAAAAACGTTCGCAAATTCTTCTGTGTCTCTGTCGATATTCAGAGTAATTTTGTTATTTATGTCAACGGAGATACATTCATTTTACCCTAGAAATGAATGCATCTCCGCATAAATGTAGATTTTCCGTCTTCTCTCGGAAAATTGCAGGAAAGAACGTTCGTTAATTCTTCTTCTTAGTCTCTGTCAATATTTTTCGCACTTTCCCTTTATGTCAACGGAGATACATTCACTTTACCCTAGAAATGAATGCATCTCCGCATAAAGATAGATTTTCCTTCTTCTCACGGGGTATTGCAGGAAAGAACGGTCGCAACATCTTCTTCTTTGTCTCTGTCGATATTTAGTGCATTTTTTCCTTATGTCAATGGAGATACATTCACTTTACCCCAGAAATGAATGCATCTCCGCATAAAGGGTGATTTTTCTTCTCCTCTCGAAATATTCCAAGAAACAAAGTTCGTAAATTCTTCTTTCGTGTCTCTGACTCTATTCAGCGTAATTGTTCTGTATGCCAACGGAGATACATTCACTTTACCCTAGAAATGAATGCATCTCCGCATAAAGATAGATTTGTCTTTTTGTCTCGGAGTATTAAAAAAACGTTCGCAAATTCTTCCGTGTCTCTGTCGATATTCAGAGTAATTTTGTTATTTATGTCAACGGAGATACATTCATTTTACCCTAGAAATGAATGCATATCCGCATAAATGTAGATTTTCCTTTTTCTCACGGGGTATTGCAGGAAAGAACGGTCGCAACATCTTCTTCTTTGTCTCTGTCGATATTTAGCGCATTTTTTCCTTATGTCAATTGAGATACATTCACTTTATCCCAGAAATGAATGCATCTCCGCATAAAGGGAGATTTTTCTTCTCCTCTCGGAGTATTTCAGGAAACAAAGTTCGTAAATTCTTCTATCGTGTCTCTGACTCTATTCAGCGTAATTGTTCTGTATGTCAACGGAGATACATTCACTTTACCCCAGAAATGAATGCATCTTCGAATAAAGGGAGATTTTTCTTCTTCTCTCGGAGTATTCCAGGAAACAAAGTTCGTAAATTCTTCTTTCGTGTCTCTGACTCTATTCAGCGTAATTGTTCTGTATGTCAACGGAGATACATTCACTTTACCCAAGAAATGAATGCATCTCCGCATAAAAGTAGATTTTCCGTCTTCTCTTGGAAAATTGCAGGGAAGAACGTTCGTAAATTCTTCTTCTTAGTCTCTGTCAATATTTTTCGCACTTTTTCTTTATGTCAACGGAGATACATTCACTTTACCCTAGAAATGAATGCATATCCGCATAAAGGGAGATTTTTCTTCTTCTCTCGGAGTATTCCTGGAAACAACGTTCGTAAATTCTTCTACCGTGTCTCTGACGCTATTCGGCGTAATTTTTCTGTGTGTCAACGGAGATACATTCACTTTAACCCAGAAATGAATGCATCTCCACATAAATGTAGATTTTCCGTCTTCTCACGGGGTATTGCAGGAAACGCAACATCTTCTTCTTTGTCTCTGTCGATATTTAGCGCATTTTTTCCTTATGTCAATGGAGATACATTCACTTTACCCCAGAAATGAATGCATCTCCGCATAAAGGGAGATTTTTCTTCTCCTCTCGGAGTATTTCAGGAAACAAAGTTCGTAAATTCTTCTTTCGTGTCTCTGACTCTATTCAGCGTAATTGTTCGGTATGTCAACGGAGATACATTCACTTTACCCCAGAAATGAATGCATCTCTGCATAAATGTAGATTTTCCGTCTTCTCTTGGAAAATTGCAGGAAAGAACGTTCGTAAATTCTTCTTCTTAGTCTCTGTCAATATTTTTCGCACTTTTTCTTTATGTCAACGGAGATACATTCACTTTACCCTAGAAATGAATGCATATCCGCATAAAGGGAGATTTTTCTTCTTCTCTCGGAGTATTCCTGGAAACAACGTTCGTAAATTCTTCTACCGTGTCTCTGACGCTATTCGGCGTAATTTTTCTGTGTGTCAACGGAGATACATTCACTTTAACCCAGAAATGAATGCATCTCCACATAAATGTAGATTATCCGTCTTCTCACGGGGTATTGCAGGAAAGAACGGTCGCAACATCTTCTTCTTTGTCTCTGTCGATATTTTGCGTATTTTTTCTTTATGTCAACGGAGATACATTCACTTTACCCCAGAAATGAATGCATCTGCGCATAAAGAGAGATTTTTCTTCTTCTCTTGGAGTATTCCTGGAAACAACGTTCGTAAATTCTCCTACCGTGTCTCTGTCGCTATTCGGCGTAATTTTTCTGTGTGTCATCGGAGATACATTCACTTTACCCCAGAAATGAATGCATCTCCGCATAAATGTAGATTTTCCGTCTTCTCACGGGGTATTGCAGGAAAGAACGGTCGCAACATCTTCTTCTTTGTCTCTGTCGATATTTTGCGTATTTTTTCTTTATATCAACGGAGATACATTCATTTTACCCTAGAAATGAATGCATATCCGCATAAATGTAGATTTTCCTTCTTCTCACGGGGTATTGCAGGAAAGAACGGTCGCAACATCTTCCTTGTTTCTGTCGATATTTAGCGCATTTTTCCTTATGTCAGTGGAGATACATTCACTTTACCCGAGAAAAGAATGCATCTCCGCATAAAGGGAGATTTTTCTTCTCCTCTCGAAATATTCCAAGAAACAAAGTTCGTAAATTCTTCTTTCGTGTCTCTGACTCTATTCAGCGTAATTGTTCTGTATGTCAACGGAGATACATTCACTTTACCCTAGAAATGAATGCATCTCCGCATAAAGACAGATTTGTCTTCTTGTCTCAGAGTATTAAAAAAAAACGTTCGCAAATTCTTCCGTGTCTCTGTCGATATTCAGCGTAATTTTTCTGTACGTCAAAGGAGATACATTCACTTTACCTGAGATATGAATGCATGTCCGCATAACCATGGATTTGTATTCTTCTCTCGGAGTATTAAAAAAAAACGTTCTCGAATTCTTCTTCCGTGTCTCTGTCCATATTTAGCGCATTTTTTGCTTATGTCAATGGAGATACATTCACTTTACCCCAGAAATGAATGCATCTCCACATAAAGAAAGATTTTTTTTCTTCTCTCGGAATATTCCAGGAAAAAACGTTCGCAAATTCTTCTTCCGTGTCTTTGTCGATATTCAGCGTAATTTTTCTTTATGTCAACGGAGATACATTCATTTTACCCTAGAAATGAATGCATATCCGCATAAATGAAGATTTTCCTTCTTCTCACGGGGTATTGCAGGAAAGAACGGTCGCAACATCTTCTTCTTTGTCTCTATCGATATTCAGCGTAATAGTTCTGTATGTCAACGTAGATACATTCACTTTACCCTAGAAATGAATGCATCTCCGCATAAATGTAGATTTTCCGTCTTCTCTCGGAAAATTGCAGGAAAGAACGTTCGTAAATTCTTCTTCTTAGTCTCTGTCAATATTTTTCGCACTTTCCCTTTATGTCAACGGAGATACATTCACTTTACCCTAGAAATGAATGCATCTCCGCATAAAGATAGATTTGTCTTTTTGTCTCGGAGTATTAAAAAAACGTTCGCAAATTCTTCCGTGTCTCTGTCGATATTCAGAGTAATTTTGTTATTTATGTCAACGGAGATACATTCATTTTACCCTAGAAATGAATGCATATCCGCATAAATGTAGATTTTCCTTCTTCTCACGGGGTATTGCAGGAAAGAACGGTCGCAACATCTTCTTCTTTGTCTCTGTCGATATTTAGCGCATTTTTTCCTTATGTCAATTGAGATACATTCACTTTATCCCAGAAATGAATGCATCTCCGCATAAAGGGAGATTTTTCTTCTCCTCTCGGAGTATTTCAGGAAACAAAGTTCGTAAATTCTTCTATCGTGTCTCTGACTCTATTCAGCGTAATTGTTCGGTATGTCAACGGAGATACATTCACTTTACCCCAGAAATGAATGCATCTCCGCATAAATGTAAATTTACCGTCTTCTCACGGGGTATTGCAGGAAAGAACGGTCGCAACATCTTCTTCTCTGTCGATATTTTGCGTATTTTTTCTTTATGTCAACGGAGATACATTCATTTTACCCTAGAAATGAATGCATATCCGCATAAATGTAGATTTTCCTTCTTCTCACGGGGTATTGCAGGAAAGAACGGTCGCAACATCTTCTTCTTTGTCTCTGTCGATATTTAGTGCATTTTTTCCTTATGTCAATGGAGATACATTCACTTTATCCCAGAAATGAATGCATCTCCGCATAAAGGGAGATTTTTCTTCTCCTCTCGGAGTATTTCAGGAAACAAAGTTCGTAAATTCTTCTATCGTGTCTCTGACTCTATTCAGCGTAATTGTTCGGTATGTCAACGGAGATACATTCACTTTACCCCAGAAATGAATGCATCTCCGCATAAATGTAAATTTACCGTCTTCTCACGGGGTATTGCAGGAAAGAACGGTCGCAACATCTTCTTCTCTGTCGATATTTTGCGTATTTTTTCTTTATGTCAACGGAGATACATTCATTTTACCCTAGAAATGAATGCATATCCGCATAAATGTAGATTTTCCTTCTTCTCACGGGGTATTGCAGGAAAGAACGGTCGCAACATCTTCTTTGTTTCTGTCGATATTTAGCGCATTTTTCCTTATGTCAGTGGAGATACATTCACTTTACCCCAGAAAAGAATGCATCTCCGCATAAAGGGAGATTTTTCTTCTCCTCTCGAAATATTCCAAGAAACAAAGTTCGTAAATTCTTCTTTCGTGTCTCTGACTCTATTCAGCGTAATTGTTCTGTATGTCAACGGAGATACATTCACTTTACCCAAGAAATGAATGCATCTCCGCATAAAAGTAGATTTTCCGTCTTCTCTTGGAAAATTGCAGGGAAGAACGTTCGTAAATTCTTCTTCTTAGTCTCTGTCAATATTTTTCGCACTTTTTCTTTATATCAACGGAGATACATTCACTTTACCCTAGAAATGAATGCATATCCGCATAAAGGGAGATTTTTCTTCTTCTCTCGGAGTATTCCTGGAAACAACGTTCGTAAATTCTTCTACCGTGTCTCTGACGCTATTCGGCGTAATTTTTCTGTGTGTCAACGGAGATACATTCACTTTAACCCAGAAATGAATGCATCTCCACATAAATGTAGATTTTCCGTCTTCTCACGGGGTATTGCAGGAAACGCAACATCTTCTTCTTTGTCTCTGTCGATATTTAGCGCATTTTTTCCTTATGTCAATGGAGATACATTCACTTTACCCCAGAAATGAATGCATCTCCGCATAAAGGGAGATTTTTCTTCTCCTCTCGGAGTATTTCAGGAAACAAAGTTCGTAAATTCTTCTTTCGTGTCTCTGACTCTATTCAGCGTAATTGTTCGGTATGTCAACGGAGATACATTCACTTTACCCCAGAAATGAATGCATCTCCGCATAAATGTAGATTTACCGTCTTCTCACGGGGTATTGCAGGAAAGAACGGTCGCAACATCTTCTTCTTTGTCTCTGTCGATATTTTGCGTATTTTTTCTTTATGTCAACTGAGATACATTCATTTTACCCTAGAAATGAATGCATATCCGCATAAATGTAGATTTTTCTTCTTCTCACAGGGGATTGCAGGAAAGAACGGTCGCAACATCTTCTTGTTTGTCTTTGTCGATATTTAGCGCATTTTTTCCTTATGTCAATGGAGATACATTCACTTTACCCCAGAAATGAATGCATATCCGCATAAAGGGATTTTTTTTCTTCTCCTCTCGGAGTATTCCAAGAAACAAAGTTCGTAAATTCTTCTTTCGTGTCTCTGACTCTATTCAGCGTAATTGTCCTGTATGTCAACGGAGATACATTTACTTTACCCCAGATATGAATGCATCTCCGCATAAAGGGAGATTTTTCTTCTTCTCTCGGAGTATTCCTGGAAACAAAGTTCGTAAATTCTCCTACCGTGTCTCTGACGCTATTCGGCGTAATTTTTCTGTGTGTCAACGGAGATACATTCACTTTACCCCAGAAATGAATGCATCTCCGCATAAATGTAGATTTTCCGTCTTCTCACGGGGTATTGCAGGAAAGAACGGTCGCAACATCTTCTTCTTTGTCTCTGTCGATATTTTGCGTATTTTTTCCTTATGTCAACGGAGATACATTCACTTTATCCCAGAAATGAATGCATCTCCGCAAAAAGAGAGATTTTTCTTCTTCTCTTGGAGTATTCCTGGAAACAACGTTCGTAAATTCTTCCTCCGTGTGTCTGTCGATATTCAGCGTAATTTTTCTGTACGTCAAAGGAGATACATTCACTTTACCTGAGATATGAATGCATGTCCGCATAACCATGGATTTGTATTCTTCTCTCGGAGTATTAAAAAAACGTTCGCGAATTCTTCTTCCGTGTCTCTGTCGATATTTAGCGCATTTTTCCCTTATGTCAATGGAGATACATTCACTTTACCCCAGAAATGAATGCATCTCCACATAAAGAAAGATTTTTTTTTCTTCTCTCGGAATATTCCAGGAAAAAACGTTCGCAAATTCTTCTTCCGTGTCTTTGTCGATATTCAGCGTAATTTTTCTTTATGTCAACGGAGATACATTCATTTTACCCTAGAAATGAATGCATATCCGCATAAATGAAGAGTTTCCTTATTCTCACGGGGTATTGCAGGAAAGAACGGTCGCAACATCTTCTTCTTTGTCTCTATCGATATTCAGCGTAATAGTTCTGTATGTCAACGTAGATACATTCACTTTACCCTAGAAATGAATGCATCTCCACATAAATGTAGATTTTCCGCCTTCTCACGGGGTATAGCAGGAAAGAACGGTCGCAACATCTTCTTCTTTGTCTCTGTCGATATTTTGCGTATTTTTTCTTTATGTCAACGGAGATACATTCACTTTACCCCAGAAATGAATGCATCTCCGCATAAAGATAGATTTTTCTTCTTCTCTTTGAGTATTCCTGGAAACAACGTTCGTAAATTTTGCCTCCGTGTCTCTGTCGATATTCAGCGTAATTTTTCTGTACGTCAACGGAGATACATTCACTTTACCCTAGAAATGAATGCATCTCCGCATAAACATAGATTTATCTTCTTCTCTCGGAGTATTAAAAAAACGTTCACAAATTCTTCCGTGTCTCTGTCGATATTCAGAGTAATTTTGATATTTATGTCAACGGAGATACATTCATTTTACCCTAGAAATGAATGCATATCCGCATAAATGTAGATTTTCCTTCTTCTCACGGGGTATTGCAGGAAAGAACGGTCGCAACAGCTTCTTCTTTGTCTCTGTCGATATTTTGCGTATTTTTTCTTTATGTCAACGGAGATACATTCACTTTACCCCAGAAATGAATGCATCTCCGCATAAAGATAGATTTTTCTTCTTCTCTTTGAGTATTCCTGGAAACAACGTTCGTAAATTTTGCCTCCGTGTCTCTGTCGATATTCAGCGTAATTTTTCTGTACGTCAACGGAGATACATTCACTTTACCCTAGAAATGAATGCATCTCCGCATAAACATAGATTTATCTTCTTCTCTCGGAGTATTAAAAAAACGTTCACAAATTCTTCCGTGTCTCTGTCGATATTCAGAGTAATTTTGATATTTATGTCAACGGAGATACATTCATTTTACCCTAGAAATGAATGCATATCCGCATAAATGTAGATTTTCCTTCTTCTCACGGGGTATTGCAGGAAAGAACGGTCGCAACAGCTTCTTCTTTGTCTCTGTCGATATTTAGCGCATTTTTTCCTTATGTCAATTGAGATACATTCACTTTATCCCAGAAATGAATGCATCTCCGCATAAAGGGAGATTTTTCTTCTCCTCTCGGAGTATTTCAGGAAACAAAGTTCGTAAATTCTTCTATCGTGTCTCTGACTCTATTCAGCGTAATTGTTCTGTATGTCAACGGAGATACATTCACTTTACCCCAGAAATGAATGCATCTTCGAATAAAGGGAGATTTTTCTTCTTCTCTCGGAGTATTCCAGGAAACAAAGTTTCGAAAATTCTTCTTTCGTGTCTCTGACTCTATTCAGCGTAATTGTTCTGTATGTCAACAGAGATACATTCACTTTACCCTAGAAATGAATGCATCTCCGCATAAATGTAGATTTTCCGTCTTCTCTTGGAAAATTGCAGGAAAGAACGTTCGTAAATTCTTCTTCTTAGTCTCTGTCAATATTTTTCGCACTTTTTCTTTATGTCAACGGAGATACATTCACTTTACCCTAGAAATGAATGCATATCCGCATAAAGGGAGATTTTTCTTCTTCTCTCGGAGTATTCCTGGAAACAACGTTCGTAAATTCTTCTACCGTGTCTCTGACGCTATTCGGCGTAATTTTTCTGTGTGTCAACGGAGATACATTCACTTTAACCCAGAAATGAATGCATCTCCACATAAATGTAGATTATCCGTCTTCTCACGGGGTATTGCAGGAAAGAACGGTTGCAACATCTTCTTCTTTGTCTCTGTCGATATTTTGCGTATTTTTTCTTTATGTCAACGGAGATACATTCACTTTACCCCAGAAATGAATGCATCTCCGCATAAAGAGAGATTTTTCTTCTTCTCTTGGAGTATTCCTGGAAACAACTTTCGTAATTTCTCCTACCGTGTCTCTGTCGCTATTCGGCGTAATTTTTCTGTGTGTCATCGGAGATACATTCACTTTACCCCAGAAATGAATGCATCTCCGCATAAATGTAGATTTTCCGTCTTCTCACGGGGTATTGCAGGAAAGAACGGTCGCAACATCTTCTTCTTTGTCTCTGTCGATATTTTGCGTATTTTTTCTTTATATCAACGGAGATACATTCATTTTACCCTAGAAATGAATGCATATCCGCATAAATGTAGATTTTCCGTCTTCTCTCGGAAAATTGCAGGAAAGAACGTTCGTAAATTCTTCTTCTTAGTCTCTGTCAATATTTTTCGCAATTTCCCTTTATGTCAACGGAGATACATTCACTTTACCCTAGAAATGAATGCATCTCCGCATAAAGATAGATTTTCCTTCTTCTCACGGGGTATTGCAGGAAAGAACGGTCGCAACATCTTCTTCTTTGTCTCTGTCGATATTTAGTGCATTTTTTCCTTATGTCAATGGAGATACATTCACTTTACCCCAGAAATGAATGCATCTCCGCATAAAGGGAGATTTTTCTTCTCCTCTCGAAATATTCCAAGAAACAAAGTTCGTAAATTCTTCTTTCGTGTCTCTGACTCTATTCAGCGTAATTGTTCTGTATGTCAACGGAGATACATTCACTTTACCCTAGAAATGAATGCATCTCCGCATAAAGATAGATTTGTCTTTTTGTCTCGGAGTATTAAAAAAACGTTCGCAAATTCTTCCGTGTCTCTGTCGATATTCAGAGTAATTTTGTTATTTATGTCAACGGAGATACATTCATTTTACCCTAGAAATGAATGCATATCCGCATAAATGTAGATTTTCCTTCTTCTCACGGGGTATTGCAGGAAAGAACGGTCGCAACATCTCCTTCTTTGTCTCTGTCGATATTTAGCGCATTTTTTCCTTATGTCAATTGAGATACATTCACTTTATCCCAGAAATGAATGCATCTCCGCATAAAGGGAGATTTTTCTTCTCCTCTCGGAGTATTTCAGGAAACAAAGTTCGTAAATTCTTCTATCGTGTCTCTGACTCTATTCAGCGTAATTGTTCTGTATGTCAACGGAGATACATTCACTTTACCCCAGAAATGAATGCATCTTCGAATAAAGGGAGATTTTTCTTCTTCTCTCGGAGTATTCCAGGAAACAAAGTTCATAAATTCTTCTTTCGTGTCTCTGACTCTATTCAGCGTAATTGTTCTGTATGTCAACGGAGATACATTCACTTTACCCAAGAAATGAATGCATCTCCGCATAAAAGTAGATTTTCCGTCTTCTCTTGGAAAATTGCAAGGAAGAACGTTCGTAAATTCTTCTTCTTAGTCTCTGTCAATATTTTTCGCACTTTTTCTTTATGTCAACGGAGATACATTCACTTTACCCTAGAAATGAATGCATATCCGCATAAAGGGAGATTTTTCTTCTTCTCTCGGAGTATTCCTGGAAACAACGTTCGTAAATTCTTCTACCGTGTCTCTGACGCTATTCGGCGTAATTTTTCTGTGTGTCAACGGAGATACATTCACTTTAACCCAGAAATGAATGCATCTCCACATAAATGTAGATTTTCCGTCTTCTCACGGGGTATTGCAGGAAAGAACGGTCGGAACATCTTCTTCTTTGTCTCTTTCGATATTTTGCGTATTTTTTCTTTATGTCAACGGAGATACATTCACTTTACCCCAGAAATGAATGCATCTCCGCATAAAGAGAGATTTTTCTTCTTCTCTTGGAGTATTCCTGGAAACAACGTTCGTAAATTCTCCTACCGGGTCTCTGTCGCTATTCCGCGTAATTTTTCTGTGTGTCAACGGAGATACATTCACTTTACCCCAGAAATGAATGCATCTCCGCATAAATGTAGATTTTCCGTCTTCTCACGGGGTATTGCAGGAAACGCAACATCTTCTTCTTTGTCTCTGTCGATATTTAGCGCATTTTTTCCTTATGTCAATGGAGATACATTCACTTTACCCCAGAAATGAATGTATCTCCGCATAAAGGGAGATTTTTCTTCTCCTCTCGGAGTATTTCAGGAAACAAAGTTCGTAAATTCTTCTTTCGTGTCTCTGACTCTATTCAGCGTAATTGTTCGGTATGTCAACGGAGATACATTCACTTTACCCCAGAAATGAATGCATCTCCGCATAAATGTAGATTTACCGTCTTCTCACGGGGTATTGCAGGAAAGAACGGTCGCAACATCTTCTTCTCTGTCGATACCCAGCTAAAAATGAACTGCAGTTTTTCTACAGAAGTGAAGTATTTTTAAAGTTTTTCTACAGTCAACTGTAGATTTTCTGTAGTGCAATCTCGACTGTAAAAATACTTCAGTTATTTTGCAGTTAATGTGAAGTAATTTTGCAGTAATATATTTCAAAAATACTGTGAGCTTTTATCTGCAAAAAAACTGCAGTTTACGTGAAGTTATGTTATAATCATAAATTAAAAAAATAATGAGACTTTACATCTGTAGTAAAACTGTAGTAAATTTGAAGTAATTTTACAGTCATTAATTCAGTATTATATTTTCAGATGTATCTGCAGTATAAGTGCAGTTACTCTAAGGTAATTTTACAGAACTTAATTTTAGTAAGTTTGTGAGATATTTTCAGCAATTTATCTGCAGTTTTAAAAGCTAAGCAATATTAAAGTTTTTCAGTTTATGACAATATTGCGTATTTACTCTGTTATTAATAATTAACACTGTTTTCAAGACTTTTAGTTTAATGGGACTAAATTGAACCAAAATCAAAATCCTCGGGCGGGGGTGGGGGAGGGGGAGGGGTGGCGAACACTGTTTTGAACCAACCATTTTGAGATAAATTTTTAACAAATAAATATAAAACATAATAAATAAATAACTTTCATGGGGAATTTAAGGGGGAAAGTCCGCCCTTCCCCCCAACGGGAAATTTGTACTTTCTCTAGTGTTTAATTACTTTAAATTACTCGAAAAAAGAATAAATTTACTGTTTTCCAAAATCGGTCAAAATAAAAAATTAAATAAAATTTCAAAATCCAGGGAGGGTTAATGACGCCCCCCCCCCTTCCAACGGATAATTCTTAGTTCCTCTTTTAAGTTAAGCGAGGAACAGTGAGTTAAGCAGCGGACATTGCTTTCAACCTCCCCTTTGGAGATAAATTTTTAACACATAAATATAAAAAATAATAAATAAATAACTTTCATGGGGAATTTAAGGGGGAAAGTCCGCCCTTCACCCCCAACGGGAAATTTGTACTTTCTCTTAGTGTTTAATTACTTTAAATTACTCGAAAAAAGAATAAATTTACTGTTTTACAAAATCGGTCAAAATAAAAAATTAAATAAAATTTCAAAATCCAGGGAGGGTTAATGACGCCCCCCCCTCCCCCTCCAACGGAAAATTCTTAGTTCCTCTTTTAAGTTACTCGAAAAGAACCAATTTTATTATGCTGTTCAAAATCGGAGAAAACGTAATTTTAGTTACTTAAACTTTAAAATTCAGGAAGAAAGTAGTAATTGAACACCCCCCTCCCCCCCCCACACATACACACTCTACACACAACGAAAAATTCTTAGTTCTTTTATTTTAAGTTATTTTTTATTTTTATTTATTATTTATTTTAGTTATTTAGTTATTTAAATTTCAAAATCGAGAGAGGGAAAATGGCCTTTCCACTTATTAACTACAGGCATGAGTTCCAGTTTTCAATAAAATTTTACTTCAAAAAACAAATGAAAAATGTAAATCTCCTTAACATTTTTTTTTTTTTTCGTAACTGACCCGGCATTTCTGTCTCCAATTATGTGAAGAAACACTACTACTCAACTCAACTCCAATTCCGATCGTGTTCTGTTTACATTTTGACGGCGATGGCGGTAAGCGGTAAGTGCAAGCGTTCGTATATTATTTTCTGTAATTCGCTAGCTTTGTTAATATAATAATTAATGCCGTAATTTTTTAAATGTTTATATATAGCCATAAGATGGCTAAAAATATGTACCGACAGACACCTCTACAAATCTAGATAGATTAAAAAATTAGATACATTCAACGTATTTATAAAGTACCACGTTGTCTTGCCAAAAAAAATTATTTCGGAGGAGATTTGTATTGTCAATGTGTCGTCCATATTGTCTTATTTTAGACTTTTTTTTTTTTAATACTGTAATAGCGATGGAGTTAATTTAAAGTTTGTTGCCCCTACAATTACGATTATGCCGATAAATCACGAAATGTAAAACACATATAGTATTATTATAATGTCATATATGCTTTATAATTTGATAAATTTTGGTCACTAGATGTTTTTTCTTGTATTAATTTTACATTATTTTGTAATAAAAAATGCAGAAAATGAATCCTGAAATGTGTTTTATGGTGTTCAATGGATAAATAAGTTAAAAAAAAAAAATATTTTCTTTAAATCCAAAGTTTTTATTATTACAAACAAGTAACAGCATACAAAATTTAAAAATAAGCTATCAAGCTGGGGTGTAAAAATCTAGGAGTCAGTGGGCCGATTCTCACCACTAAATTTTATTAGTATTCTTCGGCTAAATTTTATTATTATACTTCAACTAAATTTTATCAGTATTCTTATTAGTCGAACAATACTAAAAATTTAGTGGTAGTAATCTACCCATTGGCGACTGGATTTTTACACCCCTGCTATCAAGTATAAAAATATAGCAACAAATATTTTGTTATTAATTGAAAAATGTTAACTGACATCTGTAACATACCAATTTGGCAAACTATCTTGGAAAAAGAAGAAAAAGCTTTTAATCGCATTTCATGTAACATATCATTCAAGAGGACAATAATTAAAATAGCATTACTTTAAATCATAATTTTTATAAAGTTATTTTCCTCCTGGTATATTATTTATAAACTTTGATTAAAAGCAATTGAAAATATATGTAAAAACCTTGAGAAATCATTAATTGGATTGACACTAATATTGACACACAGGCTAAGTACAGTCAAGATCAACCCAAACAATATTATAAATTTAATTGTACTGATAAAAGGCTCAAATATTTAATTTAATTTTGTAATAAATATGAGTTATTTGAATTCACAATAACAAACTCTAAATTAACTCCATCACTATTAAAGAAAAGTTTAAAATAAGATAATATGAACAAAACTTTGAAAATACAAATATCCTATGAATATATTTTTTCTAGTAAGGCTTTTATAAATACGTTGAATCTATCTTAATTTTTTTAAGAGAAACCAGTTTTGAAGAAGTGTCTGTCGGTACATATTTTTAGCTATCTTATGGCTATGTATAAACATTTAAAAAATGAATTACGGTGTTAATTATTATATTAACAAAGTTAGCGAATTGCGGAAAATAATGGATGAACGCTGTCACTTATTGCTCAATGCCGAGAGTCGCATGTAAAACGTAAACAGGTTCAGAGTAAAGGTGAAAATAAGCACTCGCCAGTCGCCACTCGTCGATTAAACTTGAAAAACTGGCGACTAAAAACATGGAAAGTACCGGCCAAATGCAGGATTTTCTGTTTAACTTTTTTCCCTAAAATTAGCGATTTTTCCACGCCCGTTCGACGAAATTCATGACTTTTCCACACCCGATCGCCGAAAGTTTTTATTTTTCCGTGCCCGATCGCCAAAATTGATTTTTTCGCGTCTGATCGCCTAATTCCATAATTTTTCTGCACTCGAACGCCGAAATTTATGATTTTACAGCGTCCGATCGATGAAATTAATGATTTTTCCACAATCGACGGCCAAATTTCTTGATTTTTTTGCGTCTGATTGCTGAAATTCATGATGTTTCTGCACCTGACCACAGAAATTTGTAATTTTTCTGCGCCCGATTGCCGCAATTCTTGATTTTTTTTTTTTTTGCATCAGATCGCCGAAATTTATGATTTTTCTTCACCTGACCGCCAAAATTTATGATTTTACCGCATCCGATCGATTAAATTCAGGATTTTACCGCGTCTGATTGACGAAATTCAGGATTTTTCCACACTTGATCGCTGAAATTTGTGATTTTTACGCTTTCGATCGACAAAATTCATGATTTTTCCCACACCCGATCACCGAAATTAATGATTTTTCTGCATTTGATCACTGAAATTTATGAATTTTCCGCACCCGATCACGAAAATTCCTGGTTTTTCCGCCCCTGACTACCAAAATTTATGATTTTTCCAATTACGATTGATGAAATTCACGATTTTTCTGCATCCGATCACCAAAATTCATGATTTTTCCGCACCTGATCACCGAAATTTGTGATTTTTCCGTGTCCAATTGCCACAATTCTTGTTTTTTTTTTTTTTTTATCAGATCGCTGAAATTCATGATTTTTCTTCACCCGACCGCTGAAATTTATGATTTTACCGCGTCCGATCGATTAAATTCAGGATTTTACCGCGTCTGATTGACGAAATTCAGATTTTTTCTGCACTTTATTGCTGAAATTTGTGATTTTTACGCTTTCGATCGACAACATTATTTTTATGCGTTCGATCGACGAAATTCAAGATTTTTACACTCTCGAATGACGAAATTTGATTTTTACGTAGCCAATCGACGAAATACATATGATTTTTACACGCCGATCGATAAAATTCATGATTTTTACTCACTCGATCGCTAAAAATCATGATTTTTACACGCCCCATCGATGAGATTTGTGATTTTTATGCATTTGATCGATGAAATTCAGGATTTTTACACTCCCGAATGGCGAAGTTTTTTTACGTAGCCGATCAACAAAATTCATTATTTTTCTGTGCACAATCGACAAAATTCATTATTTTTACGTGCTCGATTGAGAAAATTCATGATTTTACACACACTATCGACGAAATTCAGGATTTTTACACTCTTGAATGGTGAAATTTGCAAATTTTCTTCTGAAATTCAATTTGTGGGGTTTTTTTTTTCGGTTAATGTGCGTGAAGTGTACATATATATATAAAAGTTACTAACCGCTGTTTGAATGAATTTCATGAATTCTAGAGATTGCTGTATTGTGAGTTTCGTGCATTCTAGAGATTGCTGTATTGTGAGTTTCGTGCATTCTAGAGATTGCTGTATTGTGAGTTTCGTGCATTCTAGAGATTGCTGTATTGTGAGTTTCGTGCATTCTAGAGATTGCTGTATTGTGAGTTTCGTGCATCCAGGATGTTGTTTTTTTGTTTGGGGGGGGGGGGTAATGTCGGCAAAGCGTACATATATATATATATGTTACTAACTGCTGTTTGTATGAATTTCATGCATTCTCGAGATTGCTGCATGGTGAGTTTCATACATCCACGTTTTTTTTTTTTTTTCAGTTAATGTATGCGAAGCGTACATATATATGTTACTAACTGCTGTTTGAATGAATTTTATGCATTCTAGAGATTGCTGTATGGTGAGTTTCATGCATCCAGGGTTTTTTTTTCAGTTAATGTTCGGTTGATGTACCTGCTTAATCCGGTAACGGATAATTGCATACCTGGCTTATATAAGTGTTTTCGCGGTCTCCTCTGATAATGGGATCCAGGATAATGGATATTCAGGGCCATGTTGCCTGCAAGTTTGGTGTAAATGTATCACTTGTACGTGCCACCATTCGAAACAAGCTAAATTCTGCTGCAAAGGCTGTGTAATGTGAGAAGAATTTGTAAATACATTTGGTATTTAAATACGATGTAAATTATAAAGCATAAACATCAAATGTTAATAAAATGGTTTTTTTTAAATTTAAACCTTATTTCCTCCATAATTGCATACAAGATAAAATTGGAAGGACAAATCAGGATGCAGGTAAGAGTAATTTTTGTAAATTTTAGCATTTTTTTTTAAAAAACAGCAAAGCATATATTTGTTTTGCTCTTAATATTAATTTTATGCAGTTATTTTTTATTAGCTGTAACATATGTAATACATTTTATTTCATAGTAAATGGTATATAATTTAGAAATTTACATATATCCTTTCGTATAATTTATTTTATATATTCAAAATTATATAAATATTCAAGGCACATATTGATACTATCTTTAAGAGATGAAAGAATATTCAAATTTGAAAGTCACATTGTGGAAAAATTAGTTGCAATTAAAATTAATTTTTGCATTTAAATTTCATGTAGGGGAGACTGATACACACTGGAACTATGGGCACAGTGGACCACCCTCTAATATTTTATTTATTTAAACTTTTTTAAAGCTTCTCTTATATCCTAATAGACAACAGCACTGCACTGATTATTTATAGCCTTCAGAAAATATGCTTAGCTCAGATTGAACTATTTTATCCTGATTGGTTGTTTTGAGCTTCTAAAAGTAAAATTTTTCATCATCATATTTCAATTTTTTAGTAATTAAAGGTTGTAGATAAATAAGATAAAACAGCTTTTTTGTAAAGCTAAGATCCTTTTTTTATTTAACTTTAAAGTTAATATGTTTAAAAGGAAGCTATAAACAATATTAATATGATAAACAATATTAATATGATTATTTATTGAACTTCAACATGGGTCACAGTTGACCACCCACTCCTGGGGCACAGTGATCCACAATCCACTCTGCTCCTGTAATGCAGAATGTTCAAAATATTTAATAATTGCTTATTTACTATAAAGAAATATTGTTTAAAAAAAGTTATTTAACTGTAAAATAAAGTAAACAAAGAAAAATGACACTTTATATAATATAGTAAGAAATATTTTGTTTTGTATATACTGCCTTTGATAAATATAACTGTAGTCTAAATTTTTGATGATTCTATTCAAGTAAGATTAATGAGATGCAAATTGAATGGAAATCAGTTTATTTTTCCCGAAACTGTAGATGAATCTATTGTTGTCAATGATGTCATAATATTGCTCCCAGACCCAAAAGTATTTCAGGAAAATTCCAGGCTCAATCTTACTCTTAAGTATTTTGGAATTTCATTTGCAAATTTTAATGTGCGCTGATTTTTTTGTACTTAAGTAATAACTTCAACTAAAGTGCAATTGTTCCTGTATTAATCTGTTATTATTTTCAAAATATAATTCATTTTGTTTTTGTTTCAAAATGTTACTTGTAAATTTATATTACTATGTTATTTTGCAGGTAAAGGGAAAATAAAAAAAGACTTATATTGTATTTCAGATAATACCTAATAGCGGTCCACTGTGCCCCAGAAGTGGGGCACAGTGGTCCACTTTATGGATGCATATAAAAAAAATTTTTGAAAAATATATTGAAAACTATGTTATGAGAAAATTATGATAAATGTATAAATGTTTAAGGAATATTCAAAAATATTTTCATGCAGATCGGTTTGTGCATTAAAGAGAACATAATTTTTAACTGAAAAAATGTTCCACTGCGTACCAGTCTCCCCTACATTTAATATTTAAAATTATCATCTAAATCTGCCACAATAGACTTCATTATGAATTGCTTATGAGATTAAAAATTTGCAATCCTTTTCGCATATATATATATATATATATATATATATTCTCACAAGCTACAAAGAAAAAAAAAATTTTTTGGGGGGGGACAACAGATTTTTATATAAATTGTGAAAGTAACATGTATGTATACAACTGGGAGTGTTTAATTGAAAATTAGCCAAATGAGGAGCCGGAGAAATGGAGAGAGTTTACCAGCTAGTTAAATTAGCTGCAGAATTCTAGAGGGGGGGGGTAATCACTTCCATTTTGCTCCTAAAATATACAAGTTGAGAGTCTAAAAACAGCCAAAGAATTTTCTCTATATTATTTGTAATATTTATTGTTTTGTTTTAAAGAAAGTATTGGTAAACAAAAATAAACATTGATTACGCCAAGGGTGTCTGTAAAAACAACAGAAATATTCAGACGTCACTTAAGAGAAACGAGGTTCTCTATTTTAATGAACTACAGAAAATTTGCAAAAAAAAATGCAGGTGGGAAACTACAGAGAATCTGCAGAAAAAATGCTGTTGGGAAACTACAGAAAATCTGCAGAAAAAATGCAGTTGGGAAACTGCGGTGATTTGGCCGATTCCACTACAGAATTTTTGAGGTTGATACAACTACAAAATTACTGCAGAATTTTTGAAGTCGATACAACTACAAAATTACTGCAGAATTTTTGAAGTCGATTCAACTGCAAAATTACTGCAGAATTTTTGAAGTCGATTCAACTGCAAAATTACTGCAGTAATTTTGCAGTTGTATCGACTTAAAAAAAACTGTAGTCGAATTGGCCAAATCACCGCAGTTTCTCAACTGCATTTTTTTTGCAGATTTTCTGCAGTTCATTTTTAGCTGGGTATTTTGCGTATTTTTTCTTTATGTCAACGGAGATACATTCATTTTACCCTAGAAATGAATGCATATCCGCATAAATGTAGATTTTCCGTCTTCTCACGGGTTTGCAGGAAAGAACGGTCGCAACATCTTCTTATTTGTCTCTGTCGATATTTTGCGTATTTTTTCTTTATGTCAAAGGCGATACATTCACTTTACCCCAGAAATGAATGCATCTCCGCATAAAGAGAGATTTTTCTTCTTCTCTTGGAGTATTCCTGGAAACAACGTTCGTAAATTCTCCTACCGTGTCTCTGACGCTATTCGGCGTAATTTTTCTGTGTGTCAACGGAGATACATTCACTTTACCCCAGAAATGAATGCATCTCCGCATAAATGTAGATTTTCCGTCTTCTCACGGAGTATTGCAGGAAAGAACGGTCGCAACATCTTCTTCTTTGTCTCTGTCGATATTTTGCGTATTTTTTCTTTATGTCAACGGAGATACATTCATTTTACCCTAGAAATGAATGCATATCCGCATAAATGTAGATTTTCCTTCTTCTCACGGGGTATTGCAGGAAAGAACGGTCGCAACATCTTCTTCTTTGTCTCTGTCGATATTTAGCGCATTTTTTCCTTATGTCAATAGAGATACATTCACTTTACCCCAGAAATGAATGCATCTCCGCATAAAGGGAGATTTTTCTTCTCCTCACGAAATATTCCAAGAAACACAGTTCGTAAATTCTTCTTTCGTGTCTCTGACTCTATTCAGCGTAATTGTTCTGTATGTCAACGGAGATACATTCACTTTACCCTAGAAATGAATGCATCTCCGCATAAAGATAGATTTGTCTTCTTGTCTCGGAGTAATAAAAAACGTTCGCAAATTCTTCTGTGTCTCTGTCGATATTCAGAGTAAATTCGTTATTTATGTCAACGGAGATACATTCATTTTACCCTAGAAATGAATGCATATCCCCAAAAATGTAGATTTTCCTTCTTCTCACGGGGTATTGCAGGAAAAAACGGTCGCAACATCTTCTTCTTTGTCTCTGTCGATATTTAGCGCATTGTTTCCTTATGTCAATGGAGATACATTCACTTTACCCCAGAAATGAATGCATCTCCACATAAAGGGAGATTTTTCTTCTCTTCTCGGAGTATTTCAGGAAACAAAGTTCGTAAATTCCTCTTTCGTGTCTCTGACTCTATTCAGCGTAATTGTTCGGTATGTCAACGGAGATACATTCACTTTACCCCAGAAATGAATGCATCTTCGAATAAAGGGAGATTTTTCTTCTTCTCTCGGAGTATTCCTGGAAACAACGTTCGTAAATTCTTCTACCGTGTCTCTGACTCTATTCGGCGTAATTTTTCTGTGTGTCAACGGAGATACATTCACTTTACCCCAGAAATGAATGCATATCCGCATAAATGTAGATTTTCCGTCTTCTCACGGGGTATTGCAGGAAAGAACGGTCGCAACATCTTCTTCTTTGTCTCTGTCGATATTTAGCGCATTTTCTCCTTATGTCAATGGAGATACATTCACTTTACCCCAGAAATGAATGCATCTCCGCATAAAGGGAGATTTTTCTTCTCCTCTCGGAGTATTCCAAGAAACAAAGTTCGTAAATTCTTCTTTCGTGTTTCTGACTCTATTCAGCGTAATTTTTCTGTATGTCAACGGAGATACATTCACTTTACCCCAGAAATGAATGCATCTTCGAATAAAGGGAGATTTTTCTTCTTCTCTCGGAGTATTCCTGGAAACAACGTTCGTAAATTCTTCTACCGTGTCTCTGACGCTATGCGGCGAAATTTTTCTGTGTGTCAACGGAGATACATTCACTTTACCCCAGAAATGAATGCATCTGCGCATAAATGTACATTTTCCATCTTCTCACGGGGTATTGTAGGAAAGAACGGTCGCAACATCTTCTTCTTTGTCTCTGTCGATATTTTGCGTATTTTTTCTTTATGTCAACGGAGGTACATTCACTTTACTCCAGAAATGAATGCATCTCCGCATAAAGAGAGATTTTTCTTCTTCTCTTGGAGTACTCCTGGAAACAATGATCGTAAATTCTTCCTCCATGTCTCTGTCGATATTCAGCGTAATTTTTCTGTACGTCAAAGAAGATACATTCACTTTACCAGAGATATGAATGCATGTCCGCATGAACATGGATTTGTCTTCTTCTCTCGGAGTATTAAAAAAACGTTCGCAAATTCTTCTTCCGTGTCTCTGTCATTATTCAGCGTAATTTTGTTATTTATATCAAAGGAGATACATTCACTTTACCCCAGAAATGAATGCATCTCCACATAAAGAAAGATTTTTTTTCTTCTCTCGGTATATTCCAAGAAAAAACGTCGGCAAATTCTTCCTCCGTGTCTCTGTCGATATTCAGCGTAATTTTTCTGTACGTCAAAGGAGATACATTCACTTTACCTGAGATATGAATGCATGTCCGCATAACCATGGATTTGTCTTCTTCTCTCCGAGTATTAAAAAAAACGTTCGCGAATTCTTCTTCCGTGTCTCTGTCGATATTTAGCGCATTTTTTCCTTATGTCAATGGAGATACATTCACTTTACCCCAGAAATGAATGCATCTCCACATAAAGAAAGATTTTTTTTTCTTCTCTCGGAATATTCCAGGAAAAAACGTTCGCAAATTCTTCTTCCGTGTCTTTGTCGATATTCAGCGTAATTTTTCTTTATGTCAACGGAGATACATTCATTTTACCCTAGAAATGAATGCATATCCGCATAAATGTAGATTTTCCGTCTTCTCTCGGAAAATTGCAGGAAAGAACGTTCGTAAGTTCTTCTTCTTAGTCTCTGTCAATATTTTTCGCACTTTTTCCTTATGTCAATGCAGATACATTCACTTTACCCCAGAAATGAATGCATCTCCGCATAAATGGAGATTTTTCTTCTCCTCTCGGAGTATTCCAGGAAGCAAAGTTCGTAAATTCTTCTTTCGTGTCTCTGACTCTATTCAGCGTAATTTTTCTGTATGTCAACGGAGATACATTCACTTTACCCTAGAAATGAATGCATCTCCGCATAAATGTAGATTTTCCGTCTTCTCTCGGAAAATTGCAGGAAAGAACGTTCGTAAATTCTTCTTCTTAGTCTCTGTCAATATTTTTCGCACTTTTTCCTTATGTCAACGGAGATACATTCACTTTACCCTAGAAATGAATGCATATCCGCATAAATGTAGATTTGTCTTCTTCTCTCGGAGTATTAAACAAAACGTTCGCAAATTCTTCCGTGTCTCTGTCGATATTCAGAGTAATTTTGTTATTTATGTCAATGGAGATACATTCACTTTACCCCAGAAATGAATTCATCTCCACATAAAGAAAGATTTTTTTTTCTTCTCTCGGAATATTCCAGGAAAAAACGTTCGCAAATTCTTCTTCCGTGTCTTTGTCGATATTCAGCGTAATTTTTCTTTATGTCAACGGAGATACATTCATTTTACCCTTGAAATGAATGCATATCCGCATAAATGTAGATTTTCCTTCTTCTCACGGAGTATTGCCGGAAAGAACGGTCGCAACGTCTTCTTCTTTGTCTCTATCGATATTTAGCGCATTTTTTCCTTATGTCAATGGAGATACATTCACTTTACCCCAGAAATGAATGCATCTCCGAATAAATGGAGATTTTTCTTCTCCTCTCGGAGTATTCCAGGAAGCAAAGTTCGTAAATTCTTCTTTCGTGTCTCTGACTCTATTCAGCGTAATTTTTCTGTATGTCAACGGAGATACATTCACTTTACCCTAGAAATGAATGCATCTCCGCATAAATGTAGATTTTCCGTCTTCTCTCGGAAAATTGCAGGAAAGAACGTTCGTAAATTCTTCTTCTTAGTCTCTGTCAATATTTTTCGCACTTTTTCTTTATGTCAACGGAGATACATTCACTTTACCCTAGAAATGAATGCATATCCGCATAAAGATGGATTTGTCTTCTTCTCTCGGAGTATTAAACAAAACGTTCGCAAATTCTTCTGTGTCTCTGTCGATATTCAGAGTAATTTTGTTATTTATGTCAACGGAGATACATTCACTTTACTCCAGAAATGAATGCATCTCCGCATAAAGAAAGATTTTTTTTCTTCTCTCGGTATATTCCAGGAAAGAACGTTCGCAAATTCTGCTTCAATATATCTGCCGTTATTCAGCGTAATTTTTCTTTATGTCAACGGAGATACATTCACTTTAACCCAGAAATGAATGCATCTCCGCATAAAGGTAGATTTTCCTTCTTCTCTCGGAGTATTGCAGGAAAGAACTGTCACAAATTCTTCTTCTTTGTCTCTGTCGATATTTTGCGTATTATTTTTTTATGTGAACGGAGATACATTTCCTTTACCACAGAAATGAATGCAACTCCGCATAAAGAAAGATTTTTATTCTTCACTCGGTGTATTCCAGGAGGAAATGTTTGCAAATTCTACTTCCGTGGCTCTGTCGCTATTCAGCGTAATTTTTGTTTATGTCAACGGAGATACATTAATTTTACCCTAGAAATGAATGCATCTCCACATAAAGGTAAATTTTTCTTCTTCTCTCGAAGCATCCCAGGCAAGAACGTTCGGAAATTCTTCTTCAATTTCTTGTCAATATTTCGCGTAACTTTTCTTTATGTCAACAGAGAAACATTCACTTTACCCCAGAAATGAATGCACCTCCGCATAAACAGGGCTTTTTTTCTTTTCTCGGAGTATTCCAGAAAACAACGTTCGCAAACTCTTCTTCTGTGTCTTTGTCGCTATTCAGCGTAATTTTTCTGTATGTCAACGGAGATACATTCACTTTACCCCAGAAATGAATGCATCTCCGCATAAAGGTTGATTTTGCTTCTTCTCTCGGAGTATTGCAGGAAAGAACGGTCGCAAATTCTTCTTCTTTTCTCTGTCGATATTTTGCGTATTATGTCTTTATTTCAACGGAAATACATTGACTTTACCCCTAGAAATGAATGCATCTACGCATAAAGAGAGATTTTTATTCTACTGTCAGAGTATTCCAGGAGGACACGTTCGCAAATACTACTTCTGTGTCTCTGTCGCTATTCAGCGTAATTTTTCTGTATGTCAACGGAGATACATTCACTTTATCCCAGAAATGAATGCATATCCGCTTAAAGGTAGATTTTCCTTTTTCTCTCGGAGTATTGCTGGAAAGAATGGTCGCTAATTCTTCTTCTGTGTCTCTGTCGCTATTCAGCGTAATTTTTCTGTATGTCAATGGAGATAAATTCACTTTATCACAGAAATCATTGCGTCTTTGCATAAAGAAAGATTTTTCTGTTTCTGTCAGAGTATAACAGGAAGGAACGTTCGCAAATTCTTCTTCCATGTCTCTGTCGATATTCAGCGTAATTTTTCTTTATGTGAACGGAGATACATTCATTTTACCCCAGAAATGAATGCACTTCCGCATAAAGAGGGCTTTTTCTTCTTTTATCGGAGTATTCCAGGAAAGAATGTTCGCAAATCCTTCTTAAATTTTTCATGTCTCTGTCGATATTTAGAGTAATTTTTCTTTATGTCAACGGAGATGCATTCACTTTACCCGAGAAATTAATGCATCTCCGCATAAAGGTAAATTTTCCTTTCTCTCTCGGAGTATTGCAGGAAAGAACCGTCGCAAATTATTCTTCTGTCTCTGTCGATATTTCGCGTAACTTTTCTTTATGTCAACGGAGAGACATTCACTTTACCCCAGAAATGAATGAACCTCCACATAAATATTGAATGTTCTTATTTTGACAGCATATTCCACAAAATAAGTTTCACAAATCCTTCTTCCGTGCATTTATCGATAGTCAGTGAAATTTTTCTGTATGTCAACGGAGAGACATTCACTTTACCGCAGAACTGATTGCACCTCCGCATAAATAAGAATTATAGACTTTTCACAATCAAAAGAAATATCGCAAATCCCCGGGATCGCTGTCTCTACCAGTATTCAGCGAAATCTTTCTTTACGTCAACGGAGGGACTTTCACTTTACCTCACAAATTAATGTACTTCCAACTAAATAATTCATATTTTTCATTTTCTAGGCGTATTCGAAAAAACTTCCAAACAGCATTCTTAAATGATTGTAGAAATATCCATTGTGAGTCTTCTAGAAGACAGCGGACTGGAATTCACTTTACATTAAAAATGAATGCATCTCCGCATAAAGATAGATTTTTCTTCTTCTCTCGCAGTATTCCAGGAAAGAACGTTCTCAAATTCTCTTTCTGCATCTCTGTCGATATTCAGCGTATTTTTGCTTTATGGCAACGGAGATACATTCACTTTATCCCAGAAATGAATGCGTCTTCGCATAAAGATAAATTTGTATTTTTCTCTCAGAGTATAACAGGAAGGAACGTTCGCAAATTCTTCTTCCGTGTCTCTGTCGATATTCAGCGTAATTTTTCTTTATGTCAACGGAGATACATTCATTTTACTCCAAAAATGAATGCATCTCCACATAAATTTAAATTTTTCTTCTTATCTCGAAGTATTCCAAGAAAGAACGTTCGCAAATTCTTCTTCAATGTCTCTGTCGATATTTATAGTAATTTTTCTTTATGTCAACGGAGATACATTCACTTTACCCCATAAATGAATGCATCTCCGCATAATGATCGTCTCGTGATCGAAAACGTTGGGACAAAAAATTTCGTGAAAATAGTTTGTCTTTTTTTAATATAAAATTAGCTTGTCCTTCACTCGCGGTGATCCAAAATGACCCATTCTAGAATTTTCTCGAACATGAATCCCGCCCAATGATCTTTTCGTGCTTGAAAACTGTAGGATATAAAATTTAATCAAAATCCCTCTAGCTGTTTGCAAAGTGATATAATTTTCCTTCAATACACAGTAGTAATAATAAAATCATACTTATCCTACTTAATAAAATTATAATATCTTACTTAATAAAATCATACTTAAAATAATAATCATACTTAATAAAATCATAATATCTTACTTAATAAAATCATACTTAAAATAATAATCATACTTAATAAAATCATAATATCTTACTTAATAAAATCATACTTAAAATAATAACCACACTTAATAAAATCATATATAAAATCATAAACTAAATCATACTTAATAAAATCATACTCATATACGTAAGTTGATGTAATCTAAAACTGCAGTATTTCTTTCGGTCTTATTTGCACTCCAAACCTTAAATGGTGGCACTTGACCGTGGCGCGACGTGGTATATACTATACAATGGGTAATCTTAAATTATCTACAGTTTTCGTTCCGTGATTTGAAGCCAATTAATTGTGAGTAGTGCGCTCACATACTTACACGTAGACACACAAAAGAAATATACACACATATAAAATTTAATCAAAATCCCTCTAGCTGTTTGCAAAATGATATAATTTTCCTTCAATACACAGTAGTAATAATAAAATCATACTTATCATACTTAATAAAATCATAATATCTTACTTAATAAAATCATACCTTAAATAATAATCATACTTAATAAAATCATAATATCTTACTTAATAAAATCATACTTAAAATAATAACCACACTTAATAAAATCATATATAAAATCATAAACTAAATCATACTTAATAAAATCATACTCATATACGTAAGTTGATGTAATCTAAAACTGCAGTATTTCTTTCGGTCTTATTTGCACTCCAAACCTTAAATGGTGGCACTTGACCGTGGCGCGACGTGGTATATACTATACAATGGGTAATCTTAAATTATCTACAGTTTTCGTTCCGTGATTTGAAGCCAATTAATTGTGAGTAGTGCGCTCACATACTTACACGTAGACACACAAAAGAAATATACACACATATAAAATTTAATCAAAATCCCTCTAGCTGTTTGCAAAATGATATAATTTTCCTTCAATACACAGTAGTAATAATAAAATCATACTTATCATACTTAATAAAATCATAATATCTTACTTAATAAAATCATACCTTAAATAATAGTCATACTTAATAAAATCATAATATCTTACTTAATAAAATCATACTTAAAATAATAACCACACTTAATAAAATCATATATAAAATCATAAACTAAATCATACTTAATAAAATCATACTCCTATACGTAAGTTGATGTAATCTAAAACTGCAG
Source organism: Maratus michaelseni (assembly GCA_963931845.1). Classification (NCBI taxonomy): domain Eukaryota; kingdom Metazoa; phylum Arthropoda; class Arachnida; order Araneae; family Salticidae; genus Maratus; species Maratus michaelseni. Next base: position 449,248,084 of record OZ007589.1, on the reverse strand, counting down.
TATTTCTTTCGGTCTTATTTGCACTCCAAACGTTAAATGGTGGCACTTGACCGTGGCGCGACGTGGTATATACTATACAATGGGTAATCTTAAATTATCTACAGTTTTCGTTCCGTGATTTGAAGCCAATTAATTGTGAGTGAGTGCGCTCACATACTTACACGTAGACACACAAAAGAAATATACACACATATAAAATTTAATCAAAATCCCTCTAGCTGTTTGCAAAATGATATAATTTTCCTTCAATACACAGTAGTAATAATAAAATCATACTTATCATACTTAATAAAATCATAATATCTTACTTAATAAAATCATACTTAAAATAATAATCATACTTAATAAAATCATAATATCTTACTTAATAAAATCATTATTAAAATAATAACCACACTTAATAAAATCATATATAAAATCATAAACTAAATCATACTTAATAAAATCATACTCATATACGTAAGTTGATGTAATCTAAAACTGCAGTATTTCTTTCGGTCTTATTTGCACTCCAAACGTTAAATGGTGGCACTTGACCGTGGCGCGACGTGGTATATACTATACAATGGGTAATCTTAAATTATCTACAGTTTTCGTTCCGTGATTTGAAGGCAATTAATTGTGAGTGAGTGCGCTCACATACTTACACGTAGACACACAAAAGAAATATACACACATATAAAATTTAATCAAAATCCCTCTAGCTGTTTGCAAAATGATATAATTTTCCTTCAATACACAGTAGTAATAATAAAATCATACTTATCATACTTAATAAAATCATAATATCTTACTTAATAAAATCATACTTAAAATATTAATCATACTTAATAAAATCATAATATCTTACTTAATAAAATCATTATTAAAATAATAACCACACTTAATAAAATCATATATAAAATCATAAACTAAATCATACTTAATAAAATCATACTCATATACGTAAGTTGATGTAATCTAAAACTGCAGTATTTCTTTCGGTCTTATTTGCACTCCAAACGTTAAATGGTGGCACTTGACCGTGGCGCGACGTGGTATATACTATACAATGGGTAATCTTAAATTATCTACAGTTTTCGTTCCGGGATTTGAAGCCAATTAATTGTGAGTGAGGGCGCTCACATACTTACACGTAGACACACAAACAGTTACACTCATTTAGATAAGTAATTTTAATTGATCATATAATTAAAGAAGAAAATAGTGTAGTGGTAAAAAAGTGAGTACTTCAGCAACAATTAAAAGTGAAATCCTTATTGTAATATCATTTATTTTTGAAAAGTATCAATTTTCCATCTTTGTAAACAAAAGTTTTCAATTTTTTTTTTTTTGGTAAATTTATTTTTTGAAGTGCAGCTCAGCATTTATAAAGTAATTTTTTTTCTTGCAAACAAGTCTACTGATTCTTTCTTGACTTTCAGTCGATCTCATGAAATATATTAATTGAAATTAAATTGTATCTACGAATGATAAACCACCCTACGATTAATTTATTGCCAATTTTGTTAGATTAACTAGGAAAATTGCATAATGATTTTCAACAGAAAATTATGCGTATCAATCATTACTGAAACAAATTTTGTTTAACTTATTAATTTCAAATTAGTGAAAAGTAGCTGATTCTATATTTCAATATATGGCTGAATATATCTCAGAGACTTTTCAATAGAAAATTCTCACTTTTTGCAAAGTCACCATTTAACTGTAAAAGGAAGATTATCTGATCGAACATTTTTAAGTGTCTTTTTCAGAAATTCGTAGCAGAATTTTTTTCTTTTATCTTTCACCAGATATGCCATGTCTTCAGTCATTTTACAGCAACATATTACATGTTACATAATGTTCTTAAAATATTACTTCTACAAAATGTTCTCTGCTATAAAAACGCAACTTCACCCGTGGAACAGAAAGAAGAAAGAAAGAAGAAAAGTCCATTTCACGAAGAGAAGTCCCACTGTATAATGCATTTGAAAAAGATACAAGGAAAATAAGCAGCGTTAAGTGTTTCAAAATCAACAAACACAGAACTGTACACTCACTTTGAAAATGCGAATCAAGAGATCCAGCGGTCTAGCTCATCTCCTCGTTGAGGTAGGGGCCTGGTCAACAGTTAGAAAGAAAGACCGGAAAAACCGCAAGCGCGTACCATAAAAAATTGAAGAACTTAAAAATAGGGTTGGATGTTTTTTTAACATAATAAGATTAATAATACAATTTTTGTGTTAGAACCATTTATCGAATTAATAAATTATTGGAAAGTCCCTAAAATGTATTAAATAATGTCTGACTTTGGACAGCCTCGATCTGACAATCAGGAAATGCAGTTCAAAACAGCAATTTTGACATATATTTTTTTAAATATCCTTCTGCTTTATTGAAAAAAGTAAAACACTGTTTGATTTCATAGTTTCCGAAAAGGACATCTGCAATTGTTCTTGCCTTTATGAATAAAACTGAATTTAGGAAAGTGTAAGAAATTAGCGGTAGATTAGAAAACATTCTTAAATACAACACAGCGTGTGAATATAATATTCATGACAATTTTACATTTAGATAAAAATTTTAACTGAATTACCTTTTTTGAAAATAATCGACTGACGCTTTGACTTAAAATCCGCTTGTGTCAATATTTTAAAAAGAAAACGATTTGCGCTTGATGACAATCTCATCGTAGTATCGTGAAGAAAGATGAACTATCTCTGCCTATTTCATATAGTCATCGCGCTGAAAAAAAAAATCTAATTTTTTTCAAGGGACCAAAACAATTGTTTAATCTTCAATGACAGTTTTCTATTGCAACTGATTCCAGAAATCACTTGTCTACTTTTTGGACAACCAGACTCGTTTAATTTAAAAGAGAAATAATATGCTTTGGAATTTCGTTTTGGAAATCTGTTTATGAAGGTGTGGAAGAAATGCATTTGTATATGAAATTTTGTGGATAAAACATTGAAATGCGTAGTAAATCAAAATAGTCGTTGGGGTTCACCGTTATACTTACCCCTCAAGGATATACATAATATAAAATATGAAAATAAAACATGTATAAACTATTTATAAAGCACATTGCAATTCGAATAAAATCGGGGTTTGATGACGTCATAGACTTTAAAGGCTCTGTTACTGAATTGCGTAAAAGAAACATCCTCATAACTTCAAAAATGTTAATCCTATTAACTAACAGTTTACTGCGTCGGATGAAGCGTCTTATTTTCAATTAAAATATATCTTTGAATTGAAATTTGAATGAAATACAGGGTCAGGAAAATCGAAGAGTGTGGAAAATATGATTACATATATCTCGGCAACTCATGATCCGATCGACTTCATTCTTTATGCAAAATTTATGTTTTGTTATTGTCTTTTATAGTCACTCCTTAAAAGAAACAATTTCGAAAATTTTTATATACCTTTTATAAGAATCAATATTTCGAGAGTCCGAATTTTTTTTCACGGATAATCGAGGTGACTGAAATTCAATAGGCTTCTTCCCATTATTACATACTAAGTACATACCAAATTTCAATTCTCTATCTCGATTTGTTCGGGAGATAGAGCGTTTACAGACACACACACAGACAGACGGACAGTAAATTTTTTTTCTAAAAATGTGTTATTCGGAATCTCCAGTGTCTGAAACGTGTCAATCCGTCAATGTTTTTTTTTTTTATCAAAACGATTACAAGACCTATACTACGTATGATGGGTAAGGAAAAAGAAGAAAATCGTAGCTGCATAATGATTCGCGTTCGCTTTTTGTATGAGCATTGGATTAAATTTTCCCTCGTGAGCTAAGAGTTTGATGCGGAGAGGATATTCTTTGCTCGACAACAAGTTTATAGTTGAGGCTGGCGTTAGCTTTTATATTAAAAGTGTGGTGAATCACGGGTACGTTTTGACGAGTGTTTTAAAAGCTTGAATGGGAGAGGGAATTTTTTTCTGATGCAAGTATTAGTAGGATTATGACTTCTTTGTCTGTTCTTTCGCCATTTATTTATTTCTTAATATTTTTTTCCGCATATAAGTTTTATCTTTTACTTTTTGTTATTTTAATTTATTTCAATGTGACTCAAAATAAATTTGTAAAATTTTTGTTAGGTACTTTTCGGTTAGCCGGGCGCCAGAGATATATGTACATATATAAATATATATGTATATGCATATATATGTAATAATAAAATTTTTCGCCATTTTTCCTTAGTTAAATTATTTCAAATTCTTACAATTCTAATTTTTCCCCTCTATTTTTAAAATATCTCTTAAATCTATTTTATATTTTATTCCATAACTTAATCAAAATATTCTTTTATTTATCATTCTAAAAATCTTAATCTGTTAAAAGCTACACGTAATTATTAAAACCTTGATCTATTAAATTGCAACACTGCCTCTAAAACGCACCTGCCTAATTTCTTCTTTTGAGGCATTGAATTTTTATTCTTTGGAACTTTTGTAATACCATTTTTATTTCTATTTAACTATCATTCGGCATCCCAGGATTCCTGGCGTTTTCGCGCCCAAAGGCTTTTTTACCTTTTTAAATTGCTGCTTCTGATAAAGAGTTTTGGTCATACGTCAGAGACACACCCTCGTGGCCTCATTTTTTCCTCCATTAGCGAGAAAGCTCCGCCTTCTCTTCCCCCTTGCGTCTTTCCGTGCATGGCTGTCAGTGGACCAGCATTTTTCGCGCGTTTGTAACTTTGAGCAGAAATCTCGGAATATTTATATTGTTACATTGGCTTCGGACACAGATTTTTGTACGTTTTTCTTCTGTCAACTAGGCCCTGTCACTAGGGGGTCAAAATACGTATTCATCGGTAGAGAGTCTTCAAAAAACATAGCTTTGTGCTGTCATCTAATGTATTAAATATCTTCGAGTTTTTGATGAGATTAGTGGAGTTGTTACATCAACGTCATAAAATAAACAGTTGCCTCGTCCATACCATTGTCTTTCTTGAGTGGGAAACTGCCTGGATTCATTTACTTAGCCTGTTCTCCGGTTCATGCGACTGCCTCTAAGAAGTATAATTCGTCATCATATAGCATGGAACAGCGTTAGTAATTTGTGGCGGTGGAATAATAGTGCTATGATCTGGTGTAAATTTATAGAGATCGTGGCTGGCCTGTCAACGGTTGCTGGATCTAGAAATTTTTATATCATATATATGTATATATTCATACATTAAGTGTATATATATGTATGTATATATATATATATATGTGTGTGTATTTGTGTAGATATATGTGTATATATATGTATATGTATACACTGGCGCCCGGCCAACCGAAAAGTACCTTATTTTATTGGAAAAGATTTGACGATAACATTTTCTCTTGTGTTTTGCGCGGTTATAATATTTTAAAATTCTAACTACTAATTAATTTAGCACAAGAAGTTTATTTCTAGAGTTATTGATCACCAAAAAAGCATTAAAATATTATATATGTGTTGCCAAATATATAATGCTTCTATTTTATTTTCTAAAGTTTATTTTTGAAGTTTTTGAAACGTTGTCAATAAAAATTTATATATAATATTTTGTTTGATAGCGTTTGTTTATATATATATATATATATATATTTATACGAAAGGTTGTTGAAATTACAAACAATTAAACATTTCCTTATTTTGTGCGATTCTTAAAATATTTCAAAAGCGGTCCTTAAATCTATTACTTTGTTCAATTAAAGCTTTTTCAAGCAATAATGAAAACATTTTACAAACGCTGAGCAATTTTACAATAATAAGAATTTACTTAAATGAAAACAGATGCAAATACTTTTAAATATTTCGTTTACTAGACAAAACAAGTGCCAAATGTTTGTAACAATAGCTGCAGTTTGCTCTCTAGTAAACGAAGGTGACTTAAATTATTTGAAGGGTGTAGATGCAAAAATCACACTCTCCACACATAACCTAGTTTTTAGAAAAATGCAAAAAATTGATTATTATTAGTAAACAACATGATATGTTGGAACAATTTTTTTGTGTGATATATTTGTTATCATAACAACTAGTTGTACATAGTGCTAAACCTGTGATAATTGTGGTAACGATAGAATTTAAATTTAACAATTTAAATAGGAAAAATGTGAGTTTTGCAGCAAATTTTTTATGGGTAATGTTAGTTATAAACCAAAATAGTTATGAATTTAATACAACAATAACAAAAAAAGAAAAGAAATCAGAACATTAGTTTTCATTATGTTAATTTGAAGTGTAATAAACAACAAAAATCGAAAAACTTTATTAAAAATAGTTTGTGCAAAAATTTTACAATTAGACATGGCTCAACTTCTTCATTGTAATTAAACTAGTGCAACATTTTAATCGTAGCTATTGTATTGAGTAACACTTTAATTCATAGTTTGATACATGACACAATATAAAACAAAGTACATAGGACTTACCCCGGTACCCATTATTATTCGTCATCTAACAGGCGAATCCCAAAATCGAATAGTCAAGTCAGCCAAAGAGTTAGATTCAACGGCATAATGCGCAATTACAAATATAACGCAAAATCTTCAAAATTCAAGATTTGTAAAGTTGCCTGAACTATTCAAGATTTGCAGAAAACTGATCCATATTCATCCGGAGTGGAAGGTAATGTAGATGAGATACAGTTCACGGTAATAAAATTCCTTCACTAAACTAAAATTTATTCCCTCTCAAGCTCTTACTCATCTTAAATACCGATTACTACTGACGTACGATGAAAATTCATTGTTCGAAATAGCTCGTCCGATTGTTGTGCTATTGTTAAAATTAAATGCAACTGTTAATTTACAGTGTTATAGAAAACAAAACTACATTCTTTCAAAATAACCTACTCATCTGGAGTGAATTTAACACTGCGAGTAAAATCCATTGTTAGAAAAAACTTTAAATTGTTAGTCCAATTGTTGAACTAAACGCGATTGTTATTAAAAAGTTTTATTCATCGGCCAAAATCTTGCATTTCCTCGACAGAACTAACACTGCGATTGTTTAATTTTAATTGAAATATCGCCGTTGTTGAAACTCAGATGCAGTTTAATCACATTGTTAACCGCATCATTATGACGTCAGCATTGTGAGTTGCACAGATTTGTGCTTTACAATATAGCTTTGAATTTTAGAAGTTTCATTTCTAATGTACGTTAGTTGTAACCACTGTTCCAACTCTCATACGGTTAAAACTATTTATTCATATCCACTAGAGACAAAGTATTGCCAAGCATGGCGATTATGCTTGTTTATATATATGAATGTATAAAGCAGCGGGGGTCCAAGCTATGCTCGGTTAAAGTCAGCTTTGTGTTCAACTCGATATAACAATAAATTCTCGCTGTATTATTGCTATAAAGCATTTTGTTTTATAAACAATATTATTCACAGAAACAATCAATCTTAAAACTGTGTACATATTTCTAAATTTTACATTACTTACAAATTTACAACGAAAGGGTATCCTTCCAAACTACATTTTTAGTTCGTTGCACATTTTCTTTTGGTAGCAGGACTTTTAGGTCTGTACGCTTTTTCATACGTCAGAAAGCAAAGAACAGACTTCCGTTCACAAAGGACTATGGACTCTGATTGGTTGAAAAATGTATGTCGGCTCCTATTTTGAATTTCTAGAAAATTCCTTTAGATTCATAAAGCCAATTTTTTAATTACAAGTGGCCAACATTTGGCGAAAAGTCACAAAGCTGGCTACATTCCTTCATTTGGCGCCAAGCATGTGTTTTGACATTAATAATCTTGAACGTCTATTTCCCTACCAACATTTCGCAAAATTTGACGATATTTGGCGAAATATTGTTACCTTTGCGATTTCGTTTACTACTAACTATTGTAAAACCTAATAACTGTTTCGACCTTCATTGACATTGAATTACATTGATCCGTAGTGAACCAAAAATGACCCCCTTATCGAATTTTCTCGAACAAGTGTCTTATTCTCATGGCTTTCTCATATTCCAAAACGGTAGGATACAAAATTTAGTCAACATCGTTAGAGCCGTTTTAAGATAAAATTTGCTTGACCCGTGGTGACCCACTAATAAAATTTTCTCCAAAATGTGTCCCAGTCCAATAATCTTCTTGTAAACCAAAAGGTAAGATACGAAATTTAATCAAAAACATCAAAGCCGTTTTTTAGATAAAATTAGCTTGACCCACAGTGACCCAAAAATAAACCAGTAATTGAATTTTCTAGATAAAAAATTCCTTCAGATTCTAAAAGCCAAGTTTGGAAGAATGCGCAAACTTCGCACATTCTTTCATTTGACGCCAAGCTTGTGTCTTGGCATTGCTGATCTTGAAAGTCAATTTTCCAGCCAAGTTTTGCCAATTTTGCCAAATTTGGCGATATTTGGTGAAATGTTACTAACTTTGTGACTTCGTTTACTGCCAACTGTTCAACAACTTAATAACTTTTTCAACCTTCTTTCAACCCCACCAGTGGCTGAGAGCTTCTGCTCTCTAAACTGGTAGATGGGAGGTTCTGAGTTCAAACCCCTGTCGCGCTCTTCTACCTAAACGTTAAGAGTTTTCCGTGGTTTTCTTCGAAGCTTGCGTTAATACGGGTTAGTATCTCTTAGAAAGACCCCCCACGGAGGGCACTCTCCCCTAGGGCCTATATCACTCGTGTAGATAATAAGCCGTCATAAAATCAACCAACTATCAACCTTTATGCAGTCACATTGAAATGCATCGAGTCATAGTGACTCCCAAAATGACCGACAATAATTGAATCAATATCGAATTTTCTCGAATATGTGACCTAGTCCAACTGTTCCCTCGTGTCCAAAGTCAAAATCTCATGAGCCATTTTTTAGATATAACTACCTTGACCCTAACCCATGGTGACACACTAATTGATTTTTCTTGAATATGCGACCTACACTCTCAGAAAAAACTATATTTATGAGCGTTTGCCCTTCAATTTTCACCGGCAACTGCCTTATTTGATGAAAAACGGTCTGATCCACTAAATAAGCGTCCTTATCCTTTAGATACTTAGAAAATTAAGAGCAATCCACATATTCTTACAGTTCTAGCCCATATGTTAGCAAAAATACGGTAAGACCCCATACATTGTCCTCCGCTAGGGTGTAACCCTTCATTTTACTCGTGTTTCGAAAATTTTAACCCGCCAAAACAGCGATTCTGTGATGATTATCTAAAGTACTACGGAACAGTAAGCAAAGTGTTATTGTGTTTTAAAGTGCATTATATCCTGTGCATTATAATACTATATTACTTTGCCCCGTAAAATTACGGGCTGCACAAAATGATGGGCATGGATTTTTTTTTTACGGGTTATGACTGGAATCTCTGCTGCCGGCTAGCCCAATGGTATTCTCGTGTTCGAAAACGGTAGAATGAAAAATTCAGTCAAAATCGTTTCAGCCGTTTTTTAAATAAAATTAGCTTGACACTGACCCATAGTTACCAAAATGACCCATTAATCTAATTTTCTCGATCATGTGAAATAGCCCAATGGTGTTTACGTGCTTGAAAACAAATAGGATATAAAATTTAGTCAAAAACGCTTGAGCCTTTCTTTACATCAAATTAGCTTGACCATGACTCATCGTGACCCAAAGTAAACCAATAATCAACAATTTTTGGAAATGTGACCTAACCCAATGGTCTTCTTGTGCTAGAAATCGGTATAATATAAAATTTTGTCAAAATCGTTTCAACTGTTTTTTACAATTAACTTGACACTGATTCACAGTGACCCAAAATGACTCATTAATCGATTTTTCTCAATCATGCGACCTAGTCCAATGGTCTTCTTTTGCCCGAAAACGATATGATACAAAATGTAGTAAAAATCATTACGAAATTTTTAAAAATAAAATTAGCTTGACACGTAGTGACCCAAAAATGACCGAATAATCGAATTTTCTCGAACACTTGACTTCCCCAAATGGTCTTCTCATAATCTAAAATAATAAGACACAAAATTTCTTGAAAATCGATTCAGCCGTATTTTACATAAAATTAGACCCTGACCCAAAGTAACGTAAAATGACCCAATAATCGATTTTTCTCGAACACTTGACCTAACCCAATGGTCGTCTCGTGCTCGAAAACGTTAGGACAAAAAATTTCGTGAAAATAGTTTCAGCCGTTTTTTAATATAAAATTAGCTTGACCTTGACACGCAGTAACCCGAAATGACCCCCTAATGGAATTTCCTCGAACATGCGACGTAGCCCTATGATCTTCTCGTCCTCGAACACGGTAGAATATAAAATTTAGTCAAAATCGATTGAGCTGTTTTTTAAATTAGCTTGACCCTGACACATAGTGACTCAAACAGACTCACTAATCGAATTTTTTCGAACATGTGACCAAACTCAATGGTCTTCTGGTGCCCCAAAACGATAGGATACAAAATTTCGTCAAAATCATTTTCAGCCGTTTTTAAGATAAAATTTGTATATACGCATCCACACAAGATTTGCTCCTCGTATTATGATATATGATATGGCTTCTGATTACATGTATCAGATAAACTTTTTCTGACTGTTTATAATAACACATGAATAGCTATTTTATATTAAAAGCGTTTGATAAGTAATGAAAAAATTGCTTGTGTGTACGAAAGAGTAAATAGGTTGCGACAAAATACGGTTAAATTTTTTTTAAAGAGCTACTTTACCTATCTCGTTGAGGTAAATCTAAACGGAGTAATCTAATCATATCTGGCAGTTCCAGTAACACCTTAATTCATAGTCTGAAACTTGAAACTTGATACAATGTAAAACTAGTATTTGGGTGCCACCGTAACAATTACCCATCACGGATATGTATAATATATAATTAGAAAATAAAACATGCGTAAACTTTTTATAAAATGTATTGCAATTCGAATAAAATCATGACTTGATGACGTCATAAACTTCAAAGGCTCACTTACTGAATTGCGTAAGAGGAACATCCTTATAACTCTACAAATCATAATCCTATTCACTAACGGTTTATTGCGTCGGATGAAGCGTCTCTTTTACAATTAAAATATATATTTGAATTGAAATTTGAATGAAATAGAGGGTCATGAAAAATCAAAAAGTGTGGAAAATGTGACTACAAATATCTCGGCCACTCATGATCCGATTGACTTCATTCTTTATGCAAAATTTATGTTTTTTAATTGTCTTTTATATTCACTCCTGAAAATAAACAATTTCGAAAATTTTATATACCTTTTATCAGAACGAATATTTCAAGAGTCCTAAAAATATTGTTCCGGATCATCGAGGTTACTGAAATTCAATAGACGTCTTCTCATTATTACATACTAACTAAATACCCAATTTCAAGTCTCTATCTCAATTTTTTCGGGAGATAGAGTGCTTACAGACACACAGACGGCAAATTTTTCTTTTCTAAAAATATGATTTTCGGAATCTCCAGTGTCTGAAACGTGTAAATCTGTCAAATTTTATTTTTTCGAAATTTTTAAAACGATCACAAGAATATATACTTCGAACATATACTACGTGTGATGGATAAGTAATAAAGTAGATAGGACTTACCCCAGTACCAAGTATTGAAATTTCAATGAAATACTGTGTTATGAAAAATCAAAGACTGTGGAAAATAGGATTACAAATATCTCGGCAACTCATGATCCGATTGACTTCATTCTTAATGCAAAATTTATGTTTTTTAATTGTCTTTTATATTCACTCCTTAAAATAAACAATTCCGAAATTTTTAAAACGATCACAAGAATATATACTTCAAACATATACTACGTGTGATGGATAAGTAATAAAGTAGATAGGACTTACCCCAGTACCAAGTATTGAAATTTCAATGAAATACTGTGTCATGAAAAATCAAAGACTGTGGAAAATAGGATTACAAATATCTCGGCAACTCATGATCCGATTGACTTCATTCTTAATGCAAAATTTATGTTTTTTAATTGTCTTTTATATTCACTCCTTAAAATAAACAATTCCGAAATTTTTAAAACGATCACAAGAATATATACTTCAAACATATACTACGTGTGATGGATAAGTAATAAAGTAGATAGGACTTACCCCAGTACCAAGTATTGAAATTTCAATGAAATACTGTGTCATGAAAAATCAAAGACTGTGGAAAATAGGATTACAAATATCTCGGCAACTCATGATCCGATTGACTTCATTCTTAATGCAAAATTTATGTTTTTTAATTGTCTTTTATATTCACTCCTTAAAATAAACAATTCCGAAATTTTTAAAACGATCACAAGAATATATACTTCAAACATATACTACGTGTGATGGATAAGTAATAAAGTAGATAGGACTTACCCCAGTACCAAGTATTGAAATTTCAATGAAATACTGTGTCATGAAAAATCAAAGACTGTGGAAAATAGGATTACAAATATCTCGGCAACTCATGATCCGATTGACTTCATTCTTAATGCAAAATTTATGTTTTTTAATTGTCTTTTATATTCACTCCTTAAAATAAACAATTCCGAAATTTTTAAAACGATCACAAGAATATATACTTCAAACATATGCTACGTGTGATGGATAAGTAATAAAATAGTTAGGACTTACCCCAGTACCAAGTATTGAAATTTCAATGAAATACTGTGTCATGAAAAATCAACATGACATGGTTGACAACAACATCTTCATCTAATCTGAAAAACTGGTCAGCCAATAGTCAGTCAGGGGAGATAAATTCAACGGCATGATGCACATCAGCAAAGATGCTTTAAACTGTTCGTAATTTGCAGAAACTTGGTCCATTTGCATCGGGAACTGTGAAGTGTAATGGATATGAGAAACAGTTCCCAGTCCTAAAATGCATTTATGAAATTAAAATTTATTGCTCCACAATCTCCGACTCGTATGATAAGTACAATTTACTACTGACGCGCGAAGAAAATTATTTGTTGAAAATAAAATGTTCGATTCTTGTCCTATATTTGTATAAAAAGCGACTGTTGTTTTACAGTTTTATAGAAAAATGAAATGCATTCATTCGAAAAGAAATTTCATTAATACAGTAAAATATATTGTTAGAAAGATATTAACGATACTGGTTCAATTGTTGCACTAAACGCGATTGTTATTACAAAGTTTTATTTAACTCGCTTGCAACTTTAATTTCACCCCCTTCCGATTAAAATACTGACCTACAATTTGGAACACTTATAGATCTTGCATGAGAATACAAATAACAAAAATTGGCCGGTTCAGTGCATTAAAACACCCAAAATCGACAGCCCAAATCTTGCATTTTCCCCATAGAAATAACAATGGGTTTAATTTACAAAATAGGTCCATTGTAGAAAGTGTCAAATATTTTAACTACATTGTTGCCCGCATAGTAAATATGGCAGCATTGCGCGACGCATACATTTCGACTTTATAATATAGGTTGACTTATAGAAGTTTCGCTTTTATTGTTGTAGCCATTGTTCCAACTCTCATACGCTTAAAACTGCATATCATATACGCTAGTGTCAAATTCTCGCCAAGCAGGACAACACTTGGCGAAACATCGCCAAATTTGGCAAACAAGAAATCGCCATAAATAAAGCCAATTTAACTATAGCTAACTAATTTGGCATTTTCAAATTCAGTATTGCGGAAACTTGAAACGAATCTTCCCTAATCAGGTTCCTCACGTTTTAACTTCATGATATCGAGTAAAGTTTGCTAAAATCTTAGAACCAATAAACATAGGAAAGCTACCTTTTCCTCCCCATGCAGGCTGGAACGAATTATTTCAGCAGAAGCCGGAATATTTTTCTTTTATCTATAACTCAGGAGATTTGTTAACAAGATTTTCATATATTTTGCTAAATTTCCCAGTTCAAAATTTATCAAAACAATTTTCGGTACTTTTCGGTTAGCCAGGTGCCAGTGATATATGTATATATATAAATATGTAAGTATATATATATATATATATATATATGTATATATATATATATATATATATATATATATATATGTGTGTGTGTGTGTGTGTGTAGATATATGTGTTTATACATATGTGTGTATATATACATGACATTTATTATTTGAGACATTGAATTTTTATTCTTTGGAACGTTTTGTAAAACCATTTTTATTTCTATTTAATTATCATTCGGCATCCCAGGATTCCTCGTGTCTTCCCGCTCAAAGCTTTTTTACCTTTTTAAATTGCCGCTTCTAAAAAAGAGTTTTGGCCATACGTCAGGTACACACCCTCTTGGCCTCACTTTTTCAACCATTAGCATTTTACACGAATTAATTGTTGTCAACTAGAAGCCGTCACTGGGATAGTCTACATTGTTTCGTCGGTAGTTTGTTCTTCAAGTTCTTCAATTTCTTCAATAGCTTTAATGTGTTCAAGTTTTTAATGAAGCGAAAGTCGGTGGAGTTGCTCTCATATCTGTTATCAAAGTAAAAGTCATTGCTCGTCTATCCAGTCTTCCTTCATGCTTTTAGAGAAATTCTACTGGAAATCATTGCCTCTACTCAGACATATCACGACTGCACTTAATCTACTTTTTTCAGATGTGACTTCGACTACGCTTACATCGATCTGATTATCCGGTAAATTTCGTGGGGTTCGGGGACTGAGATGTCGTCCCGGGTGTATGATGGAACGAACGTTTCATATATATATCACTGGCACCCGGCTAACCGAAAAGTACCCAATTTTCTTTACTATCAAGAAATTATTCTATTTACATAAATAAGATTAAAAAGTAAAAAAAATTACTATATAAAATATATTTTTTATAAAACTTTTTTATTTAATATAAAATGCACTAAAAGGTAAAAGTTTTTTTTTAGCCTGAATGATGAAAGTATTTTTGGATATGACACATGGCTAAAAATAAAATCTTACAGCGAGAAGAAAACATTAAACAGCGCAATATGTTGATTCTTGTGGCGCAAATTTTTGTTAAGGGGTTTCTCGGTAACAGATTTCTTAATGAATCGGCCAAGCTAATGTAAACCAAACATTAAACTCCACGATTAATAGGTTGTAACTTATTTTCATTGATTTGTATTCACCATTCTCTATGATGTCTGCGCGCCCCAAGCTGTTATTTTTAGACATATGTCATAGGTACACTGCAAAAGAGAAAAACAGTTGTTGATTTTGCAGTATAATACTGGCCCCCAGCTGCCAGTATTAGGCCGTAAAATTAACAGTCATAAACAGAAAAATAAGCAGTAATACACTACCCCGCATGCGTGGCAACATATTACAGCTTATTTTACTGTTTATTACTGTTAATTTTACGGTAGAATACTGACAGCTGGGGTGCTAGTATATTATACTGTAAAATCAACAATTTTTTTGCAGTGTATCTGAAAGCACTTTTCTTATTCTGGCTCAAAAAAATTTTTTTTTTACTTTTTTAGTGCACTTTAAATTAAATAAAATCTTGTTTTTCAATATTTTTTTATATTATACTAGTGGCCACCCTGGCTTCTCGCGGGTTGACAATATGTCGACTACAATGTAGGGCCTGTGTAAATAATTTAAAAAAAAATTCTAAATCGGATAAAAGTGTGAATGAGACAAAATTGCAGTACTTACAAATTTTAAATTTTAAATTTAAAACTTTGTAAAAATGTGATAATTTTTTGAAGTGAAAACTTCTTTAGGCGCGTTGGGCATTTTTTGAGATGGGAAAAAAAACCATTGAATTCGCGACACCGTCACCGTTACTGTTACCGACACCACTGTATATTTGAAGTGATTGTTTTGTTTGTTTGTTTGTTTGTAGGGGGTAATCTCTGGAACTACTGAAGCGATTTCAAAAGTGATGGTGACAATCCCTGATCCAACATAAGCTATATTTTATGTCAGTGCCACTAACCCAGGGGTGTGCAGTAGCGAAAAACGTTCTAAAATTTCGATTTTTTTTATACTGAAGGAGCTAGAAATTTGAAATTTGGCATTGTAGCTACTTATAAGATGTAAATGCTCTCTAAGAACAATTTCTTAAAAAAATTCGAAATTTAAAAGGGTGAGATGAGAGAAAAGTGTTCTAAAAACAATCTAAATTACAATTTCTATGGAATCTCTGGAACTACAGAACCGTTTTCAAAAGTGATGGTGGCAAATTGATGGTGACAGTCCCTGCTTCAACATAGGCTGTATTTTATGTCGGTGCCACAACCTCCAAGGGGGTGCAGGAGTGAAAAACGTTCTAAAATTTCGATTTTTGAAGTGAAAACTTCTTCAGGCGCGTTGGGCGTTTTTGAGATGGGAAAGAAACATTGAACTCGTGACACTGTTAATGACATCTCTGTATATTTGAAGTGAAAACTTCTTTAGGCGCGTTGGGCATTTTTTGAGAAGGGAAAAACCATTGAACTCGCGACACTGTTACTGTAATCGACACCTCTGTATATAAGTATGTACATGTATTTTGTATAGTTAGGTAGTGCGGGGCAGGCGCGTCGCATGCTTGCCTGTGCACTATTGCACCGCGGTATAGTAAGCGCAGAAAAATGTAAGCGGTATAGTATGCTGTATAGCAAGCGGTATAGTAACATAGAAAAAATGTATGTGGTATAGTAAACGGTATCGTAAACGCAGAAAAATGTAAGCGGTATAGTAAGCGCAGAAAAATGTAAGCGGTATAGTACGCGGTATAGTAAGCGTATGCATACAATTTTATTTATAAATTTCTTTAATAATGTATTCTTAATTTAACTAGATTTTTGAAGTGAAAACTTCTTTAGGCGCGTTGGGCATTTTTTGAGAAGGGAAAAAACCATTGAACTCGCGACACTGTTACTGTAACCGACACCTCTGTATATAAGTATGTACATGTATTTTGTATAGTTAGGAAGTGCGGGCGGGCGCGTCGCGCGCCGCATGATTGCATGTGCACTATTGCACCGCGGTATAGTAAGCGCAGAAAAATGTAAGCGGTATAGTAAGCGGTATAGTAAGCGCAGAAAAATGTAAGCGGTATAGTACGCGGTATAGTAACGCGGAAAAAATGTAAGCGGTATAGTAAGCTATATAGCAAGCGGTATAGTAACACAGAAAAAATGTAAGTGGTATAGTAAACGGTATAGTAAACGCAGAAAAATGTAAGCGGTATAGTAAGCGCAGAAAAATGTAAGCGGTATAGTACGCGGTATAGTAAGTGTATGCATACAATTTTATTTATAAATTTCTTTAATAATGTATTCTTAATTTAACTAGATTTTTGAAGTGAAAACTTCTTTAGGCGCGTTGGGCATTTTTTGAGATGGGGAAAAAACCTTTG
The DNA here is from genome assembly GCA_963931845.1 of Maratus michaelseni. NCBI lineage: Eukaryota > Metazoa > Arthropoda > Arachnida > Araneae > Salticidae > Maratus > Maratus michaelseni. The sequence goes on along the minus strand of OZ007589.1, from coordinate 449,230,820 downwards.
AATTCGCGACACCGTCACCGTTACTGTTACCGACACCACTGTATATTTGAAGTGATTGTTTTGTTTGTTTGTTTGTTTGTAGGGGGTAATCTCTGGAACTACTGAAGCGATTTCAAAAGTGATGGTGACAATCCCTGATCCAACATAAGCTATATTTTATGTCAGTGCCACTAACCCAGGGGTGTGCAGTAGCGAAAAACGTTCTAAAATTTCGATTTTTTTTATACTGAAGGAGCTAGAAATTTGAAATTTGGCATTGTAGCTACTTATAAGATGTAAATGCTCTCTAAGAACAATTTTTTAAAAAAATTCGAAATTTAAAAGGGTGAGATGAGTGAAAAGTGTTCTAAAATCATTCTAAATTACAATTTCTATGGAATCTCTGGAACTACAGAACCGTTTTCAAAAGTGATGGTGGCAAATTGATGGTGACAGTCCCTGCTTTAACATAGGCTATATTTTATGTCGGTGCCACTACCTACAAGGGGGTGCAGGAGCGAAAAACGTTCTAAAATTTCGATTTTTGAAGTGAAAACTTCTTCAGGCGCGTTGGGCGTTTTTGAGATGGGAAAGAAACATTGAACTCGCGACACTGTTACTGTAACCGACACCTCTGTATATAAGTATGTACATGTATTTTGTATAGTTAGGAAGTGCGGGGCGGGCGCGTCGCGCGCCCCATGCTTCCCTGTGCACTATTGCACCGCGGTATAGTAAGCGCAGAAAAAATTAAGCGGTATAGTACGTAGTATAGTAAGCGGTATAGTAAGCGCAGAAAAATGTAAGCGATATAGTACGCGGTATAGTAACGCGGAAAAATGTAAGCGGTATAGTAACGCAGAAAAAATGTAAGTGGTATTGTAAACGGTATAGTAAACGCAGAAAAATGTAAGCGGTATAGTAAACGCAGAAAAATGTAAGCGGTATAGTAAGCGCAGAAAAATGTAAGCGGTATAGTACGTGGTATAGTAAGCGCTGAAAAATGTACGCGGTATAGTACACACGTAATTGCTCAAGTTTTCACTTCTGTCGGCACTCCCGGAGTGCCACTGTTATTTTTTTTATTTTCTTTTTAAATACATTCTGAAACTAATAAATTAATTTTAATATAGCAGAACTACCCGGGTTTGCCCGAGTAAAACTGGGCCTTCAGGGTAACATAAGTAAAAATGTAATATCCTAAAAATACGCAGATCACAATAACGCATTCGCGTCCATGAACCGTCAAAATGACAATCAGAAAAAACTTGTTATTTTGACTCAATCATACTAAATTCCTCATCTTTATATATGATTTAAAAAAAAAATCGTTTTAAAAATGTTTTAAGGAAAATATCTAATCAAAAATCGGCAACAGTTTTTTTATTCGTCTAATCTTCCATAATCGGGTTCATATCCGATGTTTAAACCCCTTAGAGGGTGAATTTCTAAAACAGCTGAAATAAATGTTTAACTAATTTTTAGTAGATTTATTATGCAGAATTTCATGTTCCTACCTAAGACTGCTACTGAGATATGGCGAAATCACCTAAAATGTTTGCTCTCTATTTAACCCCTTAGGTGGTGAATTTCTAAAATCACTGAAATACATGTTTAATCATTTTTTTAGTAGATTTGTTTTCCTGAATTTCACGCTCCTACCTAAAACTGCTGCTGATATATGTCAAAATCACCTAAAACGTTTGCCCACCCCTTTATCTCCCTTAGGGAGGGAATTTTCAAATATCCTTTCTTATTGCTTGCCCAGGTCATAACAGCAATCTACTGTCCAAATTACGTGATCGTGACTTTAGTCGTTTCAGCTAGGCGTTGATGAGTCAGTCAGTCAGTCAGGCATTCTCTTTTTATATAATAGTATAGATTTATTTTTAAGCGTTATAATTTTTTTTTAATGTTAAATCATTATTTTTGTACATATAATACAGTAAAATCGAAGAAAATGGAAATTATATATAACAAAATTAATATTAACAGTTTTATCTCCTTATTTTAAGCTTCTCAACAGGAGCAGAAAAATATACAAGTATATGTGTCCATTAGCTCCAGTCATTTGAGATTCCAACGAAAACGTTTTACTGGGTTCTGAAATGCGACTAATCCAATTAGCTGATTCCAAACCGATGTAAACCACGTATAGTGAGACCTTACTGCATATTAATATATGGTTAAATCTGACGTCGGTGTCCACGCTATCTGGATCATATATAAGTGTCATATATAATGCTTTCCTGAGCACATAATATGCTATTATATTTTTAACTCAAGAAAATAATTATTGTCTAAATAAATTTTAATTTCCGAAAGATGGCTTTTGATAATACAAGGCCGTTTCACATGTGATAAATGCAACTTAATTATCTATGAAAAATTTTGTAAGTTGACTTTTGTCCCACTAGATCCGTTAAATTTTGTAACTATACGTTGATTCATATTCACCAAATTCTTGCAAGTAAATTACTGAATAATTGTCAGAAATTGAAATTTCTTACGAAATGATTTAAGCAGGTATAAAAAAAAAACGATAGGTTATTATACATGTTTATATCATGTATTTAAAAAAGCGGCTTCTGATTACATGTATTAGATAAATTCTTCCGACTTTGTATAACAACAGATAAAAAGCTACTTTATATTAAAGCCATTATATAAATATTGAAAAAAAATTGCTTGTGTGTACGTAACAGTAAAGAAGTTGCCAAAAATTACGTATAAAAAATCCCTCTTATTACCGAATGCCATTTTTCACTATCTCGCTAAGGTCCCTATAATAGAGAAGTACCTAATCATATAGGGCGATTTCAGTAGCACATTAATGCCTAGTCTGAAACATGAAACATGATACAACTGGTCGTTGGGAGGCTACCGTAATACTTACCCATCATGGATATGCATACTATAAAATATGAAAATAAAACATGTGTAAACTATTTATAAAATGCATTGCAATTTGAATAAAATCGTGGCTTGATGGCGTCCTAAACTTCAAAGGCTCACTTACTGAATTGCGTAAGAGAAACATCCTTATAACTCTACAAATCATAATCCTATTAACTAACAGTTTACTGCGTCGGATGAAGCGTCTCTTTACTAATTAAAATATATATTTGAATTGAAATTTGAATGAAATAGAAGGTCATGAAAAATCAAAAAGTGTGGAAAATGTGATTACAAATATCTCGGCCACTCATTATCCGATCAACATCATTCTTTATGCAAAATTTTTGTTTTTTTATTGCCTTTTATAGTTACTCCTTAATAAAAAAAAATCGAAAATTTTTATATACCTTTTATCAGAACGAATATTTCGAGTGTCCGAAAAAAATAGTTCCGGATCATCGAGGTGACTGAAAGTCAAAAAGCTTCTTCTCATTATCACATAGTAAGTACATATCAAATTTCAAGTCTCTATCTTAATTTGTTCGGGAGATAGAGCGTTTACAGACACACACACAGACAGACGGACGGCAAATTTCTTTTTTCTAAAAATATGTTTTTCGGAATCTCCAGTGTCTGAAACGTGTAAATTCGTCAATTTTTTTTTCGATTTTTAAAACGATTACAAGATTTACCCTATACTACGTATGATGGATAAGTAACATAAAACAAACTAGACACAACTTACCCCAGAACACAGTCGCATTCTTCAAGTCATAAGAGAATCTAATCAGTCAATAGTCTAGATAGCCGGGAAATTAAATCCAACGACATGACGCATATTTACAAAGATACCCTAAGCACTTCAAGATTTGCTGAAATCCCGTCCATATTTGTTTGGAACGACGGAGGGTAATTGAGATGAGAAAAAGTTCCCGGTCCTAAAATAAGTTCCCCTAAATTAAAAATTACTAACGCTCAATTTCTCTCATCTGAAGTTCAATTTACTATTGACACGAGAAGAAAATTTATTGTTAGAAATCACTTGTTCTATTGTTGTCCTATTGTTGTATAAAAAGCGACTGTTGTTTTACAGTGTTACAGAAGGTAAAAATGCATTTTTTCGAATATAATTCATTGTTAGAATGAGCTATCTGATGTTTGATAAATTGTTGAACGAAACGCGATTGTTATTAAAAGATTTTACACATCAGAACAAATCGTGCATTTCCCCCATAGAACTAACATTCCGATTGTTTAAGTTTTATTGAAATAACCTCATTGTTGCAATTTTCATGCATTTTCACCCTATTGTTGCATGCATCATTATGACTTCAGTATTGTGCGACGAACTGATTTGTGCTTTATAATATAAATTGTCTTTTAGACGTTGAAAGAATGGGAAGGGGGGGGGGTCTACTTTAGGTTTCTGCGAGAACTATTGGTCACAGATTTGACATACTAATACTTCTAAATCTCATAATTTAATTCGGACGCCACACCTTAATGAAAATCACTTTAAAATTTTTCCGGTATGATTTTCCATGCTCGGACTAGCTTCTTTTCTAAACAGTGTGAGTGGTTGAGAAATAGAGCGTGCCACAACTAGTAAGCAGTAATGATTTTTTTCCTTTTTTTAACACTTTTCAACATAGTTGAAAAGTGTTTAAGAATTCTGTTTTGGTTTGTCTGCTGTCTGTCCGTCCGTGCTCTAACTCGCGTAACTATATATGTATAGTCATGCAATGGATATATTATTAAGGTTTACTATGGCATGTTCGGTATTGAATAGGAAGTGTGTAGCACTTATAGTTTTTTACAGGGACCCTGAAGAGAATTCCGTTACATTACGGCCTATGGGGAAAAATCATTTGCGGTTCATTTTAATGATGTTATACAATTTCAAATATATTCAAATTGATATATATCAGTGAGGTGCACTACAAGAGACTTAGTATAGAATAGGGTGTGTATAGCACTTAAATTTGTTTTACAGGGACACTCAAAAGGATTCCGTTGCATGACGGTCTATGGAGAAAAATCGTTTGCGGTTTATTTTAAGAATGCTTAAATATTTCAAACAAATTGAAATTTATGTATGTGACTAAGGTGCATTACAAAAGGCTTACTATAGGATATTGTGTGTATAGCTTTCATCGTTGATTTACAGGGACACACAAAAGAATTTGGTACTGTCTGTAACAATAATGGCTAGAAGTGCTTTTTTCAGTTACTTAACGCCTTTTTAAATTTAAATCATTTTTTTTTAATATTACTTGGTGGGAATAAATTGTATAAATCCTATACAGGGCAGCACAAAAGTTCTGGAGTATAGTTACGTTTATTGATGGAAATTCCAAAAAGGAAATTTTAAACTGTGCTACGCGTTTCCTCTCTGAACTAAAATTTATCGTTCTATATAACATATATACAAATCTATAGATCCTATACAGGGTTGCACAAAATAATTCGGATATTTTCCCGAATATTGTTAATAATTCCTGAAATTGGGTTTTAAATATGTTATGCGTTTTCCAAATTGTTTACTTAGATATTATCTTTCACCTTATTAAACGATAATGATTTGTAAAATTATTTTGCAAGAGTTGGAAACTGTAATATAATCTATGCTTGACGCATGATTTTTCGTTCTTGTTTTCCATAGGACGATATTCAATCGAGCACGTGAATTTTCCCCAGAAAAAATATTTACCGCTTTAATATATACAACTGAATTACAAGGAATTTGATACAGTAATGCCCCTAGTAATTATTCCTAAAAAGAATGACAAAAAATACTTTAAAATTATTATTATATTTTTCATAATTATATTTTGCGAATTTAGCCCCATTGTAAATTAAGGTCTAAAAAATAAATGTAATTTATACAACTGAATTAAAAAGAATGTACCGCAGGAATGCCCCTAGTAAATATGCCTAGAAAGAATTATCTCGAAAATATTTTAAAATTATTCTTATATTTTTCATAATTATATTTTGCGAATTTAGCCCCATTTTTAATTAAGGTATAAAAACTAAATGTAATACATACAACTGAATTACAAAGAATTTGACGCAGGATCACCCCTAGTAAATATTCCTAGAAAGAATTATCTAAAAATACTTTGAAATTATTCTCATGTTTTTCATAATTATATTTTGCGAATTTAACCCCATTGTTGATTAAGGTTTAAAAAATAAATGTAGCATATACAATTGAATTACAAAGAATTTGCCACAGGAAATACCCCTAGTAAATACTCCTAGAAAGAATGATTTAAATATACTTTAAAATTATTATTATGTTTTTCATAATTATATTTTTCGAATTCAACTCCATTGTTAATTAAGATCTAAAAAATAAATATAATACATACAACTGAATTGCAAAGAATGTACCGCAGGAATGCCCCTAGTAAATATTCCTGAAAAGAATTATCTCGAAAATACTTTAAAATTATTCTTATATTTTTCATAATTATATTTTGTGAATTTAGCACCATTGTTAATTAAGGTCTAAAAAATAAATGTAATATATACATCTGAATTACAAAGAATTTGACACAGGATCACCCTTAGTAAATATTCCTAGAAAGAATGATCTAAAAATACTTTAAAATTATTCTTATGTTTTTCATAATTATATTTTGCGAATTTAACCCCATTGTTAATTAAGGTTTAAAAAATAAATGTAGCATATACAACTGAATTACAAAGAATTTGCCGCAGGAAATACCCCTAGTAAATACTCCTAGAAAGAATGATTTAAAAATACTTTTAAATTATTATTATGTTTCTCATAATTATATTTTTCGAATTTAACACCATTGTTAATTAAGGTCTAAAAAATAAATATAATATTTACAACTGAATTTCAAAGAATTTGCCACAGGAATACCGCAAGTAAATATTTCTAGAAAGAATGATCTAAAAAATACTTTTAAATTATTCTTAAGTTTTTCATAATTATATTTTGCGAATTTAGCCCTATTGTTAATTAAGGTCTAAAAAATAAATGTAATATATACAACTGAATTACAAAGAAATTGACACAAGAATGCCCCTAGTACATATTCATAGAAAGAATGATTTAAAAATTACTTTAAAATTATTATTATGTTTTTCAAAATTATATTTTGTGAATTTAGCCCCGTTCTTAATTAAGGTCTAAAAAATAAATGAATACAAAAGTACTTTTAACCACACTAGATTTTCTGAAGCATCTAGTATGATTTTATTATTGAATTTTGACAGAACCTTTGGGCAAAGAAATTTTCTTTCAAAAAATGGTATATTAGAATTGTTAGAACATGTTCTGAAAAAAAAAAAGAAAATTTAAAAACTGAAGTACTTCAGAATAATACAAGTGGCATAGAGATAATTCTCAAATTCTCACAGCACTTTAGAATTCCGTATTTGAAAGACGGAAAATAAAGGGAAAAAAATTGTGAAAATTGAACACTATATTTTTCAAAATTTATTTATAAAAAGTGTATCATCTGCCCTTTCATACGTTTTGATTGAAGGTTAAAAAGGAGTTTCAGGAAACTTATTACATTTTTCAAACCAGTATGTAATTTAGTAGAAATTTTTAAAATGTAACGGAAAGGTTACTGGATAGAAAAATTTATGTCTTTTTACATTTACAAGGAATGAAATTGATGATTTATTGTAAAAGCATTTTTCCCAAATGACAACATTTTTATCCATTATCATTTTTTAAGGAGAATCGCTTTTAGGGTAAGAAAAAGAAAGTTTCTTTCTTATTTTTGATAATTCTTCGCCTAAGGTAATACGGTTATACAGAAAAGAAAGTTTTGAACTGAAATCATCATTAAAAGTGTAGAATTTTTATGTTCCCGATCTAAATGAATAACGCGAAAAATTAATATGAAATTTTAATTAAATGCAAGTAAAACAGAAAAATAAACGAAAAATTATGCACCATGGTATACATTATGAAACACATTCCAACACTCTCGGAATATTTTTAAAAAATGTCCTTTTTAGATGCGTTCGTAATTTATAAATATGTAGCACCTATAGTCGTCGTTTGGTCCGTCTGTCTGTCTGTCCGTTTGCCCGCAAATAACGGCGCAAAAACTACCCAACCGAATGGTTTGAAATTTAATATATACAGTCGCTGCCGAATTTTGTCAAGTCATTTCAAATTTTATAAATATCGAATCAAAACTTTTAAAAATATCAATATTTTTTTTTCATTCTATTAAATCCTACTATACGTAACCTGTATAATAATAATAAAAAACGCAAATCATGTGACTCAAGAATATCTTTTCTCGGCAGTCCAGGAGGTCATTTTTACTCAAAATTATTTTTTTTTTAATAAAATTGCATGAAAGTTACATTTATAGAAAGATCATTCAAAAAAATTGTTTGTTTGATACATGAGTTGCATTCAAATGCGTATAGATTCTGAGATAACGTCAGTTGAAATCAGATTGAAAGCCGAATATATCAATCCATTAAAGAAAATAAACGCGAGAGATTCGTTCATTATGAGTCATAAAAATATTAAACCATGGAGGTAATCATTCGCAAAGCAAAATCTTCATGGGGAATTTTGCGGCGCTGCCTGCTGTAAAAAAAATCGCATCTGTAAACGTGGCGTACATAATAAGAAAAGAAAAAGGCATGCGCCTTTTGCTCATAGCAGACGAAATAATTCATTTCACTGAAATAACTAGGACGTTTTTTTTCAGAATATAAAACTAGTTATTTTACGAACGCACCTCATTTGTCACGTTTAACTTACAATTTTCAACTTGTTGTTCACACAATGAATTAAGATATCTAAATAATCATTAATAAATAACCACAACGCAGTAAAAATTCATTTACAAGAATTGCTGTCCATAGGCTGTAAGAAGTGCGAATTATGTATCGTGCAACCCTGTACATGGAATAAACACATCCTAATTCTCTAAAAATAAACACATTTAATGCATATCACAGCTTAAAACTCAAATCCAGCAGTTATGGCTCATAGTCAGTTCTGTAATCGAAATCTTTTGTATCTCTCTGTAAATAAACGAACTATTCTACGCACTCAATAAATCTACAGAAAACGTGCTCTAGTGCCCCTCAGTAATGTACATCAATTTCATTAAAATACACTGTAAACGATTTTCCCCCATATATTTTAAAGCAATGGAATACTTTTGTGCGTTCCTGTAAATGAACTATAAATGCTACTTACATTATACTCTATAAAAATCATGTTTCCAGCCACCTCAGACACGCATATAAACTTACTCATGTGCAAAACAGTTAAATATCATAAAAATGTATTGCAAACAATTTTTCTCTATTGACCGTAAAGTAGTAGAATACTTTTGAATGTTCCTGTAAACAAATTATAATTGCTACTCATTCTAAACTCTATAGAAAACATGCTATCGTCTATCTCAGTGACGCATATCAATTTTGTTATGATTGAAATAGTGCAACATTATTAAGATGTACTGAAAACAATTTTTCCCTATTGGGCGTAATTTATCCGAATAATTTTGATGGCCCCTGTAATCGAACCATAAATGCTATACACTTCCTTTTCAATATCAAACATGCTATGGTCAACCTCAATAACATATATTAATTACATGGCAATCCGACAGTATTTACGCGAGTTAGAACGCGGACAAACAGACGGACAGACAAACCTATTTCATAAACACTTTTCAACTATGTTGGAAAGTGTTAAAAAGAATGAAAATCAGGTATTACCTCCAATCAGTATTGAATAAACAGTCTTTTTCTATTGCTGGAGTCAAGGACATCGTAATCCGGCATTTTAACAAAAATCTAATGGAAAATATTATATATATTTTTCTAAAAATGTTTAGAAACTTCTTCGAACCGTCGTCGAGTAAAAGAGCAAATATTTAAATCACGTCTAATAGTGTTACTACGGAGTTACCTGTTCTCATTTCTGATGGTTCTTAAATTTCTATTATGAGCTTTACACAAGTTTTCCATACTTTTTGGTTCTTCGGAAAGTTCCTTCCATTTGGGAAAAACAATTCGTACAGGAAAATTATGCCCAACAGTTATTAGACATAAGATACCTGAATTAATGTCTAATAATTAAATGATAGAATTTTCCGGTACGAACTAACTTTCCCAAACGGAAGTAACTTTCCGAACAACCCAATAGTATGGGAAACCTGTGTAAAGCTCATAATAGAAATTTAAGAATAATCAGAAATGAGTACAGAAATGATCTGTACTAATTTTTAATGGTTCTCAAATTTATATTATTAGCTTTACGCAGGTTTTCCAGACTATTGGGTTGTTCGGTTTTTCGTGCAGGAAAATTCTGTCTGCCAATTAGTAGACATTAGATATCTGAATTAATCTGTCTACTATATATATAAAACACAAACGGAAATTTCGTTCCGTTCCTTTATAACTCGAGTTCTGCCGAATGTATTTTCATGGAACTTACACTGTTCGAGAGATAATTTTTCAGAGAAGGTTTTAGTATATAACACAAAGTTCTACGTATATTAGTTATAGAATTATGATAGAAAGTTCTGTTATTTTGGCCGAAAATGTTACCATTGCTAATTTTTTGGCGTCCATATCGTTGGTGAAATAATTGATACGGCTATATCATTTCGAAAAATAAAAGAAAAACAGTTACTAATTTTATTAAAAAAAAGAAAAGAAAGAAAGAGAAATAAAAAAAAGAGTTTTGATGAGAGAATATTATAAAACGAAAATATTTAATTTAAACATGATTGGGAATGTTCGTAATGCTTAAAAAATTAATCAAGTGGCAAGATTTCTATATTGAATCAATATTTGGCGGTGTATCTTTTGTTTTTGACGATTTTGATTTTACTTTTGACCCCAAACAATTGGATTTTAAGCCAAAGGGCGACTTTTTTTTTGTTGCAGAAAGAATTGAAATGGCTATACATCTGGAAAAATAAAAGAAAAAACTGTTACTAATTTTATTTAAAAAAAAGAAAGAAAAGAAAAAAAAAAGAAAAACAGTTTTGATGAGAGATTTTAAGCCAAAAGGTGCTTTTTTTTTAAGTGTACGACTGCATTTTTGCAGTATTTTTTTTTGTACTTTTCGGTTAGCCGGGCGCCAGTGATATATATATATATACATGTATATATATATAACCAGAAGATTGGAATAATGCTGTGATGGTGTTACTTTATAAGAAAGGAGAAAAGGAAAACATTAAAAACTACCGTCCAATCAGCTTACTGTCAGTGATTTATAAAATTTTCACCAAAGTTTTAACGACAAGACTTGAATCAGCTCTGGACTCAGCTCAACCTAGAGAACAAGCAGGATTTCGAAGTGGATTTAGCACAATGGATCATATTCAAACAGTAAGGGAAGTTATAGGAAAACATAAAGAATATAATTTACCTCTCTGTCTTGCCTTTATTGATTATGAAAAAGCATTTGATTCGGTCTACACATCTGCAGTAATTACTTCTCTGGAGAACATTGGTATAGACAAACCTTATATCAATATCATAAAGAAGATCTACAAGAAAGCAACAGCCACCATCCGTTTGGACAAAGGAAAAGCGAAGATCAAGCTTGAAAGAGGAGTAAGACAAGGAGACACCATTTCGCCTAAGCTTTTTACTGCTGTCTTAGAGAGTATTTTCAAGAAGCTGGATTGGGAAAACAAAGGGATTAGAATAAATGGGGAATATTTAAGCCATCTCCGGTTTGCTGATGACATTTTAATTTTCAGTAATAGCCCTGAAGAATTGCAAAATATGCTAAAAGATTTGGCAGAAGCTAGCATTAATGTGGGATTAAAAATAAATTTGGAAAAGACTAAGGTGATGTTCAATTCATTTGCATCAAAAAAGAAAATCGTCTACAACAACACTGAGATTAAAGATGTTGAAAGTTATGTGTACCTTGGACAAGAAATATCTTCAGACAACAGTATCATGAATGAAATCAATAGAAGAATAAGAAATGGATGGAGTGCTTTTGGGAAGAACAATATTATTCTGAAAAGTAACATGCCTCTTTGTTTGAAAAGAAAGGTGTTTAACCAATGTGTTTTGCCTGCACTAACTTATGGAGCAGAAACTTGGACACTAACAAAACGGATGGTACAAAGATTACAAACAACACAGCGAAGTATGGAAAGATGTATGCTAGGCATAACCAGAAGAGACCGAAAGAGAATAACGTGGATAAGAAGTCAGACGAAAGTTTTTGACACTATCGAGAGAATTAAATGGCTAAAATGGAAATGGGCTGGGCACATTGCAAGAAGACAAGACAATAGATGGAGCACAAACACCCTACAGTGGTATCCCAGAGATGTAAAACGACCAAGAAGACGACCTCAAGTAAGATGGAGTGACGAAATCAGAAAAGTGGCCGGTGTTAATTGGATGACTAAAGCACTAGACAGGCAACAACGGAAAAATCTGGGGGAGACCTACATCCAGCAGTGGATTGAAAACGGTTGATGATGATGATGATGATGATGATGATATATATATACACATATATCTACACAAATACATATATATATATACACGTATATACACACATATATTTACACAAATACATGCATATACGTATATATATATATACACTTATATGTATGAATATATTTATAAACAATGCCAGGGAATTCCGCAGGGCGGGACCGCTTCTAGTATTCTCTCTGACCTTTACTTATATTATTATGAAAGAAATATTAGTCCGAGCAATGATTATGTATTTTATCGCTATATTGATGATATTATCATATTTTATTTCAATGATAAAAATTGCACATCACCACTCAATTTTTATCCTAATCAGCTTAAATTAAGCTAAAATGATTTAATTAATAATAATATAAATTTTCTTGACTTAAAAATTAATATTAAGGATAATTATAAATTAATTTTTGATATTTATGATAAGAGATTTGATTTTCCATTTAAAGTAAATATTTTTACCAATTTTGCTTCATGTTTACATAAATCAGTTTATAAAAATATAATTATCAATTATCTTCATCGTATAAAATACCTATGCTCAGATATAAATAAAAACAAAAATATTAGATTTATTCGAGATCAAGCAAAAATATATGGTTATCCAATTTTTATGATAAATTCAATCATTAACTCTTTTAAATAACATTTATTATATCATATAAATATAAACATGGTACGTAATAAATTATTGTTTTACTGTGCGATAACATATAACAAAAGATATAGCAAATTACAATTATAACATACATAAATACAATTAAAACATATAAGGATATTTATTAATTGATTGTACATTATGTGCACTTTATATAGTCTGTGATAGTGCGTTTAGCCGATCACCTCTGTTTTAAGTGTTACTAATGTTCAGTTTTAAAACAACTTATACAAAAAAAAAAAAAAAAAAAAAAAAAACATAAAATTATACATGGATAACATTGATGATTATAAATCACATACATATCTATATGCAATATATATATATAAATGTTTTTTTAAGTTTAATTTTAATATGTCTTTTAAATACTGCATTGCATTATAAAGATTGAAACACAGTAGTAATACTATTAATTATTAGTTTAATTTAATTTAATTTTTTTAAAATAAATTTTGAGATATTTTAAAATATTTTAAATTGTTTATGATATATTTAATTTGATATTTAAATCAATCTCTAAATTCTATAATATATTTAAGTAGAAGTAAAATAAAACATTAATTATTTTTTATAAATTCTATAATATATATAAGTGGATTAACACAGAAGGCAGCACCAGCACTTTGTATTAAAAACAATATCTCTTTTACATAATATATACTCTTGTTAAGAATATTTGAAATGATGTGTAGGATGGATTAATTCTGGGTAAATTTATTCATATAGTGGGATTTTGTACGATTTTAATGTAAAACTACAAGTTAGTATTGTTTTTTACTGTTTATATATATAATTAAATCTAATATAGTGGATATGTAACTCAATCTTAATTTTGAATAATTATAATACCAATAGATGGAGGCACATTACTTGTCATGTATATGTTGATAATATTGATAATATTATATTTAATTTACCTATAGATGACACTATCGCTTGTATATTAATTTTACTTTTAAGTATTAAAATTGGATGGAGTATTAGTATATTCATGGACATAATTTTGTTAGTAGTGTATTATCACAGGAATAAATTTGTGTGTTTTTGAATCAATTTGTGTTGGGGTGTCATAGTTGGGGTAATATTTCAAAAGATGTGCTCTCAACTTGTCTTTCAAATAATTTCTCTCAACTCGACTATGTCAGCAAGTGTGAGATGATTCATATGTGTGCCATGTGGATGTGTGGTATCATGAAGAAGGATTCTGGATAATTATTGTGAGTAAAATATTTCATCTACAATTTACGGGTTTTTATTTCCAATTTTATTATTTCAAACTGATATCTGGTGGTAATTCAGTGAGGTGTTGTATACAGATTTTATTATAATTGTTGTGAGTGAAAGATTTTATCTATTCTTTACGGGTTTTTTATTTCCAATTTTATTATTTAAAATTTTAATATTTCCAATTGTTTACTGGTAATAATTCAGTATACCTGGGTGATTCTACTGATCTTAGCAATATGCCAGTAGAATGATGAAATACTGAATTATTTTCTAAAACACATGTGGGTACATCCAGGCTGATGATTATATCTACATGTGTTTTTTATATCCAATTCTGATTTAATTCTCTTGTTGTCCAATTTTCCATTGTATATGGTTCATATTTTATTTCTTAATCCATTTGTATTCACTTGATAGAAATTCCAAATTATTATTATTTTTTTTTCTCTCTCTCTTTTTTTTAAATTTTTTTCATGATTTCAGTATTTTTGGCCAATTACCATTGAAGCACAAGCTATGGTAATATTATGATTGCACTTGTTAATCTATTAGCTATGTGGTATTCTGTCTACACATTATCATTAATTATCTCTTAAGATTTAAGTAGAATGATACAAGAACTTGATATGTTTTTTGAAATTCATAGATATTATAATTATATATATATATATATATATATATATCACTGGCGCCCGGCTAACCGAAAAATAACTTTTTTTTATTCAAATACAAAATATATTAATGGCAATATACTTCTATTTATTTCTACATATATGACATTTCGTTCCGGCTGCTTATAACTCGAGTTCTGCTGAATGGATTTTCGTAGAACTTAAACTGTAAGATAATTTTTCAGGGAAGGTTTTATTGTATAACATATCGTTCTACGTGGCTTAGTTATAGAATTATTCTGGGAAGTTCTATAATCAGATCAATCCGATTATGAAATATTAACCTTTTTAAAAGATTTTGCTGAATGGATTTCGATGAAACCTACACTGTTAGGTAATTTTCGAGGGAAAGTTTTATTATATAACATATCATTCTACGTTGCTTAGTTCTAGAATTATAGGGGGAAATTTGAAAATCGGGTGACCATTTTTTATCAAATATTAGCCATTTCAATATTTGATTCCGATTATGAAAGATTAGCCTTCTGAAAAAGTTCTATTGGACGGATTTTGATGAGAATTGTATTGTTAGTTAGATGCTATTTCAGGAATGGTTTTAATGTACTACATATTGTTCTACGTTGCTTAGTCAAACAGTTATGTGTGAAGGTTATATAGTCAGGTGAGCCCGATTCCGAAAGATTAGCCTTTTTGAAAGTTTTTACTGGGCGTATTTTTTGCGACTTGCATTGTTAAGTAGATAATTAGTAAGGATGGTTTTAGTATATTTTATATCGTTCTGTTAGTTTTAGAATTATGTGGAAAAGTTCTATAATCAGATGAACCAGATTAACAAAGATTAGCCTTTATGAAAACTTCTACTGAATGGATTTTGTTAGTTAATTTGTTTGCATTGTTAGTTCGACAATTTTTAGTGATGGTTTTAGTATATTGCATATAGTTTTATCATTCTTTAGTAAACCTTAACTGTAAATGACCAAATAAAAGAGTTGGTCCTTAACAGCTAAAATTTTGACTACACGTTAGAAAATATAATAGTGCAATCACGTCATTTTTCAGTAATGTAGAAGGATATTCCAGGAAAATATACAGATTGCTTTCAAATACATGGTCAAATTAAACGATATATTTCGTTTGATTCAAGGCTCATTTGTAGAAACCGACCAGCGCAGCGGGCGTAGCTTGCTAGTATCTAATAATTAAATGATTGAATTTTCCGGTATGAACTAACTTTCTCAAACGGAAAGAACTTTCCGAACAACGCAATAGATTTGCATATGAAACCCCAGATGGGAGAGGCTTAAGACATAATTGAGGGAATGTAGACTTTATATACAGGGTCATCGAAATAGGTTGGACAGATGGGAAAAAATCATAGCTCTAAAAGTAATTGAATAAACGGAAATATTTTCTTTCTAAAGTACTCGGAAATAATCCAAGATTTATATGCGATGTAATCTTCCCAACTGGGCAAAAAAGTCCGGGCCAGGATTCGAACCCGTGATCCCATGGCTGAAGCTGTCTATGCGCTACCAACTGAGCTATTCCGGACGAATATGGCTGAACTAATTCACCTAGCTATCGTTAATGATCGTATGATATCTGAATCAGCACAACTGAATAACTCACAGGCAATGGGACCTCCAGTAAACGCTGAAAACGTGATTACACTAGATTAATTTTGAAAAAATTATTCAAATTGGTAAAGAAATCATATGAGATGTAATCTTCCCAACTGGGCGAAAAAGTCCGGGACTGGATTCGAACCCGGGAATCCTTGGCTTAAGCTGACAATGTTCTACCAATTGAGCAATCTAGGCCGAATATGGCTGAACTAATTCACCCAGTTAACATTAATGATCATAGCATCTGGTCTGATATCTGAATCCCGAGGATCCTGGCCCAGACTTTTTCGCGCACTTGGGAGAATACATCTCATATGAATTCTTTACCAATTTGAATAATTGTGTCATAATTAATCTAGTGTAATCACGTTTCCAGCATTTACTGGAGGTCCCATTACCTGTGATTTATTCTGTTGTGCTGATTCAGCTATCTAGATTATATAGATTATCTAAGTATCAGATTAATCTAGTATCCAAGATTTGTTAGATGTAGTTCCTTTAAAGTCGTGACATTCAGACGAATAAGCAATTGCACGGTGAAAGAGGCCTTCGTGCTGCTCCTACCTTTTTCGATGATTCCGGCCTGGAAAGCGTATAAGTCTAAAACTATTGGAGGTATGAAAAAAAATGTCATTTAGAAAGTCCTTCAGCATCGTCGATTTAGTAGAAAAAGATCCACTATGTACACGAATAGCCTAAGCAAAAAGTGAAATTTGCGAATGTGTGGTGCGATTTGCATTTTCTGCTAATCGATTCTGCGCATCGTCTGATTGTTACGCCTTTAAAACAGCTACATCTAACAGATCTTGGATAGTTGCAGAGTACTTTGGAATAAAAATAATTGTGTTTACTCAATAACTTTTAGAGTTATGATTGAAATCTGTCCAACCTTTTTCGATGATCCTGTATTTAGTTTTATTTCAGCATTTATATTGTTTAGCGAGAGCCTGGTTTGTAAGAAGAGGTTCAAGAGATTTGGAAGCTCCGGCGACCTTACTTCTTAGGTTAAGAATATGTTTCTGAAAATAGGTGTTTAATCAAGGATACTTACCTAGGCATTTGGTGCCATTTTTCCAATGTAGGGTAATCTATAGAAGATATACAGGGCTGTACAAAAGAATTCGGATGTTTTTTGATTAGCGATAGTCATTGCTGAAATTATGTATTTAAATGTGTTATGCACTTTCTAAATGCAAAAATTATGTATTTAAATGTATTATGCGCTTTCTAAATACAGAAATTATGTATTTAAACGTGTTATGCGCTTTCTAAATGCAGAAATTATGTATTTCATTGTGTTATGCCCTTTCTAAATGCAGAAATTGTGTATTTAAATGTGTTATGAGCTTTCTAAATTCAGAAATTATGTATTTAAATGTGTTATGAGCTTTTTAAATGGTTTACTTAGATATAATCTTCGACCTCATTAAAAAAACGGTGAAATTTTGTTACGGTATTCCGAATGTGTTGGAAACGGTTTCATAAACTATGCTTGAAGCATTATTTTTTGTTCTTGTTTAGACTGAAATAAGTATCATGATAAGTTCAGAAATATAATGTGAATTTTTTTAAACTGACATAGCACACACCACTAAAAATATCGGAAAAATGTTTTCTTACCAGTATAAAATCTGATTAAAAAAACAAACTAGCAATCAGAAAAATAAACAATAAAGAATAAAAATAAAAGCATAACCAATATATTACAGAATGTATCAAATATCCGTTGTTTTAAAAGTAATTTCCAGATTCAATTTTGAAAAAAAAAACTTATTTAGAAAGAAAGAAAATTAAAAATTACATTATTTTCATAGAAACAAGAAAAAACAAAACTTATTATGAGAAGATATCGGACTGAAAGATCTGTTGCATTTGAATTTTTTTCGTTATGTATATTTCTGAGATATAATCTAAAGATTCTATGTTTTCCAAAGCATCTACTACAAAAAAAGACTGACGGAAGCGTATAGTGCTTTTTATTTGAAAACCATCATTCATTAAACATTCACATCGTGTATCTTTTTAATTATTTAGAAGTCTTGAAATGATAATAAATCATGCATTACGAAAAAAATATTTTGCTAGCAACTCCGAAATCTGATTACTTGAAAGGATTAAATTGCAAAGTGAAAAATGACGATGTTGAAAATGAAAAAAAGTCTTTTTTTTTTATTTTTTTATTTTTAATGAAATTTTGAAGATGAAAGCGGCGTGAATTTTTGTCTTCCTTTTCAAATGTATTCCTCGATGTTATGATTTAATTTTACAGATGTAGAATTAAACATTGCATAATACAGATATGAAGAAAAATTTTTGTTGAACGACTTCAAGCAAAAGTGTTAGAGAATTTGCCTGTTTATATATACAGAGTGTTCGTAAACTATTTTTGCAATATAACAGGGCCAATAGTACCCACCAAATGAACAATGTTTGTATAGGATACCAGGGTTGCAAACGGGAATCAGTAAAAGTGCATTTTAATTCGGTAAGTGACACCCTATGTATTGTCAGCTACATTTTGAATTAAGAAGCCCCTAATTCATTGTTGTTTAGAGGTGAAACGCTTTCATTTCCATTGGTTCATGTTATTTCATCAAATTTCAAAGAAGAAAAATTTACGTCTTTGAAAATTTCTCTATATCTACTGGCTTCTCTATTTGTATCTTCATTTTTGTTGAAACTATGTACTAAAATCCGGGTTTAGGTTGTAGGAAATTAAACCAATATTTTGACTGAATTTCTGACAATCTCTATTTTTGTGAAAATAATTCGGTTTGCGACTGTAGATTCCTATACAAAAATTGTTTATCTTGGTGTTTCAGCTGGATCTCTCATTTTCTAAGATCTTTTTACGGTTATCATGTGTATTTTTAATGTGTACCCATGCATAACATTTAAATAGATGCTCCGATATTAATAAAAAAATTATTTACTACTTTTTATTGTTTTGGAGGTGATCCCGTTTAAATTCAAACAAGGTATTGTTTTTTTTCTGGTTGTCTGATTTATTATCTTCCTAGGCTACTTTTGCAAAAACTGGCTACTTGCGTAAATTGTATTGTAATTCGTTAAGTGACACCGCGTTTATTGCCAGCTACGTTATGAAATAAGAAGAGTTTAATTCATTGCTGTACGAATCACGTAGTCACGTATTTTTACTTTCTTCTATCTTTACAAGAAGAAAGTATTGGATTCATGAAAATTTTCGACTTCCGGTTTTCGACGGATTTATACGTTTTAGAAGGTCCTGAACACGATTTGACTATTTTTAGAAAATGTCTGTCTGTGACTCTGTGACTCTGTCTGTGAATTTGTCTGTCTGTCTGTCTGTCTGTATGTGACAAAAATTTTGTGGGCGCTCTATCTCAAGAACTAATCCTCGGAATTTAATAAAACTTTATATTCAGTTAAATCTTGATATAAATTGGTGCTTATTAGTTTTTGGTAAAAATCGCCTAGCAGGTGGTGCTGCTATGCAGCATTTTTCGCAATCTCCGCAATAGCTCTATCTCAAGAGCTAATGCTCGGAATTTAATAAAACTTTATATTGAGTTAGTCTCTGATATAAATTGGTGCTGATTAGTTTTTGGCAAAAATCGCCCAGCAGGTGGCGCTGCTATGCAGCATTTTGCAGGATTTATACGATTTTAGCGATAGTCATATATCAAGAAATAATAATTTAGCAAAACTTGAGTATCAGTTAGACCTTGATATAAATGGGTGCTGATTCCTTTTAGTGTATGCGAAACCTGTGTGAGATAGAAGAAAGTTTTGGGATTGACACATCCGACTAGTTTATTAGTTTATGGTTAAAGTACTCATTTCATTTTATATTTTAAGATCGCAACGTATAAAATGGTTTTACAACTCTACGCAACGTACGAAATGGTTTTACAATTATAGATCAAAATGTTCAATGAATGACCGATTTTGGCGTAAGTTTATTTATTAATAACTTATCATCCGGAAGGCATTGTCTTTTTTTAAACCCAATTTTAGCATCGGCAATTTCGGTATGTATTGTAAGTTTTATGGTACAGATAACTAAACTCCTAGTCAGCTGATGCACCAGTGCGAGATTTTGCCATAGCAATATCACACATTTAGGGTTTCGTTCATCTCACGAAACCCTATTCGTCTTTATATTTGTCTTTCTCTTCGTGATTAAAAAGCCTAAAAACTAATTAAAAATTGCGCAGAAACACAACTATAAAGGGACATTTTATCCAAACTGAAAACACACCTGTTTCGATTTCCACAGACGTTCAGGGTTGCCATAAAAAACTACGCTTCCAGATTCTCATAGAAGTACCCTTTTCAGAAAAACCAGGAATTAACTGTCTATTCACACAAAATTCGGTTTACAGAGGTGGAAAAAACTGCGATTTAAAGAAATCAAATTTTGAAAAAATCGAACTATTAAAACTGAGATATTAATTATTTTTTTTTATTTTTTCGTGAAAAAAGGTCAGTTTTTATTTTAAGACTACACTGTAAAAAAAATGGGTCGATCTACTAAAAAAAATTTTAGTTTTTCTCATTGATTTTTGAAATTACTAAAATTTTTTTTGTATTCTTACTCAGTTACATGAAAATCTGTAACAATTACTAGAACATAGCTAGCAACATTACTAGAAAACAGCTAGCAACGATTCCGGTTTTTAGTACCGGTTACTAAAAAAATCTGTGGAATACAAATATACTAAAAAGATTTTAGTAAATTCAGGATTTTTTTTTACAGTGTACAGCTTGCGTTTCATGCAGGCAATCGTCTGCAAAGAAAAGACATCCTTATGGGTAAAAAAAAAAAAAAAAAAAAAAAAAAAAAAAACTACAATTTTAAAAAGGGCATGCAAATGATTAGATCTAATTAAGATTCACTCTCGAAATTAACACCGTGAGATTCGTCTAACTTTAGTTAAAAATAATTTAAGGAGATCCGGTAAGTCTTGCGTAACTTAAGCTTACGTATGATGGGTAAGTAAAATCATATTAACCCCTCGGAGTGAAGTGGTATATTATTTATATCCCTTAATGTTATTCTCCAAATTCCGCACTGGTACCAGAATTTTGTAATAAAATTGTACTTTTATTGTGTGCAATTGTGAAGAAAAGTTTTTACTTATTTTCAAATAAATTTGTTTGTAAATTCTGGTGTCATTCAATCGTTTCAACCTTTTAGCAACATCAATACTTATCCTCTGAAAGGGTTAAAATCTTACCATCTATAGTCCTTTTATAAAAAAGAAAAATTAAAAATATATTTTGTCAAGTTATAAGAATATGTAATGAATAAAAATACCTTATTCTTAAATAAAATGGGCTCCAGTTTGTGAATATTGTAAAAAAAAGCAAAATGAAGAATTCGAATTGTTGGATTGAGATTTTATCGATTGTGCGCTGATTTATTTAACTCAACTGCCGTTCTCTATTTGAATTCATTTCGATGCAAAGCTAATAGCATTATGCTAATAAAACTTTACAGGCTTACGGATAATGGTTTTGATGTAACATTAAAACTTGTAGTGTGATAGCTTTTGTCTTTAGGAACATCGGTCCTAATTAGTATCTAAAGATAGATTTTGAAATACAAGAGACAATACCTATAAAGATTACCCATTTGAATTTCAGTTCAAAGCTTTGTATTGAGGGGAATTGACCTATTTCAGCTTTGTCTTCGTTTTAATTTATTGTCATGAAGTGTTATTATGTTGAAAATTGTAATTTGTTCGATGTTTTTTAATGTAAAATTTACAAAATTGTATCTTAATAATGTGACATCATGGTCGGATGAAAGAAGAATTTATAAAGCAATAATATTGCAGGAGAATACACCTTTTAATTGTATATTGATTTATTTATCTCAAATGTGGACTTCCATTACAATTCACTTTCATTTTATTTTCTTATTAGTATAAGAAATTAGTTAATAGTTCAACAATTCTATCGAACTAATCACCCGACGAAGAGAGCAGGTAATTAATTCTTCTCGGAACAATAATTGTGTTCTCTATTCATTAAAGGGAGAGAAAAAAAGAAGATTATGTTCTATGAATATTTAATCTCATGTTAATAATATCATCTGTGATTGATCTGGGTTACAGTATACAGTGATACCTCGGTTTTCGTCGATAATCCGCGCAAAAACAATGGGCGAAATCCGAAACCGACGAATACCGAGTCAATTATTTCCATATGAATGTATGTAAATCCAATTAATTCGTTCTAAACACTCCAAAATACGCATCAAAAACACATTTTATAGAGAATTAATACTAAAAACAATAATAAATTAATATAGTGTTCTTAGCGTATGGTATCAAGACACTTCATCTTTGGAGTCACTTTGGTCTTCAGGACTAGCTTCAAAGTCAGAGGATCACCTATGTCGCTCAAAAAAGCTGTCCAAAGTCATGCAAGACATTATCAATAAACAAGTTACTTACAAGAAACTTTCTTTTGTTCCATGATGGAGCACTCGCAATCAATAAAAAAAGCATAAAAATACACAGGAAATAAACGAAATCCGAAGCAACCGACGAAAACCGAAACAAAATGTTTGAGGAAAATATCGACGATAACCGAAGTCAACGAAAATCGAGGTATTACTGTACTTTGATTCTTTGACACGTCCCGGTATGTCTGTTTCTTTTTTTACAGTATATTTTATGTGTGAGGGCTTTGATTCCCCTTTGGCAAATACCATATCTCGTCAACCTTCTCTCTACTGGCACCTTTATTATATTTCCCATTCACACCTCCCTTCACCTTTGCACTTTTCAACAAAGAATTTAAAATTCTTTGCGTTCGGGTTAAATACACTCTGCTACTAATCACCTGACGATTACAGAAATTGTACTGGCAAAATGCAGAAATTCTTTTTTTGACTGTAAAAATATAAAATCTCCCAAACCTTTGGCAAAAATAACACATTATCCAGGCTTTTAGAACTATTAACGGTGAAGGTCTTTCTTAAATCCACATTCACTACTTTGAGACACATTCAAGGAATCGTTTCATTTTAGAAAATAATTTTCGTAAACTACGAAAACTTTTTTTGCATGCAATTTTTATGACATGAGTATTTTAGCACAAATGCCAACAAGTTGTAGTTTATGAAACAGTTACTTAAAGTCGGTTTCATTTTATGTTTAAAAATTACTTGTTAATGTTTCAAATACAACACAAAATATTTTTTTATAAAAGAATACGTAATTTTACTCTAGAAATTATGGTTTCTGTTCATTTTTATCAAAACATAAATAAAAAGCGGAAACTTCTTATACTTCTTTTTTCTTTCTCTGTATATTTAATATTAACTTTAATATAAATTTTGGAGATTTACAAATAATTTTTATGATAATATTGAATTTAACAAACGATATAATCAATGAGAAGTGAAGATTCAAATTTTCTATTGCTCTCCATACATAAAAAATTGTTTTAAATTCTCCCATTCGCTATATGTTGCATTAACTGCAAATTAACATTATCCCAATAAAGCGCCAATATTACATCCATTTTAAATATATCCAACATAATGGCAATATTGATTAAATATTTATTTTACGTTGGAAACTATTACAATAAAATGACCATATTGCTTTATGATGGAAATATTTCCAGTGAACAATCAGTATTGCAAAAATACAATTTTTACTTTGAAAATGTTTGCATTGTAATGACAATATCGGAAAACTATTGGTTTAATTGACTTTACGTTAATATTTCTTGCTAATAGCGGCTCTACATTAGCAAATTGTAAATACATCAATTTTAAGCAAATAGTTCATGCTAATAATTAGTCAAACCATAGTTATTATTAACTCAATAATATTTTACTCCTATGGTGGTTTTTAAAATAATGTGTTATTTTATTTCTGGTACATTTAGAGCCGACATGCTTAAACAGTGAACTATTTACTTCCCACATATCATTCAAAAATAACTAACATGTATCTCAATTTAACAAAACATTAAACAACATCTTGTTGAAAAGAAAAAGAATTGCTAATATTTATCATGATACCTAATTCCTTGTCCTCTTTCAGCCGGCTCCGAGCAAAGAAGGTTATTAGCCGATTTCACACAAAGAATGTTATACAATTTCTTTGTATATTTAGTTGTGTTTTCGTCTGTCTGTTTTCTTCTCTTTGTTCGATTTAATATTAAGAAGTTTCAATAAATTTAGCATTCCTTGTATATGCTGTTTAAGTACCTAGTGCTATTTTATGATTTTAAAATAGTTGTATTGTGTATAGATTTTAAAGAAACCCGCCAAAATGTTTATTATATGTTTTGAAGATGAGTTCGTCTCTTTCTCAAAGCCCGAGCAAAGAAAGTTATTTGCCAACTTCACACAAAGAATGTTATAAATTTCTTTGTATATGTAGTCGTATTTTCGTCTGTCTATTTTCATCTCTTTGTTCGATTTAATATTAAAAAGTTTCAATAAATTTAGCAATCCTTGTATATGCTGTTTAAGTATCTAGGGCTATTTTATGATTTTAAAATAGTTGTATCGTGTATAGATTTTAAAGAAACCAGCCAAAATTTGTATTATATGTTTTGAAGATTAGTTCGACTCTTTTTCAAAGCCCGAGACCGAAACGTTTTGTGCAATCAGAGCCCGAGCCCGATATCGAAAGTAAGCAGTTGACAATTTTTAATAACATTTCAAAATTGGTTCAAGACTAATTTTCTCCATTAAAAAATTCTTCTTACATGTAAATAAGTATTAATCAAAAAATACTCCCTCTTGACAACGATTCGGGATTTTCATGTCCCTGAAAATCTGTTTAAAATATCAAATATGTTATTTATACCCAACCACTGGCAGGAATTTGCAAAAGCCACAATTCCTATTGTTTAAAATATCATTGTACAACTATGATAGAAAGACATGAGTTCTGTTTTCCAGTAGTACTAGGAAAATTTTTCAAACCAAAAGTGAGGTTAGACAAGGGGTAGGGATATCCCATGGCTTCTTTATGTGACTAGCACCAACCTCGCAAATGCCTTAGAATAAAATAGAATATTTCCTTCTTATATTCCACCAATAACAATCTACATCCCTTTCCAACTGATTTTCAAAGGATTATAAAACCCTTTAAGAAACTTATACTACATTCTTATTTTTAAAATAGCAAAACTTTTTTCAATTGTGAATAAATAAAATTTTCTGTTTGATCCAGAGCCCGAAGACTGATATAAAAACCAAGAACGTGCATGTTTCGGGCACTGGCACTTGCTCGGTGATCCCGTCTCATCTCTAATATCTTCCCACATTGGCGTCAAAATGAGTGATATTGGAAACAATTAATATAAAAGGAATATAGATCATGATAAAGCACACAAAAAAAAAGGTTTGGGTCAAATCGCTTTTCACATAATATGTCAAGAGACGTTCAGTAAGTAAATATCATTTCTGCAAGTAAAACAACATTCCTTTCCAGTTAGTTTTGATTATTCTTAAAAGTTACCCGTTTATTAAAAAAAAAAATTCTGTAGATTTAGTTTACCAAAAAGTGCAGGTGGAAAATAAAAAATTTCCTATAAAATGTTTAATTTTTTATACTATCTATAAAATATATATTTTTTAATGATATTATCAATTTTAATAGACTTCATAATCAATGAAAAGTTAAAATTAAAATTATATTATTGCTGAACAAAGCTTTAATTGCTTTCGTTCTTTAATTTTTGGCTTTTAAAATAATGTGCTAATTTCTTACTGTGATCACGAATGCTTAAAAAGTAAATAATTTGCTTGAAAATAAAAATATAAAGAAAATAATGTGAAAATAATGTGAATGAAAATAAAAATATAAAGAACACTAATTTCAATTTAACAAAACCTTAAGAAATATCTCCATTTTAATAAAAAACTAGGGTTCTCATTTGTCATAATAGTCTAAGTCCTCTATTTATTGTATACTTTTTATATGAAAAAATTATTCTATAATTTTAAAGTTAAGTACACAAATAAGTGCAAGTGAATAAAACATTAGTTGTTAATACTATCTAACTTTATATTATATACTGTCTATAAATGAATTTTCATGATATTATCAAATTTAACAGAATCTATAATCAATGACGAGTCAAGAATTAAAATTTAGTATATATAGCAAAGCTAAGCAACTGAATTAGCAATTGTTCCCATTTGCTATTTATTGGTGTTTAAAATAATGTGCTAAATTCTTTCTGTGATAATTAAAACATGCATACTTAAAGAATGAATTATTTACTTTCCGTTTACTACGAAAATTTTAAAGACCATGAATCTTAATTATACAAAACATTAAACATTATCTTGCTGAAATGGAAAATCGCTTCTGCTGTTTGCCATGGTGGTGGTTGCAAATAATCCCTCGTACAGTTTTTATAACACGAAAGTGTTTATGTAATTTTTGATGACACGTTCTCCAAAATAAAAAACAAACAAACAAAAAAGCAGGAGTGTGAATGAGTAGTTAAACATTTGTTATACGTTTAAAAAGAATATTTGAAAGCTGTAGATGCAAAATTTACAGTCTCCACATAACCTAGTTTTTAGCAAAATGCAAAACACTGATTATTATTAATAAACATGAGATACTGGCACAATTTTTTTTGTGTGATACATTTGTTGTCATAACAACTAGTTGCACATAGTCCTAAACCTGTAATAACTGTGGTAAAGCTAGAATTTAAATTTAAATATGGAAACTGTGAGTTTTGCAGCAAACTTTTATGGGTAATGTTAGTTATAAACCAAAATAGTTATGAATTTAAAACAACAAGAACAAAAAAATATAATTAAAACAACCTGAACATTAGTTCTCACTATGTTATTTTGGAGAGTAATAAACAACAAAAATTGAAAAACCTTTATTAAAAATAATTTGTGCAAAAATTTTACTATTAGACATGGCTCAACTTCTTCACTGTCATTAAACTAGTGCAACATTTTACACTACTTCTTACTTCTGTACCTCCCTGATTGGTTGAATTGGAGAGTATGAGTTTTGCTGCAAAACAGTTGTTGGATATTGTGAATTATGCATCAAAACGAGATTTTCAGCATTTTTTTCAACCTTAATATGTTTTTTTATGGTCCAAACCACTATTACAGTCCAATTCGCCTTAAAAAGACTAACACGGTGATATGAATAACTCAATACCTTAAAAATGAAAATGTGAATAACGTGACTTTTACATCTGCACCATACATTGAATCTACTTCATTTATAAATAAATTATTTTCTTTCTTCTTAATTACAGTACTTCCTTGTTACATCACCTTTCTAGTGGGTCAAAAGAAATGTGCGATATATCCGACAATACAGTGCGATATAACAGAGGCCACTGAGAAAATTAAGAAGGATGTTAACTTTCTAGTAAATGCTTTATATTTTACTCGAAACGAATGCTGATAATGCGTATTAAAATTTGCGTAATGAAATTAATAGTGGAGCATTATTTTAGAATAACTCTGTATATTTGAAAAATAAAAATCATATAAAAAATGGAAATGCATTTTTGCATTATTTAGTATAAACATAACTGTACTTTTTAAATGTACAATTTTTTATGCATTTCATATTTTGAAGCAAAAATAAAACCCACTGTTCGTTTTTTTTTTTTTAACATAAAACGCATCTCTGCGAGTTTTGAGTGTCAAAAATTCAAAAGCTATTTTAAAAGGATCAAGTTCTTTTCATATCCATATAAACAGTTTTTTTTATTATTTTTGCTTTAGTAACAGCTTTCGTTACTAATGGAGTGTATTTCTAATGATAAAACAAATCAAAAGAAAATGAAAACAAAAAAAATTATTCCTCTGAAAGAAAGAACATCGGATTTCTTACATCTGAATTTCAAATAAGAGTTTGAACCCCTTAAAGAAATAAATTCCTTGCTCTATTTCCTTTTAAGCTTGGATCTTTTTTTTTCTCTTATATGCATTAACATTTTTGTGAAATAGATTTTAAACAACGAGAAAAAAATCATGACATCAAAATTTGTTTAAAGTTTCTCTGGATATCGATTTTCTGCTCCCGGCCAAAACAAATTGAGGTTTTATAAATTACCAATAGATGACGCCATCATGCTCTTTCATATGGAGCAGAGTTAGAAATTCAAATCCAGGGCTCTCGCTGCATGAAAAGGGATATGATGACCAGGGCTGTACACAGATTCCACGGGTCCTAGTATTAATTCCAGTGCAGACCCCCTTACCATAAGTATGATAAAATAAATCATGCTGAGACGAAAACGCAAACAACAAGCGAAAAATGCCGTTTTAGACAGGTTATTTTCATTTTAGAAGGTATAATTACATTTTTGTCCCCGTTTATAGCAATATTCCGTTATAAACAGGCTTTTGTGTATTAGAAAACAAATTTGCTGGATAGTTTTTTCTTAGAAAATGTATATAGTACTTGCTTACAATTTTATTATTTTTCGTTTACACTATTATAGTTTAAGATGCATGTGTAACAAACACTTTTTCACATAAAGATTTTAAAATGAAATTGAAAATATTAATAAATTTTAATTGAATTCATCAATTATCTTTTAATGAAAAAGCTAAAAGTATGAAATAAATAAAATGCGGAATATTAACATTTTACTTTACCAAATTTCCCACCTGATTCCTGTTCGTACGTCTGAAATCATCCACGTCATTAAAACATTTCAAAACTTTCTTGAGGGGTGGAGGGGGTGAAAATTATTTTTGATCTTGCTGCGCACAATTGATAAACAATTGAGGCAGTTTTATTGTCACATCAAACAAGCTGAACCACTCGGCATTGCCCGGGCGCGTGATAATAAATCTAAACAAAACTCTAGTCTGTATGGTTTTATATCTTTTCCCCGATTTGTATGAAATTATATTTTTAAATGAAAAATGCGCAAAAAAATATTGATATTTAGTAATAAAAGCGCTCGTTAATTTACATTTTCTTGTTTTGTCACGTAGGGTCGATTCATAGTTTAAAAAAAAAAACTTTTTGTCCGAACTCTTGGAATGTTTTATTGGTTATACACATAACAGATTTACACCTTGTGTTAAAATTTCGTGAAAAAATATTGTTATCTAGTTGTAAAAGAAATATGTTTTCTTCTCGCTTTTTTTTTTGTTGTTGTTTGCTTGTTTTCGTGTCGGCTCCTTTAACATAATAATAAATTACTAGTTTTCATCTTCTAAACTCTCTGAAAACTTAATCGGTTATAAATATAACTGTATCCAAGCTTTCTTTAAAATTTCGTGGAAAAATATACATATTTAGTAGTGAAAATATGAGGCGAAGCAGAGCGAAACCACGCCACAACTTTTTTTCTCTTCTTTTTTTTTCGAAAATTTCTCATATTTTTAAAAAAATACTTGTACATGACCGAATGTTTCGAAAATTTTACAGGTGATGTAAATCTAGTCTACCGATATGCTCTAAAAAGATTGTGTCGAAATACGAACATTTAGTTACTTTTAGTGTAGAAAAAAGATAGTCTCCGTGAGGCGTGAAATGACCTGAGTTCGACGGGTTTTCTGAAGGGGTTAAAATTCGTATTTTTTTTAACCAATTGAACTGTCGATAAGAAGAAGGTTTCCGCTTTAAGGGCATTTTTTTGTTTTTGCTTTGTCGGTACCTCTAAAATTGTGCACTGAAGAGGCGTTGCCATAAGGGGGAAAATGTCCTTCGGGAAAATTACTCTTTTTCATTTATTTCAAAGAGAACAACGATATTTTTTTCAAATCGACGGTGACATTTGAGACATAAGAGTATAATCTTTATGAATATGTAATACAATTTTAACTGAACCGAACGGTTTGGCCGATTTAAAACTACGAAATGACACAAAAAACCGTGCATTCGTACTTCATTTGCTCACAAGCCATAATTCGGGTTCTGGGCAAGCGCGAGCACTTTTGCCGGCTCGCAAAGAAATATATGAGTTTTTATTTGATATCGCGGCTAATTACCAAAAAACTAAAAATCTGAGCCTCAGGCGCATCAGGACCTGCCTTAGACTATCCTCACCTAAAATTTCAGACTTCTACGTGCTAGGCTTCGCAGACAGACATATACAGAGAGAAACTTCCTTTTACTAGTATAGAATAACCAAAGTACTCATTATTAAAAAATGTGCTTCACTTGGAGAAAGTTGCCATAGCCTAATACATTATTGATATTTATTCATTTCTGTGCTTAAAGAGTTTATTTAATACTAATTTTTCTGTTTAATCAAATATGACAAACTATTTTAGCTTTTGGGCTATTTCAGATTTTTTAAAATTCTGATACACTTAAAAATATCAAATTGCTTGAGCGGGTATTTTTATTGGTCCGACGGGAAAATTCTAAAATTATGGTCATAGGAGCTGTAAACGTTGAGCTGCGCGGACTGCTGCGAAGGCAAAACTTCAACTCATTTAGCTCCAAACACTGTTTTTCAGCCGTTTCGTCATGATAATTTTTGAACAAGTTAATAAATTTACAAGTTTCTTTTTTAAAAATAAAGCAAATTAAATTCTCTACAAACTATATCTGAAAAAGAAAAGAACAATTCAATATCTCAAGTTATATCCAAATTATAACCCATTTGTTTTTAACTTTTTATTATAATTTTTTTTTAATTTTCACAGTTTCTTGTTTATTTGTCAACTATAACAGAGA
Source organism: Maratus michaelseni (assembly GCA_963931845.1). Lineage (NCBI taxonomy): Eukaryota > Metazoa > Arthropoda > Arachnida > Araneae > Salticidae > Maratus > Maratus michaelseni. The sequence continues at coordinate 449,199,634 of OZ007589.1, read as the reverse complement.
GTAATAAGTAGTATTAAAAAAATGACGATTCAAAACTATGTAATCTGGACTTCAAAATCGTGGAAAAATTAGTTTCGGAAGATGAATTTTTCACACACTATTAAAACTATTGTTATTGTTTGTTTTTTTACAATTTAACAAATGGTTTTTTAGTTCTATAAAACATCTATAAATAAATTCAAAAAGAAGTAATAGCCTAAATTAATTACAGTGTTCTTAATCCACGATCAAACTGCAGTCAGTTTTTTTCATTTAAACTTTTCTGGTCCTCTTTAAGTTATGTGAGTATTATCCTGCGCGCACTGGAAGATTTAGTACTTTAAATGGATTTAAAAGTAATATTTATATGTGTTTTAAAACTATTCATGACTTAAAAGTAATAAATATTAAAAGTATTTCTTTAAAGTTTTATATACAAGTGATTCCAATAGTTTTAATTAAAAATCTTTAACCATTCATTGACTTTTGACATTTTAAAGGTATTTGACTCAAATATATCAGAAAATGTTATTTACCTGCAATAGCAATTTTTGTCCCTTTCTATTTTATAGGCTCCTTAGTTAACTTATGAACGAAAAAGGACCGAACGAAAAAGAAAACCGAAAAGAAGAGTATTGAACGAAAAAGGACCATCTAACCACCGAGTAATTTGGATAATAAAAACTGTATCAATAATGAAGAACTAAAAAATTGATAATACAGGGATATTTATCAATATATTAATTACTTGAGAATTGGTTATTTAAATTTCACTGGCTGCAAATGTCTGACTTCTGCGTCTTTGCTGTGTGCGTTCTGCTGCTTTTTAATAAAAACTGGACTGTTTTACAAACGTAAAACGCCCAACTGTCAAGTATTTGATACATACGGGCCCCTGCGCCCCCCTCTCTCTGGCCAATCCGTAAGAATGATCTAGCAAATTCGGACTTTTGAATTTGAATATTTTTTTGTTATTTTAATTAAAAATGTTTACGTAAAAAGTACGAGCCAACTTTTTCTGGTATTTTATTTAAAAAGCAGGCCCGAAGCCGGGCCCCCGTTATTTGTACCGGCTCAACCCCCCTCTGTACGGGCCTGATGAAGGGAGCCCCCACCCTCTCCCAAGTTGCTAATTTTTTTATATTCGACCAAAACACTATTCATTGCATCTGTAATAACAATCAACCAAAATTCCAGTTAAATGATTGAATGAAGGAAAGCGGAGAGAGTCTGTTGGTTTTACGGAATCCCCTTGTCAATCAAATAGCCGCTTAAAACTATAAGACAGGAAATAAAAAATAGCAAACTGTGTTTGTTAGCCGTCCAAAAGTGCACAAAGAAATTTTGGCAACAGCAGAAAAGTCCGCAGTGAAAGAAATAGGACTTTGTTGCCAAAAAAATAAAATAAAATTAAGAAAATTTCATTAATAACATTAGTTTGAGTTTTCAAAAATTACGCATCGGTGTAATTTGAAATGAAATGAATTGCTCGATTCCGCTTATCGTTCAAAGTCCATTAAAATAATCTGTTAGTTATTTACGTTTCCCAAGAAATTCTATTTCAAATAACTTTCATTCTGCCTTATAGATTTAAAAGGTCTCGCATATACATAGGATTGATTTTCATTTGTAAAAGTTTTTTTTTTAAATAAGAGAAAGAAAAAAATTAATTTAAAATTTCGCCATACAACAGGAAAAATAACGAAATCGATTTAATTTCACTAGAGAGTTAATGCAGATAATTCTAATTGCATCCTTCATTTTTTGAAAACTAATTCAGTGGCAATTAATATTATTACAATAAAAATAAAATCTATTTTTTTCTGCGTGTATTTGATGGTATTAGTTATGGAGTGATGATTTTTAAAAAGTTTGTGTATTATTAGCTCATTAAAATATACTTTTCAAATCATTTTAACACAATTCGTTTGTTGATAGTATCTGCATTCTGAATTTACGGATCGCGATAAATTATTATTATATTTTTTAATTATTGCATTAATAGTTGTGCAGGCTTTATTTTAAGCTATTAAAAGTATGTATAATATGTTATTTTATATTTTTATAGTATCCAATTATGATATTTCAAAAAGCATTATTAACCATTGGGAAACTGGTTGTTGTTTTCGGTTGGGAATGGAACTCTTGATGCTCGCAATTTATTTTTTTAAGCGTTTTTAACGAAATTATGTAACTTTAGAAGAACTTTTCTTTGAATAGGCAATAATAATGCATAAAATCGTTACAAAAATTTTAAAGTTAAAAAAAGGATAGATGCAAAATATCAGATATGAAAAAAAAAAAGCCGAAATCAAAAATCGACGTCGGATGAGAAATTTTCTTATAAAGCAAAAAACGTGGTCTTCAACTTTAATTTCTTCAAAATACCTTTAGCTCAGACATCAATCTAAACAAGAGTTAAAGTTATTGTAGGAAGTACCCGATAAAATATTTTTTTTTTCTGTTTTCATTAATATATTGTAAATTTGGTACTTTCGTGTTACAGCGGCCAACAAGGATGAATCGCCAAGCGATCAAGATTTATCGCCAAATTATAAAGCATATATGACATTATAATAATATATGACATATATATAACATTTCTTTACGTATGTGGCCAAGTTATAGTCATATATGATGCATATATGATGTATATATATGACATGCGTATATGATGTATATATATGACGTGTATATGATGTATATACGACATATAAGACGTAAATAATATGTGTATAATGACGTATATGGAACATATAGGAGTGTTTGGCATATATATATGCGTATATAGGATGCATATATAAGCTTTGCGATGATCGTGGCGAAATCATAACTACAACCTTGGCATAATCATAATTGTGGGGGTCGCTATAACACAGAAGTACGGTATTTTTTTTTCTTTTAAGCTTTTGAAACATTTTCCCAATGGTTATTGTAATTTGTTAAATTATAATTTATTATTATTATTATTATTATTATTATCCCATTAATTATGATTGTAGTGAACACCACATAAACATCACACATGTTTAATAAAGTTGCCAATAATGTTGGATAAAAAAAAAAATATATATATATATATCATTTTGATGACTGTAAAAGAAGACAATATTACAATGTATATTAAATTTTGATACCACCAAAGCCTTTAGAAATTAAAAAAATAAAGTATTAAGTACTGAAAAATAAAAGTGTAAAGTATAAAATATAAAATTATACCTATTTGTGTAACACAGGTACAAAAATATACGTACATAAGCAAATGAATTTTTTGTAATAAAAATTTAGTATTTCAAACATCATTGTTACAAGTGAATCTGAAGTAGTTCTATTATGAAGTGTCTATGCAGTGTCAGTGTGTAATCAATTTTTAATTTTGACTAATTTTTTGAGGGGTTTTGTTTAATTTTTTTATTCAAAATTTCATTATTTCAATAGAGATTTACTTCGTATTTCTGAAAAGTTGTTATTTTATATAGTTGCCAAATTAAAAGAAAAGCGCAAATAATAATGTTTCCAAACATTTTACAATTGAAATGACTAGTAAATATTAAAAGAAAAGGATAACTTTAAAATAATTAATTTATTGCGTGAGACGAAAAGAATTAAATTGAGGAAAATTACGTCATAAAAGCACAAATAATATTATTTCCAAACACTTTTCCATTGAAAAATATATTTATACCAGAGATTTATGTCGTATTTCGAAAAAATAAATGTTTTACATATTCTTGCAAAATTTTAAAACACTGCAAATAACAATATATTCTTTAAATTATAAAATGTATTTACACATGAATATTAAAAACAGAGAGATAACTTTGGTGAAAATTACGTCATGTTTAAAACGACACATTTAAAACGCGTTATTTAAAAGAAAATTCTTATAATATCTGTGTAAAATTTCTAGAGGCAGCGATATTTTTTATTATAAAAATAAAAATTAATTCATTATCATAAAAATTAATTCAGTCTAAACTGTCCATAATCTCACTCAACACATTTCAAGAAATGTACATAACTACATGTTATACTGACTATTGCAACGAAGACAAAATACATAGTCATGTGACATCATTTATTACTTGATTCTTAGATTTAATCGAATTGTTCTATTTGAAAACTAGTCGGATGTGCCAATCTTAGAACTTTCTTCTATCTCACACAGATTTCGCACACACTAAAAAGAACCAGCACCAATTTATATCAAGGTCAAACTGATTCTCAAGTTTTATTAAATTATGTGCCATAGTTCTTGAGACATGACTATTGGTAAATTCGTCTAAATCCTGCAAAATCCAGCATAGCAGCGCCACCTGTTAGAAGATTTAGACCAAAACCTAATCAACAACAACTTATGTCAACGTCTAATTGAACCTGCAGTGTGATGAAAATCCGTGCATTAGTTCTGGAGATATAGTTATCGTGATAATAATGAAAAAGAGTAGCATAGTACAGCCACGTATTGTGCGATTTTCACCAAAAACTAATCAGCACCAACATATATCAGAGACTAACTGAATATAAAGTTATATTAAATTTCGTGCATTAGTTCATGAGATAGAGCGTCCACAAAATTTTTGTCACATACAGACAGAGTCACAGACAGACATTTTCTAAAAATTGTCAAATCGTGTTCAGAACTTTCTAAAAGAAGGAACCGGAAGTAAAAAATGTTCATCAATCCAATACTTTCTTCTTGTAAAGATAGGAGAAAGTAAAAATACATAACAATAAAATGCTTACTGAAACATTTGTATCATAAATATATTATACAGCTCAAAGAGTCGTAAATTATATATTATTAGAGAACTACTTATTTCAACTTTTGGTAGAATGTGTAATATCTAGATCATAATAGTATTAATACAAGCTTCAGCCTCTAATCTCACTAAACACATTCGGAATATTATTCAGAACCACATGCTGCAGTGAATGCGCTAGAGAAGATAAAACGCATCGATTAATGACATCATTTATTACACGAAAATAGCTATGATAGAAGAAACCATGTGAAAGAACTATTCATCAGCTTTAACAGTTTCTAACCACTAAATGATTGCCTCCTTTCATCAAATAGAAATGATCGAACTTCGGTTTAAAGGGAACCTATTTTAGCGATGTATGTTCCATAGATGGGTTTAACGCGAATAGTTTCTTAAATATAAAATTGCGTTTGAATGCATGGGAGATTATTCTATGATTTATGATTTCCTTCACTGTGATAAAACTTTCAATGCCTGTAAATATATGTATTTCAGGAGAAAAACTGAAGAAATGCTACTATTAGCTACAGAGTGCAGCATTAATGTAAAGTTTTATTTTTGTAGATTATAGGTGTTTAGCTGTAGTATCTCCTACAGTAGCAATAATATTTTACCGTAAAAAATATATATTAAACCAAAATAAAAATAGAAGAAAAAAGAAGAAAATTGACCTTTTTTCCTTGAAATAAATAACGAAAGAAATAAAAATAATAATTACGGAAGAAAATAAAATAAATGATGGAAAAATTAAATCGGGTGATTTTGTAAAATAATTTTCTGTTCACAATTAAATTTTAACCCCTTACACACCATATTCAATTTACTGATAGTATGCTGAATACCAGATATATTAAATTTCGTCAAAAATAGTTAATGCCATTATTTTTAATTACTTGTGAATTATTTAATTACATGTACTGTAAGGAGATGAATTAAAGGTTTTTTTATGTTATACAATCAGAAATAAGGTTCAAAGTTTCAACCCTCATCGCTTGATTCAAAGATAGCATCAAAATCATCTATGTCATCATCAAAGTTAGGAACATAATCACTGTCCGATCTCACATAATAATTCTATAAAATCACTATCTATCACAGATACAAAGAAATGAAAAAGGAAGCAAAACACTACAATTTACAAAAGACAACTGAACAGAATGCCCAACGCAAAAACAAATGAACTACGAATGAATTGCGTATGGTTTAACTTAATAATTCAGTATTTAAATTATCATTCTTTTGTCCAAATTGTTTTGAACGAATAAAATTTTGCATTCGTTAAGTTGTTACTATCGCATAAATGCAATCGATTTTTCAGTGACGTTTTTATCACTAAATCCAGTACTTTTCCTATGTGTAACTATTTAAAAATTAAGAATGGCAACATTTTACCACTTGCTTATTATAGGTTACAATATGATAAGTAAACAATTTAGAAATCACCAATGTGGCATCATTTTTAAAAAGCGCCAAATGGTGGGTTGAAATAGGATTATGCCCTCGCTTTGTATTATTCTCCGACATTTGAAAAATTTGTTAAACTTCCAATATGACGTCAGATTTTCTTTTTAATTCTCTAATGACGTGATATTAATCGGTTTTGTGTACATGCACATACTCATATGCCTTGTATTATTGAGAAATCTTTGACAATTTCCGTTTTATTACCTCTATGACGTCAATCATTTTTATTTCACATTAATATTTTTTTCAATTGGTGAAACTTTTTATTTCATTTTCATTTTTCACGTGGAAATCGTCTGATAGAAAATTAATTATTGTAGAAAGAATTTCATTGTGGATTTTTAATGTTTGGCATCGGCTCTAACGAAAAGGCTGTTAGAATTTTGGTTTTTTATCTCTATTTATTAAAATAATACGATTTTTCCAAATTTAATATTTTGAGCTCTTCATAGCGGATATTCAGATTTATGAACAAAGTTTCAACTCTGTAAGTTACATAGTTTCTGAGAATGGCTCTATGACGGACAGACAACGCAGCGGGAGTAATAGGGTTTCGTGAGATGAACGAAACCCTAAAAAAAATATGCTTAGAACACTGCAGTCTGGACTTAAAATGAGGACGTACGCACATACGTTCTGGTATTTCAAATAGTTCATGACATACGCAGGAACGTCCCTTACTTTCGAACCTTTTTACCTTCTGAATTTCTTATAAAACCGGGATGAAATTATAACGAACTACCCATAATACACATAATCAGTTTGTAACGAGGCTGTAATGTGATGTTTATTTTCTTTATTTCTTTTATGAATCCTGAGCAGTTTATTTAGCGAGACACCTTCGAAGATTTTCATGTACAGGTGAATATCTAATATATTACATGTAGGACTAAGATGCGTTATCAAAATGCACAATTTTTTTTTACTTCTTTTAAAACTATTTATATTTGTAATTTCTTCCAAATAAATTTGTACCATAAATAAAATATTTTTGTAATTAGTCTTCTCACCGTTGTGAACTAATATATCCGTTCACTTTGCTGTAGGTTTCACTGCAATAGAAGCATTGTTTAAATTAATATATTTCTACAAATATAATGCAGTTTTAAAACATCGAGTAATGATTAATACCCTCAATGATTATACGCATATACGTATTTTTTTTTTACAGAAAGTTTGAAAATTCCTCTTATCTCAAATATATATATATATATATATATTTCTTTCCGTTTAACAACGCAAAACTTTCTAACACATTTTCTGAGTCATTTTTAAACATAAAAGCATGATACTAGCAGACGTAGTTATTGAAGTGATTTGTAATCGAACATTTTTTTTTTCATTTTCCAATAAATTAATTAGAACTTAAGTTATAAGCGATTGTTGTTTTAAGACGGCATTTGTTTTCATTTCCCGTGTTTTCGCGTCCAGAAATTCGAATCAAAATACTAAGTTTCACAGCATTTTCTGAAAAATATTCTTCGTTTACCGAAAAATGAAAAAAAATGTTCCATTGAATAGTTTCTTAATAAGATTACTTACAAATTTGATATGTTTGGGAACAAAATGTATTAAAAATGCGTCATATATATATATATATATATATATATATATATGTAATAATAAAAAATTTCGCCATTTTTCCTTATTTAATTTATTCCAAATTCTTAGAATTCTACTTTTTCCCTGTCTTTTATTAATATCTTAAATATAAAGCATATTTTAATTCCATATCTTTAATCAACATATTCATTTAATTCTTATTCTAAAAATTTTAATCTGTTAAAAACTACAATTATTTGTAGAAACCCTTAATTTATTTCTTCTTTTAAAACATTCAATTTTTATTTCTTTAGAACGCCTTTAGAACGCCTTTAGAACGTCTCTTAGTATCATTTTTATTTTTATTAAAATTATCATTCGATATCCCATAATTCATTTCAACTCGCGCGTCTAGCTTTTTCACTTCAAAATTATGCCGAGTATAATAATAAGTTCTGCCACCTTGCAAGCCGTTCATTGTTTAACTTACCCCTGCATTGGCGAAAAATTCATACGCTTCGCTACGTTTAAAACGCAGTTACGCAGCCCCGGAGGTCAGATTTTTTACTTGTTTTCAATTGCTAAACAGAACCCGTCACTTGGAGGAGAAGTGTCTTTAAATTGGTGCAATTCTCTAATAAATGTAACATCTTCATGCTGTTTTCTATGGCGTAGCACAACTCAGTTATGAATTCTGAACTGGATAATTAGTGGAATTGTCTTTAATTGGTTAAGTGTCACTAAAAAGTATTGATACTAACGTAGCTTCCTGTTAATTCTACGGTAAAATTCCTAATGTTTTTCATAAACATCGTTTCCGGTCTGGAGCCTACGACTGCAAAACATCTGCTATTCTACAAAATCATCGATTACCAGAATTAATCTGTTGATATAATTCACTATGAAATGGAAAATCATTTCATATATACAATACATATTACTTTTGACGTATTCTTTATATGTATGCATATGCATTAAGAAAACCACCTCTCCTTAAAATTTAATGTATGAATGTACTTATTAGTCTTATTAATATAAATAAACCTACTAATTTAGGTAAAATATATTTGAATGACTAGTACTATATGCATTTTTCCTTAGTTGGATTTTTAACAATAGATGTCTTTGATATATGTTTCCGAATATAGTTTACAAATGAGTAAAAGGAAAGGGCAGAGTTGTGAAGGATGCTTTCATAGAAATCAACTCTTCCGAAATTTGAGTAGGAATGAAAACCACTTAAACGTCAAATAATTGCGACTACTCAAATAAATTTAAATGTACACATATTGATGCAATTTACGTATCTAGAAAGTTCGAAAACACATATCGAACATAACACTTTGGGAAATGCTTTTCAATTATCCTTATGTAAGCAATTTATTGAAATAAATATCAAAATGCGAATATCAGATAAAAAGAGAAAAAATATACTGGTGTTTGTCTTAGTGAAATTTTTATTTATTAACCTTTGTGAAAATAATTATATCGAAAATTGTTTTAAACTTAAATAAAAAAAAAATCATCCCTGTATTCCTATAGTTCTTATTAATGGTATATACCGGGTGTTTTATAATGAACTGACTGATTTTAAAATTCAATAATTTCCAAACGGTGACAGATATTAAAAATATTCTTGCAGGAGAGAAATGTATGATGTCAGGAGTTTTTTTTTTTTTACTGCGATTCCCGATTTTAGTTCGAATGATCAGCAATAGATAGAGCTGCGAGCAACAGACATCCAATCGAGACAAAGGCAGGAATTACCCAACATTTATGTGAAAGAAGGAGGTTCAATACATGGAATGGGTCTCATTCACCAAATCTTATTCAGAATCGGCCTTAAGAACAAGATTGTATTAGCGAATGAGACCCACTGCATGTATTGAAACTCTTTCCTTTGCATCAATGCTGTTGATGTTAGTTTTGTCTGATGTTAGTAATGTGTGATGTTAGTTTTGGCCTGGATTGCACTTCTAACGCTTGCAGCGCCATCTATTACTGGTAATTCGAACTAAAATCAGGAATCGCAGTAAAAACTCCTGACTTTTTTCAGTACTCTTCTGCAAGAATTTTTTTAATATCTGTCACTGTTTGGAAGTAATTGAATTTTTATGATTTACAACATTTCGTGAAGTGTAATATCAGAATGTATTTAACCCTTTCAAGGGCGGTGGTTCATTTTTGGACCACCTAATTTTAATCCCTTCATGCCACATTGGCACCAGAATTTTGGAATGAAAATTTTACTTTTATTAAGTACACGAAGAAAAGCTTTTATTTATTTTCAAATAAATTTGTTCGTAAAATCTGGTGTCAGTCAATCATTTCAGCATTTTACAAATTGAAGTACTTTGCCCCTGAAAGGGTTAAAAGTCTCAATAATATTAACATTCAATACAATAATATTAACATACACCTAATTCGGTTTTATTCGATTATAAGTTTAAAGATTTAAGGACACTGAACAACACTATGTTTTATAAATTAAGCCTTCACTTTATTTAATCGCAGATTCCTGTGATTAAATAAATCAAGAATTATTTTTTTTTAATGTGGTATTCAAATGTATAAACCTTTGATCATTGAAATCAATAATTAGCTCGTCGTCAATTCCTGGTAAATCTATGATGATGTAAAATCAGAATTAAATGTATTGATATAACATTTTAATCTATCTATACAAAACAAGTTTGTTTGTTTGGTTATTGATTATCTATGGTCGACCACACAATTAACTATATCGGGCATCACAGACAAAAACAAACTGTCTGCCAATCAGAAAAAAATCGAATTATTGTTTAACTTACTTAATTTTTTTGTGGAAAATTCCAGTCCATTTCAGTATTGATTTTACGAGAAAGGCCCCACGATTAGCACAAACTTCACCAAGATGATTTGCTAGTTTTGGTTTAACCTTCTAATTTAAGTAAAAGTTGTGATTTAATTACTAGTGTAATTAAAATATTCATTCATTATATTGTATTTGAAGGCTGGTCTCAAAAAATATGCTTCCCTGCTCAACAAAGCGAAACATTTTGACATATTTTCTGACTCATGTTAAAACAAAAAAGCAGGATACTAGCACGCTTGAATCAGTGTTGCCAGATTGGAGACTTTTTAAATCAAATTGCTTGATTATCACCGCTGTTTAACCGGCTTAAAAAAAGGAGGAGGTTATCAATTCGACCCGTATGTATGTATTATGTTGTTCACGCATAACTCTCGTAAATGTGCATCGATTTTGATAATTTTTATTTTGTTTGAAATAGTAAGGCCCCAATGTGGTCCAATTTCAATTTTGTCAAAATCTGATCATTAGAACAAATTATTTAAATTTTTTTATTCAAATTTCCATTCTTTTATATTTCAAAAAGTACACTACTTGAATTGTTGCCAATTTGTAAAAAAGCGCACATAATAATATTCCCTTTCAATTAAAAAATGTATTTACACGTGACTATTGAAAACAGAAATAAAACTTTAAAATAATAATTAAATGATCACGTGTTAAAAGCAGTAAATGTATAAAATTACGTAATAAAAAATATACTTGCGCGAGAATATTAAAAAAGAGAAATAATTAAAATATTACGTTTACAAAGCATTAAATGGGGAAACTTATGTCATATTTAAAATGCTCAAATAACAATATTTCCATTCATTCACAGTCCTCGTCACTATTGAATTTGAATCACAATTTCTCCAAATATGCTAGCTATAGCCAAATTGGCTTCATTTATGGCAACTTATTTTTGTCGCCAAATATTGCCTAGATTTGCGAGAATTTGACGCTGGAGAATATGAATATATAGTTTTATGCATATAAGAGTTGGAATGTTGGAATGCCGCATTGTTGTAACTACAACGAAATAAAATTTGCGAGAAAGCATGAACAAAAATTGTTCCGGAATCCTTGGATTTGGATCAAGGCTGAACATTTAATTGACAAAACTTTTAGGATTTCTTATATTTCTAACGACTTAATTGTACTTACATCTTTTTGGATTTGAAATCAGTAAGTGGCTATCATAGTGCCTCTTTCTTGCCGAATATCGATAAAAATTCAACTGGGACCTGCAGGCTATAGGAAACACATACACAAAAAATTTGGTTCAAAACTGTGGATAACTTCATACACTTTTCGATAATACAATAACTAAAATGGAACAAAAATCGCTTTCATATCGCTCGCTTCCGGCAGAATATCCCCGAATTCAAGTGGGGCCTGCTGGCCACAGCCAAAAACCTATAAAGGAAATTTGGTTCAATTCTAGGTTGCTTCATAACTTCACACTCTTTTCAATGATACAAATGCTCCACCAGTGGCTGAGAGGACCTACTCTCAAAGTTGGTAAACGGGAGGTGCTGGGTTCAAACACCTGTCGTGCTCGTCGACTTAACCGTTCAGAGTTTTCCGTGGTTTTCTTTGAACCTTGCCGTAAATACGGATTAAGATCCCTTAGAAAGACCTCCATGGAGTACACCCCCCCCCCTAGGGCCTATATCCCTCGAGTAGATAATCGAACGTCATAAATTAACCAACCAATTGATGATACAAAGAGGACACACACATGGACAGACAGATATTTTGTAAAAACATGTTTTTCGGAATCTTTGAACCCTAAAACACATAAATCCGTCGAAAACCGAAAGTCGAAAAAAATTTCGATTACAATACTTTCTTCTATTATAGATAGAAGAAGGTGAAAAAAGTAGGATGTTAATCATGTGACCCTATATGTATGTATGTATATTTTAGTCTTTTTCACGCATAACTTTCGTAAATGTGCACCGATTTTGATATATTTTTTGTTTAAAACTGTAAGACAGGTGCTCAGCTCAGGTGAACCACAGCTCAGGTGAACCACAGCTCAGGTGGTCCCATTTGAATTTCGTCAAACTCTGATGATTAGAACAAATTTGTTTTTTAGAAAAAATTCTAAAACTCAAAACTTTAACTCAAAGTGAGATTGTAATAACTCCTTTGAAGATCAATGAAATATTAAATAAGTTTCGCAGAAAGGTAGGTGGTGGGACCAGCCAAAAAAAAATAATATATATATATAGATAGATAGATAGATAGATAGATAGATAGATAGATACATATTTCACACAATTTCAGCGTTTAATACTAGACATTGAAATTATATTACAAGTTGCTGTTAAAGGACAATGACTTCTAACTCTGAGCTGTAAATATTTTTTATCACCGCTACAAACTTTATTATTTAAGCAATTCGACATTTAGTGCAGAAAACAGTCAGTCTTTTTCTGGTTATATACTCAACAAATTAAGTAGACAGCGCTCGTTGTCTTTGCATTTCAGCTAGCGACATGTGATCGGTGTGGTTTATTTAAAAGTTTATTTGGCTCCAAATCACACAAAGCTAATCATTCTAAGCTCTTAGCTCGATTTAAAGCACACAAGCTTGTCCTTTCGAAAAAACATTTTTTTACTGGAAAACGGAAGCTAAAATGCGTGGAACCCGATTACAGAAGATTCATTTACAGTTCTGATCAACTTGAATGAGAATTTCGTCAAAATAGTCAACTATAGCCATGTTGGCTTCATTTACTTCAACCTATTTTTGTCGTCAAATTTGGCGATATTTCGCCAACTGTCTCCCAGATTGACGAGAATTTGATTCTGTCAGAGATTTGATTAAATATTTATTTAATGAATAATTTTGTTTAAATTATAATTTCTATTACAAATTACTTATTTATTCAGCAGATGTTGAAATCAAGATAATTGTGTATTACGGTATTAATAACTAAAAAGTAGGAAATAAAATAAACTTTTACAAAAAAAAATATTAACCGACTTTAGAAAAAGCACTAAAAAGTATTAAATAATTCTTTAAAATTCTCTAATGACAAAATGTTATCCATTAACCACAAATCCGATATCATGTGTCGGAATAAAAATGATAAATTTAATATGTACAGTTTAATACCCACCAAACATGGATTTTCGAGAGAATATACTTTACAAGAGATGAATTTACAGACTTATGATTTTGTTTACGAATATATACATATGAAAAGCAGTCAATTACTTTTTGAAGTCGGTGCCAAATAACCCCAATCAATAAATTAGTAGATACTAGTTACAATATATTCACAATTCTTACTATACTTACGGTAGTTTGGCACCGACTGCAAAAAGTAATTGACTGCTTTTCATATGTATGTATTCGTAAACGAAGTCATAAGTCTGTAAATTCATCTCTTGTAAAGGATATTCTCTCGAAAATCCATGTTTGGTGGGTATTAAACTGTACGTATTAAATTTATCATTTTTATTCCGACACATGATATCGGATTTGTGATTAATGGATAACATTTTGTCATTAGAGAATTTTAAAGAATTATTTAATACTTTTTAGTGCTTTTTTTAAAGTCGGTTAATATTTTTTTTTTTTTTTTTTTTTTTTAAAGTTTATTTTATTTGAAATAGAAATATTTAGCCTATTTAAAAATAGATTAAAAATTCTGAAAAATAAAGCGAATTATACTATTTCAAAAAAGTGGTGACAGTCAAATAATCTGAATTAAGTCCCCAATCTGGCAACACTGGCTTGAATAGTGAAGGGGTTTGTAATCGAACATTTTTTTTTCTCATTTTACGATAAATGAATTGCAATTTGAATTATAAGCGATTTTTTTCTAAAGGTGGGAAATGTTTTACTTTATTGCGCTGTCACGTTCGGAAATTCGGTTGAAAATAACAACTTTCGCAGTATTTTCTGAAAAATATGCTTCCTTTATGGAAAAACAACAGTTGGATTACATAATTTTTTAATAAGAACACTTGCGAATTTGATTTGTTTGCTATCAAAAATGAATTAAAAAACGTGTTAGAAAGCTGCGAGTTTAGTTTTAAGAACAGCCGTAATAGAACATGGAGTATACAATTACCTGTTTTCACATATTCTTTAAATTAATGCAAATACATTAAGAAAACCATCCCTCCTTAAAATGTAACATCTGAATGTACACTGATGTCCAGAAATTAAGGGGCAGTGACCAATTTCAGGCGTTTCGTCGGATATCTACTGAAACTCATGAGGAAATGCCCGAAATGCACTTGAACTTTGAGGATGTAAATAACATGTTTGGTTTCATGTTTTTCAGTGCAGATTTTGTCGCGAGAACAATTAGAGACAGGGGGGGGGACAATAATAATTTTTATAATAAAATTATATTTGCGATCATCCAAGTAACAGAAAATGTTAAAAATAGTCTGTCACTTGTAGCAAATGGCTATGTAGGTCCTGTTCAACATTTGTGTGCATTTGTGTAAGCAGAGCACGTATATTCGTGAAGATGTTAACGTTTCTGCGAAAAATTCAAAAGATTTTTTTATAGCATGCAGAGTTTTTAGCCGAATTCAATCCGCATTCCAAAAACTTAACAAAAACATCGTATAAATAGTATACTGTGATTAAAATAATAATATATTGAATATTTGATGGGATATAGGTATTTGTATGAAATACGAAAGTGCAGCAAAGATTTTTTGTCATGATTTCATTGTAGGGCGACTGTAGTAGGGCGATTTGACTGTAGGGCAACTTACATATAAGAAGACCAGTGAAATACCATGAAAACTCAAAAAGTTACAGCAATAATTGATAAATCAAGGAGGACATCCCATAGGACTATAAGGGATTTCAATATGGGATTTATGAAGTCAATCATGTTGTTTACTTCCTCAAAATTCAAGGGTATTTCGGCATTTCCTCACGAGTTTCAGTAGATATTCGATGAAACGTCTGAAATTGGTCACTGCCCCTTAATTTCTGGACACTAGTGTATTTATTAGTCTTATTAATATAAATAACCTTACTAATTTAGGCAAAATATATTTACTAGTATACGCATTTCCCTTAGTTAGATTGTTGATAATAGATGTCTTTGATCTCGCTTTCCAAATATAGTTTATAAACGAATGAAAAGAGAGGGCAAGAGTTAAAAAGAATGTTTTCATAGAAATGAACTCTTCGAAATTTAAGTAAGAATGAAAACACCTAAACCTCAAATAATTGCAACTACTCGTATAAATTGAACGAAACACAAATTGAGGCAATTTATATTCCTTAAAGTAATGTATATGCATTAAGCAAACCATCTCTCCTTAAAATGTATCATCTGAATGTATTTATTAGTCTTATTAATATAAATAACCTTACTAATTTAGGTAAAATATATTTACTATTATACGCATTTCCCTTAGTTGGATTGTTGTCAATAGATGTCTCTGATGTCGCTTTCCAAATAATATAGTTTATAAACGAATAAAAATAGAGCGCGATAGTTAAGAAGAACGCTTTCATGGAAATGAACTCTGTGAAATTTAAGTAACAATGAAAACACTTAAACTTTAAATAATTGCGAATACATTGAATATATTGAAAGAAACACAAAGTTTAGGAAATGCTTTTCAATTATCATTAAATAAGCAATATCAAAATGCGAACATCACTTAAAAATAAAAGAAATTGGAATGTTGTGTGGCTCAATAAATTTTAATACATTTTCATTTATAATCTTTGTGCTGACAATTACATCGAAAATCGTTTTTAAATTAAAGTTACGAAATGAAAATGCGTTTAATTATTACATTTATTAGTGGAAATTTCTTATTTAAAAAAAACTTTATTCTATTTTTTATATTTAACCATTTGATGTCGTAAATTTAAAAAAGATGGTTTTATTTAAAGCCAGCATTTCTTCAAACTCTTGTTATGAGTATGCCTGATCGAAGTTTTTGAAGTGATTAGAAAATACGTTTTAAAAATTTGAACGTTAAACTAAAAAAGTGAGTTGTCTATAAACTTTTGGAATAGTAAAATTTAAGTTTTAATTTTTATCTCAAAGTCTGTGATCGTCTAATATTATTTTTTATAGTATTATTTTTGTCTTGATATTATTTTCAATTATAAATTGTTTCGAAATTGTTACTCCTCTTTTTCAATAAAAATAAAAAATCCCCGTTGTCTATAAACATTTGAGAAAAACTGTACTAAAAATAATGTTTTAAAAAGTGAAGGAAGTCCGCAATACAGATATCTCTCCTAAATAAAAAACTCTCCTAAAAATATTTGGAAATGTTTAAGTAACATAATGTATGAAATTCAAACCTTCACGATATTTTAACAATATTATTATGGAAATAAATAATGGAAAGCTTTTTTAATTAAAACTAGAAAAAGACTGTTTTATTACTTTGGAGATTAGAGTAATTCTTGAATTCAAATCAATACTTGAAAAAGCATGCATTTTTTAAAAACACATGTTTATACGTTTACATTAATAAAGCTAACTTTCAAAAATATAACATCTGATTATAAATATTTGCATTATTAATATTAACAAGCATACTAATTGAAATAACATTTTTAATTGAGTACTATCGAACGATACACATTTTCCTGCTCTAGATTATTAACAAAAGATGTCTTTCTAAATCTAGTTTATAAATGAAAAGATAAGAACTGAAGAGTTAATGAGAATACTTGCATATAATTGAACTCTCGGAAATGAAAACTCTTAAACCTGAAATAATTTAAACCAATCATATAAATTGAAAGATACACAAATTGAGACAGTTTATGCATCTAGAAATTTCAGAAACAAGCGCAACATAAAATTTTAGGAAGTGCGTTTCAATTATTATTAAGTAAGAAATTTATTGAAATAAATATCAAAATGCTAATATCATTTAAAAAGAAAAGAAAATGTACTAATGTTTCTCTTAATCAAATTGTCATTCATTAACCTTTGTGATAATAATTATATCAAAAATCGTTTTGAAATTAACTTTATGAAATGGAAATGCTTTTAACTGTTAAATTTATGAGTGGAAATATATACTTTAAAAGAGTTTAATTTAATTTTATACATATAACCATTGCTGATTTATTTTCAAATTAATAATAGTATAATAAGTATTTTTAAATAATTTATTTTATAAAATCTAAGCGCAATCAAAAGAATTATGTGATTTTTATATAATGTGCTTAAAAGAAAAACCATACTTTCACTAAAAATTATCTTTTTAAAAGTGAAGAAAGTCCCTAAATACAGAAGAAAACCTTTTATAAGAATATTTGGAATTGTTTAAGTAACATTATTTATAGAATGAACACCTTCATGATATATTAACAATATTATTATGAAAATAATTAATGTAAAGCTTTCATTAATCAAAAATAGACAGGTATTGTTTTATTACATTGGAGCGATAAAAAAAAAAAAAAATGCGATATTTATGCAATGTACTTAAAGTAAAAACCCTACTTCCATTAAAAAGTATTTTTTTAAAAGTGAAGGAAGTCCCTAAATGCAAAAAGAAAACGTTTTAGAAAAATATTTGGAATTGTTTAAGTGACATAATTTATGGAATGCACACCTTCATGATATATTAACAATATATCATTATGGAAATAAATAATGTAAAGCTTTTATTAATCAAAAAAAAACAGGTACTATTTTATTACATTGGAGCGATCAAAAGAAATATGTGATTTTTATGTAATGTACTTAAAATAAAAACCATACTTCCACTAAAAAGTCTCTTTTAAAAAGTGAAGGAAGTCCCTAAATGCAAAGGAAAACGTTTTAGAAAAATATTTGGACTTGTTTAAGTGACATAATTTATGGAATGCACACCTTCATGATATATTAACAATCATGATATATTAACATGATATATTATCATTTTGGAAAAATACTAGTCGTTAGGGGCCACCGTAATATTTACCCATCATGGATATGCATAATATAAAATATGAAAATAAAACATGTGTAAACTATTTATAAAATGCATTTCAATTCGAATAAAATCGTGGCTTGAGGACGTCCTAAACTTTAAATGCTCTATTACAGAATTGCGTAAAAGAAACATCCACATAACTCCAAAATTGATAGTCACATTAACTAACGGTTTGCTGCGTCGGATTAAGCGCCTCATTTACAGTTAAAATATATCTTTGAATTAAAATTTGAATGAAATACAAGGTCATGAAAAATCAAAGAGTGTGGAAAATAGGATTACAAATATTTCGGTAACTTATTATCCGATGGACTTCATTCTTTATGCGAAATTTATTGTTTTTTATTGTCTTTTATATTCACTCCTTAAAATAAACAATTTCGAAAATTTTTATATACCTTTTATCAGAACGAATATTTCGAGAGTCCGAAAAAAATAATTCCGAATAATCGAGGTTACTGAAATTTAATAAGCTTCTTCCCATTATTACATACAAAGTACATACCAAATTTCAAGTCTCTATCTCAATTTGTTCGGGAGATAGAGCGTTTACAGACACACACACATATATACGGACGTCATTTTTTTTTAAATATAAATATCTTTTTCGGAATCTCTAGTGTTTAAAACGTGTAAATCCGTCAATTTTTCTTTTCGATTTTCAAAACGATTACAAGCCTTACCCTATACTATGTATGATGGGTAAGTAATAATGTAAAGCTGTTATTAATAAAAAATAGACAGGTACTATTTTATTACATTAGGGCGATCAAAAGAAATATGTGATTTTTATGCAATGTACATAAAATAAAAACCACATATCTGCTAAAAATTACCTTTTTAAAAATTCCTAAATCCAGAGGAAAACCTTTTAGAAAAATATTTGATATTGTTTAAGTAAAAAAAATTATCGGATTGTAACAACATGCTATTTTAACAATATTATGGAAATAAATAATGTAATGCTTTTTTTTTTATCGAAAATCGGCAGGTACTATTTTATTGCATTGGAGATTAAAGTAACTCTTGAAATCAAATGAATGCTTGAAACAGCACGGATTATTTAAAAAATATATATGTATATTCATCTACATTAAACAAGATAAATTTCCAAAAATGTAACATCTGAATATACTTATAAAATTATTAATATTAACAATCATACTAATTGAAATAACATTTTTAATTGAGTACTATCGAACTCACTAGATTATTAATAAAAGATGCATTTGATATCTCTTTCTAAATATAGTTTATAAATGAAAAGATAAGAACTCAAGAGTTAACGAAAATAGTTTCATAGAATTGAACTCTCGGAAATGTGATCAGGAACGAAAACACTTAAACATGAAATAAGTGCGATCAATCATATAAATTGAAAGATACACAAATTGAGACATTTTATGGATCTAGAAATTTCAGAAACATATGTACAACATCAAATTTTGGAAAGTGTTTCTGAATTATTATTAATTAAGAGGCTTGTTTAAATACACATCAAAATTCAAACAACATCAATTAAAAAATAAAAAAAAAATAAGTAGTTTTAGAAAAGAGGTGTACTTGAGTTTCTGTAAATTAAATTTTCACTTTTAGGATAATAAGACATTGAAAATCACTTCATGATAATTTTCTGAAATTGAAATGATTTTAATTATTGTATTTATGGATGGAAATTTATATTTCAAAAGATTTTTATTGCAACTTATATAATTATTTATTTCTGAAAAGTATTTGAAAGTATTAATAAATATAATCATTTTTAATTTGTATTTTCATACATAATACACATAGTCTTAAGAACAGTGTAATTTGTATGATTTTTTTAATTAATTCCAAGAATAAAGAAAAAAGTAGACATAGATTTTTTTTAAAACACTTTTTATAAGCATTCCACTTGTATCTTGAAAATCACGCTTAATTTCATGATGTTTCAGACAAATTTTTGTTATAATGCATTAATTTGGCGTCGGCACCGAACTCGATAATGGGAAATTCTCCATTGTTTATGCGTGGTAGAAAGCGCAAGCTAGTGAATTTATAAATAAATATATATATATTTTGCTCTGTTTCTTTTTTATTACAACATAAAAGAAAAGAAAAGTAATATTTAAACTATCTTTTAGGATTTCTAAAATGATTTATCAACACATATCCATAATTTAATTCTTATGAAACTATTAATTGATTAAAGCGCATTATTTAAAAAATATATTACAGTCTTTATTTTTTTTTTTTTTTTACTTCTTGTGTTTAAAATATTTTGTTGTTGCAGTTTCACACGAGTTGGCCTATTTTGGCGAGCGTGGTTTTGCTCATAATTAAATCGATTGTTGTTGTAAATCTTATACAATTATAACCATAAAGAATACTAGGCGATTTATCACCCGTCGCGGGTTAACGGAAAAATGCCTTAAAATTAATTTATAACTAAGTTCTAAAAATATTGAAATGTTGTATTGTCATCGGAAATACACCGTGTTTTGGAATTTTTACAATTCTAGCATATCCGAAATTGGCATAAAAATTGATCACAAAATTTCATTTTTGCATACAAAAACCAAGTTAAGTTAAATAAAATAGTGTAAAAACATAAATGTATTTACAGGTAATTGATTTTTCATGAAAAATTATAAATGCATATTTTGGTTTTTAACAGAATATTTGGAGGTTTTTAATGCAAATTTACTTGAATATTTTGTCAGTGTTTAAGTGTATCTAATACACCGTCAGGTAATAACTAATAATTGTATAGAATTTTTGATTATACAATAATATATTATGTGCAAATATATATACAAGGAAAACAAAGATGTTTGTCTAAGTGCCTCTGTGTGTGTTGGCGATGGCTAGGAAAATCTACTGTACGTAGCGGTCTGAAAATTTGAATACCCATTAGTCTAACTAATAACTATTCGGACGACTTAATACTTATATGTCTAACCAATAAAAAACATACTAATTTAAGTGAAATATTTAATCGAGTAATATCAAAACAAGTGATATTGCGTTTGCAAATTTTCTTCACTAGATATTTAATAAAAAGTGCCTTTGTATCTATCCAAATATAGTTTATAAATTAATAAAGTGAGAACTCAAGACATAAAAGTAATGCTTGCATAGTGAATAGCTTGAATTCTTAGAATTAAATTATTCTAATAGGCTATTATTGAGTCGGAAAAGGCGAGTCTTTTTTAACATTTAAAATTTGCAATATGTTTAACATACCCTGTGTTACAAACAATCAAATTAAATAGTGTATGAGGTTAATATGAGACAGTGCATGGCGTTTTAATAATACTATTCTAATAATAGTGTGTTTTTCTACGTTTGTTACAGATTTTTAATCGAATAATATGAAATACTAGTTCATTTTACAACTTAGTTTTACACTTCAAGATAAAAGTGACATTGATGGTTAAAGCCTGTGTATTTTTGAACATTGAAGTTGGTACGTAATTACAAACCGAAATGAAGCAGGAGAGTGTATCCACAAATTATTTTAGATGAAGCAAAAAAGGGATATCCAATGGCGATTCATTACTTTGTTTAGAGAAATATCGTAAGATTGAATAGACCGTTTTTGTGCCGTAAAACTACGCCGACGCAAACAAATTCCCATTCTGCATTTTCTGCAGTAAATCCTTTGATTGAAGTTGCATCAATTTATCCAGGTTCTTTTGAGATGTTGCTTTTAGATATAATAAATAAAAAATCTGCTGCAAAAAAGAAAGGGAAAGTAATATGTAGATGTTAGTTCAAAAGTGATTACTGGTGAAGAGTGGATAGGTGACAAAAAAAAAATCAAAAGAAAGTGAACATAATTTCCTTATCAAGTGTAGTAAATGAAAGAAGCGAAAAGGAAAGGAAAATAATAATAAGCAGAAAAATTCACAAGAAACACAAACTAAATTATGGCACTACAAAAAGAAAAAAAGATAGAAATGTTGAAACAACACAGAATAAATTTAAGGACTACACAGACACAGAAATTATTACCCAAATAGCAGGTAAGATAGAGACTAAATTGAAAATGAAACAGTTATAAAATTAAAAAATCATATTAAGAAAAGTTAAAAAAGAAGTTGTTTCATATTTTTTTAAAAGAAACAGCACAGAGAATGAAGAACTGTTTTCTGTGCAAGGTTAATGGACATTATGGATACTGTTTCTGTCCTGTTTTTTCCTAAGACCATTTTAAAAAGCAAGCAAACTTATAATATTCCTGGTTGTGAAATTCAGAATCATTGCCAGATTTCATCGCAAATGCTACATGGGAAGAAATTAATCCAGTTGTATACATCGCCGCAATATTTCAAGTGAATATTATAAAGGGCACTTTTTTTTAGCTAACGTTAAACAAGGAATTAGAAAGTATATTCACTATAAGTGTATTTGTTTCACAGAAGGAGTAGATGAATACGAAGAAGGGGTAATGGTTTGAGGTGTTATAACCATGGATCTAAGGACCGATTTCGTGTGTAACAAATATGAATTTCCTTCTAATGGACATTATGGATACTGTTTCTGTCCTGCTTTCTTCAGACCATATTAAAAATCAGGCAATTTTGTAAAATTTCTTGTTTGTATAATATTAATGAACAATGGAATAACCCAATTAGTCAAAATAATAGACTACATTATTGATTTTTGCGTTTCAAAAATGGATGTTATACCATTGCAAATTTACTTCTAAAAACTCATTTACCAAAAGAACTTTTAA
Source organism: Maratus michaelseni (assembly GCA_963931845.1). NCBI lineage: Eukaryota > Metazoa > Arthropoda > Arachnida > Araneae > Salticidae > Maratus > Maratus michaelseni. The sequence goes on along the minus strand of OZ007589.1, from coordinate 449,176,377 downwards.
CTGATAAGAAGGGAAGTTACTATTGCTTTATCCCAAGAAGTGTTCCGCTGGATGAACTGGCGGGCATTTACATTGCGTTTAGGACCCTTTCGTTCTTTACGCTAGAAGTTCTTTGACTTGACCACGTGATCATGACATTGATGGAATATCCTCCATAATGACATTGGAAATCGATTCGAGACGAAAATTATGAAACGATAATTCTTCTTTTTAACATGCTTCTTATATGCCGCATATGCCGCATATGCAATAAATATTGTTGAAAACTATTTAAAAATAATTTAAATATTTAAATTGTAGTCATGAGGAAAACGATCTATAGCTACTGCTTCTTTTACTAAATGATATAGTAAATAATATACTAATATAGGATACTAAATTATATACTAATCACATGCTAAGAGAAATAATTTTATGTTAGAAAAAATACAAGTTCTTAAAGAGATTCAAATTTTTTCAGTAAAATATCTGCATTTTGTTAAATAATACATTTAAAATGGAAATTTTAGTGATACTTCTACGTATTTATCCATTCTCTGTGTATATGTATATACATTCCTGGACAAAATTATAAACTCAGAAAAATTTCAATTTGTTTAAAACATAATATAAATCAATTTGTTTAAAACATAATATAAATAAGCTTAGCTTTACATTAATTAAATAGAGATGAATATTTATAGAAAGACATCTAAATTTAATATACCTCATAAATAAAATGGAGCAAATAATTTAAATAAGAAATTCATTACTTAATAAAATAACATTATGTGAGACCTGGACAAAATTATAAACTCAAAGTTATGAATTTCTATATTCTGAGATTTTTGATCTGAATAAATGCATTTTATGATAAGAAACTAACTAATAAATGGAGTCATTGGGAATCAATATATTGCAATACATTAATGCATTTTTTAAAATCTCTCTAAAAAAGATGTGTAATTTTAATATAGCACATGACTAAACGGAAAACAGTAAATTACAGAGTTTCAGAAATGAACATAATTTGAATCCTCGTGCTAAGCATTAATGCACACATTCAAAAATTTAGTGATATTTATGCATTATTTGTGTTATATGTATATACACTAATAAATATATGTAACTGCAAAATATAGCTTGTTACTTATTAGTTTGTATGTATTAGTCTTAAGAGTAAATATAATAACTTATGTAAAGATTTTAATTGAAGTACTAGTTAAGTAAAACTCTAAGCAAATTCCTTCACAGGATTATTATCCAAAGATACTTTGTATATCTCTTACGAATATGCTTTATAAATGGAATAAATGAAAATTCAAGAATAAAAGAGAACGCTTACATAGAATCGAGTTTTCAGAAGCTGTGAGAAGGAATGAAAACACTTAAACTCTTGAAATAATTACGATCACTCTTATAAATTGAAAGATTCACAAATTGAGACAAATTATCTATCTGAAAATTTCAGAAACATATGTTCAACCTAAAATTTTGGAGAGTGCTTGGTAATAATCATTAAGTAAGTAACCTATTGAAATAAATGTCAAAATGCAAACATCGCTTAAAATAAAAGAAATTTATATGGAGTTTCTGTAAATCAAATTTCCGCGTTTTAGTCATTGTGATAATAAGCATATTGAAAGTCGTATCGCGAATGAATTTATGAAAAGGGAAATCTTATATTGTAACTGATAAATTTTTGATACTTTATGTATATAACTTGTTGCTGAAAACTGTTTACAATTTTTTTTTATTTAGTTAATAAAATTATTCTCTGATCGTAAAAAAAAAAAAAAAAAAAAAATGCGATATATATAAAATTTATGATTTTTATTAATTATATTTCAAATAAAACTGCGCGTTTCAACATATAACTTTCTTTTAAAAGCATTTAAAGAAGTCCAAAAATAGTAATAAGAAATTACTAGTCAGTTTCTTAGAAAGTAATAGGATATTGCTAAATATTATCTTTTAAATAATGGAAAAGTCTGATCATCTTTCAAAATTATTATTTTTGAAATATAAGATATGAAGGACAAATTCTATTAAAACTGGTTTATAATTGTTTTTTGTGTATTTTTCATTAAAGTCAACTTTGCAACTAATCCTTCTAGGTTGTAATACGTCTATTTTTTTAAATATATATATATGTATTTGAGTGCTTATTAAAATGCTAAATATTTAAAAAAAACATTCCTTTTTCTTTTTGCTTCTTTTCTTACTTTCTTTTCCTGTTTCTCTTTCCTTTATATATCACTATTTTGTCTCGTACGTAATGGCTTACCATGAACTATATATTACAACCTCTAGAAGCAGAACTGAAGGACAATTTTAACAAGAAAAACTAGTCGGATGTGCCAATCCCAAAACTTTCTTCTATCTCACACAGGTTTCGCATACACTAAAAAGAATCTGCACCAATTTATATCAATGTCTAACTGAATCTAAAGTTTTATTAAATTCCGTGAATTAGTTTCTGAGGTATGAAAATTGTTAAAATCGTGCAAAATGTAGCATAGCAGCGCCACCTGATGGGAGATTTAGACTAAAACCTAATCAACAACAACTTATGTCAACGTTTAACTGAATCTGAAGTTTGATGAAAATCCGTGCATTAGTTCTTGAGATAAAAAAAATAGCATAGCAGCGCCACATATTGGGCAATTTACACCAAAACGTAAGCATCATCCGTTTATGTCAATGTCTAACAGAATCTGAAGTTTGATAAAATTTTGTGCATTAGTTCTTGAAATATAGCTATCGTAAAAATCATGAAAAAAGTAGTATAACAGTGCCAGCTGTTGGGATATCAACACCAAAACGTAATCTGCGTCTATTTATGTCAAGGTCTAAATGAATCTGAAGTTTGATGAAAATAAGTGCATTAGTTCTTGAGATAGAGCTATTGCGGAAATCGCGAAAAATGCAGCATAGCAGCGCCACCTATAGACGATGGTCACCAAAAAACTAATCAGCACCAATCTATATCAGATACTAACCGAATATAATGTTTTATTAAATTTCGTGCATTAGTTCTTGAGATAGAGCGCCCACAAAACTTTTGTCACATACAGACAGACAGACAGAGTATGTATAATTTATGGAATGCACACTTTCATGATATATTAACAATATCATTATGGAAATAAATAATGTAAAGCTTTTATTAATCAACAATAGGCTGGTACTATTTTAGTACATTGAAACGATCAAAAGAAATATGTGAATTTTACGTAATGTACTTAAAATGAAAACCATACTTCCACTAAAAAGTAAAGGAAGTCCCTAAATGCAAAGGAAAACGTTGCAAAACAATATTTGGAATTGTTTAAGTAACATAATTTATGGAATGCACATTTTCATGATATATTAACAATATCGTTATGGAAATAAATAATGTAAAGCTTTTATTAATTAAAAAAAGACAGGTACTATTTTATTACATTGGACCGATCAAAAGAAATATGTGATTTTTATGTAATGTACTTAAATTAAAAACCACATATCTACTAAAAGTTATCTTTATAAAAAATCCCTAAATGCAGATGAAAACCTTTTAGAAAAATATTTGGAATTGTTTAAGTAACCTAATTTATCAGATTGGAACAACATGCTATTTTAACAATATAATTATGGAAATAAATAATGTAAATCTTTTTTATATGAAATCGGTAGGTACTATTTTATTACATTGGAGATTAAAGTAACTCTTGAAACCAAATGAATACTTGAAACAGCACGGTATATTTAAAAAAAAACATATGTACAGGGTGGTTATAATATAAGTATATCTATTTGGAGCTGTCTATAGCTCGAAGGGATAACCCAAATGAAACCAAAATCGGTACACTTACTATTCGAGAGGGGGGTGGGGAAGGAATGGAACAAATAAAAAAATAATTGCAATGAAAAAATAATTGCAATAATCACCGACAGTCAGTGTGACTAGACTGAGTGTGAAATGTAATGTGTAATACAAGAACAAATAATTAGGTGTGCATCCGTTTGACGCCTTAATTTATTGGAAAATGTCATAATGAATATGGTTACACTTTCGCATGACGGTGTCCATCCTGTTCACGCTCCACATAGCCATTGTGATGGAGGATACAATCCAGGCGGTGCACGACGTGCTTAACTGCGGAATGTAACGCATCAGGAGTGATGTTTCGTTCATGTCGTGATATGGGATACAGTCATTGAGTTTTGCGACACCTCTACGGTACACAATATTACACATTATTTTTCACACTCCAAAGCACCATCTGTCAGCGATTATTGCAATTATTTTTATTATTAATATTCCATTCTTCTTCCCTCTTCTCGAATAGTAAGTGTACCAAATTTGGTTTCATTCGGGTCATTCCTTCGAGCTAGAGACAGCTCCAAATAGAAACACTTATATTATAACCACCCGGTATATTCATCTACATTAAAAAAGATAAATTTCCAAAAATGTAACATCTCAATATATTTATAACATTATTAATATTAACAATCATACTAATTGAAATAACATTTTTAATTGAGTACTATCGAACTCACTAGATTATTAACAAAAGATGCATTTGATATCTCTTTCTAAATATAGTTTATAAATGAAAAGATAAGAACTCAAGAGTTAACGAAAATACTTTCATAGAATTGAACTCTCGGAAATGTGATCAGGAACGAAAACACTTAAACATGAAATAAGTGCGATCACTCATATAAATTGAAAGATACACAAATTGAGACATTTTATGGATCTAGAAATTTCAGAAACATATGTACAACATCAAATTTTGGAAAGTGTTTCTGAATTATTATTAATTAAGAGGTTTGTTTAAATACACATCAAAATTCAAACAACATCAATTAAAAAAAATAAAAATAAGTAGTTTTAGAAAAGAGATGTACTTGAGTTTCTGTAAATTAATTTTTCATGCATTAACTTTTAGGATAATAAGACATTGAAAATCACTTCATGATAACTTTCTGAAATTGAAATGCTTCTAATTATTGCATTTAGGGATAGAAATTTATATTTCAAAAGAGTTTTATTGCAGCTTATATAATTATTTGTTTCCGAAAAGTATTTGAAATTATTAATAAATATAATCATTTTTAATTTGTATTTTCATACGTAATACAGAGTTTTAAGAACTGTGTAATTTGTATGATTTTATTAATTAATTTAAAAAATAAAGTTAAAAGCGGAAATAGATTTTTTTGAAAACATTTTTTTATAAGCATTCCATGTGTAGCTTAAAAATACCGCCTAATTTCATGATTTTTCAGACACATTTTGTTACAACGCATTAAATCGGCCCCAAACTTGATAATGGAAAATTCACCATTTTTAATGCGCGGTAGAAAGCGCAAGCTAGTGAATTTGTTAATATATATATATATATATATATATATATATTGCTCTGTTTCTTTTTTAATATATTAAGGGTGTAGATGCAAAATTACCACTCAAATCTTAACCTAGTTTTTAGAAAAATACAAAAAACTGATTATTATTATTAAACATGATATATTGGCACAATTGTTTTTGTGATATATTTGTTGCCATAACAGCTACTTGCACATAGTCCTAAGCCTGTAATAATTTTGGTAATGCTAGAATTTAATTTTAAATATGGAAAATGTGAGTTTTGTAGCAAATTTTTATGGTAATATTAGTTATATATCAAAATAGTTATGAATTTAAAACAACAAGAAGCAAAAGAAAACAAAAAAACTGAACATTAGTTTTCCTTATGTTATTTTGAAGGGTAATAATCAATAAAAATCAAAACGCAAAAAACATTTTTTTAAAATAATTTGTGCAAAATCCCTATCAGTCTATTAGACATGGTTCAACATCTTCACTGTCATTAAACTAGTGGGACATTTTTTTTTTACACTATGATCCCATATACACAATGATAAAGTATTTACACTATGATAAAGTATTTACACTATGATAAAGCATTTACTAGTGTAGTTAAAGTGTTATATTAAAGTATTTATTAGTATATTACTATAATCCCATGATCTTTTGCAAGTCTCCCCTAATTGGTTGAATTGGAGAGTATAAGTTTTGCTACAAAACTGTTGTTGGATAATGTGAATTATGCATCAAAACGAGATTGGCAGCATTTTTTTTTTCAGCCTTAATATGTTTTTTAAGGTCCAAGTCACTATTACAGTCCGATTAAACTTAAAAAGACTAACACGGTGATATGAATAACTCAATACCTTAAAAATGCGAGGCTAACAAGAAAGACAGGCTACCGCGGTGCATTCCACTTATCTTTTTTTACAGACCGCTAGAGTGACGTGATGCTCTTTTCGTAAACCTTCATTGGTGCATTCGAGCATCACGTGACTCCGGCGGTCTGTAAAAAAAGATACGCGTAAAGCACCGCGGTAGCCTTTCTTTTTCGTTAGCCTCGTTAAAAATGCCTTAAAATACCTTAAAAAGGTGGATAATGTGACTTTTGCATCTGCACCATTCATACAATCAAAAAAAAGTTTTAAAAAGTAAAAAAAGAAAAAAAAAAAAAAAAAAAAAAGTTGATTCATAAATTGTTTAAACGAAACAGCGAAACAGCAGAGAGAATGAAGCATTGTTTTCTATGCAAGGTAGTGATTCAGAATCATTGCCAGTTTCCATTGTAGATGCTACATGGGAAGAAAATAATCAAGTTATATACAGCTCAGCAATACTTCAAGTGAGTATTATAAAGGGCACTTTTGTTTTAGCTAACGTTCAACAAGGAACTAGAAAATATACTCACTATAAGTAGATTTGTTTCACAGAAGGAGTAAATGAATACAAAGAAGAGGTACTGGTTTGAGGTGTTCTAACTATGTATCTAAGGACCGATTTCATGTGTAAAAAATATGAATTTCTTTCTAATGGACATTATGGATACTGTTTCTGTACTGTATTTTTCCAAAGACCATATTAAAAATCAGGCAAACTTGTAATATTCCTGGTTGTAAAATATTAATGAACAATGGAATAACCCAATCAGTCAAAATTGTAGACTACATTATTGATTTTTGCGTTTCAAAAACGGGTGTTATACCATTGCAAATTTACTTCTAAAAACTTATTTACCAAAAGAACTTCTAACTGATAAGAAGGGTAACTACTATTGCTTTATACCAAGCACTGTTTCGCTGGATGAACTGGCGGGGACATTGCGTCTGCGGAGCCTTTCGTTCTTTACGCTACGAGTTCTTTGCCTCGACCACGTGATCCCGACATTGATGGAATATCCTGTATAATGACATTGATAATAGATTCGAGATGAATATTATAAAACGATAATTCTTCTTTTTAACATGTTTTTTATATGCCGCATATGCAATAAATATTGCTGAAAACTATTCCAAGATAAATTTAATGTTTTAAATTGTAGTCACGAGAAAAAACGCTATCTATAGCTACTGATTCTTTTACTAAATGATATACTAAATAATATACTAATATAGGATACTAAATAATGTACTAAATTATATACTGATCACTTGCTAAGAGAAATAATTTTATGTTAGAAAAAATACAAGTTCTTAAATAGTTTCAATTTTTTTCAGTAAAAAAACTTTAATTTTTTAAATAATACATTTAAAATGGAAATTTTAGTGTTACTTCAACGTATTTATCCATTCTTTGTGTATATGTATATACACTCCTGGACAAAATTATAAACTCAGAAAATTTTCAATTTGCTTAAATCATACTATAAATAAGCTTAGCTTTACATTAATTAAATAAAGATGAATATTTATAGAAAGGCATCTAAATTTAATATAACTCATAAATAAAATGGAGCAAATAATTTAAATAAGAAATACATAACTTAAAAAAAATAACATTATGTGACACCTGGACAAAATTATAAACTCAAAGTTATGAATTTCTATATTCTGAGAATTTTGATCTGAATAAATGCATTTTATGATAAGAAACTAACTAATAAATGGAGTCATTAGGGATCAATATATTTCAATACATCAATGCATTTTTTTAATTTTTCTCAAAAAGATGTGTAATTTTAATATAGCACATGACTAAACCGAAAACAGTAGATTACTGAGTTTAAGAAATGGACATAATTTGAATCCTGGTGCTGAACATTACTGCGCACATTCAAAAATTTAGTGATACTTCAACGTATTTATGCATTATTTGTGTTATATATATATACACTAATAAATATATCTAACTGCAAAATATAGCTTGTTACTTATTAGTTTGTAAGTATTAGTCTTAGATAGTCCAAAGATACTTTGTATATCTCTTACGAATATGCTTTATAAATGGAATAAATGAAAATTCAAGAATAAAAGAGAACGCTTACATAGAATCGAGTTTTCAGAAGCTGTGAGAAGGAATGGAAACACTTAAACTTGAAATAATTACGATCACTCTTATAAATTGAAAGATTCACAAATTGAGGCAAATCATCTATCTGAAAATTTCAGAAACATATGTCCAACATAACATTTTGGAGATTGCTTGGCAATAATCATTAAGTAAGTAACCTATTGAAATAAATGTCAGAATGCAAACATCGCTTAAAAGAAAGAAATTGATGTGGAGTTTCTGTAAATCAAATTTCCGCGTATTAGTCATTGTGATAATAAGCATATTGAAAGCCGTTTTGAGAATGAATTTATAAAAAGGGAAATGTTATATTGTAACTCATAAATGTATGATACTTTATGTATATAACTTGTTGCTGAAAACTGTTTACAAATATATATATATTTTTTATTTAGTTAATAAAATTATTAACTGATCGTAAAAAAATGCGATATATATCAAAATTATGATTTTTATTATTTATATTTAAAATGAAGCTGCACGTTTCAACAGATAAATTTATTTTTAAAGCAATTAAAAAATTCCAAAAATAGTAATAAAAATTTACTATTCAGTTTCTTAGAAAGTAATAGGAAATTGCTAAATATTATTTTTTAAATAATAGAAAAGTTTGATGATCTTTCAAACTTATTATCTTTGAAATATAGGATATGAAGGAAAACATTCTATTAAAACTGTTTTATAGTTGTTTTCTGTCTATTTTTTCTTTAAAGTAAACTTTGAAACTAATCCTTCTAGGATGTAATATGTCTGATTTTTAAATATATAGATATTTATTTGAGTGCTTATTAAAATGCTGAATATTTCAAAAAACATTCATTTTTCTTTTTGCTTCTTTTCTTTCTTTCTTTTCTTGTTTCTCTTTCCTTTATATATCACTATTTATTCTCGTACGTAATGACTTACCGTGAACTATATGTTACAACCTCAAGAAGCGGAACTGAAGGAAAATTTTAACAAGAAAAAAAATCTTGCGTCAAGCATAAATTATGCATATAAAAATAGTTCCAACACATTCATACTATTGTAACAGATCTTCACCGTTTAATAATTTAAAATATGATATCTAAGTACAAAATTGAAAAACTTAAAACACATTTGAAAACCCAATTTCATCAATTGTCGGAAAAGTGTTCGAAATCTTTTGTGAAGGCCTGTATATGGTGTACATATTTGTACCTATACTACATAGCATGATAAAATTCAGTTCAGTTAAGAAACGCAGAACACAGTTGAAAATTCATTCCCCTTCAGCAATTCCTGTCACTGAAAGAAAATGTACTCGAATTATTTTGAGCAACCTTGTATATAACGTATAGAATTTATTGACACCTGATTTCGATGCAAACAATTAATTAAATTTAAAAACGCATACCACAAATAAAAACGCACTTCCACCAATTATTGATCACAGGCAATATTGTAAACGATTTCTTTTGTTCTCACTGCAATGCACGATAAATGGTATGCACATCATATTTTAAAGTCATCCTATTGTAGTGCACCTCATTGTAGTAGTTTCAACATGTTTAAAAGAGCCTAACATTATTAAAATGCATTGCAAACGAATTTTCCCCCATAGACCATAATGTAACAGAATTCTGGACCTGTAAACCAACTATAAATGCTAGATACTAATTAATTTTTCAGAAGGTCTGAAATGACGCTGTAAATTACTGAAATACAAAGGATGTGAATTATCACTTTACTAAACAGTGTACAACCAAGAGAGGGAAAAAATGTTCAGACCGGAGTTCGATCCCGGATCTCTTGGTATAGAGCACCAAGTGCTTTACCAATTAAGTCATCCGGACGACATCCGGTCTAGCATTCCCTCACTCTTATCCCTTGGTATAGTGCACCAAGTGCTTTACCAATTAAGCCATCCGGACGACACCCGGTCTAGCATTCCCTCACGAGTGAGAGAACATTAGACTGGATGTCGTCCGGATGGCTTAATTGCTAAAGCAGTTGGTGTGAGGGAATGCTATACCGGATGTCGTCCGGATGACTTAATTGGTATAGCACTTGGTGCGCTATACCAAGGGATCCGGGATCGAACCCCGGTCTGGACATTTTTTCACTCTGTTGGTTGTATGCTGTTTAGTAAAGTGATAATTCACATCCTTTGCCTTATAAATGCTATACACTCCATTTTCAATACATAGCATGTCATAGTAAACCTCAAATACATATATGAATTACATGGCGATTCGAGTATAATTACAAGAGTAGATAGACAAACGGACAGAAAAAAATATATTTAAACACACACATTGCGACAGTATTGGAAAGTGTTAAGAAGAAAAAGTTATGTTTTTTATCGCAGAATTTTGCATGTGTACGATAACATTAAAACTTGAACAAATAAAAATATGAAATATTAGTTTATCACAACTTATGCATTTTCTCCAAATATATTGTAGGAAGACGTTTTACAATTTCTCTCTGTTGGAGAAATTAATGCGGGAACCTTTGATATTATACATATTTTCTCGGTTCTACATTTTCTCGATATAAGGTAAGTGAGGGTTATACAGCTACTCCTACTTCAAACTAAAACTAGTCGTTTGGAGCCTCCGTCATACTTACCCATCATGGATATGCATAATATAAAATATGGAAATAAAACATGTGTAAACTACTTATAAAATGCATTTCAATTCGAATAAAATCGTGGCTTGGTGATGCCATAACCTTTAAATGTTCTATTACTGAATTGCGTAAAAGAAGCATCCTTATAACTCCAAAAATGTTAATCATATTAAATAACGGTTTATTGCGTCAGATTAAATGTCTCATTTCCAATTAAAATATATATTTGAATTGAAATTTGGATGAAATACAGGGTCATGAAAAATCGAAGAGTGTCATAAATAGGATTACAAATATCTCGGCATCTCATTATCCGATCGACTTCATTTTTGTATGAAAAATTTACGTTTTTTTATTGTCTTTTATATTCACTCCTTAAAATAAACAATTTCGAAAATTTTTATATACTTTTTATCAGAACGAATATCTCGAGAGTCCGAAAAAAATAGTTCCGGATAATCGAGGTTACTGAAATTCAATAAGCTTCTTCCCATTATTACATACTGAGTACATGCCAAATTGCAAGTTTCTATTGCAATTTGTTCGGGAGATAGAGCTTTTACAGACACACACACAAACAGACGGATGGCAATTTCTTTTTAAAAAAAATATGTTTTTCGGAATCTACAGTGTCTAAAACTTGTAAGTCAGTCAAAATTTTTTTTCGATTTTCAAAACGATTGCAAGACTTACCCTATACTACGTATGATGGGTAAGTAACTGTGGCGATTATGGTAAGTTTAAAACAAATTTAAAAGCACGTTGTTATTATTGCTAAGTTTTCTCTCTAAGTTTTGAAAACAGTCTATTTATTAACTTTTTAAATCCTCTTTTAAATTTAAAAATGTTTCAAAACACTTTTTTTGAAGGTAATATGCCAGTGAATCGAATTAGGCCATGTTCTTATTTTTCAGAAAAATTTCATGTCTACTAACATGGGACCCTATCCAAAAGGTAACCCTGATTTCGATGAAATTTTTATCATAGAGAATATTCATAATATGACGAAGAATGATGCCAATTTTATAGACCAAGGCATGAAATTTCAGTTGAAAAGGTACTAGCCAGATTAAAATTCTTGCCCGCCACTATTTTACATTCTTTCAGATAGTAAAGTCGGCCAACACACCTGCCCAGAAAATGAACTGTTTATGACAAACTGAATTCAAATTGACCATTGTTAGAAGGAGCTGTCTGTTAAATCCAGAATATTTTACATTCATGAAAAATATGAACAATTTTTAAAATGTTAAACATTCGGGAGAAAGCGAATAATTTTTACCGTGTTTCAAGCAGCTGAGCTTAGGTGGCGAAACCTTTTTCACTTCGCGCAGGAGTGAAGAGCGATTATATTCGACGTCGGGAGCAAAAAATGCAGTCTTGGCGCTTGCGCGGTGCGAAAGCGGGGGAACGAATGCAGACGGGGAAATTCGTTCCTCCGTAGGAGAGGAATGGAAGTGTGTGACGCCGCATTTTTTTTCTTTTGGAAGATGAATGCCGTCGCTTGATTTCAAAACACTGCCGCGTGTCGCTAGATTGAGGCACGATATTCTGAGCGTATACAGTTTGATTTGAAGCATTTCAAAAGACGAAACTTACTCGCCAACCTTAAATATTTGGAGAGCTGGCGAGCGTAAATTTCGTGCCCTGTTATAGACCATCATCAAGGTTTATTATATTTTAAATATTTGTAAATTATCTATAATGCAACTAATGAAAATCCCAAATATTTGACTCGAAAGCACTCCAATAATTTCAAACAATGTATTCGTCATAGGAATGATAATTAGTATAGAAATGAGTGAAACAAAATGAGTTTTTACACCATCCACAAATTAGAAAATTTGGTTTTTGTTTCACAAGTAATGGAACCGAATGAAATGAATGTGAAAAATTTCATTTTATAATTCATGGATCAGATTTCTTCTTACAAAATTTCATATTGCACCTATGGATTAAGTTCTTCATGTTTAAGTCATGGAAATGTTGATCAAGGGTAAGCTGACAACAACAACAAAAAATAAACATTTAAAATAAGCATTTAGTTAATTTTATTTATTATAAATATTGATTATTAAACTGAATTTTTAATAAATAGTTTAATCATATTAAATAAATTGTGTCATTTCAAAAGACCAAGTAAGTATGAAGGGACAGTATGATTACATAGTAATTAAATATGAAAAAAAAAATAACAGAAATGATAAATGACCTTACATTGTCTTATTATGTAATTTTTTCTTAATTCTTGTAAGTAACAAGATAATGCCTGTTAAAAACAATAAAAATCTCTTGTTGAAATATAAGAATTCTTTTGAAAGGAACAATTCATATTCCCATAGCATGTGCATTTGAAAAACATCGCTGTAAAAAAAAAGGGAGATTTATAGGTTATTTTTATTCTGACAAGTTCAAAAAATATTGCATAAAAATTGTGCCAGAATACTAATAATAATCATACTGATATTTTTTTAATGTAAAATAAGAGTCACTTTAAATTTTATTTGATAGGATCACAAATAATTATAAGAAAATTCTTTTTTTGTTACTTATCAAAATGTCCCTTTAACAATAACTCACTTAATCTGCGATCGAACTAAAGTTTGAATACTTAATTTATCTTAAATAATTAAACAGCTGCTCAGTGCTGAATGGAATTAAAAAAATTGAAAATTACTGACGTATAAAATGTGACGAAACTTTATTTTTATTCTGCTTCGAATAATTTTAATGAAATTGTCTTTAAAAAGGAACTCCAAAGCAGCTGTGACATTTTTCTTTCTTTTTTCGAAAGAATGAATGTCTTTTTGAAAAGACTTCGAATGAAAGGAAACTTAAAAATGAAAAATGGAATCAAGGAATTTGCATAAACTGAATGACATTTTTCAGGGAATGCTATAAAGGAATTAATAAAGTAGATTTTGTGATCTGAACTTTTAGAATTAATTTAAATGAACTTCAATAGAATAAAATCTCTGCAAATCGTAAAAAATAATTTAATAGAAATAGATTCTTTTCATTTTCTTGAATTCGTTTGAAATAAATTCTCTAACTTTACAACTTTTATGTTTCAATTGATATTGTAAATATTGAGAACAGAAGCAAGGTGCGTACACTTTTTGGAATTTCCAAGTAGTCTGGCATTACTTTTTTCATATTAGAAAATTTCTATTTAAAATTTAAATAGCAGAATTCATAGTCACCACGTTTAATCATAAAATATGTAAGACTTCCCTGTTATTAAATCAGACTTAAAATTTCTATTTAAAAAGTCCTTTCGGCCTGTACCGGGAGGAAAAGGTACCTTTCATAGTCCATGTTTTAAAAATTCAACTCATTTTACTCAAACACCCGAAGCTAAAATGCTTGGAACCCAATTATAGAAGATTCAATCCCGGTTTTCGTTAATACTGAATTTGAATGCGAATTTCAGCATGAGAAAAGAATGAATTTTTCGGAATCCTTGTATTACGATCTAATACTTAAAAGAAACAACTTTTTCAATTTATAATTTGTTATACATCTTTTCGAATTAAAAAAAAATAAATAATTTAACTGGCAGACATTTTGAAACAAGATGGCGCATGAAGCTGGCTAACGAACTCGGTCGAGACCTTGGTATGTTCTGTACACATGGCCAGTCACTTTCATATCGATTCATTAATACGAGAGTTACAGCATAACAAATATCAGTTTGTTTCAAAAGCTCAGCCACCCTATAATTTCAAACTGCGATATCGCAGGAATTTTTTAAGATATAGCCAAAATAAAAAAATGTTCCAGAATTCTTGTATCATGTTCTAACACTTATCGGAAACAATTTTTTCAGTTTACAATTTTTTGTACATCTTTTTGAATTTTTAACTAGCCGCCAGTTTGAAACAAAATGGCGGATGAAGCTGGCCAACGAACTCATTCGAGACCTTGATATGTTCTATACACATACTCAGTTACATCCAAATCGGTTTATAAATAAAAGAGTTACAGCATGATAAATGTATGTCAGATATATATATATCAACATTTGAACGGAGGGAGGTTTTAGGGTTTAAAGGTCATGATCGGTGAAAATATGCCAAGATTTTATGGAATTGCTTTCCTCCGAACAGCTGCATTAGAAATTTGTATTGAAAGTACCTAAAATTGTGGTCAAACTGTACGCATCTTGCTGAATTTTCTTCCCTTTTTTTTATATTGAAATTTGTAAGTAATATATGAAAATAAATCGGTTTATATCAAATTAAACTTTTTAAAGTGAGTGACAACAGTTGCAAAATAACATGTGAAGTGACTGACATTGATACAACGTTTCTCAGAAATATTGAAGCGATTATAATACTTCTTGTTATATTCTCTTGGCAGGAGCTAAGCTATAAATTGATCATTCGGCATTAAATAACATTTGAAAATCGAATAGTTACGCGATTTCGTAAACAAACAACAACAGCAAAAAATAACATGCAAAACAGTTGACATTGATGTACTCTCTTTTCGAGAAATACTTTTTTTTTTTAAATACACTTTTCAGTAGCTAAACTATCAGAAACAAGAAGTGAAAGCGAAAAATAAAATAATAAAACAATTTCGCAAGAAAAATAAATCTATATTTTTATAATTAAAATAAATGCTGCATTTTTTATTTTCATTTTGGTGCTTTTTTGCTACAGTGACCACAGTGACTACATTGAATTCCAGTTGGTAGAATGCCAAGAAAGTGACTATACCAACCTGAACGAGAATGCTCAAAATTTTAATTTAATCTGCGTAGAAGTAAAAAAAAAAATTACTAGTTCAAGGTTCATTTGATTCAAGACTGGGTCCGGTATATTCCACATGGGCCTATGCTGTCGAAAGCAATAGGGTTCTGACACTACATCCGTTCAATTCGAGGTTCGTTTGGGAAAAGAAAGACTAAGTGGGCGAAACTCCGAATATATATATATATATATATATATTGCTTAATATTTTTAAAAGCCTGTAACGATCTTAATAAAAACTTTTTTTATTGATGTAAAGTAATTGTAAGAAAGGGAATGTATTTCTGTAGAAGGATATGAATTTATATGCTACTGCTTTTCTCTTAAAATTTTACTTGCATTAAAATTATCTAAAGTTTCTTTTTATTTTAAAAATATACCTGAAAAATTTATATTTCGTCATAAAATTTAATTTTATACCAATAACAAAATATTTAACACATTAATTAATTCAAAATATAAAAAAACAGTATATTACGAAAAATACGTATTTGGAAATTTAAATAAATTTTCAGAGGTTGTGAATAAATTTGATTAATTTTTTTTAATGATTTAAAGGAGTGCATCTATAAGACAGAAAGTCTATTAATGTTGGCAGATATGAATAATATTTGTTAGTGCTTTTCTACAATTTTTATTCATTAACTCAAATTTACCGAAATTAAAAACATGATGAATTAATAAAAAATCATTTTTGATTCTAATATTTTATAAATATACGAAGAAAATATTTAAAATTTTTATAAAAGTTTATGTTTTTTTTTTAATAGATAGTAATATATCAAATGTAAATTAATGCAAGAAGTAAAAACAAAATATTACGCAAATTGCCTTTTTACATTTTTTAACTAGTTTTCTGAGAATAAATCTGATAATTTAACTATAATAAATCCGGTTACATTTTTAATGATACATAAAAAAATATAAATCTAAATAAGAAAATGTGATAGAAAGGCAGAGATAAAGAGGTTTGTTTTGATTTTCTACGATTTTTGAAATTCAAACTTACAAACTTAATTACAAACTTACTGGATCCCTTAAAAGGGAAAAAAATGGCAGATTCCTATCTTTTAACTCCTTATATATACAAGACAATTTTCAGATCTTCATGAATCGAATGTCTCTTTAAAAAAAAAAACACATATAAGAATGTTAGTTTACATTATATGGCCAAGGTGAAAATTTCTTCAAAGCACAATTTTATAATAGTGGCTTGAGTTTAAAAAGTGTCTATGTTACTAAATTTTGAAAGTTGGGTTTGTTGTTTGAAAAAAGGCCTGTGCAGAATGATTGATGAATATCGAGTGTTGGAATTTGTAATTTCATAATATAAAAGTTAGTTTACTTTAAATAAATAATAATAAACTAAAAATAACATTATTACTTTCCTTGTCCACCTAACTAGTTTTTATTACTCGCCAGTGCTCATCATCAAGACAAAAATGGAGGGTAATTAAGATCGGAAGAAGGAATATGTTGCATTAAGTGCTCTGGATATAGATAATCAGTGACATTAATAGCGCTGGACAACACATTTAAACATTTGCTCTGCCCCAAAGTCAAAATTAGTTGTTTCTTATTCAGTTTTTTGCGCTGATTCCGAATCTAGTTTTAGATTTTCTCCAGCTCGTCCAGTTTTGAGATATTTGCATATTTTGATTTTTGCAATTTTTGGAAATTTTGTACAATTATATGGAAATATAAGACATAAAGCATTATCAGACTGAATTTTTTCTTTTATG
Source organism: Maratus michaelseni (assembly GCA_963931845.1). Taxonomy (NCBI): domain Eukaryota; kingdom Metazoa; phylum Arthropoda; class Arachnida; order Araneae; family Salticidae; genus Maratus; species Maratus michaelseni. The sequence goes on along the minus strand of OZ007589.1, from coordinate 449,158,933 downwards.
TTATGATTACTGGCCAGTTTACTTTACAAAAATGTTGTGTCCGGAATTATACTGACATTTGACGGTGAAATACTGTGCCTAATTTACATATTTTTCATTTTTTTCTAATAACGTTTCTTGAAGTCAAAATATTTCTGCCACATGAGTATGCTAATATGTTTCTAAATCAATTTTTTACGCTGATTTCAAATCTGGTGTCCGTTTTCTTCTATCATGTGCAATTTTTGAAAAAAAGTGAAATTTTATATTTTGATGAAAAAAAGCCAGAAAATGCTTTTTACTCTACTTTGTGATGTACTTCAGCTAATGAGGAAAGATTTTACTGCTTTTTTTCAATTGTTTTTAGATTATATCCATTGGGGATTATATTACTGATAGGAATCTGTCACTGTGCACCCTTTTCACAGAGTTATTATTATGTTATCTTACACACCCCCAAATATAATTTTATATAAAATATGTGCCAATACAATACAAAAGTAGAAATTCGTTTTACCCAAAATCTAGACGATATAAAGAAACAGATTGCAGATTCGAAATAAATATAAAAATCTAGTCTAGAAAAACATTACGTCAATTCTGTGGTAACTAAATTAATGTTGAATGTAATGTAAACATTACACTATTGAAAAATACGCAAATTAGGCTTAGTAACTGACAGGTAAATGTTAAGAATATGCAGACTGAGATATTTATCTTAAGAAAATGGTCCAGTAATCATAATCTAAAAAAGGTCATTCAATCTGACATTTATTGTACCTAAAATTTGCATAAAATTGCAAAAAAGAGCTTAAATTTGCATAAACTTAAATATGCCAATTTCTCAAAAACTGGATGACATAGAGAAAAACGAAAAGTATATTCGGAATCAGTGCAAGAAACTCATCTAGGATCAACTAATTTTAGTTCTTAGACAGAACATTCTTATCCAGTGTAGTTTTTCCCCATTTCTGTAAAACTTTAAATTTATAACATAGCTCCTTCTTCCAGAGAACCATGCAAGGGAAGGCAATACGATGTAAATCGAAAAATATGTAAGAGAAACTGTTATTAGTAATACTGCCGCAATTTTTGGCGTGGTGTACCTTCTTGACATGGATAATGCATGAGTACAAATTATTGTTTGACTTTTTATTATATGAATCTCTGATGTAAATTTTTTTACAAAATGTAAATAATATGATAGTGAATATATATAACAGTATATATAATTTATACCGTAAAAATTAAAAGAAATTAACTGTAAGTGAAAGATGTCTATAAAATTAAAACTAAAAGTAACCATAATAAAGATTTAGTCGTATATATATACAGTAACCCCTCGATATATCGCACCTCGGTATAAAGCGCATTCGTCTATTTCGCTCTTTTTTAGTTGCCCCCGATAAATTTCCGGTTTGCTGATAAAGGAATATACGTAATAGTCAGCGGCATTTCTCTCCCTGCAGAATTTGAATGACATAACCCAGCATTTAGCCACTGAACATTCCATTCACTGAATCCATATTTCAAAATTTGACTGACGCAGAAAATATTTCCACAGTTCAAGGAGTTAATAGTTCTATGGTCCAAGATGAGAACGATGAAGAGGAAGCATCTGACGTGGATTTAGTATCTCCGATGGCCGAAAGTGTGCAGTATCTCGAAAATGCAGATAAAAATCTGGAAATCTAAGCATATAACTGAAATGCAATTAGTTCATTTTCGTTCTTTAATTTCCAGTGGCAAGTTGATAATCAAAGACAATAAAAAACAAATAACTCTGGATTCTTATTTTCGGAAAATACTATAAAACGTAAGTAAAAATGTATAGTGTATGTGTACGGTTTTTTATTTTTTAACGTTTTACCTTCTGTTTTGTATTGAACTTATAGCTTTTGTGAATAAGTATTAAATCTAAAACATCGTAGTTTAATTTAGGGCCATTTATTTTTCATTTATAAACAATCTTCTTGCCCCCCTCGGTATATCGCGCATTTATCTTATATCCCAAGTGGCGCGATATATCGAGGGGTTACTGTATTTTCCTTTCGTATCTACATATGACACTCACACACAGCGGGATTCTCGGAAGATTACATAGTTTTAACCAGAGCTAGCAAATCTAGGCTCTATTCACCAGTTGAACCAGAAAATGCAATGAAAGTATGATGAGGAAAAAAATGGGGATGCTAAAATGACGGGCTTTGTGTGTAAAAGATGATTTCATTTCAAGTAAAAAATTGTATTATATATAAGTATGATTTGATTAGGTTCCTTAAAAAAATATTACATTATGATAACTATGTTATGAAACATATATGCTCCTTTGATTCATGGCTGATGGAAAACCTGATTTACTAGCTACATGTACTGGTAGAATATTTTAATTTCCGCTAAGCCTGGTTTTAAGAAGCTATAAAAAACAATATGTTATCTTAACAAATTTATAAGGTAATATTTCATGTCTTTTAAAGACAGTTACAGTTGTTCTATGATTGCATTGTCGGTAACTTGACGCACACCCAGTATATACGTCTATTACGACCAAACGAGAGTTATCTGAATCAAGAGCAGTAATAGTAGATACGATATGCTGCTTCAGCTAAATCAGCAAGAACATAAAGGAACAAGTGGGTAAGTGTGATCGAAGATCGCTCAAAGGGTTTCGTTTAATATTTCTTTCAAAAAACTTTATCCTTTCTTTAATAAATTCAAATAAATTTCATTTAGCAAAAAAAAAAAAAAATGATTCTTATAAAGTAAAGATTTACCGGTCTATTTTTTGCTTTTCGAATATCTAAACCAGCCCGCTATTATATTCTGTCATAATAATATCCGTAATACGGACTAAATGCGGTATTTAAAAAAATAATTTCAAAATTAAACAAATTGTACACCTTCAAAATGGTAAAATATGCGAATATTTCCATAATCAGATTTTTATCACGATTCAATATGTTTCTCACTCATAGTTGTCTGAGTGCAACGAAGACTCATACACAGCGCAGTATTACTTTGCCCCATATATAGCTACGATGGACATTAAAACCTTTCGTTAAGCATAACTCAAAAAATATTTAACGGATTTCGTTCAAATTTTTACAGCAGGTACCTATAAAGGTGACAACGTCGTCTATTTATTACCAAGAATAAGTGTCAAACCATTTGGAAGTTATATTAAAAAAATAGATAAAAAGCCCAATTAAAGTACATACGTCACTAAATTTTGTGCGTACGTCATTTTCACCGGCGGGAGATTTTCGTAGACAATCGGAATTGAAAAGTTCATGGAATACATGGAGCAAAAAAATATGCAAGCACTAATATTCAGCACAATAAAATATATTTCAATTTAATAAAAATGGGAAGTTAATCTGGAATTTTTTCTGTTTGAAAAGTGTTAGAGATTAGTAAGAGTAGTATTAGTATTAGAGATTTGGCGTAAATCACACCATTAGCAGCTTTTTTATTTCGCGTGTGTATGTTAGGAACAATTCTTTGATGTTTAAATAAAAGGTTTCGATTTGTGGCATTATTTCTTATTTTCTTTTCCTTTTTAGTATTTTAAATGGAATTAGTGAAAGGCGTGTATTTTAAATTAAATGAGTGAAAGACGTGTATTTTTAATATATGTATTTCAAATGAAATCAGTGAAAGATTTATATTTAAATTGAAATGAATGCAATATGAAGATGTTATGAGAAAAATATTTGGCGATTTATCAACTGCGCCAAGTTAACATAAAAGTACCAATACATATGTGGGTACTTCTCTATTATCCCGTCGACCACTTTTCATAACAAAAAACTATCGCCAAATAAACGGGAGAACGTTGTCATTGAAATATCAAAATACATAAATAAATAAAATATAAGAATTTAAGGACACAATTGTTATTTTAATGAATGAAATAACTAATAAATCAGTAAAACATAATGAAAAATACACGCAAATGTCGCGTTAAAAATCACTTGATGACGTAACAAACACGTATAATGCTTCTGATATCAAGTAAATGGGACTGCATTTTTGGCGTTTAATCTAACAGTTTGGCGATAGTTTTTTGTTATGAAAAGTGGTCGACGGGATAATAGAGCAGTATCTCTATGTGAAATGAAACAAGGCACAGATGTCATATACGCACCACGTTGGCGCGATTTTTCCCTCCACCAGCTTGGGGAAAACTTTGTTTTTGAATATTAGTTACAAATAGTGTGACAAATAGTACACGTGATTTTTTATTTCAATATAAAAATAAAATAACGTAATAAATGAAACAGCTTCTATTATTTTAAAAAAGGAAATAAAAATAAATAAATAATAGTTTGATATAAATAAAGGCGCGGATGTCATATACGCCCCACATTGGCGCGATTGCAACAAAATGGCAATTTTATGCCTCACATGGTAACCCGGTTATTTTGTTTCAATTGTTGTTTATTAACTTTTATTTTTTATTTTAATTCTATAAATTGTTTTTATTATATATATCAATATTTATTTATATCAAACTATCATTTATTTATTTTTATTTCCCATTTTTGAATAATAGGAGCTATTTCATTTATTACGTTATTTTATTTTTATATTGAAATAAAAAATTACATGCTATTATTGTATGGTATTTGTAACTAATATTCAAAAACGAAGTTTTCGCCAATTGGCGGGGGAAAAATCGCGCCAATCTGGTGCGTATATGACATCTGTGCCTAAATTAATATTGATATACATATAAAAATAATCTATAGAATTAAAATAAAAAATAAAAGTAAACAAACACAACAAACAGTTTTCGCCAAAGGGGCGGGGGAAAAATCGCGCCAACGTGGTGAGTATATGGCATCTGTTCCGGGATTTTTACCCTTTTATCTGTGCTTTCGGAAATATAAAAAAATTAAAAAATTCTTATATCAGGTGTATAATGTTTTGCATTTTTATACGGACCACTTCTCCATTTTAAGATTTTAAATGCTATTTATATCAGATATTTCTTTCTTGAGATTCCCACAAGTTTTTTCCGGTAATTTTTTTAGTTCGCTTATTAATTGTTTACAATTTGCCCCCCTGGCAATAACAATAATTTATCACAAAAAATGGGTACTTTTCTATTATCCCGTCGACCACTTTTCATAACAAAAAACTATCGCCAAACTGTAACGCTAAATAAACGGGAGAACGTTGCCATTAAAATATCAAAATAAATAAAATATAAGAATTTAAGGACACAATTGTTACTTTAATGAATGAAATAACTAATAAATCAGTAAAACATAATGAAAAATACACGCAAATGTCGAATTAAAAACCACTTGATGGCATAACAAATACGTATAATGCTTCTGGCATCAAGTAAATGGGACTGTATTTTTGGCGTTTAATCTTAGTTTGGCGATAGTTTTTTGTTATGAAAAGTGGTCGACGGGATAATAGAGAAGTACCCAAAAATGGCTTAGTTTTGTTAAATTTGTTTGTTATGTATTTTCATTTCTTATTAAAATATCGAAAATGGCAATAAAATTTTATTTTAGCACCGTACTTAATTTTTTAAAATGGCTCAAAAACATGGTTTAATAAACGTATATTTGTAAATATTTTAAAAAACATGTTTTTCCGCTCTCTAGAAAAATTTGTAAGATTCTACAACTGCCTTTGGCACCAACCAGTACATGATACGGAACTTTTCCCTATTCAGATACACAGAAGAGGTTGGTCACAAACAAGAGTAATGCTAGCAACAATATTGTTTTAACTCTATAAGAGTTAGAAACAATAATGATATTAAATTCCCCGATTAGCTTAGGGCCCGATTACGGAACTTTCTCCTAGAAAAAAAAACTGTAGAAGTCTTTTACATTTGTTTCGAATGAAGCTCGATCAACAAAGTATTAATTGATAATACAAACAACACTAATATTAACATGGGGGCAAAAGTTTGAATTTAAGTGTATATATTTGGAACCCTCCCCCCCCCCAACCACCCACCAAAAAAAAGAAAAAGAAAGTTACAGAAATGAATTTAAAATGGCGTGAAGCCACCCTTTCTGACATAAGAAATTGGCTGCGAACCCGATTACGAAACTTTCACTTAACTTAAAAACATGTATCTAATAGCCCTGAGGACAATTCCCCTTCCCAGTTATACGGACCTTGGGGCTTTTTTAAAAAGCTTGACGCAGTTCGGGTTGAAGAAGTTGAGATTTACTGTCAAATGACATAAACTACTATGAAAATAAAACTGGTGAATTATTATGCTGGTTTATGTATGTATTTAAAAAAATTGCATCTGATTACACTCTTTAGATAAATTACTCCTGTTTGCATTTAATAACAGATAAACGGCTTCCGTTTACTAAATTGTTTAAATATTGGGAAGAGTTAGCGAGAGATAGATAGACGTGTAAACAAACGGGTAGACAGACGGGTAGAGAGACGGATAGCGACAGAGATAAGCTAACGGGTAGCGAAACGAATAGACAGACGGGTAGCGAGGCAGGTGCAAAAAAGGGTTGACAGAGGGGTAGTGAGATGGGTAGGGAGACGGGTAGCGTGGTGGATAGAGAGACGAGTACAGAGACGACTTGACAGACGGGTAGCGTGGTGGATAGAGAGACGAGTACAGAGACGACTTGACAGACGGGTAGCGTGGTGGATAGAGAGACGAGTACAGAGACGACTTGACAGACGGGTAGCGTGGTGGATAGAGAGACGAGTACAGAGACGACTTGACAGACGGGTAGAGAGGGGGGTATATAGACAGACAGACGTGTTGATAGACGAGTAGTGTAACGGGAAGGTAGAGACAGGTAGAGACACGATTAAAGAGTCGGGTAGAAAGACAGACGGATACTGAGACGGGTATACAGAAGAGTAGAGAGACAGTAGACAGATGAGTTCGGAGAGAGACACAGCTAAGACATACGAGTAGTTAGACTGGTAGACACGTTTGTAGCAAAGCATGTTATCAATGTGGTTTGAAGTATACGAGTTTCTATAAATAGTTATACAAATAAACAAAGGAATTTTTTTTAATTTAAATATTAAATATTTGATTTAATATTTCAATATTTAATATTTTATTTTTTAATATTTTATTTAGATATTTGTCACAAAGAAAATGTTGCAAAAATTAAATTAAATTTGCGTTAAACTACGCTTGCTAAAATACGCTATTGGCTGCAAATCTGATTATGTGACTTTAAAAATATCCTTTTAAAAGATCCGGCGGTTTTTTTTAAAGTTTTGAGCAATTCCCGCTTAAGAAAATGAGATTATTTGCCAAATGTTATAAAAAAATGCATATGAAAACATAACAGTATACGAATTTATATATGATATTTTGTAATTATATCATTTAATTTGCTATTTTTCATATGTTGTATCTTTATCTATCTCTTGTCTATCATATGCTGTATATTCACTTAGATTCTTGTTGATATCTTCTTTATATCGTAATTGTTAACTTTATGTTCTCAGCAATATCACTCAGACTAATCCCTTTGAGGGAAGTCCTAGTTAGTATTCTCTATTACTCATATTGATACTAGCTTTGCATTATTCTTAAACATCTGAAAAATTCGTTAAACTTCCAGTATGACGTCAGATTTTCTTTTTAATTCTCTAATGACGTGATATTAATCTGCTTTGTTTACATACACATACTAATACTCCTTGTATTATTGAGAAATCTTAGGCATTTTCCGTTTTATTACTACTATGACGTCAATCAATTTTATTTCATATTTATCTTTTTTTCAACTGGTGAAACTTTTTATTTCATTTTTATTTTTCACGTGGAAATCGTCTGATAGAAAATTAATTATTGTGAAAGGAATTTCATCGTGGATTTTTAAATATTGGCATCTGCTATAACGAAAAATGTTTAAATATAATAGGAAAAGGCTGTTAGAATTTTGGTTTTTTATCTCTATTTATTAAAATAATACGAATTTTTCAAATTTTAATATTTTGAGCTCTTCATAGCTAGTATTCAGGTGTGTACACAAAGTTTCAACTCTGTAAATTACCTAGTTTTTGAGAATGGCTCTGTGACGGACAGACAACGTCATTTATTATCCAACCAATTATTATTATCCAACCAATTATTCCAACCAATTATTCATCATTTACGTATCCCCATTATCATCTACCTACACACAAAAGAATATTTTACATTACGACTTCTAGTTTGGACAATCTGATTCATAATAATTGCAGTTCGTACTTCATCTCATCCATCCATGAGGAAAATGTTCAAGTTCATGGAAGTATTCTCACATCTCGTCAGATCCATCTGTTGGTGAACCATGTATTTGGAGAGTAATTTATGATTCACAAAACGTTCGCTCCACTGCAGACAATGCTATTTTGAATAGAATACACTTTGTATGGACAAACTACATCTACCTAACTGTTTTCGGTTGTGGTTATGATTTCAACTGTTATTGCTTTACAGGTATCTAAAAACTGAATACTTCTGCACAAATCACCTTACTAATTTACAGATATTTTTCTATAAATTTTCACATTTAAATAAATATTAAGTTAATCCAACTTTTACTTCAAACTTTTATAACAAAACCAAACAAACAATTATTTCAATAACTCTCCAAATTTCATTAATTACTGATTATGACATTCAAATAGTAATACATTTTATACCGTCCATAGTCGAAACATCTATTTCATTGTAATGATCTTCTAAATGTGGAGTAGAAACTTTAACTATTAATAAAAATTTAAAGAGATTCATTAACAAAGATAATAATAATCTCAAAGGTAGTTTCATCGTGAATATACATTGGAATGACCATTACCATTCATGTACTTGTAAATTTTAAAAATACAATTCAAGTGAGAAATTTTGAGAAGTATTTTGTTGCTATCAATATATACTCGTCGGATTAAAATAAATCTCGTAACATGAGCCTCACTTGAAAAGAATTGATGATGACGTTTACTAGAACTTATTACTAGAAGTTCTCTGAATGAAGTATTTGTGATTTGAAATGCACTTTGCTGAGTTATTCGTGTAATTAGCTATTTCAAAATTAAATTTATCTGGAGAAAATATTTGTATTATCAGGCGATTATATTACTTCATTAATGGATGATAAGCTGATATTGTAAACTTGGATAAAAAAAAAACTTGACATTACTTCGCATTAATGTTATTTTGTGTATAAAAGTTTAATTTCGATTTAAATAATTTTTCATCTGCAAATATTGTTTTCACCAAAGAATAATTTTCCGCAGATATGTGTTGCAAATTTTTAATAAATAGGTACATTTTAAAACATGCCATAACACATATATACGAAAACGTCATTATAGTGTAATGTAGAGTAAATATAATTAAATTTTATAATGATCGTATGACATTTTGCATACTTGCTGGCCAGTGGTTCCCAAACATATTTTTATATGCATCATATATACACCTCTAAAATCATGAATTTCCTAATGACATATAACTAATATTTTCTAAAGTATGAACAGTATAAGCATGGAGGAAGCCTAAAAAAACCATTAAATTGATAAGTCAAAACCAGCTTCTAAAGGAACATACTATACATAACAGAAAAAAAAGTTATTATGGAAATGTTGACGAACAAATCAAAAAGAAAATTGAAAAATAAAAGTAATATAAAATTAGTCGGATGTGCCAATCCCAAAACTTTCTTCTATCTGACACAGGTTTTGCATACACTAAAAATAATCATCACCTGTTTACATCAAGGCATAAAAGAATCTGAAATTTTATTAAATTCCGTGCATTAGTTCTTGAGATATGGCTATCGCTAAAATCGTGTAAATCCTAAAAAATGCCGCATAGAAGCGCCACCTGTTGGAAGATTTTGACCAAAACCTAATCAACGACAACTTATGTTAAGGTGTAACAGAATCTGAAGTTTGATGAATTTCCGTGCGTTACTTCTTGAGATAAAGCTATCGTAAGAATAATGAAAAAATGGTATAGCAGCGCCACCTGTTCGGATAGCTACACCAAAACGTAATTAACGTATAGTTATGTCAAAGTCTAACTGAATCTGAAGTTAGATAAAAATAAGTGCATTGGTTCTTGAGATAGAGCTATTTCGAAAATCGTGAAAAATGCAGCATAGCAGCGCCACCTGTTGGGCGGTTTTCACCAAAACTTAATCAGCACCAATTTATATCAGGGACTAACTAAATATAAAGTTTTGTTAAATTTCGCGCATTAGTTCTTGAAATAGAGCGCCCACAAAATTTTTTCACATACATACACACATACAGACAGACAGAGTCACAGACCGAATCACAGACAGGCATTTTCTAAAAACAGTCAAATCTTCAGGATCTTTTAAAAACGTATAAATCCGTCGAAAACCAGAAGTAGAAAATTTTCATGAGTTCAATACTTTCTTCTTGTAAAGATAGAAGAAAGTAATAAACAAATAATTTTTAAAACATATGAAAAAAAAAATTACACGCATAAAAACTAAATACTTTTAATAATTTTGAACTAATCCCATTTGAGAGCCATCTTACTTTAGTGTTACATAAAAGTTTTGTATGATCTGCATTTTTATCTTCACAAAATTGCTTGAAGGAACGTTCACATTTAACCTTACTTTTTCTGGGTTGATATATTTTATAACTGATTTTAGTACAACATCAAGATTAGGAAAAGACGCCAACTTCTCTCTATAAATAATATTATGCACAAAAAGTTTTCCTGAATTCTCAACTTTTATCATTTTTAAGCAATTATTTTCTTTAGTGAAAAATAACTATTAATACTTTTTCTTGAATTACATCTCGAGTGAGGTGTGAGGTGTGAGCTTACTGTTAAGAATCGCATTGCTAGAGAAATGGTGGGGAAGCGATTAGGATAAATGATTCGGTTTTGCGATTTCAGCATATAGTAAACAGATAGGGATATCACATTGAGTACGTAACTTTGTACACTCGATTTTATTTCTTGGGAAATATTTTTGAGATTTTTTTTTTTATGTTATCATTATTGCAGTGACACACTTTCAGCTGCTAGTGGAAAGTTGAACTATTCCTTATCACTCTCTGCCCTATTATCTGATTAGAATTTATACAAAAATTTCCATGCATTAACTAATTTCATCCTTCCCCAGAAAATTTCAATTCCCATCTTAATTCTATTATAACTACTCTGTGTACGTATATAGCTGTTTTGGAGATTTATTCAAATGATATTCAGAGCTGTATTATAGAATATTTACATTTGTCATCAGTAGTTGCCGTAAATTTGTGAATTATATTATGTGAAATTTCAAACAAATACAAGTTGGAAATTGTACGTCAAACGTGACAAATGAGGTGCGTTCGTACTATAGCTAGTTATATAAATATTCAGATATTGATGATTTTTATTCTGTGAAATGAATTCTATCGTCTGCAGATTAATTTCTGTCATAAAATAAGTATATCGGTCGCTTGACGATTAAACCTCGGAAACTCCTATAACAATAAAGCACCGATTTTTTTTTTAAATTCACATTTGTTAATAAATATTTTTATTAATATTTCCCAAAGTTTTGATTCGATTTTCATAAAATTTTAAATGTCTCAACAAAATTCTACTAAGATAATATATCTTAAATTTCAAACCATTCGGTTGGGTAGTTTTTGCGTTGTTGCGGACGGACGGACAAACAGACGAACGGACGGACGGACCAGACGACGACAATAGGTGCTACGTATTTATATACTTACGAACGCACTTAAAAATGATTAGAATGTAGTTTTGAATATAAATTAAATACAAGTTGTCACTCCACAAAATTCAACGGATTAAAAACTCAGGTGTAAGATGTGTAGAAACAAATTACACTATACATCGTAAATTGAGCAAATATACAGGGTGGCGAAAATTCCTTGGCACATTTTGAAATTTAATAAAAGTAATTGCCGAACGAGAATGCGTATTGAATAGAAAAATTTCTCGTACACTCTAAAAATAACATTTTCAAAACTGAGCAAAAAATACTCAAATCTGAGTATGTCGCATAGTCAAAATGGCTTCGAATCAAAATGACTCAAGTTTGAAACATGTATATACTCATTTCTGAAAACATGCACACTCTCAAGAATAAAACATTATGTGTTCCTATTTGAGTATTTCCATGTTTCAAAAATGAGTATGAACTGATTCTAATCATTTTTGAGTATGTTCATGTTTCAAAAAGGAGTATAAACCGACTTCTGTGTGTTCCTTTTTGAGTATTTCAATATATCAAAAATGAGTTTAAACTGATTCTAATCCTTTTTGAGTATGTTCGTGTTTCAAAAATGAGTATGAACTGACTATGTGCCCAGTTTTGAGTATGTCCATGTTTCGATATCCTGAATATTTCTGGTATTTCAGAATTGAAAGCATTGGTTCGTCCTATTTGAAGCAAAAAGTTTCATAACAAAATGAAAACATCAATTTACGCAGAATTGAAAGTGTCATTGTTCTCAGTGTTATAGAAAATTTTGTTTAAGCAAAAGTTAAGATCAAACTATTGCTTATAGCTGCACTATTCTGTCAAAGCTACAAAAAGAATAAAAAACGCAAACAGTTACATAATTATTTTGTACAAATCTACAAAAATATTTCAATGTGGGGGCATTTTGTAGCACGAATGACGCCCAAACGCTACTTTATTCCATTCCACACGTTGAAATGTAATAGTCTGTATCTGCTTACCTAGATTATTATATATATATATTTTGGTAGATCTGAAGTTATAGCGCCACCTAACGTAAATTATAGATTTTTTTTTTTTTTTGTTTGCTTAAAAAACGTTTTATCTTGTAAAGCATTTCCTCTCAAACCGCGATCTCGTACGCTAGTTACTTTACTTTATATTGTATTTTAAGGTATGTGACTCCGTTTAAAAACTGGTTTTTGACCAAAATTGTACAAATGATTTTATTACATTTTATTAAAGCCAAACTTTGTACCTTTCCAACACTGTACTTATTATTATTGTAAGACGAATAAAAATGGAGTTGTAGTGGTTTTAAAACTCCTCAACAGCTATCATTCAAACCGGAAGTACTTTTTAAAGAACAAGGACTATTTAAAGGTACTAACAGGGAAGGGGGGGAGCAAAAATATAGCCTTATTGAAATAAACAAAGGCTCACTACTTGAAAAAAAGAGTATGGCCCATAAAAACAGTGAAGTTTAGATGCATATTACTGTTTAAATTCTTGTAGTAAAATATAAATCTAAACTTTAAATGAAATTTTTTGAATATGTAATTTTTGGTGACAATTCTATACGCAAAACACGATTTATCAAAAACTTATAAGAATATCACTATGAAATTTAAAGTGCATGTTGTGTACACTATTGTGAAGGCAATGAACTAAAGATTTAATTTTAGAATAAATATTTTTTGTTTTATGGATGTTTTCGTGGAATGACATCGATGAATTTTATGAAAATCAGCATGTAAAAGGTGCGAGATGCTAAAAGTTTTGAAACATTAGAAATATCTCTTAGATTTTTGTTCATTGTCTTCACCAATGTCATAAATATGAAGTTAAAAAAGGGAAATTCAGATACATGCAATAGAATTTTCTGTAGAGCGTTTTGCGTACTGGGCCAAATTTCACCAAATTTTACCATAAAATCCCCCATTTACCAAATTATAATTTAATTATTTTAAGTGCAATGAATGAAATATTGATTGCTTTTTTCACAGTTTCTAGTCATAATTTTAATAAAATTAAGTAAAAAAAAATAATTAAATAGCTTTTTTGGAAAAACTTGCTTCGTACATAGTCAGGCACCTTAAAATGTGTCAAGCACTCTTGACTCCCCCCCCCCCCCTGTAATGTGAAAATTGTGATTTTTTATATTTTTACACTGACAAACAAACGTATTAGATAAAAACTAAAAAAAATAAACGATCGAAACACACCTAACTTACATGAATTGAATTTATCCTATATAAAAATAAAGTCATGTTTGATAGAGACTCAGAAAAATAATTGTCGTATGAAATGGATTTTCTCACCCAGGATAAAATTTTATCAACTCTAATGATATTTCTGCTCCAGGCATAAAAAATAGCTTTTCCAACTAAGCTCATCAAATATTACTTCTACATTTTTCTGAAAACAAGTTAATGAACTAAAAGAAAAAAGAAAAAAGAAAGAAAACCATCATTTTGAAATGATAAAAAAAAAGGCCGGAGATCATTGTTAAATGAATTGTTTTAACTTATACATTTTTTTTATTTCTAATTGGAATTTAAAAATCTATTTTTTGCAAATAAAGAAATGTTTCTTTGATTTTGATTATTATGTCTAAGATTTGAAGATTTAATTAAACTAGTATGCCTAGTATGCTATGGCTATCAAAAAGGTTCATTTTTATCTTTCTAAGATGTTATTTTAAGTGCATTTTGTATGTAACATTAATATATATATATATATATATATATATATATATATATATATATATATAATTATATTATATAATATATATTAATTTAACAATTTACAATAACCATTGGGAAAATGTTCCGAAACCTTAAATAATAATTAAAAAATTCCGTACTTTCGTGTTATAGCGGCCCCCACAATTATGATTATGCGAAAGTTGCAGTTATGATTTCGCGAAGATCATCGCAAAGCTTATATATGCATCCTATATACGCATATATATATTCCAAACACGCCTATATGTGCCATATACGTCATTATACACATATTATTTACGTCTTATATGTCGTATATACATCATATACACATGTTATATATATATACATCATATATACATCATATATAACTATAACATGTCGACATACGTCAAGAAATGTTATATATATATATATATATATATATATATATATATCATATATTATTATAATGTCATACATGCTTTATAATTTGGCGATAAATTTTGGTCGTTTGGCGATTCATCCTTGGAGGCGCTATAAAACGAAAGTGTCAAATTTACAATACATTAATGAAAACAGAAACAAAAAATTTATAAGACGATTTTCCATCCGACGTCAATTTTTGAATTCGGTTTTTTTTTTTTTTCATATCCGATAATTTCCATCTATCCTTTTTGTAACTTGAACATTTTTGTAACGATGTGATGCATTTCTATTGCCTATTCAAAGAAATATTCTTCTAAAGTTACAGAATTTCGTTAAAAATTATTATAAAGTTACAAATTTTTGTTAGAAATTATTATAAAGTTGCAGAATTTCATTAAAAACGCTTAAAAAAATAAAGTGACGACCTCAATAAAATGACGACGTCAAGAGGTCCATTCTCGACCGAAAACAGCAACCATTTTCCCAATGGTTAAAAAAAAACATATCACAACAGCGTCCTATGTTGAGTATTTAAATACAAAATTGTATCTATATATTTATAATAATAATCCCAAATATACAATTTAGTCATTTCTACTTAATAGAAATTGAATTGCAGCAATAAAGTTTATCTGAAAAAAAGTATAACATAGCAGATCTAACCCACCTATTCTGTGATCTAATCTCCAATTTTACCAATATAGTTTTCCATAATAAGCAAGACATTTGTTACAATTCCATCAGCAAGAGCAATCACACTGTTATCTCAGAATCGCGTGCATTAGTTCGTAGCATAACGTGCTTTGTTAATAGTTGAAAATTATCTGATATAATAAGCAGATTAATATCTCACATCAGCCTGAATTTTATTTATTTACCTTCCACAGATTTTGAAATATTGAATTTCACAGTCTTGGATTTTAGCATTTATTCACTAACATTTGAATATCATGTAACTAAAATGATAAACGTTGCTTTGAGTTGAATTTCTAATTGTATAAGAAGATTATCATTATTACAAAGAATACAAAGTTTCATATATTCATCTTCTATGGAACTAAAATATAAAGTTTAAAAAATCTTTAATTTTGTCAATCACTGGCCGATGAAACTATTCGTAATTTGGCTCATTTCTAAACATGAAAAATTGGTGCAGTCGTGGACAAAATAATGTAATCACTCCCTACTAACTCTGCTACAAAATATCGTATACAGTATTGACTAGTATCAATCGATTAACAATAACGTCTACTAATTAATGTTATACTAAAATTTGGCTTAAAGGGTCGTTTACATATATAAATAATTAAAAAAAACTTTTAAATTTTCAATACTAACACTTGTTTTGCACATCCTATTTGAACTATTTGGTAATTTTTGCCTCCGAATACCAAAGGCGAAATTTGCCGATAAAATAGTTTAGGACGTATGCAGGTTTAAAGCTGGGAACGCATAATATTGTAATCATTGTAATCGTTGCGAAACAGAATACAATGCGGGTGATTTTCAAACCTGGAATTTCAGTTCATTTCGACAAGTGGTTTCTGAGTTATGCTTAAAAAACTAACCGCATTGTAATCGGTTTTGCAACAGTTGAAAATGAATTTATCAGTATGATTTCTAAACATTAAATCTGCATCATTTTTAAAATACTTCATCGAATGAATTCTTGTTTGGGCAACTAAAGGAACAATCTACTGAAGATTAAGTATAGTAAGAATTAAAAAGTTAAGTATAGTAAGAATTAGTAGACGTTTTTGATAATCAATTGATACCAGACAGAGATTTATACGATTATCTGCGGCAGTATTAGAAGGTTTTTATCACTTTTTTTTTACCACGTACTTAATGAAAGTGTAGCGATCTCATCTCACATGAACTGTTTATAGCGAGTTACAAGCTGAGAGTAACTGGCTTGGCTTTTTGCTTGACGCTAACATTCTCGCCTACTATTCATGAGATCCATGGTTCAACTCCCACCGATGCCAATCTAATATCGTCATTGGTGACTCGGACATACACGCAACAACCTACAACAACAACAATTTCGAATAAAAATGTCCGCCTGCCATATGAACAAAAAAGTGGTTGCACTTTTATCATATAGACTAGCCGCCACTGGCGACCAGTTTGGTCTCCCTTAAATGTATGTTAAGCATTGTAAAACGTTACTTTTATTCATAATTTAATTTTTTCGAAAATCCTTCTCCAAACCGGAAGATTCTAATAGACAAATCAAGAACTTTTGCGATTAAGGGAGCATTTCGCATATTTTTTGTTGTTATATATTTCATCTTTGTTGACAAAAACCGCTTAACCTACTTAAGCATTTATGCTTCATGTCCGTTTGCTTATCAGTTGCAATATGTTTGCTAATGGGGAGATTCTTAAACATATTAAATAATTTCCTGTAATTGGGTCCATTGCCAATTGGCGTATTTTAGTTAATACGATTTGATGCAATGAAGTCAGTGAGTTTAAAATGAGTTTAAACTGATTCTAATCATTTTTGAGTATGTTCATGTTTCAAAAATGAGTATGAACTGACTATGTGCCCAGTTTTGAGTATGTCCATGTTTTGACATCCTGAATATTTCTGGTATTTCAGAATTGAAAGCATTGGGTCGTCCTATTTGAAGCAAAAAGTTTCATAACAAAATGAAAACATCAATTTACGCAGATTTGAAAGTGTCATTGTTCTCAGTGTTATAGAAAATTTTGTTTAAGCAAAAGTTAAGATCAAACTATTGCTTATAGCTGCACTATTCTGTCAAAGCTACAAAAAGAATAAAAAACGCAAACAGTTACATAATTATTTTGTACAAATCTACAAAAATATTTCAGTGTGGGGGCATTTTGTAGCACGAATGACGCCCAAACGCTACTTTATTCCATTCCACACGTTGAAATGTAATAGTCTGTATCTGCTTACCTAGATTATTATATATATATTTTTTGGTAGATCTGAAGTTATAGCGCCACCTAAGGTAAATTATAGATTTTTTTTTTTTTTAGTTTGCTTAAAAAACGTTTTATCTTGTAAAGCATTTCCTCTCAAACCGCGATCTCGTACGCTAGTTACTTTACTTTAAATTGTATTTTAAGGTATGTGACTCCGTTTAAAAACTGGTTTTTGACCAAAATTGTACAAATGATTTTATTACATTTTATTAAAGCCAAACTTTGTACCTTTCCAACACTGTACTTATTATTATTGTAAGATAAATAAAAACGGAGTTGTAGTGGTTTAAAAACTCCTCAACAGCTATCATTCAAACCGGAAGTACTGTTTAAAGAACAAGAAGGACTATTTAAAGGTACTAACAGGGAAGAGGGGGGAGCAAAAATATAGCCTTATTGAAATAAACAAAGGCTCACTACTTGAAAAAAAGAGTATGGCCCATAAAAACAGTGAAGTTTAGATGCATATTACTGTGTAAATTCTTGTAGTAAAATATAAATCTAAACTTTAAATGAAATTTTTTGAATATGTAATTTTTGGTGAAAATTCTACACTCAAAACACGATTTATCAAAAACTTATAAGAATATCACTATGAAATTTAAATTGCATGTTGTGTACACTATTGTGAAGGCAATGAACTAAAGATTTAATTTTAGAATAAATATTTTTTGTTTTATGGATGTTTTCGTGGAATGACATCGATGAATTTTATGAAAATCTGCATGTAAAAGGTGCGATATGCTAAAAGTTTTGAAACATTAGAAATATCTCTTAGATTTTTGTTCATTGTCTTCACCAATGTCATAAATATGAAGTTAAAAGAAGGAAATTCAGATACATGCAATAGAATTTTCTGTAGAGCGTTTTGCGTACTGGGCCAAATTTCACCAAATTTTACCACAAAATCCCCCATTTACCAAATTATTAATTATTTTAAGTGCAATGAATGAAATATTGTTTGCTTTTTTCACAGTTTCTAGTCATAATTTTAATAAAAATAAGTAAAAAAAAATAATTAAATAGCTTTTTTGGAAAAACCTGCTTCGTACATAGTCAGGCACCTTAAAATGTGTCAAGCACTCTTGACCCCCCCCCCCCCTGTAATGTGAAAATTGTGATTTTTTATATTTTTACACTGACAAACAAACCTATTAGATAAAAACTAAAAAAATAAACGATCGAAACACACCTAACTTACAGGAATTGAATTTATCCTATATAAAAATAAAGTCATGTTTGATAGAGACTCAGAAAAATAATTGTCGTATGAAATGGATTTTCTCACCCAGGATAAAATTTTATCAACTCTAATGATATTTCTGCTCCAGGCATAAAAAATAGCTTTTCTAACTAAGCTCATCAAATATTACTTCTACTTTTTTCTGAAAACAAGTTAATGAACTAAAAGAAAAAAGAAAAAAGAAAGAAAACTAGCATTTTGAAATGATAAAAAAAAGGCCGGAGATCATTGTTAAATGAATTGTTTTAACTTATACATTTTTTGTATTTCTAATTGGAATTTAAAAATCTATTTTTTGCAAATAAAGAAATTTTTCTTTGATTTTGATTATCATGTCAAAGATTTGAAGATTTAATTAAACTAGTATGCCTAGTATGCTATGGCCATCAAAAAGGTTCATTTTTATCTTTCTAAGATGTTATTTTAAGTGCATTTTGTATGTAACATTAATATATATATATATATATATATATATATATAATTATATTATATAATATATATTAATTTAACAATTTACAATAACCATTGGGAAAATGTTCCGAAAGCTTAAATAATAATTAAAAAATTCCGTACTTTCGTGTTATAGCGGCCCCCACAATTATGATTATGCGAAAGTTGCAGTTATGATTTCGCGAAGATCATCGCAAAGCTTATATATGCATCCTATATACGCATATATATATTCCAAACACTCCTATATGTGCCATATACGTTATTATACACATATTATTTACGTCTTATATGGCGTATATACATCATATACACATGTTATATATATACATCATATATACATCATATATGACTATAACATGGCGACATACGTCAAGAAATGTTATATATATATATATCATATATTATTATAATGTCATACATGCTTTATAATTTGGCGATAAATTTTGGTCGTTTGGCGATTCATCCTTGGAGGTGCTATAAAACTAAAGTGTCAAATTTACAATATATCAATGAAAACGGAAACAAAAAATTTATAAGAAGATTTTTCATCCGACGTCAATTTTTGAATTCGGTTTATTTTTCATATCTGATAATTTGCATCTATCCTTTTTGTAACTTTAACATCTTTGTAACGATGTAATGCATTTCTATTGCCTATTCAAAGAAAAATTCTTCTAAAGTTACAGAATTTCGTTAAAAATTATTATAAAGTTACAAATTTTCGTTAGAAATTATTATAAAGTTGCAGAATTTCATTAAAAACGCTTAAAAAAATAAAGTGACGACCTCAATAAAATGACGACGTCAATAAAATGACGACGTCAAGAGGTCCATTCTCGACCGAAAACAGCAACCATTTTCCCAATGGTTAAAAAAAAAAAACATATCAGAACAGCGTCCTATGTTGAGTATTTAAAGACAAAATTGTATCTATATATTTATAATAATAATCCCAAATATACAATTTAGTTGCATTTCTACTTAATAGAAATTGAGTTGCAGCAATAAAGTTTATCTGAAAAAATATATAACATAGCAGATCTAACCCACCTATTCTGTGATCTAATCTCCAATTTTACCAATATAGTTTTCCATAATAAGCAAGACATTTGTTACAATTCCATCAGCAAGAGCAATCACACTGTTATCTCAGAATCGCGTGCATTAGTTCTTAGCATAACGTGCTTTGTTAATAGTTGAAAATTATCTGATATAATAAGCAGATTAATATCTCACATCAGCCTGAATTTTATTTATTTACCTTCCACAGATTTTGAAATATTGAATTTCACAGTCTTGGATTTTAGCATTTATTCACTAACATTTGAATATCATGTAACTAAAATGATAAACGTTGCTTTGAGTTGAATTTCTATTGGTATAAGATTGGTATTAATATTTTTTTGTTTTAATTCGATTTACATAAAATTTGAAATGACTCGACAAAATTCCACAGCGATAATGTATATTAAATTTCAAGCCATTCGGTTGGGTAGTTTTTGCGCTGTTATATGCAGACAGACGGACAGACGGTAGTACGGGAGGATCAAACGACGACTATAGGTGCTACGTATTTATATAATTACGAATGCACCTAATAAATGAAAAACATTGTTGAAAGATACATTTTATGTATTTGATTTGAAATATATTTTAAAAGCTAATTAGGTCTGAACTTATAATTTTTAGGGTTTCGTTCATCTCACGAAATCCTACTCGTCCCGCTACGTTGCCTGTCCGTAACAGAGCCGGTTCTCAGAAACTATGTAACTCACAGACTTGAAATTTTGTGTACTTATAGCTGAATACGTAATATGAAGCTAAAAATCATAAAAAAACATCGTATTATTTTAATATAGAGAGATACAAAACCAAAAATCTAACAGCCTTTTCCAATTAAATTTAAACAGTTTTGTTATAGCAGTTGCCAACAATCCAAAATCCACAATAATATTCATTCTACAATAATTAATTTTATATTGAAAGATTTCCACGTGAAAAATGAAAATGAAATAAAAAGTTTCACCGATTGAAAAAAGATTAATATGATGTCATATTGGTAATAAAACGGAAATTTTCAAACATTTCTCAATAATACAAGGAGTATGAGTATGTGTAAGTACAGAAAGCAGGTTAATATAATGTCATTAGAGAATTAAAAAGAAAATTAATCTGACGTCCTATTGGAAGTTTAATGGACTTTTTTAAATGTTTGAGAATAATACAAAGAGAGTATCAATATGAGTAATAGAGAAAGGAAGTAGATATGACGTTAGCAAGTGATTATAACGTCCTATGAGTTTGAGGAACGTATTGAATCATGATAAAAACGGGAATATGAAAATATTGACACATTTTAACATTTTGTAGGCCTCTACACAGCATGTTTAATTTTGAAATTGTTTTTTTTAATATCGCATTTAGTCCACATGACAGATATTAATATGGCAGAACAGCTATTGGACCGTTTCAGATTTTCGAAAAAACGAGAAAAATAGACCGGTAAATTTTTACTTTATAACATGACTCTTTTTTTTTTTTTTTTTTTTTTTTTTTTTTTTTTGAAAATGAAATGTTTTTGGATTTATTAAAGAAAGGATAAAGTGTTTTGAAAGAAATATTGAACGAAATCCTTTGTGCGATCTTCGATCACACTTACCCACCTGTTTTAACTTCACCCTTGCTTCTTAAACACTGGATTGAGAGATCAATAAGAAAAGAAATTTTCAGCTGGTTTCTTTCAATTATTTTTCTGTAAATAAATATGTACCAAAAAATGCTTGGCCTATTTCTTTTCACATTAATGCTTTTGTTATGCATAAGTATTATTTTTAAATGTATCCATATTTACTTAAATCTCAAAGTTTATTATTTTTTTGAATAATTTGTTTCTCGAAATTTAGCGCAAATTCATATAAATTATTTCCTGTAAGATATAATAAGAGTTTACTTTATTTGAAGTTATATATCGCATCTTAATGAAGCTCCCGAACCATTAAGAGCATCCATGCTGGGATCGTGATTTGTACGATTTGCATAGTGAGCAGCGCTCTTAACAAAGTACAATATATTAAACATCACTCTTTTATATGTTTTTAACTTTCATTACAATCTATACTATTATATAAAGAGAGAACGGTTGACTGACTCCATATCGCATCAACAGTTTTAGTTAGGAGCGCGAAATTCTGGAAAACAAATTTATTAAAAAAATGGTTAAACACGTATTACAGCGATTTTAGAAATTCACCCCTAAGCTAGATAAATGGGGGTGTCGAAAGTTTTTCACCATATATCAGCAGCAGTTTTAGGTAAAAAAAAAAAAAAAAAAGAATGATTTTTGCAATAATACAGTTACAAAAATAAAGTCTTAACAACAGCTATAAAATGAAATTATGACGATGAAGTTAACAACAATGAAATACATAAAATGCAGCTAAACCAATCGGTTAATAAATTGTTAAACATATATTTCAGCTATTTTATCGATTTCGTTGCAAAAGATACCGATTACAGAAGATTAGATGAATAAGACAATTATTGCTGATTTTTTATTAGATATTTTGCGTAAGACATTTTTACAAGGAGGTGGACTCATTGTCCTTTCGAGCAAAGCCAGGACAGGCCGCTAGTACACGATAAATAACACTGTTTTTTATTTTAAAAAGTCTTCCATATATCAGTTTTAACAAGAGATGTACATATTTTAAATCTCAAATTTTAAATAATTTTTTTTCAAGAATTTACTGGTGGTACTTTAATAAATTATAACTTTTATCGTACATTTTTGTAACATCGTCACATTGGTGCTTAATTGAATATTCCAAATTTATTTAACGGAAACGATACTTTTGAATACATTTTTCTTCGTAAAAATTTTGCTGATAAATTAGCTTAATCTTTGTATTGAAATATGATTAAATCGATTTCAAGTTAATTTAATAGCAAATTTAATTTCAATGAAGTTAAAAGTGTGCAAAGTTATTTGATGCATAAAATATTGGAGTTACTTTATTTTCTTCTTAGTTAAAACATTTTACTTTAAATTCTCCAGAAAGGAAATTCAGCGGCAGTACCAAGAAAAGTTATTTCTTAATTTAATGACTTTTGTAAAAGAAATTAACTGAACTAAAAGAAGAAACGAAATTAAAAAAAAAAAAAAAACTATTGTAATAAAATAAATTGAGTGACTTTCTTAAAATAATTTGAAAAAAGAAATTAGTGAAATAAAATTTGTGATAACAAAATTCAAGAACTATTCACAAGAAGTCAAGAATAAAAATAGTTAAGTAAATCATAATGAGAAAATTTTCCCGAAATGAAATTATATTTTTATTAAACATTTAATCTTTTTCAAAATGTATGTTAGAAACAAAATTATTTTATGTCATTGTTGTCCAGAAATTCTTGAATGTAATTTTGAAAAGAATTGTTTTTATTTTTTACGAGTGCATGTGTTCATTTTTAGGGTTTCGTTCATCTCACGTAACCCTATTTATCCCGTTTCTCTGTCTGTCCGTCACAGAGCCGGTTCTCAGAAACTGTATAACTTACAGACTTGAAATTTTGTGTACTTACAGCTGAATACATACTGTCACGCTGAAAATTATAAAATTTTGAAAAAATCGTATTATCTAAATATAGAGAAATAAAAAAAAAATCAATATGAGTAATAGAGAAAGCAAGTAGATATGACGTCAGCAAGTGATTATAACGTCAAATGAGTTTGAGGAACGTATTGAATCATGACAAAAATCCGACTATGGAAATATTGGTATATTGTAACATTTTGAAGGTCTCTATACAACATGTTTAGTTTTGAAATTGATTTTTTTTAATATCGCATTTAGTCTACATGACAGATACTATTATGATAGAGTATAATAGCGGGCTTCGCCCACTATTGGGCCGGTTCACATAATCGAAAAAACGAGAAAAATAGGCCGGTAAATTTTTACTTTATAAAAAACATGTTTTTTTTTTTTTTTTTTTTTTTTTTTTTAAATGAAATTTATTTGGATTTATTAAAGAAAGAAAAAAGTGTTTTGAAAGGAATATTAAACGGAAACCTTTGTGCGATCTTCGATCACACTTTCCCACTTGTTGAGTATTATATGGGACAAAATAGGTTCTGGTGGTATATTAATAACTTTTCTCATCATCACTGAATATTGATATATCTACTATATATATAAAACACAAACGGAAATTTCGTTCCGTTCCTTTATAACTGGAGTTCTGCCAAATGCATTTTGATGGAACTTACACTGTTCGAGAGATAATTTTTCAGGGAAGGTTTTAGTATATAACACAACGTTCTACGTATATTAGTTATAGAATTATGATAGAAAGTTCTGTTATTTTGGCCGAAAAGGTTACCATTGCTAATTTTTTGGCGATCATTACTGTTGCAAAAAGAAATGAAAAGGCTATACATGTCGAAAAATAAAAGAAAAACTGTTACTAATTTTATTTTAAAAAAAAAAGAAAGAAAGAAAAGAGTTTTGATGAGAGAACATTATAAAACGAAAATATTTAATTTAAACATGATTGGGAATGTTCGTAATGCTTAAAAAATTATTCAAGGGGCAAGATTTCTATATTGAAACAATATTTGGCGATGTACCTTTTGTTTTTGGCGATTTTGATTTTACTTTTGACCCCAAACAATTTGATTTTAAGCCAAAAGGTGTCTTTTTTTGTTGCAGAAAGAATTGAAGTGGCTATACATCTGAAATAATAAAAGAAAAAACTGTTATTAATTTTATTTTATTTTTAAAAGAAAGAAAAGAAAAGAAAAAGAAAAACAGTTTTGATGAAAGATTTTAAGCCAAAAGGTGTTTTTTTTAAGTGTATGACTGCATTTTTCCAGTATATTTTTTGGTACTTTTCCGTTAGCCGGGCGCCAGTAATGTATATACATGTATATATATACACATATATCTACACAAATACATGTATATACATACATATATATACACTTATATGTATGAATATATATACCTATATCACTGGCGTCCGGCTAACCGAAAAGTACCTTTTATTTAATTCAAATGCAAATTATATTAATGGCAATATACTTGTACTATTTACTTCTACATATATGAAATTTCGTTCCGGCTGCTTATAACTCGATTTCTGCTGAATGGATTTTCGTAGAGCCTAAACTGTAAGATAATTTTTCAGGGAAGGTTTTATTGTATAACATCGTTCTACGTAGCTTAGTTATAGAATTATTCTGGGAAGTTCTATAATCAGATCAATCCGATTATGAAATATTAGCCTTTTTAAAAGATTTTGCCGAATGGATTTCGATGGAACCTACACTGTTAGATAATTTTTTAGGGAAAGTTTTATTATATAACATATAATTCTACGTTGCTTAGTTCTAGAATTATAAGAGGGGAATTCGAAAATCGGGTGACCATTTTTTTTAATCAAATATTAGCCTTTTCAATATTTGACTCCGATTATGAAAGATTAGCCTTCTGAAAAAGTTCTACTCGACGGATTTTGATGAGAATTGTACTGTTAGTTAGATGTTATTTCATGAATGGTTTTAATGTACTACATATTGTTCTACGTTGCATAGCCAAACAGTTATGTATGAAGGTTATATAGTCAGGTGAACCCGATTCCGAAAGATTAGCCTTTTTGAAAGTTTTTACTGGGCGTATTTTTTGTGACTTGCATTGTTAAGTAGATAATTTATAAGGATGGTTTTAGTATATTTTATATCGTTCTGTTAATTCACACCCTCGAGTTGTGGTAAAGCAAGTACGGTTTGGAACATCCCGACTCAAGGGCTAGGGCCTGGTTCCCTTTTGGGTTTCCAGCTCCGAAGCTGTTGGGGGACGCCGGCCCGTCTCCGACTGTCTCGCGGTGACTCCCCGTGGTTTCACCGCGTGTCGCAACGGCCGGCCTACATCGTCAACACGTGGGTTCAAGGTTAGAGGGTCCGCAGTGGGGAGTGGCTCTCTGACCGACCGAAGCGCGGTAGCGACACAAAGCTACTGGCGCGATAAAAGTCTTTCAGGACTTGGGTTCGGTGGTCGCCTACGCTCGGTGCGCCCTCTCAGGGAGCCTGCGGCGCAGCTTACTTTTATATCGTTCTGTTAGTTTTAGAATTATGTGGAAATATTCTATAATCAGATGAACCCGATTATCAAAGATTAGTCTTTATAAAAAACTTATACTGAATAGATTTTGTTAGTTAATTTGTTTGCATTGTTAGTTCCACAATTTTTAGTGATGGTTTTAGTATATTGCATATAGTTTTATCATTCTTCAGCAAACCTTAACTGTAAATGACCAAATAAAAGAGTTGGTCCTTAACAGCTAAAATTTTGATTGCACATTAGAAAATATAATAGCGCAATCACGTAATTTTTCAGTAATGTGGAAGGATATTCCAGGTAAATATACAGATTGCTTTCAAATACAAGGTCAAATTAAACGATATATTTCGTTTGATTCTAGGTTCATTTGTAGAAACCGACCAGCGCAGCGGGCGTAGCTTGCTAGTATTTTAATATATTTTAAAAACTATTATTTTTATGAGCTGTTAGCGATAAACCCATTTATGACATCCTTTACAACCAGTGAAACAGAAATTCTCAAAAACCACTGACTTGTTTTCACAGTCTTAGCTTGCTGTCATAAGTGACACTAGCAACAATGGAAATTTTGCTAAAATATTAACGAAGAATACATGACATACTTCTTTAAATTGTTAAAAGGCGCAAAATAAAAACATGGCATACATTAAAATAAGTTTTATTAGACTGATTACATGTTTCGTTTCAATTTGAGGCATTATCAAAACAAATAAGAATATATTATGTAATTGCACGGTCTATGAATTTATTTGAAACGCTATCATTTAATTTTTCACGTACTTTTTTAAAATTTACGCACGTTATTTTTTATTATTACTTGGATGTTTATTTCCATATTTGTAACCATGGAATACCTCGAGCCAAAATTTTGGTAAGGTAAACGATGCTGCATCGTCACATATTGTATTTTAAGTGTTACAATCTCTATGGTTTCTCTTATAATGCATAGGTAGCATAGATTGAAGAGGGAAATTATCTTATTTTCATTGAAATTTATTTGGATGGTTTCTTAGGAGTGTGTGGTATACAATTTATGAAGGACTAGCAGGCTATGCCCGCTGCGCTGGTCCATTTTCCAAATGAACCTTGAATCAAACAAAACGGTGCATTCGACCTTGTATTTTAATGCAATATAGACCTTTTCAACTGGAAAGTTCTTCCGCTTTGCAAAATACAGTGCGAATGCCATTACCCTATTATATTACTTTATGCATTAGACAAAATTCGGGATATTAAGAAGCAACTCTTTTAGTTGATCATTTATAGTAGAGTTTGGTAGAGAAATGTGGCCATTATGAACAACAGAAATTAAAATGTTGTCTAGTCTCCACACTACTAAATAAAATTGTACGTTAAACGGGACATATGAGGTGTGTTCGTTTTACACTATATGGCCAATGAGGACCGGTCACTTGCGATTTTAGACGTTTTGTTAAATATCTAGAAAAATACATAAGGACTTATCCTGAAACTTCAGGCATGTAAACAGCATTGTTGACGTCATACATGTGGGTGAAGATTTTTTCTCGAAACCCCATAGGGGGCCGTCAATAAATTGAAGAAAAACGAATATATTTTGGATAACCCTGTAAAAACTAATATAGCAAAAGCGTTGAAACGGTAGCACATGCTTAGGAGGCTTCTTTTAATAAACTATGTTCAACTTTATGAGGATAGCACGTATACTCGCGGAGAAATTTAGTTTTTTTATAAAAACCATCCCAAATTTCACCAAGCGTTTTGCTTATAATTTGCAGAGTTCTTAATATAAAAGAATATTCTTTTCAGGAACGATGACAAACAACATTATATAAAATACCCTGCAATCAGAATTACAAAATAATAAATATTGGATGAAAAATGAGCAGGTTCACTAAATATTATTTCACTGCGCATGCGCGAATGCAATCAAAATATACTGTGCATAATGTATTAGCTAAATGTCTAGAGCAACTTTTGTGAAAGTTTCAAGAACATATCTTGAAAATTCTGATAGTGATAGTCGATAGAATAAGCTTAAAATTCACTGTTCCCAAAAGGAAGCAAAAAGTTGAGGGGCTGTATCCAAATATACAATAAGAGACACTTCATTCTTATTCTGTCAACTTTCATAAGCTAGTATATTTGGATGCAACCCCTCATCCTTTTGTTTCTTTTTGGGAACAGCGAATTTCGAGCTTATTCTATCGACGATTACTATCAGAATTTTCAAACTATGGTTTTGAGACTTTCACAAAAGTTGGTCCACACATTTAGCTAATATATTATGCACAGTATATTTTGACGGAATTCGCGCATGCGCAGTGAAATAATATTTAGTGAACCTGCTCATTTTTCATCCAATATTTATTATTTTTTAATTCTGATTGCAGGGTATTGTATATAATGTTGAGTGTCATTGCTCCTGAAAAGAACACTCTTTTATATTAAGAACTCTGAAAATTATAAGCAAAACACTCGGCGAAATTTGGGATTGCTTTTATAAAACGTTAATTTCTCCACGAGTATACGCGCCATCCTCATAAAAATTAACATAGTTTATTACAAGAAGTCTCCTAAGCATGTGCTACCGTTTCAACACTTTGGCGATACAGTAGAACCTTGATCTATCTTTCCCGCATCTTTCGTTATCCCATATGTATCGTCTAGTTTTAAAGGTCCCGTCACGAATACTACTTAAATAGTGTTAATTATACCTGCTTAGCTTAGGTCGTTTTTGAAACATGCAGATTCCCGCATCTATTGTTCAAAAATTTTATCCACCTTCGAAAAAAATGGAGAATTTATCCCATTGTATTCATGTTTAAGAAAAACAAAGTTGTTCTAATTTTCACCTTGGAAGCACGTGTGTATTGATAAACCGAGAGCGATTCCATGAGCGTGTGGTGATCTTTAAATGAATCTCCTAACGGTCGATAAATGTGCCATTCTGTAAGTGGCAACCTTGCAGTGAACAGGTGGAATGAAAAAAAGTTTGCAATAGAAAAAAAAAGTAAAATGATGAGCAGTGAATTGTCTTTATAAAAAGTCGAATAAGAATTTAGTTTTAGTTAACGACGTGGCGTCAGATATCTGTATTTATTAAAGTAGAAGAGCTTAAGAGCTAACTTAAGAGCAAGAGAGGGAGGGAGGGAGGATGAAGGCCTTTCAATCAATGAAATTAAGAAGGGCAGTAGATACTTCGTGTGTTTTTTGAAAAATGTTGAAAGAGTGAATGATTGACATAGAGGGCGGGGATTAGCTTCAAACGTCATAGCTTCTAGAAGTTAAGACATTGTCACTTCACGTTAGGCTTTCATTTCAGTTTTGGCTGTGATAGGTTATTGTTGTGTGACTATTGTTTTCATTATTTTTCACTTGTTTGTGACTAACATGACTAAACAAATTCTTACTTTAGAGGAAATAATTCGTATCATTGAAGAAGTAGAAAAACATCCGTTTGAAAAAAGAGTTCAAATTGCTAAACGTTTAAATTTATCACCTTCGACATTGAATTCTATAATTTAAAAAAAAAAGAAATTAGAAAGGAGTTTGATAAGTACGGTATTTCGGCGAAAAAACGAAAAAAAAAGAAACAGTGTTTACAAGCTAAAATTTCCTAATATTTCCAGTAAATAAATAGATCTATTCCTCTTTATTCTGCTTCCTAAATTTTTTGTAGTAAGTAAGTATTTTTCTCCTTCAAATTTTCTATATTTCAATGTAATAAATTTATTTATGTCATATACTTTTTCACACGAAAATATTTTATGTTGACCCGCATTAATCGTTTTCCCATAACTATCGTTTGAAATGAATGGTCCCTTGAGAAGCGATCGATCGAGGTTCTACTGTATTAGGTTTTACAGGGTTATCCAAAATATATTCGTTTTCCTTTAATTTGTTGACGGTCCCTTATGGAGTTTCGTGAAAAAATCTTAACGGAAATATATGACGTCTATCATGTTGTTTACACTCCTGAAGTTTCAGGATAATTCCTCATGTATCTTTCCAGATATTTCACAAAACGTCTAAAATCGCAAGTGACCGGTCATCATTGGCCATATAGTGTATAACGAGTTTCACAATGTAAAAAATTTCATCCTCATTATTTCAGTAAAATGAATTATGTCGTTTGCTAGGAGCAAAATGAGCATGCCTTTTTTTTTTATTCTTATTACATATACCACGTTACAATTGCGATTTGTTTTCACCGTGCTATAACTAGTTTTACAATTTAAACAAATCATCGTTATTGTTTCAGTTGAATGAATTAAATCGTCCGTTATGAACGAAATGAGTGTGTCTTTTTATTTTTATTTTCTCATTACGTGGGCCACGTTTTCAAATGCGATTTTTTTTTTGTCTGCACCCGACAGTACTGTAAAATTCACCATGGAGATCTTGCTTAACAAATGATTACCTCCAAGGTTTACTATTTTTATGACTCATAATGAACGAATCTCTTGTGTTTTTACTCTAATGGATTGAGATATTCGGTTAACCTAACTTCCAATGAATGTAACTCATCTCTCAAGCAAACAACTTTTCTGAACGATCTTTCTAAAAATGCAACTTTTATGTAATTTTATTTGAAAAAATATTTTTAAATAAAAATGGTCGCTTGGCATATGAAAAAAGATGTGGTTAGCCCGTATTTGTTGGATGGATGGATAATGGATGGATAGTATAGATTGAAGGGGAAAATTATCTCACTTTCACTGAAAATTATTTGGATGGTTTCGTCATGATATAATCTTGCCAGGGCTGTGGTTTTACTATTATACTTAATATCGGGTATATGCTCCTTTTTTCTGTAGCTAAATTTCTTGCTTCTCATGCCAATATAATAATTATTTTATCCGTTTTCTACTAGGTGGGGCAGTCGGAAAATAAGTTTCCCC
Organism: Maratus michaelseni; assembly: GCA_963931845.1. Classification (NCBI taxonomy): domain Eukaryota; kingdom Metazoa; phylum Arthropoda; class Arachnida; order Araneae; family Salticidae; genus Maratus; species Maratus michaelseni. The sequence goes on along the minus strand of OZ007589.1, from coordinate 449,127,457 downwards.
TAATGACTATGGACAGAGGTGTGTATGAAAGACATAAAATGTAATGAGACATTAAAGATAAAATATAACTTTATTTTTACACATAAGTATCAAGTACATTGAGACATTTGTGATACCGCTTTATAAGCTTCAAAAAGCCCTCCAGGAAAAAATCAGGGCTTTGCATACGCCATCTGCGCAGGCACTGCAACAGCGCCATCTGCTTGATCGCGGTCGACCTCTACCCAATGGTATATCGGTGTCTTGCACATTCGCGTTCACCTGCTGTGTCGTCTTTCGACCATAGCCGTTCAACGCTTCGTCGGTATGCAAAGCCCTTATTTTTTCCTGGAGGGCTTTTTGAAGCTTATAAAGCGGTATGACAAATGTCTCAATGTACTTGGTACTTATGCGGAAAAATAAAGTTATGTTTTATCTTTAATGTCTCATTACATTTTTGGTCTTTCATACACACCTCTGCCCACAGTCGCCAGGGGAAACATATTTTCCAATTGTCCCTCGTATATATATAAAAAAACAGAAATTTCGTTCCGACTGCTTATAATTCGAGTTCTTCTGAATGGATTTTGATGGAACTTGCACTGTTAGAAAGATACTTTTTTCAGGGCAGGTATTAGTATATAACATATCGTACGACGTATATTAGTTATAAAATTATGATGGAAAGTTCTATTATTTTGGACGAAAAGGTTACCATTGGTCATTTTTTGGCGACCATTATCGTTGGTGAAAGAATAAAAACGACTATATCATTTAAAATAATACAAACACCTAAAAAAGTAAAAACAAAAAGAAAAAAAATCTTACTAATTTTATTTAAAAAAAAAAGAAAAGAAAAGAGAAACATTTTTGGTGAGAGATAATAATATAAAACAAAAATATTTACTTTAAAAATGAAAGAGCATTATCGTAATGCTTAAAAAATTATTTAGTGTGAAATATTGGAATTGAAACAGTATTTGGCGATTTATCTTTTGCGTCAGCTTATGGGAAATGCATCTGAAGATTGGATTAGATAAAATCTGAGTAAAAATTTTGTTTTTGATTTGTCCTTTTTTTAATTTAATTTTTATTTTTATCTAACTCCTCCATCATGTGACTTACAGAAGAAAGTTACACATGTAACTATAAAAAGGACTGTACTTTTGAGTTACTTGTTATTTGTTTATTGAAGATTTTGATTTTACTTTTGTCCCCAAACAATTTGATTTTAAGCCAAAAAGGCATAAGCGTGACATCGTTCCAAGCAATGTGCAAAATAATGGTGTTTTTTATATGTTCGACAGCATTTTTGAAGTATATTTGATAATCAAATGTAAATTATATAAATAGAAGTTAATATAATAAAAATGGAGTCAAATAATATAATAAAATCAATTTAGAATTGAATTTAGACCCTCGTTTCCTGTGTAAAATAAGTTTGCTGTAGCGGGCTGCACCGATTTTTATAGATTTCCCACCACCCTTGTTTTTGAAATACTCTGCGTATAGAAAATTTTAGTTAAATAGAAACTAACATAACACCGTTGAATTATTTGAAAAAATCATTTAATATTTTACTCCTGTCTTCAAAATGGTAGCACGCTTTCTTTGTGCCTGTCGAAAAAAACTAATCGTTGGTGGCCACCGTAATACCTACCCATCATGGATATGCATAATATAAAATATGAAAATAAAACATGTATAAACTATTTATAAAATGCATTGCAATTCGAATACAATCGTGGTTTGATGATGTCATCAACTTTAAATGTTCTATTACGGAATTGAGTAAAAGAAACATCCTTATAACCCCAAAATTGATAATCCTATTAACTAACGGTTTACTGTGTCAGATTAAGCGTCTCATTTCCAATTAAAATATATCTTCGAAGTGAAATTTCAATGAAATACCTGGTCATGAAAAATCGAAGAGTGTAAAAAATAGGATTACAAATATCTCGGCAATTAATTATCTGATCAACTTCATTCTTTATGCAAAATTTATGTTTTCTTATTGTATTTTATATTTTTTCCTTAAAATAAACAATTTCGAAAAATTTTTTATACCTTTTATCAGAACGAATATTTCGAGAGTTTTAAAAAAATGGTTCCGGATAATCGAGGTTACTGAATAAGCTTCTTCCCATTATTATATACTAAGTACATACCAAATTATTTCTCTATCTCAATTTGTTATAGACTTACACACAGACAGACGGACGGCATTTTTTTTTCTAAAAATATGTTCTTTGGAATATCCAGTGCCTGAAGCATGTAAATCCGTCAAATTTTTTTTTCGAATTTTGAAAACGATTACAAGACTTACCCTATACTATGTATGATGGGTAAGTAAAAAAGTTCTTTCGAAAGGCCTACCGCAATCATTATTTTATGGTGTTATTATGAAGTTTTTATGCTTTTATTTTATCAAATGTCAATGTATTAATGTAAATTATGTTAATAATGTTACAAATATTAAAAATGTAAAAATATGTTTTATTTTAAAATATTTATCAAAATATCTAGAAAACACCTAAAAAAATATCTCTTTATGCGTATAATCATCTTATATATGATCTCTAAGTACACAAATTTTAATTTTATCAATAAATCAATTTGGTACAACTTTAGAGATAACAATAATTACAGATGTTTGAAACACTGTTACAGAAAATTCTATTTCAGCTGTTTTCCTGTAAAAATGCTTTTTAATTGAAGGATGAAATAGGCTGATAAATCATAAGTAATTTGTAAATTGGCATATCTTTGAAAACATCATTCAAATCTGAACAAAGTAATGATAAGATAATGAGTGGATCATTAAATGCTTCAATGATGATCAACGATTATGAGATATTAGTGTGACTTATTCGCAATCGAAGTTATCAACAAATTAAATATCTAGGAGTTAATTTAATTTGAATAATTGCGAGAAAAGACACAAGTAATGATTATTATCAATTAGATTTAATTTAAAATCTACATTTCTATGTGGAGAAATTCACAGAATATTATTATTACTTTTTCAGCTGCCCTTTATATGTATTTAATGTTTAACCTATAGACAAGAATACATATTAAATTGTGACAGATGCTGTCATAGCTCCGTGTAAAGGTCAAGCTTTATAAATGGCACAAATACGGTTTACATTTGAATTAATTTTCAAATTCTAGTACATTTGTCTATTGAAGAGAAAAAGTAAAAAAATATATATATATATTATTTTTGTTTTCTTATAGCTTTGATGATATTGGTTTTTAATAAAACAAAAATTGTTTAGTTCTGATGATGACTGAAAATAAATCATTAAGAGCCTACGCTAGTCACGCGAAGAAACGCTCAAGTTAATGTTAAGTCTATGGGAAGGTTCTTGGCAGATTTCTCTCTCACATTTTAATATTTTTAAATGATTTTTTTTTTTTTTTTTTTTTTTTTTTGCATAGGATAGCTGAGGTTGATTTCTAACGTTGATAGTTTTTACTTTTTTTTTATTTTGGTTACAGTTTTTTTATAAGCGGATATTTACAATTTGGAACCAGTTGGAACCGGTTCTGAAAGTATAAGTACCCTTATGTATATAAAAAAAACTGGATCCGAAATCTAAAAAGCAAAAACTAACATCGTTAGAGATTGATTTCAGCTATCCTATGCAAAAAACGTCATTTAAAAATATTAAAATGCGAGCGAGAAATCTGCCAAGAGTCTTCCCACAGACTTAACATTAGTTTTCGCGTTTTTCGCGTGACTGATGTACGCTCTTAAGTTTTTGAGCTGAAAGAACATTTTTAGGTAGTAAATACATTAATTAATTTCCCTTTATAAAAGTTTAATTTTATAAGCATAGTTATTTATTGAAGAATGAAGATTGAACGTTGGAAAACAGATTTCATGCGTTAAAATATTTAACCTTTATTTTGGCATACACAAACTTATTCATATTTACTTAAGCTTTCTCAAGAAAATGGCTAAAATGAGTTTTTCACAGTTTAGTGCAATCAATTCTTTGAATTATTCGATAATTTCGAGATGATTCTTTCTTCTTGAAAACTTTTATTCGCTTTACATCTTAAACTAAGGAATCGTATTTTCGTTTTAGTATTGTTCTATCTCTTCTTACAGTTTTGACAATAAGTTCACAATAATTATATGTCTATTTATATCTATATGTATCTATATGTAAGGTTTTAGTTGTCCATTGGTCTTCAAGATGTGTGGTTTTTGGTTGTCCATTGGTCTTCAAGCTGAGTGTTTGGAGGGCTATAGTACAGATTGCACTTCACGGTAAACAATACGATTTCACAATCAAAGAATTTAAACTGATAAAGTGAGTTATTAAGTTTTTGAACTTAAAGTACGTTTTAAACTAATAAATACATTAATTAGTTTCCTTTTAATAAAGTTTAATTTTATAAGTATAATTGTTTAGTCAAGGGAGAAGATTGAGCATTTGAAAACAGATTTCATGTGTTAAAATATTTAACCTTAATTTCGACATAGACAAACTTTTTCATACTTACTCGAGCTTTCCCAAGACAACGGCTAAAATGAGTGTTTCACAGACTAGTACAATGAATTATTTGAATTATTTGATAATTTCGAGATGATTCTTTCTTTTTAAAAACTTTTATTTGCTTTACATCTTAAACTAAGTATTTTTGTTTCAGTTGTGTTTTATCTCTCCTTGCAGATTTAACAATAAGTTCAAAATATTTATAGATCTATTTATATCTATATGTAGGGATTTAGTTGTCTATCTGTCTTGAAGCTGAATGTTTGAAGGGCTACAGTACAGACTGTACTTCACGGTAAATAATAAGATTTCACACTCGAGGAATTTAAACTGATATAGTGAGTTATTAAGTTTTTGAACTTAAAGTACGTTTTAAACTAATAAATACATTAATTACTTTCCTTTTAATAAAGTATAATTTTATAATTATAATTGTTTAGTCAAGGATGAAGATTGAGCATTGGATAACAGACTTTATGTGTTAAACTATTTTGCCTTAATTTCGGCATAGACAAACTTTTTCATACTTACTCGAGATTTCTGAAGACAATGGCTAAAACGAGTGTTTCACAGACTAGTACAATTGACTCTTTGAAGTATTCGATAATTTCGAGATGATTCTTTCTTCTTGAAAACTTTTATTCGCTTTACATCTAAAACTAAGCAATCGTATTTCCGTTTTAGTTGTGTTCTATCTCGCCTTACAGTTTTGACAATAAGTTCTTAATAATTATAGATTTATATCTATATGTAGGGTTTTAGCCGCGCATTGGCCTTCAAGCTGAGTGTTTGAAGGCCTACAGTACAGATTGCACTTCACGGTAAATAATAAAATTTCACACTCAAGGAACATATACTGATAAGTGAGTTATTCAGTTTTTGAACTTAAGTACGTTTTAAACTAGTAAATACATTAATCAATTTCTCTTTAGTAAAGTTTAATTTTATAAGTATAATTGTTTAGTCAAGGATGAAGATTGAGCATTTGAAAACAGATTTTGTGTTATTTTGCCTTAATTTCGGCATAGTCAAACATTTCCATACTTTTTTGGACTTAAGACAACGACTCCTTACAGTTTTGACAATAAGTTCATAATAATTATAGATCTATTTATATCTATATGTATCTATATGTAAGGTTTTTGTTGTTCATTATTCTTCAAGCTGAATGTTTGAAGAGCTATAGTACAGACTGCACTTCACGGTAAATAATAAGATTTCCCACTCAAGGAATTTAAACTGATGAAGTGAGTTATTAACTTTTTGAACTTAAAGTACGTTTTAAACTAGTAAATACATTAATTAGTTTCCTTTTAATAAAGTTTAATTTTATAAGTATAATTGTTTAGTCAAGGATGAAGATTGAGCATTTGAAAACAAATTTTATGTGTTAAAATATTTTGCCTTAATTTCGGCAAAGTCAAACATTTTCATACTTTTTTGTGCTTAAGACAACGACTCCTTACAGTTTAATTTTATAAGCACAAATATTTAGTCAAGGATGAAATTTGAGCATTGGAAAACAGATTTTGTGTGTTAAAATATTTTTCCTTAATTTCGGCATAGTCAAACATTTCCATACTTTTTAGGGCTTAAGACAACGACTCAAATGAGATTTTACGGAATCGTACAGTCAAAGCCTAATTTTGTTTTCAATTATTCGGTAATCTCGAGATGATTCAATTCCTTCTTGAAAACATTTATTCGCTTTACATCTTGAACTAAACAATTATGTTTTTGTTTTTGTTGCGTTTTATCTATCCTTAAAGTTAGGGCTATAAGTTCAGAATCCTAGATTTACTTAAATCTGTATTATGGTAATTAAATTCTACCTATATGTAGGGTATCTATGTAGAGTACTATATGTAGTTTATCTATATATAAGGTTTTATTAGTGCATTGGTCTTCAATCTCAGTTTTTGAGAGGGTATAGTACAGATTTTACTTCAGGGTGAATAGTAAAATTTGACACTCAAGAAAATTAAACTGATAAATTGAGTCAATAGGTTTTTTAACTTAACGTACGTGTTTAGATAGTAAACACATTAACTAATTTCCCTTTAATTTAATAAAGTTAATTTTGAAGCATAATTATTTACTCAAGGATGAAGATTGAACATTGAAAAACAGGTTTTACGTGTTAAAATATTTAGCATTAATTCCGGCATAGACAAACTGTTTCATACATTCTCGAGCTTAAGACAGTGGCTCAAATGAGTGTTTAACTAATTCGTAAAATCAAAATGTAATTTGTATTTCAAATGTTCGGAAATCTCGAGATGATTCGTTCTTCATGAAAATTTTTATTTGCTGTACAACTTGAACTAAATAATCAAATTTACTTTTTTGTTGTGCTATAACTCTCCTTAACTTTTTGAGTATAGTTCAGAATCAGCTAATATCTATTATATGTATATGATTTAGCAGTCTTTGAGTTTAGTTTTTGAAGGTATATAATACATATTGCACTTCATGGTAAATAGTAAGATTTAACACCCAAGGAAATTAAACTAATAAAGTCAATCATTAAGCTTTTGAGAATAAAGTACTCACAACTAATAAATACGTTAATTAATTTTTTTTTTAAGTTTAATTTTACAAAAAAAAAAAAAAAAAAATCATTCATTCAAGGATGAAGATTGAACATTGGAAATAGACTTTATGTGTTAAAATATTTAGCCTTAATTTTGGTATAGACAAACATTTCCATAATTTCTCGAGCTTAAGCCAATGGCTCAAATGAGTTTTTCACAGACTCATACACTCAAAATGTAATTTTTCTCAGTTATTTGGCAATCTCGAGATGAATTAAAGTCTAATAATTCTTAAAGTGAAAAAAAACATAACACGGAATATTTAAAATATCTTTTTAATGTAGATTACATATGTTTCGTTCACACTATCGGTGACATCTTCGGATCTAAATGATAAATACAATATTCTCGCATATTTTTGAAAATGGTAAACATAAACCACGAGATCGCATGTCCAAGGCTAGCAGGTGCTTAAATTGGCCAAACTGGGAAACGTGAAAATTATTATTTGTTTTTATTTTTATTGCTTTTTCAATCTATCGATCATCGCGTGCCAAATTTTAGGTAATTCAAAAGAAGCGGCTTCGTTGCAAATGCAATCTTTTCGCAAATTTATTTCTATAGATTCACGGATAATGGATGGGAAATAAGCTCTTGATTGAAAAATTATTTTACTATTCCTGAAATCAATCTGCAACTGCTACTTTCTATATTGTCTGGCTAAATCAGTGGGAGCATATGCGAGAATATTATATTTATCATTTAGATCCGAAGATGTCACCGATATTGTGAACGAAACATATGTAATCTACATTAAAAAGGTATTTTAAATATTCCGTGTTATGTTTTATAACACTTTAAGCATTATTAGACTTTAATTTAAAGTTAACAAGTTATTGTGTTATATTATTTATATTATTTAATCTCGAGATGATTTGATTATTTCTTTCTGAAAACTGTTATTCGTTGTACATATTGAACTAATGAGGAATCAAATTAGCTTTTTTGTTGTGTTATATCTCTCCTTAAAGTTTTGACCTTAATTTCAGACTCATCTTAGATGTATTTATATCTATGTGTATTTATATGCAGGGTTTTAGTAGTGCATTGGTCGTCAAACTGAGTTTCTGAAGGGATATAGCACTTAATGCACTTCATGGTAAATAGTAAGATTTTACACCCAAGGAAATTAAACTAATAAAATTATTCATTAAGCATTTGAGCTTAAAATACGTTTTTAGCTAGTAAATACATTAATTAATTTCCCTTTGAGTTTAATTTTACATGCACAATCATTTAGTCAAAGATGAATATTTAACATAGGAAACAGATTTTATGTCTTAAAATATTTAGCCATGTATTTAGCCAATATTTAGCCAATATTTAACTATTTCCTGCTTTCTGTAGCTTAGCCTCAAATGAGTTTTTCACAGACTCATACAGTCAAATCGTCATTGTTATCAATTATTCTGTAATCTCCAAATTATTCTTTTTTCTTGAAACTTTTATTCGCTTTACATCTTGAATTAAGGATTCATATTATCGTTTTCGTTGTGTTTTATATCTCCTTAAAACTTTGCTCATAGGTTCAAAATCTTCCTACATCTATTTTTATAATATTTAGCTTTAAATAAAATATTTAGCCTTAATTTAACCTCCTGTATTTATTCGGAATTTAATAGAAAATTATTATGTATAAGTACATTTGTAATTTCAAACTTAAGACAAGAGAAGATTTTAATTACGTTTTTTCAAACAAAACTTAAAAATAATGTCTAGATTCATTAATGAATTAATATAAAGGATTCTATACTTTCCACTCAGCCATAAGTAATTGAGAATAAATAAGTACTCTAGCATATTTCGAACCAAACATACTTCTGGATGTTTAACTTCAAATTTATTTGAGTACTTATGATGGACGATACAATGGTCATTCTGCATGCTGATTCATTATTTTAATGGACGCTTTGTCAAAGTAATGTTAGAGAGTTCATATTACATACATCTGAATAGAAATAGTCTAGCAAGCTATTTTGAATATTTCAAAGGCTTATAAGCACACGAGAGTCGAGTGTAATCAACTATAGATTACTAAGCATATGATTTAATTTATTTTACAGCAGTCATATTGAATGTCAATAATTTCATTTCATTGAAATATATTTTATATCATTGATTATATAAATACTTTTGTTCATAATTGAAAGCATAAGAATTAATTTTCAGTTTCAAGTAAAAGTTGTAAAAATAACCCCAAAAACATGCCATTTGTAATATTAAATAACAATATATAAATTTACATGAAATACTTTTTTTATATATAAGCTAAAAATGAATTGAATTGCTAAATTTTAAAACATTAAATTGGTTTTTTTAATAATAAGTAGAAAATTCAAAAATTAGAAAAAAAAATTATTTTTGATGTCTTATTGAAAAAAAAACATCATTTTTGTCACGGTAAATGTTTGTCTCGTTAATATCAAAGTATCTTTTTTAGGGTTTCGTTCATCTCACGAAACCCTATTTGTCCAGCTACGTTGTCTGTCCGTCACAGAGCCGGTTCTCAGAAACTATATAACTTACAGACTTGAAATTTTGTGTACTTATAGCTGAATACCTACTATGAAGGATGATACAATAGTCATTCTGCATGCTGATTCATTATTTTAATGGACGCTTTGTCAAAGTAATGTTAGAGAGTTCGTATTACATACATCTGAATAGAAATAGTCTAGCAAGCTATTTTGAATATTCCAAAGGCTTATAAGCACACGAGAGTCGAGTGTAATCAACGATACATTACTAAGCACATGATTGAATTTATTTTACAGCAGTCACATTAAATGCCAGTAATTTCATTTCATTGAAATATATTTTATATCACTGATTATATAAATGTCTTTGTTTATATGTGTAAGTATAAGAATTAATTTTCAGTTTCTAGTAAAAGTTGTAACCCTCCCCGTAAAAACATGCCATTTGTAATATTAAAGAACAATATATAGATTTACATGAAATACTTTTATTTATATAAGTGAAAAAGGAATTAAATTTTTAAATTTTAAAACATTAAATTGATTTTTTTAGTAATAAGAGAAAAAATTTTAAAATTAGAAAAAAAATTACGTCTTTTGAAAGGAAAAAAACGTGTTAATTGATGAATTTTAGTAGAAACAAAATTTGTTTAACCTATTCGTTGTAAACAACGAGTATACTCATGGTTTTTTAATCTAAAATTACGATCTCGTACCGGAAGTTTTGAAAGAAGAATTTTTATTTTATGTAATCACGAAATGTCTTTAATTAAATAACGTAAATATTGCTATTAGTATTTTCTGGTATGAATTCGAACTTTCTAAATAAAATAAAATTCCGGTAATTTTAACCCGGCAGTGAACGTGTTAACATATTGTTAGATTTTTGCATGTAAATGTTTATTTTTTTTGTCACGGTAAATGTTTGCCTCGTTACTATCAACGTATGTTTTTTTTATATAATTATAGATAGAAAGCGTAATGTTTTAAACAGTTAAAATGATCGTTATATGTTATAAAATGTAAATGAAGATACAGTGGGGCATGTACCAGTAATGAGTCACGAATTTTTAAAGGTTAAAACAAGTTCCCAACGCATTTCTGAACAAGAACGAAAAATCCTGCGTCAAGCATAGATTATGTAACACTTCCCAACACTTCCAAAATAATTTTACAAATTACCGTTTAGTAAGCAGAAAGATAATATCTAAAGATTAATTGATGAAATGATATAAAGGATTTTCTACTTTCCACTCAGTCGTAAGTAATTGAGAATAAATAAGTATTCTAGCATATTTCGAACCAAACATATTTCTGGATGTTTAACTTCAAATTTATTTGAGTACTTATGATGGATGATACAATGGTCATTCTGCATGCCGATTCATTATTTTAATGTCAAAGTAATCAAAGCTTTGTCAAAGTAATGTTAGAGAGTTCATATTACATACATTTGAATAGAAATATTCTGGCAAGCTATTTTGAATATTTCAAAAGCTTTTAAGCACACGAGAGTCGAGTGTAATCAACTATACATTACTAAGCACATGATTTAATTTATTTTACAGCAGTCATATTGAATGTCAATAATTTCATTTCATTGAAATATATTTTATATCGTTGATTATATAAATACCTTTGTTTATATGTGTAGGTATAAGAATTAATTTTCAGTTTCAAGTAAAAGTTGTAAAAAAACACATACAAAAAACATGCCATTTGTAATATTAAATAACAATATATAAATTTACATGAAATACTTTTTTTTATATATAAGTGAAAAAATAATTAAACTGTGAAATTTTAAAACTTAAAATTTGTTTTTGTTTTTTAATAATACGAAGAAATTTCTAAAATTAGAAAAAAAAAATATTTTTAATGTCTTATTGAAAAAAAAAAGTGTTAATTGATGAATTTTAATGGAAGCAAAAATTGTTTAATATAATGTTTGATTTTGCATGTAAATGTTTAATTTTTTGTCACAGTAAATGTTTGCCTTGTTAATATCAACGTATCTTTTTTTTTTATGTAAGTATAGATAGAAAGCGTAATGTTGTAAACAGTTAAAATGATCGTTATCTATCTACTATATATATAAAACACAAACGGAAATTTTGTTCCGTTCCTTTATAACTCGAGTTCTGCTGAATGGAATTTGATGAAACTTGCACTGTTGGATAGATAATTTTTCAGGGTAGGTTTTAGTATATAACACAACGTTCTACGTATATTAGTTATAGAATTATGATAGAAAGTTATGTTATTTTGGCCGAAAAGGTTACCATTGCTAATTTTTTGGCGATCATTACTGTTGCAGAAAGAAATGAAAAGGCTATACATTTTGAAAAATAAAAGAAAAACTGTTACTAATTTTATTTAAAAAAAAAGAAAGAAAGAAAGAAAAAAGAAAGAGAAAGAAGAAAAAGAGTATTGATGAGAGAATATTATAAAACGAAAATATTTAATTTAAACTTGATTGGGAATGTTCGTAATGCTTAAAAAATTATTCAAGGTGCAATATTTCTATATTGAAACAATATTTGGCGATGTATCTTTTGTTTTCGGCGATTTTGATTTTACTTTTGACCTCAAACAATTTGATTTTAAGCCAAAAGGTGTCTTTTTGTGTTGCAGAAAGAATTGAAACGGCTATACATCTGGAAAAATAAAAGAAAAACTATTATTAATTTTATTTAAAAAAAAGAAAGAAAAAAAAAGAAAATCAGTTTTGATGAGAGATTTTAAGCCAAAAGGTGTTTTATTATTTTTTTTTAAGTGTACGACTGCATTTTTTCAGTATTTTTTTTGGTACTTTTTGGTTAGCCGGGCGCCAGTGATATATATATATACATGTATATATATACACATATATCTACACAAATACATGTATATACATACATATATCTACACTTATATGTATGAATATATACATATATAAATATATATATATGCATCAGAGGTGCCAAACTCTCATTACTATTCCGTAATATGCGGGTTAATCTGACCCAGTTTAACAACGCTTCAACCGAGAAAAAATATAGGACGAATCTTTATTTATTTAGTTTCAGGTTTCTACGTGGAATTTATTTAATTTCATTTCTTTAAAAAATTTCTGAAGCGAAATGTAATAAGCCTGGGTTAAATTAATCCGCATATTACGGAATATTAATGAGAGGTTGGCACCTCTGATACATATATCATTGGCGCCGAAAAGTACCTTTTTTTTAAAATTCAAATGCAAACTATATTAATGGCAATACACTTCTATTTACTTCTACATATATGAAATTTCGTTCCGGCTGCTTATAATTCGAGTTCTGCTGAATGGATTTTGGTAAAACTTAAACTGTAAGATAATTCTTCAGGGAAGGTTTTATTGTATAACATATCGTTCTACGTAGCTTAGTTATAGAATTATTCTGGGAAATTCTATAAACAGATCAATCCGATTATGAAATATTAGCCTTTTTAAAAGATTTTGCCGAATGGATTTCGATGGAACCTACACTGTTACATAATTTTCTAGGGAAAGTTTTATTATATAACATATCATTCTACGTTGCTTAGTTCTAGAATTATACGGGGAAATTCGAAAATCGGGTGACCATTTTTTATCAAATATTAGCCTTTTCAATATTTGATTCCGATTATGAAAGATTACCCTTCTGAAAAAGTTCTACCGGACGGATTTTGATGAGAATTGTATTGTTAGTTAGATGCTATTTCAGGAATGGTTTTAATGTACTACATATTGTTCTATGTTGCTTAGTCAAACAGTTATGTGTGAAGGTTATATAGTCAGGTGAACCCGATTCCGAAAGATTAGCCTTTTTGAAAGTTTTTATTGGGCGTATTTTTTGCGACTTGCATTGTTAAGTAGATAATTTATAAGGATGGTTTTAGTATATTGCATATCGTTGTGTTAGTTTTAGAATTATGTGGAAAAGTTCTATAATCAGATGAACCCGATTATCAAAGATTAGCCTTTATAAAAACTTCCACTGGATGGATTTTGTTAGTTAATTTGTTTGCATTGTTAGTTCGACAATTTTTAGTGATGGTTTTAGTATATTGCATATAGTTTTATCATTCTTTAGCAAACCCTAACTGTAAATGACCAAATAAAAGAGTTGGTCCTTACCAGCTAAAATTTTGACTGCACATTAGAAAATATAATAGCGGAATGACGCCATTTTTCAGTAATGTGGAAGGATATTCCAGGTAAATATACAGATTGCTTTCAAATACAAGGTCAAATTAAACGATATATTTCGTTTGATTCAAGGTTCATTTGTGGAAACCGACCAGCGCAGCGGGCGTAGCTTGCTAGTATGTTATATAATGTAAATACGGATACAGTGGGGCATGTACCAGTAATGAATCACGAAATTTTAAAGGTTAAAACAAGTTCCCAACGCATTTCTGAACAAGAACGAAAAATCATGCGTCAAGCATAGATTATGTAACACTTTCCAACACTTCCAAAATAATTTCACAAATTACCGTTTAGTAAGCAGAAAGATAATATCTAAAGATTAATTAATGAAATGATATAAAGGATTTAAAAATTTAGTTTTTAAAATTTAAACGATGTCCCCAACGCATATCTGAGAAACGACTGAAAGAAATATAATTGACTTATATCCTTAAGACAAGAGAGGATAAAGACTAACATATTTTATTTACAGTTTTTCAGACAAAACTTAAAAATAATGTCTAGATTCATTAATGAAATGATATAAAGGATTCTATACTTTCCACCCAGTCGTAAATAAATGAGAATAAATAAGTATTCTAGCATATTTCGAACCAAACATATTTCTGGATGTTTAACTTTAAATTTATTTGAGTACTTATGATGGATGATACAATAGTCATTCTGCATGCCGATTCATTATTTTAATGGACGCTTTGTCAAAGAGTTCATATTACATACATTTGAATAGAAATAGTCTAGCAAGCTATTTTGAATATTTCAAAGGCTTATAAGCACACGAGAGTCGAGTGTAATCAACGATACATTACTAAGCACATGATTGAATTTATTTTACAGCAGTCACATTAAATGCCAGTAATTTCATTTCATTGAAATATATTTTATATCATTGATTATATAAATAACCTTTGTTTATATGTGTAGGTATAAGAATTAATTTTCAGTTTCAAGTAAAAGTTGTACAAAAAAAACCCCAAAACATGCCATTTGTAATATTAAATAACAATAAATAAATTTACATGAAATACTTTTATTTATATAAGTGAAAAATGAATTTAATTTTAAAATTTTAAAACATTAAATTGATTTTTTTTACTTATAAGAATAAAATTAAAATTTTTGATGTCTTATTGGGAAAAAAGCGTGTTAATTGATGAAGTTTAGTTGAAACAAAATTTGTGTAATATATTTTTTGATTTTGCATGTAAATGTTTAGTTTTTTGTCACGGTAAATATTTGCCTTGTTAATATCAAATTATCTTTTTTTATAATTATAGATAGAAAGCGTAATGTTGTAAACAGTTTACCAATTAGAAATGATTGTGTTAAAATTAATCTAGTTTTAATCATTATTTAAGAAATTAGTTATAAATGAGTACAAAAAGACTTCAGTAAACACGTGGTGTTGAAAGTTTCCGGCAACCCTCTTAGATTGTGAAACCATAAATGAACATATGTCTTCTAAAATATTATTTTGGTTATTATTTTTTGCAATTAATAAAACTAATTTCAATTTTTAACTTTAATATGAAAATACCAAGAAAGTGTATTGATAATTACAGGGAATAAAGTATTTGACGTATGAATATTTAAATTTCTTTCAAATATCCCTGTTAGTTTATATTCGTAATTGATTTAAGGAAAAAGGCACAAGTTTGAGTATGTCCATGTTTCAAAAATGCGTATGAACTGACTTCTATGTGCTCATTTTTTAGTATTTCCATGTTTCAAAAATGAGTTTAAACTGATTCGAATCATTTTTGAGTATGCCCATGTTTCAAAAATGAGTATGAACTGACCTCTATGTGCTCAGTTTTGAGTATGTCCATGTTTCAATATTCTGAGTATTTCTGGCATTTCAGAATTGAAAGCATTGGGTCGTCGTCCTATTTGAAACAAAAAGTTTCATAACAAAGTGAAAACATCGATTTACTCAGATTTAAAAATGTCATTTTTCTCAGTGTACCATATAATGAGACATTCTCAGTAGATAATTTTTGCCAACCAATATTTACATAATATTCCTACCTTATTGAGCTTTTAAATGAGATCCTGCATTGAATACTATTTTTTTTTACCTTTATTGTTTCCATTTTGTTAGACTTAGACTTAGTTTTGGCTTCAGTTGTTTTAAGTTATTTTTTTAATGTGAATGAGAGTTGGATTACTGTAATTTCTATAATTTTGGCCAGAGTGTTGATTGAAATCATTAGTTTAGCCGTTATTTCTCTTCTTATTGTACACTGACAAAAATTACATATTCAAATCTAAGTAAATCGATGTTTCATTTTGTTATGAAACTTTTTGTTTCAAATATGAACGACCCAAATGCTTTCAATTCTGAAATACCAGAAATACTCAGAATATTGAAACATGGACATACTCAAAACTTAGCTCATAGAGGTCAGTTCATACTCATTTTTGAAATATGGACATACTCAAAATTGATTAGAATCAGTTCAAACACATTTTTGAAACATGGAAATACTTAAAAATGAGCACATAGAAGTCACTTCATACTCATTTTTGAAACATGGACTGGGCAAACTCAAATACGAGCATATGATGTTTTATTCTTGAGTGTGTGTGTGTTTTTTTTTTTCAGAAATGAGTATATACATGCTTCAAACTTGAATCATTTTGATTCGGAGCCAATTTGAGTATGCCACATATTTAGATTTGAGTATTTTTTACTCAGTTTTGAAAATGTCGTTTTTTAGATTGTTTTGAGAATGAAAGAAAGATTTTGAATTTTTAGGTACACTCACATCAAGCTTTCTATTTTTAAAGCTTTTTGAATTTGTATTTATTATTTTAACATTGTGTCTTGCAGCTTTATAGTCACCTAACTTTATTATAAACAAATGAATATTTTTAACTTTAGGAAGATTATAAAATGTACTAGCACTTCTAAAGGCAAATTTTGCTTAATCGGACCAACAGGTGTCGGAAGTAGCGCGCTACAAGTAACGAAACTACAGTAGTCGCTGCTTTTTACAGTAGTTTGTAGTGTAGCGCGCTATATCTTAAACAATGTAGCGTAGGGAATAGTTCGATACAAAAAATCAGTAGTTTGTAGAGAAAAGCTGTGCTTTACTTTTAACGCTACTTCATGGAAAAAAATGCGCCATTCTGCAAATCACGTGGCCTAAAGTTGTTTTTATTTTAAAATGTGTTCTGCTTAATAATTTGCTAATGTCAACTGCAGTGCATAGCAATGCATCCCATGAAGTAATAGATTTTTTCCATTGACACTTGCTACTAAAATCAAGAACTAACCTACCAAAAGAATTAATTTTCTTGCTGGCAACACTTGTCTACGTACTCGTTATTAGGTCTTCAAACTTTAATGCCAGGTTTCTAATTATTCGAAATCACTTTATTTGCAGATTTATTTCTTGTTTGAATTTGGAGTTGTTTTTCTGTAATTTTCTAGATTAAAACATGTCTCTTAATTTTGCTACGCAATTTGCAATGTTTGTATAAAATAATATTGAAGAAAACACAAAGTATTTTCTTGTATGTTTTTGTAAACACTTTCTTTCTTAATTTTTTTTAATGCCCTCGGGTCTGTCGCATTTATTTAATTGCATCCCAGCAGATGTGATATAACGAGGGTTCGTTTTATTATTTAATTTCCAGTGTAAACTGAATCTTTTGAGAAAATCTGAAAGTAGCGAAGTAGTGACTACTTTTGAAAAGTAGTTTGTAGTCGTTACTTTTTAAAACAAGTAGTTGTAGTTGTAGTTAACTACATTTTCTATAAATTAGTTGTAGTTGTAGTTCGCTACAATAGAACGGTAGTTTATCCGACACCTGCTGATCAGTTATCATCACTTCTTTTAACTATTCAAAATTGGATATTTCGACACCTTTAACGCATTCTTCAAAAAAGTTCTTAACTCAAAATCATGACAAGAAGCTGAAGATTCTTTCTTATGCGATACAAAATATTGCCTAGACTCCTCTGCAGTCATTTTAAAGCCTTCAAGGATTGATTTTCTACGTAATCGTAATTTTTTGCTTCCGGATCTGGCTCTCTAGCTACAATATTTAAAATATTTACAAGTTCATATAACAAAAATGGCCGAATCTCTTTTTTTAAAGATGTCATGTAATTATATTTTACATTAATTGTCATAGTAAAAAATAAATATTTAGAAAACATCTTAATAAATAAAACCTACCAGGAAATCTCAATATATTAAGAATCGCTAACATATTTTAAAGATAGACGAAACCAAACAATATATGAAATAAAAAATATTTATTATAAATAGGAACAAAAAAAACGGAATACAGAAATCATACGATTGAAAGCGAGAAACAAAACGACAAGTAAATATTCAATGTTTAATAGGGAAGAACATCCACGTGTCGCAGAAAGTACATTATTTCATGAAACGGACAGCCGAATAGCCTAGTTTGTGTATCACTGTCTCTACAATGTATTAAGCGCCAGTAAAAAAAAAAAAAAAAAAAAGATACAAGAGAGAAAAAATACCGAATGCGAAAATCACATACAAAAACATGGAAAAGAAAATCCAATAACAACAACAAAAAGGATTGTACTCACAGATTTTCAAACAATGTGAGAAGCACTTATAGATGAATCCAATAGTTACTACTACGATTACAGATAAGAACCGAAACGATTAGACAAGATATTTAATTATTACGGTTACTGTTAAGACATAATATAAACAGCTCAGTTGTTTATAAATTTAAAATTCCTTTTTATATGTTGAATCATTAACTACCTATTGTTATATTTTTGTATTTCCATGTTTTAAAGTCATTAAGACTCAATGACTTGCCAAAAAGCTCACCAAATTCTATTATTTAAACCCACACAATTATGCGTAATCAGTCGTTAAGGATCAATGGTATTTACAACATCGTTAAGGGTTTACGGTATTTAATGGTAGTTCAGTTGTTTATAAATTTAAAATTCCTTTTTATATGTTGATTCATTAACTACCTATTTTTATATTTTTGTATTTCGATGTTTTAAAGTCGTTAAGACTTTACACACTTGACTTGCCATAAAGACACCAAATTCAATTATTTAAACCCATACAATTATGCGTAATCAATCATTAAGGGTTTATGGTATTTAAAACTTAAAGTGTCTTATTAATTAATGTATTTATATTAATATTGCCAGGAATATAATTCATGTGCATATGTTACTTATACTATATTCAATTATACAATTGTAAATATTGATATTTTCGGAATATAAATAAGAAAAATTAACGACATAAATAAGAAAAATACAAAAATAAGTTGTTTAAAAATCAAAATTAACTACCTTACATTAGATCTCTTCATCTATAATAACTTGGTACAATATTCTGTTTCATACGTATGATATTTACTTCTCTCGCTTCTGTAAATTTTACGATTTCTAAAGAAGGATTAACGCGGCAGTTTCCTAATCCCTTGTGAAATAAATTCAATTTATAATAGCATCTAGAGGAATTTTCTGGCACTTAATTAATATTTTATAATAAACCATTGTTCACATAGAGCTAAAATATTATTCAGGATGTTGATTTATTTATTTTCTTATAAAGAGAATAATTCCTGTTTCAGCTGAAGCAAGATACATAATTATACTAATTTTTTAAATTTAAGTATCTTAATTTAGGTCCTCTTCATGCAAAATACTATTTATTAAACAAAAGCTTAATAACGGTGAGTTTTATAAAATGAAATACCAATGGCTTTTGTAATGCAGATGTTATGCTGAAAATATAATTTTTTTATGTAATGAAATATTTTCTATCCTTATAATAATTCAATATATATTGTAAATAAAAAGAGAACAAAATAATGATTTGAAAAGCTGGTTTATAAAACGATACTTTTAAAAATAAATATATAAACTTCGCATGCGCGAACAATACAAAGATTTGTTTTTCCTTTTTCTCAATTATAAGACAACTCTATAGAGCAACCAATGTAAAAAAAGATCAATCAAATCTATTGAAAATGCATAAAGATATCAGCAATATAGTGAGTTGAATTCCGGTTGCCTTAGCAAAGTAGCCGGTTGATAAGGGACTTTCCACAAATTGTCATTTTTACTTTCTTCTATCTTTACAAGAAGAAAGTATTGGATTCATGAAAATTTTCGACTTCCGGTTTTCGACGGATTTATACGATTTAGAAGGTCCTGAACACGATTTGACTCTTTTTTGAAAATGTCTGTCTGTGACTCTGTGACTCTGTCTGTGACTCTGTCTGTCTGTCTGTGACAAAAATTTTGTGGGCGCTCTATCTCAAGAACTAATGCTCGGAATTTAATAAAACTTTAGATTCAGTTAGTCCCTGATATAAATTGGTGCTGATTAGTTTTTGGTAAAAATCGCCCAGCAGGTGGCGCTGCTATGCAGCATTTTTTGCAATTTCCACAATAGCTCTATCTCAAGAACTAATGCTCGGAATTTAATAAAACTTTATATTCAGTTAGTCTCTGATATAAATGGGTGCTGATTAGTTTTTGGTAAAAATCGCCCAGCAGGTGGCGTGCTATGCAGCATTTTGCAGGATTTACACGATTTTAACGATAGTCCTATCTCAAGAAATATTGCACGGAATGTAATAAAACATCAGTTTCAGTTAGATCTTGATACAAATGGGTGCTGATTCTTTTTAGTGTATGCGAAACCTGTGTGAGATAGAAGAAAGTTTTGGGGTTGATACATCCGACTAGTTTATTAACTGAGTTCCAATAAAGGAGTTAGTATGTAATGAATGTCAACGAGAAGATTTGGAACGGATGCTTCGATTTTGATAATTCTTTTTTGTTGGAATAGTCTCCTTCTAGTAGTTTTCCTAGAAGAACTAAAGCATAAAAAATAAAATAATAAAATAAAAATAATTAAAAATTGAAAATGTTAATTTGTGGAAAAAATCTTACCATCCAGCTACTTTTAGAAACTGAAATGGAAACAACAAATGGAAATTCATCTCCCACTGTCGCCGATTTCTTACGGAATTTTCACTATATTCATCTATATTCGCCTAATCTTTATATGAATAATGCTCTATAGCAGCGGTTCCCAACCTGTGGTACGTGTACCCCTGGGGGTATGTAAAAATAATATCGGTAATAGCGGAAATCTCAGGAAAGTCGATACTTTTTGCATTACATAGTTTGTCTCATTTGTAATTCTAATATGTTACACTCAAAATGAGGGGAAACGCCCACTAGACATAATAATTCATTGATAATTTAATGTCACTACCTTCGCCCACCGATAATCATATTGTGAGCACTTATTATATTTACCCCCATTTTCGCGAAAACTGTCAATGATCATTATACAATATTACATTCCCACCACATTTATCTTTTTAATAATTGCAGAACGCCTGAATTACGTCAGAGCTTCTATTCTTAATGCTTTATTTTGAAATGCGTTGAACAGCAGGTCCTTATTTTTGTTTTCGAATAGGCGGAGTTATGTCATTAACTTATATTAATAGAAAAGCGTCCTTCTTTTTAATGAGTATATTACTAATTTTAAAAAAGCATATTTGCGTTTTATGCGTGAGGGGAGGGGGTTGTGGCGTATTTCAGACAAAAGGGGTACTCCGAAAGGAATAGCCCATTCAAGGGGTACGTGAAGGAAAAAAGGTTGGGAAGCGCTGCTCTATAGCGTTGACTACCAAATCATGAAAAAAAAGCTTTGGCATCTTTCTCCCATGCGCAGTTAAAAAGTATTTTGTACAAAAGCTGATATCCCATCCAATATTTAATAAATTTATATTCTAATTGTACTGTATTATTTCTACTGTACTTAGTCAAGTTTTCTGAAAGTGGCGTTACATTTGGCTTAAAACCCTGCAGGCTATAAACGAAAAACATGTAAAAATTTCTTGATTTAAAAAAAATAATAATAACTTTATATTTTTGAATAAATATATATGTTATTTTTACACAAATGAACACAAAATTTATACAACTAGCCGATCCCGCGCAGAATGTCTGCACTCTAGTGTCTACTCTTTTAAATACTATATGCATATTAGAATACACGAATTTCAGCATAATATGTGTAAATATCATACATAAAAACTTCTCCATTTAGGACTGAGTACTTTGAAATAAAAAATATATACACGTCATAAGATAAGGACACCATTTAGAAATATGAAAACAGAGGCATTTTTTCAGCATCGTGCATATAAAAACCTTTGTATGCACACAATAGTTGCTGGATACTCTTTAAAATTAAAAAGTGTATACATATTACATTAAAAATATCTACACCATTCGCAATTAGGAAAAAATATATATATATAATTATATAATTTAATATATAATTATATATATATATATATAATTATATATTTCTGCATTAAAAACGTCGACTTCAATTCAATTGACAAATTGTTTGTCACTGTTGGCTCGTCCTTTAAGCTTTTGAGGTGTCACCGTTAAAAAATCAATGTTACTGAAAAGTTGCTGCACTGGATCTTGTATATCTCGATAGAAAATTGAGGGCAACTTAATAGTTTCCCCACTTTGACATTCGCCAACCTGTAACAGCCAACTTGCTAACTCTCTCTCTGTTTGAAGAGCACGCATATTTTCTGTAAGTTGCATAATGTAAAATCTTCTCTTCTTTGTGCAATTTGAAACTGTTGATGATCTTGAACCTCTAAAAATGACAGGTAGGACTGACATGACAGAAATCTCCACCCAATAAGATTATTTTATTCATTTATTATTATTTGTTATTATTTATTTGTTATTACTCAATCCATAAATAAATAAGAAAAACGACCGGCCAATTTTTGCAAAAATTGTATTTTCGGATGCAAACATTTTTTTTTTACATTGTGTGGTGATTTTTAAACCACACAATGTAAAAAAAACTTTTTTTGCTGCCTCAAATACTTTTCTTAATATTCGCAAATTAGTAAAAACAAACTTCTAGTTGCCATCGGCAATTGATAAATAATCGCGATTTCTGTGCCACGTACGATAGCGTAATATATATATAGATAGATATCCACATAGTCATGTCCTGCAACTACATATCATTTCGAGCATTTTATTGTTCAGAGTGATCCTATTTTTACTTTCTTCTATCTCTACAAAAAGAAAGTATTGGATTAATGAAAATTTTCTACTTCCGGTTTTCGACAGATTTATACGTTTTAGAAGTTCCTAAACAAGATTTTGCCGTTGTTAGAAAATGTCTGTCTGTGACTCTTTCTATTACTCTGTGTGTCTGTCTATATATGACAAAAAATTTGTGGGCGCTCTATCTCAAGAACTAATGCACGAAATTTAATAAAAGTTTATATTCAGTTAGTCCCTGATATAAATTGATACTGATTAGTTTTTGGTGAAAATCGCCCGACAGGTGGCGCTGCTATGCTGCACTCTTCTCGATTTCCGCAATAGCTCTATCTCAAGAACTAAAACACTTATTTTCATCAAACTTCAGGTTCAGTTAGACCTTGACATATATAGACGCTGATTACGTTTTGGTGTAGATGGGTGTAGCAGGTGGCGCTGCTATACCACTTTTTTCTCGATATTTACGATAGCTATATCTCAAGAACGAATGCGCGGAATTTCATCAAACTTCAGATTCTGTTAGATCTTGACATAAATAGATGCTGCTTATGTTTTTGTGTAAATTACCCAACAGGTGGCGCTGCTATACCACTTTTTTCTTGATTTTTACGATACTTGATATAGGAATTTCATCAAACCTAAGATTCTGCAAGACCTTGACATAAATAGATGCTGCTTACGTTTCGGTGTAAATTGTCCAACAGGTGGCGCTGCTATGCTACTTTTTTATTATTATCACGATAACTATATCTCAAGAACTAATGCACGAATTTTCATCAAACTTCAGATTCAGTTAGATGTTGACATAAGTTGTTGTTGATTAGGTTTTGGTCTAAATCTCCCAACAGGTGGAGCTGTTAGGCTGCATTTTGCAGGATTCACATGATTTTAGCAATAGTCATATCTCAAGAACTATTGCACGGATTTTAATAAAACTTTAGATTCAGTTAGACTCTGATATAAATTGGTGCTGATTATTTTTAGTGTACACCCAGAAAAAAGTTTTGTTGAATCAACAAAAATTTGGTTGACCCGACAAAACTTTTCGTTTAAATATGGGTCAATGGAAATTTCGTTTCAATCAACAAAAAAAAATATTGTTGATTTTTTTTTTTAGCAAGTCCAAAAAAATGTTTTGTATCATCAGCATAAACATGTTTTGTTAATTCAAGTAAAATGGTATAAATTTACTTGAATTAACAAAATTCTTTTTGTTATATAGATATATGCTATGTGTTATTTTAACAATCTATTTTCTTTTTCAACAAATTATATTTTGTTTGTTTAAATAATAAAATATTTTATATTACGAACTTGTTTTGTTTATACTACCTTTTGTTAAATGAACCAATCTAAATATGCAATTTTAACTATTTTTAATTCATTTTCAGCAGTGAAATACGCCTGTAAGTGAATTTTTATCCTGCTTTTTTTAAAGCGCAAACCGAGAGAGTGAAAAATGCCCAAGCCGGGAGTCGATCCCGGGTCCCACAGAACAGCGGTCTGAGGCTCAACCACTGAGCTTCAAGGAACGATATATAAGCTTCTCACTCTTATATATGTCGGAACGGCTGAAACCGCAGCAAAAGATGGAAATGTCATCAGGTGCACGCAAATTTTTGCGGCAAACATGAGACGACAATAAAAAGCCCAGCATACGGCAACACATAGTTAATTTTTAAATCATTTTCAGCAGTGAATTACGCCTGCAAAAAGCAGGATGAAAATTCACTGGTTATTATTCAAAGATTACAGGCGTAATTCACTGCTGAAAATGAGATAGAACTATTGCAGAAATCGCGAAAAATGCAACATAGCAGCGCCACCTGTCGCGCCATTTACACCAAAAACTAATCAGCAAAAATGTATATGAGGAAGTAACTGAATATAAAGTATTATTAAATTCCGTGCATTAGTTCTTAAGATAGACGGCCCACAAAATTTTTGTCACATACAGACAGATAGAGTCATTGACAGTCATTTTCTAAAAACAGTCAATTCGTGTTCAGCACCTTCTAAAATCCGTGGGAAACCGGAAGTCGAAAATTTTCATGATTCCAATACATTCTTCTTGTATAGATAGAAGAAAGTAATAAATGGGGCAGGGGGATTTTTAAAACTACCTTGCTCCGTCCCAATGAAAAAAAGTTTTAATTATCCAAAACTTATGTTAATCCTTTAATTATATAGCTATATAAGTCAAATAAATCGAGTTACGTGAGAGAGTTATGGCTACTACACAACAATTTACATTTTGCAAAAAGAACAAAATTTTGCTGGAATTACAAAATTATTGTAAAATTTAAAAAAAAAAACAGATTTTGCTAATTCAAGTAAAATTGATGAAATTTTGTTAAAATTTTGTAAGAGTGTTAACAATATTTTTTTGTCCGAGCAACAAAACCAATTTTTTTACTTCAACTAAACATTTTGCTAAAACAACCAAAATGTACTCAACAAAACATGTTTTGTTGTTTTAATCAATTCCTTTTTCTGGGTGTATACGAAATCTGTGTTGGATAGAAGAAAGTATTGGTATTAGCACATCCGATTAGTTTTTTCTTAAACTTGTGGTTGCCTCCCTCCCCAATAGCAGTCGTTATGAAACTTCTGGTGAAAAATATGAAGTCAGACATTTTATTTATAGTCCCGAAGTTTCTCTAGATATTCGCAAAAAATATGTAAAATCATAAGTGTCCGATGATTTTTTGGCAATATAGTGTATATATCTTTGTTTATATTGGGTTAGCAACTAAGTTCCCGCCTTTTGTTTTAAAAAAAATCTACCGGAATCTATATTTTGTTTTTGATCGATTTAATTTATGTTAAATTTCGTATAATTAAAACGGAATGTCAACTATGAAATGTCAACTGGGTTGGCAACTAAGTTCTCGCCAATTTTTTAAAAGCTTATTTTTGAATAAAAATTAACAACTAATTACTCAATAATGTTTTCTTTCTTGTTGTTTACAACTTCTTTCCAACGTTAAACAAGATTTTCAATACCTCGTTGGTAGAAATCACCCCGTTTCAACTCGAAAAATTCATCCAACCATAAAGCTCTCAATTCTGCATCATTATTGAACTCCACGCATAGCATTTGAAAGAGATGGAAGGAGATGGAAATCCATTGGTGCCAAATCTGGAGGTTACAGCGGGTGTGGCAACACTTCCCAGCCATGCATTTGAATGGCTTCCTTGGTCATATTGGCGATATGAGAGCGAGTGCTCTCGTGCAGCAAAAGAACTCCATGCTGCCGATTAAATCTTTTCTCTTGAATAGCCATGTAGAGTCGTTCCATCTGTTGAACACAGAGTTCCACGTTGACCGTGTTTCCGTTCAAGCAATTCATAATGGATAATCGCTTCCCAGTCCCACCATATGGACAACATCGTTTTACGAGGAGGAAGGTCTTGTTTCACGCGCGGTGTCGCTTGTTTACCGGGGCTAAGCCATTCCTTCCGCTGCTTCATATTAATGTACAGGAACCATTTTTCGTCGCCAGTAGCGATTCGCTAAAGAAATCCTTGCTTGTGTCTGTGAGTTGAGTGGTGACGATCAAGCAAAACACTGGAGATTGTGGCTCTTTGATTTTTGTTGTTGTCACTTAAAGCATACGGAACCCATGCTCCACACTTATGAACCTTTCCTATCGAGTGAAGACGCTTCTCTATAGCAGTGACGGAGAATTCCATTTTCTCTGTCAGTTTCCCTGTCGTTTGACGCGAATTTTCATGCAAAAGTTGGTTTAATCGTTCTTCATCGAACTAAACTGGAGGTCCAGAACGAGTTGCGTCTTTGAGGTCAATATTTCCATTTTTGAACTTGGCATACCAATCACGAGCGGTTCTTTCAGCTATGGTACCCTCTCCATACACAGCATAAATGTCGCGAGAAGCTTTTGTGGCCTTACGACCTTGTTAAAAGGGAAAAGAAGGATGCGTTCAAAAAGTTTTTTTCTCTCAACTTAACATTACATTTTAATGATCTGAAATTTAACATAAATTAACTCGATAAAAAAAGAAAGAAATCTATATACCGGTAGAAAAAAAATATTTAAAAACACGACAGGAATTGAGTTGCAAACAATGATAAATGCAATTATAATCATAACGCAGTGATAATGACAATTATATGATAAAATGCTGAAATTTTGTACATGATGTTATTAGCGTATGATGCACATTTTACTCTTTAGGAAATTTTTTATACATGGGTCGTATAAAAATTTAAACTTTGTATTTCTTCAAATTTAATCTTCTGAAAGTTTTAATCGATTTCATAGAATTCTGTACTCTTTTTTATGTAACTTTGGAATTTATAATATATGTCTATGATCAATATTTAAGGAATAAAAGTCGCGGTCAATGTTTCTGAAACACCCTGTATATGTAATATAAAATCTAATACAGAAAATCGTTTTGTTAAATAAAGAAATATTGCTAGGGTAATGCCTACATATGGGGCTTATTGTTAAAAAGATGAAAACATGCTGTCGCGAAAGTGTTGCTACAAAACAATCCAAAGAAATAAACAAATTTGAAGTCTATTATGTATTTTATAACATTAATTTTAACTTTATAATGTTTCACCATCCCTTATTTTAGCTCGAGTTTTAATTTAAATGTTAGATGTTGTTACTTGGTAGCAATTTCCATGAATGAATATTTTTTCTTTCATTTAAGGCGCACTTTAAAACTCTATTCATCTTTCTTGAATCCATTGGCAGAGAAAAGCAATCCTATAATTTTAAAACACTAATTGCAACTAAAAATTTTCAAGATTTCAAGATTTCAACAAACTGAATTAATAAGCATAAAACTCAAAGACTGTACTTTATTTAAAAAGGTATTGAAATAAAATCTAATTACTTGTATCTCCAATTAAGATTATTCTAAACAATGGATAGCATTTTCACTTAGCGGATTTCTATTGGGTTTCAGTTTTAATGAATGCTATAGATGCTAAAATGAAACAAGTGTTAATTATCCCGAGCGATTGCTGAAGAGTTGTGTTTGCTAATCTAAATTTAAATTAACATAGACATGTGTAAGTAAAACTTTACAATGTACTCGTATTCTGGAATAATGTATTTGGTTCTAAAGTAGTACTTCAAGTGGATCCTTGAAAGCATCTAAAACTACAATAATAAATTTAAGTTTAATTTAAATAAAAGTTACAATAATGAATTTAAACAGTGTAATGCATGTGTTTTATGTAGAGAATCACCGTAATATGCTGTTCTTGATTTCCAAATCGTCACAATTTAGTTTTTTTTTTCTTTTTTTTTTTTTTTTTTTTGAGATAGGATTTATTTTTATATAAAAAAAATCTGTATAAAAAACAAGTAAATTATTTTTTTAATTTGTTTAATTTATAATTTTTTGTATGGATTCTTTTACTGGTATTCCTTATTTTTCAGAACAAACTTAAGGTTCCACATAGTACAATAATAAATTTAAACAGTGTAATGCATGTGTTTTAAGCAGAGAATCACCGGAGTATACTGTTCTTGATCTCCAAATCATCACAATTTAGTTTTTTTATATATAATTTATTTTTATATAAAATATAATTCTGTATAAAAAACAAGTAAATTATTTTTGTAAAAATTTATTAACTTTTCTTTAATTTGGTATTTGATTGTATGGATACTTTTAGTGATGTTCCTTATTTTTCAGAACAGAGTTAAGGTTCCACATAGTACAATAATAAATTTAAACAGTGT
This sequence comes from Maratus michaelseni, assembly GCA_963931845.1. Taxonomy (NCBI): domain Eukaryota; kingdom Metazoa; phylum Arthropoda; class Arachnida; order Araneae; family Salticidae; genus Maratus; species Maratus michaelseni. The sequence continues at coordinate 449,098,845 of OZ007589.1, read as the reverse complement.
AATGCAAGTGTTTTAAGCAGAGAATCGCCGGAGTATACTGTTCTTGATCTCCAAATCATCACAATTTAGTTTTTTTTTATGTGATTTATTTTTATATAAAATACAATTCTGTATAAAAAACATGTAAATTATTTTTGTAAAAATTTATTTACTTTTCTTTAATTTGGTATTTGATTGTATGGATACTTTTAGTGATGCTCCTTATTTTTCAGAACAGACTTAATGTTCAACATAGTATAATAATAAATTTAAACAGTGTAATGCATGTGTTTTAAACAGAAAAATCACCGGAATATGCTGTTCTTGATCTCCAAATCATCACAATTTATTTTTTTTTAGATATGATTTAGTTTTATACAAAACATAATTGTGTATAAAAAACAAATAATTTTGTTTTGTTTTGTTTTTTAATTTTGTTTAATTTGGAATTTTTTTATATGGATACTCTTAGTGATGTTCCTTATTTTTCAGAACAGACTTAAGGTTCTACATAGATAACCGGTAATAAACATGATAATGTATTTGATTCTAAAGTACTTAAAGTGTATCCTTGAAAGCATCTAAAAATACTAAAAGTTACAATAATAAATTTAAGCAATATAATGCACGTGTTTTAAGCAGAGAATCACCAGAATATGTTGTTCTGGATCTCCAAATCGTCGCATTTTAATTTTTTCTTAGATATGATTTATTTTTATATAAAATATAACTCTGTACAAAACAAGTAAATTATTTTTGTAAAAATTTATTTACTTTTGTTTAATTTGGATTTTTTTGTATGGATACTTTTAGTAATGTTCCCTATTTTTCGTAACAGACGTAAGGTTTCACATAGATAGGAACTGGTAAGAAAAATTAATATATTTTAAAGGGACTTAAATACTATTGGGCTCACAAATTTTACAGAGGTGATCAGAAAATAATGTGAGGTATTCTTTGCTCTCTAAGTATTGTGAAAAATGCAACAAACACGTCGTGTCAAGCGGAAATCCACTTTCGATTTCTAAATTAAAACTAGTCGTTGGGGGCCACCGTAATACTTACCCATCATGGATATGCATAATATGAAATATAAAAATAAAACACGTGTACACTATTTATAAAATGCATTGCAATTCGAATAAAATCCCTGCTTGATGACATTATAAACTTTAAATGAACTTTAACGAATTGAGTAAAAGAAACATCCTTATAACTCCAAAAATGATAAACATATTAAATAAGACTTTACTGCGTCGGATGAAGTGTCTCATTTCTAATTAAAATGTATCTTTGAATTGAATGTATCTTTGAATGAAATATAGTGAGATGAAAAATCGAAGAGTGTGGAAAATAGGATTACAAATATTTCGGCAACTAATTACCAGATTGACTTAATTCTTCATACAAAATTTATGTTTTTCATTGTATTAAACACGACTTAAAATAAACAATTTCGAAAAATTTTATATACATTTATCCGAACGAATATTTCGAGAGTCCGAAAAATATAGTTCTAGATAATCGAGGTTACTGAAATTCAATAGGCTTCTTCTCATTATTACATACTAAGTACATACCAAATTTCAAGTCTCTATCTCAAGTTGTTCGGGAGCATGAAACGTGGATGTCATTAAAAATAATACTACTCCGAATTCGACAAAAAGGTTTATGAGGCGACACGACGTCACTATTTAAAAATATTTTTATTAAAGTAAAAATGAATTTTTGTCTTATTATTTTATTGTATAATATTTATTTATTTTTTAAACATATATTTGTATTGATTTAATAAAATAGTCTGTGAAAGTCTATAATTTTTAAATAATCACTTTCGAAACAACAATGTTAATAGTTTTTTAAGTTATTTTCCATAATGTGAACTATATACATATATTTTCACACTACATTACTATTCACAGACCTTAACAACAAATTTGGCATATAGTATAAAATCAATGTAGATGTTATTTTAAAGATTTACGTTACTCTCCTCCAAACAGAAGAAGTCAGTCCTTTTAAAAAAATTATATTTGCTAAAAATATATTTTCGCCATAGAAATGTAGATACAAAAAAAAAACAAAAAAACAAAGACTTGCAATGATCATATGCATGCGACAATAGACAATAGATAGCGCTATCTGTTACATTTTGAAAAAATCCCTGACGGCTCGGCCTACAGGCACAGGTGGATTTCGAAGATGCAGACCGTGGGGCGCCTGTTTGTTGGGAATTGCAGAAGAAATGACCTTTTTGCCATGATACGGCAGATGGGAACCGCCTATTTCGAAACCTAACTTTTGCAGGCGGTGCCGGCAGAGATTTTTTTTTTTTTTTTAATTTTTTTTGCTATAAGGGTTGGTCTTATAAGCAACTTGTCAATATAAAAGTTTTAGATAATATTAAGAGGATTAATAATAAATTTAAGCGGATTTGATATCTTGTGAATTGGCGAAGTTATGATTTTTTTTCTTCTAAAACCCTGCTTTTTTCCCCTCCTTGGGGCCATTTTTAATGATATCAAAAATCTGTCATACATAAATTTTTGGCCCTTTTCCTAGAAGTAATAATAACTTTAAACGGATTCGATACGTTTCATAATTAAGAAAATATGGGGTTTTTCTTTTTTCACAAAAAGCCTCCCCCCCCCCCCATTTCCCCCTCCCTTGGTTCGATTTTGCCCATTAACGAACTTGACCGAGATTTTATGCCCCTTGATTTTATGTATCAGTTTGGAAGAGATTTATGCAGATTTTTTCCAGTTATCGTGTCCATAAAAAAGTGACACAGATAGATAGATAGATAGATAGATATAAAGTTTTGAACTGGGGGTGGTTTTGGGTTCTGGGAGTCATAATCGGCGTAGATCTGCAAATTTTTTTCAAAAAATCCAACTTAGGTGAGAATGTAATAGGTAGTATTTCTTACGAAATCTACCTAAAAACGGGAAATTTCGAGGCTAACGAAAAAGAAAGGCTACCGCGGTGCTTTATACGTATCTTTTTTTACAGACCGCGGGAGTCACGTGATGCTTGAATGCACCAATGCAGGTGTACGAAAAGAGCATTACATCACTCTAGCGGTCTGTAAAAAAAGATAAGTGGAAATGCTCCGCGGTAGCCTGTCTTTTTCGTTAGCCTCGGGGAAATTTAGAATGACATCAAGAGGCGATAACGAAGATCTAAAAAACTAAGGATGCCCAAGACGAATGGCGAAAATATATTTTTAGCACATGTAAATGTTTTTAAAAGGACTGATTTCTTCTGTTTGGGGGAAAGTAACGTATATCTTTGTAAATAACATCTACATTTACTTGATATATGTGAAATTTGTTGTTGTGCTAATGTCTTTGAATGGTAATGTAATGTGAAAATATATGGAACAATGTTAATATTTTTCAAGTGCTTCATTTGGCACCAACTATTACGCTTGGCAACAATGGTGTTGGCATAACGGTAAAGTAGGGTAATCACTCCCACCCCCACCCCCAATAACTATATTTGTTACATTTTATTGAATAGCATTAATTAAATTTCAGAAAATTTAAATTTTTGTCATTTGTATTTTACTGCTTTATATTTCTTAAACATAAAAGTATCCCTGTGACTTTGTTTATTAGTGCGGTGAGGTTATTAAGAGTACGTAATTTCCATTTTAAAATGTAGCATGGCTGCAGTTTCAAATTACCCAAAGCTCTCGCAAGACAAAATAACCCTCCAAAGCTGAATAGTAAAAATACAGTTTTTTTTTATTTTTTGATGAAATTTTGAAAAAAAAAACAATATTTATGCGCTCTGACGAGAGGTACTCATGCTACAAGCAATAGCGGTAGGGCGGAGAACAACCTTGGTGGTCAAAAAAGAAGAAGGAGAGTGAGTGGTTTTTATATACGGTTCGTAGCGAGATAGATCGCTAAGTCGCCTGAATTTGGCGATAATGTAACTGGAGATAAAAGGATTGGCCTGATAAAGGATAACTGTGTAAATTTTGGTTGCGGTTTGATTGCGGTAGATGGCCTGGGTTGTAGGAATTCTTATGTAAGAGGGTTGGGTGCGAAAAATTGCAAAAAGAAAAGTATAGATGTAACTTACATAAAAAATCGTTATGAAAGAGCAGATGTAACCTTTGTTAATTTAGATGTTTAAGGACCACTTGAGGTTTGACACAGGCCAAAAAGATGAGAAAATGATTAAGACCCCAGATTATAATGCAGTGCATGCATGTGAGAGAATAAATCTTTTTTTTTTTTTTTTTTTTTTGATGGAGAACAGACGAAAATTGTCTGGATATGCATTGGCCGTTATCAACTGCCATAATTTGAAAGTGAACAGAAGCAGCGTAAATGCATTACATTATCTAATTTTGGAATATGTGTACACGTTGACTTAATAAAAAATGCATCATCTCTACGAAATTTACTTGAAAAGAGAGAAAAAAATAACGTGGAAAGTTTTTGACTCATGGAATAGAATGTTCCGATTTTAGAATAAGGTTAAAAAATCCGTTAAAGAAGTTAGGTAACAGATAATTTAACTTAACTTTAAATGAAGTGTAATTACTGCTTAAAGTGATAAAAACTTAACACAAAAGGCTTAAAAATACCTTTTTAAATATAAATAACGTATGTTTCATGCGCTCTAACGGCGACTTCTTCAAGATCAAAATGATAAATAAATTATTTTCGCAAAGTTTTTGAAAATGATAAACACTAATCCCGAGATCACATGTCTAATGTAAGCATGTGCTTAAATTGGTCAAAGTGGAAAACGTGAAAATTATTACTTTTATTGCTATTTAACACTTTCCAACCTAGTTGAAAAGTGTTTATGACTTCGGTTTGTCTGGCCGTATAGCCGTCTGCCGTCTGTCCGTGCTCTAACTCCCGTAAATATGCTCAGATTGCCCTGCATTTTTTATATGTTATTGCCGTTATCTATAGCATGTTCCCTATTTCAACTGAAGTGTGTAGCACTTATAGTTTTTTACAGGGACACTCAAAAGAATTCCGTTACATTACGGTCTATGGGGAAAAATCATTTGCGGTTTATTTTAATGATGTTACACAATTTCAAACACATTGTAATTGATATAGATCACTAAGGTGCATTATAAGAAGCTTAATATGGAATAGTGTGTGCATGGCACTTATAGTTACTTCACAGGGACAGTTAAAAGAATTTTGTTACATTACGTCTATGGAGAAAAATAGTTTGCGGTTTAATTAAATAATGTTTCACTATTTTAAACGCATTGAAATTTATATATATATATCACTAAGGTGCATTACCAGAGTCTTACTACAGAATATTGTGCGTATAGCAGTCATCGCTCATTGACAGGGAAACACAAAAGAATTCTCTACTGTCTGTTAACAATAATTCCTGGAAGTGCGTTTTAAGTTGCTGAACGCGATTTTAAATTCAACTCAATTTTTGTCTATTACTGGGTGTGTATAAATTCTGTAGATCGTATACAGGGCAGCACAAAAGTTCGCGAACACATTTCCGTTCATTGCCAGAAACTCCAGAAGGAGAATTTTAAACTGTGCTACGCGTTTCCTAACTAAACTAAAATTTAGCATCCTAAGTAGTATATAAACAAATCTATAGATCATATAGAGGGCTGAATAAAAGTATTCGGATATTTTTCCGAATATTGTATATGTTGGAAATTCTTGAATATACGTTTTTAAATAGGTTATGCGTTTTCCAAATTGTTTACTTAGATGTTATCGTTCAGCTTATTAAACGGTAATGAATTGTAAAATTATTTTGGAAGCGTTGGAAAGTGTTACATAATCTATGCTTGACTCATGATTTTTCGTTCTTGTTGAATTTGTAAATCACCGCGTATCAAATTTTAGGTAAAGAAGCTGATTCGTTGCATATGTTCTCGTTTCGCAAATATATATTTATTGATTTACGTATAATGGATGGGAAATAAATTCTTGATGGAAAAATTATTTTACTATTCTTGGTTATTTACTATTACATTAGACATGTGATCTCGTGATTTGTGTTTATTATTTTCAAAAACTTTTCGAAAACACTTTATTTATCATTTTGATCTTGAAGAAGTCGCCGTTAGAGCACATGAAACATGTCATCTATATATTAAAAGGTATTTTTAAGACTTTTGGGTTATGTTTTTATCCCTTTAAGCAGTAATTGCACTTTAATTTGTAGTTACCAAGTGATTTTATTATATTATTTGTTAACTTAACTTGTTAAATTTTGAATGAGGGGAAGGGGTTATGCATAAAAGAGCATAAATGACAATTTTTTTTGTTATAATCCCCCCCCCCTCCCTCGCCTGCTCGCACAGAGATGGAAATGCTCGAAATTTGTGTGAGTTTATTTCCCTAAAAGGTACATTTCAACTTGGAAATGTTGAAATTTCATTTTTGAAGTGTTATATTTAAATTTTTATAATAGCTACATTTTGGTGTTTTAATCACTTTATATTTTTTGATTAGTTGTACTTACGGTCCATCATTCTACTTTTCACTACTTTTCAATTAATGCTCCTGGCTTAAAATATTTGAAAGTTTTGAATTATGTATACAAGTTTTTAAAACGATTTGCATGATTTATTAAATCCCCACAGCTGTAAAAAATATTTGAAAATGAGTTGCCATTATTTTTATTTTATGTTTATTGATAGACGATTGCGTTTGATGCTAAAATCCGCCAAAATAACGTTTTGTATACCCGATCGTACTACACATACATACCGATAGAATTCTAAACAAACAGTTTCCTTCTGACCAGGAAACCACGCCGTTTGTGTAATAATGAAAAAAAATCTAAATAAGCAGCTATTGAAAGAGCATAGTGAAACGTGTTTTTTGAACCATAAACCAACTGCCCTCGTCTCCCCATTATGGAGATATAAAGACTTAAAATTTGCTGATTTATTGATTTAATAGGATGGAAGGAGGGGTCATTACGTTATCAACGTAACAAAATCATGAAGCTCCAGTCACTTGTCCATTTCAAGTTTAGTGCGCCGCAATACTCCGACAGGATTCGGTACATGTCTGGATTAGTGAAGCTTGGCCCCTTCAATTTGAAACGCCCTTGCAATTTTGTTTTTCGCAGGAGGTGGACCATTGTAATCATTGCACTAGAATTAATTCAAGAAATGTTCTGTGTGACAATGTTTTCTATACTTCAGTTATTTTTTGGTTCTGTACCATATTTGTCAAAAGCATTTTTGTGCCGGATTCTTTCATTTTTTATTTTACTATATCTAAACATGTTTTGTATTTTATATTACCCTGATTATTAAAATTTCTGAATCAGAAGCACGCCCTTTCTCCCTAAAATAAACAAATAAATTAGCAAACTTTAAGACTTTATATCTTGATTACGAGGAGACGAGGGCAAATGATTTATGTGTTAAAAACACATTTCACTATGCTTTTTGGATTGCTGCTTACTTAGATTTTTTTCATTATTATATTATGGCGTGGTTTCCTGGTGAGAATCTGAAGAACTCATTAAGACTAGGTAACAAAATCAAAGGAAAAGCTCGAAATGTCTGAGTATATGTATTTTTTGTGTATATATTATGCATATATGTTTAATATTACATTTAGATATTGCATTATGTTTTGGCTTTTTCGCTCATTTAGGAAATATACCTCATTGCCATATATACTAAGGATTATGGGTTTTCAACACTACTATTTTGAATTCAGTAACATGTGAGTTGTTCATTCAGATATTTTCAACATAAAAATACGGCAAAATTTAATTTTTCGAAATATATTAAAACACAGAGAAACCACCTTTTTCAGCATTTTATTATTTTTCCTCATTCAGTAAGCATGCTTAAATGTTTTTGAATTTTTCTTTGAAAATGTATAAAACCTAATATTTTAGAGAAAAGTAAATATGTGAAATTTCGTAGAAAATCTAAAATTGTTGGACAAAAAAATTGTTTTTGAAGGGATTTATTTCCATTTTGAAAAATTGGATTCATTGAAATTTATTTCTATTTATCTGTTAGATAATTAAATATTACTTCTCCCATTAAAAATGAAAATTCATATGAAAAATTTTAATAATATCAATTAGTAAAAATGATAAAGTTGATAACTTCATAGAAATCAGTATCAATTGAAAGTTTCATTTATTTGTTCGTGTTTCATGTATAATATTTTGACAATTGAATCATATATTGCAAAAAATATTGTTTAAATAAGCTAGAAAAAATTCCATGAGGTTGAAAGCCTGAACTTTTAGTAGTAAAAATCATATATTTTATTTGTTTATTTATTTTGTAATATATTCATATAAAATGAAAACATTTCTTTTAATCTGTAACAATCTTAAACATGTTTATGATATGTTTTCTAAGATATCAAATTGCAAGAAAATCTTTTATTTGTAAAAAAATCGTTTTGTTACCCGAAATTTCCAATTTTTCCAGAAAAAAAACAGAAATCTCTAGAAATTGTACATCTTTTGTAAAAAGTAAAATTAAGTATTTTGGGAAGAAGAAAATTATATTGTTTTTTGAAAATATTTATGACGGTTTTTTAAAATTATTTTTGAATAATTTGTGATGAAAATACATCAGGTAGCTAAAAATATGTCCTTTTATATAGAGGAAATTCGGGTATTGTGTAAAAGTCGGGTAATGTGGAATACCAAGGTTTCTGTTTGAAAAGTGCTGACACCAAGCGGCAATATCATAAACTACTTAAGAATTTTTCAAGAATGTCCCAGTTCCTCGATTGGCGCCAGGGCGCGTTGTGTGCATAAATATTTGTTTTTTGTCTTTGAAAAATTTCAGGAGATATTTTTTCAATATTTTTTATTCATTATTAGAAGTAATATTTTTTATTGACATAAAGCAGCGATAGTACAGCGATACACTAACAGTTTATTATGTAATAATCGTTTTTTAGCTTGTGATTCACACCAATATATATATAGAGTAATTTTTTTCCACACCGCGGTGTATGTGGAATTCCAATATCTCATAATACTCCACAATTAAGGTGGCACAAAGACTGATCCATATATTTGGGATTTGTGCAGATCTGAAGTGTATTGGCTCGCTACCTAGACACTATATTTTGATCATGCTCTCTTGATAACATTAAAAAAAAATTTTTGTCAAATTCTGTTCGTTTCCTTCATTTTTTAATCCCCTAAATCATATTTCCCGACAGTCTCATAATATTCTCTAAAAAAGTTTTTCTTTATTATTATTTGTTTGCATGGTATGAAATTTCGTAAAATGATTTTTGTTTACAAATAACTAATCACAGATGCTGTGATATTGCTTTAAACGTAAGTGGTATTCCACAATACCCAAAATTCCCTTATATATCAGCAGTAAAAATTGAATTTCGATGCCATTTGTAAGAGGAATTATTTTGAAAAACCATGTTTGTCTAAAACTTTGCAACAGCATGACCCCTAAAATGTTAATAAAGGGTTAATGGATGCAAGAACATCCCCTCTGCAGTTTACCGGAAACGATTTCAACAGTGACAGTATTTTTAGCTCACAGGCTATCAAAGACTGAGAGCTAATGTGCCCGCAGGTTCTGTATGTACGTCACGTGATAACTCTTGATAGAAATATCCGATTTGCTTCAAATTTTGTATATAGGTTCATTGTGAAAAGGCGCTTCCCTGATTAGTATTGGGGGGGGGGGTTATTGTTTAAATATAACAGGGGGAACGGGAGCTAATGCCCCCTTAATTTAGATAAATGGGTTTTTCATGCAGAATTATCCGATTTCTTTCAAATTTTGCATATAGGTTCATTGTGATAAGGCGCTTCCCTGATTAGTTTTCGGGGTTCATCGTTTAAGTATAAAAGGGAGGAACGGGGGTAATCCCCTTAATTTAGATAAATGGGTTTTTCATGCAGAATTATCCGATTTTCTTCAAATTTTCTATATAGATTCATTGTGATAAGGTGCTTCCCTGATTTGTTTTGGGGGTTCATTGGTTAAGTATAAAGGGGGTAATGGGGGATAATCTTCCCTTAATTTATTGTTGATTTCTTTATTTTTCGCGGGGCATTATTCTTTGAAATAAGAGTATAATATACATTTAGTGTGAACAGTCTGTGAGCTCAATGTCATCAGTTTAACTGGGCACTTTTCTTTATTTAATTTTATACTTTATGAATTTGATTTTTTTGTATATTAAAATCATAAATCTACAATGTAATTCTGGGCAGGAATTCTCCCCCCCCCCCCCACACACACACTACAAGATTCGGAACTTTATGGTAATTAAAGTTCTAGAAGTGTAATTCGCAACTTTTCATTGTTTCCACGGAAATACAGAAGACTCTCAATGTGAAGAAATTCTGAAATCAACACTGAATATGTAAGGTAAATGTAAGGATTTTGTCATCTGCCCGAGAAATGCCGGGCTGGTAAATTATTTATGTTAGAAGTTTTATGTTATCTATTGGTATTATAATGCGTTTAAATATTTATATTTAGAAAAACTTTTAAAATTTCAACTTCAAAAATGTCTTTATTTGTAAAAAAAAAAATTGTCCTATTTTTTTTTTAATTTGAAAACTGAATGTTCTCGGAAATGTTCTGTTGACATTATCCAAATAAAAAGAGTTAATATGCAGCCGGTCCCCAACCCAGTTATAAAAGGAGAGGTTTTTAATTATTTTAACTATTGCTAATAAATATATAGTAAAAATTTCTTACACTTATATAATGTTATGAATTTGTTTTTTATGGTACGATCAAGTTGTTTGCCGTGAAGTTTCGATGGGTTCGATGTAGTATCTTCTGATTTAGTAATTATTGTAGAATTTTATTTATTATTACTACAAAGATTTAAAACAATTAAGTACTGTCAATTTTCTTTTAAATTTATACACAAACTTGTTTGTAGATAAATTAAGCACATCGTTTAAAATATTTGAATATGTACATAAAATAATTCTATAAAACTTTAATTAACCCAATTTTTACATTAAAAAATGAAATTTAATTATTCCCTGACTTATAAAATTTAGGAACAGCATAAAGGAAAAAAAACATTTAATTAATTATTTGAAGTTGTCTTTCCACCTATTATTTCAAACGCACAAAATTAATTTTTATATTTTATGGGTTTTAATAAAAATATTATTAGAGACAATAGCAAGGATCTAGAGCAAATAAGATTTTTTTTTCAAATTTTAATGATATTTATTTTTTAACATAAAAAGTTTTTAAATAAAGGCTTAATAACTACGTGACATCTAAAATTTTTGTTGTAACTGAAATAATGAATAAACTTTTGTGATGAAAATCATAACAATTCATCTCATGTACCTCATGTTTAATTGAAAAGTTTTTTAGGAAATAGAAATTAAATTCTTTAAAATGATCTCGAAGATTTTTTTTTTTTTTTTTGCATATTGAAAAGTAGATGAGTGCTTTTTAAAACTTGCTTTATTAATATATATCTTTTTAATGTGCTAATTTAATACTTACAAATACATAAGCGCGAGTAGAAAAAATTTCTTAAACAGATTGAACAATGGTCTAAAATAAACATGAATGTTTGTTACGGTTTATTCAAGAATTTGTTCCCCTTTTTTCGTAGCAAATCATTTTTTCTTGGTCAAATATTATCTTTTTAAACGTTATCTTTTCTCATTCAAGTGTTTTGTTAAATCTTTGTCATAATATAGAAGGGAAACGTTGTGCTTTTGTGATGTGAAGTATAACAAAATATTATGAATACTTTATTGATCTCGATTTTGTTCAGCGTATCAAAATCAAAATCAAAATATATAATATATGTCTTCTTTTTGAGTATGGAAAACTTAATTTTAAAAAGTTATTTAATTTTAAAATGAATAGTCTTAAATTAGGATATTAAGAGGTTAAATTGTTTTAATTCTGTTTTTTTTTTTTTTTTTGTAGTTTTAAAGAAAAAATTAGAAAATTTAATAATAATATTATAACAAAAATATTCGTTTGATTAAACAGAAAAGTTCTTTGTAATGTAACTTAAAAGGGATGATTGTCCATGTTTCAAACAACAGTAAACAACAGCTAGAAAAAAGCACTAGTGCTGCCATCTTTGGTACAAAATGTTCTATTTACGATTATAGGAGGATAAACTAAATTCACGCTTTTACCCAGAACCAGCATCGAACCCGAGTCCTACTAGTTACAAGTCCATTGCCTTATCCACTTTGTCATCCAGATCACATGAGGGGGTTATTTTAAATGTAAGTCATCGAATGATTCGGACGTATGTGGATATTTCTATACGATTCATTAATTTGTTGCTGAGAAAATTGTAAATTTTTAAAGGGATTGCGGATAGATTTGGTCAATTTGAGATGGTGGTCAAGATTGTACAAATTTATTATTTATGTGGGGAAGGGGAGATATGAGTTATACAAATTTTCAATTCGATTGTTATCAGTATATTTCTTAAATGAAAAAAATCACCCTCGATATTGAAATTTAACTGACTAAATTTTCTTTTTGAAACATTTTAACTCATTAACGCCACAATTATTTTTCTCTTAAAAATGGAAATATTACATTTCATTCAAATGAGTATGAACTGACTTCTATGTGCTCATTTTTTAGTATTGCCATGTTTCAAAAATGAGTTTGAACTGATTCTAATCATTTTTGAATCTGTCCATGTTTCAAAATGAGTATGGTCCGACCTCTATGTGAACAGTTTTGAGTATGTCTATGTTTCAATATTCTGAGTATTTCTGGTATTTCAGAATTGAAAGGTCATTCTATTTGAAACAAAAAGTTTCAAAACAAAATGAAAACATCGATTTACTCAGATTTGAAAGTGTCATTTTTCTCAGTGTGTTGCGATTACTTCAATGGAAAGAGATATTCGGCTGTCAGCCGAAATCCAACTGAAGTTATCTCAAAATGCATATAGATATTTTGACATAACGCATCCTTCAAAAACAAATTTTTAACGATAGTTTTAAAATTTTTACTTTTATACAGTTCTGAAGTAAAGAAAAATATTACGTCTGAACATATTTATATTTATATTAAAATCATTAAAATTACAGACATTACATTACAATTTTTCTTTGGCCTCGACATTTTGATACGTTGCATTTTCTATGTGTTGATATTTTTGAACTGCGACTTACGTTAAGAAAAATGTTTGTTGATGAGGGATTTTCATGTAAATCCGAATTATCCATAAATCCATTTTAATATGTTTTTAATGTTTTATGTAATTGTAATGTAATGTCTGTAATTTTAATGATTTTAATATATTTATACAGTTTTATTCGAGAAAATATTTATGAAAAAACAGCCACCTTGGTATTTCTTTAGAACAGTCAATTGATTTGTGCTATCAGATACTCCTCGAAATATTTAGGTTACTACATTAATACAATACTAAACCGATATTCCTACCTCCCACTAATTTGAAAATTTCGACACTTAACATTATTGTTAACGTTATATACAGTCTATATACAGTCTAGTGAATACGTATATTGTATGGCATAAGAAAAAGAAAGTTTGTTTTGTATTACAGAATTATATATTTATAAGATCGTGTAAAATAATACAAACTTCTATGAATTTACTACACTTTTTTTTTTGCTTATTTATTTAATTTTTATCAAAAAAATCTCAAATATTACAAAATATATTGATCCATAACATGGAATCATTAGGAAGACAGAAATTATTGAAAACGTCTTACTATAACGAAATCTTGAGCATGTTGTCTTTATCCCGTAATGCTGAATTTAGAAATAAGAATGTTACGTTTGTTCAATTTTGAATGAGATTTAAGTTCTTAGCATAAGACTGATGTAATATGTCAACAAGAGCCGCCTGAATAAACATTGGTGACTACTGTTTTTATCTGAAAATTGCATTGCCGCGTATGGAGAATGCATTCCAAATCAAAATAAAATATACATTATGATTTAACTATATCCCACGTTTAACTAAATACTATTCCTCATAAAAATTACATTAATAATAAGTTACAGCCAATTTTTATAATACATTTGGTTTGTTTTTTATACTATGCTTTTGCTTTATATATTTAACTATCACGCTGACTAGTGAAAACATATTCTTTATTTTAATAGTAAAAAAAAATATTTCTATCAAAATCACTTATCAGTATTTACGTTAAAATATGTTTTAATAAATATTTTTTATTTGTTTGCACTTTAAAAACCTACGCATGATTATTAAATTGTAAATACATTTAATGTAGTTGAAGAGGTTTTTTTTTTTGTTTATTTATTAAAATGAATGTACGTAGCTTAGAGTCGCTTGCATTGAAATTTTTAAATTTGTTTTCAATGACAAATGATTATTTTATTGTCTCTGCAGTTTATTTTCTTATTTTTAAAATATATCTTTTTATGAAACTTTATGTTTTACTAAGATATATTTAAAATATATTAACAAGAAGAAATTTAAATATATTCTGTAAATCATCATATACTATTAAAGATTTCTTTCAACATTTCACGCTGTGATTGAATATACGGCATGTCCGACTATACAAAACTTTATTAAATTGCAATGAAATATATAAATGACTCAACATATTAAAATAAATGTAATTAAAAAATAAATATAATGTTTAATAGCTATCCTGCAGCCGTTCCCAAAGACGATGCTTCACCGGTGACCGCTGAAGAGCAAGTGTAGAAGAATTTCGCCGAGTCCATCGTCAGTCTTTATACTTGGCAAAACCACGCCAAACTTTCGCCAAATAGGAGAAGGCTTCTTTGCTCCGCTGGAGAAACTGAATTATGTTTCAGCTTCCATTTTCATATAAGGCGAATTAACTTTGCCACACTACCACCGCACGCCACCAAAATCCACCCTCCGAGATCCACCCTGAAAAGTGAAGGGGAGTAAAAATCCACCCTCGAAAAGGGGCGAAAACCCCTTATCGTACTGTAAGACGACTCTTATCTTATCTACCAAGATCCACCCTCCGCAATCGACCAAGATCCACCCTCCCAGATTCCCCAAGATTCACCCTCTGAAATCCACCAAGATCCACCCTCCCAGATTCACCGAGATCCACGATCCACCTCCCTCTCCCAAGAGTCTTACTAGCCTATTTATACCCTACTTTCGAGTAGTGGGTCATGTTGGGTCCCCATGGGTCAAGGTCAAGCTAATTGTATCTGAAAAACGGTTCAAACGATTTTGACTAAATTTTGTATCTTACCATTTTCGGGCACGAGAAGACTATTGAGCTGGGTCACAAGTTTGAAAACTTTCGATTAGTGGATCCTTTTTGGGTCAACGTGGGTCAAGTTAATTTTATCTAAAAAACGGCTCTAACGATTTTCATTAAATTTTGTATTGTACGAGTTTCGGGCACGTGAAAATCATTGGGCTAGGTCACATGTTCGAGAAAATTTGATTAGTGGGTCATTTTGGTGATGGGTGATGATATTCAAACTCAAAGCTAATTTTGACTGAGCACAACTCGGTCTTCCCTGCTCGTAGGTTTACTATAAATAAACAAATATGTATGTATATTAATTTCCTGTTGGATTTATTTTATTAAATACTAGTTGTTACCCGTGACGTCGTTCACGTATCATTAAAAGAAGAATAAATACATTAATTAAGCAAAATATTTCAATCCCGATAATTAGAAACGTAAATAATTAACCAACTCTTTATCACAATTTATAGGAGACAGTACAGTATTTCTTTCTTATAGAGGCCTTCACATAACTAAGTTTTAAAAAAGTGAAATTTTGTGACAAATAATCACGGAAAGGTAACTGCAACCAAAGAAATAAGGCGGGCCAAATAAAATCGTGGAAATCGGTGAATTGTGTAAAAACATATGTCAAGTTTACTTGTTAAACCATTTTGCTTTTAACCCCTTTGTGAAACGTTTTAATAGCCATCCTTCAAAGATAATAGAAATAGTATATTCTTTTTCATTA
This sequence comes from Maratus michaelseni, assembly GCA_963931845.1. Lineage (NCBI taxonomy): Eukaryota > Metazoa > Arthropoda > Arachnida > Araneae > Salticidae > Maratus > Maratus michaelseni. The sequence goes on along the minus strand of OZ007589.1, from coordinate 449,082,924 downwards.
AATTCAATTCTTGTGAATAGGGAGCAATAATTGTAGACCTAAAATCAAGGAGCTTAAATTTGCCTCCTTGATTTAATCTATAACTGAAAAAAAAATCTTTGTTTCTAAATGAAAATATGTTGACAGACGATATTTCTCCAGAATAAATTGATTCATGAAGTTTGAATATGTGAAAATACGTTTTTTATTTTTAAAAAAATACTGTAATCAAGATTTTTTTTTCTTTCAGCATCTATTCAAATTGAAAATAAATTCTTTTTTTCCGTTTTAATGAAAAAAAAATATATATATTAATCCGTTTTATTTTTTATTTTTTATCCACAAAATTGGAATAATTTAGTTGCCACTTTTAGAGAAACTTCATTAAATTAAAAAAAAAAATGAATAATAATAATATCTCGGAATTTAAATTTTTTTAAATTCTGAGAGTTTATGACATCCTCGGATCAATGATAACTGGTGTTAAGTAAATCGCGTTGCGTTCGACAATCTGAAAGGAGTATTTACGAAATACAAACAGGCGGTCAGATTTTAATATAATAGATTCGTTTCGTATTTATTTTTATTTTCCTAATAATCATGGTGTGGTTTTTGGCAAAAAAACTCTCATCTGTATGTAACTGATATTGATGAATAATAATCGGTATAAATAAAAAAAATATTTAAATTTTTCGTTTTAAATATGGCATGAAACACATCTACTGTCTAAACTTACCGATTCTTGTATTATTAATGTAAGGAATTGATTCACGCTCCTTGTAAAACACATTTGAAAATTCCCGTTTTATTTCAAATATGACGTCACTTTTTCCTCAGAGAAATCTCTTTTTAATGGCATAATGCTTGTTAATTTTCCTTTTCTGGCAATCAGGACGTAAATTTTAGCGGAAAACTCACATTTGTATGTAACTGGTATTCAAGCTAATTATTAATTAGTATCGATAAAAAATATTTCAATTTTTCATCTTAAATATTACTACAGCGCCATATTACGTTCATTATCTATCTACTTTCATTATACATGGATATTCATGCTCCTTGTATTATTACGAATATTTGAAAATACATGTTTTATTTATGACGTCATATTTGTCCAAGCCGAGGAGTATCCTTTTCATAGTTCCATGGTCCAGGTGAAATCTATTTTTTAATAATATAATTATTGTTGCATTTTTCCTTCTAATTATAACGCAATGTTTGACAGAAAAATATCTTTTTAATGTACCGATATTCATACTTCATGTATAATAGCAAATACTCCATATTTTTGCTTCAAATATCAAGGAAATTCATCTTCTTTTGCATTATTTTTAATTTTCACTGTTCACGTGGAAATCGTTCAATTGAAAATTAATTGTTGAGGAAAAATTATTTTTCGTGTTTTTATTAATTGGCAACGATCAAAGCCCTAGCAACGATAAAGTAAAATGGTTAAATTGTATGGAAAAATGTCCATTTACTCTCTATGAAAATAATGAATTTTTTAATTATCAAAGAAAATATTTGAACAAAATAAATAAAATCTAGCCTATGTTCATTTATGGGTTATAATCCACCTATATGCAAAGGTACAGGATAATTAAATTATCCATTTTGACACTGGCTTCAGCCTAACATTTACACACAATCGGATTTATAATATTACTAGCTGTTACCCGTGACTTCGTTCACGCAACATTAAAAGAAGAATAAATACATTAATTAAGAAAATATTTCACTCCCGATAATTAAAAACGTTAAAATTAACTAACTATTTATCACATTTCATAGGCGACAATACGGTATTTTTTGTTATAGGGACCTTGATATAACTCACTCTTTAAAAAGTGAAATTTTGTGCCAAATAATCGCGAAAAGGAAATTGCATCAATGCAAAAAGGAGGGCCAAATAAAATCGTGGAAGTAGACGAATTGGGTAAAAACAAATGTCAATTTTACCTGATAAACAATTTTACTTTTAACGCCTTTGTGAAACGTTTTAACAGCCATCCTTCAAAAAAACATTAATTGGAAATAGTACATGCTTTTTCTTTAAATTCAGTTCTGCCTCCTTGGTTTAATGTATAGCTGAAACAAATCTTATTTTCTAAATGACAGTACGTTGACAGGCAATTTTTGTTCTCCAGAATAAATTGATTCATGAAGTTTGAATATGTGAAAATATGTTTTTATTTTTCGGATAATTTACTGAAATCAAGATTTTGTTTTCACCATCTATTCAAACTGAAAATCAATTCTGTTTTTCAGTTTTAATGAGAAAGTGGTGTAAAAAATATACAGATCTATTTTATTTCTCCTTTTTTTATACACAAATATGGAGTAATTTACTTTCCGTTTTTAGAGAAACTTCGTTAAAATTAACGAAAAAGAAAAAAAAATCTTGGCATCTAATTTAATTTTTTAAATTCTGACAGTTTGTGTAACATCCTCGGATCAATGATAACCAGTATAAAGTAAATCACGTTGCGTTCGATATTCTGGCACTGTAAATGAAAATTGTAAATTCACGGGCATTCTCCGTGAATTGCTGTCGTAATTTTACGGGAAATGCCCCCTTTTCAAGGTAAACGGTCCATTTCAGTAAATTTCATGTTTTTACGGGCAAAAACCGTTTATCTAATATCAAAGCTCGTTTATCTAGTCACAAAACCGGTTTTCTTATGGACATTGCCTGGAATCTCTGCTGCAATTTTTTACAGTGAGGAGTAGTTGCGAAATACAAACATAGATTCGTGTTCATTTTCCTTTTCTTAAAATTATGATGCGATTTTAGCAGAAAATTCTCATCTGTATATAACGGATATTCATGCTTAATAATCAGTATAGATAAAAAAACATTTAAATTTTTCGTTATAAATATGGCGTGAAACTCATCTACTTTCTATACTTACTGATCCTTGTATTATTAATGTAAGGAATTGATTCACACTCATTTTAAAACACATTGGAAAATTCCCATTTTATTTCAAATATGACGCCTCTTTTTCCTGCAGAGAAATCCCTTTTTAATGACATAATTCTTGTTAATTTTCTTTTCCAGGCAATTAATTTCAGTACTGGCATAGGGGAAATTATGTTGCTTTAACGAAATAATATTAAATCTTTAGTTTTTATCAACAAAAATGGAACTATTAACATTCGTCATTTTTTTTTAGGTAATCGAGTTATTTCTTTTAGTTTTAAGAATGAAAATAAATATTTCTCGCTATCCATGACATCATTTTCGATATGGATAATTTTGCGGAGCATGTTATTGACATTTGCTGACCATGTTCTTTTGAAACTTATTTTTACTTTTTTAAAATTTAAATAAAAAATGCGGTATAGTTATATTAGCCCTGCGCAGACGGTGAAACGCCAAGAATTATTACCATACAAAAGAAAAAAGCGAAGAAAAAAAAACCAAGATCATTTTATTTCACCAATCAAAGATATCCGCTTTATTTTTGATGTATGGCGTCATATTCGCCTGTTTCCTATGGTTACTCATATTGAAACCTTGTATTATTATCAAAAACTAAAAAAAAGTACGTTTTATTTCTAATAATATTATTTAATCTTCTTTTTAATTCTTTAATTTTTTTATTTCATTTCTATTTTTCACGTGAACATTTTTTCAATTGAAACTAAATTGTTGACTAAAAATTATTATTCCGGAATTTGAATTAGTTTTGGCAACGATAAAGTATTAGCAACGGTAAAGTAAATTTAACCATGTTAAAATATTATAAGAAAAAAAATGTCCATTTACTCTCTATGAAAAAACGAAATTTTGAATTATTAAGAGAAATATTTGAATAAAATAAACAAAAACCAGCCTATGTTCAAATGAGGGTTATAATCAATCTGTATGCAAAAATACAGGATCATTAAAGGCTCCATTTTGACGCTGGCTTCAGCCTAACATTTGCGCACAATCAGATTTATAATATTATTAGGACTAGCTGTTACCCGTGACTTCGTTCACGTAACATTAAAAAAAGAATAAATGCATTAATTTAGTAAAACATTTCACTTGATAATTAACAACATATATAATTAGCCAAAGCTTTATCACATTTTATAGGAGACCATACGGTATTTCTTTGCTATAGGGGCCTTGACATAACCCAGTCTTAAAAAAGTGAAATTTCATGCCAAATAATATATACAATCGCGAAAATGAAACTGCAACTAATGACAAAAGGAGGACCAAGTAAAATCGTGAAAATCGAGGAATTCTCTTCGTAAAACGAAAAACAACACGGGCAGAATTCTTCTATACAACAGTGCATTTTAGGTGGTATTTGGTGTACAATTCGTATATGTGTGCATTGCTAAACGGGCATTATTATGTTGTTTATTTGCATAGACATATGTTATATATTTCTTACTACATTATCTTGTTTATGTATATATTAAATTAAGTGCTTCACGCTAAGTGGTGTAAATAGTGAACAAACTGCTTGTGGATTTTATACATGGATAGATATTTCACAAAGATATAACAATCTGATGCGATTTTAAAATGTAAATAAAGGTTGCTAGAAATTACTTTAAATTCTGCCCAATTTAACCTCGATATTTTCTCTATCGCGTCAAGAACACTATAAGCAAATAAATACCGACGACACAAATCTGTTGATCTAAATTTACATATTTTTTGTTAAAATATATAGGATTATTTTGATTTATTTCATGCGCTTGAAAATTTTTACGCTTTCTCTAGGGTTAGGTGTCGAATAAATGTACTTTCTTGTTATTTTATTTTGCCATTTCTATTTATTCTATTTTCCATTCATTCCATTTATGGATATTGATTTAATTTACATATTCGTGTCAAAGAATATTCTTTAAAGTTATTATCAGGATTAGGATAGGATACGATTAGGGTTAGGATTAAGAATAAAAATTGAACGACGATGGCATGACCGATTCAGGTTTAAAGTATGAACCAGGAAGTCTATTTACATCATGAAGCAATAAGAAAATTAGAAAATTATCGGCTAATATTTTTTAATATGTTTCACAGTCATAGTTGGCATCAAATGTGAGTGGGGAAATGATCATCTAAAATACCATTAACAGTTTACCACGCAAAAAACAAATCTGGTTACAACAATGTATTTAATTTTGCGCCAAATTTCACTTGATTAAAAAAAAAAAAAGCAAATTGAGTATGGACCTAACCTTCCTATGGACCTAACCTATGGACCTAACCTACAGACCCCTAACCTTCCTATTCTCGGAAATGTTCTACCTATATGTAAAAATAATTCTACTGTATAGAACGCGCTTTCACGTTTATAATGTTATGAATTGGCACGATCGGCTTGTTCAAGTTTACATAATTTGGCTGGAAGAAAAGATTCATTACTTTTTTATTTCTTCTTTGCTTTTGCATTACGCGAATTTGTTGGTAAAATCGATTTTCTTTTCCATAACATTGTTGTTTTTTAAGTTTAAAAAATATTGTAATTTTACTTAAACATTCCTTTAAGATCTATGCAATTTTTCTTATCCTACAAGACTTTACAAAAATCTATTATGAAACAACTTTAAAAAAAGCTATATTTAAAAAAGACAACAAAGTTTTTCCTATTTTAAAACTAAAAGAAATGTAAAATTAAATTCCGGTTCGAAACGACGATTTACAAATGTGTTTTCGATTGTGGGAAAATGATAGAGAAAAAAAGCTGTTACTTCGATTCATATTAAATCTTTAGCTTTTATGAGAAAAGCAACTTTCTTTTAAAAAATATAGTTATTTTTATTAAGATTTTCTGATTTTCGATACGGATAATTTTGCGATGCATATCATTGACATTTGCCATCCAATATTTTTTTTTATTTTTTATTTTTTACTTTTTAAAATTTAAATTAAAAATATGGTATCTTTATGTTATCCGTGTGCAGCCGATAAATCGCCAACCTATCCTATCATTCGTATTGAATTCATTAAAAATATAAATATTTCACTCATTTCATTTAAAACACATACATTTAAAATACACATATTACGTACATTTAAAATAATTCCTTTCATGTGAAAAAGAAAAAGAAAAAAAAAGAGAAATTAATCACAAATAATTTGATAACCCAAGATCATGTTATTTCAACATCAAAACAAATCTGTTTTATTTTTCTATATATGACATCATATTCGCTTGCTTTCCATACTTACTCCTATTTATGCACTTTGTATTATTATCAAATATTTGAAAACGCACGTTTTATTTCCAATATGACATCATTTCATATTCTGTTTAATTCTTAAATAATTCATTTCCTTTTCATTTTTCACGTGGAAAATTTTCACTTGAAAATAAATTGTTGATTAAAAATTATTACTCAGGGGTTTTATTTTATATTGGCAACGATAAAGTATTAGCAAAGGTAAAATAAATTTAACCATTTAAAAAAAAGCTGTAAAACCGTACCCTTTGGGCCAAACCAACCAAACCAACCAACCATTTTAAAATATACGAAAAAATGTCCATTTATTCTGTATAAAAATAATGAAATTTTTAATTTTTAAGAAAAATATTGAAATAAAATAAACAAAAACCATTCTATGTTCATTTGAGGTTTATAATCAACTTATATGCAAAGATACAGGATAATTAAATGCTTCATTTTGACGCTGGCTTCAGCCTAACATTTGCACACAATCAGATTTATAATATTATTAGGATTAGGATTCATTTTAATAAAAATGTGTGACCTAAAAATGTGTGATAAAAATATATGAAAGGTGAATTGTCAGATAAACAGAAGGCAAATTTTGTTGTTATTTCTTTGTGAAGGCCAATTATTTCTAAGATATATAGGAACTTCAGCTAATATGGAATGGTCGGGTAATATGTAATACCAAGGTTTCTGTCTAGTAAAGTGTTACCACCAAGTGGCAATATAATAAACTATTTAATAACGTTTCCAGAATGTCCTTCCAGAACGCTCAGTTCGTCGGTCGGCGTCAGGGTGCGTTGTGTGAATAAATGCTTGTTTTTCGTCTTTGAAATGTTTCAAGAGATATTTTTTTTTAATTAAATTTTATTATTATTAGAAGTAATACTTTTACATTGAAATTAAGCATAATGTGCATGAAAATACTAACAGTTTATGATGTGATACCCGTTTTCAGCCCGCGATTCACACCCATAAACATAGAGTAATTTTTTTCCAAAACTGGTGGTGTCGGGTTACATGGAATACCATTTTGTCATAATACTACGTGATTGTTGTGACGCTAAGATAGATCCTTACATTTGTGATTTGTGCAAATCTGAAGTATGGACTGAAGTAGTACATAGGCTGAATGCCTAGACAGGATTACATGGAATGCCACCCTCTTTAATAAAAAGCTATGCGTTGCTGACGACTGGATTTTTTCGCTAATCATTGCCACAAGTTAATCTCAGAAAATGAAACATTTGAAGTTACTGAAAAAATTAATAGCTCGAAAAGTATTTGTCAGAAAATTGTTAGACAAACTGCGTTAGACAGGTAAAAAATTGTATTTTTCTTGATATAAATTTTGAATCTAATGATTATGCCGTTTTGCAAATACTGAATTTTAAAAATTACCAAATTTCACAATGGAGTACCATAGCGAAACCTTCACGTGTAAAAAGATAATAAAAACGGCAATGTGTCATGACGTGTATACTGGCACGTCACAAATTATAGTAGCCTTATTATTCTGTTAAAATATAAATTATGAATAATTAATGAATTATGATGTCACGAGTGCGTGATTTTTATTTATTTCTCGACAAATACTAAATGCGTCATGTCTTTTTAGTTGTGATTAATAATATAGGTTAATTCATGTTATTAAAAAATGTAGCTATAAAACATATGTAAACAAACGGAAAACGGTAAGTAATAATTGGTAAAGGTAAACGTAATTTTTAATTATCGGATGTGAAATATTTTAATTAATTAATGAATTTATTCTTCTTTAAATGTTGCGTGAACGAAGTCACGGGTAACAGCTAATGTTATCATAATACTCGGTGCTTGTTGTGACGCAAAGATAGATCCTTACATTTGTGATTTGTGCAAATCTGAAGTATGGACTGAAGTAGTACATTGGCTGACTGCCTAGACAGGATTACATGGAATGCCATGTTATGATAATACTCGGTGATTGTTGTGACGCAAAGACAGATCCTTACATTTGTGATTTGTGCAAATCTGAAGTTTGTCAAACAACGTAGTACATTGGCTGACTGCCTAGACACATATTTTGATCATGCTTTCTTAATACCATTCTAAATGCTTTTTACCAAATTTCATTCGTTTTCTTCATTTTTAACCTCTTATTCCATATTTCCCGACTATCACATAATACCATCCAAAAAATCTTTTCATTGTTATTATTTGTCTGCATGTGATGACATTTCGTAAAATGATTTTTGTGTTTTAAACAATATCGAGCGGTGATATTGCCTCAAACGAAAATGTTATTCATTGTACTCGAAATCCCCCCACTATTAATGTCGAAAATACTGTACAATTATTTACGAGCATTAAATCTTGAGAAGGGTTCATTAAAAAAATTAACACCACATAATATAAACTAACTAATAAGGTTATCCGAACTGTTTTATACAAATACATAATATTAATAAAAAGAAATTGGAGAAAAATTACAATGATTTTAAATTACTCTATAGAAAATATACCTGGGTATACTTTATAAATATTGTAGAAATATTTAAACATTATGGGGCGTCCTGTTTAAAATAAATGCAAATATTTCCAGAGACTACCTATTATGTTTTACAAAATGTGTAAATTGAAAATGATTTCGTAAAATCTGTGCATTTATAATATTCTGTCTTACGTATGTTTTATTCTGTAGTCACGCGAAAAATGTTGCAAAATTAAATTTTGCATCTTCTTTTGCCAACGAATTCATAAATTAATAAAGAAATTTCATCCAAAGAATGCACTGATATTTCAATTGAAAATTCGATGTAAAAACTACAATATATATATATATATATATATATATATATTAGAAAAATACAATCTCTCGAAAAAGAAATGAACCATATATTTTTGAATGTAACCAACTAGTTTTTATCAGCAGCATTATTAATTATGTTAATTTTCCTCTATTAAATCTAATTAGTTAAAGAAAAATGTACCCTTATCAGCAACTCTTCTGATATGGAAGTACTTTACACATTCAATTACGAAAACCATTCGACCAAAAATTTCCCAATTATTCTAAATGTATTTATCAGTGAATGTGCACATGATATTCATCAATATCAGTTAAATTATGAAATTATCTTTTCTCTAAATAATAGTTACAGTTAATTAATTTAAGGAGCAAGATAACTTCATTACTGGAATTGTAACGTTTCTGACGTCATAAATATTATATGTCTTCAAGATAACAAATAAATTTTTATCTGTATTTGTCTCTATCTCGTACCTCGCTCTCTCTATCATTTTTACTAATTTTATTTTATATTAATAAAAATTAAAATATCACTAATGTTATAGTTAATAAAGTCACGTTTTTACAGCTTACAATAATCATAATGTCTGAAATATGGAGGAATATAAAACATAGAATATAAAATTTTCATGTAATTAGCACTATAAGAAAATTCTAGATTAAAGAAAAAATATGCTTAAACATTTTTATATTTACTATATATATATGTGTGTGTGTGTGTGTATGTGTGTGTGCGTGTGTGTGTATTACTGTATATATACTCTTATCTATGTATGCGTGTGTATGTGTACAAGTGTGCGAGAGGGTGTGAGTGAAATTACATGTGTAAGAAAAATGCAAAATACTTAAACACAGGAAAATGAAAATAAAAAAAGTCAGATACTATGAATGTGCTATGGATTTTTCACGGGGCCTTCATAGGCACAATTCTTAATAAAGATATGTTATTTTGTCGAAGAAACCCATGATAATGGAAATATCAAATAAATAAATTAAAATTCAACTATATTAGATAAAAAACTTAATAAGTAAAAAAAAAACAACAACTCAGCAGCAAATTAAAATTGACACAACATACCAAACGTAAGCCATGTGACAAGACATAGCTAAGTTAATTGGAGCCAAGTCGAGAGAGAAAACAGCTAGTGCTATGATCTGGATTTGGAACTTTAGTTTTTTATAATATTACTTGAAGCTATTTTAGAAGAATAAGTGGCAAGAGAGTGGATTGACGGCATGGCCATATTTGGATACCTACTTCTGGAGCTTTCTAATCGATATAATATATTTTACAAGAACAGATTGTTACGGAAGCTTGAATTATACCGGGTGTCCCAAAAATGACTGATGGATTTTAAAATTCAATAACTAGCAAACGGTGACAGATATTTAAAAAATTCTTGCAGCAGGGTTATGTATGATGTCGGGAGTTTTTTTACTGTGATTCTTGATTTTAGTTCGAATTTTAAACAATAGATGGCGCCGACAGCAGTTGTCGCTCATTCGAGGCCGAAACTGACGTCACTCAGCATTGATGCGAAGAAAGGAGATTAAGGCTATGGAGTGAGTCTCATTCGCCAGTACAATCTTGCTCTTAGGCCCCGATTCTGAACTCATTCAATATGATTTTAACGTTGCTGCCATAGAAACAACAAATTCTTCGATAGTGGAATACATCGTTCAGATCAGGGCATGAATTTAACAAGCAGTATTCGAGTTTGCTGGCGATTTTACATTTATGAGTATTTATAGGAATTTTATCTAACCAATATGAAAATTTAGTTTCGCGAGATAACGGCAATGCAGGTATGTGAGAGCTGCACAGAAATCGAATCGGTCACATCTTCATTCATTATTTTGCTACGCAATCTGCTAGTGAGTACTTTTAAAAGAGTGTGCACTATTTATCGAAAATGGTTTATTTCACCTAGTAGTTTTAAAATACGATGAATAAAATATTCTTTAAATCAGGAAATAAAAAGTAATTAAACCGGGAAAATAAAAGTTCACAAATGTAAAATCGCCTGCAACTCGAATACTGCTTGTTAAATTCATGCCCTGATCAGAACGCTGTATTCAACTATCGAAGTATTTGTTGTTTCCATGGCAACAACGCATTCTATTGAAATCATATCGAATGAGTTCAGAATCGGGGCTAAGAGCAAGGTTGTACTGGCGAATGAGACCCACTCCATAGCCTTAATCTCCTTTCTTCGCATCAATGCTGAGTGACGTCAGTTTCGGCCTCGAATGAGCGCCAACCGCTGTCAGCGCCATCTATTGTTTGAAATTCGAACTAAAATCAAGAATCACAGTAAAAGAACTCCCGACATCATACATAACCCTCCTGCAAGAATTTTTTAAATATCTGTCACCGTTTGCTAGTTATTGAATTTTAAAATCCATCAGTCATTTTTGGGACACCCGGTATATATATATATATATACACACTTAGGTTTGCCATATTTTGGATTAAAATGTCAAAACATATTCCCTGTGTGAATATCGCCACATTCATAAGACATTCTTTACAGGCACCCTAGTATAAATTAACACTTTACCGACCGGCCGTCAATTAATCGACGTTTTCTCCCCAGCGCTTACCGACCGGCCGTCGATTAATCGACGTTTGCTCCCCAGCGCTTACCGACCGGGCCGTCGATTATTCGACGTTTGCTCCCCAGCGCTTACCGACCGATCGTCAATTAATCGACTTTTGATCTTTCTGTTATATTTGGTTAGGTTAGATTGACAAGTAGCAAGCAGCAAGCATTCTTTATTCAGATAATCGGTGCTTTTTTATAAGCTTTAGCCCTATAGAACAGGTTTCGCTTGTAAATACTGCAACGTCCCATTACACAAAGGTGACTGTTTCGAGCGCTATCATAGTTTAAAAAAATATTAAACAACTTATTTTTTCGACAAATATTGTTATATGGATTGTGGTATATTTTATGTAAATAATAAACTGAAAACGATTGTAATAGATAAAATAAATATTGTTTAACACTAATAGGATTAACCCCTTCACGACGATCGTCCTTTACAGAATGTTTAACCTTTTACCACCGGTTTTTCAAAACAGAAAATTTCACCTAATTGAATCCCAGAAATGCTAAGATTTAATGAGGCAAATCTTACATTAAAAAATAACTGGTGGGAATAATTGAGGATTCTGAGCATCTTATGCGTCACGTATACGTGTCGCTCGTCCCCAAGGGGTTAAAGTAAAATATTTTATTAAATTTCGTTACCCTAGAATAACACGAAGCGTACAATTTTACCAGAGTTTAAGAAAAGCGCATATATTCCCGCGCGTCAGTCTAGGCCGAAACCAAGCCGATGTCTCGGACGATCTGCGGCTGACAGGGCGGTGAAAGGGCATAGTATGTTCGAACCGCTACCGGTCGGTAAAGTGTTAACTTATCCAAACGAATATCGCCAAATTCTGTAATGTGGTTTAGGCAAAAACCTGTGTATATGTCTCCACATTTAAATAAAGAAATTCTAATCTTATATCGATATCCAAATGTGATGACAGGATTCAAGATCAAGCCACATGGTGATAATCGATATTCGGCTCAATTCGGAGCACTAGCTGTACGATTTCGCTATCGTGGGTGTCGGAGACAAAATTACAGAAAAGTATTGTTCCCGAGAAAACAACGACTTATTCCTAGTGTATAACAACAGTGTTCAGAATCGGGCCTTTTATCTGAATTTACTTAATAAGAATGTATCAAATTAAATTGAATAGCATAGACGCTAGTGTGGTTCTATATGACAGTGGCGACATGCGAAATATAAACTTTCATTGGTTGAAATGCTTCTGGACCAAAGCAAATAGACAAGCATCTTGGCGATTTTCACCAAAATAATGCTTCTTAACTTCTCTCACTCGTATAACCCAACTTGTCCACGCGAGTATCACCAAATCTGGAATATAGATTTGTCATAGTTTGGACATAATCTGAGCACGCGCATTTTGCTTCAGTCCCCACTCTGATATAGAGGCACCATACTCATACGAGACTTTCCCTTCTCTCGCTAGTAGTAGAAAGTCAAATTTGCTGATGGTCCGAGATATAGAAATCGAACTAACATCGCTCAGAATCGGGCACAAAGATAAGGTTACCACGCATGCCTCGCATAAAGTTTATCTATTATTATTTATAAAATTTTACAAAATAACAAATGCCGGGATCGGGGTAGTTTAAAAATGTTCGCAAAGTAACTTGGGGGTTATTTTTTAATGTACGAGTAACATACTTAAATTGGCTTAAAGGTTTCTCAGTTTATATGTTTATGGCAACTATTATGTGACTGGCAAATATTTTTTATTATCTTGCCTAACATTATTTCTAAACAATAATAATATACCTTGAAGATTAATAGAAATCAACCACGAAGATTATTTTTTTGAAATTGTGGTTAGAAAAGTTAATAAGAATTAATCCAGTGGCAATGCAGTTACTGATTACTAATTCTAATAAACAAGTAATATAAACATTTTTTTAAAGTCAATTCCTACTTTTTAATCATAAATATATAAAATAATCCCATGCAGCATTAATGTCCCACGTTATCTTTATTGAACATTATTTTATAATAATCGTTGCGGTATTTTATTTCTGTGGCATCACTAATTTGAGATCAATCTTTCATTTCATTTATGAAAACAATGGGAGGAATTGTTTTCTCCCATTTAAAACTAAAATTAATTAATTAAATTTAATTAATGAATTAATATTTGAAAAAACTGTATTAAAGTAAAGTGCCATCCACTACAAGTTTAAAAAAAATTATTTGAACTTGAGTGGATGAATAGAAAATATTTTATTAACGATTGAAAATTTGAACAAGATATATGGGGCCTCCGTGGCCGAGTGGTTAAGACCGCGACCTACGTTATACATGGCTGGTGCATGACGTTTAAAACGTCACATGGAGTGGATCCGAGGCTAACGAAAAAGAAAGGCTACCGCGGTGCTTTACGCGTATCTTTTTTTACAGACCGCCGGAGTCACGTGATGCTCGAATGCACCAATGAAGGTGTACGAAAAGAGCATCACGTCATTCTAGCGGTCTGTAAAAAAAGATAACTGGAATGCACCGCGGTAGCCTGTCTTTTTCGTTAGCCTCGGAGTGGATCATTCTTACACGCCGATTGGTGCAAAACGGGGGCGCGCCTCTTTGCACCAATCACCATGTGAAAATGATCCACTCCATGTAACGTTTTAAACGTCATGCACCGGCCGTGTATAACGTAGGTCGCGTTAAGACACCATTCCGCTAATCGCTTGAGAGCGTAGGAGTCAGGTCGGCGGGTTCGACTCCCGCCAGCTCAATTGCACACACTTTGTGGAGCTCCTGGATGTGATGTCTGGTGTTTAAATTTCCTTGTGGCTATCTCGTCCCTATATATTGACGATGACTTATAAGCGGGCACTTGATGTCAAGCACACAAGTCTGATGTATGTTCTCAATAAACATAAACAAGATATATATAGAGAGAGTGTGAGCTAATAGTAGGAACTTAAAAAGCAGCAGGCGAAAGTAATATTTGCCGAAAATTTCGTATTTGAGAAAATCCATCTAGATCCCGATGTATAAAACATTATTAATTTAGCAACGTAAGAAATCTAAGCCATATTGGTGCTTTTTATGGTTGCTATCGATTAGTTTTGATATAAAAGGAAAATGATGACAGTGATTTTGATCTTCAAAGAGTACCTCTATAAGAGAGTGGAAACATACACACAGAGCGCATGCGTAGATTGGAGTTTTTGTTCAAACTACGGCCACCCCCATCACAGAATTTGGAAATACTAGGGAGCCTCCATAAACGAGTCGCGACATAGAGGAAATAAAATTTGATTCGTCTGGAAAATGTTTGCCAAAAACAAATCATCAAGCATTTTGCCAAGCTTGCCATTATCGCTAAGCTAATGTTTGTTGATTTGTCTGATTTGTATAATCAATATCGTCTAGGCGATTATCGTCAAGTTCTGGAACGTGGATGCCATGACTTTGAGAAAACATTCAGCCTGAGCATGCGCTGTGGGCGTATGTTGACACTTTTTTATTGTGGCACCCATGGTAATGCTTGCCTGGACGAGTTCTGTTAGATGAGTGAGACTTAAGTGCCTCTGTAAAAGCACGACCTACGTTATACACGGCCAGCGCATGACGTTTAAAATGTCACATGGAGTGGATCATTATTACACGGCGCGGGGATTGGTGCAAAGCGCCACACCCACCGTTTTGCACCAATCGCCGTGTAAAAATGATCCACTCCAAGGGTTCACTTGCTCATTCATTATCATGACGTCACAAAAGGTGGCTGGCCGCCACCAGCGATTGGTGCAAAGCGACGAGTCCGTCGTTTTGTGCCAGTCGCTGTTGGTCTTACATTTTGTCGTTTCGCTTTGTACCAATCGCTGGTAGCGGCCAGCCACCTTTTGTGATGTCATGATAATGAATGAGCAAGCCCGGTATCTAGTGTAGCCCTGTCCACTCGCGACCTGCGTTATATCAAGGCAACACTAGGTACCGGGCTTGCTCATTCACTCTCAAAACGTCACAAATAGTGGCTGACCGTGACCAGCGATTGGTTCAAAGCGACGTGCCCATCGTTTTGCGCCAATCGTTGTATTTCTTTCGTCACGGCCAGCCACCTTTTGTGACATCACGGTAAAGAATGAGCAAGCCCGGTATCTAGTGTAGTCCTGGTTATATACGGCCGGTGCATGACGTTTAAAACGTCACATGGAATGGATCATTTTTACACAGTGATTGGTGCAAAGCGGCGCTCCCACCGTTTTGCACCAATCACTGTGTAAAAATGATCCACTGCGAGGTAACGAAAAAGACAGGCTACCGCGGTGCATTTGGCTTATCTTTTTTTACAGACCGCTAGAGTGACGTGGTGCTCTTTTCGTACACCTTCATTGGTGCATTCGAGCATCACGTGACTCCGGCGGTCTATAAAAAGAGATACGCGTAAAGCACCGCGGTAGCCTTTCTTTTTCGTTAGCCTCGGATCCACTGCATGTGACGTTTTAAACGTCATGCACCGGCCGTGTATAACGTAGGTCGCGATCCACTTCCTGTGATGTTTTAAACATCATGCACTGGCCGTGTATAACGTAGGTCACGGTAGAAGAATGGCAACATACGAGCAAAAATTTCATTGGTTGAGATTATTTTGGACAAAAACGAATCGCTAAGCATCTTGTCGAAACTGCCTCTATCGGCAAGCTCTATTTAAAAGCTTGTTTCACTAGGGTGATACTATATGAGAGTGGCGACACACGCACAGGGCGTATGATCAAACCACTGAGCTCCACAATAGAACGGAGAGGTAACTTCCGATTTTGTTACATTGAATCCAGCGGTCCGTCTGTAAATGCAATGCCATAGAATTTCGGAGGAAAAATTTTGAGAAAACACAATTTCTTCTAATTTAATAATATGGGGTAGGCTTTCTCTATATGATCGCGATGTTATACACGACCGGTTCATGACGTTTAAAACGTCACACGGCGTGGATCGTCTTTATACGGCGATTGGTACAAATCGATGGGCGCGACGCTTTGCACCGTGTAAAGATTGATCTATTCGGTGTGACCAAAGCTGCAGTAGATACCGGGCCTGCTCATTCATTCTCATGACGTTACAAATGCTGGCTGACCACGACGAAAGACATACAGCGATTGGCACAAAACGATGGGCGCGTCGCTTTGTACCAATCACTGGTTGCGGTCAGTCACTATGAAGGAGCAAGCCCGGTATCTAGTGTTGCCCTTGAGGCTAACGAAACATAATGGCTACCGCGGTTCTTTACGCGTATCTTTTTTTACAGACCGCCGGAGTCACGTGATGCTCGAATGCACCAATGCAGGTGTACGAAAAGAGCAACACGTCACTATAGCGGTCTGTGAAAAAAGATAAGTGGAATGCACCGCGATAGCCTGTCGTTTTCGGTAGCCTCAGTTGCCCTGGTGTGACGTTTTAAAAGTCATGAACCAGACGTGTCTAGCGTAGGTCGTGATATGATAGTGGCAACCTACGATGCTCAGACTGTGCTGAGACAGCTGAGTTTGTCCAAACTGTGGCAAACCTAAGCATTTTGTATTACAGAACCTGACGATACTCGCCTGAACGAGTTCGATTACACACGAGTGAGACAAATTAACAAGCACTTGTTTGGCGATAATGACAGGCTGAAAAAGACGCTTAGCGATTCGCTTTTGTTCATAATCGTTTTAACAAATAAAAATTTATAACCCTTATGTAGCCACTTTCATATCGAGGCACCCTAGTATGGGGTAGTTACATTGCATTTCCAAATCAGTTTTTTTTTCTTTTATACTATGCCAAAAGTACTAACATTTTTCATGGATGAAATTTAAAAAAAATGCAGATTTATTTAAATTTACCACAAATATTTAAATCTATATGTCAAATAAACTCTCATACAAGCTTCACATGATAAATTTGATATTTACTGCTCATAAAAATATGAAAACGGTATAAAAACAGGAAGAAGTGATTAAAAGTATGCCGAAAAGTTTGAAACAATTATTCTAATATTGAAAAGTTCAGGCCTTATTACTTCCGCGGATTGAAAGTGTGATGTGATCGCGCAGAAAGGGGACCGGGAGTTTGCACTCCATTCTACAGTCGACAGCAAAAAGAGTTGAGCACCGGAACCCCATCAGAAAATTTCAAAATCAGATTCCCCCCCTTCCTCCATTAACACACTCGAATCATTTACTTTGAAAAGAAAGCATTCATTTATTTATCCAACGTTGGTCATACAATCGGCGCAAAAAAATGGGATCGAAGATTGAAACCATACGGTTCAATCTTCGATCCCATTTTTTTGCCTTCTTCATTTGCAAAGAAGAATTTATTTTATACATCAAAAGCTTTTAACAGATTCATCGCGTCCTCATTATAAGTATTGAAAAGTTCTTCAAAAGTGAAGTAATTGGGCGCAGCAGCAGGTATGTTTACATCATTCGTAGCAGGTGTCAAAGAATCATTGTCATTCACATACACAAAGTCATTCGGAGAGGGGTTCACTGTCGGCATTGAATTTGGAGAAGGAGTCTCGGCATTCACGTACACAGATTCATTCGAAGAAGGGTTTACTGTCGGCATTGAATTTGGAGAAGGAGTCCCGGCATTTCCATACACATATTCATTCGGAGAAGGGTTCACTAGCGGCATTGAATTTGGAGAGTCATACACAAATTCATTCAAAGAGTTTGGTGCAGGGGTCCCGGCAGCAGCATACACACCTTCATTCAAAGAGGCGTTCACGGACGACATCGAAGGGTTCCTGGCAGCCTCGTTATCCATCTGTATCGCTGCAGTTGCCGCGGCAGTCTCGGTCATTGTCCCAGTCCTACTCAAATCCATCGGTTCGGACTGGTCACTCAGTCCCCAGTCCGAAACCTCTTCTTTTGGGTTTTCGTAGAGTTTATATTTGAACATGTGTCGATACCAATTCAAAACGTCCGGTCTGACCACCTGGACCGTTTTTTCCAGAGGAAAAGTCATGAGAGTAATCACTTTATGCAAAGTCGTCGTCGGAGGCACTTTATGCAAAACTGGCGGGGGTGGCGGGGGCGGGGGCATCAACCTACCCTCCGTCACCCGTGCCCCAGAATCTAGATCCAAAAGCACGGGATCGTTGTTCCAGGTACTCGTAGCAGTACTAGCAGCAGCTGTCGTCGCAAAGTAGGGCGAGGTCCGTATCGGCGGGGGCGGCGGAAGCTCTTCTTTTTCCTCTTCTTCATCCCCAATCACGGCTTCCTCGATGAGCGGGGTTCTCACGGGTCGTCGGTAAACATGGTCGACAGGATTGGGCCTCGGCACTTCCCGGATCGGGTTGATGCACTCAAAGGGCAAATGGCGCAGTTGATCGGCCCGCAAAATGTGTAGCGAAAAGAAGGACTTGTTGGTGCAATAAATGAGGTAAATGGTGCCTTCCGGAATGCAGTAGCTCTCGTACGGTCGTAGCGTCTTTTTTTTGTACTTGTACTGGTCGTCGACAGGCAGAAATTTACTTTTCTGCTTCACTTTATGCACATTATGGCGCTCCACGTAGTAGAAGAGCATTTGCACGGCCCCTATCTGGTAGACGTGCACTCTTTCGTCCTCCACTTTCCTCTGACGAAACGTAAAACAACTCTTGACCAGGAAGAAATTGACCTCGTATTTGAAGCAGGTCCTCGTATCAATGTTTTTCCTCAAGTTGTCCGCCACATCCTTTTTGAGCTTGCGGGCCGCCCAACTCCAGGGTTTCTCTTCGTACTGTCGCAACGGCTTTACGCTGCTCGCCGTGTCGAGAAAATGTTTCTGGTACCGGCCATTCCACTCGACCAGATTGTAGTAGATGAGCTCCCGCTCATCCATGTAGACGATGAAGCCATATATTTTGAAATTGCTGACGACCCCCTGAAAGTTGGGGACCCGGGGCAGCTTTTTTACATTTCTCGGGTCATCTATCCGGGTAGGGAAGACATCTGTCTTACTGCTCCGGTCGGTAGCCATCGTGTATGAGTGAAGATGGGAATCGAAAGCTCTATTTATACGTATGACTAGGGAGAGGGGCGGAGGAGGTCAGAGACTGGAACGCGGAAGAATGCGATGCAGGAAGAAGAAGGGGAATGAACGGAGCATTGACTCGGCTCGGTTCAAGGTCTCGGAAGTGGAGGGAACGCGGTGGGTGAACGATCGGTTCAAAGTTTTTTTTTTTTTTTTTTTTTTTTTTTTTTTTTTTTTTTTTTCAGGCAACTGTAAACTACTATCTCCATCCTATTTTGAACGTCCCGGGACCCCCCTATTTGCCCTGAAACTATTTTTTAATCAAGTCTTTACGATTTGGTTGGTTTATCCCGAAACGTCTCAATGCGAGCCGAAAAAGGTTTTATTCCTTTCACCTTTTTCTGCTCGCTTCCTTTCCAACATTGGTGTCTCTCCCTTTACAAAAAAAATGCGAGCCGAAAAAGGTTTTATTCCTTTCACCTTTTTCAGCTCGCTTCCTTTCCAACATTGGTGTCTCTCGCTTTACAAAAAAAATGAGCCAAAGGAAAATTTATTTTTTTTTTCCTTTGGCTCATTTTTTTTGCCCTTCTTTAAACTGATTGTTCATCAGCATGCAAAGAAGAAGAAGAAGAAGAAGACTTTATTCCACCTTACCTTTTTTAGAGGGGCCCGTAATTTCTCTTGAACGTTCTCAACCAGGACGGGAACGTGATGCCGTACACATCGTGAATCTGGATCACTTGCGGAGGCAATGAGGGGTAGTGAGGCAAGTCTCTCACCGACCCGTGCTTCAGCAAATCCCGTAGCGCGACGGCTCGCGGCGTCCCCCACGTTTCCAACTCTTCCAACAAATGATCCTTTCTAATCATAAACATATTGACATTCTCCCGCGTCAAAAACTCGAGCTGCCGGATGTTGCGACTCCGAGGCCATTGACTATTCCGGAGCGGCCCTTCCACGTCCCCTCTCAGCATTTTATCCACATCCGCGGTGGAAAAATAAACCTCTCCATCGTCTTCGGCCAACACTGCTTCCATTCTATACTCTTTTTTATCGTAAATTGCAACGAGTGTGAAATACGCCATCTTGCCAGAGCGCGAATAAACTCTCTCAGCTCAAAGCATCCCGAACCCATATGTCACCCGCTTCCCGAAGCGCATCGCCTGCGGAGGCTTTTCAAGGGCATCCGGCCGTCGCGCTTCAGTGGTTTAAAGTAACAGGGAGGGCATGAAGCGGAGATGCGGGGGGAGGGGAAAAGAAACGCTAGGAGGGTCCTAAGCGCCGATTCGGGGGTGGGCAACGATTCCTCGCTCTCTGAGGCCTCAAATCTTCCTTTTCCATTTTCATTCTCTGCCGCGTTCAGCATGGAGGCCATACCTGCTCCCATGCATTTACTCGACTTGCTTCCCGAACTCTTGCTTTCCATTTTCAAACTCGTGCCTCTGCACGATAAACTCCACTCTCTCTCCCAGATTCCCGAATTTCTTCCTTACCTGCACGACCGAGGCTCCTACGTCGACTCTCCCCTTCCCTTCTCTCCTCACTACCTCCGCGTGCTGCGACTCTTGCGGCCCGGTATGTACATGGCCCGGCAAAACTGGTCGCACCGTTTCCTCTTGAGCATCGACCCGGGCACCCTGCACTTTCACCTTTACCACTTTTTACTGGAATGTCATCCGAGCCTCTATAGGCCCCAACCCAAACGGGACTGTCCTTTACGCGAACCCATCGACCGCATGGCTCGCAACCTGACCTTTTTCATGACCGACTACCTCTGCCTGGACGACCTGACGCTGCTCGCCTATCACCTGAGAGGGTACAGGTTCCTCCTGCTCGACCACTCGTTTCCAGGCCCCGTACAAAACCTCCGCTTCTACGACTGGACCCGATGCACCCTCGAAACCAACGTCCCGAGAGACATGCTGAACCGCTTCGAGGTGAGCAGTCACTTTCGGGTCACGCTCACCCCGGATCGGACCCTCGTCGTCGAATGCACGCTGCCCGAATGCCCGTGCCCGAGTCGCATCCAGCACCTGACCCCGTTTTTGTTTCAACCGAGCCAAGACTGTCGCACGCTCACCTGGCCCGGAGGCGATCCCATCCGCCTGGCCGCGCATCAAGAATTTCAGCTGAACGAGGACGGGGACGTGGAAGGGGAGACGACCTCGTACGTTCATTACCCCTTTAAAATTTCAATGCAGCACGAAATTGGACTGAAACGACTCAAAAGAGTCGTCATGGAAAGAAACGTTCCCCTTTAAGCTGATGAGAATTTCAGTGAAGCGGGGGAGCAGAAAAAAGGGCGGTATTTGTAAAGATGGCTAAACATCTTTACAAATACCGCCTTTTTTTTTGCCGCTGCCTTGTTACCAACCTTGGAACCGTTTTTTTTTTATTCTTTCACTCTTTTAAAAAAAAAAAAACATATTTTGTAAAGTGAATCGTCTTTTTATTATTATTATTATTATTATTGACGCACGGCAGGAACGGTCGAAGAGTCTCTGCCCTTCCGCCCGCGTCCTTCAGCCCGCGTCCTTCAAAAACCAGTTGGATGAGTGGAGAGGAAGAGAAGGGAGGGAGGAGGAAGGAGGAGAAAGGGATGCAAATGACGGGCCTTCATTCAAACGCCGACTCTTGAGATGGCCGCTCCTGCCTCTTCTCGTTCCGCCGTGTCTCCGCCGAACCTGCTCGACTTGCATCCGTACATTCTCCAGCATATTCTCCGATACATCCCGCTCGAGGATAAAATGTGCATCCTCTACAAGATGCCCGAATTCAAGCCTTTCCTCGAGCACCGCGCTTCGTACCTAGACTGCCGACTCCCATTCTCCTTTGACTACCTGCGCTATTTCAACCTGCTCCGGACCGGATGGTACGTGGACCGAAATAATTGGGGCCATCGCCTCTGTCTTCTCCGAAACGAAAACACCCTGCAATTTACTCTGCGTCATTTCCTCATCGATGGCTTTCGGGGCCGGTACGCCCCCAATGCACGCGGCGCCTTCTACAAAGGCACTTTTGAACGCATGCGAGAAGTGATGGATCAGTATTTAAACTCTTACCAATGGATGGAAGATATGCACCTGTTGACCTATCACCTCCCCGGCTACGGCTACATCATGATCAATTTCTCTCCCTACCTCAAAGTGCAAGAAATGCGCTTTTTCGACCGCGGTCTACACGACATTGAGACCAACGTGGCGACGATCCTGAGACCCCGAAATCATCCCTTTAGTCACTTTTCTGTCATGGTCCAAAGTGATCGGCGCCTCCTCGTCGAATGCATCCTGCCGCCCAATGTTCACTGCCGCTGCCAATCCCGCCTTCAAGAACTGACTCCCTTTACGTTTGGAGTCTCGGAAGGCCATCGCTTTCTCACTCGGACCGGAGGCGAATCCATTCCCTTTGTCGCCTATCAAAAACTGAAGCTGGAAAAGGACGAGAAACATGTCACCTGCATCATTATTTACCACGTCAACAGCGACCTGAACAATACAGTCGCATTGACCAAACCCATGAAACGCAACCCGGAACTGAAAAGACTTTTAGATGAAGGTAATCCTTTTTATAAACGTCAAAAACTATGCTAAACTGTTTTTCTTTTTTCCCCGTATAGACTGGTGCCGTCGGCATCAGGGGGAGCAAAAAAAATGCGATACAGGTAAATTTGGAAATTTCCAAATTTACTTGTATCGCATTTTTTTTGCAGACGATGGCTCTCCAACATTGGAACGCATTTAAGTTTATGTGAATAGAAAGAAACTGGGAAGTGGGGTGGGGTGGGGGGGGAATTGAGAGCCGACTGGATAAAGACAAATTTTACTTTTTTACCCACTCGGCGGTCGCTGCGCTCCCGCCTCGTGGGTAAAAAAGTAAAATTTGTCTTTATCAGTCGGCTCTCAATCCATTTCATTTTTTTTTAATTTTTTTTTTTACCGATTAAAATGTTTTTAACGTTTCTGAGCTTGTGCTTCTTTTTCGGGTTCCTATTTAGGTCTAGGAGGTTGACTGTTGTTGTAAAAGCCGAAACGAACTTTTTTTGGAACTTTGATTAAACTCTGAGCTCAGAGATGAGCTATTCCATCTGTTTCTATATGTGATTGATTGTGGTTTAATGCGGGATTGTATATTTGTAGATGTGTCCACTACTGTTTTGAACTCTAAAGCGAGAGCTCGATTGCGGTTTAATGCGGGATTATATATTTGACAACGTTTAGATCTGTCAACTACTGTTTTAAACTCTAAAGCAAACGTTTCGTTGGTGCTTTCAGCAAGGAAAATTTTTGCAATGATATGCGCTCTTATGGACTGCCGCTCTATTAACTCTTAATCCATCCTTATCCAGAAAAAGCTCTTTCATTGAGGAACCCTTAACTGATGTTATTAAGCATATACACAGCTGAGCCCTTCAAGATGAAAATTGTCAAGCTTCCCTTTAGTGTCAAAATTGATATTGCAAGGCATTCAGTGGGGTTTTAAAGTTGTTATTCTAGTTGCATATTTTTCTGTTGATTCTTTTAAGGCCTCTAAAGATTAACAGGGTAGCGATGCAAGTAAGCTAGATTAAATGCAAAGTGATCCGAAAAGATTTCAGTGCTCTTCTGATAACCTCTGTGTATTTTCTGGATACCGAATACCATCTTTTACGTCAAATTGTTTATAAAAGTCTAAATGAGAACATTATTCAACATTTATCCGAAAAGATTTCAGTGCTCTTCTGATAACCTCTGTGTATTTTCTGGATACCGAATACCATCTTTTACGTCAAATTGTTTATAAAAGTCTAAATGAGAACATTATTCAACATTTATCCGAAAAGATTTCAGTGCTCTTCTGATAACCTCTGTGTATTTTCTGGATACCGAATACCATCTTTTACGTCAAATTGTTTATAAAAAGTCTAAATGAGAACATTATTCAACAGTTATCCGAAAAGATTTCAGTGCTCTTCTGATAACCTCTGTGTATTTTCTGAATACCGAATACCATCTTCTCGTCAATCCGCTTACATTCATCCATCCGGTTCAACTCATCCGCATGTCCACACTCTCGGCTATACGAGTCAGCCTGCGTCAGTCTGCAAATTTCCCGAAAACCTCGAATCATTTTTATCGTTTCGAGAGTCTACCTAAAGAGTTCAGATTACCCCCCCCCCCTCGTCTCGCAATGGGCACGCGAGCTCGTACCCCGTTGCCCCCCATTCAGGAATGGAGGGCAACATGGTACGAGCCCGCCTGAAAGGGCGTTTCCAAGTCATCAGTCTCATTCTACCCGTTCTCGCGAAACTGGGTGCCGTGCAATCACCCTCCACCCGTTTCAAGCACTCCTCCCGTCAGTACCCCAGGGACTCTCGAAACACGGCTACCCGACATCATGAGAAACGATACGTGGACTCTCCCGCGCCCGCCCCCCCCCCGTCTAAAAGAGGCACGTCAACGAGTGACATGGGAACGCAAAGCACGTCAACCAGTGACATGGGAACGCAAAGCACGTCAACCACGGCCTAGCGAGATGAATGGAAACGCAAAGCACGTAAACTGGAAGAAAATGTAGATTGAATCATTAAACAGTGTCACTTGTAAACACATCAGAATCACTCAACTAAAAAGTTGCGGGAAAATTTGAAAACTGTTTAGAATGTCGCGAAACGTCAAAATATTTTTCAAACTGAAATCTGAGTCCCCTGTCGAAATATATAGAAAAAAAAAAAAAAAAAAAAAAAAAAAAAAAAAAAATTGTATTTTTTTTTTTTTTTTTTTTTTTTTTTTGACGAGTTAGACAGAAACACCCGAAAACCAGTTAAAAAAAAATTACTTTTTTTTTTTTTTTTTTGAGAGGTTCGACTCGGTTTAAACTTTACGCTCTGTCAAAAAGTTTTGAAACGGCTCCACTTTCGATTCATTTTTGAATACTGTTTTCAAAAACTCTTTGTGACTCATGCCGCCCAAAAGCCGCTCGGATTTTAGATGTTACAAAAATTTCTTGTACAAAAAAACCACCGCTTTCCCCTGCCCTCACTGCCCTCGTCCCGTCTTACCCAGAGATTACGAGAAGCACTGCAAAGAACGGCATGCATTGGATACATTACTCTGTTGCGCTTGGTGTTTCGGAAACAAAACTTGGCCGGCAAACTGCAAATGCAAACATTCCGATCACCTCCTACAATGCGCTCGACATTTTTTGACTCTGCATACTCTTCCTCCCGTACAAACCTTCGTCTCCTCTGCTTTCGACAGGAGGCCTCTCTGTCCCGCCAAAGATTTGTTTGGTCGCACTCCTGATCCGCAACCCCGAGCTTACGATCCCCTCTGGCCCCTGCCTCTGTCTCCCAACCCACTCACATTCGACATGGATTCCCTCAACCGGGCCTCTTCCTGCCTACGCATGTACCTCGATCTCGGGAAGGAGGCCGAATGGCATCACGTGATCGTGCGAGCAGTCGCCTACCAAAGTTTTCTCGAAGCCATGGATTTAGACGAAGGGCGTACGCGCACGCTTCCCTTTTCCTGCTGGTGCGACGGGGGCAAGTACGAAGAGGCTCGACATCGCCAGCACCGGCATATGATCGTCGTCTCCCCGCCTCACGGTCATTTCGAAAGGAACGTCTGGAAAAAAATCAAAATCGATCGAGACGACCGGCCCGGTCCCCGTTTCCGCATCATCCACAAGCAACCCATTCACTCTCCTCTACATCTCGTGCACGCGCTCGGCTACCTCAGCCAACGCGAATCCATCTGCGAATTCTCAGGAGAGAGCGGTGCTCTCGTCACTCCTAATCATTTTTACATTTACGAAACCTTGCCGAAAGATTTCCTGCTCCCCCTCGTCTTGCAATGGGAAGGCGGGCTGCGTCAACTCCTCGACGAGACTTTCAAGAACCTGAAATGGGGAGACTTGGTCCGAGGCGACCTGATTTTCATCGACCGGAAATGGCGTTTCCTCGTCCAAAACATTCCCGGCATCCGGTTCGGACTCGTTCTACCCGTCACCTCGCAGCTCGTGCCCTCCCCGGTCCCCACCCCTCATTTCCTCCATCTCCTGCACGGTCGCAAACTCTATTCCAAGCACTATACCCGTCGTCCGAAAGCAACTCTCGAAATCAGGCTCAAGGAGCAAGCCGACATGACTTTTTACGAAGCGGTGGGGCGAAATCACTGGACTCCGCGTCCCTTCCAGCAAAGACTCTTGCACGCCTTCAAGCCGCTTGTTGACCGCAACCAGCAACTCGAATCGGAAAACGCGGCCTCGCGAAAACACTGCGAAGCTCGCCAACTCGAAAAGGTCGCACGAGAAACGCAGCACGAGCAGGAAACGACCCGGCTCCGAGAAGAAGCGCTGCTTTGGCAGGAGAAACACAAAGTCTCGGAGCAGGAAACGCTGAACTGGCGGGAGAAACACGACGTCGCGGAGCAGGAAGCGCTCAAGTGGCGGGAGAAACACGACGTCTCGGAGCAGGAAGTCAAAACCCTCCTGAAAAAAATTAACGAGCTGAACGAAGGCGAAATTGCGCGACTGAAACGGACATGCAAAGAACTGGAAAAGAGAAACACTGAATTGGAAAGGGCCGCCAAAAAACCCAGAATTTCAGTCCACCTGACCCAAAACACATGAAGGACTGATAGGGTGGGGGAGGAATTGAGAGCCGACTGGATGAAGCCAAATTTTACTTTTTTACCCACTCGGCGGTCGCTGCGCTCCCGCCTCGCGGGTAAAAAAGTAAAATTTGGCTTCATCAGTCGGCTCTCAATCTTTTTTTTTTATTTTCATTTTTTATTCTTTATTTTTAAATTTAATTCTAAATCTCAATTGAAATTCATGTTTTCATCTCAGATTGAAGCCCGCGTCGGGTTCACCCCCTTCTTGGAGTCGGGCTGCCTGTTAACCCATGGGATGGGGGCTCCCCCTATCTTCTTATAAGAGTTGAACCTATAGTTTATATTATAATTTATATTATAATATATATTATAATATAAAAGTTTGGTTCCTCCTCTCCCTCCGGTCAGCGCTTGCCCTCCGAGTCCACGGTTACCTAAAGCCTGACCTCTAGTGAAACACCAACCCGTTTCTTTCCCCCCCTTGATTCATGACGTCACGCGGCCCGGGTCAACGACCTCATGCCATTGCGATTTCACGGTTCCACGGGGAAAAAAGATTTCATCGAGTCATCCCTCCCGGTGCAAAAAAACCATGTCAAACGGGCCCATGACGTCACGTGGCCCGGGTCAACGACCTGCAAGCCAGCGCGATTTCACGGCTCCCCGGGGAAAAAAGATTTCATCGAGTCATCCCTCCCGGTGCAAACGAAACCCCCTAAAATGGCTACGTGACGTCATGGAATCGGGACGTCACTTGGCCCGGGTCAACGACCTGCAAGCCAGCGCGATTCCCGTGAAGAAATTTCTGTCTAAACGCAAGCGGCCGGTCACGCGTCAAAGCCCTGCATGAAAAAAAAAAAAAAAAAAAAAAAAAAAAAAAAGTTGGAGCTTTTAAAATATTTTAGAAACTAAAATCTGAGTTGACACTCTAAGCTGATAACCCTACAAAAAAAAAAAAAAAAAAAAAAAATTCAGTTACAATTTTTTTTTTTTTTTTTTTTTTGACGAGTGAGACTTGGAGTTTTTAAAATATTTTGAAACCTCCAAGTCTAATTTCAATAAATAATTCGTATTGAATCGGATTTGTCGTCGTACCGTATTGGTCACATAATTCTTGCAAATTTAAAATTTGAAAATTTTTTTTTTGACGAGTTAGACTTGGAGCTTTCACCAAATCTTATATTTCTTAGACTTGTACATTTGAAAATATTTGTGCACTGAATTTGAATTAATAACCCTACATGAAAAAATAAATAAAAAATAAATAAATAAATATAATTAAATAAATAAATAAATAAATAAATAAATAAATAAATAAATAAATATTTCTTAGATTTGTAACTTTGAAAATATTTTTGCACTGAATTTGAACTAATAACCCTACAAGAAAAAATAAATTAATAAAATAAATAGATTATAATAAAATAAAAAGATTTAGATTCTCACTCACTACTCCAACTCAGATTTTAGTTTGTAAAATATTTTAAAAGCTCCAAGTCTGGCTTGTCACAAAAAAAAAAAAAAAAAAAAAAAAAAAAGTTTTTTTTTTTTTTTTTTTTTTTTTTTTTCAGCTTTCACCAAATCTTATATTTTTTAGACTTGTAAATTTGAAAATATTTTTGCACTGAATTTGAACTAATAACCCTACATGAAAAAAAAATACATTTTTTACATACAAAATTGACATGTAAAATCTTTGGAAATCGATTTTCTTGGACATTTTCTTTCCATTCGAAGGGACAAATGTTTCTTTCTGAGCTAGTTTTTTTCACTTCTTCAAACATAGAATGTACCGGTATTCAGTGTCATATCCGTGGACAGAAAGCTCATAGAAAAGATATTCCATATCAGAATTATTTAATGTATCCACTTGCTGAGGACTGGAACATTCATATGGCATAGAATTTCCGTTCTTTAACACAGAAGCCAATACTAAATTGTAGACATTAGCAACAAAGATATAATAGAGGAAAATTTCCATTATTATTTGAATTTTATAACTAAATAAAAGTTTGTTGAAAGTAACCAACTTTATTTCATGGCTCCCCGGAAAAAAATATTCTCATCCCTCCCAGTGCAAAAAAACCCGTCAGGGTTCCATGACGTCACGCGGCCTGGGTCAATGACCTCGAGTCAACACGATTCCACGGCTCCCCGGAAAATAAGATTTCATCCAGTCATGCCCTCGCGGTGCAAAGCAACCCTCTCAAACGACTCATGACGTCATGGATTCATGATGTCACGTGGCCCGGGGTCAACGACCTGTAAGGATTCCACGGCTCCCTGAAAAAAAAAATCTCATCGAGCCATTCCATCGTGGTGCAAAGAAACCCTCTCAAATGACTACGTGACGTCACGTGGCCCGGGGTCAACGACCTGCAAGCCAGCAGGATACCACGGCTCCTTGGAAAAAAAATCTCATCGAGCCATTCCATCGTGGTGCAAAGAAACCCTCTCAAATGGCTACGGGACGTCACGTGGCCCGGGTCAACGACCTGCAAGGATGCCACGGCTCCCTGGAAAAATGTTTCATCGAGTCATCCCCCCCCTCTCCTTGCAAAAAAACCATGTCAAACGGGCCCATGACGTCACGTGGCCCGGGTCAACGACCTGCAAGCCAGCGCGATTCCCGTGAAGAAATTTCTGTCTAAACGCTAGCGGCCGGTCACGCGTCAAAGCCCTGCATGAAAAAAAAAAAAAAAAAAAAAAACCCTGATTTTTTTTTTTTTTTTTTTTTTTTTTTTTTTTTGTAGGGGGTATGAGCTTAGACTGTCAATTCAGATTTCAGTTTCTAAAATATTTTGAAAGCTGCAAGTCTAACTCGTCAAACAAAAAAAAAAATGTGACTGATTTTTTTTTTTTTTTTTTTTTTTTTTTTTTTTTTTTCGGTTAAGAAATGTGTTATTTAGAGTGAGTTTGTTCATAATGTTTCAACTAGTTCGCGACAATATGATACACTTAATAGAAGACATTGTTTTTTTCAAGTTTAACATTACAGATGAAACGGCTCAAAAGATAATCGAACGATATCCACCCGACAAACAACAGCGACGTATTTGCGACAAACTGCTCGTGCCTCATTTATTATGGTCTTTTTATAAAGGAGAAATTTTGAAACACGGAGAGTTCAATTTGGCGTACAAGTTTTGGCCCTTCGAAGTTGAAATAGGTACTATCAAAATGCCTAATCATTTGGATTTTAGTGATATGAATTTAAACGACGAGGAAAAAAATTCATTACCCATCACGAGGCGTTGGAGAAAATTCGACAAAATTGTGTCTGCGTTCGACATGTCCCGTCCCGTTTAAGAGATCAGTGCGTGAATAAAATCATCGAAGAAACTCGATACCAGAAACACGAAGGAGGAGACTGGACATTCCTTTTACCCAAAATGCTTTGTCAACAACTCGCATTTTACCGACGACTTTTGTCTTCCAAATGTTACTTTCGAGTACAAATGCCTTCGTGGGATCCGGAAAGAGTGCAACATTTTAGCGTTGACGCACTGATGAATCTGTTTAAAGAAAAGGACAGAAAGTTTTCCAAAGAGTTTGTCGTCTGGTTACAGAATGATGACACATTTTCTTTCAAACAATTTGAAAATTCACATAGGTTAGTTTTAATAACATTTGAATATCTTTTAGAGGATGATTATTTATGTTTGGAATGTTTTAAACAATATTTCAGAGGTTATCGACTTGTATGTTTTGTGGGAAGATGCTATAAAATTAGCTACGTTTCTTTTTTTGACTCTTTAAAAAAACGTAGACGATACTGGTGCTTTCACTGTAAACAAGTACCCCTATTTCAAATTTTAAATTTGCAAGAATTATGTGACCAATACGGTACGACGACAAATCCGATTCAATACGAATTATTTATTTAAATTAGACTTGGAGGTTTCAAAATATTTTAAAAACTCCAAGTCTCACTCGTCAAAAAAAAAAAAAAAAAAATTGTAACTGAATTTTTTTTTTTTTTTTTTTTTTTTTTGTAGGGTTATGAGCTTAGACTCAACTCAGATTTTAGTTTCTAAAATATTTTGAAAGCTCCAAGTCTAACTCGTCAAAAAAAAAAAAAAAAAAATCAGTTACAATTTTTTTTTTTTTTTTTTAGAAACTAAAATCTGAGTTGAGTCTAAGCTCATAACCCTACAAAAAAAAAAAAAAATATTTGTAACTGATTTTACAGTTACAAATGATCAGTTACAAATAATTTTTTTTTTTTTTTTTTGACGAGTTAGACTTGGAGCTTTCAAAATATTTTAGAAACTAAAATCTGAGTTGAGTCTAAGCTCATAATCCTACAAAAAAAAAAAAAAAAAAAAAAAAAAAAAACTGAATATTTTTTTATTTTTTTTATTTTTTTTTTGACAAGTTAGACTTGGGGCTTTCAAAATATTTTAGAAACTAAAATCTGAGTTGAGTCTAAGCTCATAAGCCTACAAAAAAAAAAAAAAAAAAAAAATGTAACTGAATTTTTTTTTTTTTTTTTTTTTTTTGACAAGTTAGACTTGGGGCTTTCAAAATATTTTAGAAACTAAAATCTGAGACAATTTTTTTTTTTTTTAAATTCGGATTTCAATTTTTTGAAATATTTTGAAAGCTCAGGTCATGGAATCGTGACGTCAAGTGGCCCGGGTCAATAACCAGCAAGGATTCCATGGCCCCCGAGAAAAAAGATTTCATCGAGCCATCCCCTCCTCGTGCAAGAAAAACACTTTCAATGACGTCATGGAATCGGGACGTCACGATCCCACATACCCCGGGTCAACGACCTGCAAACCAACGCGATTCCATGGCTCCCCGGGGGAAAAAAAATCTCATCGAGTCATCCCTCTCGCTGCAAAGAAACCATTTCAAATGACGTCATGGGTCAACGACCTCGCGCCAGCTCGATCCCAAGGGCTCCCCGGTTCATCGAGTCATCCCCTCTCGCTGCAAAACTCCCCGTCGTTGACGTTCAGACGTCACGATCCCACGCGGCCTGGGTCAACGACCTCAGGATTTCATGGCTCCCGGTTGATCGAGTCATTCCCTCACCGTGCATTTTCAAACGCCACGTGACATCACGATCCCATGACGTCACGTGGCCCGGGTCAACGACCTGCAAAGAGATTCCCGTGAAGAAATTTCTGATTGAACTCGAGCAGCGAGCCACGCGTCAAAGCCCTGCATGAAAAAAAAAAAAAAAAAAAAATTGGAGCTTTCAAAATATTTTAGAAACTAAAATCTGAGTTGACACTCTAAGCTGATAACCCTACAAAAAAAAAAAAAAAAAAAAAAAAAAAAAATTTTTTTTTTTTTTTTTTTTTTTTTTTTTTTTTTTTACGAGTTAGACTTGGAGCTTTCACCAAATCTTATATTTCTTAGACTTGTAAATTTGAAAATATTTTTGCACTGAATTTGAACTAATAACCCTACATGAAAAAATAAATAATAAAAAATAAATAAATAAATAAATAAATAAATACATTTTTCACATACAAAATTGACATGTAAAATCTTTGGAAATCGATTTTCTTGGACATTTTCTTTCCATTCGAAGGGACAAATGTTTCTTTCTGAGCTAGTTTTTTTCACTTCTTCAAACATAGAATGTACCGTGCTCTGGTATTCAGTGTCATATCCGTCGACAGAAAGCTCATAGAAAAGATATTTCCATATAAGAATTATTTAATGTATCCACTTGCTGAGGACTGGAACATTCATATGGCGTAGAATTTCCGTTCTTTAACACAGAAGTCAATACTAAATTGAAGACATTAGCAACAAAGATATAATAGAGGGAAATTTCCATTATTATTTGAATTTTATAACTAAATAAAAGTTTGTTGAAAGTAACTTTGAAGCCCTGGGTTATATATACGAAAATATCAAAAAATTAAAATTAAAACCCTAGCAAAATAAGAAACCAAAATTTATATTTTCGAAAAAGTTTTTTTTTTTTTTTTTTTTTTTTCCATTATTGAAAAATTTTTTGGATACAAATCTGCTAATCATTCGAACTGTGGTGTACAAGAGATATATTCGAACTATATTATACCAATTCAAATTCATGTTCAAATACAAGGTATTTTGAGCCTGATTTGAATTTGACATGGCAAATGGATTTTTTTGTTGTCTAACAACAGATAAACTTCTTAAACCAGCCCAACCATTATGATCGTCTATCCATGTTTTTAATTTTTCTTTCACCAATCTAGAAAAGCATTTATAAATCACATTCACGATTGATTTCGGTAGCATTTTTATGATACACATGATAGTCAATTCTCCAACGAAAGCAAAGAAAGCTATTATTCGGCTCCAGGTTATACTTTCAGAAAACAATTCGTTAAATACGTCTAATAAAATAGAGTTTTCTTCTATGACATTTATTTCTGCACACATATTTTTCAATGGAGTAGCATAACTGTCTCTAAAGGCATCGATAATTTCTTTTGTTGCTTCTAAAACATGTTTTTCTTTTTCATTCATCGGATTGATCGCATCGAAATTATAATGATTACGCAATAGGTGGGAAAATACATTTTCAAGAATAAAATCTGTTCTGATATTTTCTTTAACGTAATGTTTTCTTTCAAAATCGTCAAGTTCTTTACGCACAAACGTTGATTGAAATAAATTTTGCGCCATCTTGCTGTTAAATATACTATATATAAGAGCTCAAACGACAACTTTAGAAAAAGACGTATTGGTCCACGCTGTTTCCAAATCAAAATAATGTAAGTGTTGGTCATTGATTTGAAAAACAGCTTATATAACGACTCGGATTTTAGTTTGTAAAAAAATATTTTGAGAGCTGCAAATCTGATTGGCTTAAAAAAAAAAAAAAAAAAAAAGAAAAATTTTTTTTTTTTTTTTTTTTTTTTTTTCTTTAGACTGTCAACTCAGATTTCAGTTTCTAAAATATTTTGAAAGCTCCAAGTCTGGCTTGTCAAAAAAAAAAAAAATCAGTTACAATTTTTTTTTTTTTTTTTTTTTTTTTTAGCCAATCAGATTTGCAGCTCTCTAAATATTTTCAAAGTCACAAGTCTGAAAAAAAATATTATTTATTTATTTATTTATTTTTTCTTGTAGGGTTACTAGTTCAAATTCAGTGCAAAAATATTTTCAAAGTCACAAGTCTGAAAAAAAATATATTTTTTATTTATTTATTTATTTTAGGATTACTCGTTCAAATTCAGTGCAAAACTATTTAAAAGTCAAAGAAATTTTTTTATCCGTAAAGGACCGGGAAAGGGCTCGACGGGTCGAGTCTCTCGAGCTTCTTCATTTCCAAAGCCACGCGATCGCACGCCTCTTTTATCCACCGACTGTACTCGACCATCTCCGCCTGCACGCGTTCCATTTCCGAGGCCACGCGTTCGCTCAGTTCGCGGCTGTGCTCGTGCCGCAGGCGTTTCACCTCCGCGGTCAGGCGTTCGCACGCGAAAGTTTGCACGCGACTCTGCTGCTGAAGACTCGCTTCCAGGCGCTGGGCGTTTGCGTTTTGCTGAAACAGAAAACTCCCTAGCTTACGCCTCTGATTCGCATCCGACTCCAACGCTGCCAAAAATTGGTCCCGCTGCCGATTCGCCCCTTTTGTCAGTTCGTCCACCTGCCTTTGATGGGAGCGTTCCATTTCCTGGATTCGAGCGGCGAGCGACTCCTTTTCCAGCTGGCGTTTCATCGCGTCGTCTCGCAGGCGGAGAGCTTCGCGCTGCAAAGCCTCCCGCTCCCAGTCTTTGCGCTGCAAGGCTTCGCAATGGGCGTGCTCGAGGTTTGGAGAGCCCTCGAAAGACTTGGAGTCGAGAAGCAGGGCCCGCACGCGTTCCAGTTCCGCCTCTTTTTGCCGCAAGGCTTCCCGCTGCTCGTGATCGTGCTGCTCAGACTCGCGCTGCCAGCGTTCGGCGCTCTGCTTCAACTCTTCCGCATGCTTCCCCTTCAAGGTTTCTAGCTCGGCCGTGAGACGCTTCACCTCCTCCACCTGGTCTTGCAGCATCCCCGTGAGGCTCAGGTTGAGACGTCTCGAGTCTGGGCAGACGTGCGGCGGGTCCACCGAATCCGAGAAAGTGGGATCCTCCTCGTCCTGGAGAGGTCGCATGCGACTCTGCGCCTGCTGCAGGTCATAACGCAGGCGTTCCATTTCGGCATTTTTGTGTTCGAGCTCTTCTCGATGCAAATGAGCCTGTTTGACGAGCTCGAGCTGCAAGCGTTCAATTTCCGCGTTTTTATGCTCAATTTCCTGCAGATGCAGATGCACCTGTTTGACGAGCGGATCGTCTCCCGGTTCGGCCATGGCAGGTCACGCACTCGAGGCTTTGCGTTTTCACGGGGGGTTGTCCACCAGTTACGAGAGGCTAATGTGAACGAGTCTTGATGAAGGGGGGGGGGCCTTTAGTCTGGGGGGGGTCATGAAAAACTCGGTGAAACGGGGGGGGGAGATTTGGAAAGAGGCAGGTTTTAAAGACTGAAAGAGTGTTTGCTCTTTTACCGATACCAAGTATATAACGTGCGAAAAAAAAAAAAAAATTTGTAGGGTTATGAGCCTAGACTGTCAACTCAGATTTTAGTTTCTAAAATATTTTGAAAGCTCCAAGTATAACTTGTCAAAAAAAAAAAAAAAAAAAAAAAAAAAAAAAAATTTTTTTTTTTTTTTTTTTTTCGAGTAGCCTTGATAGGAATTTACTCTTTAAACAAGTTTACCATGTCGTCGCAGTGTATGCATACATATCTAGAGTCTCCGAGTTGCTTTTTCAAGTCCAAAATTTCTCGTTCGAGTCGAAGCCTTTCGGAATTCATCTCTATGTAAAAATCAATCACCTCTCTATGAAACTGGTCCATTTTTTAAGCAGACGGTGCTTTTCGCAATCTTTCTCTCCCTCTTGAAAACTGCTACTGTCGATGGTGTCTTTAAATTCCGAGATTAAATGTAGCATGTAACGCGTAATGTGGTAATCGTGGTAATCCTCGTCTTCGAAATTGCTGCAAGATCCCGTCACGCGGTCCTCGTCTTTGAAACTCGAAGGATGACTGGATGCCATGAGTCGAGGATATCGGGAAGCTAGAGCGACGTTTCACGTGGTGAATGAGAGAGTGAGAATGAGAATTGCAAACGAGTCGGAGGGATCCCGATGAAGGAGTCGATAAAGTATGTCTGGAGAGGCTGAAGCGGGGAAGCCTATATCTCTGAGTCTTGCGCAAGTCTGATTGGCTAGCTCAAAGTCTAGCTCAAAAAAAAAAAAAAATTTTTTTTTTTTTTTTTTTTTGACGAGTTGGACTTGGAGCTTTCAAAATATTTTAGAAACTAAAATCTGAGTTGACAGTCTAGGCTCATAACCCTACAAAAAAAAAAAAAAAAAAAAAAAAAAATTTTTTTTTTTTTTTTTTTTTTTTTTTTTGACGAGTTGGACTTGGAGCTTTCAAAATATTTTAGAAACTAAAATCTGAGTTGACAGTCTAGGCTCATAACCCTACAAAAAAAAAAAAAAAATTTTTTTTTTTTTTTTTTTTTTTTTTTTTTTTTTTTTTGCGTTGGTTAGCCAATCAGACTTTGAGCTCTCAAACTACTTCTTTGCAAACTAAATTCCGAGTCGTTATATAAACTGTTTTAAATCAATCACCAACACTTTTTCATACATTTTGTTACTGAACATGCCACCAAAAATGAAAAGAAAATTGAAAAGACCCCTCAATCGTTACTACAGACGTTTGAGGAATTTAAAAATTCCATTTCGTTGTCCGCACTGCGATCTAACCTTATTACCACACAAGTTTGAAGGACATTGTAAGCAGCATGGGCTCGATAGCGAAACCCAATGCGTCTGGTGCCACGGACGCACGTCTTGGGAGAAAAAAACCAAATTTAAAAATATGAATCATTTACTGAACTGTTTTGCAATATTTGTAATTCCCTTAATAAAGTCTCGGGTACGCAAACCTCCCTTAAAAAAGTCTCGGGTACGCAAACCTCCCTTAAAAAAGCCTCCCGTACAAGAAGAGCTTCCTCCTGATGGTTTTGAAATGCCTGTCTATGATATTGAAACCTTTACCCTCTTTGACCTGACACCCGCTTGCCCGGATAAAGATTTCTTTGGTCGCCTGGAACTTCCTGGGATGCATCCGATGACTTATCGATCCGTTTTCGAGCCACCCGCCGAATGGTGGGATGAACCCGAAGCTCTCACCTTTCAAAGCGACGCCTTGAACCTCGCGGCCACTTGTATTCGGAAATACCTGCGCGGAGGATCGGAATGGTTTCATTTACAAATTCACGCCGTCGCCTTCAACGCGTTTCATCAAGCCATGGAAGCAGACGGAGGCATCACGGTTCTTTTACCTTTCTGGTGCTGGTGCGACGGAGGACCGCAGAAAGAGGCGCGTCACCGGCAGCATAGACACGTGATTGCCATATCCCCCATAGGCCACTTTAAGAAAAATGTTTGGAAGAAAATTAAAATTCCAAAAGAAGACAGACCCTGCCAATACTTTTCGTGCATTCATAGCAATCGTATCGAGTCGCCGCTGCATTTGATAAACACGATCGGTTACGTAAGCAATCAAAAGTCCGAATGCCAAGTGTCTGCCGATGTGAAAACAGACTCGAACCATTTCTGTATCAACGTGACTCTACCGGAAAAATTTAAGTGGGTCGTATCAGGTTTATGGGAAGAGGGCATCATGCAACTCATTGTTCAGGAATGCGGGCGACTCGGCGCCGATAAATTAGCTCCTTTCGCCTCGTGCATCAACGGATCCTGGAAAATATACGTGAAACATTTTCCCAAAATTCCAAAGGACCTCGTTCTACCCGTATCCAAGCATTTCTTTCCCACTATTGGACCTACCGATTACTTTTTGCATCTTACCAAAGATCGAAAATTATACTTTGAAAAGAGGGAACAAAACGAAGAGGATTGGGGCCGCGTCCAAGCAGAATCTGGAAATATTTTTTGTAAAGTCATTGAAAACGAATTGATTACGCCTGCCCTTTCCCAACAAAAATACTTTAGAATGGTGGAGCCGCTCATGTATCAATTGGGCGAGCTGGAGAAGGAAATTGAAGTCCTGAAATCTGAATTGGATACATTGAAGGAGGAGCCGCTCATGTATCAATTGGGCGAGCTGGAGAAGGAAAACGAAGTCCTGAAATCTGAATTGGATACATTGAAGGAGGAGAGACGGAAGAGGAAGGCCGACGAAAGAAAATCAATCGAAGAAACCTCGATTAGAAGAAAATGTAGACATTATCGTGGCACATTTGTTGAATGAGCTCGTTGAAACTGTAGCCAAAAATGTAACTTGATCATTTGAAAAATTTC
This sequence comes from Maratus michaelseni, assembly GCA_963931845.1. Taxonomy (NCBI): domain Eukaryota; kingdom Metazoa; phylum Arthropoda; class Arachnida; order Araneae; family Salticidae; genus Maratus; species Maratus michaelseni. Next base: position 449,044,507 of record OZ007589.1, on the reverse strand, counting down.
CAGAATGAAGTGTGAACTCGGACGAAGATGGAAGGGGGTTATGTATAGAGGGACAGTTTCGTAAAACTAGCATAGTGAAAAAAAAAAAAAAAAAAATCAGTTACATTTTTTTTTTTTTTTTTTTTTTTTTTAGGGTTATGATCTTAGAGTGTCAACTCAGATTTTAGTTTCTAAAATATTTTGAAAGCTCCAAGTCTAACTCGTAAAAAAAAAAAAAAAAAATGTAATTGAAATTTTTTTTTTTTTTTTTTTTTTTTCGGTTAGCCAATCAGACTTGGAGCTCCTAACATACTTTTTTACAAACTACAATCCGAGTCGCTATATAAGCTGTTTTCAAATCAATCACCCACTCAACATGCAACCCAAATTGAAAAGACCCCTCACTCCTTACTATCAACGTTTAAGGAATTTTAAAATTCCATTTACGTGTCCGCACTGCGATGAAACCTTATTGCCCAAGGCGTTTGAAGAACATTGCAAGAAGCATCATCTCGATCGCGAAACCCAATGCGTCTGGTGCAACGGACGCACGTCTTGGAAGAAGGGAACCAAATTTAAAAACTTGAACCATCTACTCGACTGTTTTACAACATTTTCGATACCCTTCAAAAAGCTTTCCAAACTCAAACCTCTTCCGACCGTCCTAGAGCCTACCCTCTCGTGGCCCCCTTGCCACGAAAACTTTGTCCTCGACGACTCGAAACCCCTGTGTCAAGCGAGGCGGCTCTGCGGTCATTCCAAACTCCCCGACCTCCCGCCTCAAGCCTACGAACTCTTTTCGCAAGTCGACTTGGATCCCCTACCCCTTCCCTTCCAGGACGAGGGATTGAATTTAGCGGCCGGATGCGTTCGAAAGTACTTGCAGTTGGGAAATGACTTTGAATGCCTGCACATCATGGTGCGAGCCGTCGCGTTCTCCCCTTTCCTAAGAGCTCTTGAAGAAGGGGATGCAGGGCAAACTCGTTTCCTACCCTTCTCCTGCTGGTGCGACGGAGGCACGTACCGGCAAGCACGTCATCGCCAGCACCGGCATTTGCTCTTCTTTTCACCCGCGGGACATTTCGTGCCCAACGTCTGGAAAAAAATTAAAATTGCTCGCCAAGACAAACCCTGCAAAAACTTTTACTGCATTCGCAGCAAAAAGATTAGCTCTCCCCTGCATCTGGTCAACGCCCTGGGCTACCTGAGCAAGAGGCAGTCAAAGTGCGACGGCACGTTCACCAAGAGAGGTGTCATCGAAAAACCCAATCATTTCTGGATCTTCACCGAGCTCCCCGTTGATTTCAGACTGTACGCCTGCCTGCAATGGGACGGGGGCATCCTGCAACCCCTCCATCAAGAATATCGGTTCATGAAACCCGAACTCTTGGCCGAGACTGACTTTGTTCGGAACGAAACGAAAGGGTTCTTTCAAATCGCCATCAAGCATCTCCCCAACATTCGCTTCAACCGCGTCCTGCGCGTGGCCAAGCCTTTTCGACCCATCGTCGGGTCGCGAAACGGAGCACTCCCTCCATCTCAATCGAGGCATGAAACTGTACTTTGAGCGGGACGACTCCCTGGCCTCGCTGGACGACCCGGCCTGGGGACGACTGCAAGCAGAGCTCGGCAACCTGTTTTACGATGTCATCTGCGAAGAATACTGGACTCCCTCCCCCTTTCAACAAAAAATCTTGACCTGCATCCATCCCTTCCTGCTCAAAATTGACCGGTTGGAGGAAGAACTGAAAAAGAAAGACGCGGCCCTGGCCGACATGCGCACTCAACTCCAAGACTCTCGCGACACCGTGCAGCGCATGCGCACTCAAGTCCACGAGCTCACTGACTCGCATCCCGTTGCCCTGCAGCGTCAAGACGCGGAACTCGAGCGCATGCGCACTCAACTCCACGAGCTCGCTCGCTCGCATCAAGAAGCCCTGCAGCGTAAAGACACGGACATGGACGCATGCGGAACGAATTCAAGGAGCGATTGAGCTCGCATCAAGACACCCTGCTGCGTAGAGACTTGGAAACGGGACGCATGCGAAACGACTCCACGGCACTCCATCGCTCCCTTCGCGAGTCTCTGCACCGCAAAGACTCGGAGCTCGAACGCATGCGGAACGAATTTACGGAGCTCAATCGCTCGATTCGAGAAACTCTGCTCCACAAAGACGCGGAACGCGAACGCCTACATCGCCAAGCCCTGCTGCAAAAAGACGAGGAAATTGAACGCATGCGAAACGATTTCGCCGAGCAAAAGGAAATGTGCGAACGCATGCGGCAAACACACTCGGAGCAGAATCGCCTGTGGAAGGAGAGCGCGGAGATGAATCTTTTGCAAAAGGAACGCATGAACGCAGAAATAAGCTTTCTGAAAAAACTTTTGAAAGAAAAACCGCTCCAAATTCTTCAAAAGTTTAATGAAACGGGCAGAATGAAAAGAAAACGCAAACTGGAAACGGATGGAAATGAAGAGGGGATGTATGAAGATTAGGGAAACAAAACTTTATTTTTTTTCAATCCCAAGTTGAAAAATTTTTTGCCAAACTTAAAATTTTAATTTTAATTTTAATTTTAATTTTAATATTAATTAAAATTTTAATTAAAATTAAAATTTGGGGGGGGGGGGTCTCTGATGTATGAAGATTCGAGAAACAAAACTTTATACCCACTCGGCGGTCGCTGCGCTCCCGCCTCGTGGGTATAAAGTTTTGTTTCCCCAATCTTCATACATCAGACCTCTCAACTTTTTTTTTTTTCAATCCCAAGTTGAAAAATTTTTTGCCAAACTTTTTAAATTATAATTATAATTAAAATTTTATTTTTAATATTAATTTTTAATATTAATTATAATTTTAATTAAAATTTTAATTAAATTTTAATTTTAATATTAATATTAATTATAATTTTAATTAAATTGTGTAAGTAAGGTTAGGCTACGGTAGGACGTGTCAGGTATTAAAAAAAGCAAATTGGAATCCCATGTTAAACGAAAGGTCAAATCCAACACCTCTTAACAGCTTTCATCGGCTCCAGGGAAAAAAGTTTTGGGCGAGCCTCCTTCCATTCCAGAGCTGCCAATATCTCCCCCTTCCCTAATCACGTGACTTGGACGCGTTCCAAACTTACCCAGTTGAAAAAAAAAAAAAAAAAAATTCACACCGCACGGGTGCTTACAGTTATTTTTTCAGTTCATTTTCCCTCTCTTCCTCGGCACATTTTTTCTGATAGTCCTTGATCCACGATTCAAACCGCCTTCCCTCCCGTTCAGGGCACTCTTCAATTTGCGGCATGTTGCTTCCCGTCACTTCCTTCACATTTCCAAATTTCAGCAGGTAGTAGAGCCTCCTCTCGCGCTCCAACTGCAGCAGGTTGAGCAGGGCCGAGAGTTCAATCAGCCACGCTTCGGGTCGCCGCTTGCACGCAGGGCTCACCTCCTTCAGCTTGCAGCTCGCCACGTCTTTCACCCACCTCTGACTCCGGTGGACCGCCAGCGCCACGTCTTCGGTGGAAAAGTACACTTTGCCGTTCCTCCCGACCACCCCAAGAATGCAGTAGAAAAAGTGGCCTTTGGTGAGCAAGAGTCGAAACAACATGGTGAAAAGGGAAGGAGCCCGCTATGAGCCGCGTCTATATATACTCGGCCGGGAAGCTCCGCCCACCGAGAAAACCAGTTTTAAAAAAAACGTGGAAACGAGTCCAATGTTGGTGAGGTCGAGAAAACCAGTTTTTTAAAACGTGGAAACGAGTCCAATGTTGGTGAGGGATCTGACGCAAAAAAAGGGGCCGAAAAAAGGAATGGGTGGAAAACCCATTCCTTTTTTCGGCCCCTTTTTCTGCATCTTTTAAAACACTGCTTTTAAACAGCCTGTTGAAAGATAGAGTCTAGTTGGGTGGAACGCTTCACCGCTCACGTCAGTAAAGGTGGCTAGTGCGAGTGACCTGGATGGGATCCGGTCGAGAAAACCAGTTTATTCAAAAAAACGTGGAAACGAGTCCAATGTTGGTGAGGGATCCGACGCAAAAAAATGGACCGAAAAAGTAATTGGTTGAAAACCAATTACTTTTTCGGCCCATTTTTCTGCATCTTTAAAACACTGCTTTTTTTTTTTTTTTTTTTTTTTTTTTTTTTTTTTTAAGCAGCTTGTTAAAGATAGAGTCTTTGCATGCATTAGGTTACGAGTCCAGCCGATTCCAGATTGCTACATACCCTTTTCAGCCATGTCCGAAAGTATATTCCAATGGGGTAGCGCGTTTGCATCACGTTCATCACCCCGTCATAGGTCCCGAGGGGCATCACGTACCCGAAATGCAAAAAGAGCTGCAATTCTCTGAGCCCGGGTCTTTTGGCACCCTGCGCAATCTCCCTCTCCAGCAGGGCGAGCAGCCACGTTTGTTCAATGACCCAGGCATCCCGCAGTCCAGGATGCGTCAGATGAGGCAAGACGTCGCCCATCTTGCAGCTGGCCACTTTGCGAATCCATCCGAGGGCTTCCTCCTCCCCTTCGATTTGGGGCTTCCCCATCAGGATCGCCACTGACTCCCCGTGATAATACACCTTGCCGTTCCGGCCGATCCCGGCCTGAAGAGAGGTTCCGTTGCGTAGATTCACTCTGAAAAGCATGTTGACAACTGAACGGCTGAATCGACTCTGAGAAGAAGAACGGGTTTCAGTCACTCGACCTTCACGGTGGTGATCACGTGGTCTCGGCTCCCCGCATGAAACGACGCGCGCAAAAAAAAATGGGATGAGAGAGAAAAACTATTTCATCTCATTTTTTTTGGCATTGCAAAAATGCAGCAGGGAAACAAAAGTCTAGTCCATTTTGGGAATAAATTCCTGGGAGCAGTTGCCTTGCATGACAATAATTTTTTTGGGTGGGAGGCTTGAAAACCAAAACAGGATTCCGTCATCCTGGGTGTGAAATCTTTTTTTAAACGGGAGCGTTGAAGGATGAGCGATGGGAGGAATGGCAGCAGTAGTAGCAGCAGCAGCAGCAGCAGCAGCAGGTTCGGCATCTTCGTTTGGGTCGTAAGGGGGGCAGCTTGGAGAGTAGGGCGTGAAATCGGGCGGCGACCGGGGACTATAGTCGGTGACATTGGAATCGGTAGCAGCAGCAGGGGGCATCGGGGGCGAGGCGGCAGAGTAACCAGCAGCAGCAGTAGCAGTGGCCTCGTCCTCCACCACTTCGTACTCTTCCTCCTCCTCCTCCTCGCGATCGCGGTCCGGATCCGAGTCCACTTCCAGCGCTTCTTCAAAGAGTTGGTGTTTATAGCCTTCGAGCCATAGGAAAAAATTGACGGCGAGAGGATCGTTCTGATTACACAGTTCGGCTCTCGGGTAGCGAGGATCCGTGTCCACTCGCACGTAAAAGTTGCCTCGATTGAAATGGTCGTAAATGAGCTGAGCTCGCGTCTTTCGGGAACGGTCGAGCACCGAGAGCAGGCGGTTATGAGTCATGAGCCGCGTCTCCAGGAACCGGTGGTGTTCTTGGGCGTGATAGCGGGAGGCAATGTCTTTGAGCAGCACGTTGGAACGATGACGTGTAAACTGGTAAAGGGATCGATACCCCAAGAGTTTGGCGACAGACAGGGCTCCCCAGTACAGGCCGCCGTTTTGACCGATGGCTCCCCAGAGCACGCCGGTTCCGAGCTTGAGTTGAAAGAGCATGACGCGGCACAAAGAAGGCCAAAGAGAGCGCGCCGTACTATTTATGCTCGCGGGAGCCAGGGGGGAGGGGAAGGGAAGGGAAGAAGCAGAGAGAGAGGTGGTGAAGGAACGCGGGGAGGGCCAAATACCCTTTTCTTTGAGAGGCGCGCTTCAAGGACAGGCAAGGGGAAGAGTGAATAAACTCGAACGAAGCGCCCGCGCAGAACGTGGGTTCATGCGTATCAATCCAGACTTTTTTTTTTTTTTCCAAGAATTGGACGCAGGTGAATGGGTTCAATGGGTGAGTTGCTATTCAATGGATGTATAGGAGGCGGGCAACTACATTGATATTTTTTTGACAGTCTGGAAACGTCAATCATGGCAAAAAAAGGGGTGCCGAGGAATAGTGCATCAGCATTCTCCCGGGCACCCATTTTTTTTGCGGTTCACTCGTCACCAACGTTGGTGACGAGTAGACTGCAAAAAAAATGGGTGCCCGGGAGAATGCTGATGCACTATTCCTCGGGCACTTTGCCTCTTTCCAACATTGGTGACGAGTAGACTGCAAAAAAAATGGGTGCCCGAGAAAAGGGTGTGCATCAGCATTCTCTCGGGCACTTTGCCATGGTTTACGTTTCCAACATTGGTGACGAGTAGACTGCAAAAAAATGGGTGCCCGAGAGTTGTGCATGCATCAGCACAACTCCCGGGCACCCATTTTTTTGCCTCTAGATAGAGAGTTACAGTTCGGTATACGTTTTTTCAGCAGCAGCAGCAGCAGCAGCATCTTTATCCTCAACGAGTTTAAATTTTTTCAGAGTTCCTTTCCACTCAAACAAAATTTCAAGAGGACAGGCATCCTCTTGACGTGATTCCAGTACAGTGACTTGACTGCTTTCCGCAACGACGGGCAGGTTCATTAAAATCTCTTGGTTACATTTCATCATCGTCTCCATGAGGGGATCCGGGTAGAGTTTAAACACGGCATTTTTTTTTAAAGTTTCAAACCAGTGAAAGAACGTGGGGTGTCGGACCATATCCGGTATCCCCGGTACGTTCAGGATGAGTAAAACTGTCGGATGACTCACGTCTTTTTCGTCCCATTCCATCAAGATGCGGACGTACGTTTGATCCGAGCCGAGTCTCCTGCCAAACTCTTGCACCGACTCGACCCTAGACATTTGGAACAGTCGCATGGCCGCTTCGTGCCGCATCACGCGTTTCTTGAGGTAGTGAGGCGGCGTGTTTTTCAGGGTCGGGGCCACGTGCCGCACTTGCACGTTGGTCAGGCTTCGCGAAGGCCTATGAAGGCCCACGACGCTGATGACATCTCGGGCGAACCAGTAGAGGAGTTCGTCTTGACCAATGAGTCCGGTCAGGACGTAGTGGTGATACGGTGTGGGCTGATACTGGATGCAAAAGGACATGGCGAGAGCGAGAGCAAGAACGAGAGAGAGAATGCCGCGCGGATCGAAGCGGACGAGCGACTGAGGCTGAGGAGGCGGAGCCCGCTCGAGGGGGCGGGACGCGGAGCGACGAATCGGGAGAGAGCTGCGCGCGCGGCCGGTCGAGCGGCGTAAACGGGTTTGGAAAGGGGGGGGGAAGGATAAAAAGACGGGAAGGGAGAGGAGAAGAAAAAACAGTCATGCAGTTTCGAGTGGGTTTGATCGACCGCCAACTGTACTTTAATCTTTTCGGAGCTGTGGGAAAGAATGGAAAAATGTATTGGGGAACGTTAGAGTTGGCTCTGTTGCTAGGGAAACGCAATGTTCACGCCTGGGCTCGAGAAGTGGGTAGCTGTCTCAGCAGCGACATTTTACCAGAATGGAAAACAGAATGGGTGATTGAACACACGGCCCTGATTCATCTCCTCGCCTACCGCTTGGCATCGGGGTATAAGGCCGATAGGGAAGCGAGACTCTACGAGTTTTTGAACAAGGGACGCATCTTGGAGCGCAAACGGGTCGGCAAAGTCGTGTATTTGAGACAATGCGGCGAAAAGGAGGGATACCTGCTGCCCGCCTACTTGCTCGAATGGCGGGATAAAATGCAGACGACCTGCAAAAGGGACTAGAATCTTTCTGAATGACAGAAAGGGCAAAAAAAAATGGACCGAAGGAAATTATCCTTTGGTCCATTTTTTTTTGCGTCCGTGGACAGGCCAACGTTGGCGAGTGAAGCGCGTTTTTTCGGAAGGGTATTAAGGTTTTTTTTTTGGGGGGGGGGCTAAAGGGGTCGACGGGCATTTGAAAATTTTCTGAAGGGGTTCCGGTGCTCGATTCATTTTGCAGTCGACTGTATTATGTTACGTTTGCATTTGGTATAACCGTTCAACACTAACAACAGATAATGCCTCAGGACTGGCAATGCACATATATACTGTAAAAAAGCACTTACTTTAATTGAAAGCAATCGAATCTTTAATCGAAATGTTATTAATTTTCATGAAAATAAGCTAGAACCCAAATATGAACTTTAATTTGCACATTAAAAAATAAAAAGAAAACTGCCCAGTTAAACTGATGACATTGAGCTGACAGGCTATTGACACTAATTGTATATTATACCCTTATTTCAAAGAATTTGAAATAAGTACCTTGAAAATTAAAGAAATCGACAATATATTAAGGGGGATTATCCCCTCATCCCCCCAGCCATATAGTTAACATAATTAAAAAATGAACCTCAAAAACTAATCAGGGAAGCGCCTTATTACAATGAACATGTATACAAAATTTAAAGCAAATCGGATAATTCTGCATGAAAAACCAATCTATCTAAATGAAAGGGGGATTAGCCCCCTCAGTTCCCCCCTTTATACTTAACCAATGTACCCCCAACACTAATCAGGAAAGCGCCTTACAACAATAAACCTATATACAAAATTTGAAGAAAATCGGATAATTCTGCATGAAAAACCAATCTATCTAAATTAAGGGGGATTAGCCCCCCTCCCCAGTTTCCCCTTGTGTACTTAACCAATGAACACCCAGCACTAATCAGGAAAGCGCCTTATAACAATGAGTTTATATACAAAATTTGAAGAAAATCGGATAGTTCTGAATGAAAAACCCATTTATCTAAATTAAGTGGGGGTCAGCCCCCCGTTTCCCCCTTTACGTAACCAATGAACCCACAAAACTAATTAGGGAAGCATCTTATTACAATGAGCCAATATACAAAATTAAAAAAAAATTCGGATAATTCTGCATTAAAAACCCATTTATGTAAATTAAGGAGGGTTAGCCCCCATTTCCCCCCTTCATACTTAACCAACGAATCCCCAAAACTAATCAGGGAAGCGCCTTATCACAATGAACTTATAAACAAAATATGAAGTAAAATGGTTATTTCTATCAAGAGTTATCGCGTTACGTACAGTCGACAGCAAAAAGAGTTGAGCACCGGAACCCCATCAGAAAATTTCAAAATCAGATTCCCCTCCCTCCATTAACAAACGAATCATTTACTTTGAAAAGAAAGCATTCATTTATTTATCCAACGTTGGTTATACAATCGGCGCAAAAAAATGGGATCGAAGATTGAAACCATACGGTTCAATCTTCGATCCCATTTTTTTGCCTTCTTTATTTGCAAAGAAGAATTTATTTTATACATCAAAAGCTTGTAACAGATTCATCGCTTCCTCATTATAAGTATTGAAAAGCTCTTCAAAAGTGAAGTAATTGGGCGCAGCAGCAGGTATGTTTACATCATTCGTAGCAGGTGTCAAAGAATCATTGTCATTCACATACACAAAGTCATTCGGAGAGGGGTTCACTGGCGGCATTGAATTTGGAGAAGGAGTCTCGGCATTCACGTACACAGATTCATTCGAAGAGGGTTTCACTGTCGGCATTGAATTTGGAGAAGGAGTCTCGGCATTTCCATACACATATTCATTCGAAGAAGGGTTGACTGTCGGCATTGAATTTGGAGAAGGAGTCTCGGCATTTCCATACACAGATTCATTCGGAGAAGGGTTTACTGTCGGCATTGAATTTGGAGAAGGAGTCTCGGCATTTCCATACACATATTCATTCGGAGAAGGGTTCACTAGCGGCATTGAATTTGGAGAGTCATACACAAATTCATTCAAAGAGGCGTTCACGGACGACATCGAAGGGTTCCTGGCAGCCTCGTTATCCATCTGTATCGCGGCAACTGCCGCAGCAGTCTCAGTCATTGTCCCGGTCTTACTCAAATCCATCGGTTCGGACTGGTCACTCAGTCCCCAGTCCAAAACCTCTTCTTTTGGGTTTTCGTAGAGTTTGTATTTAAACATGCGTCGATACCAATTCAAAACGTCCGGTCTGACCACCTGGACCGTTTTTTCCAGAGGAAAAGTCATGAGAGTAATCACTTTATGCAAAGTCGTCGTCGTCGTCGGAGGCACTTTATGCAAAACTGGCGGAGGTGGCGGGGGCGGGGGCATCAACTTACCCTCCGTCACCCGTGCCCCAGAATCTAGATCCAAAAGCACAGGATCGTTGTTCCAGGTACTCGTAGCAGTCGTAGCAGTAGCAGTCGCAGTACTAGCAGTCGCTGTCGTCGCAAAGTAGGGCGAGGTCCGGATCGGCGGGGGCGGCGGAAGCTCTTCCTCTTCTTCATCCCCAATCACGGCTTCCTCGATCAGCGGGGTTCTCACGGGTCGTCGGTACACATGGTCGACAGGATTGGGCCTCGGCACTTCCCGGATCGGGTTGATGCACTCAAAGGGCAAATGGCGCAGTTGATCGGCCCGCAAAATGTGTAGCGAAAAGAAGGACTTGTTGGTGCAGTAGATGAGGTAAATGGTGCCTTCCGGAATGCAGTAGCTCTCGTACGGTCGCAGCGTCTTTTTTTTGTACTTGTACTGGTCGTCGACAGGCAGAAATTTACTTTTCTGCTTCACTTTATGCACATTATGGCGCTCCACGTAGTAGAAGAGCATTTGCACGGCCCCTATCTGGTAGACGTGCACTCTTTCGTCCTCCACTTTCCTCTGGCCAAACGTAAAACAACTCTTGACCAGGAAGAAATTGACCTCGTATTTGAAGCAGGTCCTCGTATCAATGTTTTTCCTCAAGTTGTCCGCCACATCCTTTTTGAGCTTGCGGGCCGCCCAGCTCCAGGGTTTCTCTTCGTACTGTCGCAACGGCTTGACGCTGCTCGCCGTGTCGAGAAAATGTTTCTGGTACCGGCCATTCCACTCGACCAGATTGTAGTAGATGAGCTCCCGCTCATCCATGTAGACGATGAAGCCATAGATTTTGAAATTGCTGACGACTCCCTGAAAGTTGGGGACCCGCGGCAGCTTTTTCACATTTCTCGGGTCATCTATCCGGGTAGGAAAGACATCTGTCTTATTGCTCCGGTCGGTAGCCATCGTGTCTGAGTGACGATGGAATCGAAAGCTCTATTTATACGTATGACTAGGGAGAGGGGGGCGGAGGAGGTCAGAGACTGGAACGCGGAAGAATGCGATGCAGGAAGAAGAAGGGAAATGAACGGAGCATTGACTCGGCTCGGTTCAAGGTCTCGGAAGTGGCGGGAACGCGGTGGGGGGAACGATCGGTTCAAAGTTTTGTTTTTCCTCAGGCAACTGTAAACTATTATCTCCATTTGAACGTCCCGGGACCCCCTATTTGCCCCTGAAACTATTTTTTAATCCAGTCTTAAAATTTGGTTGGTTTATCCCGAAACGTCTCCATGCGAGCCGAAAAAGCCTTTCACCTTTTTCAGCTCGTTTCCTTTCCAACATTGGCGTCTCTCCCTTTACAAAAAAAATGCGAGCCGAAGGAAAAAATTTATTTTTTTTTCCTTCGGCTCGCTTCCTTTCCAACATTGGTGTCTCTCGCTTTACAAAAAAAATGAGCCAAAGGAAAATTTTTCCTTCGGCTCACTTCCTTTCCAACATTGGTGTCTCTCGCTTTACAAAAAAAATGAGCCAAAGGAAAAATTTTCCTTTGGCTCATTTTTTTTGCCCTTCTTTAAACTGATTGTTCATCAGCATGCAAAGAAGAAGAAGATAACTTTATTTCACCTTACCTTTTTTTAGAGGGGCCCGTAATTTCTCTTGAACGTTCTCAACCAGGACGGGAACGTGATGCCGTACACATCGTGAATCTGGATCACTTGCGGAGGTAGTGAGGGGTAGTGAGGCAAGTCTCTCACCGACCCGTGCTTCAGCAAATCCCGTAGCGCGACGGCTCGCGGCGTCCCCCACGTTTCCAACTCTTCCAGCAAATGATCCTGTCTAATCATAAACATGTTGACATTTTCCCGCGTCAAAAACTCGAGCTGCCGGATGTGGCGACTCCGAGGCCATTGACTATTCCGGAGCGGCCCTTCCACGTCCCCTCTCAGCATTTTATCCACATCCGCGGTGGAAAAATAAACCTCTCCATCGTCTTCGGCCAACACTGCTTCCATTCTATACTCTTTTTGATCGTAAATTGCAACGAGTGTGAAATACGCCATCTTGCCAGAGCGCGCGTCGAGAAATAAACTCTTTCCACTCAAAGCATCCCGAAGGTCACCCGCTTCCCGAAGGTCACCCGCTTCCCGAAGCGCATCGCCTGCGGAGGCTTTTCAAGGGCATCCGGCCGTCGCGCTTCAGTGGTTTCAAGTAAATGGGAGGGCCTGAAGCGGAGATGCGGGGGGAGGGAAAAGAACGTCACGAGGGTCCTCAGCGCCGATTCGGGGGTGGGTGGGCTCTCGCTCTCTGAGGCCCATTTTCATTCTCTGCCGCGTTCAGCATGGCGGCTAATTCTGCTCCCATGCATTTACTCGACTTGCTTCCCGAACTCTTGCTTTCCATTTTCAAACTCGTGCCTCTGCACGATAAACTGCACTCTCTCTCCCAGATTCCGCAATTTCTTCCTTACCTGCACGACCGAGGCTCCTACCTCGACTCGCCCCTTCCCTTCTCTCCTCCCTACCTCCGCGTGCTGCGACTCTTGCGGCCCGGTATGTACATGGCCCGGCAAAACTGGTCGCACCGTTTCGTCTTGAGCCTCGACCCGAGCACCCTGCACTTTCACCTTTACCACTTTTTACTAGACTGTCATCCGAGCCTCTATAGGCCCCAACCCAAACGGGACTGTCCTTTCCGCGAACCCATCGACCGCATGGTTCGCAACTTGACCTTTTTCATGACCGACTACGTCTGCCTGGACGACCTGACGCTGCTCGCCTATCACCTGAGAGGGTACGGGTTCCTCCTGCTCGACCACTCGTTTCCAGGCCCCGTACAAAACCTCCGCTTCTACGACTGGACCCGATGCACCCTCGAAACCAACGTGCCGAGAGACATGCTGAACCGCTTCGAGGTGAGCAGTCACTTTCGAGTCACGCTCACCCCGGATCGGACCCTCGTCGTCGAATGCACGCTGCTCGAATGCCCGTGCCCGAGTCGCATCCAGCACCTGACCCCGTTTTCGTTTCAACCGAGTCTAGACTGTCACACGCTCACCTGGCCCGGAGGCGATCCCATCCGCCTGGCCGCGCATCAAGAATTTCAGCTCAACGAGGACGGGGACGTGGAAGGGGAGACGACCTCGTACGTTCATTACCCCTTTAAAATTTCGATGCAGCACGAACTTGGACTGAAACGACTCAAAAGAGTCGTCCTGGAAAGAAACATTCCCCTTTAAGCTGATGAGGATTTCAGTGAAGCGGGGGAGCAGAAAAAAGGGCGGTATTTGTAAAGATGGCTAAACATCTTTACAAATACCGCCCTTTTTTTTGCCGCTGTCTTGTGACCAACCTTGGAACCGTTTTTTTTAAATTCTTTCACTCTATTTAAAAAAAAACAGATTTTTGTAAAGGGAATCGTCTTTTTATTATTATTATTATTATTATTGACGCACGAATAGAACAGTCAAAGAGTCTCTGCCCGCGTCCTTCAGCCCGCGTCCTTCAAAAACCAGTTGGATGAGTGGAGAGGAAGAGAGGGGAGGGAGGAAGGAGGAAGGAGGAAAAAGGGATGCAAAGGACGGGTCTTCATTCAAACGCCGACTCTTGAGATGGCCGCTCCTGCCTCTTCTCGTTCCGCCGTGTCTCCGCGAAACCTGCTCGACTTGCATCCGTACATTCTCCAGCATATTCTCCGATACATCCCGCTCGAGGATAAAATGTGCATCCTCTACAAGATGCCCGAATTCAAGCCTTTCCTCGAGCACCGTGCTTCGTACCTAGACTGCCGACTTCCCTTCTCCTTTGACTACCTGCGCTATTTCAACCTGCTCCGGACCGGATGGTACGTGGACCGAAATAATTGGGGCCATCGCCTCTGTCTGCTCCGAAACGAAAACACCCTGCAATTTACCCTGCGTCATTTCCTCATCGATGGCTTTCGGGGCCGGTACGCCCCCAATGCACGCGGCGCCTTCTACAAAGGCACTTTTGAACGCATGCGAGAAGTGATGGATCAGTATTTAAACTCTTACCAATGGATGGAAGATATGCACCTGTTGACCTATCACCTCCCCGGCTACGGCTACATCATGATCAATTTCTCTCCCTACCTCAAAGTGCAAGCAATGCGCTTTTTCGACCGCGGTCTACACGATATTGAGACCAACGTGGCGACGATCCTGAGACCTCGAAATCATCCCTTTAGTCACTTTTCTGTCAGAATCCAAAGGGATCGGCGCCTCCTCGTCGAATGCATCCTGCCGCCCAATGTTCACTGCCGCTGCCAATCCCGCCTTCAAGAACTGACTCCCTTTACGTTTGGCGTCTCGGAAGGCCATCGCTTTCTCACTCGGGCCGGAGGCGAATCCATTCCCTTTGTCGCCTATCAAAAACTGAAGCTGGAAAAGGACGAGAAACATGTCACCTGCATCATTATTTACCACGTCAACCGCGACCTGAACAATACAGTCGCCTTGACCAAACCCATGAAACGCAACCCGGAACTGAAAAGACTTTTAGATGAAGGTAATCCATTTTATAAACGTCAAAAACTATGCTAAACTGTTTTTTCTTTTTTCCCCGTATAGACTGGTGCCGTCGGCATCAGGGGGAGCAAAAAAAATGCGATACAGGTAAATTTGGAAATTTCCAAATTTACTTGTATCGCATTTTTTTTGCAGACGATGGCTCTCCAACATTGGAACGCTTAAGTTTATGTGAATAGATTTTCCCCGTATAGACTGGTGCCGTCGGCATCAGGGGGGAGCAAAAAAAATGCGATACAAGTAAATTTGGAAATTTCCAAATTTACTTGTATCGCATTTTTTTTGCAGACGATGGCTCTCCAACATTGGAACGCTTAAGTTTATGTGAATGGAAAGAGACTGGGAAGTGGGGTGGGGTGGGGAGGGGGGGAATTGAGAGCCGACTGGATAAAGACAAATTTTACTTTTTAACCCACTCGGCGGTCGCTGCGCTCCCGCCTCGCGGGTCAAAAAGTAAAATTTGTCTTTATCAGTCGGCTCTCAATCCATTTCATTTTTTTTTAATTTTTTTTTATTTTATCTGAGTGGTGCTTCTTTTTTGGGTTCCTATTTAGGTCTAGGGGGTTGATGTAAAAGCCGACTTTTTTTGGAACTTTGATTAAACTCTGAGCTCAGAGATGCGCTATTCCATCTGTTTCTATATGTGATTGGTTTAATGCGGGATTGTAGATGTGTCCACTCCTATTTTGAACTCTAAAGCGAGAGCTCGATTGTGGTTTCATGCGGGATTATATATTTGTCAACTACTGTTTTAAACTTTAAAGCAAACGCTTCGTTGGTGCTTTCAGCAAGGAAAATTTTTGCAATGAGATGCGCTCTTCTGGACTGCCGCTCTATTAACTCTTAATCCATCCTTATCCAGAAAAAGCTCTTTCATTGAGGAACCCTTAACTGATGTTATTAAGCACATCAGCCCTTCAAGATGAAAATTGTCAAGCTTCCCTTTAGTGTCAAAATGGATATTGCAAGGCATTCAGTGGGGTTTTAAAGTTGTTATTCTAGTTGCATATTTTTCTGTTGATTCTTTTAAGGCCTCTAAAGATTAACAGGGTAGCGATGCAAGTAAGCTAGATTCAATGCAAAGTGATCCGAAAAGATTTCAGTGCTCTTTTGATAACCTCTGTGTATTTTCTGGATACCGAATACCATCTTTTACGTCAAATTGTTTATAAAAGTCTAAATGAGAACATTATTCAACAGTGATCCGAAAAGATTTCAGTGCTCTTCTGATAACCTCTGTGTATTTTCTGGATACCGAATACCATCTTTTACGTCAAATTGTTTAAAGTCTAAATGAGAACATTATTCAAAAGTGATCCGAAAAGATTTCAGTGCTCTTCTGATAACCTCTGTGTATTTTCTGGATACCGAATACCATCTTTTACGTCAAATTGTTTAAAGTCTAAATGAGAACATTATTCAACAGTGATCCGAAAAGATTTCAGTGCTCTTCTGATAACCTCTGTGTATTTTCTGGATACCGAATACCATCTTTTACGTCAAATTGTTTAAAGTCTAAATGAGAACATTATTCAAAAGTGATCCGAAAAGATTTCAGTGCTCTTTTGATAACCTCTGTGTATTTTCTGGATACCAAATACCATCTTCTCGTCCATCCGCTTACATTCATCCATCCGGTTCCACTCATCCGCATGTCCACACTCTCGGCTATACGAGTCAACCTGCGTCAGTCTGCAAATTTCCCGGAAACCTCGAATCATTTTTATCGTTTCGAGAGTCTACCTAAAGAGTTCAGATTACCCCGTTGCCCCCCATTCAGGAATGGAGGGCAACACGGTACGAGCCCGCCTGAAAGGACATTTCCAAGTCATCCGTCTCATTCTACCCGTTCTCGCGAGACGTGCAATCACCCTCCACCCGTTTCAAGCACTCTTCCCGTCAGTACCCCAGGGACTCTCGAATATGGCTACCCGTGAGAAACGAACCGTGGAATCGCCCGCGCCCGCCCCCCGTCAACGAGTGACATGGGAACGCAAAGCACGTCAACCAGTGACATGGGAACGCAAAGCACGTCAACCAGTGACATGGGAACGCAAGGCACGTCAACCACGGCCTAACGAGATGAATGGAAACGCAAAGCACGTAAACTGGAAGAATAGGTAGATTGAATCATTAAACAGTGTAACTTGTAAACACATCAGAATCACTCAACTAAAAAGTTGTGGGAAAATTTGAAAACTGTTTAGAATGTCGCGAAACGTCAAAATATTTTTCAAACTGAAATCTGAGTCCCCTGTCGAAATATATAGAAAAAAAAAAAAAAAAAAAAAAAAAAAAAAAAAAAAAAAAAAAAAAAAAAAAAAAAAAAAAAAAAAAAAAAAAAAATTTTTTTTTTTTTTTTTTTTTTTTTTTTTTTTTTTTTTTTTTTTTTTTTTTTTTTTTTTTTTTTTTTTTGACAGGGGACTCGGATTTCAGTTTCTAAAATATTTTGAAAGCTCCAAGTCTAGCTTGTCAAAAAAAAAAAAAAAAAAAAAAAAAAAAAAAAAAAAAAAAAAAAAAAAAAAAAAAAAAAAAAAAAAAAAAACTTGTTCGTCTTTCATAAAAACATTCATTCGATTCCATTCTTTAGTTCGAAAAAACACTGCTTTGGAATGGTTATATTTTCCCAAGACTGTTTGTATACTCGTAAACCATAATGGCACCCTCAAAAACTGGCAAAATGTAAGTAACAGGTTCACATTTATAATTGTTTTCATCTTTATCACTTTTATGAATGATTCTAATTTGGCACACAGCGGTCAGTAAAATCTTTGGAAATCGATTTTCCTGGACATTTTCTTTCCATTCAAAGGGACAAATGTTTCTTTCTGAGCTAGTTTTTTCACAGAAAGAAACATTTGTCCCTTCGAATGGAAAGAAAATGTCCAGGAAAATCGATTTCCAAAGATTTTACTGACCGCTGTGTGCCAAAGTAGAATCATTCATAAAAGTGATAAAGATGAAAACAATTATAAATGTGAACCTGTTACTTACATTTTGCCAGTTTTTGAGGGTGCCATTATGGTTTACGAGTATACAAACAGTCTTGGGAAAATATAACCATTCCAAAGCAGTGTTTTTTCGAACCAAAGAATGGAATCGAATGAATGTTTTTATGAAAGACGAACAAGTTTTTTTTTTTTTTTTTTTTTTTTTTTTTTTTTTTTTTTTTTTTTTTTTTTTTTTTTTTGACGAGTTAGACCCTGAGATTTCAGTTTGTAAAATATTTTGAAAGCTCCAAGTCTACCATGTCAAAAAAAAAAAAAAAAAAAAAAAAAAAAAAAAAAAAAAAAAAAAAAAAAAAAAAAAAAAATTTCAGTTACAATTTTTTTTTTTTTTTTTTTTTTTTTTTTTTTTTTTTTTTTTTTTTTTTTTTTTTTTTTTTTTTTTTTTTTTTTTTTTTGTAGGGTTATGAGCTTAGACTGTCAACTCAGATTTTAGTTTCTAAAATATTTTGAAAGCTCCAAGTCTACCATGTCAAAAAAAAAAAAAAAAAAAAAAAAAAAAAAAAAAAAAAAAAAAAAAAAAAAAAAAAAAAAAAAATTCAGTTACAATTTTTTTTTTTTTTTTTTTTTTTTTTTTTTTTTTTTTTTTTTTTTTTTTTTTTTTTTTTTTTTTTTTTTTTTTTTGAGAGGTTCGACTCGGTTTCAACTTTACGCTCTGTCAAAACGTTTTGAAACGGCTCCACTTTCGATTCATTTTTGAATACTGTTTTCAAAAACTCTTTGTGACTCATGCCGCCCAAAAGCCGCTCGGATTTTAGATGTTACAAAAATTTCTTGTACAAAAAAACCACCGCTTTCCCCTGCCCTCACTGCCCTCGTCCCGTCTTACCCAGAGATTACGAGAAGCACTGCAAAGAACGGCATGCATTGGATACATTACTCTGTTGCGCTTGGTGTTTCGGAAACAAAACTTGGCCGGCAAACTGCAAATGCAAACATTCCGATCACCTCCTACAATGCGCTCGACATTTTTTGACTCTGCATACTCCCCCCTCCCGTACAAACCTTCGTCTCCTCTGCTTTCGACAGGAGGCCTCTCTGTCCCGTTCCTTTGGTCGCACTCCTGATCCGCAACCCCGAGCTTACGATCCCCTCTGGCCCCCTGCCTCTGTCTCCCAACCCACTCACATTCGACATGGATTCCCTCAACCGGGCCTCTTCCTGCCTACGTCCCTTCCAGCAAAGACTCTTGCACGCCTTCAAGCCGCTGGTTGACCGCAACCAGCAACTCGAATCGGACAACGCGGCCTCGCGAAAACACTGTGAAGCTCTCCAACTCGAAAAGGTCGCACGAGAAATGCAGCACGAGCAGGAAACGACCCGGCTCCGAGAAGAAGCGCTGCTTTGGCAGGAGAAACACAAAGTCGCGGAGCAGGAAGCGCTCAAGTGGCGGGAGAAACACGACGTCGCGGAGCAGGAAGTCAAAACCCTCCTGAAAAAAATTAACGAGCTGAACGAAGGCGAAATTGCGCGACTGAAACGGACATGCAAAGAACTGGAAAAGAGAAACGCAGAATTGGAAAGGGCCGCCAAGAATTTTAGTCCACCTGACCCAAAACACATGAAGGACTGGTAGGGGGGGAGGAATTGAGAGCCGACTGGATGAAGCCCAATTTTACTTTTTCACCCACTCGGAAAAAAAAAAAAAAAAAAAAAAAAAAAAAAAAAAAAAAAAAAAAAAAAAAAAAAAAAATTGTATTTTTTTTTTTTTTTTTTTTTTTTTTTTTTTTTTTTTTTTTTTTTTTTTTTTTTTTTTTTTTTTTTTTGTAGGCTTATGAGCTTAGACTGTCAACTCAGATTTCAGTTTCTCAAATATTTTGAAAACTCCAAGTCTGACTCGTGAAAAAAAAAAAAAAAAAAAAAAAAAAAAAAAAAAAAAAAAAAAAAAAAAAAAAAAAAAAAAAAAAAAAAAAATATTGTAATTTTTTTTTTTTTTTTTTTTTTTTTTTTTTTTTTTTTTTTTTTTTTTTTTTTTTTTTTTTTTTTTTTTTTTTTTTGACAAGTTAGACTTGGAGCTTTCAAGATATTTTAGTTTCTTTGGAACTGCTCAACTTTCGATACTGATTTTTGAACACAATTTTAAGGATTTCTTTGTTACTGTTCAACATGCCTCCGCGTAATGTCAAACCGTCGCCCAAAGTCAAACCGCCCCCTAAAGACCATAGAGTTTTAAATAATTACATCAAATTCTTGCATAGCAAAACCGTACCTTTCCCTTGCCCTCACTGTTTCTGTTCTGTTTTACCCAAAGATTACGAGAAACATTGTAAAAAACTCCATCAATTAGAAACTTTACGCTGTTGCGCTTGGTGTTTGGGAAATAAAACTTGGCCGGCTAAATGTAAATGCGAAAATACCGATCACCTGATGGAATGCGCTCGACATTTTTTAATTCTGCACACGCCTCCTCCCCTGCAAACCTTTGCCCCCT